>OZ025290.1:350620433-351935433 GCA_964019185.1 Maratus speculifer | reverse complement strand
GGATCATGTTCATCTAGATGTATAAAACCTGACATTTCCTATTCTTATTCATCAGCATTTTCCCGCTTTTTTTTTTTTTTTTTTTTTTTTTTTTTTTTTTTTTTTTTTTAGTATTCTGCTTTGTTCCGGGCGTCTGAACAAAAGGCGAAGGAGGTGACAAATGAAGATTTCATTTGTCAAATAATACAAAGATACAAAAAAATTGAAAAAAAAAATGTCTCGCAGCCGGAAAACTAGCAAAAATTAAAACTAAAAAGTAAAAACTGTAACCAAAAAAAACTGTAACCAAAAACTGCAACCAAAAAAACTGTAAAAAAAAAAAAAAAAAAAAAAAAAAAAAGAATAAATAAATAAATAAACAATAATCCGTTCAGAATTCAATGTCAGAAATTCTAAGCGCCCCCCCCCCCTCCGAAAAAAATATAATAAAAATAAAAGTAAAAAATATAAATAAATAAATAAATAATCATTTAAAAATATTAAATTGCAAGGGAGAAAATGTAAAATGAAAACTCTCATAGGTTTAACATTAGCGTTCCACTTTCTTTGTATGACTAGTGTAATTTCACGCAAAAACATTTAAGTGTTAATGTTAAACCTATACGAGAATTCTATTCAGAATTACTCTAAATTTCAGAACAGATTTCAAACTGTTTTCGAAAAATAAAAATGTCCAAATTAAAAAAAAAAAAAAAAAAAAAAAAAAAGCAACCAAACTTGAAAATTTGCAAGAGCACAACATTAGATATTGATTTCAGGTATCTTATGAAAAAAATAAATTAATTAAAAATTAAAAGCAATATAATGAACGCGACATATTTGTCATCAACGTTTCTGTAGGTTTAATTTTATAATTTGTGAAAGTAATTTAGTCTCAGAATTCATATAACTGTAACTCTAACCGTCTTAATACTACAACTACCGTGAAATCTTTGAAAATAATATCTATATATACGGAATCCGGTTTTTAAAGAAATAATTATGTATTTTTAAGAGAAAGAATATGAACCAATATTCCTACTAAAATGAAAACCTCTTTAAAGCGGAATGCATTTCAGTTCCTTTCGGTTCCGTTTCAAGGTTTCAAGGTTTTAATGAATCAATATTGGCAAAGCTAATTACGTAGTTGATGATTGCATATTTAATGAATACACATTTGAAATTTTGCAAAATCCGTCTATTGTAGATTTATTAAAAGCCTTATGGTGAATTTTCTTTTTAAAGGGAGGGTCCGAAATTCGTGTTTTCCATGGGTGCAAAAACGGTTAGTTTTCGCCCTGAAACACATAATCTACTGTTACCAATATACAGAAGTTGTATAAACGATTAAATTCGTGGGAAACATTTGAATAATCGGGGCAAAATTACGTTTTTTACGGTTTAAAAAAAATTGAAATATTATCTTATTTTTTTTAATGGCGCACTGTGCTTGCTATTGAGTATATAAAAAAGTTGTAAATAAAAAAGCTGTGGAAAATTTATTCCTCCTTAACATGATAATTGACAAATAATATGCTATGGCAACGGATCCCGAGGTATTAAAAAATAATAATAAATCCTAAAATTTTGTTATTTTTTGGCCGCAGAAAACTTAGCCTTAAGAAATTTTGTTTGAAAACTTGTTTTTTCCATGTCGGCATCCTTATAAACAAGTCAGAAACAAAATCTTTTACCCAAGGGCCTCCCATGGCCGAGTGATGGCGAGTGGTTAAGACGCCGCTCTGCTAATCTTGAGGTTGTGGGTTCGATTTCCGCTGGCTCCATTGCACACACATTTTGTGTGGAGCTCCTGGTTGTATTTCTGTTGTGTTGTAAATTTCCTTGTGCTATCACGTCCTTGTATATTGACGATGACTTATAAGCAGACTTTCATGTCGAGCACACAAGTCGGATGTATGTTATTCAAATAAATAAATTTACCCAACCTTTTGCATGGCAACCTTCCTATTTTGGTTACATTTCTCCTGGACTACCAGTCATTTCCATGTAACATTTAAAAACAAGAAAGAAAAGTATAACAGATATTTTTTATGTTTATGAAACGGTGATGTTCTCTTTTTAAAGATTTAAAAACCATTTTTTTTTTTTTTTAAGATTAGGAATTCTACAAAAGCCACTCGTTGCAAAGTGGTTGAATATGGAGTATTCAGAAACTGAAAAATTAAAAAATATATTGAAATATACCAATGTGCTTAGTTTAACTGACCGCAATGGTATGTAAACAAAATCTAGTAATAAAGCAGTAGTTTTTGTTATCTTGCTTATAAATATTTTTGGTATTACTCTGTTATCCCTTCGACCAATTTCGCCAAATTATATAAATCGCCAAACTAATAGCCAAATTATACATATTGTCATAATTTTATTTTAAATAACGAAAAAACAAATAATTAGTAGAATATTAATAAAAATACAAATAAAAAGTCGAAATAAAAATCGCTTAATGACATTTTAAGTACGTGAATCGTATTTAATGTCATTGAATGTGACATTCACGATCATCCATTATTGGCATTTAATCCTAAAGTTTGGCGATAATTTTTTGGTCGACGGGATAACCTAGTAGTACCATATTTTTTATAAAAAATTTAAAATAGATTTGGCTAATACAAAATGTTAATTTTTTTTTCTAATTTCAAAGTACAGAGATTTGTAAACAACACTAAAGGAAAAGTTACACAGATTCCTTTTTTTTTAAGGCTTCAGAATCAACAGAAACAGAAGCCACTGTATGGTGATTCCATAACAAGTGATATTATTAGCATACAACAACCGTACTGATAGCAGTTAGCAAAAAAATATTTCAACAATGGATCGATATGCTAAATTTGGCGTAAGATATATTAATTATTTATATCCTGTTTACATTGCAATGTTTCCGGTTGAAGTAAACATGTTTTCAGTGTCTAAAAATATTTTTGAAAAAAATTAAGAATGAATCACTATGTTAAATTTACAAAAAGATAAAATTATTTGTACTTTGTTTACATTAAAACGTATATACGTTGGAGACGTTAGCGTATACTTAATTTCTAAAAATAATTCTTAAAGTACAATTATTTCATAATCAAAACAAAGGAAACGAGTCAGTGTTGAATTCAGGGGGTGACCCGGAGGGAGAACATTCCCCCGGAGCAATAAAATGTCTCCTCTCCCCCCCTCCGGGAAATTTGATATTTTGCGTTTTCAATGGTTTCCTTTATTTTTTATGCAGATTTTTTTGCAGTTTTCTAAAATTTCAAATCTTTATTGCAGTTCAAATATTTTCTGCGAAAGTTCTCGGAGGAATTTTAAAACATCTACAACAACTTGTTGAAAAAGAAATACAATTTGAGTTATCACTAGTGTAGAATCTTAATTTTAAGATAGAAATCGAGGTCGCAACTTTTCCTTACATGAAAATTCATAATCATAAAATTTCTTCTGTCAAACAATCGAACATCACTAAATTTTTTCCATTATAAACTAGCAAATAAATTTTATACAATATGTTTATAATTATTCAAATTTATTTAAAGCATGTACACTGGAATTTAAAAAAAACGTTAAATTTAACAAAAACTGCTGGCAGCAATGTAGACAACAGTTTTTGCCTTAAAAATTGCAGCAAAATAAATTTTTTTACATTTAATTTTACTGCAATTTTTTACGTAAAGTTAACGGATATTTTTTACAGTGTATTTTTATTTTATAAAGCTTAATAAATATATTGTTTGAACTTCGATTGGTTTTTTCCATTAAAAGAAAAAAAATAGAACCTATATTATATGTGCGTGAAGATAATTTCAACGTTCACGGTTTTGACATTCACTAATGTTTTCGGGAATCTAACCCTCGCGAATGTTAAGGGGTTAGGCCCTTATTACCGCATGGGTAAATCGGGACTTTGTCCATGGGCCCCAGACCATAAGGGGGCACCAAATCCATACATTAAATTATAAAATATTTAGTTTATTTTTCCAATTCCAATTCTTCCATAAATTAAAGTTATTAATTTCATCTTAAAGTAATATAACAAATTGCTTAAAGTTATATAAAAGAGTTTTGTCCTGTATAAAGGAAAAAGGTGTACTTTTATTAAATAAGGTATTTAATTAAAATTGACGGAGCTAAGAGTTTTCTTTTATTTATATCCAAGGGTCAAAAATATGTTTATGCATTACACACACTGTAAAAAAAAAAAGGTCGATCTACTAAAAAAACTTTAGTGATCCTTGTAATTACTAAAAAATTTTTAGTAATCTTAGTCGGTTACTAGAAAATCTGTAAGAATTACTAGAAAAAAGTTAGCAATGAATAAGAGTTAATAGTTTTATATTTTTAATAGCTGTTACTAAAACTCACTTGCTGTGGCCTTGATAGCATAGTGGTTATAGTAACGGACTCCAGTCTGAAAGGTCTCGGGTTCGATGCTGGACACAGCCAATTACGCCCCGAATTTATGTAGTGCAAGTACTTGTTAATAAAGGGATTATGAAAATCCTGTCGGAGGTGGTAGCAATGTTTGGTGCTGCCATCTGTTGTGGTTTTGCCGAAAACCTATCTGTTCAGAAGTCTGGATGCAGCTTGAAGGAAGCTCTTGCCCTTCGGGCGCACGTAAAGGTTATTAAAAATCATTTTGGAGCTATTACTAAATTTTGCTTAGTGGTTCATACTAAAAAGTTTTAAGTTAGTTATACAAAAAATTCTTTTGTTCAGTTTACAAAAGAAATGCTTGTTTCACTTACAAAAAAAAGTTTGTAATGGTTACTAAAAAATTCTGTGGAATACAAATTTACTAAAAAATTTTTAGTAACCTCTTGAATTTTTTTTTACAGTGCATACACATATGAGTGACCTTCAGTTATATTTGAATTGCAAAGCAACGATTCAAAAGGGACCCCTAATTTATCTGTGCCCAGTGCCCCAATTAGTCATAATCGGGTCCTGTAAGGGTTTGCTGTATATAAAAAGTGTCCTGAAAATATTTTATTCCTTAAATATTGATCACAGTCACCTATACCAATAAAATAAAATTTCTCTCTGTCTGTTTGTATGTGTGTATCTGGAATGGATAGCAATATTTACTGCACAGATGAGACTGAAATCTTTTATAGTACACTATTAAAAATTTTTGCAGCATTCTATCTAGTCATTTGACCGATTTTTGAAAAAACAATGACGTAACTGTAATTTAACTGTATTCTGACCATAAAATAAGCAATAATATGTTCGGAATAGCGTAAAATGATGATTGTTTTACCGTTTTCAATAAAAACGGTCAAATGACTGGATAGAATGATGCAAATTTTTAATAGTGTGTTGAAAACCTCTCCTAATGCACCTAAGTCTTAGAATATTAAAATTTTAAAGTTAGTTGAGTTATTAATTAACAATCGAAACTCCTTCTCATCAAAAAGTCATCCATTATCTCCGGTCGAGGAAAGCAAGAGCGCGTACGTACAAATTTATTTACATATCAAGAGCTATTGAAGGAACATTTCCGACTTAATTTCTGCTTTATTTCATTGCTTTATTTTAATCCAAATTGTTCAAACCGCTTCGGTACAGTTAAAATTGAAAAACAAATTTCGAAAGATCGTATTGTTACATTTAAAACGGTAACAGTTAAATTTTTAAAATGTTGCTGTTAACCCTTTGGAAAAATTAATTTAAAAAGGATCTTTTCTCCGACAAAGTTTTTACTCTTATTGCAATTATTCCTTTTAACACACAATTTTAGAGATACTGACAAACCAAAGATATTTTCTTAAAGCTGAAACTTTTTTTCTAATCAGTAGTGCCTTTGGTTTTTAAAGATGTGAATTTAAAGCCTTTCGTTTCGCGCCTAGACGATATTTTGTCTACGCTAAACATAACTAAACGTCCTCTATCTATCACAATCTTTTTTAAGAAGCTTAAAAGAGCAGATTTACATCACCTATAAAGTTTTGAAACATTTAGGAGCATAGGAAAATTTTTTGCAAAATAAAATGTCTGAAAATTTTAGCGAAATCGTTAAAAATTTGTTTCGGCGCGGATTTACCTTTTCATAACGCAATTTTTGAGATAACCACAAACCAAAAATATGTTCTTAAAGCTCAATTCTTTTTCTAATTAATGATGCAAGTGGTTTTAAAAAAATTAATTTTAACTATTTCAAACATACCCACAAAAGCAGGTGACCTCGCATATAACGGAGACGATATTTCTTGTACGCTGAAATGTAACTAAACGTCAGTATTCTAAAAGTCTTTTTTAGAGCAGATACTTCAATAAGCCAGATTTATATCACCTACAAAAATTTTGAAACTTTCAAACGGGTAGACATAATTTTTATAAAATGAAATGTGAGAAAATTTCAACTGAATTAGTAAAACCTGAGTATTTCTTCAGGGTTTCACTCGCTTTCAGTATGCATAGACTCCAAAAATAAAATACTAAACACCATATACTTTCAATCCAATGTTTTTTAGTGATTATTTAATTAAAAGATATAAAATTAACAAAACAGAATTAAAGATAGAGCTATACAAAACTGTAGTTTATTTAACGGTCATTCATCACGGGACCGGGAAAAGCCGGGGGAATGAGCTAGTATATTATTAATTACGAAGTTACGTTAAAAAGAGAGCAGAATTTTATGAAATCTATTAAAATTTTCACAGGATTAAATATAAAAAAATATATAATTTAAATTTTTATATGCCCCCCCCCCTTAAAAAAATTTCCCCCCAATAAATGAAATGCGCTCCATTCACTAATAAAATCATGTACAAATTTTCAACATTTTATTATAAAATTTCACAGAAATATATTAAACAAATTTGGTGAGGCGTAAATCATAAATTAAGATGTAAATGAGCACAGCTAAAGAGCAATCATTGTGGGGAATCATGTTTTAACGCCAAAAGGGCGATGAATCCTGATCTTAGTTACGCGTGGCAACCCCTCCCCTGGGCTCAAGATATTTTTTGTTTTGTTTATGTTTTCAGAGAGCGAAAAGAATTAATACGCGATGGTGTTATGACAGTCTTGATAAAAGAATAATTCTAAAATACATTGAATTTCATGTAAATATGTATCATATGTGTAAATAAGAAGATGTACAGTATTGTATAATGTGTATAGAAGATGTATAATACTTTTTTTTTTCCAATTAAAAAGAAATAAGAAGATGCCCGTTTTGGAAATTATTGAATATGAATCGCCTAAATTAATTTTGTATTTCGAAATCCACTGAACCAGCCGACGCGACAATGGTGCAACATTCGCCGGGAAATAATAGAATGAGAATATGATTAAGACGATTGCATATATTAAACGGGTAAGTTTTTTATTGTTATTTCTTTGAATTTATGATTTGGAAGAAACAGTACTATACAAAATGAGTACCGGTGAAAATCTGAAAAGAAATATTACTAAACGCGGATCAATTAGATCCACAATAACAAAATTGATAAAAAAAATTGATAATGAAATTTTGAAAGAAAGTGATTTGAAACCGGAAATTGTGGAGGATTGTTTAGCAACATTGCTGGAACATAAGATTTCTCTAGAAAACCTAGACGATTTAATACAATCTGAAATTGAAACTTCTAATTTAGAAACCGAAATTGAAGCTTGTTTAGAATATAAAGAGTCTATTATTACATGTAAATCGAGAGCAAATAGATTTTTGCATAATTTAAAGAAAACTTCTGATATTACAAGTGAACCAAAAGTAGTTACGCCCCCATATCAGATACTCAGTTAAAGTGTAACACTAAATTGCCGCGAATTTCTTTAAACAAATTCACCGGCGACATTTGCGAATTCCAAGAATTTTGGCCGCAGTTTAAAGTCGCTGTTCACGAAAATGAAGCCCTTCAAGCGATAGAAAAATTTACTTATTTGAAATCTTTGATTTCGGGATCAGCAGCTGCTGCTATTAACGGGCTTCCATTAACTGGTGAAAATTACGCAACGGCAGTAAATATATTAAAGGATCGTTTTGGAAAAAGAGAAGTTTTAATATCTGCGCACACAAATAAATTATTAAATTTAGAAGCAGTGCGAAGATCAAATGATATTTATTCATTAAGAAAATTGTATGATGAAATAGCGATACAAATAAGAAGTTTAGAATCATTGGATGTGAAATCAGACCAATATGGTTGTTTATTGTTACCTATTATTTATAAATGTATACCTAATGACCTTTTATTGCAATTTCATAGAGAACAGTGCGAGAAAAAAGATGTTTGCGTAAATGATTTATTATTGTTCCTTAAGCGCGAAATCGAAGCGCGGGAAAAGGTTGTTAATGTTACATCTGTCAGTTTTGAGATTAAATTTCATGAAAATAAATTTAAACAAAATCCTTCTAAACATTTTCTTCAAGGGAAAAATAAAAATCCTTCAGCATTTACATTAAATACAATTACAGAAAACCTTTGTCCTTTTTGTTCTCAGAAACATGAAGCAAATTTGTGTAACTTAAATTTGGAAGAAAGAAAACAATCTTTATCGAAACAAGCGAAATGCTTTCGATGCTACAAACGATTTCATAAGAGTAAATTTTGTAAAAATTCTAATATTCGTTGCACTCTTTGTAATTCTAAAGCTCATCAAAATTCTCTTTGTAATAAAAAGGTAAAAGAAAGATCATCAAAGGAAAATAAAATTGACCTTGTTTCAACTGAAGGGGATGAAATAGGGGGAAAGCAAAATACGCAGTATGAAAAAATAACTGTTTCTTCACTTAGTTGTAAGCCAGATGAATATGCTTATTTTCAAACTTTAAAGGGAATAATGATTGGGAAATATAAAAATATTAATGTTCGTATCTTGCTAGACAGTGCGTCGCAGCGTACGTTTGTCCGAAAGAATTTGTCAAGGCATTTAAATTTAGAGGTGACAGGACAGGAATCATTAAAAATCCATACATTTGCTGGTACGAAACCTATTGTTAATAATCATAACAGAGTTAAGATTTTCTTAAAGGATAAATTTTCTGACAATGTAATTTCTCTGGAAGCATTAGAAACAGAGAAAATTTGTTCAGATATAATACGTGCCCCAAGTTCAGAGTTAAATGAAAAAATAAAAGAAATGGGTATACAGTTGTCAGATGTTTCAAATGAATTAAGTGATGGGGAGAATAAAATAGATTTGTTGATTGGTAGCGACTACTATTGGTCAATTATGACAGGGAAATATAAACGTATTTCACCAACTCTTGTTTTGAATGAAACTAAACTAGGTTGGACACTTCATGGGAAGTTTTCAGATGAAGTTAATGAAAATAATTTAGTGGGTGCAATGTATATATCTATTTGGGATAATAATGAAGTTGATAAAATGTCAATTCAACTTGAAAAATTTTGGACTATAGAAGGGTTAGGGATTCAGGAAGATAATACAAATAAAGATTTGTGTAATAATCAAATATTAGAACAGTTTGAAAATTCTATTCAGTTTAAGAACAATAGGTACGAAGTTAAACTACCTATGAAATATGACAATGTTGATCTTCCGAATAATTATGATGTTGCCAAAAAGAGATTTAATAGTCTAATTAAACGATTTGTAAATAATCCTGCATTATTTAAGTAATATAAAGAAATTATTGATGAAAATAAGGCTTTAGGAATAGTAGAAATTGTTGAACCGCAAGAAATAAATTCATCGAATGGTAATTTGACCTATTATTTACCCCACCACCCTGTAATTCGAAGGGATAAACAAACAACCAAACTACGCATTGTTTTTGATGCCTCATCTCACGCTCCTTCTGAACCTTCTCTAAATGATGTACTCTTCCCAGGTCCCAATTTGAACTCAGATTTATTTGATTTAATTTTGCAATTTCGAAGCAATAAAATTGCCGTAGTGGCAGACATTGAAAAGGCTTTCTTACAGATAAGTCGTCTTGCTGAAAGTGACAGAGATATAACGCGTTTCCTGTGGATCGAAGAACTCCCTCAAGATAAAAATTCCCCAATTAATTTTATAATTATGAAAATGTGTCGTGTATTATTTGGCGTCACTTCGAGTCCATTTCTGTTAGGAGCTGTAATTAAACATCATTTGAAGAGGTATGCAACTTTATATCCGGAAACTTGCTCTAAAATTGACTCTTCCATGTATGTGGACGATTTATTGTTAGGAGCACATACGGTTAATGAAGCTTTAAAAATTTCAAAGGAATCTTTATCTATTTTTCAGCAAGCAAATATGTTTTTACGTAAATGGCAAAGTAATTCTACCATTTTAAAGGAAAAATTAAAATCTTTAGGTATGAATGTTTGCGCTGATACATCAACTGACACAACCCCATTTAAAATTTTAGGGTTAATATGGGACACTGAAGAAGACATTTTTAGATTAGATAATCAAGGTCTATTAGAATTTGTTCATTGTCAAGATAAGACCAAAAGAACCATAATTCGAGCAGCTGGAAGAATTTTTGACCCTGTTGGGTTTTTATCACCATTTACGATTTTAAATAAAATGATTTTTCAATCATTATGGGAACATGGTATCGATTGGGATCAGAATTTGCCAGAACATTTAGAAAAAAAATGGGATAACTGGTGTGCACAGATTCCATACATTAGTAAAATAAAAATTCCAAGATATTATTTTCAGGAAATAGACATTTACGACAATGTAGAAATTCACTGTTTTAGTGATGCAAGTATTAAGGCCTATGGAAGTGTTATATATCTGAGATATAACAACAATAATAGTATAAAGACAAGTTTTGTTACATCAAAAAGCAGGCTAGCTCCCATAAAGAAGTTAACCTTGCCCCGCCTCGAATTGATGGGTGCTCTGATTGGAGCTAGACTTGGAAAGCGGGTAATGTCTGTTCTCAAAATAAGTGAAGACAAAGTACATTATTGGAGCGATTCAAATATCGTGCTTCACTGGATCAAAGGTTCGTCAAGTACTTGGAAGCCATTCGTAAGCAACCGAACATCAGAAATAGAAAGTTTAACAGATCCGAAGAACTGGCGACATTCCTGGTAGCTCAAATCCTGCTGATCGACTCACAAGGGGACTCTCACTTTTCGACCTCGAAAAGGATGATCTGTGGTGGTCAGGGCCTCCATGGTTAGTTAAAGATTCAAAATTATGGCCCAAAGAAGACAGAGAAATAGATGAAGATATGAAACAACTAGAAGCTAAAAGAAATGTGATTTTCCAAAATGTTTGTTCATCAGAACATCAGAAGCCACTTATAGAAATTGAGCGCTTCAGTTCCTTCTTGAAGGCAGTTAGAACATTGGCAAGAGTTAGAAGATTTATTTTCAATTTAAGAAATTCAATCAAGCGTAAAGATACATTATCTGCTGAAGAATTGAAAGAAGCTGAAGAATTATTAATCAAAGAAGTACAAATGAAGAATTATAAGGAAGAAATTGAGTCATTAGAAAAAGGAAACTCTATTAAGAAAACATCACGAATTTATTCCCTGTGTCCATATTTGGATGAAAATAAAATTTTGCGAATAAAAACCAGACTTAATGAAGGCTCCTTTGATTCGAATGAGACCAACCCAATCATATTGCCGAAGAATGAAAAATTAACAGAATTGCTAATTATGCAAGAACATAGAAATTTGCTGCATAGTGGAGTTTCTTTAACGCTTGCACAAATCCGGAAGAAATTTTGGATTCCACAAGGAAGACAATCTATCAGAGAGAATCTAAGAAAATGTCTAATTTGTAGAAGATACAATGCAAGGGCAGCTGACCAGCTAACTGGGCAACTTCCGAAAGAAAGGATCTCACAATCCCCTGCGTTTAACGTTATAGGATTGGATTTTGCCGGCCCAATAATAATCAAAACAGATAGTAAAGAGACGTCAAAATCCTACATTGTACTGTTCACCTGTGCCGCAACAAGAGCAATACATTTGGAAGCAGTCAGGGATATGACTACAAAGTCCTTTATGTTGAGTTTTCGTAGATTTATTTCAAGACGCGGAAACTGTAAAATAATTTTTTCTGATAATGCATTAAGTTTTAAAGCTGCCGACAAAGAACTACAACAATTTGAAAAAATCATTAAAGATCAAGAACTTCAAGACTTCATATCAAACAAAGGCATTATAGGGAAATTTATCATCGAGCGTGCCCCATGGTGGGGAGGATTTTACGAACGACTCGTAAAAAGTGTAAAAGAACCCCTAAGAAAAATTTTGGGAAGAGCTCTCATCACATTTGAAGAATTGGCTACAATTTTGACAGAAATAGAAGCCGTAATAAACATGAGACCGTTTACGTATACAACGAGTGATTTCGGCGAGCCAGAGCCACTTACACCAGCTCACTTTCTTCAACTCGGAAGAGAAAATATTAGTTTTCCACTACATTTTGCCGAATTAGAGAATAAAATCTCTACCCGAGAGACATTATTAAGAAGAAAAAGATATCAAACCACCTTGTTGAAACAACTGTGGACTAAATGGAAGGAACAATACTTGCTGAACTTAAGATCCATCCATCAATTTAAAACTCCTGAGAGACACAAAAATCTAAAGATTGGAGATGTTGTCTTAGTGGACGGTAATGCTAAATCTAAACTGTTGTGGGACTTAGGAGTAGTTCAAGAAGTGATTCTTGGCAGAGATCAGCTCATTCGAGCTTGCATGGTAAAGACTGCGAAAGGCCTGCTAAGAAAACCATTACAACTGTTGTATCCTTTTGAACTAGATGTTGAATGTTAATTGATTTCAGTATTTGAAATTTAAATTAATTACTTTTTTTTCTACTATTGTTTGAATATATAAATGTGATTTATTTCTTATTATAAATTCATAGTTGAAATATGTTTTTTTTTTTTTTTTATGTGTAATTTGCAATTGTTAATTTATCCATTTTGAAAAAGAAAAAAAAATGTTTTTCATTTGTGTATTATTATGCTTTATTTTAAATTGAAAGGATTATTGAGATATTAATAATAGTATTTAATTTGTTTATATTACATATATATATTTAGTTTATTTTATTCAGGTAAATATCTGGCCAGATAGGTTCATGTAGCTACATGTTATTGAAGTGTCATTTTTTATTCATATTATTCATGATATTATTTTATTGTTTAATGCTTTATATGTCAGTATCTGAAGATTGAAATTTTTTTCTGTTTTATGATTTGAGTTATGATTTAAATTAATGTTTATTGTAAGAATTTAGTTTTATTGATTTATCATTATGTACTCTCATGAGTCCAGGTGGGGAGTGTGTGGGGAATCATGTTTTAACGCCAAAAGGGCGATGAATCCTGATCTTAGTTACGCGTGGCAACCCCTCCCCTGGGCTCAAGATATTTTTTGTTTTGTTTATGTTTTCAGAGAGCGAAAAGAATTAATACGCGATGGTGTTATGACAGTCTTGATAAAAGAATAATTCTAAAATACATTGAATTTCATGTAAATATGTATCATATGTGTAAATAAGAAGATGTACAGTATTGTATAATGTGTATAGAAGATGTATAATACTTTTTTTTTCCAATTAAAAAGAAATAAGAAGATGCCCGTTTTGGAAATTATTGAATATGAATCGCCTAAATTAATTTTGTGTTTCGAAATCCACTGAACCAGCCGACGCGACAATCATTGTTTTATATCATAATTTGTGCACTATCTCTAAAACACTTGTTTTTGTCCGACATATTTTTCTTCCCTTTGCGAACTCATATCCAGTCATCGAAAAGTGGTTTAAGTCCGCATTTATGTCTTTTCATATCACTGCGACTTTTTACAATAAAATGTTGAAATTTTGTACAAGGCCTTATTAATTGTTGGGGATATTTTATCATTGAGAATTTTTTTTACGGGGACCGTATAAAATTTAAGTTTTTATTCCTTAAAATTTAATCTCTTGAAAATCTTAAATTTATTTAATAAAATTCTGTATTTTTTTCCTTGCCCAGGTCAATGTTTTGGGCACACCCTGTATATACGTATTTGTTTACAGGATAATTCCTAAAATTGGTTTTTCCCGAAATAACTGTCGAATCAAAGTAACTGTAACCATAAAAAAATAGGAAAGATTGTTGGACGAACTTTGGAATAATGAATGGACAGTTTGCTACAAAATTTTGACGGTGTACAACCATACAATTGACTTTTATTTCCGTATTTCGAGATAAAAGCGCTAACTCTGTAGTTTGCCGTTCGGCAGACCAATTTCATGTCTAATCCTTACTACAGCTCATATTCAAAATATTAGAATAATTACCTTTTTTTTAGAAATTGAAAATATCGTTTGGTAATTTAATGTCTTTTAATGAAAATATGCAAACGATATTTTTATTAAGAACTTATTGTTGATTAAACTTACTTGTTATCTTAAATTTAATATCATTTTTGAAAAGATTAATTGCAAAAAAAATTATTTTGAAAAGTCAAAATATTAGAATATTTATTCAAGTGGTTCAAAATATTAGAATATTTCACATTAATTCTCCTTTAATTATTACCAATTCTTAACTGGTGGCATCATTGATTAAATTCAGACTATTCTATTTAAAATCAGTATTCTTTTTTGCAGTTTGTTTCTTTTTCGTCTTAAAATGGGCCGTGTGAGTGATATTCCTGAATCTACTAAACTTCGTATGGTTGATTTGTATCGGCACGGTAAAAATCAATGTTTTATAGCGAATTATTTACATTGTTCGCAATCGAGCGTTAGTAAAATACTAACACAATATTCAAAAATTGGAAAATTTCAAAATAATCGCCGAAATGGTGGCCGAAAACCAAAAACATCTGCTAGAGATGACAGGAAACTGAAGCGTATAGTTAAGAAAAACCGTTTTAAAAGTGTGCGATTCTTGCACCGAAAATGGAAAGAAGAAGGAGTTGAAGTTTCTACATCGACAACATTAAGACGTCTCCATAAATTTAAATTTGAATCTCGTGTACCGAAAACAAAACCTCTCATGACTGCAAGACAAAAGCGTATAAGATTGAATTGGTGTAAATCAAGACGTTTATGGAGCAATGAAGATTGGAAAAATATATTATTTAGTGATGAAAGTATGTTTTGTGTTTCATATGGTAATCAAGGTATTCGAGTTTGGAGAATGAAGCAAGAAGCATTTGATAAAGAATGCCTTAAACGTTCCGTAAAATTTGCTGCTAGTGTCATGGTTTGGGGTTGTATGAGTGCAGAAGGACCTGGAAAGTTATGCATCGTCTACGAAAAGGTTAACTCTCTGATATATCAAGAAATTTTAGAATATTACATGATTCCATCATCAGAAGATTTATTTGAAGATGATTTCATCTTTTAACAAGACTTAGCGTCCCCGCATACCTCGGTGTCAACTAAGAATTGGTTCCGCCAACGCAACATTAAGGTACTTCCTTGGCCACCAAATTCACCAGATCTTAATCCCATCGAAAACTTATGGTGTATAATGAAGAAAAAACTTCAAGAAAATCCTCCTTCAAGTAAAACTGAGTTAGTGGCACGTATAAAGTCTATTTGGGCTAATATTGGTAGAAATGTTTGTAAACACCTTGTATATAGTATGCAAGATCGATTGTACCCTGTTATGAAAGCTAAAGGGGATGCTACAAAATATTAACTACCATTTACTTCATATTCATAAGGTAATATTGTTGCGTAAAATAAAATATTCTAATATTTTGAACCAATCTAAATTTTATTCTAATATTCTGGTGTGTTTAAGGAAGCTGTATACCTAATTTATTGTGCTGTATTTTATATTTTATAAATGTTAAAATCTTATCTAAACATTCCAGATTTAATTTATAAGAAATTTAATTGCGTTTACTTAGTATAAAAAATAAATAAATGACAAATAATTTTTTTCTTATTACTTTTTCTCAATTATTCTAATATTTTGAATATGAGCTGTAGATTCACTAGTTATTTGAAACAAAACGAAATTAAGGAATCTATTGCAATATAATCATAAGTATTCAATTATTGATTCCAAATTTTTTTGGACTGTTGTTCTACTATTTATGGATGTTGTAATTAAGTAATAATTCTGTGTTTTAAATTTCAAACGATTGAAATGCATTTGAAACTTTTTCCCGCATTGACCTTAATGTAATGGAATACTTTTGATTGTCCCTGTAATTGATCTATGCATCCGATTTTCATAAAATTTGAAATGATTCGACAAAATTATGTAATAATTATATATTTTAAATTCCAAATGATTCGGTTGGGTAGTTTTTGCGTTGTTATATACGGACGGACTGAACGACAACTATAGGTACTACATATTTTTCACAATTACGAACGCACCTAAAAAAAAGAAAAAATAATTTTTATTTTACTAATTTTTCAACTTAACGTCCCACAAACCCGAAAAATCCAACTATCGAAATTATAAAAGCGAACACAAAACAGACATTTACTATTTCGGATCAGTGGGCTAGAAAAGTGAAAATCGTTACAATTTTGATGTTAATTCGAGTCTTCTAAAGCAAAAAAATTTCGATGGAAAGAAAACATGAAATAAAAAATCATGCGTCTAGCATAAATCATGAAGCACTTTCCAACACATTCAGAATAATGTAATTACGTCTCATTTCATCATATGGAAATGTATAACGCATTTCAAAACCGAATTTCAGCTGTTCCCATCTACAATCAGAAATTTATCCGAATTTTTTAGCAGCACTGTATATGATATAAAAATGATTTGCATCTATTAACACCATGCATTCAAAATTTAGTTCATTTAAGAGATACGTATGTTTGAGTTGAAAATTCCCCTTAAATTCCCCTTAATTCCCCTTGCAATTTCCTCTAATAAATGGTTTGGCATGCGAATACATTTTTGCAACTCTTTATATGAGGTATAGAATTTATGCATAAAGAGTAATATGCAAAAGAACTAATTACATTTAAAAGCGCACACCGAATTTAAAAATATACTCAACGACAAGCAATTATTTCTCAACGCAGTACTGGAAATCGTGATATTTTTCTGCAATTTTTAAACCTTAAAAAATTTGAAAAAAATATCGAAATTTGTAAATTTTTTTGCTATGCCTTGAAATTTAGAGAATTCTCGCATGTTTGTAAAGGCTTTTTTTTACTGCTTAAATACAGTTATTTCTAGATTTGGAAGAACTGTCGCAACTATCGCCAAGTATTGCACTGATAGGTGTATAATAACCATTGTGTTTGTAGAGTGCAAAATCCAAAATCCGTAACCCTTCCAATCTCGACAATTCTGAATTTAAGATCATTTTTAGTTTATTTTTCAAAAAAATAATCTACCGACCCCGTTGCAAAGAACAAAAAAAAGTGCGTGATTTATATCATTTCGGAACGATTCAGAGCAGTCGTTCTTTTTCGAAACGATTCCGAGGAATCGTTCCTTTACAGAGTCGTTTCATTTCGGAAGAAGTTCAAGGAATCGAACTTTTACGGAGTCGTTTCATTTCAGATAGAGTCCGAGGAATCGTTCCTTTTCGGAGTATGTACCTTACCCTGTTGCAAAGAATAAAAAAAAGTGCGTGATTTATGTCATTTCGGAACGATTCAGAGCAGTCAGTCTTTTTCGAAACGATTCCGAGGAATCATTCCTTTACAGAGTCGTTTAATTTCGGAATGAGTTCTAGGAATCGAACTTTTCCGGAGTCGTTTCATTTCAGATAGAGTCCGAGGAATCGTTCCTTTTCGGAGTTGGTGCATTTCGGAATGATTCCGAGGATTCGATCCTTTTGGGAACCAATGACTTAAGATACGTATACATTTTATGTCCGAAATTTTGAATTTATCACCGATTTTTTTTTAATTTTCGGAATTTTTTTTTTAAATATCACGCTTTTTTGAAAAAAAATGCGCATAAACGCCACATCGCTTGAAAATTTATCTTAAAACACGTAAACGCCGCGGCGTTTCTTCCGAAAATTACGGTACTGATAATCTTAATTTTTTAGCCTAATTACAGTAGATATTATGCATCACGAAAAAATTTGGTAAATTTGTGTTAAAAATTATGACTAATGGCTTCTAATTTCGTACCCTGGACGAATTATACGTTCGTAAATGGTGTATAGGCCGCGGCCTATACACCGATGCATCTCTGCGGGTTATACACGAACTTTTTTTACTGCACTGCTCGATTTATGGGTGCAGGTTATACACAGGATGCAGGCTATACACCCGAAAATATGGTAAATTAATTTAAAAAATGGTATGGATGCTCTGTTTTAACGTGATTGTAGTGAAATTCAGTGATTTATATCAGTTTCAATACATTCGAAATAGCGTAATGTAATTAAAATATTCTCCAAACTATTTTTCCCCATGTATTACGATAATCTAATCAAATTGTTTTGAGTGTCTCTGTAAATAAACCATTAATCGTACATACTTCATATGCATTACCAAATATGCTATGGTGACCCTAAATAAGCTTTGTCAGTTGCATGAAAATCCGAGTATATTTACGCGAGTTAGAGCGTGGACAGACGGACAAACAAACCGAATGCATAATCACTTTTTACGTTTATGGAAAGTGCTAAAAAAAAGAAAATGAAAATTTTACTAGTTTGGAAATAATTTGAGATCTACTAGAGTTTTAATTACAAACAGTTTTCATCCACAATGAATTTCAGGCAGTATATTGGGAATCTTTAACTTCGGTAGCCTGATATAATCCAAATAAACAGTCAAGTGCGAGTGTTATACACGCGCTCAGAGAGTTCTGAGCGCGAGAGAGAAATTGAACTCTGAGAATTTAAAATTCTCAGAGTTCTTCATTATTCGCTTGAGCTATTTTTATTGTAAATCATTATTGTAATTTTTTTTATCATTATCAACATTGCTTTTATACTGCTGATAAAATAGGTACATCTAAGGCTCATCAACATTTTGCTCAATGCAAACAAATCGAAATTTATGTGGTAACGGAAAAATGTACTTTTCAAAAACGCTATGCGATCTAAAGTAATCGTTATAGTTTTCCTGCAAGATTTAAAGTAATTTCTATAACCTTAATTTTTTTTCGTAATTTTAGTTTCAGTAGATTTGGAATTAGATAGAGGGGGGGACATGTTTTTGCACTGTATTTTAGAGGTCATATCTGAAAATATAATATGTAAAATGAAAAACATATATTTTTTTTCGATTTCAGCGAAACGAAAACTTTCACACAATACTCCACTCGATATACGGGTGATTCTACGATAAGAGGTAATTTGTACGGCAATCCGTTTAAAACAGATATGTTGCTATTTTTTGCAATGAATCGCATCATCTTAATATACTTTATTAAATAATATCACGATTGAATGCCTAATAAAAACACATTTTTCTGAAATTTCTTACAAAGTCTAAAAAAGTCTCTCCCCTGGCCGGTTTCAATTTAACTTTCAAACAATACATATATTTTTTCCGTCAGATGCTTAGCTAAAGTATGTTTAATTGGAATTTAAGTAATTATACTTACGTATTGTAAAATAAAAAATAAAATAATTTTGTTATTTTCAAATAATTTTTAAAATTAACTTTTGTCCCGCTTTTTTGTGTATCTACCCTGTCAAATTTCGTTCCGCTGAAACAAATATAAATTCAAGGATGGCTATATTGGAAGTAGCACTTAAGGACATCTATTGGCTTGAAGTTAGCAATACTAAACGCGCAAGCCATTTAAGCGTCGCCATTTTTAGTTGTTGCGACGGGACCGTGCGTTGTAGTGGTTTCGCACGGTGATCGTGTATCTCCCCTGGTAAGTCATAACACTTATAATATTCAATTAATTCAATTGCATTTATTGCCCTAATTAAACAATACGGTAATAATTAAAGTGAAATACACAATTAACCCCAAAACTAATTCAGTCAGTTAAAAAATTTGAATTTACATGAAAATGTCTCTCCCCTGCCGTATTTCCCCTGGCAAGATAACTACCAAGGGAAAGAGTCACTGACCAGAAAAAGTTATAAAATATGTATAAAGTGACTTGCCCTTATATGAAAAAGTAAATAAACGGGACAAAAATCATAATTTAAAGGTTTTTGATCAAACTCAAACTTTTCTTTTTTGGCCGAATTCTCTATGTTTTTGAATCTCTTATCGTAGAATCACCCATGCAAAGAAAGAATTTTTTTCTTCAAGTAACTTAATTAGCTCCCTTACCCCCTTCTAAATATATTTGCAAATATTTAATAATCTTTAAATATGTGGGTCAATAGTCTTTATTACTTCCCCCAATTTGAGCTTTCGACGTTTCATAGTTTATGAGTAAAATACCTGTGACAGACGGACAGACAGACACGAGGGTGATCTGATAATGATTCCGTTTTCACTTTATAAGTACGGAACCAGAAAAAAAGAAAGAAAATATAATGCGTCAAGCATAGATTAGGATGCATTTTCCAACACATTCAGTAGGATGTAACTGCACCATTTAATAAATTAAAATATTATATCTCATTTTAACATATGGAAATGTAAGCGCACTTCAGTACCAAATTTCAGCTGTTCCCATCTAAAATCAGAAAATTATTCTAATTTTTTAGCAGCCCTGTATATGATACAGAGATTTATATCTATTAACAGCATGCACTCCATAATTTAGTTCATTTAAGACATACATATGTTTTAGTTCAAAATTCTCCTTTAGCAATTTCTTCTAATAAGGAAAATGGTATGCGAATTTACATTACTCTTCTGCAGCCCTGTATATGAGGTATAGAACTTACATATAAAGAGTAATATGAAAAAAACTAATTAAATTTAAAAACGCATACCTAATTATAAAGCGAACTCTCCAACAATTATTCTCAAAAGCAGTACTATAACGGAATTTCTTTTGTGTGTCCCAGTAACTTGATAAAAAATGCTATGAATCCTCCTTTTTAACAAGATTACAGTGAAATTAAATTCTTTATATTAGTTTCAATGCATTTGAAATCAGGGTTGTTATGTTTAAAACATTTTGTTTAAAACAGCTGTTTAAAACACGTTTAAAACATTACATTTAAAACAATGTTTAAAACATAAATAGTGCTAATAATGTCACAAATTAAAATTTACGAAATAAAATTGTATTAAAAATTTCTAATTAGCTGTATGTACTAAAAGACATTCAAATTTTATTAAATTTATAAATTGGTTATTTAATTTTAATTAAGTATTTAAATTAAATTTATTTCCTCTAAAATTGGAAATATATAATTTATTTTTTTAAATATCTCAATTATGATTTTTTATATAATATCAAAGTTCTATAATATATTAATTTTCGAAGATTAAAAGTAAGACTGAAAGAGCATTTTTCGGATATACAATACAACAAGCCTAGTACAGCCTTATCTAGAATGCAACAAAAAGAAAATATTTTGATAAATTTCTACAAAGCTAAAATAATCTTTTCAACATCAAATCATTACTCTTCAACTATCCGTGAATCCCTCGAAATTTTGCTTAACAATGATACTGTTTGTAATGACGTCATTTCTTATAATATTCGACACTTCGGTACAATATCCTTGGTGTTTTGATGAATTCATTGTGACTTTGTTTGTACAAGCAGACTGTTTTTGTTTTGTTTTTACATTTTCCATTTCTAATGAATTATCTTCTTTTATACTCCTTTGAAAATGGATGCGAGGGCATCCAAAAGATCTAAGGTAAATAATAATTAAATAATATCTATTTTTACAACACTTTTTAAGTATTTATTTGTATATTTTGAGAGATCTATTTCTCCTTTTTAGTGAATAAATTCGGCAGTTGGTGCACAGAGAACATAATATTGAGTAAAAAATCTGGGCTAAATGCCTTCTTAATATACTATAAATAATACTTTCTCCCATCAATAGATAATGCTATAATACTTTATAGATATTTGTTTAGTAGTCAAAAAAGATTTTTTATTGTTTTTTTTTCTCTTTCTTTATTAAAATTATAATGGCTTCAGTTTAAAATATTCATATATAAAAAAAAATTCAACATTAATTTAAATTTCTTTTAATAGTATTTCCTTTTTAATAATTCATTTATGAAAATAAACTGAAATGAAAAAAAAAAAAAAACTTATCTGCTTTCAGTTTGTTTTAAATTCTAATTGTTTAAATTTGTCCTCAGAGTTATAAAAGTATGCTACCTACCAACCAATCTATCTACTTTGATTTTCAGTTTGAATATGTTCTCAAAATAATAATAATAATTTAATAATAAAAAATGGACATGTTTAAAAAATATTTATTTCTTAACTAATTTTTTACGTACTTCATATTTTTTTACACATTTATTACATATTTTTTACATATTTCATTACGCTTTAAAGGAGAATCACTTGCAATTGATGAGACTGAAAAAGACATGAACCTTGCTGCCAAATTATGTCCTGAACTAATTCCAATAATTATAAATTATAAGCTAAGTCAGTTCCATTCTCTGATTATATGTTTGATGCAGTTGCCAATCATAAATTTGACATTGGAGAATCAAATAAAGTGGAAATAACACAGGTTAAGCTTTGAAAAACACATATATATTGATAAAAATGCCATGAATATCATAAAACAGTTACACACAACTGTATGTTCTACTGCTGGATTAGAATAGAAAGAGTTTTCCCTACTTTTGGTTTTGTGCAAAGCAAAACCAGAAATCGTTTGGGTGTTGATAAGGCTGTTGTAAGGGTATTGACAAACTTGTTACCATTTTTAAAGAACTGAACAATTAAATGTTTTAGTTTAGAATAAAAATAAAATTTGTAATTAATGTTTGGTATTTGTTATATAATTTTTTTCTTCCTTACTGCCGTTTGAAAATATTTCCATTCTTTATATTTAATAATTTTTGTTTACTTTAATCAAAATTGTGCTGTGTGAAAAAAAAACGTTTTAAACGTTTAAAACATGTTTTAAACAAAAAAAACATGTTTTTTGTTTTTTTTTATAAAAAACATGTTTTTTTCCAACCCTGTTTGAAATAGGATAATGTCACTAAAATACCATTACTTATATACCATAATGTACTCGAATTATTTTGAGTATCCTGTAAATGAACCGTTAATGGGTCAATCCAGATCAAACCAACCAATGTACAAAATTTCAGGTCTTTGGATTTTGTTAATTTTTGGCTCAGATGTTGTACAAAAATAGTAGATAAAAAATGCAAATTTGCAGATTTTTTTAACCATTTGTTTTTGAGTTATTAATTTTTAAAATTTTAAAAATTTAATGAAATTTGTATTTTTGGTGTTCTTTAATTTGCTGTAACTTGGGAACTATTTGACCTAAAGAGTTGAAATTTACGTCATTGTTTTCAGTTTTTTATGCTGTTTCATAGGATATATAACATGACCAAATTATTTTTTTTAAAATATTTTTTATGTAAAAAATTTATATAATTTTTTTAAAAATTCAAAATTGGAATTTTTGATTTTGTTTTAAAAAATATATTATATTTACCATCCTTTTAGCAACTTTTGTGCCAAATTTAATGATGGAACTCTTATGGTACCATAAAGAAAACTAGTTGGATGTGTCAATCCCAAAACTTTCTTCTATCTCATAAGTGCATTTTAATATTAAAAAAAAATAAATAAATAAATAAATAAAAAACGTGGTGACCCCAAAGTTACCCACTATCGAATTTCCTCGAATATTTGACCTAGCCTAATGAGATTCTGGTATCCGAAAAGCCTAAAACGCAAAATTTAATTAATATTCTGAGAAAATGAGCTTAGTAGTGCCTCATGTTGGGTAATTTATACTAAAACCTAATAAGCTTCTATTTATGTCAAGACCTAATAGAATATGAAATTTGATGGAATTTCGTCCATTAGTTCTTGAGATATATTTATAACAAAAAATTTGCAAAACGTAGCACAGCAACACCATATCTTGGAGAATTTATGCCAAAACGTAAAAAAGCGTCTAATTATGTTATGGTGTAAAAGAATCTGAAGTTTGATGAAATTCTGTGCATTAGGTCTTGAGATATAGCTAGTTTAAAAAACCGTGTAAAATATAGCACAGCAGCAGCATCAGTTGAAGGATTTATAACAAAACGTAATCATCGTGTAATTATGTTATATGTCATTTTGTAACAAAATCTGAAGTTTGATGAAATTCTGTGCGTTGGTTATTGAGGTATAGCTATCGAAAAAATCGTGCAAAATGCAGCATAGCTGCACCACCTGTTGCAAGGTTAATACCAAAATGTAATCAGCGTCTAATTATGTTATATATTCTAGTGTAACAGAATCTAAAATTTGATAAAGTTCTCTGCATTAGTTCTTGAGATATAGCTATTGCAAAAATCGTGCAAAATGTAGCATAGCAGCGCCACCTATAAGGCAGTTCACACCAAAACCTTATCAGCGGCTATGTATCTCAAGGTATCGCAGAATCTGAAGTTTGGTGAAATTCTGTGCATTAGTTCTTGAGATATAGCTATCATAAAAATCATGAAAAACGTGGCATAGCAGCGCCACCTGCTGGCCAATTTACACCAAAACTTAATCAGCGTCTATGTATATCAAGGGGTCACAGAATCTGAAGTTTGGTGAAATTCTGTGCCCTAGTTCTTGAGATATAGCAATCTTGAAAATCATGAAAAACGTAGTATAGCAGCGCCACCTGCAGGCCAATATTCACCAAAAACCAATAGGCACTAATTCATATCAAGGTCAAACTGAATATAAAATTTTATTAAATTTCGAGCATTAGTTCTTGAGATAGAGCGCCCACAAATTTTTTGTCACATACAGACAGACAGACACACAGACAGACAGACACACAGACAGACAGACAGACGGACAGACTCCCAGACAGACATTTTCTAAAAATAGTCAAAACGTGTTCAGGACCTTCTAAAACGTATAAATCCGTCGAAAACCGGAAGTCGAAAATTTTCATGAATCCAATACTTTCTTCTTGTAAAGATAGAAGAAAGTAAAAATTATTTTCTATATCAATGATCGGCCAATTTCTGTAAAAAAATCTCATTATATTTTGTTAAAAAGCAAATTCACTATAAAAGGTAGTCTATTTTTGTTTCCAATGTTCATATTTCTCATTCATGCAAGTCAAGTTCAATTATCAAATAAAATTTTAGTATATAATTCGCTAGGTTTTATTATTTTGTTAAACACATAACAGTAAAAATTAAAAGTAATCAAGATAATTAATATTTTGCGTAATTGAGAAGCTAAATATTTTTCAATTTATTTTCTTGGAATTTAAATAGAATGTTTTTTAATTATTCTTAATTTAATATTACTTTTAATTAAATTTTGTTTAAAAAATGAATAAATTGGTAATAAATGAGTTAACGAAAGAAAATCTCAAAGAAGTGTTCAACAATACAAATTATGCTCCTGAAGTTGAATGCTTTCACAATCACAATGAGTGACACTCAAACAGTAACATGTTTGTTTTCTGCTGAAACCTGCATGCCTTTCCTACAAGGCTTTTGAAATCGCCAGTGTTCTCTAAGATCTTCTGTAGTGGCACACTATCTCAAGTCTGTTTGTTTATAACTTGGGAACTGCTGTTTGTTTATAACTTGTATTGTACAATTTAGTTTTTTTTTTACTATTATTTCACTGAGTTGAATGCGGATTTGTGTTATAAAATATTAAAAGGGAAGTGGCTTTAAACTGAAAATGGATAAAAAATGAAATAAATTTTGTTGTCATCCATTCAAAAAGCAAGAACACTGGGTCAGTAAAAATTTAAGAAATGTTACATTGTGGATGACAACATTAAAATATGGCATTGAAAAAGGCGTGAAAATCTGCACTCATTGCCGCTTACAATTAGGTAAGGAAAAGTATTCCTCAAATTGTGGAAATGACATTGATACTAATTTTTCAGACATTCCAAATGATGACAATCCAAAACCAGGTTGTAGTAAGGATGACCCTGAATTCATGGATGTGGAATCTGGTTTTGATAATTTGAATGCATCATTAACATCTATTGGAGAGTCACATATTATTAAAAGTAAATGTAAAAGTAGTAAAAGGTACTTCTTTGAAGAAATTGTGGGGTATGTTCCTTGTGCCTGTGAGAATGAGCGTGGTGGGTGGCATGTGTTTTCACAAAAGATCAGGTCGAAGAAGATGTTAAAGTTTCTTTCTTTCATCCAAGCGGACCATCTCTGTCATTCACTTATCCTAGAAAATCAGACATTTTGACAATACTAAAACACTTTATTTTATGCAAACTACATCCAATCACTGCAACAGGCAGAACATCACAGTATCCAAAGAAATTGAGCTCCACTGTGCCAAACTGAGTACGTAATTTGTTAAGAAAAAAGATTTATTTATTAAATATCTAAAATTTACTATTTGTCTTTTAATAAAACAAACTATTCTTAAAGTTTTCCAATTTTTATTTGCTTCCATGTAAGTAACACTTCGGGCTAAACTGTGCAGCATACATTAAAGTATTTTTTTTATTACAGATTTACATGAACATTGATACAGAAAATATTTTTTTTCTGTATGACACCATAGGAGTTCCATCATAAAATTTGGCATAAAAGTTGCTAAAAAAGTATTAAACATAATATAATTTTTTCAAAAAAATCAAAAATTCCGATTTTGAATTTTTTAAAAATTTATATAATCTTTTTTACAAAAAAAATTTTAAAAATAAGTAATTTGGTCATGTTATATATCTTATGAAACACCATAAAAAATTGAAAAAAAATGATACAAATTTTAATTCTCTACATCCAATAGTTTGGAAGTTATAGCCGATTAAAGATTACAAGACTATACAAATTTTGTAAAATTTTCAAAACTTCAAAAATTTATAACTTTAAAACGAATTGTCGAAAAAAAATTTAACTTCACAATTTTAATCTCATAAGTAAGTACAATAAACTGGTAAAAAACCAGAACAATCTAAAACATTAACATAAAAATATATTTTTTTATTGGCTGATTTCACATGGAATTACTCTAATCGTACATACTTCATATGCAATACCAAACATGCTTTGGTGATTCTAAATAAGCTTTATCAAATGCATGAAAATCCGAGTGTATTTATGGGAATTAGAGCTTGGACAGACGGACCGACAAACCGAATGCATAAGCATTTTACAACTTTGTTGGTAAGTGCTAAAAAATTAATAATTCTTTTTATTGATTTAAAATTACATATAATTGGTTTAATTTTACTTCAAACTATCCAACGAAAGAAGCCGGAGTCGGCTTGTTTCTCCGCAACTCCGACTCCACGACTCCGACTCCGACGCCCCTATTCTATCCCAAGAACTAATACAATAATTTAATAAAATTTTCTATGATGTTAATTCTTCATATAAATTAGCGCTGATTCATTTTTGGTGCAAATTGTCCAACAAGTGGCACTGCTATACTGCATTTTTCATGACTTCTACATTTACTCTCTTTCAAAAACTAATGCACGGATTTCTATCATACTTCAGATTCAGATGCAGACAGCCCTTTATATGAATTAATATTGATTATATTTTAGTATAAATTGCTCAACATGTGAAGCTGCTATACTGCATTATTCATTATTTACACGATTTGACTGATAATGATATTTCAAGAACTAATGCACAGTATACATTTAAGATATTGATCAATTTCTCAATTAATTTTCAGCAGTGAAATTACGCCTGATATTTTTAGATGCGTGAATATTCATACTTCTACTAAACGTAAAGACAAACCTAGTAAAAAATGTCCGAGCCGGGAATCGAACCCGGAACCCTTGGAATAGTGCTCCAAGTGCTCTACCATTTAAGCTACGAGAACGATGCCCAGCTCAGCATTTTTCACTTCATATGTTGGTTAAGCTGCAAATCGCAGCACTAGATCCGTCTTCATGAGCACACAATTCTGTGGCGTAACATGAGACACTAGAGATCCAGCATCGGTAAATCATATCAGCACTAGATCCGTCTTCATGAGCACACAATTCTGTGGCGTAACATGAGACACTAGAGACCCAGCATCGGTAAATCACATATATGATTTACCGATGCTGGGTCTCTAGTAGCTCATGTTACGCCACAGAATTGTGTAAATCACATGTATGATTTACCGATGCTGGGTCTCTAGTGTCTCATGTTACACCACAGAATTGTGTGCTCATGAAGACGGATTTAACCGATGCTGGGTCTCTAGTGTCTCATGTTACGCTACAGAATTGTGTGCTCACGAAGACGGATCCAGTGCTGCGATTTGCAGCTTAATCAATGTATGAAGTGAAAAATGCTGAGCTGGACATCGTCCTCGTAGCTTAAATGGTAGAGCACTTGGAGCGCTATTCCAAGGATTCCGGGTGGTTCGATTCCCGGCTTGGGCATTTTTCACTAGGTTTGATCTCACGCTTAGTAGAAGTATGAATATTCGCGTATCTAATGCACAGTATTTCATAATTTTAGAACCCTCAAGATGGTCATAAATTGGCATTTAAATTTGGCACTGTGATAGCGAATTTTGAAGTATTAACATGCATGAAATAGAGGAAAGTTTTTGAGATTGTCACAATCAACTAACTTTTCTTTTTTGGCAAAATATTGAAGATCTAAGAAAAATCAACTAATTAATAAATTAATATTTGTGTAAATAATAATTTTCCCGGCAAAACTAAGCAAAGAATAAAAAAAAATGTAACTTTTTCGTTCATTGCAGGCATTGTTAAAAATTTGCTACAAAGTCTTCAGCATTCAGTCATACATAGAGTGAGGTGAAAAAAAAATCGATTTTCGATGGTGAGTAGTGCGAAAAAATGTCTTTCATTTGCCGCAAGGTTTAAAGGCTGAAAGTTTAGCTCGCATGCTGATTTTTTAACTTCTTTTAGTAAAAATTTAAAAAATGTGAAATTTAATTTATTTTAGTTGAATTTGCTTCATATGTCAATGCTTAGTGTACGAAATGTTTAAAAAGCTCTGATTATTTATTATTTAATAGTTATGTGTATTTTGAATCAGGCGATTTTTTATAGCATTTTCACGTATAAGGAAGAAAAAATTGTAAGTATCGTTTGATTCTTTCGTCGGTTTTTTTCTGTTGTCTTTATTAGGTTTTATGCTCTTCTTTCTGTTTCTTGATGCGTTCAAAATCATATATTTAGATATCTGAACACAGGATTCTTGAGAGCAATCCTGGAAAAGTAGAATGTAGAACAGAGACCAATGTAAACACAATCAGTCATCATGAGGATGTCAGAAGAAATAAGCAATAAAATTAACTGAGAGATGAAATGTTATTTTTTTTTTCTGTTCTAAAATTTGATTTTGTCAGAAAATTCAAATATTAGGGGCTTTGAAGCTGACAGTTCGTATGAAACAGAATTTGAACCAGGAACATCGCAAACAAATGTTCCCATCACATACTCTTTTCCCCCCAGCGTTCGTCACCTTTAGAAAATGCCGTATCATGTAGGTAAATTGAGTTAAGAGCTTCATCTGTGCTTCAGGATGCAGCACAGGGATGGGGTCAACAGGGAATAAGCGTATCATCATCGATAAAGACAAAGTCAGGAGACAGAAAAAGAAACTTGTAAAGGAGATACAGCAGGAGGAATACCTTGGAAAATGAAAAATTACAACAATATTCTTTCATGGTAGAAAAGATAAAACGATCTTCATAGAAAAAAAGGTAACAAGCGGCACCATCGAGAGAAAGATGAAGCATATATCACTTATGACGTGCGAAAATATGCATGTCCCTTTTTATAAGCCTGTTCCTGTTTCATGGACATCATAAATACAAAAGGATGAAAATTTGAGTGTTCTATAAATCTAACTCCTATTGAGTTGATAAAAGTCTTACGTCACAATCTACACAGCTCTGCAATCTACACTGCTCAAAACAATTAAAGGATATTTGAAGTTTTATATAAAATAAAGATATAAACGAAATTTTTTTTGCCTAAAATAGAAGAAGAGAATCACAAATGCAAATTTTTCTGGTTTTCAAACTGTGGAGTATGCAAATTTTGAGTTCGACGTCAAAAACGTCGCATCAGCGGCAGCGAATGAAATTTGACTTTCAACTGGATAAAAGAGAATGAAGACAAGGATGATCGGCATTCAGTGATTGCTTTGTTTCGATGAGTATGATGTCTCAGCGAAGTCATTTGACAGATTCAGAAGCTTGGAGAATTGTTAGTAGGTTAGAAGGGGGCCAAACTCAAGCCGAAGTAGCGCAAGCCATTGGAGTGTCACAAAGTGTCATTTCCAGGATCTGGAACCGTTTTTTGGAGAGTGGATGTGCAGGTCGAAGACCAGGGCAAGGTCGTAGGCGGGCGACAACGCCCGATGAAGACCGGTATTTAATGTTAACAGCTTGGAGACACCGAAACATGAACGCTACTCTTCTCCAAAAACACCTTCGCTCGGCTACAGGCACCACGATTTCAACTCAGACTGTCCGAAACCGTCTCCATGCTGTAGGTCTGTATGCTCGCCGACCGATGGTATATGTTAGATTAACATCAAGGCATCGTCGCGACCGCAGAGAGTGGACAACCCAGCATGTCAACTGGAGGAGAAATGAATGGAGCAATATTCTGTTTTCTGACGAGTCCCGTTTTTCTGTGCATCCGGATAATAGGCGTATTTTCATCTGGAGGGACCGTGGCAGTAGGAATAATCCTGCGTTCGTGCACGAAAGTGTCAGATTTGGCGGTGGAGGAGTGTTGGTGTATTGTGGCATCTCCATTGACGGGCGCACTGACCTCTACATCATTCAAGATGGAGCTCTGACTGGTCGCTGATATAGGGATGAGATCCTCAGACCTATTGTAGTCCCTTACGCTGCAGCAATCGGAGATAACTTCATTTTAATGGACGATAACTGCAGGCCACATTGTGCAAACCTGGTGGAGGATTTCTTTTTCGAGGAAGGAATCGTTCGAATGGAATAGCCAGCGTGTTCTCCAGACATGAATCCAATCGAGCACGTTTGGGACGCTCGAAGAAGACGAGTTTCTGGCCGCCAACAACCCCCACAAACTCTCCAAGAACTGGAAAGAGCTCTTCTGGAAGAGTGGGGCAGAATACCCCAACTCGTCATTAATAGCCTCATTGAGTCCATGCCTCAAAGGTGTTCAACGTTGCTGGCCGCCCGTGGAAACCATACCCCCAGCTGAAAATGATTTTCTTTGAAGAAAACACCTTTTCTTATTCTTTTTTTCTCATATGCACAAATTGTGTTTTTTTCCTTTTGTACACAAATGCGCAATAAAATGCTTTTTTTCTGCCAAACATGTGTAATTTATTCTCATATAACCTACTATGTCTGTCGACCATGTATCAATCAGCTAAAAAGTTTCCCAGATACAAAATCCACCTAAAACTGCAATATCCTTTAATTGTTTTGAGCAGTGTAGTTTAGACAACTAATGTCACTATCGGAGTGGAAACTCGTTCGTATGAAGAATATCTATCAAATGTTGCAGTTTCTTCTTAATTTTTTTCAAAGCAACCTTTACTCTGGCATAGTAAATTATACAATGATTTTGCTATTTTTCATCAGTGACCAGAAGAAGGTATTAAATGACCCAAATATTGCAAATCACTTTTAAACATCATATTTCTTTAGTCTTTCTGTTGAAGGTGCTGCTTGTCCCTTTTTTCTATGAAAATCTTTTTTTTTTTTCTACTATCAAAAAATATGCTTGTATTTTTTCCCTCCAAGATCTTTCGCCTTTCGTATTTTCTTTATGGTTTGTTTTCTGCCTTTTGACAATGTTTTTATCATTGAAGAGATCCTTATTCCCTGTTGTCACGTTTCCAGCATTCTAAAACATCCTAAAGCAATCTACCTATATGATATACCTGATCTAAATGCGTCAAACGATGTATGAGAAAGAGATATACGTTTGGGAGTGCCTGCGATTGAAAATCCTGGTTCAAATTCGGATACAAAGATCAAACTATTTATATCTTCTGACAATATCTGTATTTTGGAGCAAAAAAAATAATTAACATCCCATCTCGCAGTTTCTCCTATATCCTATTACATACCTCATCATCATGATGACTGTTTGCGCTTTCACTAGCTTCTGCTCCACATTCTCTTTTCCTTCCAGAATAGCTGCCAATACATGCAGTGGTCCGTCATCCAAATAGACGCTTTCAGTGTGACGTCAGTCATGACATTTTCCTTGGATACTGACTCCAAACAAACGGTTGCTATGCTTCATATCTTATTAAGTATAAATCGTAGAAAATAGTATCATTGCATATAAAGCATTAAACATGTGTCTGTTATATATAGCTGAAAAATGTTGCTGTAATATGCAAATGAAATGGAAAATACAGCATAGCAACCGTTTGTTTGAAGTCAGTATCCAAGCAAAACGTCATAACTGACGTCACGACTGAAAGCGTCTATACAGTTGGCTCTTGTTAATTCGAACTTGTCGGGATCACAAGAAATTTTCGAATTATCCAGAGTTCGAATTATGGAAAGTATGAGAGGAAAACATGTTTAAAGTGGTACTATTACAAAGAGACTCATTTTATAGTATTTTTAAAATATATACCGGCTGTTAACATTAGAATATGACTTACTATTAAATTAAAAGACATAAATACATAAAGTAATTAAGGAATAAGGAATAAACACAAATGAAGATGGCACAGAGGTGTCATTTGATGGGCAGACGGGGCATTAAAATAGCAGATGTAAAATGCGTGATGCCACATATGTACTTGTTCAGAACAATTCTAACAAAAATGAAAGAAAGAAAATTATTTCAATGATCTGAAGTTCCTGAGAAAAGAAGGAAAAATGAAAAATCAGAATCTCGTTAGTTCGAATTAAATGAAGTGAAGAAAAAGAGTTCGAATTAATGAAATGTTTTAACATTATTCTGTAACTGAAAATTTTGGGATTCATGTTTAGTTCGAAGTAAACGAAAATTCGATTTATTCGATTTCGAATTAACGAGAGCCGACTGTATGTGACTCTGAACGCATCGAATGTACCTTAATACATTTTCGCGGAATGTTTTCAAAGAAAATTTTTAAAAAGGAATAAATATATATATATTTTTTTTTTCATGATCCCGAGTGTAACATTTATATGAGTTACATATCTATTTTTTAAGTTGTTACTACACTTCCAAGATGATTAGATTCCATTGAATATGTTCATATATACCTCTGAATGTAAAATTAAAAAAAAATCTTTAAATCCTATTTCTTTATCTATAGCTTTTAATTTTGATATGGACGTTTTCATATATTTTGGGACGAGTTTACAACTGAATGAATTTATATTTTTACATTTCACAAGAAATATGATTGGTATGATGTTATGTTACACACTTATAGGTTTCCAGACACGCATTAAAAAATGAGATTAAAGAAACCTTAAACTTACATGTACTTACATCTTTAAAGTTTTGATTAGTTATTTGACTAAATGACAATCCAGGAACCAGCAGCACAGATAATCACCTCATCGATTTCACGGATGAAAACTTAGGGTTAGTTACATCTCGTTTCGCAGTTTAAATTGCAATGTTTTACCATTGTGCTTTCCTGCAGCCAAAAGTAGGAAAAGATGGAGGAATGAGAGCAGGAAAACATAATGGCAAAACTTTGAGTCAACAATTAAAATCTAATTTTTAGATGTTTTGCACCAAAATAGGATTTGGCAGACCGATTGCGGTTTAATATGAGAGTCAGGATTTAACTAATATTTAATTTTCATCCGTGATTAATTTTCATCCGTGAACTCGATGAAATGATTGTCTATGCTTCCACCTTCTCGTCTATTTTACTACAAAAGCCTTTTAATTTACAGAGAGGATCATAATACATTTAAATACATTTCTTTTATAAAATTTGTGATCTTTCTATCAAAGTATTTTTTGTTAATCAATCTGATTATTTTTATTAATATTTTACAAAAAAATGTTATAACTACCAATATATTTAATCAGTTTTAATGAAAAAAATATTCTAAAATTTCACATTATTTTAGTTTTAAAATTCCAACATATCTTCAGATGTACAGAAGATAATTATTGAGGTGAAGTAGTTTGAGGTTGAAGCAATTGTGCTGCTATGCTGCATACTGTAAGTTGCCATAATTCGGGGAAAAACTTTCAAATTGTGCATGTCTCTGTGTGCGTATTTCGCTACTCTCTTATATAGAAGCTTTGTATAAACCTCACTGTTAAAAATCTGCTGCATTTTGCTGCAACGCACTCCCCTGCTTGTATAGAAAAGGGTTACTTGGCCGTGAAATGGAGCTTTCTCATTGGTTGGAATAGAGATATTATATACAAGCGGTGGAGTGCGTTGCAGCAAAATGCAGCAGATTTTTAACAGTGCTGTTATCATTCTCAGGGATACCATTTGAGCCATTTTTTTATTTTTTATTGGCGCCACATTCTCCTAACAAAGCAAATTTACATGTAACTTAACAACGTACACTGTAAAAAAATCTGCTGCATTTTGTTGCTATGCACTCTGCCATTTGTATATAATATTTCTATTCCGGCCAATGAGAATGCTCCATGATGCAATCAAGTAACCGTTTTCTATACGAATAACGGAGTGCGTAGCAACAAAATGCAGCAGATTTTTAACAGTGTAGGCAGGAAATATATGCTACCATTTTTTTTAATTAATGGTGGCAATAAAATATAAAAATTAGCACAAGCCTTCATTCTGTAAAGTTTTCGCACAATTAGAATAAATTTCTTGGCCGGGATGCTGACAGATTTTTCACTACACTGTAAAACATTTCACCCTTTTGCTGCATCGTCACTCCCCCGCTTTTATAGAATATCTAACTTTTGACCCATGAGAATGCTCCATATTAGGCTGAATTAACCGTTTTCTATGAAAGAGGTGGAGTGACGATGTAGCAAAAGGGTCAATTTTTTTACAATGTATGGAGAGTATTCCATCCAAGTCACGATCACGTACACTAAAAAATTTGACCCTTTTGCAGCATCGTCACTCCCTAACTTTTATAGAATATCCCTGTTTTGACCAATGAGAATGCTCTATAATACAGCAAAGTGATCGTTTCCTATAAAAGCGATGGAGTGACGATGTAGCAAAAGGGTCAAATTTTTTTAAAGTGCAACTAAGATTAACGTAAAGACGTAATGTAAATTCCCGTCAGCCAATAAAACAGTTCTTACGGTACACTGTTAAAAATTTGACACATTTGCTGCAGCCTCACTCCACCGCTTTTATAGAAAACGGTAACTTTACTGTGTTATGGAGCATTCTCATTGGTCATAAAAGTGATATTCGATAAAAGCTGTGGAGTGACGCTGCAGCATATGGGTCAAATTTTTAACAGTGTACAGTACACTGTAAAACATTTGACTTTTTTGCTGCATCGTCACTCACCCCTTATATAGAATATCTCTCTTTTGAGACATGAAAATGCTCTAAATAGGCTGAAGTAATCGTTTTCTATATAAGCGGTGGGGTGACGATGCAGCAAAAGGGTCAAATTTTTTGCAGTGTAGTAGTAACTTAATTTTTTATCATTTACACTGTAAAAAATTTTACCCTTTTGCTGCATTGTCACTCCCGGGCTTTTAAAGAATATCTCTCTTTTCACCTATGAGAATGCTCCATAATAGGGTGAAGTCATCGTTTTCTATAAAAGCGATGGAGTGACGATGCAGCAAAAGGGTCAAATTTTTTACAGTGTAGACTAATTTTTATGTGAATTACCGGTATCACGTAAATGAATGCAGCCTCGAACACAGTTTTCAATATAGTTCACTAGCGAAACGAGATTGACTAATTAGAAAGCTCACTGTTTAAAAAATTGGAACTTTTCTGCATCGTCACTTCTCATTGGTCATAAAAGAGATATTCTATAAAAACTGTGGATTGGCGAATAGATCAAATTTTTAACAATGCACTGTATCATGGAGCATTCTCTTTGGTTGAAATACATTGCCAAAAATTTGAAATTTCGCTGCATCGTTACTCCACCATTGAAACGATCACGTCACCGTATTATGGAGCATTATCATTAGTCAAAATAAAGATATTCTATAAAAGCAGTAGAGTGACGATGCAGCAAAAGTTTCATATTTTTAACACTTTCACTACAGTGCCTAGAAGAGATAGTGTGGAAATCGCTAATACCGGTATAGCTTTCGATCGCATCCAAAAATTTACATTTTCGTAGATGGCGCTGCCGTCGATTTCATTGCGTGAAAGCTTAGGTTTGTTTTTTGTTTTGGTTTTCTTATTGTCATGAACATTTTTAGTATTATGTGCAGTGTTTACAAATGTTGAAAATTTATGTGAAAACATGCAAAATTGATCTAAAACGATGAAAAAACGAGATTCACATTGTTTTGTTCCTGGTTGTATTACACAATACAAGAACAGCAAGTTGTCTATTTTCGGTGTACCTAAAAATCAAGATCTTTTTGAAAAATGGAAAAAAATTATTCCTCGTGCCGACAAAGAATTGAGCTTGCATTCTGGTGTATGTGAACTTCATTTTGAAAAGGAATTTATTGTCAGAAATTATGAACATATAATTAAAGGTGAAATTGTTACAATACCTATATTTTTTTATACTTACTATTTTAGCACCATATACCATGTTAGATACATTGATCTCATTATTTATGTTTCAGCATACATGAAACTCTTCCACTTGTGTATATATATATTTCTATGAAGCTTTTTTAACATTGTGTATCATTTGATATTTTTCTGCTTATTTTTTGTTTCTGCCTATATGAAATATAGTCAATCTCTAGCTTAAAATAATAATAATATGTATGCTGATCACATGAAATATTACATGAATTATAATTAAGCAATCCGAAACTAGTGTTCTGCAATTCGTACGAGTGCGAAATGCATTTAAAATATATGCCTAAATTTTCGTTTATCCCTAATATGTCGTGTATAACAAGCTAATTTTTTTATTCTGTTTTTCCCAAAATTTATCTTTTAAAAAAAAGTTTCCCATACTTAAATTACATCAAAAAAATATCTAAAACACATTACGTTCCTATTCATTCATAGCAATGAACTTGAAGTTAGCGCCCTCTGGCGAAATATGTAATTTTTTGGATATGGTTTCGATGGTTGATTTCCACACTATCTCTTCTAGGCACTGTACTTTCACTGCCGCTTACGAGAAGATGTAATGATAGTTAATAACGCACTATAGAAGTGGATTTTTCCCAGAAGCCGATTTACTTTTTATAACAAAGAATCTGTGAAAGATTTTCCCGCACCAATGCGTGACTGGCTATTGGACATCACCCCCACATCACGCGCTGGTGCGTGAGTGGCCCCTTATCGTTGGCGCCATATCACGCGCTGTCGCGTGATCTGCAGCGAACGCGTTAACCGTAAATCATTCGCTGCAATTTGTTGCTACGCACTCCGCTGCTTGTATATAATATTTCTTTTCCGACCAATGAGAATGCTCCATGATACAATCAAGTAACCGTTTTCTATACAAGTAGCGGAGTGCGTAGCAACAAAATGCAGCAGATTTTAACAGTGTATCTGTTCTGAATAATAAGAATGCTCCATAATATACACTGTGAAAAATTTGAAACGTTTGCTGCATCGTCACTCCACCGCTTATATAGAAAACGATTACTTCAATGTACTACACTGTTAAAAATTTGACCCTTTTGCTGCATCGTCACTCCACCGCTTTTGCAGAAAATGATTATTTCAATTTTATGGAGCATCCTCATGGGTCAAAAGAAATATATTCTATTAAAGCTCGGGAGAGACGATGCAGCAAAAGGGTCAAATTTTTACAGTGTATGGAGGATTCACATTGATATAATAGAGATATTCTATAAAAGCCATGGAGTGACGATGCAGCAAAACTTTCACATTTTTAACAGTGTAGTGAAATAACCGTTTTCTATAAAAGCTGTTGAGTGACTATGCAGCAAAAACTGCAGATTTTTAACAATTGTGCATTTTTGCGAACTTTTGCTGTTTGCAAAACAGCAGGCTTTTGGTTGGTCTACAGCTTTAGAATCCATAGTGTGGAAATCCACTATCCAAACAGAGCTAAAAATTTTGTATCCATTAAATATGCAACGATGCTACTAAAATTCAAAGTGTCGATCGCAACGACATCTGCGTGATTTTCATATTGCATTGTATAGACCACATTGTTAAAAATTTGAAACTTTTTATTCATAGTCACTCCACTGCTTTTATACACAACGATTACTTCAGTGTATTATGGAGCATTCTCATTGGTCAAAATAGAAATACTCTATAAAAACTCATTTAAACCGATGAGAATGCTCCATAATACAGTGAAATAATCGTTTTCTACAAAAGCGGTGGAGGATGATGCACCAAAAGTTTCAAAATTTTAACAGTGTAGCAATAGTCTTGCTGTTTTAGAAAAAATCCTGCAGGTTTTGCTATTATCTTCAAATTTTATCGCCATCATTGCACTTTTAAAGGATACATTATTTTAGCGATAATTTAAGTATTGCTACACTGTCAAAATTTTGTAACTTTTGTTGCATCGTCACGCCACCACTTTTATAAAACATCTCTATTTTGACCAATCAGAATGCTTCATAATATGTTTTTATAAAAGCGGTGGAGTTAAGATGCAGCAAAAAATTCAAATATTTAACAGTGTATTGGTTGATTAATTTCGTTTCGCTAACAGCCGAAAATCTACCTGGATCCCGACCCTTGAATTGAAAAATTACGAAACTTTTTCTGAATTCCATAATGAAAACTAACAATGTATATACACTTGTTCCGGAAAGCAACTTGTTACATTCCGGATTGACCGATACAGCAACTATAAATAACTAAACAAAGGATCTTTCATTGCCTACTGAGAATATAGATCTCTTCTTAGTATTGTTGACTTATTAGTTCTGAAAAGATGTTGATACGGCGCGAGGTAGGTTCTATCTTGCTTTCAAAAGAAACGTTGTGTAATGTTTTATTTCTTCGTGATAGTTAAGCAATATTTATTAGAAACTTTTTCTATTAAAATACTAAGATTCCTGAATTAAGAACAAATATTAAGCTGTAGTCTTCATTGTTTTCAAACTAATTTTATGTCCAATAAATATAATCCTTTACATGAACATAATTCCGTCATTAACGGAGTTAACTTCTTTTGTAAATTATTTTGATTATTCGAGAGTATATATAGTAAATGTAAATTTAACCCCTATGTATGCTTTGCAAGAACCCAAAATTTGAGCGCATAGGTACTCCTCTTCTCCACCCTCTTTTGTTTTGGGGGGGGGGGGGGAGAAATTTTCGACGTTATTTATAGCAATTCTTACACTTGCTATTTTTCTCTTGGACCATAATGACTATTTTGATTTGCTTTTGTATTATCAAGCATCTGAATTAATCTTGGGCTTCTTGAAGCTTCCCACTTTCTTGAAATCTTTTTTACTTTAGATGTTAAATTTCTATCTTTTCACATTATTTTAATTAGATTTGTTTCCTTGAAATCTTCACTTTAACCCTTTGCGGGGCAGTGCAAATTCATTGCTTAAATATTGAATTAAATGGCTGACACCGGAATTTGAAAACAACTTTATTTTTAAATAAGAAAACTGTGTTTCACGCATTCAATAAACGATAAATTTCTTTAAACAAAATTCTGGTGCCAATGTGGCGTTTGGGAATTAAAATTAAGTGGTATATTTATGAAACCAGCATCCTGCAAAGGGTTAAACAAAATTTTATGGATTTTACAAATTTCAGTCCCGATAGCAGAAGCTGTTTTCGAAACTTTTGAAGTCTTATGTATTTCGAAATAGTGGTGTCTAGCCATACGCACACGATATCTCTTAAGTATTTGTTCATGAAAGCTTCAAAAATGGTAGTCTGGATATAGACTGAACCTAAATCCGCCACCCTTTTTGTTCGTTAAAACATATTTTTAAATATTAAACTCTTGAAGTGTAATTTTGCATTAACTAAGTGTTTAAATAAATTAAATGCTTTGCATCTAAATTTTATTTAGATTGGAGGCGATCATAATCCGATATAGGCCCAAAACAATTTTCATTCTAGTCTAGATGTATATATAAAACATAATCGTACTAATAAGGCACTGTAACAACCGTCTTCTCATGAACTATCTGACAGTTTTGGAGTCCCTTCTAAATACAATTTTACGCCTCTTAAATATTTTAAAGATGTAAAATGAAAGAACGTACTTATCTTTAATCTCAAATGTTTTAACTGTCTAATTTTTTAACTATATAAGTTGGTCTCTTTTCCGATTTAAATCCTGGTGCCCCTTAAGGGAATACTGAACTCTTAAGTCTTTCATTAAAGTCCCCCCCCCCCTCCTTAAAGTCGTGAAACAGGTTTTTTGTACTTAAAAAAATGATTGGATTATCATTATCTCAATAAAATGCAACATATTTTAAAATGGTATCGGTCATTTAGGGAAAAGTACATTCAAACATGTTAAACAATATATATTATATATGGATAAAACAATAGATCGAAGTTTTTAATGTCTCATTTACACATTCAATTTGGCTTCCCTTTTTATTTCGCTATCATTCCTTCGTATGCGAATCTATTTTCCTTGAAGTATAACGAAACTAACCAAAACTGAATGTTTTATGTAAACTTAATCTGTAAATCCCTAAAACATTAAATTCCGCCAACTTTCCACGTACTGTTTATTTTTTTCTGAAGCTCACTTTTGAGCTGTAATTTCATTTGTTCTAAATTGTCAAAACAACCCTTCCTTTAAAAATGAAAAGTTCATTTTAAAATTCTTGCATTATTTAATTGCTCTTCTAAACATTTAAAATTCGTGAGAAGTCCCCCCCCCCAAAGTTTTTTAAAAAATCTAGAGTTCCATATCCTCAAGTACCTAAAAATAACTTATCCTAATTTTTAAATAACCAATTTCGCCATTGTTATTTTTCTTCTTTAACGATATCTAAATTTAGTTTATTTTATACAATCGGATAAATGACGTGTGTGTTGGGGGGGGGGGGGGGGAATCATTACTTAAGTTTATTACGCTGAAGATTTTATTTTAATGTCCATTTCTTTCCTTTCAGGTACCAAGAATGTTGTCACTGATACTATTGTTCAGTCTGGCTGCATCGCAAAATCCTGAGAATTCAGTACCTGATCAGCGTCGAGAAAGGAGAACTTCCGATGCTGTGTCCAGCTTCTTTTCAGAGCTTGGAGACTTAATCCTAGATGTCGATCAAACGATTGCAGTCCAGAATCGACCGAAAATTGAACATGAAGCTAATGTGATGTCTCAACTATTTAGGCCTCAGTCGGATTACTTTAACCGCATTCAAAATAACTACAAAGAAATGCAGAAGAGACTGGGAAAACTAATTGGTAACGATTGGATTTCGAAACACTTATAGTGATCACGAACTCTCCACTGTTAGCCCACCTCCTGAAAACTTCAATCCTACCATCGGACCAGATTATAACCCATTTGCCGTAGCTGCGGAGGCTAGAAAAGAGAAACTTAAGCAAAGAATTTCAGAAGGATCATATGAACCTAAAAGCTCTATACCTAAAACCATTGACGAGAGCCTAAAAGCCTTCGGTAAACTTTCTCAAGCTATTATTGACGATATTGGAAATTTTCCCATTGAAGGAAAATCTCCCAAACCGGTCGGGGACAAAAAGTCATCTCCTAAAAGAACAGGAGACATTGAAGAATGCAGTAATGAAGTTCTAGAAGATCCTGACCTTGAGAAACGTAGGCAAGAAAGGTGTTCCCAGATTGCTGCTGCAGAACGAGCAAGAGAAAGTCTAAGAAAAATGATGAAAGAGCAAAAGCGAACCACGGAAGCTTTACTTTCCAAGAGTACTGATGCATTCGATAAGATTACTAAAGATATTCTCGGTAGAAGTGGCGATACATGGGTAGAAAATGATTCTAAAGAGGGAAGTATAGATCTTAAAGAAGAGTGCGATAATGAAGTCCTTGAAGATCCCGATCTCGAGAAGCGTAGGCAAGAAAGATGTTCCCAGATTGCAGCTGAAGAGCGGTTAAGAGAGAATCTGAGAAAAATGATGAAAGAGCAAAAACGAGCTACAGAAGCTTTGTTTTCTAAAAGTGTGGATACATTTGATAAACTTACTAAAGATATTCTTGGTAGAAGTGGAGATTTACGGATAGAAAATGATGTAACTGAAAGTACTGAGAAAACAAATTCTGAAGAGTATGAACAGCATGAAGTTTCAACGGATGATTGTTCAGATGATGTTCTTGAAGATGTCGCCTTGGAAAACCTCAGAAAAGAGAAGTGTGCTCGTGTAGCAGCAGAGGAAAGATTCCTGAAAGATTTGAATAAATTGCTAAAAGAACAAAGCCAGAAATGGGCTCCTGTTGGTACGAAGGCAATCGACGATATTTCTACCTTCATAAGACGAAGTGGAGAATCTGAAGACAAAAGCTCTGAAAGTTCGTCGGATTTATCTTTGGATAAACAAATAACACAGCTTATAAAAGACCACGGAAGCTGGATTCTTGATTACCCTCTTATTAAACGCTGGCGACAAAGGGATAGATCTGGGGACAGCGCCACCTCTGAGCAGAGTTCTGAAGAAACTCGACATTCGACTGAAGACTCTTCGGATGAAATTGAACCAACTGAATTTTATCTGCCTGTCTCTACAGACTATAATATGGCCGTTCAAAAATCTGGAGACGTTGTATCTGTAAGTCCTCATGAGTCATCATATTACAGAATAGTGAATCAAGATGGTGATATTTTAGAAGAGGATATTGATTTCGTACTTCATCCAGAATCTCTGTCGAATGATATTGAAGAGATTGAACCAAAAGAAACCGTCATACTGGCATTTACTTCTGATGGTGTACCCTTAAAATTAAGAGTAGGACCGGAAATTGACAATCCCATTCAGTATCTTCATAAAGTCTTGCAATCGGCTGGCGTGAGTCTAAACATCCCCGTAGAATCGTACGATGACTTGGAACCAGTAGGAAAAGAAGTGTTGAAACTAGGATCTGGTATTCTTACCCGAGCAGTTTTAATCGATACCTCGAATCCGAATGAACTAAAGTCTTTCTTAAAAGCCCTTATGGTATCCAAAACTACTGGTAAGACTAATTTTTAATGAACTGAAAATGACTATTTTGAAAACTGCCTTTTTTAGGGTCTTATTCTTAAGGACTTAACCGAAAGTTTCTTCTGCAGAATAAATTTAGGCAACTTGCAGCCATCAGTTACGATTAGATTTACTTTTAAATTAGACCAGAAACTGCAGAACATTTAAAATCTAAGTTGACTTAATCTAAACTATGTGACTTTTCAAGGTGGCCTTATGAGCTGGAATCATTGCATGCCCCTTTTATAACCTATATTCTTTGTACATCCGAAAATTTTTGAAAAAGGTTTTAAGAAATAGAATTTGGTCTAAAATAAACTTATCGATTTGCTATAAGTCTTCCTTTTTTTTATTTCACTTTAAACACAAACTTATTCATCACCACATTAAAATAGTTTATTTTGAGGATTGAACAGCTTTTCATTAGTAGGTAAAAGATTGCATGCTCGGATTAATCTATGCATAAAAATGTTTATCACTTAACGGACAAATTTTGGAATAAGGGTTAAGATTGTGCAAACTTGATATAAAACTAGAAGAGCTTAAATTCCTCTCAGGCCATTGAATTCGCCTCCTCTCTAAATTAGATTCGCAAAGTACTTAAAAGTAAGGTCTGCATACTTGGAAAATTCTGAAAATTTGAGCATGTTCTCGTGTAAATGTTTATAATCTGAACCCCCGGTAGAACGATCGTAAAAAAAAAAAATAATGGACATTTCGTTTATTTGGCAATTTATCACCGGTTGGCGACGAAAACGATTTCAAATATTTTTAAGGTAAAAATGTTTATTTAAAAATTTTTAGTCTTGTCGGTTTCGATTTGTATAACTATAGTTTTGATATATAATGAAAGTTAATTATGAATTAAAACAGTAATTTAAATTTGTTTCAATCGCAAAATTAAGTCAGTTGAGCAGTGTCTATTAAATTTTGTTGCTATGGAAACAAACTTCTCAGGTACTGAAATTTATTACTGCAGCATTCTTCTTGTAGCCTTTATTTTGGAATACGCTTAAATATAGGAATTCTAAAATATTTTTTATACATTTGTGTTAAATAACCGCTGCAAAAATAGTGTAATATAATGAATGTATTGAACTCGTTGTTTAAATTTATTAAATACCACCTGCATGTAATCTAAAAATCTACTAACAAATTTATCAGTTGCATGAAAAGCCTTTGCTTTTGGCGAGGAAAAATGCTGCTCGCCAAATCGAGCGACACTTTCGTCTTTTCACGCAAAATACAAGAAAGTATTTTTTCAAATAGTCTATTGTATTTCCGCCGCTAAATTTGACCGATCCCTTATTTCATACATAAGTAGTTAATTGGTATTTTTATTCAAAAATTTTTTGAATATGGCAAGTATGGAGACCTTACTTGTTAGCAATGAATAAATATCGTGGCAACTTTAAAAATATGAAATATAGTCCAAAAGCTCATTGCATATGTATTACGGATACACTGAAAAGCAGAGTAAATGTGTTCTCATTGCAATCTTTTTCCTTTTTTAGTAGCAAATTAAAAGTTCAGATAATCAATGTGGACACATAATCTCTTTAAATAAGCGGGAAGTTTCAAATGGTTATTAATTTAATGCCTCTTTGTCAATTAAAATCAGTGTGGGGAGGAAGTGTCGCATTATCAGAGCTGTTGATGTGCTCCCAGTGAAAGCGAGAAGTTAACAAATGCAGGAAGTACTTTTCATGTAAATTTATAATTTAAATCTATTTAAAGATCTAAAAACAAAGTTCTCTTGAATTGCAGACAAAAGTACGATTTTTTTTTTTCCTCTAGAGGAATAATGAAATTGATCTCAATCTGGCATCTTGAAAACTTTTACTGTTTGGCATTTAAAGCTTTAAGGACAATGGTCTGCAATTTTCTTAGTTTTTACCGATATATTAAGACTTGTACATCAATCGGCGAGTCTTGATTCGTGAAATACTAACGTTTAGTTTCTTTAAAGTAAATTATGTGGTCTCTGCATTTTACTTTAGCTAAAATCTTTCGGGGAAATTTCTACTGAAAATATCAAAGTATATCGCCAAGATTAACTGGAATCTGTATAACCAAATAGACGAGGACCCCCCCCCCCTTGTACAAAGACTAATCTCTCGCTCAAAGTTGAGAATTTTGGTACTTTTTGCAATAATGAATCCATTGAATATTTTTCTGTATATTAATTTTAACGCTTAAGAGGAGTCGCACGTCTTTAATTTTTTCTTACTTTTTTTACATTAAATGGTTTTCTGCTTAAACGGATATTACTCTTGTTTCTGCCGTAATTGCAACATATTTCAGTTTTGATCGTTTTCAAAATCTAGCTTTCAAATAATGGTTGTTTTGTAAAAGTATTTTTACGATGGGTTTTTCACAATTTCTCGCATTTTAAATTCTTATAAATCCAGAATCATTGGAGAACTGGTCCAAACTTGGAACATGTGTTGAACTGTTTTCTTGAATTTAGATTCGGCAAATTTTAAATTCACTTTTAAAAATGGGTTTTAAAAGTTACTCTTAAGTATCTTTATACTTTGTAAAACCTGGATTCGACATTAAGGCTTTCTTTATTTAAATAAAATGACTTTAACATTTTAAAGATTTTAAATTGCCCCACTCCTCCTCCTTTAATAAATTTTAGCTCTTAAAATATAAGTTTAATCGTGACTTTCATTACAAATGAGATGGTTAAGAGTTGCAAAAAATAAAATTTAAATTCGATAAATGAATATTTTAATGTATTCCGGACCCTGTTAAGCTGGAAGTTTTATACACCTTGTTGTTTAACACATTATCCGGAAAATTGATTTTAAAATTGCCAATATTCACTCTTGCATATCTCACCCTTGTTTCAAAAGTAGCACGACTTGAACTTTGTTTTTCAGGAAATGTGGGTAAAACTGTTTCCGTGTCACTGTAAAAGCGTCCGTGGTCTTGAGAGCACAACTGTTACTTAACTATATTTTCAGTGCACTATCTGGTATTTCAGGCGATTTGGTAGAAGCTTAAACAATGTCGGCGATAACTCCTAAACTAGAATTGTACCACTTAAGAGGGAGATGCTAAACATTCAGATTTTAGTTTATGAAAAATATTACTGCTCGTATATTGAACGCTTAAGACTCAACACTAATCGCTGAAAAAGACCCGGATGATAATGTTAAGTCTATGGAAGCGTTCTTTTCAAATCTCTCAATTTTGATATTTTTACTTTTTGCATAGGAAAGCTGAGAACGTTCTACAACCGGGCTAGTTTTATCTTTATAAATTTTGGTTTCGAATTTTTAAACTATTCAAACTTTCGAAACCAGTTAGAACCGGAACTGAAATTATCATAAATATATAACCAAAATCTAAAGTTAAAACTAGCCTGGTTGTAATCATCCACAGCTATCCTATGCAAAAAAATGTAAATTTGAGCAAAGTATTTGAAAAGAACGCCCACACTGACTTAGAATTATCAACCGGGTCTTTTTCAGTGACTAGTGTTGCGTCTTAAGCACTTAATGGCGGGCGTAACAAAAATCGAAATTAACCATAATATAGCTAAGATTCAAAATTAATTCCGTAAGTGTTGCGGGCCCGACAAATTTTATATAAATTGTTGAATGCACTTGGAGGAAAGTAAAGATATGGTAGAGACTTGATAAAAACTGCTAAATGTAATTTAAATATTGAGGAACTTTAAGGTGGCTCTTCACTTGCTTGAAATGCACAGCATTGTTAAACCAATGGATGAATTGTTTTTGAATTTGTAGTTAAAGCTTTAATACTTTTTAGCTCACAGGCTATCATAGCCTGAGAGCTTATGTGCCCGTCCGTTCTGTATGAATGTGCGTAACGCGATAACTCATGATAAAAATATCGGATCCACTTGAAATTTTGTATATAGGTATATCCTGATAAGGCGATTCCCTCATTAGTTTTTGGAGTTCATTCGATATGTATAAGAGGGGGAACGGGGGCTCATGCCCCTCCCCTTAATTGATATAAACGAGATTATCATGCAAAATTAAGTTTTCGTTCAAAATTTAGATATAGGATCATTCTGATGAAGCGAGTCCGTGGCTGTTATTAGGTGTTCATTGAATAAGTATAAACAGGGGGAACGGGGGTTCTAATGACCCTCCCCTTAACTTGTATAAATGGATTTTTCAATCAGAATTGTCAGATTTCGTTCAAATCTCTGAATAGTTTTGGAAGTTTAATGGTTAAGTATAAAAGAGGGGAATAACTCCCCTTAAATTACATAAATGCTAAATGGGTTTTTATTAAGAATTATCCGATTTGCTCTGAACTTTGGATATAGATTTTTTAATATGATAAAGCATGTACTTGATAGTTTAGGAGGTTCAATGATTAAGTATAAAAAAGGAGAAAGGGGAGAGCTGTTTCCCCTTAATTTTTTTTTCGAACGGAATTAACGAAAATACAAGGCTGTAATGTACAATTAGTATGCGTAGCCTGTGAGCTCAATGCCATCAGTTTAACTGGGCAATATTCTTTTTCTTAATTTTTTGCATAGGATAGTTGAAGTCTATCTTTAATGACTACTTGCATTTTAGACTTTGGTTGCTAATTTTGAGATACTTTCATTTTAGAAACTGGTTCCGAAAGTTAAAGTGCCTTTATTCAAAAAATCTTTAGCCAAAATCAAAGTAGAAAATAGTTAAGGATTGATCTCGGGTCTAACTTATGCAAGATGGAAATATTTATTCAAAAAACAGTTCATTGGTTTAATACGGAACGGGTGTTTTAGTAGTCCTCTGAATGCCATGGTTAGTAAATATGGCAACTTGTATATTAGGATCCCAGAAGCCAAGGAGTATAAGTGACAAAATTGAAAAAATTAAGTGCACAGGGTATCTGGAAATATGCTTTTTTCATTTCGGGTAAAGAAATACAGGTCATTTTCTTATTTGGGGAGTTGGAGATAAACCACTTTTTTCGAAAAACAAACAATAGTGAGTAATTATAGATTTAAAGAAAATTGTACTCTTTCTTTTAACAGTTATTGAAATGCGAGTTCAAAGGTTAGAATGCAACAAGCAGATGTTTCCCATTTCAATTTAGTCAATTGTTATTGATGTTTCAATTTAACATCAATTATCTTTAAACTCAATTTACTCCCAATCGACTTTTTGTCACTTGTACCCCTTGGCTTCTGAAATCGTCATATATAATTTATCTTAAATTTTTAAAAGTCTATTGCGACTCTACTGTCAATACTTTGAGAAATCAGCTTCACATGTGAGAATAAATTCGGATATTTTCCAAATTGGACTTTACGAAAAATAACCGGTCTTTTGCAAAAGAAAGCCTGCATTTCGTAAACAAACTTCTGTTTGATAAATCTGATTCCGCAGATGTGAAAATCGAACGTTCCATATTCTGCATTAGTCTTAAAACAGGCATGTCGAATACATGGGCCACACTCGGCTCGTCGGCGATATGTCTGGCTTGCAAACAATTCTTTCCCTCACGTTTTGAGACTATGCTGTAAATACTTTGCACGAACTTGCTTTACACTTGGCTGTAAAATGCAATTATGAATAATACACCGGGAGGCAGCAGCACAGATGATCGCCCCTCAGAGTTCAGGGATGAAAATCTAGGATCAGTTAATTTTAGATTCGCATGTTAAAAAGAAATAGTTCTTAGAAGTCGTATCTTGGTGGTAAACGCAAAAATCTTATTTTAGCGTTTCTCTTAAGTTTACCATTGCTTTCCTGCACCAGAAAGTATGAAATATTTAATATTTTAATATTAATATTATAATACTTAATAAAAAAATAAAATATTTTTTCATAATATTTGGCGTGAAAAGACGAAAGTGTCACTCGATTTCGCGAGCAGTTTTTTTCTCGTCAAAAGCAAACGATTACAATGCAACTTAAAACTGTTGGATATATAGAATGCGTGTAAATTAGTGCTCTCGATTATACGTTTATACGCGTATACGTATAATACGTATTATACGGATCAACTATACGTATAATACGGCATCGGCGGTTATACGTATTGCGCAAAACAACATATACGGTACATCGTATATACGGATCTTATCCAAACGGTTAAACGTATAAACGTTTAAACGTTTTTCATTCAAGATATGAAATTTGATGTTTCAATGCTTTTCTGCGGATTACAGACACTGAGAAATATCCGGTAGAGTATCCCCATCGCGATTCTCTGTTTAAAAAACTACGATGCGTTTACTTAACTACTACTTGTTATGCAGGTACCTAAAAAATCTGAATACGTTTCTCAGTTTAAATTTTGGTTTCTTTCCCAAAAAACTAAGTTATTTATTATAAATTGTCTTACATTAGTCGTGGATAGAATCAAACTAATCTTTGGAAGAGCTGTGGCTCAGTACTTAGTTTTTTTATATTTTCTTGTATCTTAACAAGAAGAAAGTAATGGATTCGAGAAATCTTTCGACTGGTTTACACTTTTTAAGGGTAAGATAGTCCGAAAAATATGTTTTTACAAAATATCTGTCTGTGACTTTGTCTATATGTGGCATGAATTTTGTTCCACCAGTTGCACAGAATGAGTTTTCAGCAATATCATCATCACATAGCAGGCAGTAGGCTCTGTCATTCTTTTTCTCAGCGTACCGCCACACCCAGCTTTTTCTATTCATTTCTAATTATAATCTAAGCAGAACTGCGTCTATAAATGCTCGTTCTTCTACACTACGAGATACTTATATACCAAGTGTCTGCGTCACGTGACACAATGGCTTTATTTTTCAGAATATGTAAATTGTCTTACCGCGGAGGAATTTTAAAATAATTTACATATTTGGTAATTTTTATTAGTTACTTTTTTAAATAATTTAATTATTTTGTCCTCCCAGAATATTTTATGACTTATTTAATGAAAATTTGAAGAAACATAATTAAACATTGAGTATGTTTAGAGTAACTTACCGGTCACTTACCGAAGTGACCAATGTTACCAACCGATTGTAGGGTAGTATGAAATGAAAATCAAGGCAAATTGTGACGTCAGCTACAGTTCAACAGGATAGTTTTCATTGGTGTCACATTTCGGTTTCGTACTGCCCTACAATTGATAGGTAACATGGGTCACTGTTAGTGAAGCGAGATTAGCCAATCAGGAGTCTGATCTTTTGTGAACTTTTTGCAAACTGTTTTAAAAAATATACGCTTTTCATTGCTTGATCTCGTATGTATAAGACATACTATCAGGGCCGTAGCTAGAAGTGAACCATAGGGGCGGGGGGGCTCATAATTTTTTTTCTCTTTCTGACGCAGAAAGATAAATTAATAACTATTCACATTGTAGGTATTATGTTTCTAATTAAACTGTTGTACTAACTTCATTTTATGCTAAGAAAAGTATAGGATGATGAAAATTTTGATTGTATAACTGGTGCAAAATGAAACATCATGTTAACTTCATATGTACATATAAGATGAGGGAGTGTTGAAACACTTATTTTAGATACAATTTAGTAACTCTGCAAAACTGTGAAAGCGTCTCAAAACTAAATTAGATTTTTGAACAGAATTTCATTTGAATTTTTGGAACAGAAATTAATTGAGTGACCTTGGAATCTTTTCCAGGGGGGGGGGGGGCTCAAAATATTCTAGGGGGGGGCTGAGCCGCCCATAGCGCCCCCTTAGCTACGGGCCTGCATACTATGCGGATTTCTGTCGTAACGCTACTGATTTCCAAATTATTCTCCATTCAGCGACAAAAGACTGGTGAAGTCCGCTATTTAAATTAGATACGATACGGCGAATATACGTATACATTAAATATACGTATTCTTAAATATACGTTTAGTTGATACGCGTTATACGTATCCGGATACGTTTAAACGTATATTCGAAAGTATCCGTATAGCAGAAAAACGTATTATACGGATATACGTATATCGTTTAATCGTATACCTGCTATACGTATCCTATCGCGAGCACTAGTGTAAATAGTATTTAATGAATTTAAACATAAACAATGAGACTTTAATACATTATATACATAATGTATTACACATGTACATTACTTGTTGAAGTAGCTATTTAATTAATCACTAAAAAAAATGCTTTCAGATAAAAATCATATTGAGAAAAGTGTTCTTCATACATTTAAGAGTATTCAAAAATAAAAGCCAGATGTTTCCATAGCAACAAAATCTAATAGACAATTCTCAATTGGACTTTGAGCTTGAAACAAATTTAATTAATTTAAATTATGAATCTCGTTTTAAATCTCAAATTTTGATGATTAAATTTGAGTATAAATACATATAAATATCGATATAACAAAATTATACTTAAAATAAACTAAAACTTACAAAACTAAAGTTATTTAAATAAAATTTATCAAAACAAGTTAAACATGAAACTTTTTTTCTTGAAGTGCATTTGACATAAAGTATTTTTTAAAATTGCATTCCTTCGCCAACCAGCGATTAACGAAATTTTCATTTTTTTTTTTTTTTTTTTTTTTTACGGATACTGAATACGGGTTACGCCGAAATTTTTTTTATAAACGTATATATCCACACGAGAACATTCTGTAATTTTTTTTTTAAATTTTTTGGGGTATGCCCGTATGGAGACCTTCCTTGTAAGCAGTTTTAAAAATTTCCGGATAGTCTACTCTAGTGATGGGCGATTTCGATTTTTTAAATCTATTTAATCGATATTACGGCCAACTCTATTTAATCGATACTTTAAAATTTTAAATCGATTTCTCTGAAGAAAATATATAATTTTCATTTTCCTTCAAAAGTCTAAGGTAAAATAGTAGGGTGTGTACCAATTCCAAAATTTCAGTGTATTAGTTTCTAAGATAGAAGAATTAAAGAAACCTCAAAACACCTCCCCCCCCCTCTGCAAAATAACGTTTTTTGTTGAGTAATGTACACCAAAAAATGATCAAGATCAATTTTTATCAGGTACCAACAGAATCTGAATTTTTTATGAAAATCCATGAAAGCGCGAGATACAGCTATTGCGAAATCATGAAAAATGCAGCATATCAGCGCCACCTGTAGGGCAATTTACACCAAGAACTAAACAACACTAATCTATGTCAGGGATTTACTCAATCTGAATTTTGATGAAAATTCGTTCTTGAGATAGCCCTATTGCGTTAATCATGAATAATGCAGTATAGCAGCGCCATCTGTTAAGCGATTTTCAGCAAAATGTAATTAGCATCAAATAATATCAAGGACTAATTGAATCTAAATTTTTATGAAAGTCCGTGCATTAGTTCTTGAGATAAAGCTAAAATGGAAACAGGGGCGTGCGAAAAGAGAACTGCGCCCGGTTCAAAGTTCCAATTTAGCCCCCCCCCCTTCCTATTAACTTTTTTTTGTGATAGGCTAGAAGTGATGTTAGTAGTAAAAATTTGGCGCCCCCTAAATTTCCGCGCTCGGGACGATCGCCTCCTTTGGTCCCCCCCCCCCGCCCCCTCCCTTTTCAAATGGCGGTGAATGGAAATTGTGAAAAAGTCAGCATAGCAGCGCCATCTGAGAAGCGATATACATCAAAATGTAAAAAACAGCAATTCATGTCAAGGACTAACTGAATCTGAAATTTGATGAAAATCCGTGCATTCGTTATTCAGATATAGCTATTGCACAAATCGCAAAAAATGCAGCATAACAGCGCCACCTGTTAGGCTATATACACCAAAAATTAATTAGATTCAGTTTATATCAAGGTCAAACTAAATCTAAAGTTTTGTGGAATTCCGTACATTTGTTCTTGAGATAGAACGGTAAGAAATTTTTATCGTATACAGACTCACAGTGACAGACACACACACACAGACAAATATTTCTTAAAAACCATGAAATCGTGTTAAAGACCTTCTAAAATATATAAATCCACCGAAAACGGGAAGTCGAAATTTTTCACGAATTTAATAGTCTCTTCTTGTAAAGTTACAAAAGGAAGTAAAAATGCAAAATCGATTCTGCCCGTAAGATCGGTCTCTAGATTCGATGTCGGTCTTTAGATTCGATGTCGGTCTTTAGATTCGATGTCGGTCTTTGGAATCGATTTCATTTTGATTTACTAAAATTGAAAGTGCATTTTGGAAGATTCTTAGATACCAATAGAATTGTAATTTTTTTGATTTACTTTAAATCTACCCACGTTTCAGATCGAATCGATTTTTCCAATTTTGCTTTAATGGTAGTATTGATGTAAATTTACGTATAAGAATGGATTTTTTTTTTCTTTCTTTTTTTTTTTTCCTAGGCTAAATCAGTGTTGAATGCTGGTATTTTTCTCAGACTCCGGAGGAAGGCATCATGTTTTACAGCTCTCTAAGAGAGGGGAAATCGCAATTTGTGCGTTAAAAGCATAAAATCTCATAACTTCTGGGGGGGGGGTATCCCTTGCGGCCCACCCCATTAATTCGACACTAGGTTAAATCGTTATATTTTTGTTTAGGAGTCCAGTTATTTGAAGTATTAGTTTATTGTGTTATATTTTTCACGCTTGTCTCTTCTAATTCCCCCCCCCACCCCCCCCTTGCGCGTCAGTTTTAACTTACAGGGCCATTCAAAATATGCATACAGTTTTTAAAATGTCCAATTCCCGGTTTTATTTTTTATTTTAGATCCACATTTTAAATGCTTGACAAAAGATAAATAAGGAATCACCTTTCCGCCCGTTTGGGGTTTATCTGCGCCCCGCCGAGGGGCATATTTTTTTGTTTCTTCAAAAGAAACAAAAAAATATGTTAAGAGGGGCTTGCACCCTCTCCCAATATACACCTTAAAATTTCGCTCATTTAATTCTTTACCCTTTTTAACTTAAAAGTTTAAGCTACATGACACCCCCATAGCTGAGGACGCCCCCCCCCCCTCTCCAGTCGATCACTCCCCTTATTTTGCTTATTTCTTCACTTCATTTCAATCTTTAAAAGGCTATAACTTTGCTTCTGTAGGAGTTACAGTGGGGAGAAAAATTCTAGTATAGCTAACCATTTATCGCCGTTCTTTTTGCTATTCCAGTTTCCCGGTTTCCCCTATAAGACCTTTTTTTTTGGGGGGGGGGGGGGGTAGGAGGGAAATTTTCTCATTTCTTGATACAATATATCTATTGAAAGCTTATGCTTCATACATTACAAATCTAGCATAAGAAATTTTCTCCCATCATTTTAGGTCATGTTACGGACCCATAAAGGGTTAAAATTTTAATTTTTCAAACTTCATCGAAAAAAAAAACATTGATACATATCAGCAAAACTGGTTTTCGAACCCGTAATCTTTTGATTGCACATGTATCCCTAAGCTTATTGGCCACCGAGTGCTCAGCAGCGCTATTATTTCTTTATATTGTCATCTTTAAATTCGTAATATCTTTTGAATGGAATGTCCGATTTGAATAATTCAAAAAGTAATCTACAGATATTGTAACAGGCATGAATACAAAATGATTTATTTGGATAAGGTTTAAGGTATCGATAGTATGGTCTAATTTTGGTTGGTGTATTTATCGCGTTTTAAAATGTAAGAAAGTAGTTATAGTGAGTTAACTACAATAGCTAAACATATGGTATCGAGCGGTTTTTTTTTTTTTTTTAGATATTGATATCTTCTTTAATATTACAGAACCTTTTTTTATATTCATTTAAAAGTATTTCCTGACGATTCAAAATTATATACACTAACGATTCAAAAAATACACACGTAATTATTCAAGCTTTCACTTCTGTCGGCACTCTCGGAGTGCCACTATTTTTTTTTTTTCATGTTCGCCCGTCCTAACCCCCCCCCCCCTTCCTCACCAATCTTAACTTACAGGATCGTTCAAATTATGACTGCGATTTAAAAAAAGTCTAATCCTCGTTCTATTTTGTTATAAATCCATATTTTGAAACTTCAACAAAAGATACATTTGGGCCGGGGTTATTGCCCTTCTGTCCGTTTGGGATTTACCTTGTCCCCGTGGATGGGGGGCATATTTTTTGTTTCTTCCACACCATCTCATGTAACATATCGTTATAAAGCTTTTTATCTCCTCGCTTTTTTCTGTTACTACCCCTCTCTCCACCTAGTTGCATGCTCTTGGCACTTTTTATAGTTTCAAAGAGTGCATGTTCCCTGCGGGCCACCCCATGAATTCAACACTAAGTTAAACACTATATTTTTGTTTAGAAGCTCAGTTATTTGGGGTTATTAGTTTTATTATGGTTTTTTTTTTTCAAGTTTGTCCGTTCTAATTCCTCGCTCCCCCCCTTCCTTCCTCGCCAATCTTAACTAAATGGGCCGTTCAAAGTATGCAAGCAATTTTTAAAATGTCGGATTCTCGTTCTATTTTATTGTAAATCCTCATTTTGAAACTTCGACAAAAGATACATTTGGGCTAAGGTCGCCCTTCCGTCAAGAGTGGGGTTTACCTGCCCCCCTGGGTATGGGGCATATTTTTTGCTCTTCCAAACTATCTCGTGTAACATTTGGTTGGCATTAGAAAAAAAATAAGTTTATTTTGTCTATACTCCTTGTTCCCCATCCTAGTTACACGCTCTTGCCACTCTTTATCCTCGGTTTAATGCCAAGTTGCTTAGTGTTGTTATTAGTTATGTCTCTCAAATTTGTCAAAGTTTTTGTGTAATTGACAACCATAAGTGACAATCATTTTAAAATTTAAAATTCCTATTATCCGACTCTAAAATCTGCAATAGCTTTATTCTATGCCTCCCTAAATGGGGGGGGGGGTGAGAAGCGGTAATTATGGTCCTGCTGATTGTCTAAGTTTTGGAATTACTAATTTGGAGCTTCTGTGTGTATCGGAATATCGATTCTAGTATCGATTCTAGAACTGAGAAATCGATTCTTATTATGATCGATGTTGTTTTATACGATGTCGATTTTAATCGATTCTCAAAATTTCCAGAATCGCCCATCACTAGTCTACTCCATAGTTCTTGCAGAAAGAAATCCCATTTATCCAGGGTTGCCATAACGATTGCACGATTACTGACATACCTCACAATGCAGTCATAACAGAATATCGACAATGCTAAAGAAAACAATGTGTCTTCTCTAAGTTTTTGTTTAAGATAATAGCTTTATCTTATTATATTTAGACTTTTGTGGTTCTAAAATGTTTCATTTTTTTTATCAAACCGATAAAATAAGATATTTTACTGGTAAAAATTTATATTGCTTCACGACCCATCAAAATGCTCGCCGTGATGATCCATAGGTTAGGAACCACTGCTCTAAGCAACAATCTGTGGTTTACTTTCCTTTCACTCTGAATCGATGCCGGTAATCAAGAACGAAAAATCTCTGCGTGCTGGATAGATTATCAAACTTTCCAATACATTGAAAATACTAAGGTAGATGTGCCAGTAATGGGCCCCCTTAAGGAATTTCTCTAAAAATAATTTTTTATTAATAGTTATAATTATTGTATTCCAATTTTTTTCATATTATATTAATCTTTCAACAATATTTAACTAATCCCATAGTTACATTTCCGAATTGAAATAAAAATTCATTTTTAAATAATAAAAATATGCCTAAACACATAAAAGCCCAGTAATGGACCACCTATGTTCCAGTAATGGACCGCCTATGTTCCAGTAATGGGCCACCCCACAAAAAATTACAGATAATTGTTTTTAGGTGCGTTCGTAATTATGTAAATACGTAGCACCTATTGTTGTCGGTCAGTCCTTCCGTCTGTCTATCCGCATATAACAACGCAAAAACTATCCAACCGAATCGTTTGTAATTTGAAATACATAATTATTACATAATTTTGTCAAGTCCTTTCAAATTTTATAAAAATCGGATGAATAGATCAATTACAGGGAAAATCAAAAGAATTCCGTTACATTACGGTTAATGGGGAAAAAAGTTTAAAATGCATTTTAAGCGTTTGAAATTTAAAACATATATAATTATTACATAATTTTGTCGAGTCATTTCAGATCTTATGATAATCAGATGCCTAAATCAATTACAGGAACTATCAAAAGTATTCCGTTGCATTACAGTCAATGGGGGAAAAAGTTGCAAATGCATTTGAATGGTGTTACACTCATTCATAATAATAAAATTGACATGAACCTATGACGTATATATATACTAAAATATAAGTTCTGAACAATTTGAGATACAAAGAATATTTATTATTAAATTACAGGGCCACACAAAAGTATTCCACTACATAATGCTAAACAGGAAAACATTGTTTGAAACATGTTTTAATTATATTAAACTGTGCCAACTTTTATGAATATGATATACGTTGCTGAGGTGTAATGAAAATTACTTCCTGTATGTTTATAGGAACACAAAGAGTTCAACCACTGTACTGTATCCGAAGTATTGTCTACTATATCAGGAAGGTCTGTATATTTTTAAAACTTCGTTATCGTACAAACGCACCTCATTTGCTACGCTTCACCTGCAATTTCCAACTTGTTTGAATTATATTTTGCTCCAGAACTTAATGAAAGCATACTAATAAAACAAAATATTAAAACTTAAGTTAGAAATTCATTACATTAAAGGATTTATAATGAAAAAACATAAAACAAAATATTTAAATTTAAGTTATGGATTTATTATAATCAAGGATTTATGATGTGGATATAAAACAAAATATTAATGATATTATTAACTGATTATTATTAACTAATATTAATGGATTTATATTGTAAAGATATAAAACAAAATATTTCAATTTAAAGGATTTATAAGATAAAGACAATGTTTTACTGAAATCAAGTTTGGATAAAATAAGGCATCAAAAAAAGTCTCCAATCTTCATTCATATCATTATCTAAATGATGTGCTGTGCAACTATGAAATATAAATAACAGATCTTCAATTTTATCATCCTTTTCCGATAGTCCAAACTATTCAATATGTAATTTTAGAATGCATTTAAAATTATAAATGTTCTTGCACTATCCAACCATTTTCAGATAATCATATAACCCATCAATTTGGTACAGATTGATTCCACAATTTCCTTTCAGAGATGCTTATATGGATATATTATCACAAATGGAACAATCTCATTATTTGCTGAAAAACATCCCATAAGTGATTTGTTCTTTTTCGTTATTTGGTACTACATAATGCACATCTTTAACTGATTTTGGTCCCAAAATTTTCCTTGTTTTACGAGCACAAAAGAAACCTTGTTTTAACCTTATTCAAAATTCTCTCTGTATGCTTTAGAATTCGGAAGAAAATATTAATATCTTCTTCCAAATATGATTTTACATTTCTGAACCAACATAAAACAACTTCTCTTGTAACGGCACATCTAGATTTTGTAAAATGTTCTGCTTGTTTTTTGTACCAATTTTGAATGACTTTTTGAAAACAACTATTTATAAAGAAATTGCCTTTATTAAATTCTAATAGGTAAAATGTATGTATTAAATTTGATTATTTAGCTTTTCAGTTAAATCAAAAAATTTTATCTCTACTAAAATTACACTTTTTGTATCGGTCACTTGGGTGGTCCATTACTGGAAAATCACGAAATAAGCAATCCAGTAATGGGGTACCGCTCCTAAAATCTTAAAAATAAATAAAATTTTGTAAATGGCCATTGGTATATTAAATTCTATGTTTTATATTGCCAACCAAACAAAAACATTCAATTTTTACGGAAAAATAAAAAAGATATAAACTAAGTAAGTAAAATCAGCTCTTAGCATGTTCATTAAGATTTTCAATGAAAAACAGAAAAACTGTGAAACTTTATTTTCTGCTTCCTAATTGTTTTGACGAAAAGTGTAAAAAATTAATCCAGCTTATAAAGCATGCAAGGTGGAGTTCAGAAAAAAAAATAATAAAAGTTTAACTATTATTTATTATTTTTTTATAAACCAAAAAGTGCGAGGTGGCCCATTACTGGAAGGTGGTCCATTACTGGCACATCTACCCTATAACAAAAATCCCGTTTACGAAGGTAAAAAAATATGTAAATGAGTAATTTGGGAGGAAACTGATTAATTCGAAAAACAAATTTCTTGTTGCCATGAATACGTGGGAAAAAGATTTTTGTGGATCTTTGTATATGATCTATAAATATATATAATAAAAATTAGTTCAAAATAGCTCAATTTAAACGCATAGAACAGATACAAATTTCCATTTAGCAATTTCCGACAATAAACGTATATTGCTGAAAATTTAGTGGAACCCTGTATGATCTAGAGAATTTACACTCGAAGTTATATTTTTAAAAAAAATAAATTTTAAAACTCATTCCACAACTAAAAAGTCACTTTCAGGCAATTGTTGTTCGTAGGCTTCAATAGTTCAGTTCATTTTCTTCTGTAGCCAAATTCTTTTGTGTTCCTGAAAATAAACTATAAATTCTATGCTCACAATGTTCGATAGTAAGAATCTTGTAGTACATTCCCTCGATAGATATCTATTTCAATATGTTTAAAATAATGCGATATCATTGAAATACACTGTTAACTGTTTCCCCCTAAAACCGCATTATAACTCAATTATTTTGAGTATCCATGTAAATGAACCTTAAACGCTAAACTTCATTTTCAGTACTGAAGATTCCATATTAAATTGCAGTAGCACATAAATTTCATGGCAATTAAACTATGTTTACTCAAGGTGGAGAGCGTCCAGATAAACCGAATTTATAAATACTTTTAAATTAAACAATGTTAGAAAACCGTTGAAATATTTTTTAAAAACATGCATATAGTGTTTTTTAACACGTTCTAACAAAGTTGGAAAATGTTTATGCTTTCGGTTTGTCTGGCCGTATGGCCCTCTGTCCGCACTCTAACTCTCGTAAATATACTCGAATTGTTATGAAATTTTTATATACTTTTGATGGTTACCCTAGCACGAACCCTATTGAAAATGAAGTTTCTACTATGATTAATTTATTCACAGGGATAGTCAGTTTTCCGATACTACGGCCTATGGGAAAAATCGTTTCATATGAATTTTAAAGGTGTTACACCCTGTCAAATATATTCAAATTTGCATGGATTCGAAAAGTGAACTAAAATATGCATTCTGTAAAATATGCAGTGAAAATAATAGTTACTATTCGTTTACAGGGCTACTCAAAAGAATTCCATTACACAATAATAAAAGGGGAATTGTTGTGCCATATTTTAATTATGTTAAACGATTTCAAATATCATAAAATTGATATACGCCGCTGAGACTTGATATTTAACGCATAATATGAAGTGCATAGCATTTACAGGGACGCACAAAATATTTGAAATCTTACATTCTTATCACAAATACTGCATATTATCGATAATAGCTGATGGTGGAATAAATACACTTTCAATTATGACATGCGTTTTTAAGTTTTACTAAATGTCTGCAAATTGTATGGTGAGAATAAATGTTAAAGTTGATATACAGGGTTACACAAAAGAACTCATAAAGATTACTGAATGTGAGGGTAATAACTTAAAGGTAGTTTTTAAATAAGTTATACATTTTTATGTTAAACTGCTTTCAGTTTACTAAGAAATGTTTGTAGAATATAGATAAAATGATATACAGAGTCACGCAAAGAATTAGCTACATGGTCACACGCATAAATGATAATTTCAGGATATGTGATTTAAGTAGTTTTAAGGATGTTTTTGTTTGAACTAAATTTTAACAAAATACTGGCGTGTAATAAAGGTACTGGGTAAATTACAGGGCTGAACAAAAGTATTCAAGTATTTTCCATCTATTAGAATAAAGTGCTAAAGGAGAAATTTCAACAAGTTAGGCATTTTCTTGCTAAACTAAATTTTCCTATTATATAATGTATATATATACGTATATCAACCGACGTATCAAATACAGGACTGTTCAAAAGTATTGGAATACATATCTGGATATGAACAATAATGCGTTATTTGTCTGGATAACAAAGTTTTGTTTACGATTTCATGAAGTATTAAATAGTGTTTCATAATCTATCCTTAACGCATGATTTTTCTTACTTGTTAAAATACTATCCCGTTTCACTGACATTAGGATTAAATTTAGTACTTCAAAAATATTCAAAGACAACTGTACGATGGGTTTGTCCACCGGTTGCCTTTTTCGAAGTGTTCTTCAACTACAAGAAACAGATTTTAATGAATAACAAATTCTACATTATATTGGTTAATATATTTAAAGCGACTTTTAATATTTAAGTGCGTGTTTGATGCTTGTTGTATTTCTTTTAGTTTAAGGAATTGGATATTAAAAGTGCATTTAACTCATTTACATAAATTCTTCTTTAAAGATTTTTTCCTTATTTATGCAAAATTTTCACTAACTGTACTCGCTACTATGAAGCTTCATGCAAGCTGAATGAGAGTGTCATTTTTAGCACTTTCCAACAAAGTTGAATTCGGTATGTCTGACCGCCTGTTCGCGCTCTAACACTCGTAAACATACTCGGAAACGCCATGAAATTTTTGGATGTTATTGAGATTTACTCTAGCACGAACTTTATTGAAAATGAAGTTTCTCTCATGATTAGTTTATTTACAGGAACAGTCAAAAGTTTTCCATTACAATACGGCTTATGGGGAAAAATCGTTTCAAATGAATTTTAACATTGTTATACTCTTTCAAACATATGCAAGTTTATATACATCTTGGAAGTGCACTAAAATATGCATTTTGTAAAGTATGCAGTGAAAAGAATTGTTATTATTCATTTACAGGGCCTCAGAAAAGAATTCTATTGCATAATATTAAAGTGGGGGAATCGTTTGCAACATATTTTAATTATGGTAAGCGATTCCATGTATAATCAAATTGATATACGTCAATGAGGCTTAATAGGAGTTTTAATATAAAGTGCAAAGCCTTTACAGGGACACACAAAAGATTTTTAGTATATTCTATCCGAAGTACTGTATATTATGAATGGTGGCTGTTGGATGGATGAAATACATTTTTAGCACTTTCAAACAAAGTTGAAAAGTGCTTATGCATTCGGTTTGTCTGTCCATCTGGCCATCCTTCCGATTTCTTACTCTCGTAAATGTACTCGTATCACCATGAAATTTTTAGATGTTATTGACATTTACTCTAGCACGAACCCTATTGAAAATGAAGTTTCTATCATGATTATTTTATTTACAGGGGTACTCAAAAGTTAACTCTTACATTATGGCCTATGGGGAAAAATCGTTTCAAATGAATATTTAAGATGTCATACCTTGTCAAACATAGTAAAAATTTATATGCAATTACGAGATGTACTAAAATACGCATTCTGTACAAAATGCGGTGAAAAAATAGCTGTTATACATTTAGAGAGTCACACAAACGAATTCCATTACATAATGGTCAAAGGGGGAAATGTGTGCGACATATTTTAATTACATTAAGCCTTTTTTTATATAATAAAACAGGTATATATAGCTGAGGCTTAGTACAAATTATGCGATACAGTCATGCATAATATGAAGTACATAGCATTTGTTGGGACACACAAAAGATTTCAAATAGTATATTCTTTCCGAAGTACTGTAAATGTATCCGATTATGGCTGATAAATGAATGAAATGCATTTTAACTATGAAGTGGTATTTATTTATTTATTTATTATTTTTTAATCAGAATACAGCAGAGCGCCAACTATCCGAACAAGTCGTCACCGACACTAATTTGTGTACGTAAAAGTTCGGATAAATGGATAGATAATTTAACTGATGTTCCTGACTATACTAAACACTTCATACTTTATCAAGTCTTCGGACTGCTAGCACAGGTTAGTGCTGGCGTATTTGAATATTTTTTGGTCTCTTAATTTTTATTATTTAAAATTTTCTTTTTTTATCATCTTCTGAACTCTGGCGTTTATAATTTAAGCAAAAGAGCTCTCTATTGTTGCTTGCTTCAAAGACATTCTTTTTCAATGTTGCCATATCTCAAATTATTTAACGAGATTTTTTTAAGAGAGAGAAATAGGTTATTTGAATTACTGGATGTTCTGTTTAAAAAGTTAGTTTTTTTTTAAAGGAATAAAATTCGGTTAATTGGAGTTCCGATATTTGGAATTTAGGTTTTAAAAGTTTTTCAAAGGAATAATGTTCGAATAATTGGAAGTTCGGTTAATTAGAGTTCCGATAATTGGCGCTCTAATGTATAAAATAATTTTTTCGTAACAATAGACTCCAAACCTGCAGTTAAGTGTTACTGCGTGCATTATTTCTGTTTTTTATAAATTTTCTAGCGTCAAATTATGTAATTATAGGAAGCCATATCATATGCTCATAGCAAGAACTCTCTCCGTAGTACTACGTTGTATTATTCAATGTGGCAAAGGCACTTCTAGTACCTCCCAATTGCGTTTCTGTGTTACCGTGAAAAGAAGCCACTCCGAGCTGTGATTGAGATTTCGTGATTTGTAATACACTTGCCAGTCAAATTATAAAATGTTACTCGCATTTTAAGGGGACTGACACTTCATTTGGTGAAAAAGGACAATAAAGAATACTGCCCAGTTAAACTGATGGCATTGAGCTCACAGGCTACAAATACTAATTCTACATTAAAGCCTTATATTTTCAAGGGTTAATTCCGTTCGAAAAAAAAATTAAGAAGGGGAAACAGCTCTCCCCTTTCCTCTTTTTTTATACTTAATCATTGAACCTCCTATACTATCAAAGACATGCTTTATCATATAAAAAATCTATATCCAAAATTCAGAGCAAATTAGATAATTCTTAATAAAAACCCATTTAGCATTTATATAATTTAAAAGGAGTTATCCCCTTCTTTTATACTTAACCATTAAACTTCCAAAACGATTCAGAGATTTGAACGAAATCTGAAAATTCTGCTTGAAAAACCTATTTATATAAATTAAGAGGGGGGGGAGGCATTAGAACCCCTGTTGCCCCTATTTATACTTATTCAATGAACACCTAATAGCAGTCACGGAATCGCCTCATCAGAATGATCCTAATCTAAATTTTGAACGAAAACTTAATTCTGCATGAAAATCCCATTTATATCAACTAACGGGGGGGGGCATTAGAACCCCTGTTCCCCCTATTTATACTTATTCAATGAACACCTAATAACAGCCACGGAATCGCCTCATCAGAATGATCCTAATCTAAATTTTGAACGAAAACTTAATTCTGCATGAAAATCCCATTTATATCAACTAACGGGGGGGGGGGATTAGAACCCCTGTTCCCCCTATTTATACTTATTCAATGAACACCTAATAACAGTCACGGAATCGCCTCATCAGAATGATCCTAATCTAAATTTTGAAAACTTAATTCTGCATGAAAATCCCATTTATATCAACTAACGGGAAGGGATTAGAACCCCTGTTCCCCCTATTTATACTTATTCAATGAACACCTAATAACAGTCACGGAATCGCCTCATCAGAATGATCCTAATCTAAATTTTGAAAACTTAATTCTGCATGAAAATCCCATTTATATCAACTAACGGGGGGCTCATGCCCCCCGTTCCCCCTCTTATACATATCGAATGAACTCCAAAAACTAATCAGGGAAGCGCCTTATCAGGATATACCTATATACAAAATTTCAAGTGGATCCGATATTTTTATCATGAGTTATCGCGTTACGCACATACGCACATACATACAGAACGGACGGGCACATAAGCTCTCAGGCTATGATAGCCTGTGAGCTAAAAACAGCGATTTTGTAATTTTCTGCGTAAATTATACTTTCTTATCTCTATTACATTCCGATGAAGGTTCGTAAAAATCCGAGTATTATAAATACAGTTTAAAGGGATTTTACTAAATCGTTGTTACTTTCAGTGCTATACTCAGCTTCATCTAAAAGTGATTTTTCTCAGATTACTTTTTTTCGATGAAAGGCATGTTCAAAGTTATTAAACTTTTATGTATATTTTCAATTGACTTAATTTATTTAATTTTGTTGTTGTTTATGGTCTATTTGATAAAAATAAGTTTCCGATTTACAATAAAATAAAACATCCTACTGTAATTTTATGCTTATTTCCATTTTATTTTTTCTCTCAGACTAATAAACTTATAATAGATCGGATACTTAAAAATATACAGTACACTTCTAAACGAATTGTTAAAAAAATAGCTCAAAATGTTTAAAATTGTATGAGAAGATATATTTTTAAATTTTTTTAATTTTTTTAAAGAAATTTAATTTTTTCAAATTTTGGCAAAGGAAGTAAAGGAAGTTTTATTTTTTTCAAATTTTGGCAAAGGAAGATTTTTGATAAAATCTTTTTTTATTGAGTTCTTTATTATTATGCCAAAAATGTACTTTAAAATGTGTAAATTAATTAAAAAAAAGTTCAGAGGCACTCAGTCCTCTTAAATTGTTTTATTTTGCTAATGAGTGATTTATCGGTTTCCTCATGAATTTTAAAACAAGTCTTTTACATGTGAGTTTCTTTGGTACAAGAAATTTTTACTTTTTGTTTTTGTAATATTTGTTAAAAGGGGTTATACATATATAGCATCCTTCCTATAAAAGTATAATAAATCAAAAGACTTCGTTTTTTCAAGAAATGCGAAAAACTGTTTCAGGTTAAGGCTATGGGCATGTTGCAAACACTACTGCTACTACCTGGTTGCTGGATTTTAAGCACATTGTCTTCTACTTAAAAAGATTGGTAAAGAAATGAAAACTACTTAGAATGGCATCCATGACTCATTAAGCCTAATTTTTGAGTTGTGAAGCTTTTATAGCAATTGTTCATTGTAGCTATGACGGCCAGTTATTAACACGCGGGATATAGATCCTAAAGGGAGCGGGTACCCTCCGCGGAGTCTTTCTAACGGGAAAGTAGGATTTCCTTGCGTAAACACAGATTGCCGTATTTACGCAAGGAAATCCAACTTACGAAGAAAACACAGAAAACTCTGAATGATTAGACCGATGGGCGAGACTGGGTTCGAACCCAGCACCTCCCGTCTACCAGCTTCGATAGCAGAACCTCTCGATCACTTGTGGGGCTTTGTAGTAAGGGTGCGATATAACGTTATCAACTTTTTAGCAATTTTGAACACCTTTCCACTAATGATATCGTGGACAAGATGGCATCAGTTGTCCAAAAATGATTTTTTTCTTATTTTTTTCTTTTCGATACGTTTGCAATGATATAAAGATATGGTTATATACATATTATACACATACTTTACTAATTTAACCCTTTAGGTACTGACGGTACTTTTAAGTACCATTGAAGAAAATTGAATATAAAATTTATTTCTCTGTCTATAAATAAAAGCTTATCGGGTGCATTCGTAATTATGTAAATATGTAGCACCTATAGTTGTCGTTCAGTCCATCAGCCCGTCTCTCCGTCCGTCTGTCTGTCTGTCCGTCTGTCTCTCTGTCCGTCCGCATATAACAACGTAAAAACTACCCAACGAATCGTTTGAAATTTAAAATATATAATTATTACATAATTTTGTCGAGTCATTTCAAGTTTTATGAAAATCGGATGCATAGATCAATTACAGGAACAATCAAAAGTATTCCATTACATTACGGTCAATGGGGGAAAAAGTTTCAAATGCCTTTTAATCGTTTGAAATTTAAAATACATAATTATTACATAATTTTGTCGAGTTATTTCAAATTTTATGAAAATCGGATGCATAGATCAATTACAGGGACAATCAAAAGCATTCCGTTACATTACGGTCAATGGGGGAAAATGTTTTAAGTGCATTTGAATTATTTTAAACTCTTTCGAAGATAATACAATATAAATTTAATCTCGATACTAATTAAATCTGGATTCGCATATGGGTCATTCCATGTAAAATGAGCAAAAATGTAAAAAAAGCCGTGGCTCCATAAAAGCCGATTTTAATAAAATTTTATACAGATGTTCAATTCGTATTCAAATGAAGCTCGGCAAAATATCTCGCCGAAAAATAACTTTTTTTAGCTGTTTTGGACCTTTAAAAAACTTGTGATTTAGAACGGCATGCACACAATCGTCCAAAATTGCAAGTTTGAAGTTCTGTATCTTGAAAACTATTTAACAAAAATGATTTTTATTTACAGTATTGTAATCTCTGAAAAGCAATCTTTATATTTATTGAGTAAAAATAATCTTATAATATCATAATTAATCTTAAATTGGTTGTAAATTATTGAAAATTTTTAAATTTTTAAAAAAATAATAAACGTTATAAAATTTAAAAGATTTAAAAAATCATCTGTGAAATTGATTGCTGATGTATCTTAACATATGAAGATTGAGTTGTCCAAGTTTGAAAGTTGTTATTTATTTCCTGCATCTTCAAAAAAACGTAGAAACTTTTAAAAAAAATTACAAAATCTTAATTTTTCCTCTTTTTTATCCGCACAAAATAAATAAAGGAAAGGCTCGGCAATAATAATATTGCTCGGCTATAAAGATCAAAAAGTCCAAGATACACTCAAAAAATTTCAATAATGCCTTTTGGATACCTAACATAATAAAAATGGGTTCAAAAAACTAATATTCGAGACATTCTGAAGATATCTTTCTTTGAAAACACGCGCTTTTTGCAGGATTCTTGCTGAAAAAAAGAATACGTGCTGCCATCTACATTTGTTATTTGATTTTAAGTATAAAATACAGTTATTTATTGAAGATTGTCTTTTTTTTACTCAAATTTAAAATATTCTTGAGGCAAAAATAAATTGAAACCTAATTCTTTATGTGGCTCTGTATATCATTTTATCTATATTCTGCAAACATTTCTTAGTAAATTTAATGCAGTTCAGCGTAAACATGCATAATTTATTTAAGTATCAGCTTTTAGTAATTTATGCTCATATTCAGTAACGTTGACGAGCTCTTTTGGATAGCCCTGTATATTAACTATAGCATTTATACACACCATATAATATGTAAAAATTTAGTGAAACTTATACGCGCATATAATAATTAAAATTCATTTCATTTATCCATCAGCTATCATTGGATACATATAGAGTACTTCGGAAAGAATGTACTATTTGGAATCTTTTGTGTGTCCCTCTAAATACTATGTACTTTATATTAGGGAAGGCAGTATCGTATAATTTATACTAAGCCTCATTGACATACATCAATTTTATTATACATGAAATAGCTTAATATATTTAAAATATGTTACACACAATTCCCCCTTTTACCATTATCTAATTGAATTCTTTTGTGTGGCCCTATAAATGAATAATAGCTACATTTTTACCTTATATTTTATAGAATGCATATTTTAATATGTTTGACAGGGTATAACATCTTTAAAATTCCTTTGACACGATTTTTCCCCTTAGGCCGTAATGTAATGGGAAACTTTTGATTCGCCCTGTAGATAAACTAATCATAGTAGAAACATCATTTTCGATAGGGCTTGTGCTAGGGTAAACGTCAATAACGTCCTAAAATTTCATGGCAATCCGAGTATATTAACGATTTTTCCCCATAGGCCGTAATGTAATGGGAAACTTTTGATTCTCTCCGTAGATAAACTAATCATGGTAGAAATTTCATTTTCAATAGGGTTCGTGTTAGGGTAAACGTCAATAACGTCCTAAAATTTCATGGCAATCCGAGTATATTTACGTGAGTTAGAACGCGGACAGACGGACAGACGGCCAGACAAACCGAATGCATAAGCACTTTTTAACTTTGTTGGAAAGTGCTAAAAAGATGGTTTTTATTTTCACTATGTAACTCGGGAAGCCCGGGTTCGATCTACTAGTGTTTTTAAGTACTATCTTGTAATTCTATTACATTAAAATAAGTTATTAAAAGGCATAAAAGTTAGTTATAAAAGATATGATTATTAAATTCAACATAATAACTTTTTCCATCACAATACAGCGTAACTTAATATTTTTTAGAATTAACAAGTTCTTGTCGTTATTTTAAAAAATTGACGAATTGGCGATTTTTTTTTTATAATTTTTTACATTATTTATTTAGCATTATTTTTTGTTATTGCCTATATTATTTATTTATATTATTTGTTTACATTGGATCTGGAATTTAGGTTGATAGAATTGGCAAATTTATCGCATAGCCGCCAAGTCAGATGTCAAGAAGACAATAAAATCAGCGGTTTAACCATAAATATAAATGTAAAAAAGAAATAATAATAATAATAATTAAAAATGCTTTTATTAAAATTCACAAAAATGCAGAAAAAATGTGTACTTTGAAAAGGCCTAATATGAGAACTAGTAGAAAGTTATTTATTCATTTAATTTAAAACAAAATTTTACTCAGAAAGAAATAGAAAACAATATAGTACGTTTCCTTGAATACATAGATAATATCTCCCAGATGTTATTGTCCCTACAATGTGAATGGAATCGGCTTGGCATTCTACCAACCAGAGTATTTTCAAATGTGGTCTAACAATATAATGCTTTTATAAGAATTGTGATATTTCCTAAAAATATTCGTAGTTAATTAATCTGATTATTTTTATAAATATTTTACAATATGTATATATATATACAGTAGCGACAAATTTTTATGGGCCCATGGGGCACGAGCCCAACCAATTTCAATTGATTTAATACCTAACTTATTTATTTTTATTTATTTAATCGCTGAAATGAAATTTGGTTTTATTAATGTTCTGGAAAGTAATTTTGAATGGAAAATAGTAAGGACTTCAGTTATAATTACAGGAGCACTGAAAACCCCTTCAGCGAAAGGATAATTAAATTTATTACGAATACAAATTTCTTGCATATTTTTCTGTCTGTTTTGATCTCTTGAATTGATAACGCACTTGTTAGGAGACTAAAATGTTTGTTTTCTTGAAATTTAGTTTTTTGCATTTTCAATAGTAAGAAATTCCAATGTTATTACTTTCTTCTATCTTCAATAGAAGAAAGTATTGTAATCGAAATTTTTTCGACTTCCGGTTTTCGACGGATTTACACGTTTTAGGGGTCAGAGATTCCAAAAAACATGTTTTTACAAAATGTCTGCCTGTCCGTCTGTCTGTGTGTCTGTGTGTGTGTCTGTGTGTATGTCCCCATTCTACCATCAAAAAGTATATGAAGTTATGCATAGAATTGAACTAAATTTTTTGTGAATGTTTTTGGCTGTGGCAAGCAGGTCCTCCTTCAGTTTTGAAATATTCCGACGGATGGGGGCGCTGCAATCGCGATTTTTGTGCCATTTTCAATATTGTACCGACCAAAAGTATATGAAGTTATGCATCGAATTTAACCAAATTTTTTGTGTAAGTGTATGACTATGGCTAGTTGATCCTCCCTGAATTTGAAAATAATCCGCCGAAAGGGGGCGCTGCAATCGCGATTTTTGTGCCATTTTTAATATTGTACCGACCAAAAGTATATGAAGTTATGCATCGAATTGAACGAAATTTTTTGTGTAAGTGTATGGCTATGTCTAGTTGTATCGCCCTGAATTTGAAAAAAAAAATCCGCCGTAAGGGGGCGCTACAATAGCGAATTTTATGCCATTTTCAATATTGCACCACATAAAAGTGTATGAAGTTAGTTCTAGAACTGAACTAAATTTTTTGTATATGATTATTTTTTGGTAAGGCAAGTAGGTCCTCCCTGAATTTGAACAAAAAAAAAAAAATCTGCCTATCAATTTGTTTTTACTCCGGTTAATTGACTGAAGCAGAAATTTAAGATGAAAATCAAAGTTGGTATGGTATTGAATTAAAATTATTAACGCATTAAAATGAGTAACTATTTTTTTTAAATATTAAAATCTACGTATGAGATAGAAGAAAGTTTTGGGATTGGCACATCCAACTAGTTTAAGATAAATATTAATATATTTATAAGGAAGAATCTGTGACAGTATAATTTAATAAACTTATTTATAAAATTATCATAAAATAATAACAATTAATAAACTTGCTTCAAAAAAACATAATTTAATTTTGAATCATCTTTAGTCATTCGCTCTCCCACCCTTCTCTCTCTACACACATTTACACACCTAAAAAAGCTTTATTTTGTGTGTCTGTCCGACCGACCGCATATAACAGAGCCAAAATTACTCAACCGAATCATTTGAAATGAAAGTAATTTAGTAATTTTGTCGCATGATTTCAAATTTTATGATAATTGGATGTAAAATTTTAATTACAGAGACAATCAAAAGTATTCCGTTGCATTACGGCCAATGGGGTAAAAATAATTTCAAGTGCATTTTAAGGATTTTAAACTCTTTCGAACATAATACGATTGATATGCATCGAGGAACTATATACTAAAATATAGATTCTGTTCAATCTGTGGTGCAAAGAATATTTGTTATTAATTTACAAGGGCACACAAAAGTATTAAATTATTTAATGATATAGGGGGAAGCATTGTTTGGGGCACGTTTTAATTATATTAAACTATTTCACATTTTTTGAAATTATACGTTGCTGAAGTTTACTACAAGTTACTTCCTGTATTATAGAAAGCAGATAGTATTTACAGGGACACACAAAAAATTTCGGCTACTATATTGTATTTGAAGTATTATATACTATTACACTAAGATCTGAATATTTTTAAACGAACGGCGTGTGACCGTGTACGAGTGCACCTCATTTGCTACGCTTAGCATGCAATTTCTGACTTTTGCATTAGCTCTCTGCACAGGAATAAGCAGATCTTCTTATAAACAAAACAGGTGGATTCAATTCTTGTCCATATTTTACTAGTAAACATAACAAACATAATTTAACACATAATTAATAACAGTGTATACTAATACTGTTAAAAATCTAAAACTTTTGCTGCACCGTCACTCCACCGCTTTTATAGAATATCTCTATTTTGACCAATGAGAATGCTCCATAATACAGTGAAGTAATCGTTGTCTATAAAAGCGGCGGAGTGATGATGCAGCAAAAGTTTCAAATTTTTAACAGTGTATGGAAACCAGCATTACAGATTTTGGTTGCAGTGTTTTTATTTATCAGAATTGTGAGATATACTCACAACACGTGCTCTCAATGGAAGCTTTTTTTTCAAATTACAGCAAAACAGATCAAAACTTGCAAATATTTGCCTAGTCGAATTTGATTACGAGAAATTATACAAGTAAATAATCATTAGTTTGACTATGAAATCAAACTTACCAAATCTGTTTTCATCCAAATGTTTTAGATCAATTACTGGAATATTTCGAATAAAAATCAAATTTCATTTTTTTTAATTGCTTAAGAGGCGCGAATGCCAACCTAGTGAAAAAAAAATTACATGCCGGGATGAGCAACCAGGGCCATTACTGCATTATAATGATGACCCGTGTTCGAATCCCCGCATGGAATCTTTTTCACTAGGTTGGCATTTGCGCTTCTTAAGCAATTACAGAAATTTGAAATTTGATTTTCATTCGGTGGCGTAGCTAGAATGGGTGACACCGGGGTGGTAAATTGTGTCACCCCCCACTAACGATAGTGTACCTCTCCCCCCTCCAAACCCTATATCCATCATATTTTTTAAATCACAAGTATATGTTATTACAAATACAATTTCAACATTTTTGGAGAAATTTTAAGAATTGTATGTTAACAAAATAATAATATTTTCAGTGATAACAATAATAAAAATAATAATACACTGTAAGAAATGAAATGTTTTATTATTTTTTTCATGCTTTATCCTTTAGTCAATGGTACTGTTCGAAGTATCATTAGATAAAACGCATAAATGAAATTAAAAATTTATTTGTATCGTATAAGTGAATTTTTTAACATTAGAATATAATTCAATAAGATGCAATTAAAAATTCAAAATAATTGTTTAAGTAAAATAAAATAGCCGGATTTTCCAATTAAAAAACATTCTTCTGGCTCATACATGTTAATACTACAAAATTCGGCATCACAGTGCCAAAATTAAGTAACAATCTAGGCCCATCATGAGGATACTAAAGGTATAGGTTCGTTGAATTTTGTGCATTTAAAAAGTAGACCGCATCTTTCATGCAAATAATTGCATTTCAGCACCCACCGTCTTAAATGACGGCCAACAAAATTCAAATCCTAAGCATCATAAAAACGACACCTGTTGCATAATATACATTTAAGCCGGTTGAAGGTCTTTTTATGTGAAAATGTAAGAGAATATGAAGTTTCCTAGCATTTGCTTTAGAGATACAGCTATTGCAAAAATCGTGAAATAGACAACACAACACCGTAGACGATTTGCAACTAATCCTAACCGGCATGAATTTCTATCAAGGGATACTGGAACTTAAGTTAAGGAAAATCCGTACATTAGTTCTCGAAATTTAGCTCTTCCAGAAATAGTGAAAACCACAGCAAAGCAACGCCACTTGTCAAGCTATCTACACCAGAAACTAATCAGTACCAATTTATATCAAGGTATAATTTAATCTAAAGTTTTATTAAATTTCGTGCAGTAGTTCTTGAGATACAAAGCCCACAAAATTTATGTCATATATAGACAGACATCTTCTAAAAACAATCAAATAGTGTTATCTGAAATGTATAAATCCGTTGAAAACCAGAAGCTAATTTTTTTTCACGAATCCAATATTTTTTTCTTAAACAGAAAAAGAAAATATTGGAAACTCAAGAAAATTCATCATGTGAAAAGTGCTTTATTGTAATTCATTTTTTTTATTTTTTATTTATGTGGCTGTTATAAAACCATTCATCCCAGAAAATTTAAGGGTGTATTTTGATTCAAACTGCTTGTTTTCCGATTTATTTTTGAATTCACTTTTGCTCTCAAACACATCAAATTCGCAGATTCTCTTATTTAGAAAGTACACAAGGTGCCGTGAAGGTCGATTCTTTGATAAGTGCACAAAATATTGCAAAAAAAGCAATCAAAAACAGCAATTTGAACCAATTTTTCCGAAGTGGGAGATTTGGGAACGAAAAAAAGGGTTTTCCTGAGAAGTTAATTACTTATAAATCAAATTCTAATAAATTGAGCGTAAAAAGACATCACACGGCACCTTATACGTCCCTTCAAAAATCCCCTCAGCAAATTTCATGTTTCTACTTTTAAAAATATGTCTGAAATTGTATCGGAAAATTTCGAGCTGCTGAAGGTGTAAAAGCGTTTTTTCGAATACACCCTTAAACGACATTCGTTTATGCTGAGTCTTTTCTTTTTAAAAACTATAACGATATTATAACGATAAATGTTATCGCTAATATCGTTTAAAATGCATATTTATGTTTTTTATCAATCGAAATCTTATTAACATAATAAAAAATTTAAAATTTATTCTACATAAAAAAGAAATAACTAAACAAATAAGGTTATACTAAATCGAAGTGCTTTGTCTAAAAGTTCTCTTGCCATTCCTCTGTTCGCTAAATTGTTGAAACAAACTTTTCTGACCACACTGATTTTTGCGTCACAACCGTCTTCTCCTGATGGTTAAACATTACAATAATTGCGAGCATAAGGCCTGGTCTACTAGTTAACAACCTAAAGTATACGTTTTTGAAATTTTAGGTTACATCACAGACTAAAGTATAGATTGTATAGGCTTCTAATATAGATTATAGCACAGGAAATTACTGTACCATTTTTTATGTTATGTACCGTTTGTCCTTCCATATAAGAAACAACAGGGGTGAGTTATCACATAGTCCATACTCCGAATAAGTCAATACGATGCCCATATACTGAAGAAAAATTCTTTTAAAGCATGCTTTTACTACCCACTCGTTAAATAAGTAGATTTTTATTCTCTGGTGCCTATTTAGACACCCTATCTTTATATATAAAAATCTTCTGTGCGTGTTTATGTAACTGAACTCCTCCTAAACGACTGGACCGATTTTAATGAAATTTTGGTGGTGCGTTCCAGTGGATTCGAGAATGGTTTAGATTCACATTTCATCGAAATTGATTCAGTACTTTTTTAGTAATTAGGCAAAAACTAATAGTTAGTGATTTTTCGTTAATTAAAAGTGCTATAAATATTAAAGAAAGTCTGGATTTCGTATTAATCACAGCACAAAAAAATCTACGGAACCAAAAATCTTGAAAATTGGGGTAAAAATACTTCTTATAACATCGAGTGCCGTTAAGAAGGGATTTTCGAAAATTCCACCCCTAAGATGAGTAAAAAAAAGAACAAATTTTTAAAAAATTCCTTTAAAATCGGCTTTTGTAGATATTTTTCAACTGATAACATATTTTAGTGTATTTTTTCATTCTGAATCGAATAGTACTAAGCTAATTCGTTTAAATCTAGTAGTTCGTGGGATAATTCACATTTTCTTAATTTGGCGATGTCTTCGGCGCAAAAACCTGAAATTTTCAATGCTTATCTATATACAGGGTGTCCGAAAAGTCTGGAAACGGCCGAATAACTCGAGAAATACATATGAGATTGAAAAACGTAAATATACATGTTAAATATTTTTAAATAAGCTACTCTGTGGTACCAAATGTGACCTTCGAAACCGACCCCCTGGGGGTCAGAGGGGGTCCAACTTTGAAATCTTAAATTATAACCCCCATTTTTTTATTGCAGATTCGGATTCTACGGACAAAAATACGTAACTTTTGTATTTGATGTTTATTTCAAATCTTCGTTTATCACGGTATAATCGAGCATATTAAATCGATACATATTCCCGCTTTTCCGACGGGATTTTCCCTAGTCGAAACTGATTGGGCAGAATTTTTGACGTCAAATTCCTCGTCTTTTGTAGGAATAGCGTTTCCTGAAAATCACCCGTGGCGATTATTTCAATAGTGCTACATTGTTAAAAATTTGACCCATTTGCTGCAGCGTCACTCCACAGCTATTATAGAATACATCTTTTGTGACCAATGAGAATGCTCCATAACACAGTAAAGTAATCGTTTTCTATAAAAGTGGTGGAGTGACGATGCAGCAAAAGGGTCAATTTTTTACAGTGTACTTTACTGTGTTATGGAACATTCTCATTGGTCATGAAAGAGATATTCTATAAAAGCTGTGGAGTGACGCTACATCAAATGGATCAAATTTTTAATTGTGTAGCACTACCGAAATAATCGGTGCGTAATTTTTCTTTCCAACCACCTTCGTCGTTCCAAGGCCAAGCTCGCACTCTGATTGGTTGTTGCTCTCGGCACTGTTTACACGTAACTTGGCGATAATCATACTTGGCGTAGCTATAGACGCTTCCGTCGAGTTTGATTTCCTTCCGAACCGAGTACGAAGTAAACCGAGTACAAAGTAAAAAGTTGTGTGTAAAAACTTTTAAAGAGTACAGCTTTCAGTACGTTCCATCCAATCCAATGCTGCAAGTGAAAAGTTACTTTGTACTCGGTTCGGAAGGAAATCAAACTCCTCGACGGAAGCATCTATCGCTACGCCAAGTATGATTATCGCCAAGTTACATGAAAACAGTGCCGAGAGCAACAACCAATCAGAGTGCGAGCTTGGGCTTGGAACGACGAAGGTGGTTGGGAAAAAAAATTACGCATAATCGGTACGGGTGATTTTCAGGAAACGCTATTATTGCAAAAGACGAGGAATTTGATGTCATAAATTCTCCCCAATTAGTTTCGATTAGGGAAAATCCCGTTGGAAAAGCCGAAATATGTATCGATTTAATATGCTCAATTACACCGTGATAAACGAGGATTCGAAATAAACATCAAATACAAAAGTTACGTATTTTTGTCCGTAGAATCCGAATCTGCAATAAAAAATGGGGGTTATAATTTAAGATTTTAAAGTTGGACCCCATCTGACCCCCAGGGGGTCGGTTACGAAGGTCAAATTTGGTATCACTGAGTAGCTTATTTAAAAATATTTAACACGTATATTTACGTTTTTCAATCTCATATGTATTTTTCGAGTTATTCGACCGTTTCCAGACTTTTCGGACACCCTGTATATATATATATAAGAAAACCTGGATTTCGTATTAATCACAGCACAAAAAAATATACCAAACCAAAAATCTTGAAAATTGGGGTAAAATTACTTCATATAACATCGAGTGCCGCCAAGAAGGGATTTTCGAAAATTCCACCCCTAAGAGGAGTAGAAAAAAGAGCGAACTTTTAAAAAATTCCTTTAAAATCGGCTTTTTAATCGGCTCCTGTCAAACGTGTATGCTTTACAGTAATATAGCCTGTATTATAATTTTGATTGACTGACTTCAGAAAATCGTTAACTTTTAACAAAAAAGAGAAAAATATACTTTTCTATCAAAAATTGAACCGACATCAAAAAATACTGAAGAGTGAAAAATAATTTCCTTACATAATTGTAATAAGAAATTAAATTAAGAGCGTAGTGTTTATCGTGCGTATTACTATATTTAAGTACATTTATTTGATTTTCTGTAGTCGGTGCCAGGAAGGACAACGTCTGTTGGGTCCGCTAGTTCTGTATAAAATTTCTGATTCTCCAAGAAAAAAAAATTAACTCTGTTGTGTGGTGTGATAGAAATTTCATTTTATTTTAGATTTTTTTTTTCACAACCTTATAAGATTATATATTTTTTCAAATAAATATCGGGTGTCACCCCTAAAAGGATGACACCGGGGGCTCGTTTTTACTTTTTCGTTTTTGGTTATATTCTTTTAATACAGGGTGGTCATAAAAAAAACTTTGCCGATATATGGAGCTCTAGCAGCCAGACCGTTCAACCGATCGAGGTGAAATTTCAGATATAGCTATTCAGAGGTATGAGCTCGAGATTCTGCGAACGGCAACAAAATAGCGCTCACGGTTACGATTATAGTTACAAAAACTCGAAATTTTCCAATGGCAACACCCATTTTTTTTCATCGCAAAATGCTCAGCACATATGAAAACCTCAAAGAGCGTTAAAACGGCATGGTTATTGCAATAAACGGACGCGTTATCCTCACACAAAATCAGCTCTACGAACGCCCCCCGAAAAACATGACCAAGGCGCGCAAAGAAAATTTGAATATGACAGAGACAAAATACCAAACACGGAACATCGTTCACCAGATAATCAGCGTAGAAAACGGATAAAAAGTAGGGTGGGAATGCCAGTTCTTTAGTCAGAGCTAGCAGATGACAACAAAATGACTTCGTTCGTGGTGAGTTGGTAAAACTATTATCAAAATGAGATGAATGCTGCGAAAACCTGGCGCGTTTACCGCCGAAACCATCACCAAATACTGGCCTATGCATTTCACAAGTTCTTCGTGATTTAATAATAAAATTCGAAGAAATTGGCTTCCCCTGTGATAGTCCGCGATCCGGAAGACCAACTGTTCCTGCGGATACTGTTATGGAACTGCATCACATAGTGACCAGAGGACGCATGCCAACTACTAATGGTGCATCTCGTGTATTTGATGTACCAAAATCAATGGTCTTAAAATTACTGCGCTCTGTAATCTGCATGTTTCCTTACTGATGCTAGCGCGCCCAGATGTTGGAAGTGAGAGACCATCAACAACATTTAGACTTTGTTAATGAATTTCTTATCCAATATGATGGAGATAACGATCGGCCTCTTCGCATATTATGAACGGACAAGGCGCATTTCACCTTAACTGGTAACGTCAATGGCTTCCGCGATTCCCCGATTTCACTCCTATGGATTTCAGGTTCTGGGAATATCTAAAATCTAAAGTGTACATGTGCAATCCGCAAACTTTGCCGGATTTGAAAGATTCTATCATACGTGAAATTGCAAACATATATCATGCGATGTAACGTTCGGCGGTATTGTCCACAATCGCAACCATGCAATGTGTAACTGCCTGTGATGGTACCCACGTAGAAAATGTATATCAAAATAAAAGTTTTCTTTTCTTCAATCTGTGTTGTAATCAGAGATTAGTGTGCTGATTCTGTGCCATATGCAAATTTCCTCCTTGCGCCCCACTCGTGTTTTTTTTATGGGGGGAGGGGGATTCGCAGAACAGTTTTTTGTGCGTGCATAACGTGTCCGTTTCTTGCGACACACGTACGGTTCCAATGCTCTTTAGGGTTTTTGCATGCGTTGAGCATTTTGCGGTGAAAAAAGATAGGTGTTGCCATTGAAAATTTTCGATTTTCTGTAATTATAACCGTAACCGTGAGCGCCATTTTGTTGCCGTTCACAGAATCTCGAGCTCACACCTCTGAATAGCTATACCTGAAATTTCATCTCGATCGGTTGAACGGACTGCCCGCTAGAGCTTCATATACCGACAAAGTTTTTTTATGACCACCCTGTATTATGATAGCTTCTATTTCAGAACCGTTTCCGAAAGTTAAAGTATTTATTTAATCCGAAACCAAAATCGAAAAAGTAAAAATTAGTCCGGTGTAGATCATCCTCAGCTATCCTATCCAAAAAAATTCATGTGAAAATATTAAAATTAGAGCAAGATATTTGAAAATAACGCTCCCGAAGACTTAACATCACCATGCAGGTATTTTTGAGCGAGTGGAGTGGCCTCTTAAAGTCTGATCATGAAACTCGCTGATCATGAAACTCGGAAATGTTTGCAAATTCGATACCGAAGAAAGACATTGATCACCATGGTAACAATTAAGTTAATTCTGAATTTTGTCCTTGTTCATTAAAATGCTGTAAAGGTGCCACCGTTCAATATTAGTGATCTGTGTATCTTGTGTTATGGCTATCCAGGACACTACATTAGAAGTGAATGCAGTGTGCCTCTGTAAATCAAATTCAGGATAAAAGCGTGCACCACATATTATTAAAGATACAATGAAAAATTACCTCTGGTTTTAAAGGCTATCTATTTTCTGAACAATCAGAACGCTCGACAGACATTTATTCAGCATTCTCATTTGTCAGAAAATAGATAAACTTTAAAAACTGAGGTGATTTCTTCTTCTTCTTTTATCTTATTTTCCATGAGACAGTTATGTAGTGTATATGGCGCGTAGCGCCATGTATACTAACATGATCTCTGAGGTGATTTTCCCGATATTTTTAACAGTGTAATGCATCCACATAACACATAAATGTTAAATTAAACCTTGATTCGTCCCTGAAGACAGTCTGATTCCATTAGGTTGCGCTCCAACCTCATCGATTACGACACAACTCAAAACGGAAGTAACTGTTGGCGGGTGTCATTTGTAGCTCACACACTATTAAAACTTTGAAACTTTTGCTACATCGTCACTCCATCGCTTTTATAGAAAACGATTACTTCACTGTATTATGGAGCATTCTCATTGGTCAAAATAGAGACGCGACGGTAACAAATGTCCTTCAGCAAAGCTGTAGCATCTAGAACTTATAAACTGTTAAAAATTTTAAACTTTTGCTGCATCATCACTCCATAGCTTTTATAGAAAACGATTACTTCACTGTCTTATGGAGTATTCTCATTGGTCAATATAGAGATATTCCATAAAAGCGGTAGAGTGATGATGCAGCAAAAGTTTCAATTTTTTAACAGTGTAGTATGTGGAAAACGGCAGTTCAGTAAGACTTAAAAATATTCTAAAATACTGGATCCCTTAAATGTCAAACGATGCTGAATTCCAAAGCGTCGATCACATCTGCAGGAGATTTTCTAAAACACCAAGACAATTTGGTCTAGAAGCTCTAATAATGCGATATTTACATTGAAATTTGAAAATGTACCGCAGATGTCGCTGCGATCGGCTCTTTGGATTTCAACATTATTACACATTTAAGGGATATAAATTTTTAGCGCTGTTTGAATAGCAAATTTCCACACTATTTATTTTAGACGCCGTAGCAAGGCTCCTTGCAACGCTACGGAAACACAATGGAGTGTGTTGTGAAGGTGTTACATGTGTTTAAATAGTGCATAGGAATTAAGTTAACTCTATATGTGCGTGGCGGATGACGTGACAATTTTTGGCGAGGGCGCCTTGAGCCTGGACGGCGTGTATGCGACCTTTCTTTTATCCATTGGTCCCGACATCACCTCTCACTGGAATCAGAACGACCTAGTTGTCAGGCTACGCGCCTATCCGGCAACCCACAATCTCGTTTCCCTAAAGCGAAAAATCTATCTGGATCCCGGCCTATATCGTCTAGGCGCTATAGTACGGAGTTCAAAGAATACTAAAATTTACAGTGTAAAAATTTCCCATAGCTGCTCCTGAATGCAGTAAACACACACACACATATGTATATATATATACATATTTATATACATTTCGCCTTTATCCAGATAGATTTTTCGTTGTAACAAAGCGACATTAACTAATCAGAAGCCTGCATTTTTTCAAATTTTTCGCTGATTGCAAAAATACAGGCTCCTGAATGGTCAATCTCGTATCGCTGAGGGCATGTTCAGCGCAACTTACCGAAGTAACCAATGTTACCGACCGATTGTAGGGCAGTACTAAAGCGAATTGTAGGACCAATGAAAACTGGTCTGTTGGATTTCAGGTGACGTCACACTATGCCTTAATTTTCATTTCGTACTTCTCTACAATCGGTCGTAACATTGGTTACTTCGGTAAGTTGTGCTGAACACGCCTTGGCAATGAAAATTATACCTGGATCTCGGTCATATAAAGTGACGGAAATGATTTTATGTGTTGGCAGATTACAAACAGCCGCGGTATAAATAGCATATCATCCATTGCTTGAAGCTGCTTTCATTCAGTGTTTGGTTTCAGCCTCAATGGGTAAGTGAATGTTGTTTATTGGGATGTTGTTGGTAGGAACACTGTTCACGATGATATTGTAATGGAATTTTGCATATAATTTAAGCATGATATTTAGGCAGTAAATATGCTGTCCAAGTACATACGTATTTTTTAGTTTCTGATATGTTAAATTTTCTCTTAAATAAATTATGTAGCAGCAGTTAAAAAGTTGAGTTTTTAAAGGAAATAATCTCTCATAACTATAAATCTAATCTTGTACTTAATTTTCTTCTCACAACCCCAGTTCTTTTAACTGTTATTATAAAATGAGTAATACAAACAGCTATAATACTACAGAAATCTTATTTTGACTTTTAACAATCTTAATATAACAGAACTTGATTCGAGTACCCCTTTTTTATATTGTTAATCAAAGGGATTCTGCATTTTAAGAAGTTAGTCACGTTAACTTTTCATTCCCTTCTTTTTTTCTCCAACCTCTTAAGAATCTTTAATTAAACTGATCCTTCGCTGTGAGATCGCTTGCAACCCTTCCACTTTAATGATGTGGCAGTTTGTTTCTAAGAACTAAACACTAATATCGAAGATCTTTTAACTTTTCCCAATTTTTTCTATGGTAATCTTGGGTCTAAAATGAAATTGTAAGAATTTTACTTCTTACTACTTTATTGACCCTTTTTGTCAATAGCTGTTTTCTTTATTGTAGGTTCTTCCAATATGAAGATCCCTATTCTGCTTTTACTTGCCTCTTTGGCAAGTGCAGAGTTCGAAGGTCTAATGAACTCAATGCCTTCGGAAGCCTTAATGGGTTTAATGGATCAGGGAGGCAAAGAAACCATGTCAGAAATGGATTCATTCAAAAGTGGACCAGAGAAGTTTTCGATGGGTACTCCTTTCTCTCCATCCCTGAAAAGTCCAGTGGCTGGAAAAGTGAAAGTCTTGAAAGCAGCCAAATTAGCTCCAATTAAAAAGTGAGTATCCCCCTCCTTTTTATATTCAATAATTGGCTCCGATTCTATATCACTGAAATTGTTAGAACAAACCTCTTGTTATTTTAAGAGATTGAGGTGAAGTCTTCAACTTCTTGTATTATTGAATCCTACAATGAGCTTGTTTTTAAACAAGCTGGTCTCTAAAATGTTAAGTGCGGTGGTAATCCCATAAGTTAAACTGGACTAATTGTAATCTGTGTAAGCATGATTATTTAGCAAAGTAACTATTAAACTGAAAGATTACATTTAATATAGTTCGTGTAACTTTATCTTAATTCAGCTAAGTACTGTTGGCTAAACTACTTTTTCTAGGAAACTAATTTAGTCACAGGAATATTTTGCCCTTCATCACATTAAAGTTCTCGTTTCAGACTCTCGTAAAATTAAGCCATTTAAGGAGACCGTGGACGTTATTTTTTTACAGCATTATGAAATTTTGTGTATATACATTTCACCAAAAACATACACCTTAATTTACAATCTTATTAAAATCTTAGCTTTTAAAATTTTTTTTAAACGAAATTTAAATTCTCCTTGTATTTGTTTTTGCGATTTTCTTTCTCTTGCATTTTTATCTCTTAAATTTTATTTTTTTTTCTTCAATAGTTAATATTTTGGACTTAAAATTCCATGTAAACTTTCATTCAAAATTTTGACTTTTAATAAGTAAAAAATTAAATTTGACAATCTTAATAAAGACTACATTCAAAAAGCTTGCCCAATTTTATTCTAAACAATATCGGTATACTTATCAATTTCATTAATATTGATCAAATTACGTCACAAGAATTTCAAAAAATCTAAACGCTGAAATTGGATTTGAGAAGCGGATGGCAAGTATATACTTACCTTTATTTACTTCTTAACCTTCATAAATGAGATTTTAAACACTGTTTTGGTACTATTATACACAATTGTTTTTTTCTGGACGATTTACCTCAAAAGTCAACTGTCCTCTTGAAAAGTTTTGGATGTAAACTTTATCTGCAACTCTGTTTCATTCGGTTTATAGAAATAACTATAAACCTTAGATTATGGTTTTGTTTCTACCGTTTGTTCAAAACTAAGATGTCTGTAGCTGAGACTTGTAAGGAAATTTAAGCAATAACCAGTCTAGATACTGAACTTGTGCAACGAGCTTTTATTGAATGCTGCTTGTAATTGCTATTCCCTAGATACATCGATTCAAACATCTTATCTCGAGTCTGGTCGAAGAAAACTTAAAACCTGGGAAGTAAGACTGTCTTGTTTAACATAGTACTTAATTTTAAAATTCATTGAATAAAAATTTCCGGTTAGATTAACGTTAGCCTTGGATCAGACTCCGGAATAATGAGATCTATGTATATAACGAGTGCCTTTTCTATACTATTCATCGCATAATCTATTAACGATATTATCTATTTGCAGAGTTGCTGTGAAGAAGAAAGTTGTAGCCACTAAAGTTGTGGCTGCTCCAAAAATAAAGGTGGCTAAGATTATAAAAGCAAAACCTAAAGTCCACTCACTGAAGCCGATTGTCCATGTCATAGAAAAGCCTGTTGCAGTCTATCATAAAGTACCTGTTCCCAAGAAGGTGATCGTACCAAAGTTTTATCCAGTCAAGAAATTTATTCCTGTTCCAAAGATTATACCAGTTCCCTTCAAAGTCCCAGTTAAGAAAGTGATACCCAAGATCGTGAAAATACCCAAGCCTATCCCTATTCCAAAGTTCGTACCTGTAAAGAAGCCAGTTCCCATTCCTATCCCTTATCCTGTTCCAAAGATCCATAGGTTCCCGGTCCCAAAACCAGTGCCATACGCAAAATACATTCCTATCCCAATTCCGAAGAAGGCAAGTGAACTTTGCTGTTTTTAACTCGTGGAAAATTTTGGTGTTTTAACTAAAACTGACTTTCTCCCATAGGTTCCAAAGTTCATACCAGTTCCTGTGAAGAAAATTATCAAAGTTCCAAAACCATACTATGTACCAATTAAAGTACCTCATATCACCACAAGTTACGTGAAAGCACCGATGGTTGTAGATGTACCGTAAGTATATTTATATTGAACACTGTTTAGGTATCTCGCGAACAAAGTTTCTCAAAGTTTAATCCTTTAAGCGAAATCTTAAATTTTCATCGATATAATCTAGTAAATGCAGAGATCTACCACTTTAGATCTCGAATTGCTGATGCCATGTCATCTTTAGTCGGAGTAAATCGCTTGTAAACTCTAAATTTCTGGAGTACACACTAAATATTAAATATTTAGTACTTTAGTGAAGTCTTGATATTTGCCCTTTTCTCATGGAGGAAGAATTGAATGGCAGGTTAATTTAAATGTGAAATGTAAACAACGGCTGAAGCCTGAATAGTAAAGCAATAAAACTCATGCTGCAATGCGTAAATTTTGGACGACTGTCATAGTCGGTAAACTCTAGATATTCTGGATTGCTGCTGTAGACCCTCGTTGAGTACATAACTCGTTAAGAACGCGTAATTTGCTGCTCAACTGGTGCATGATTTAGCTGCCGTACTCTACCTTTAGTAGGAGACTAGTAAAGTTATTCTAACAAACCTCCCCTTTCTGAAAGAAAAATCCCCAATTTAATAACCTGTTACAAAGGCAAAGAGTGGTATTTAAATTACTGGCCGAAGTTCCTTTCGGGGCATCTTGTAAGATTGGTATACATGTTGATCGCGAAGGCAATATTAGTTTAGGATCCTGTCTTGAACAAAGCTGTATCTGCAAGTTTTCTATCTTTAACCATTTTTTAATGAAGTCTATGTAAATGTTTCTCTTGTCAACAATTTCTCTCGGTCAAATTTTCACTCTCCGCATTCGGACTAATGGTATTTAGTGCTTATCAACAAAACTTCATGTTTTCAGCACTAAATTGTACTTGGTTCTCTAGTTCTAAATTCAGTCTGTCGTAGGCCAATACTGTAGCTTTTTAAGAGCATAGAAGTTTTAAACCTATACTACGCCCAATAATCGTATAAAAAAAATGGCAATACTTAATTCTTGCATTTGTTTGAACTTTCCACAATTTATGCAGACCTCATTAGAGGTCTGCACGGGCCGAAATTTCCAGGCTCGGTCCGAACCAGATATATTAGCCCGGCCCGACAGTTAAAATTTCGACCCGGCCCGGGTGAATTTCTACAGAACATTGATCTTTACTCTAACGGAAGAGTTCAGTCTTTTCTTCCATGTTTATAATCTGCATTTATGCAGAAATGCCATAGGCTGCGATATTTACGCTTTTAATGAACCTTTTGTATGTAAATGTTTCAGTTATCATTAGTATTATTAATGCATAAAAATTAAAATCTAAAATGGTAAAAGTAAAATACAAGACGCTGAAAATACGTTTCCTTCTTAGCAGATGTAAATGTTTAATATTTTTTTCGCGTATTGTATTCATTTTGCATGAATGAAGTTTAAAAGAAATTTAAAGTTTTCAGTTTAAACGAAAATTCCTTTTTGTCTTTAATTCTATTTTAAGAGGCCTAGTGATCCAAGATTCTTTAAAAAGAATAAATTCGAATGTTTAATTGTAGAATGATGACTTAAGTGTCTATTTTGCAAAAAAATTTTGGACAAAGCCAAACTTTACGGATTTATGAAGGATTTTCATACGAAGAGATTAAACAGGAACAGATTGTTTAGGTCCGTGAAGACTAGGAAGAACAAAATTAGTCTCGGCTTCGTATAGAAAAAATTAAGGCCCGGCCCGAAAAGATTGGTGACTAGGCCCGGCCCGAGTGTCGAAAATGAAAATCGGGCCGAGGCCCGGCCCGTGCAGACCTCTACTACGCATGAAGAACATAAAGCTCGTTTGTAATACCCTACAAATCAAACGAATTGTTCTTAAATTCCTTAAAAGAGCTAACTGGAGCTCCCATGTGGACATCCACTTTTAGTGTTTACAGGATTTTTCTGTAAAGTCATAGCCTAGTCGTAAATCTGGGAAGCGGTGGTTAGTAGTCATTAAATCTACTACAAATCTTAAGATGCCTGTTGGTAATAAATGGCCATAAGTTTAATCTTACTTTATTTGGAGTAATCTAAATTGCGACACAATTTTTGAAACCTGCATTCAGGGCCGTAGCTAAGAGTGCTATGGGTGGGTCAGCCCCCTCCCCCTAAAACATTTAAATTCTCCTCTGGAAAAGATTCCAAGGTACTAGAGGAATTTGTTTCGAAAATCCAAATGAGATTGTTTAAACTAGTTTTGAGGACCTTTTTTCAGTTTTTCAGAAATACCAAACTGTAATAGTTTAACACTCGCTCATCCTATTTTCACAAAGCTTAAATATATATTGTACTACTTATACTAGTTTTTCCTATTTTTTCTTAGCATAAAATGAAATTATTAGTTACCGCATTTCTCATCCAACGGTTTTAGTGTGAATATGCACAAATTTATCTTTCTGCGTCGGAGACGAGGGGTAAAATGAGCCCCTACATTTTCTTGAACCCTCCCTATTCACTTCTAGTTACAGCCCTGCTTGCATTCCTCATGTAAATATTTGGTTTGAATACCAAACGAAATAACTTGCAAAGTAGTTTAGGAATAATACTGAACTTGATTAGGATCTCCTAGGTGCTAAATTAGCAGTAAAATGCAGTTTGGGTGATTTTAAGCATAACTAAACCAAAAGGCAGCCACACAATCATCACTTAGCGGCTCCAGTTTTAATCTTTTATTCATATATTAAACGAAACTTTATCTTATTGGAAACAACCTGCACACTAATTTTGTCGTTGACGGATAAATTTATCGATATGCTTTCCTTCACCCAGATATGAAACATGAACTGGGAGCATGAAACAATAGTAAACCTACAAATAAACTTCTAAAATAGTGGTTATAGCTGCTTTCTACAAAAGACGTGGCAGACCAGTTGACTTTTCATAAACGTAGTTCTAACTGATCCTGAAATTTCAGCCATTAACTTAAAGATAATAGTTTCTGCAGAAGTCTTCCGGCCTATGATTTAGCGGAATCGGCAGCAATAGTTGAAGATTCCAAAGAAGTTTGCAATTACTTGATCTAACTTTTAAAATGTACTTGTAAATTTACGATATATAAAAGCTTAAAGGAACACAAAATATAGTAGTCAAAGTTGGTTTTCAGTTACTGGTCTACAAAATAGAGCTAAGATTATGGTTCTAAGCGATTAGACCTGAAAGATTTGGAGATATGTGTAAATTTTGGCTTAGCTTTGCTTTAATACATCTCCTAAAATTTTGTGTAATTAACTTTAAAAATTGTTACTAACTTTGAAAATATCCTATATTGGTCGGTTAAAATTTGAGAAGTTTAACTTTTTATTCAGTTTTTAGTAAAATATTGTTTCATTAAGTGAAAGGAGTCTCATTCTCGGTGTTTTCGAACCTTAAAGGCAAGTCTTTAGATAAGAGTACATAGCCATGAAATTTACATATCTGGTAAAGTTAACTTCTTAAACTAATTTAGGCATGAAATTTTGAATTTAAGCTATATGTATTTAAGTAAAATGATAATTTAAACTTTGCTTGTCTATACTCCATGTACCCCTCGGAGAAAGCCACTAACCAGTTATCTGAGATTACCAAATTGATTAGTTCGAAGAAATATAGTGTTCATTGTTTTAACCATTCGTAGTTTCCGCCGTAGTCCCAACTTGGTTACGAGTTGAGTTCAGATGGAATTTCCTCCCTTAAGATACCACTCAACTCATTCAAAAAGATCCGGATGTTAATGTTAAGTCCAAGGAGGCGTTATTTTAAAATCTTCCTCAAATTTTAACATTTTTGCATAGGATAGCTCGGAATAATCTACAACCGGATAGTTTTTACCTTTTCGATTTAGGTTGTATATTTTTAGTGTGATGGTTTAAGTTCAAAACAGTTTAAGTTTCCAGCAGTTCGAAGAAATTTCGAAACCAAAATCGCAAGTAAAAACTAGCCCGATTTTAGTCCTCGGATATCTTGTCCAAAAAATCATGCAAATGCTTAACTTTGAGCAATGTATCTGAAAGCCCCCACAGACTTAACATTATCACCCGGGTCTTTTTCAGTGACTAGTGTAGGCTCATAAGACACTTTCTAGCTGTAACTAAATATACGAATTAAAATGTAGTTTATTTCATAAAATATAGTTGCAACTACCCACTGCTACCTATTTAGCAATTAAAACCTGAATTTATAATAGAGCTCAACTTTATCTCGCAGTACCTAAATAACTTGATCGACTCTTGGTTACCATATATAAATTGGATTTTACTTTTCAGAAAATTGTAAAGTTGCATAATCTGTATGTGGACAACTCCCTAAAAATGCAAACACCAGGCTATGTACTACTACAGCCAGAAGTTGTACAGACATCTGGCAGAGATGAATTGTATCTTTATACTAATTAAACATTTATATTTGTACGAGAAGTACATGAGATTTTTAGCTTTTGCCAAAGCAAGAAACTTATACAAATTGATTTAGTTTCAAATTCGCAGCATATTCTTGTTGGATATTAAGCTTTCATACTGAGGAAAATCTTAAGAGACGTAACACTCGACACGCATTGTATTTTAAACAGCTTGTTTGAGCTTGCCGAAACTATTTTGCTAAAAGCCATTTTATATCTAGCTCGCAAAAGAATTTGAATCTACTGACATTCAAAATGGCAGTTCTTGCGAGATTAGATTCGAATCTATCTCCATAATTACTGGAAGTTACGGCTAATTTAAACGGGAAGTAATGAGTCGGTGAAAAATAAAGATAAAATCTGAATGATGACTACGACTTCTCAAAACCTCTAATCTCTACTTATCTTTACTTCATGAAGGGTTTGACATTTCTGTGAAATTTTGTCAGTTTTCAATATTTCTATGTTCCGAACTAGGCATTTAAAAAGCTATTGAGCAATTCCTAAAGTCTTTCTTTTCGAGCAACTCGTGAAGCCGTAAGCTAAAATATTCTCGAAACTAAACTTTTGTTGAAGCAATTTTGTCACCTATGTCCTTGATGCGAAATGTTGCCCCGAACAGTCAATCGAATTCTTTGAAAATTGGGGGGGGGGGGGGGAGCTAATCCTAAAAGTTAATCAACTGATCACAATTTTTCCAGTACAATAGCATTTAAAGCTGTGAATAAAATTTTATCAATCTAAAATAATTAGCACTTCTAGATTAAACTAAATCGTTTACGTGAATTTCATTGGAACTTTCTCCAGTAAATATTGAGTACGCGGTTGGCCCAATCGATCTCTTGGGTCTGTTTTGCAACTTTAAATGCAGTTCTGACTATATGGTACGTTTTCATATTCAAATCTTGTGTACTGTTAATACTTATATCCTTTTTTGAGCATATCTTTGTTTAATTTCTATTGTAGAGATGTCAAGAAGCTGCCTATGAAAGAAAAGGCTATCTTTGAGAAACCGATGAGTTTGAAGCCGGGAGGTGACAAAGCACTAGGGGAAGATAAGTTTTTGGAGTCTGTTCTTGGTGGAGAAATGAAAGATGGAGGCGGCTTTAAAGAGACTTTAAAAGGCATGGGCGAAGAAGATATGGAACTTTTGAAATTGCTGACAAGCAGTGTACCAGGAGCTCCAAAATAATGTAAAACTGCTTGAATAAAATTTTTTTAAATAAAATTTGTATTTTTTATACAATGTGGTTAAAGTTTAGGCAGCAGGAAATTGGTTTTGATCTTTAAGCGAAAATTTCTATTTGTGTGCACTTAAAATAACTCTTTAAATTTACTGGCTATTAGTATTTAGACGAAAAGCAAGCATTGTTCCATTCTAAAAGGACTTAAAAGCTCGGTAAAGTCAAATTCCCTCACTAATGTTAAACCTATGGTCATGCGACTCTTTAGTGCTGGTAAATTTTCTCTATTAAACGGTTACAAAATGCATGCGTAATTATTGAAGCTCTAAAATCTTGCTCAAAGATAGCATTAAAATATTATCCTTAAGAAAGTTTGTCAATCTAACTTGCTGATGAGTTGCGCCCGCAGGTTTAACCCTTTGAGGGGCAAGCAATTGCGTTCGAGTAATTCTGAACTCCCACCGGAAATTTGTAAAAAAGTTATATCAAAAAGAGGAAAAGCAATTTCACGACTGTTTTCCACCAAAGTTGGAAAAGTGAAATTTAATATTTTTCTGGTGTGAATCTTCATCAGTCGTAGGTGGTATATAATATATACCGGTGCCCCTCAAGGGGTTAATATTAACGGGGATTTGTTTAGTTGACAATCTTAACATGGTGTGCTGAATGTGTAGGCGGTTTTAAATTTTGCTGTAAATATAAAATGCTCTGGACTCTTGTACACTTTTTTCATTGACCATGCTGACACTTTTTGAACAAATCTGTTTGTAAAAGTAGTTTCTTCAGTCTTGGAATTTTTTTGTCAAGTGCGTTTAATATTGTCTTCTACATTCTAGTTTTTAGCTCACAGGCTATCATAGCCTGAGAGCTTATGTGCCCGTCCGTTCTGTATGTATGTTCGTATGTACGTAACGCGATAACTCATGATAAAAATATCCGATCCACTTGAAATTTTGTATGTAGGTATATCCTGACAAGGCGCTTCCCTGATTAGTTTTTGGAGTTCATTCGATATGTATAAGAGGGGGAACGGGGGGCTCATGCCCCCCGTTAGTTGATATAGATGGGATTTTCATGCAGAATTAAGTTTTCAAAATTTAGATTAGGATCATTCTGATGAGGCGATTCCGTGACTGTTATTAGGTGTTCATTGATTAAGTATAAATAGGGGGAACAGGGGTTCTAATGCCCCCTCCCCGTTAGTTGATATAAATGGGATTTTCATGCAGAATTAAGTTTTCGTTCAAAATTTAGATTAGGATCATTCTGATGAGGCGATTCCGTGACTGTTATTAGGTGTTCATTGAATAAGTATAAATAAGGGGAACAGGGGTTCTAATGCCCCCCCTTAATTTATACAAATGGGTTTTTCGAGCAGAATTTTCAGATTTCGTTCAAATCTCTGAATAGTTTTGGAAGTTTAATGATTAAGTATAAAAGAGGGGGATAACTCTTTTTAAATTATATAAATGCTAAATGGGTTTTTATTAAGAATTATCTCATTTGCTCTGAATTTTGGATATAGATTTTTTATATGATAAAGCATGTCTTTGATAGTATAGGAGGTTCAATGATTAAGTATAAAAAAGAGAAAAGGGGAGAGCTGTTTCCCCTTAATTTTTTTTTTCGAACGGAATTAACCCTTGAAAATATAAAGCTTTAATGTGCAATTAGTATTTGTAACCTGTGAGCTCAATGCCTTCAGTTTAACTGGGCAGTATTCTTTTTTATTTTAAATGCCATACAAGATTCTAAACTTATAGTTTAGATTATTTAAAATTTTTAATTATAGGCTACATATTTCTTGCGTTAATCTTATCCAAGGCTATGAAAATTTTGCAGTTAAGTCTTTAGCTATGCAAATATTTTCCTGGTACCATTTCAAAGGACGTTTTAGTTTAACATCCACTAAAAAAGAACCCAAGTAAGCGGGAATTAAAGTTTAATTTCTAAATTCATATTAAGACTACGCTGATAAATCTTCAAAAATCTCCTCCTAAATTTACCGGCGATTTTTACCCTCTAGTTTAAAAACTATAAATCGTAACTTAAATTACGGGTTAACTGGAAAATGAACATCTCCAGAGATGGTTTTGCTAAAACTTAGAAGCTTAAATTTTTTATATGGACGACTTTTTAAAAGTACGTTAAAATTAGCATGCATAGACTTTAGAGATCTATAGTCTCAAACTAATTAATCTGCTTTAAAATTTTAAACTAAATCCATAAGCGTATGGATGATTTCTAATGTGTGCTTACAAAATTCACAAAACTTGGACCTGGTGGCGGCAGCTCAGACGATGGTAAAGTTAACTGCTGAAATTCCAGGATTGGTTGATATTGGATTCTCATAACTCAATCGGTCTGCCTAGTCGTAGCTTGGTGGGAGAAATTCCTAATCGGACTTGCCAGTTGGCTCGTAGGTTTACCATAGTTTCCTGATATCATTCTTATATGGAGAATGAGTTTTTTGGTAAAGAGAAACTCGCAGCCAAATAGTCTTAAGACTATTTGGCAGACAGATTGCGTTCTAATATGCGAAGTTTCAGCTAATTTTGAAATTTCAGGATTTAACTAGATGAGGCGATTGCGCTGTCGTTTCCCGGTCTATTCATTCTAAATTTATTAAACGGAGTTCAATAATTTAAAAATCAGTTTGAAACGTTTCGTGAATACACTTTTGGCTTCAATGTGCGAGGGTCAGCTTGTACACAAGTTTTTTTTTTTTATCTATTCTACGATAAAGAATGAAAATAAAATGTTTGCATTTAAAAATAACTATTCTCTTGCAGTAGAAAAGCCAGAAACCATATTTCAGTCTTTTCGGAATTTACTCTTAAAATCATCCATTGATACATCAGAATGAATATTGAGTTCTAAATCATTACGATAATCTTCAAAAAGGCATTCTTGGTTCCCTTCATTACTAAAACGTCTTTTGAAAGATCGGTATCAGACAATCCATTTTCTTATCGTAATTTCAGCTAAGATTTTTAACCATTTGGAAATTTGTGACGACTATGTCAACTTTAAAAAAAATAACGAATCTTGTCACTGTATCACAGATGATATAAATTGAACTTCGAAGGATCTTGTAATAAACTTAAGCGACCTCCCATTAAACTGATTTAACACGCGAAAGAAAGATAATTTTGGAGGGCATTTTTTTAAATTGGTTTTAGCAAGGGTTTTTAGATCCTTAACATCGGATAATTTTTTAACGTCTTGTATTCGGTTTGTACACGGAAATTTAACCGTATACGAGCAATAGAAATAAAGTACAGGTTCCGTGCCTTTTTTGGTGTGCGTCAATTTAAAGGTTTCTAAATCGCAAATTCATACCTACAAATCGAAGTCTACATGTAATCGCGAAACATAACATTTAACGGATGTTGCCGTTTTCGCACCGATCACTTTTTTGCCAACTTGTAAATTCAAGTTAAACTAGAAACATTATCGATATTTTATTTCGTTTGGACCTTCAGTACGATCTCCAGAGACCTTTTTTAATAGGTGAATGTTAATTGTAACAGTACTGTGCAAAGTATAGTATGAAATCTCTTCTAAGAGTTAATCATGTCTGGTAGACCACTTCACACTAGTTGTACTAAGATTTGTCACATCAATTAACATGCAAGAACACGCTAGTGAGAATTTCTCACGGTGCCCGATTGCTTTTCTTTTACTGTACATTCGCTTAATACCAACATGTTTTGGTTTGGTACTTTTATTCACAAAAGAGATTTAAATCTTTTTGAAATTTTATTGATCCTTTACGGTTAGCTGTCTCGCAGACCGCTGAGTTTTAAGTTTCAAAGTTTAAATCGTAATTTTTAGTTTAACTGTAGATACTGATCAAATTTTTTATTTGGAGCCCTTTTACTGTCTTTAGGACTCTTCTATAGCTGAATTTTAATTCTAATACTCCTGTATGGGTGATTCTACGATAAGAGGTAATTTGTACGGCAATCCGTTTAAAACAGATTTTTTATTCTATATGTTGCTATTTTTTGCAATGAATCGCATCATCTTAATATACTTTATTAAATAACATCACGATTGAATGCCTAATTTAAACACATTTTTCTGAAATTTCTTACAAAGTCTAAAAAGTCCACTCCCCTGGCATGTCCCCTTGCCGGTTTCAATTTAACTTTCAAACAATACATATATTTTTTCCGCCAGATGCTTAGCTAAAGTGTATGTTTAATTGGAATTTAAGTAATTATACTTAAGTATTATAAAATAAAAAAAATTTGTTAATTTCAAATTTTTAAAATTAACTTTTGTCCCGCTTTTTTTGTCTCTCCCCTGTCAAATTTCGTTCCGCTGAAACAAATATAAATTCAAGGATGGCTATATCGGAAGTAGTGCTTAAGGACATCTATTGGCTTGAAGTTAGCAATACTAAACGCGCAAGCCATTTAAGCCTCGCCATTTTTAGTTGTTGCGACGCGACCGTGTTTTGTAGTGGTTTCGCACAGTGATAGTGTATCTCCCCTGGTAAGTCATAAAACTTATAATATTCATTTAATTCAATTGCATTTACTACCCTAATTAAAAAATACGGTAATACTTAAAGTGAAATACACAATTAACCGAAAAACTAATTCAGTCAGTTAAAAAGTTTGAATTTACACGAAAATGTCTCTCCCCTGCCGTATTTCCCCTGGCACGATAACTGCCAGGGGAGCGAGTCGCTGACCAGAAAAAGTTATAAAATATGTATAAAGCGACTTGCCCTTATATGAAAAAGTAAATAAACGGGACAAAAATCATAATTTAAAGGTTTCTGATCAAACTCAAACTTTTCTTTTTGGCCGAATTCTCCATGTTTTTGAACCGCCTAAAAGTTAGCCCCCCCCCCCCTTGACGGAAAATGAAAAAGTGGCATATGCATTTCGTTTGATCAGATATGATCAACCATTTTCATCGTTTGATCAACATTATTTCACGAGTTATGATTAAAAATAGCGAGGGGGGGCTAACTTTTAGAATTTTTCAAAATGCTCAAAATTAAAAAAAAAATTAGCGATTCTTATCAGAAATCGACCGTAGAGATTTGATCAACTATTTTTAGCGTTTGATCAAACCCGGAAGTGCCCCCAAAATCGATATTTTTAACTCCAGACCCCTAAAAGTTAGCCCCCCCATGACGGAATTTCGAGACAAAAACGGTGTCATCTAACGTAAAATTACCTCTAGAGATTTGATCAACCATTTTTAGCATTTGATCAAACCCGGAAATGCCCCTAAAATCGATATTTTTAGTAATAGACCCCTAAGGGGTTTAGCTCCCCCCACCGCGTATATGACGGAATTTCGAGACAAAAATGGTTCTATATAACGTGAAATTATCTATAGAGATTTGATCAACCATTTTTAGCATTTGATCAAACCCGGAAGTACCCCAAAAATCGATATTTTTAGTAATAGACCCCTAAAATTTAGCCCCTCCCCACCTCCATGACGGAATTTCGAGACAAAAATGATGTCATCTAACGTAAAATTACCTTAACAGATTTGATCAACCATTTTTAGCGTTTGATCAAACCCGGAAGTGCCCCAAAAATCGATAAATTTAGATCCAGACCCCTAAAAGTTAGCCCTTCAATGACGGAATTTCGAGACGAAAACGGTGTCATCTAACGTAAAAGTACCTCAAGAGATTTGATCAACCATTTTTAGCATTTGATCAAACCCGGAAATACCCCTAAAATCAATATTTTTAGTAATAGACCCCTAAGGGGTTTAGCTCCCCCCCCCCCCACCTCCATGACCGAATTTCGAGACAAAAATTGTGCCATCTAACGTGAAATTATCTATAGAGGTTTCATCGACCATTTTTAGCATTTGATCAAACCCGGAAATACCCCAAAAATCGATATTTTTAGTAATAGACAGCTAAGGGGTTTAGCTCCCCCCCCCCCCTCCACCATGACGGAATTTCGAGACAAAAATGGTGTCATCTAACGTAAAATTACCTCTAGAGATTTGATCAACCATTTTTAGCGTTTGATCAAACACAGAAGTGCCCCCAAAATCGATATTTTTAACTCCAGATCCCTAAAAGGTAGCTACCCCCCCCCCCTTAGGTCGGAATTTCGAGATAAAAATGGTGTCATCTAACGTAAAATATCTCTAGAGATTTGATCAATCATTTTTAGCATTTGATCAAACCCGGGAATGCCCCAAAATCGATATTTTTAATAATAGACCCCTAAGAGGTTTAGCTCCCCCCCCCTACTTCCATACCGGAATTTCGAAACAAAAATGGTGCGATCTAACTTAAAATTATCTGTAGAGATTTGATCAACCTCTTTTAACATTTGATCAAACCCGGAAGTGCCTATAAAATCGATACTTTTTGGCGCAGATCGCTAAAAGTTAGGGCCCTCTTGACGGAATTTAGATACAAAAATGGGGCCATCTAACGTGAAATTATCTGTAGAGATTTGATCAACCCCTTTCAGCGTTTGATCAAACACGGAAGTGCCCCTAAAACCGATATTTTTTGGCGCAGACCCTTAAAATTTAACCCTTCTGCTAGTTGAAATTTCGATTAAAAAAAAAATAAAGTTGTCATCTAACGCGAAATTGTCTGTGGAGATTTGATCAATTTTTTTTAGTGATTGATCAAACACGGAAGTGTCCTAGAATCTATATTTTTAGTACCAGACCACTAAAAGTTGCCCCTCCCCCTTGACAGAATTTCGAGACAAAAATGGTTTCATCTAACGTGAAGGAGGATCCCTTTAACTCACACCCTTAATGAGTCCCATGTGAGGGAGGGATGGGACAAGTTTTCAAAATGACAATTCATATGTAATCCTTAGAACTATGGGTAAAATAATGGCAAACATAGTGTGACATTTACATTAAAAGGGTTTAATGTAAATCACAACGTTTATTTTATATTACACATTTTGGGAAATCCAAATCAAATGAAAAATATGCTTGTGCCCGACTAGTGCTGCCAATTAATTTTGGTTAATGCAGTTTGCAATTATGTTTTGTTTATTAATCATGGAATAGTCAATTTCTTGCAAGGATGATTTTTTTCCCTTTTTTAACACAAATAGTGTATTCATTGCCTTAGCCAAGGGGGCGCTATGGGCGGCTCACCCCCTCCCCCCCTTAAAATATTTTGAGCCTTTCCTGGAAAAGATTCCAAGGTCACTCAATAAATTTCTGTTCCGAAAAATCAAATGAAATTCAGCTCAAAAATCTAATTTAGTTTTGAGACCCCATTCACAATTTTGCAGAAATACTAAATTGTATCTAAAGTAGGTAATTCAACACTCCCTCATCCTATTTGTACATATGAAACTAACATGATGTTTAATTTTGCACCAGTTATACACTCAGAATTTTTATCATTATACACTTTTCTTAGCATAAAATGAAGTTATTACAGCAGTTTAATAAGAAACATACTACCTACAATGTGAATATGCACTAATTTATCTTTCTGCGTAAGAAAGTGAGAAAAAAAATTATGACCCCCCCCCCCCTATTGATCACTTCTAGCTACGGCCCTGAGTGTATTCAATGTAAAAAGTAAAAGGTTGCAGTTTGAGTTTAATAAATATTATATAATTCATATATTATATTTCAAAATGGTAATTTGTACAGTAATTTGTATTTCTTAAAATGTGGTTCATTTTTCATTTAACATCAGATGCATGCAATTTTAGATGTTTTAAATAGGTAAATAATCGAATACTTATCATAGGATGAACCCAGTACCATTTGTGTATGTATATATTTTTTCCCCTAATTTCTAGAATAACTGATACGAAATTACAGAATATTTTATTTCCCGCAAAACATACATCTTATTTAAATGAAAAACATCAAATTGAAAGTTTTCTAATATGGCTAGTTAATATCGTCTGCTTATTTTGACGGAAGCGGGAAGTTCTCGTGAATGTAGTAGAGCAGATGTTTATTTTTTCATTGGAAAACCAAAGCGTTGAAAAATCGGCTGTCTGACGAAAAATAAATAATAATAATATCCGAATTAGTATAAATAAATTGGCAGGTGTGGATTCCAAGCTGAAATGCAATTTAAGAGTAAACGCAGATGAGATTTCCGGCATAATATAGCCTCAAAATCCTATATATTTATTTTGGAAACAACTGATATCCACAAAAACCAGAAAAATATGTTAATAATTGGGTATCTGCGATGCAGTGTTCTTTATTTCTGTATTTGAAATTATTTCAGATGATCTCGTAATGGCAACTATGGATTTGAAGTTGTGGTAATAAAAGGCAAAGATTTATATTATTTTTTCTTACCGTATAATTCACGACAATAGCATAAGCAGGATTTCATTTGAAAAGGGTAGGAGGGGGGGGGCATTTATAGGAATAATCGGTCCAAATCAGAGATTTAAAGAAAAAAAATACTTTAGCTGGAGGATATTCCTTACCCAGATAAATTACCCAATGTTTAGGGGCTGTCCATATATAATGTTATCAGTTTTCTAGTAATTTTGGATTCCCTCTCCTCCCCTACGATATCATACGTTATTTTTTAAACCGTAAAACCACAACTTCCATAACAATATAGTTATCAATGTCTAATTTTTTTCAATTCTTTCTTTAGTTTGCAGTGATATATAGATAAGGTTATATATTTATTATTTGCATAATTATTTTATTCAAATGAAGAGAAGTGAATAAAATATTACTATTTTAAATGAAATAACTATGTATCAAATAACACTTCCAAGAAATAACTGTTACATAAAAATAATTAATAATTAGCTTCTTGTTATATAATACATTCAATAATAATGTATCTTCGTGCACTTGCCGCCACCAGGCGGGGGGGGGGGGAGGGAGGAGAAGAGAGAGCACGGGTAGAATTTTTTCTCAACAAAACAGAGGGACAATGTTATTTCACTTTTCTTTGACGGTAAACACAAATATCATTTCAAACATACTTCGGAAAAAGTTTTCAAAACAGCGGATAATGTATGGATACACATTAAGACAAAATAGAAATGCCACATATTGGACAGGCACGTAGCCAGGGAGGGGGCTAAGGGGGCTGAAGCCCCTCCCGAAAGTTTGAAAAGACTTTACAAAATTATCTCTATGATATTAAAGTGAGTTTTGTTTGTTTTTTCCTTCCATTACATTAAAATCAATTGCATTTTTAGCTATAAAACTATCCATTTATTCGATTACAATTACAGTAATCCTACACTACATCGATCATTTGGATATATTATTTTTTTTAATAGGTATTTCCCACTAAAAATAGAAATTCATTTTAAAACGCAATTTTAACTATCTTTATGCGTAGTAAAGTTCGATTAAGAATAATTCCGTATGATTAATTTGACTAAGAAAAATTAAGTATAATATGCATATGACGTATTAATTTTAGGAGACAACTTTTACTTGCATGTTGTGATCTTTCTTAATTTTCTATATCTTCACTCATATACAAAGGAAACTTAGAGCGGTCCGTGTTAACATGTTTTATAGGGAAAGGAGCTAAAAACTTTAATAGCTGCCTATAATCTAAAATCATGTGGAAAAAATATAATTTTAAAGTAAGTATCTTTTATAATGATGTTTTATAACTGTAAAATGCTTTTTATTAAAAATAAACTATTAGAATGTATTTTTGAAAAGTAATGGAATGAAGAAAAACGATATGATATGGAGAAACCTTTAAAAAGGCCACGGTGGGAACCCCCTGTCTCTTCACTAAACAACTTTTCTGCGAATTGTTTGCATATGAATCTTTAATAGAAAGAAAATGTGCATAAAGTAACTGGTTTGTCTGGGAAATTTCTTTTGTATTATGCAGAATTATCAACTTTAGGGATGGATACCCCTACGTTGGGATTTTTTGGCAGTTTTTCATAGCGCCACCGAGAGAGTTTTCTAGCACGTCAGCACACGTATTTGGATAAAATGTGCCTCAATTACATTGTGAAGCTAATATACAGATGTAGGCGGATATGCTGACGATTAGGTGGCGCTTATTTTTATAATCAGTATCAGGACATTTTAAGTTGTATCTAGGGACATAGTAAATATTTAAACAAGAACACCGGCTCAGTTTACAGCCAGAAATTTAAATTAATAATTGAAATGAAGTGTTTTCTGAGTTCAAGAAAGCGAATTTTATCAAATACAATTTTTGGGTCTAGTAAAATAAACTTTTTCAGCTGCGGATTAAATGACGGAAAATTTAGTATTCTGTCGATTGGCTAAATAAGATGGAAGCAAAAATGTTAATGACTGTTAATGGAATCTTTTAAGTAACTAAAATATGATATGATATGGCAAAAATAATTTTTCAAGCGCATACTTTTTTTTTTATTGCAAAATCACAAAACAGCATCACGGGTGTACTAAATCTTAAATTGACTTGCGTAAAATCAGTTCCAATAGTATAAACTTTTCTGGCAGCAAGTCTTGTTTAGAAACTAAAATTGAGGATTGTTTTGATGTTAGCGTTCGGAACAATTCGAATCTGGTGGGGATTCGTCAAGTACTCGATATGAGCTTACATTATGGTAAGCAAGTCAATTCAACATTGCTGTATAATTAGAGAACACTTAGATGATGCCTCGAAGAGAAACATTTTCGATTTCATTTTATTTTCCATTCAATCATAAAATTTTCCAATAAATGTAGAAAAGAAACAAAAATAAGAAAAATGGATAAAAAATTCAGAAATAGTATTTTTTTTTTTTTTTTTTTTTTTTTACATATTCCAAAATGCATTTATTGTAAACCCTGTTTTTTTTTCCACGAAAGAATAAAGAAAGGTCGCAAAAAAAAAAAAATTAGCAAAACTAGTTTCCACATGTTTCAGACATTGAAAATATGCTAAATGTTTTTCTTAAAACATATACAATTAGATTATCCCAAACCATATGTCATTTTAGCAAACAAATTTTAGATTCCTTCAGGAAAATAGAAAGTTACTACTTCATTATTGGATTCAAAGAGCTTCAGGAAAAGAAGAAATTATAAAAAAGACTGTTAGCTAAGAGCTCTTTTAAGTTTTGAGCAAAGTCTGGAAAGAATAAATTGAAACGAGATATAATAAATATCCGTAGAAATGCTATTTACTTCACCCCACACATTTAGAATGAAATCATTCAAATATTCTCGAATACAGTTACTGAAGTACTAGTTATCAAAATAAATAACGCGATTTATTTTAGCTTAATTGCTGATGAAACTATGGACATTTCAAGGGCAGAACAGCTCGCCCTTTGTGTTAGATATGTAACCTATTAAAAAATTCACAAATCCCAATAATTCGAATTTTTTTTTTAGGTTTTTATTCCATTAAATGTCTTCTCTTCCAAAAATTCAAGAAAAATAATATTACAATACAACATTGTGATGAAGTATGTCTTGACATGTATAAATGCGTCATATAGACGTATGAACCAGTCAATAAGTTTGGTCATGTTAGCGAAATCCATTCTAAAATTCTTCAGAGTATCCAAAAAATTAGATACGTCTGCTGTAAAAGCCATCGGTTAAATCTTGCGTTGTCCAATAGCATGTTAATTCCCGTCATCCGAAAGTATCATGGACTTGTTAACCCTTTCCGACACGGGCAAAATCTGTACTAAAATGAGAAATTACCGACTGGCACCGGAATTCACAAACGAATTTTTTAAATATTTTGAATTCCTTAATTTAAGCTTTTATTGTAAAAGCAAAATTTTACTAAATTATTACCGGTGCCGTTAGCAAGTTCGGAATTAAAATTAGGTATCCCAGACCGGGCACAGTGTGCCGGAAAGGGTTAAAGCAGTGACAAAAGTTTTTAAAAATCATCTAAAGACAAATTTAGCACTTCAAGAAGCAATTGCATCATATACCTTGGAAACAAAAGAAAATGACTTCTCTGAATTTGTGACACAAAATTTATCGAGAGGAATGAAAACATATTAACTTTTGTTGAGCTACTTAAATACTGTTGCATTAGCTCAGAAAATATTTTGAATAACAGATGGAAGATTTCTTCAACAGTTGGAGCTTTTTTCGCAGTCAGAGAAAAGAATGATTTTCCCACAAGTCTGTCTGTTTGTCAGAAGTTTTTCTGTCTGACAAAGTCATAGTAAGTTCTTCAAGAAAAATCTCGTGACATGATATCGGCTGTAATTCATGCTAAAGATGCCCGAATTGTTTTACATAAATATAGAGCAAAATGCAGTAAAAATCTTTTGTGAGATATTTTATTGTGCATAAAAACTTCGGCAAGACATTTTTTCTGACTGAATTAAAGATACCAAAACTAACATTTAGATAGACAACACGTACAAACTCTCAAATTACATCCGCTGAAGAGTATTACAATATCACGGTCTTTATTCGCCGTGTAGAAAGTCTTATACAAATTTTAAATGATCGATTCATTTCTAATGAAGACATTCTGAGAGATTTTCGATTACATCTTCCAGGATTTGCTTCAGTGGGAAATTTACTTCAGTCAGTGCTAAAATATTTCGGCAAAGAAAAAAATTAAGTTCTTGTTTTGAAGCATTATAGCCGATGAGAGACTGAGTAGCTTTGCAATGATTTTTATTCATTGGGGCATTCCAGTAGATCTTGATAAGTTAATCAGCATCTTCTTAGCAATGGCTAAGAAGAAATTATGATGATTGCTTCTTTTGAACTAGTAATTTATTGCACCAAGTGTATCATTTATAATTATTATAATCAGAGAATGTGAAACACAAATATAAATTTTATGATTACATATGATTGTAGCAATTAATTTTTCTTTGCAAAAGATAATGCGTGTAATTAATTTTATTTATGGATCAATAGTTTCAACGCTTCGCACTCGGAACTCTCGCACGCTAATATTAATTCTGTGTTTTAAATATATTCTTATTACTTGCTTGCATTTCAATACTTTTTAATGTTTTTTCTCATAGGATACTTAAGACTCATCTCAAACATCGTTAGTTTGTGCTTTATAAGTTTCACGGAAGTTTTTTCCTAAAAACTCTCCGGTTTCTGAACCAGTTAGGTAATTGGAAGTGCTCTTAACCCTTTCCGGCGCAAGCAAATTCTATTATTAAAATGAGAAATTGTCGATTGACAGAGGAATTTATAAAGGACTTGTCTAGATATTATGAATTCCTTAATTTAAGCTTTCATTGTAAAAGCAAAATTATATTAAAATATTACTGGTGCCGTTGCAAGTTTGGAATTAAAATTAGGTGTTGCCGGCCCGGCAATACTGCGCAAGAAAGGATTAAAAGTAAAATATTGAAACAGAAATTGAAAAAAATTAAACACGAAATAACAATATTTGACATGGTTAGCAAGTATCCTTCGCCGGATCATACTTTAGGTTAAGTTTGGATTATTTTAAATTTTTTTATTAATCATACAAATTACTTTTGTAAGATCAGAGAAAATTCCAAAATTGAGCCCCTCCCGAAAGGAAATCCTGGCTACGGGCCTGATATTGGAGTATTCCATATTTATGAATTAAATAATTTTATAATCATATATAGTCGTTTAATTTTATAATAAAAAAAGACAAATAATTTTTAGATTAGCATCCTTTTTGTAAGGTATCAAAATAATAACAATGTAGCGTTTTGATATATTACATTTATACATCTCAGTTTACATTTGCACATTTATTCAGAATATGTAAATGAAAAAATAAAGGATTCAGAACTTTGTTTTATAAAATGATCGATTTTTGAAAAGAAAAAAGAAATGCTTTTCTGAACAGAGAATGAACACAAATATGTTAATATTTGGAAAACTAATTGAATGATTTAAAAAAACATGTTTTCTAACGGTTTCAGTTTTTTTCGATACACATGGACTATAAAAATCAAACGGAGAATAGCATGTACTTTAATATCATTTTCGCGATTTTTACATTTAAAACTATAAATTCAGACAAAACAGAGTTAAAGATATGAAGTCATACAAGATTGAAACTCATTTAAGGGACACTCATCCCGTTCAAGGGCAGAGGGTACTCCAGTGTATCTCTCTCTCTCTCTCTCTCTCTCTCTCTCTATATATATATATATATATATATATATATACAGATAATTTCATGTTAGTTTCATGTTACTTTGTGTCTCGAATATCATGGGGGTTATAATTTATAGGTCTTGTGCTAAAATTATTGATTTTGAGGGCACTTCCGGGTTTGATCAAATTCTAAAATTGGTTGATCAAATCTCTAGAGGTAATTTTATGTTAGATGACACCGTTTTTGTCTCGAAATTCCCTCATGGGGGGGGGGAGGCTAACTTTTAGGGGTCTTTAGTTAAAAATATCGATTTTGGGGGCACTTCCGGGTTTGATCAAATGCTAAAAATGGTTGATCAAATCTCTACAGATGTTTATCAATTTACATGGCACCATTTTCCCCTCGAAATTCCATCATGGAAGTGGGGGGGGCTAAATTTTAGGGGTGTATTACTAAAAATATCGATTTTTGGGGTACTTCCGGGTTTGATCAAATGCTAAAAATGGTTGATCAAATCTATACAGATGACTTTACGTTAGATGGCACCATTTTTGTCTCGAAATTCCGTCATGGAAGTGGGGGGAGGAGCTAAACCCTTTAGGGGTCTATTACTAAAAATATCGATTTTGGAGGCATTTCCGGATTTGATCAAATGCTAAAAATGGTTGATCAAATCTCTAGAGGTAATTTGACGTTAGATGACACCATTTTTGTCTCGAAATTCCATCATGGAGGTGGGGGGGGGGCTAAATTTTAGGGGTCTATTACTAAATATTACTAAATATAACTATATCTATTTTTGGGGCACTTCCGAGTTTGATCAAATGCTAAAAATGGTTGATCAAATCTCTACAGATGATTTCACGTTAGATGGCACCCTTTTTGTGTCGAAATTCAGTCATGGAGGTGGGGGGGGGGGAGCTAAACCCCCTAGGGGTCTATTACTAAAAATATCAATTTTGGGGGCATTTCCGGGTTTGATCAAATGCTAAAAATGGTTGATCAAATCTCTAGAGGTAATTTTACGTTAGATGACACCGTTTTTGTCTCGAAATTCCGTCATGGGGGGGGGCTAACTTTTAGGGGTCTGGAGTTAAAAATATCGATGTTGGGGGCACTTCCGGGTTTGATCAAACGCTAAAAATGGTTGATCAAATCTCTAGAGGTAATTTTACGTTAGATGACACCATTTTTGTCTTGAAATTCCGTCATGGGGGGGCTAACTTTTAGGGGTCTGGAGTTAAAAATATCGATTTTGGGGGCACTTCCGGGTTTGATCAAACGCTAAAAATAGTTGATCAAATCTCTACAGTCGATTTCTGATAAGAATCGCTAATTTGTTTTTAATTTTGAGCATTTTGAAAAATCCTAAAAGTTAGCCCCCCCCCCCTGGTTATTTTTAATCATAACTCGTAAAATAATGTTGATCAAACGATGAAAATTGTTGATCAAATCTGATCAAACGATGATCAAACGAAATGCATATGTCACTTTTTCATTTTCCGTCATGGGGGGGCTAACTTTTAGGCGGTTTGTTTTTGAACCTCTTATCGTAGAATCACCCGTATATGGGTGATTCTACGATAAGAGGTTCAAAAACATGGAGAATTCGGCCAAAAAGAAAAGTTTGAGTTTGATCCAAAACCTTTAAATTATGATTTTTGTCCCGTTTATTTACCTTTTCATATAAGGGCAAGTCACTTTATACATATTTTATAACTTTTTTTGGTCAGTGACTCGCTCCCATGGCAGTTATCTTGCCAGGGGAAATACGGCAGGAGACATTTTCATGTAAATTCAAATTTTTTAACCGACTGAATTAGTTTTTGGGTTAATTGTGTATTTCACTTTAATTATTACCGTATTGTTTAATTAGGGCAGTAAATGCAATTGAATTGAATGAATATTATAAGTTTTATGACTTACCAGGGGAGATACATGATCACTGTGCTAAACCACTACTCAGCACGGTTGCGTCGCAATAACTAAAAACGGCGACGCTTAAATGGGTTGCGCGTTTAGTATTGTTAACTTCAAGCCGATAGATGTTCTTAAGCACTACTTCCAATATATCCATCCTTGAATTTATATTTGTTTCAGCGGAACGAAATTTGACAGGGGAGAGACACAAAAAAAGCGGGACAAAAGTTAATTTTAAAAATTATTTAAAATTTACAAAATTATTTTATCTTTTATTTTATAATATGTAAGTATAATTACTTAAGTTCCAATTAAGCATACTTTAGTTAAGCATCTGGCAGAAAAAATATATGTATTGTTTGAAAGTTAAATTGAAACCGGCAAGGGGACATGCCAGGGGAGGGGACTTTTTTAGACTTTGTAAGAAATTTCAGAAAAATGTCTTTTAATTAGGCATTCAATCGGGATGTTACTTAATAAAGTATATTAAGATGATGCGATTCATTGCAAAAAATAGCAACATATAGAATAAAAAATCTGTTTTAAACGGATTGCCGTACATATTACCTCTTATCGTAGAATCACCCATATAAAGTTAATACAAAAATAGTATTCTGCGAGTTAATTTAAAATCTTTTTTATGTTTAGATTAAGCGATCTGACAGACTACTCACAGTAGTTATGCAATAATTTTGTAGAAGTAGTTAAGGGTTAAAATGTTTTAAATAAGTCTTAAAATATACGATGGAGAAAGAATCTCATGCAGAAAGTTCTCCCGGGTTAAAGGTTAAACGAACAAACCATTAAGAATTTATGGTAAGATTTCAGCGTTCCTGAAATGCAATTGACATGTAATTTATGAGGTACGTGGGTCTTGGTTTATTTGTAGAATTTCCCATGCTGACTAGTAAACTCGGACACTCGTTAAAAACTTTCGTATATGGCTTTTTTTGGGGGGGGGGGAAGGGGAGAAAGATTGCAAATTTAAAGTATTGTGTCTCGGTCGTCATAAAGAGATTTTTAATGTTGTCGGAATATGGATTTCAAAGTTATTTCAAGGACATGGGGATCATATAAAGTTAAGTTTCGTACTTAATGCAACAGCCTCTTTTTAAAATGCTTATCTAAATGCTGTACTATTCCTAGAAGAGATCAGTTCTCTTGCTGGAAAGAAATAGCTATTGCTCATGAAACGGCGATGAAGTAATCGCCGTTACCTCTAATTTCAATCAACTAGAGTTTGTGTAAAATTAGATTTTTGAATCTCTCTCTAGAAACTTGAATCTGGTGAAATATCTGTGCCATCGCGCAAAATCTAAATGTATGCATTTCGTGTCTTTCAAATTTTGTAGCCGTTCAAAGTGTTGGTATATTTATAACTGAACTGCTGAAACATTCTTGTATTGCTACTGCCTCATTTTAAAAAAAAAAATCCGTAGGTGATTGGGCCCGAAAATCTGTAGGTATTTTTAAGAATATCTTAGAAAATTCTGCAGATATTTAAGGTAAATCTAAATCTGCAAAATTTCTGAAGAAAGTGGAGATTTCTTCAGATAATCTTAAGATTATTTTTACTGATATGTGAAACCTCGACAATTTCATCAGAAGATTGTTCAAATTGAATATTGGAATACGGTTTCGGTATTAAGCTTAATGTACAATACATAAAATTCGGCTGTTCAAATAAAGGCATTAGGGCATGGTTCGTACTCGTACAGTAATTTTCCAGGTGAATACCAGCATTTCTTTATAGGGGAAATATAGTTTACAAACGCGAAATTTGTCTTGCCTAGTCCATTTTCAATAAGAAATTACTGATACCGAAGAATTTGCTGTCCATGAAATTCCTGGACCAGTACGAACTCTGTAGGGCTGCAAACACGGGCGTGCGAATAGAAAATTGCGCCCAGGGTAAAGTTTCAATTTTGTCGCTTCCGAACCCAACTCTTTCTTGTAACAAGCAAAAATTGACGTCGGTAGTATAACTTTGACGCTTTCTAAATTTTCGCCCCAGGGTCGAACGCCCCCCTTGTCCCCCGCCCTTTCGTACGGCGATGGCTGCAAAAGAAACAAATAGAATTTATAGATAACTTTTAACTGATGTTGCCGGTCTGACCGCTGTATTTTTGTAGTTTAACTTAACTTTTAACTACACACTTAAATTTTGTTCTATTTGGAATTTTAACACTATCGCCAAAAACTTTTTTAATAGAGGAATTTTAATGAATTCGTACTAAAAGTTAAGTGCAAAAACACTATCCTATGAATTAATCTCGCCCTTTTTACCTTTATCTACCGAATTCATAAAAATTTTGCATTTTAAAGCACTTTACGTAAACTGTTTAAACTAAATTAAAAGATTTACATAATCATTTAATAAATTTTTGAAGGCTTCATTAAATTTGAATTTACAGGGATTTTGTGCAATATTTATAGCCCCACTCAAATCTTTTAAATTGCTTCCTTAATATTTTGTCGAACTATAAAATGTACAAGTATGTTCTTGCAATATGTAGAAATATTTACGAATTGAGAAATCCCCATCCCTCTCTCAGCGCCAAGAAAGCTGAAAATATCCAACGGCTAGGAAATCATCCGTACAGTGTTAGATATTATCGGTAAGCTGAAAGTATGTTATAATTCAAGACTTATTTTCGCGTGATATTGGCGATTTTGCCTTTTTTTCGCAAGTTTGTGTCTGTAAAATCATGATACTTTTGCACCGGTTGCAGGAAATCAACGAAATAAGATGGAAATGGTGAAATCTTCACCAAATAAAACTAACAAGGAAGGTCTCGATTGGGGGCATACTCAGAATTTTTTGAAAAAAATACGAATTAAACTACTCATGTAGGTAATAAAGGATCAGTGAAAATTAGCGGCGGAATTACATTATTATATATGTAAAAAAATAAAATAGTTTGGAATAATTGGCGTGAAAAGCTGAAAGCGACGCGGGATTTGGCGAGCAGTACATTTCCTCGCCAAAAGCAGACGATTTTAACGAATCTGAAAATTGATTTTAATTGACTTCACTGTTAAAAATCTGCAGCATTTACTGCAACGTCACTCCACTACTTTTATAGAATATCTCTCTTCTGACCAATGAGAATGCTCCATAGCACTGTGAATTGACCGTTTTCTATAAAAGCGGTGGAGTGACGCTGCAGAAAATGGTACAGATTTTTAGCGGTGTTGTAGCTTGTGCAACACTGTTAAAAATCTGCTGCATTTTGCTGCAACGCACTCCACCGCTTGTATATAATATCTCTATTCCAACCAATGAGAAAGCTCCATTTCACAGCCAAGGAACCGTTTTCTATACAAGCAAGGGAGTGCGTTGCAACAAAATGCAGCAGATTTTTAACAGTGTATTTTTCAATTTGGAACAATTTTAATCAATTTAAATTGTGTTTTAAATGATAAAATATATTAATTTCATTTTGTTAAAAGTACATATAAACGAATATGACAAAATTACACTTAAAGTAAAGTAAAAATGCAAAACTAAAATTACTTAAACTAAACTTATTTAATTAAATTGAACATAGAAAGTTTTTTCTTTAAAAAGTATTCGAAGCGTAAAAGCGTATTTTTCAAAATTTCGTTTTTTCGCCAACCGGAGATAAATCGCCAAATAAACGAATTTTTTATTTTTATACGGACGTTATAAGGAGGTTCCGCCGAAATTTTTTATAAACATATATAACTATATGAGAAGAACATCTGTATTTTTTTCAGATTTTTTTGAGTATGCCCGTATGGAGACCTTCCTTGTAAGTTTGATACTTGCCCAGTGCAGTTCGATGTGGACACAATTTGTTCTACACACACCTAAATGATATTAAACTTCATCTCTCACAGTTAACCACTTCACCGACGACGGGTATGGAGAAACAGTGCTTATACCCCCGACTTATCTCGGGACAGACGGTAAATTGGTAAATGTTTGGTGTAAGAGAATAAATTCAGGTTCTGTTTCAAATGGAAGCCATATTGAGCTGCACTGAACAGGTATGAAACTTGAAAAGTTTTCATTTGGTAAAGATTTCCCATTTTCAACGTGTTTCATAGATTTCCTGTGGCCGATCAAAAATGCCCCATGACATTTTGGACACTGTATTTTCATCAAATGTAAACATGAATTGTGCACGGGTGTCATGATGGAAGGCGAAAGTTTCTACTTCAATTTTGAAGCAATGTACCTTCACGAAGATGGAGGCGACAACACTTTTAAAATATTATAGTAGGGTAACGGCTGAATTAAAGTACACTTTTCGTGGGAATTTCCAAAGCAATTACAGTTTTGACAATAGATAAATTGATCTTTCGGCAAGTAAAATGGATGCGTGATGTCTCTAATAATTGGATTTTAAAGAGCATCGCTTCAAAGGTTGCGATTTTTCAGAAAAAAAAAATCTAACCAGCTACGTAGCAAAAGATGTTGAATTGCTGTAGATTGAGAGGAAAAGAGATGCGTCTGCGCATTTAGTTTAAAGCCTTAATTATTCCGAATCCGTAATTTAAAAATCATCCCGCTGATTTAGACTTTCTTGGATTTTGAAAGTTTTGAAGTACTGGCATCTTGAATAATCATAAGAAATCAACTTTTATCTCCCCCCCCCCCCATTCAAGCAATGTTGCAGAAAGCTTCATTTTTAGCACTCCAAGAAAGTTCAAAACTGTTTGTGCATTCGGTTTGTCTAGCCACGCTCTAAACTCCCGTAAATATACTCGGATTTAATACAATTTTTATAAAGGTCATTTAATATCACCAAACCATGTATGGTATTATGGTATTTCATATGAAGTATGTAACGTCCTCAGTCCCGAGACAAATATTACGAGTAACCACAAAAATCTGGTTAAAATTACTATAAAACATCTCCAAAGATGTATCAGCTTATATATCAATGCTTATGATGTGGACGCATTTATTTACAATGTCAAAATTTAATTTTAAAATTTCTAGAAGAATTTAAAGGGGTGCTCTTTGGTGTCTCTTACAGGTGGCATCAGGACTGAGAGGTTAATGGTTCATTTACAGAGACTATATGGGGGGGGGGGATCTTTTGGAGAATATTTTAATTACATTACGCTATTTCAACTATATTGAAAGGAATAAATCGCTGAATAACACTACGATCATGTTGAAACAGAGCATTCATAGCATTTTATTATTATTAGGATGAGCGAAGCGAATCCTCTACTAGGCCACTCAAGTTGCACTTTGTCGTACACTTTATAAAAAATCTATTCAGTATTTTGACTTGAAATTAAACTTAAGAATAAATTATGATATGTAGATTTGCAGGATGTTATTTTTTTTTACAGAATATAACCTTTAAAAAATATTATTTTAATAATTAATTTATTCTACATGTTTTTCTATTATGGACACATTTTTGCAAATAAAAAATTGAACGCGTATCTTTTTATTTTCAGAATGAAAATAAACCATGGGATTAGTAATTATAGATAGAATCGTGATTAATTAATTAAATAAAATTTATTTTCATTATTCCGCCAAAATCGTTTGCAAATAAAAAATTGAACCCGTATCTTTTTATTTTAAGAAGGAAAATAAACTATGGGGTTAGTAATTATAAATAGAATCATGATTAACATATTAAATAAAATATATTTTCATTATTCTGCCAAAATTATTTACGCAGTTTATACTTACTTATTTTAAAATAATTACATTATGATTTATTTATTTAGGTATTTACTTTGGTAAAGTGGCAACAAAAAGAATCGTAAACAAGTAAAATTAATTCTTATATTTGGTATTTAAAGTAAATATTTTGTTAAATTTGGTAAGTTTCATAAGTGTGGTATTCGAAATGAAAGATTAAAGAATAATTTAAGAATACAGTCGAACCTCTATATAACGAAACTCCATACATCAAATTTCTCGATATAACGAATTTTTAGTAAGAACGGTCCCCTTTTCGCATGATTACATTAAAAACAGACTCTATATAGCGAAATATCTATCTCCATATAACGAATTTTTTCATAAATTGATCTTAATTTATTCAGTTTTAAAAAAGCTTCGAAATCATATGGAATCAATTTTCCATCACTTATTTTTGATTTATCGTTCAGTGGAGAGTTTTTTTTAATAAATATTACTTCTCTCCTTATTCTTTAAATCTAATAAGTTCATCCCACCTCCCACACACCTTTCAACATCCTTCTCAAAACACAGTCAATTGAATTGTTACACATATAAGAGAGGAATCAATGAGAGCACATAAGAGACCTTCAAATGGAGGAAAATATCAACTACATTTTTTCATTCCTTGCTAAAATTTGAGAATTTTTTTTGAGAGCGTAACAATTGTAATTTTAAAATCAAAACAACAAAAAATTACAGATTTCTTCCTCTGAAATTTGGGACCGTTCAAGTATTACGTAAGCATATTTTTCGTCATTTCGTACCCCCTCCCCCCCCTTGTAAGAAAATATAAGCAAATGCTAGACCCCCTCCTCCTTTGCTTACGTAAGATTTTATGACAGTTTATACATCAATACTTCTTGACTTATAAAAAGTTACCAATCAATTACATTATTAATCCTACAAATTTATATAGGCATATAGGGATTATGATATCAAAATATATAAAATCATTTTAATATATTGTTGCTAATTGCATTAAACAAACCACAGAATACAAAATGGTTTAAATATATTGTTATTTATCACTTTGAACAATAAAACAAGATATACAAGAAGTCTTAACTTACTTAGGCATCATAACTAAAATTTTTGCCATAAATCATACAAATGTTGGAGTTCAATTTGGTGTTCATATTTTAATCTAATGTCCAGAATCCTTGAACCCATGTTTCAACATTGTCTGTTATAAGGTTTTCACTGGAACAGTGGCCTGGGGTATTGCAGGTTTCCGGTCCTTCTTTGCTTGTTGAATTTGAACTGCAGTTGCTTCGTTGTTTAATGCTTACGTAAGAATTGTCGTGACTCCCCCCTCCCCCTTGTCAGAAAAAATAAGCAGACTCTGGACTCCCCCCTCCCCCTTTAGTGCTTACGTAATACTTGAACGGTCCCTTTATGCAAGTCTTCCTCATTTGATTTTCATTAAGCTTTCAAATAAATGTCTTTTCTCTTTTTTGAAACTGCTTAAATAAGAAATAAAATGTTAGGTTAATATATACTTTTAAACATTTCAAATTCTTAATTAAAAAGATCAAAAATAATATTTGTTCAAAATTTACACATTAAATACTATTTTTAACATCATACTCTATACATCGAATTTCTCTATATAACGAATTTTTTACTGGAACGATGGATTTCGTTATATAGAGGCTCGACTGTATTTTAATTGATTGAAGAATAATTTAATTCAACCAAATTAAATATATTAACTACGTTTATAAATAATTTCTGAAATGTATTAGTAATTTAATAATGTCGAGAAAAAGAACACTTATTGGCCAGAACGAACGCCGTTATTGGTCATTGGAAAATGTAAAAACATCTTTAAAACTTTTAGTTAAAAATTTAAAAAAAAAAATATTTTGTAAAATTCTACTTCGAAAATATTTTTATTTATACCAGCCTTATATCATAAATAAAAAAAAAATCCGAGGAAATTCTTAGTTATTTGGCTGAATTTACATTTCTAAAATTTAAATGCGCCAAAACAATGACTTAACGTTTTTACTTAATAAAGATGCAAAAATAATATAAAAAAGTAATGTTTCTTTCAAATATTTATCTTATGAAATAATGCTTCGCGAATCCAAACAAAGCACGGTTTTTGCTAGTTAATTTACAGGGACACACAAAAAAAATCGGTTACAATACTTTCTTTGCGTAATTGCTGGAGAGTACATTTAAAATTCAGTGTGTGCTTTTAAATTTAATTGATATTTTACATATTACTCTGTATACATAAATTTTATACTTCATATACAGGTCTGTACAAAAGTATTGCATTCTATTTTCCTTATTAGTGGAAGTTGTTGAAAGGGGGATTTTCGAGTGAAATGTCTCTTAAATGAACTAATTTTTGGAATGCATGTTGTTAATAGATGTAAATCTCTATATCATGTACAGAACTGCTAAAAAAATTCTGGTAATTCTCCGATTGTAGATGGGAACAGCTGAAATTCGGTTTTGAAATGCATTATACATTTCCGTATGATGAAATGAGACATAATTTCATTTTTTTTTTTTTTTTTTTTTTTAACTGCAGTATTGTTGCATTATTCTGAATGTGTTGCAAACTTCTTTATAAACTATGCATGACGCATATTTTTTTTTTCTTTCTTGTTAGAACTCTCTTAATTTCTGCGGTTTTATTTATTATTTTTTTTAATAAATGTGTAAGTCTTGGCATCTTAAAAATATCAGCAACATCAAATATAAAGTTGCTAGTCCTTTCCAAATTTCAACTTAGAACATCTCATTTCATTTTAACTTTTAGAAGCCGATGATCTTATGCCGTAATCTATATCTTAGGGGCCGTCCATTAATCATGTGATGTTTTTTTTGGCATTTTTAACCCCCCCCCCTCCCCCTTGGTGATACATGGTGAGGTTCAAGACTACCCCCCCCCCCCAACCCTACATCAAGTGTATTTTTTAGTACCTACAAAGAATCTTAATTTTTTTAGAATATTTATTATAAAACACAAGTTCAAATATCATCAAATTTTATTATAGAAAATAAAAAAAAACTACAATAAGAACCTTAAGAGGTAAACAGAAAGGTTGCAAGTTGTTTTGGACTGACATAAAAATAATGAAAGAAATGCGAAAAACTTTTTTGTAGTAATATATAAACATAATTTAATTTACAATGTCCTCAGACCACATATTAGCAAGACTTTCTTCAGCACCAATAACTGGATAAGCATCTTGCAAGTTAGTTGTAGGCACAGTGCTTTGTTGAAGATTAACATCGGTTTCACCAAGCCACTCGGCGTAATCATTTTCGCGCACTACGCAGAGAATCTTTCTCGCGGGAACTTCACTTCGGTCGTTGCCTGGCAACGGTGAATCAAGGTCACACTACAAGCCGCTTTCGACTTTGTACGCGTTTGACGAAAAAATAAATACACGAAACGCCGCTTTTCGGTTCAGTATCGTGCGTTTGCCGAAAAAATAAATACTCGTGATATATTACTACACCCCCCTCCCCCCTTGTGATATTTCGTGATTTTTTTTATGGACCCCTCCCCCCCCCCCCCTCTCGAGCCTCGCATGATTAATGGACGGCCCCTTAAAAGTAGTCACCGCACCAAAGTGTTTCTTTCCAACAAATCTCAATTTTAGAACGCTTTTTTATGCTGCTTGCGCAAGAGGTCATTGTACGAACATAAAATATAGCCAAGGTTGAAGTAGATGGTCACCAGCATTTTTTACGAATATTAACGTTTTATATCTACCTGATAGTTCCAGACACAACCCCCTTCCCCCAAGAAAAAAAGTTACAACTTTTTAAAATATCTAAAAGTATACATTATATCAAATGGCTATGAAACCGGTTCTCGGAGAAAAGGTACGCTAATAAATATTTCATTCCACAAGCTTCGAAGTCCGCTGACACATTTCCAAACACAAAATGATTCTTGTGGAAATAGCATTGAGAGCATCTTTCTCTCGCTCTATCATCTCAAAATCAGTTATTCCCGTCCGCCTTATAGATGGCGCTGCTAAGCTGGCTTTTTCACAATGTCCACAATTGTTATCTCAAGATCTAATGGACGGATTTTCATAAAACTTAAGATTCCGTTAGTCCTTGATATAATATGGTTTTGATTATGTTTTGGTGTAAATCGCACAACAGGTGGCGCTGCTATGCGGCATTATGATTATCGCATTACAGCTCTATTTCAGGAACTAATGCACGAATTTTCAAACTTCAGATTCAGTTATCCCTAATATAAATTAGTATTCTGTAGTTTTTCGGAGTAAATCTCTCAACAGGTGGCGCTGCTGTGCAGCATTATTCATGATTATAGCTCTATTTCAGAAACTAATGCACGGACTTTCAAACTTCAAATTCAGATAGTCCCTGATATAAATTAGTATTTAGTTTTTAGAGTAAATGACTCAACAGGTGGTGCTTCTATCCAGTTTTTTACGATTTCTGCGATGATTCTATCTGAAATATTAATACACGGTTTTCATAAAATTTCAGATTCAGTTACTTAAATTGTTGCTGACTCTGTTACTAAAAGCTTTTGAATACCACTAATTTTTATTTTCATCTACCTTTACAAGAATAAAATATTGGATTTGTGAAACCTTTATATTCCTGTTTTTCAACGAATTTACAAAATGTCTTATGTGATGCTAATTTTGTGGGCGCTCTCAAGAACTAATGCACAGAATTTAATAAATTTATATTAAAATACTCCCTGATATAAATTGATGGCGATTCATTTTTGATGTAAATAACTTAACAAGTGCTATTCCTATGCACGATTTTCGTAGTATTATCATTATTAAGACATATTTATTACATCTATTTTTCACGATTTCCACAATAGCTCTATCTCGAATTAATGCACGGATTTTCAAACTTAAGATTTAGTTAGTCCTTGACATGAATTGATGCTGTTTACATTTTGATGTAAATCGCCCAGCAGGTGGCGCTGCTATGTTGCGATTTTTGTAATAGCTATATCAAGAACTCAAGGCGGAAAATTCATCTACCTTAGGATTCAATTAGACAGTGACAAAAGTTATTGCTGATTAAGTTTAGTTGTTAAATGCCCAATAGGTGGAGCTGCTATGCTGAATTTTTCAAGATTTTACACTATTTTAGCGATAGTCAACTCATGCCCGGAATTTCACATCTTTAGAATCCTCATGATGGGCATAGATTGACATTTAAATTTTGGCATTGGGTAAACGAATTTTGAAATATTAACATGTATAAGGTAGAAAATTTTGGGGCTGCCACTTCTAATTAGCAAATATTGGCTTTAGTTAACACGTTGAGTGTCATGTCTATCACCGGAGATGACCTGAACTTTCCGTTTTTGGCCGAGTCGGTCACCGGTGATTGACAGTCTATAGTATAAAACTAAAATATTTATATTATTTTGAAATTTTATTTAAAATATATTTTACAGTGTCAGTCACCGGTAATTAATGCGGTCTATACAAAAATTCCATTCACCGGTAATGATATCTAGAATAAGCCGTGTTTTGATCCATATTTTTAGTTTGTTCAATAGAGGGAAGAGGGGAAGGACTTTTTGTTTTAACATACGTTGCAGTTTTTTTTTTCTTCGTTTATAAGAAAGAAGGCGGGTGTGTAAGTTTTGGCTAGCGAATGAATTCAGGGGGTGAATTCATTCCTGAGAGAATATTTTACGCTGAAGCACTAAAATGCATTCTCGTGAAAAGTTTGAAAGTTTGTATTTGGTAATAGGTTTCAGTACAATCTCCCCCCCCCCCAATCCCCTGAACTGCATAATTTTCCTTCTGTAGCTGCAAAATCTCGCTGAGAGAAAAACGGCTGAATTCAACACTCTGTGCCCCCCACACTATACATACAGATAAGATCAAAAGTGAAGATGAAAACTGACAGTTGTAGATACTACTTAAACTATTAAAAATATTATATATGATGTAGATTAAAATAATCTCAGTAATTCTTGAGAAAATGGCATGTAAATATCAATTGTTTTATATGAGAACCTCAGAAGCCAAAGGGTACAAGTGATATAATTTAGATTTCGAGTAAATTGAGTTCAAAGTTAAGCATCAATTGTAATTGAATGAATTGAGATAGGAATCTTTTACTTATTTCAATAACTGTTTAGAAAAACAGCGGATTAAATTTTGTTTTAAATGTATAACTAAGCAATATTTATGAGCATTCGGCACTTGTACCCTTTGGCTTCCAAGCAGTAATGAAAACTGCTTGGAAGCCATAGGGCACAAGTGCCGAATTAATACAAGAAAAAAAAAATATATGAAATAAGATAAGATAAATTTATAAAAAAAAACTAGTTGGATGTGTCAATCCCAAAACTTTCTTCTATCTCATAAGTAAATTTTAATATTAAAAAAAAAAAAAAAAAACGTGGTGACCCCAAAATTATCCACTATCGAATTTCCTCGAACATTTGACCTAGCCTACTGAGATTCTGGTATCCCAAAAGCCTAAAACGCAAAATTTAATTAAAATTCTGAGAAAATGAGCTTAGTAGTGCCTCATGTTGGGTAATTTATACTAAAACCTAATAAGCATCTACTTATGTCAAGACCTAACAGAATCTGAAATTTGATGGAATTTTGTCCATTAGTTCTTGAGATATAACAAAAAATTTGCAAGACGTAGCACAGCAACACCATATCTTGGACAATTTATGCCAAAACGTAAAAAAGCGTCTAATTATGTTATGGTGTAAAAGAATCTGAAGTTTGATGAAATTCTGTGCATTAGTTCTTGAGATATAGCTAGTTTTTAAAAAACACCATGTAAAATATAGCAAAGCAGCACCATCAGTTGAAGGATTTATAACAAAACGTAATCATCGTGTAATTACGTTCTATGTCATTTTGTAACAAAATCTGAAGTTTGATGAAATTCTGTGCGTTGGTTGTTGAGATATGCTATCGGAAAAATCTTGCAAAATGCAGCATAGCTGCACTACCTGTTGCAAGGTTAATACCAAAATGTAATCAGCGTCTAATTATGTTATATATTCTAGTGTAACAGAATCTAAAATTTGAAGTTCTCTGCATTAGTTCTTGAGATATAGCTATCGCAAAAATCGTGCAAAATGTAGCATAGCAGAGCCACCTATAGGGAAGTTCACACCAAAACCTTATCAGCGGCTATGTATCTCAAGGTATCGCGGAATCTGAAGTTTGGTGAAATTCTGTGCATTAGTTCTTGAGATATAGCTATCATGAAAATCATGAAAAACGTGGCATAGCAGCGCCACCTGCTGGCCAATTTACACCAAAACTTAATCAGCGTCTATGTATATCAAAGGGTCACAGAATCTGAAATTTGGTGACATTCTGTGCATTAGTTCTTGAGATATAGCAATCTTGAAAATCATGAAAAACGTAGTATAGCAGCGCCACCTGCAGGTCAATTTTCACCAAAAACCAATAGGCATCAATTCATATCAAGGTCTAACTGAATATAAAATTTTATTAAATTTCGAGCATTAGTTCTTGAGATAGAGCGCCCACAAATTTTTTGTCACATACAGACAGACAGACAGACTCAGACAGACATTTTCTAAAAATAGTCGAAACGTGTTCAGGACCTTCTAAAACGTATAAATCCGTCGAAAACCGGAAGTCGAAAATTTTCATGAATCCAATACTTTCTTCTTGTAAAGATAGAAGAAAGTAAAAAATGAAGAACAATGATGATATAAATAAACGAGTGGACAAAATTTTGTTTCAATAAAAGTTCTAAAAATGAAAAATTTATGAAATAAAGAAAAATGAAAATACGAAAAATTTAAGATCTTGATACACTTGAATGAAACAATAAACTTCTATTCTAATATAAGATTTTAAATTTTATTAAAAGTTTTGAAAAAATTAACACTGTCTAACAAAGGTAAAAAGTGAATATATTTTCAGTTTGTCTGTCTGGCCATCCGGCCGTCTGTCCGCGCTCTAACTCTCGTAAATATACTCGAATTGCGCTGAATTTTTTTAAATTATTTACGCTTATCCTAGCACGAACAGTATTTTAAATAAAGTTTCTAGCATGATTAGTTTATTTACACGGACAGTCAAAAGTTTTTCGTTTCATTACGGACTATGGGGGAAAGAATCGTTTCAAATGAATTTTAAAGGTCAAATATATTAAGATTTATATTCATCTACGAAGTTCATTAAAATATGCATTCTGCAAAATATGTGGTGAAAAGAAAAGCTGATATTTATTTACAGGGCCACACAAAAGGATTGAATTACATAATGGGAAAGTGGAAATTGTTTGCAACATATTTTAATTATATTAAACTTTTCATATATAATAAAATTAATATACTTCCATGAGATTTAATATAAGTTATACCGCGCATAACATGAAGTTCACAGCATTTACAGGGACACATAAAAGATTTGAAATAATATATTCTATCCAAAATACTGTACATTATCGATATGGTTGTTGGATGTATGTAATGCCTTCTTAATTATGATATGCGCTTTTAAGTTTCACTAAATTTATACATATTACATGGTATGCATAAATGCTATATTTGATATACAGGGCTACACAAAAGATCTGGTAAAAGTTACTGAATATGAGTATAATTTACTTAAAGATTGTTTTTAAATAAGTTATGTATTTTTATGATGAATTTCATTCAGTTTACTTAGAAATGTTTTTAGAATACAGATAAAATGATATACAGGGCAACACACAGAATTGGATACATGGTCATCTATGGATGATAATTTCTTGAAATATTATTTCAGTAGTCTTAATAATGTTTTATTTGGAACTAAATTTTAGCTAAATACTGGCGTATAATACAGGTTCTAGGTAAACTCCAGGGATGAACAAAACTATACAAGTATGTTTCCATCTCTTGGTACAAAATGCTGAAAGAGAAATTTCAAACTGTTACGCATTTTCTTCCTAAATTAGTTTTTTCCCCATTATACAGCATATATACACTATATTGCCATTGATTATGGGACACTTGCGATTTTAGACATTTTACTAAATATCTAGAAAAATACATGAGGAATCATCTCGAAACTCTTAGTGTATAAATATAATAGTATAAGTCATACATCTTCGTGAAGATTTTTTCTCGAAACTCCAAAGGGGACCGTCAACAAATTAAAAAAGAATGAATATCTTTTGAATAACCCTGTCAAAACTAATGTAATAAAAACGCTCAAACTCTAGATTGTGATTGAGTGCCTTATTGTAATAAGCCTTGTTCATTTTTATGCAAATAGCATGCATACTCGCAGAGTAATTAAGGTTTTTATAAAAATGATCCCAAATTTTTCCAAGTTTTTTCTTTATAATTTTCAGAGTTCTTAATATAAAATATTATTTTTTTCAGAAAATATGACAAACAACATTGCACACAGTACCCTGTAATCAGAATTTAAAAATAATGAAAATTGTATAAAAAATGAGTTGGTTTACTAAATAATTTTTTACTGCGCATGCGTCAACGATATCAAAATTTCATTTGCATATTATGTTAGCTAAATGTATAGAGCAACTTTTGTGAAAGTCACAAGATCATAACTTGACAATTCTGACAATAATCGTCAATTGAATAAGTCGAAAATCCGTTATTCTCAAAATGAAGCAAAAACAAGAGGGGTTGTATCCATATATTCATTGATTAGTCTCAATATAGAATACACAATATGGGATGTACTACTGCATTTGGATAAAATCCCTCATTTTTTTGCTTCATTTTGGAAACAACGGATTTCGTCCTTTTTCTATAGACGATTACTTTCAGAATTTTCAAGCTATGATTTTGAGACTTTTACAAAAGTTGCTCTATACATTTAGCTAACATAATATGCAAATGAAATTTTGATATCTTTGACGCATGCACAGTAAAAAATTATATAGTAAACCTACTCATTTTTCATACATTTTTATTATTTTTTAATTCTGATTACAGGGTACTGTGTGCAATGTTGTTTGTCATATTTTCTGAAAAAAAATATTATTTTATATTAAGAACTCTGAAAATTATAATGGAAAAACTTGGAAAAATTTGGGACCATTTTTATAAAAACCTTAATTACTCTGCGAGTGTGCATGCTATTTGCATAAAAATTAACACAATATATTAGAATAAGGCATTCAATCATAATCTAGAGTTTGAGCCCTTTTGCTACATTAGTTTTGACAGGGTTATTCAAAAGATATTCATTCTTTAATTTGTTGACGGTCCCCTATGGCGTTTCGGTAAAAAATCTTCACGGAGATGTATGACGTATACTATTATATTTATACACTAAGAGTTTCGAGATGATTCCTCATGTATTTTTCTAGATATTTAGTAAAATGTCTAAAATCGCAAGTGTCCCATAATCAATGGCAATATAGTGTATAACCGACATATCAAAGACGGGGCTGTTCAAAAGTATTAAAATACATATTTTTCTATGGACAGTAACACTTTATTACCTTAAATTGCAAAAAAATTTTTAAAGATTTTAGGAAATCTTGAAAAGTGTTTCAGAATCTATGTTTAAGATTTGATTTTTCTTACTTGGCTATTTCCATGAGTACTTGTAGTGTAAGTCACAGGCTACGATTTTTGGCTACCAGTATTATAGAACAAAAAAAATGTATTAATTTTATTAGCACATTCTCATTAATTGAATAAGGCCAAGCAGACTTTTCGAAAATAACGGTGGCTAACAAGCATAGCAATTAATAAATTATGTGACTTACACTACAGAACCCATGGAATTAGCCACTTATTAACAGTTTGCATTTATTTAATGTAATATTTAATGCATTAAAAAGCAAATTCTAAACAGAAAAAAAAAACTGACGAAAAACATTTTGAAAAATGATATACAACTGCAGTTCATAAGGTTTAAAACGTCACACGGTGTAAATAATTTTAAACTGTGATTGGTACAAATCTTCATATGATTGTGTTTTTGTACCAATCGATGTTTAAAAATTATCATATTCCTGGGGCGTTTTCAGAGTCATGAACTAGCCTTGCAAGTCGTTGGTCGCGCTTCAGCTATACATACGTTAATGAATACACCTGCACTTATACCCCTTGGCCTCCATGCGTTTTACAGTGTCAGGAAAGAGGTTAAGTAACTGACCCTGACCCCTAAAACTCAGTGCATAATCAAAAAATCACTCATAACTCTTTACCTACAAATAAATAGACTTATTTCAAGATAGTCTGTGCACTTAACTAATTTTTTTTTCAATTTTGTCACTTATACCCCTTGGCTTCTGGGCTCCTCATATATGATTTAGAAGTTCTTACTGCTCTTTTAAAATAAATAGAAGGTATTTACATTCTGAACATGACTTATTTCAGACTTGCCCAATACAACGTCCTTCAAATGTTTTCCATTGCTAGCATTTAAAAATGCATATTTTAAGACACAAAATATTTAAATCTTTGTTTGAAATTTTATTACAGGTGACATTAAGGCTCCTGTCCCAGTCAGATGAAGCACTCACGAGTTAAAGCTAAACCTATGAGGAGGTTATTTGCTAATCTCATTTGCATTTTGACACTTAATTTTCTTCTTCTCTATTGGATATAAAGTCCATCTCTACATCGACTCTTTGCTTTTTCGATTTTGGTTGCAAATATTTTTTTATAAAGCTGCTTTCACTTTCGAAACCGGTTTCGAAAATGGGTGTCATAGAAAATATCAGCAACCAAAATAAAAATAGAGCGATGTAGCGATGCACCTCAGCTGTACAATGCAAAAATATGTTGCATAAATGTAGAAATAAAAATGAGATATGTATTAGCAAATAACTTCTACAATACAAAAATATGTTGTATAAATGTCAAAATGAAAGTGAGATACGTATTATATACCACCTATTGAGAACTCTATGAACAATTTATATTAACTGCTGTGTTAAGATAGTAGCAATGAATATAATCATCTTTTAAAATCCATCGATAATTAGATTGACTTTTGAATGTGTTTCAGAAATAAAACATGGTGATATAAAAGTTTAAATTTTAAAGTTTTAGATAAAGATTGATTTTTTTTATAAAAAGAGATAACAAAATAATTGAGGGAAATTAATTCATTGTGGTTACATATTTTTAGAAGAAACCACTCAAAGAATACAAATGTAACTGTTAAAAACTTTATACAAACAGTGCCTCATATGCTCTAATTTTTGTAAAAGTACTCTAGCTCCAATCACTAGGAAATTTGAACATACAAAAGTACTAAGTGTTTAATAAATAAAAAATATAAACAAGTGATTTGTCTATATTCCTATCAACCATTTCTTATAATAAAAAATTGCTGTAAAACAGTGGAATAAATGTCATGTTTGATTTAAACTTATAAGTTCATTTTAGCAATGTCAACGTGAAATTGTTCAGATAATAAAACTTTTAATACAGTATCGCCATCAGTTGAGAATTCTAAGAACATTTTATAATACCTGCAATAAATAAAATGGCTTTTTAAAGACTATAGTATAAACAACATTGACTTTTGGGTATTTTACAAACAAGCAACATGGTGATAAAATAAAATTCCTGATTTGCCCATACATCATACAGGCAACATGTTTTTGCAAATTATGATTTGCCTGTACTATGTATTGGCTTCCATATTTTCAGGGGTGGGGAAATACATCATTTTGTTCGCCAGTGACGAGTGGATTTTCTCATAAGGCAAGTACATTTTTAGTTTTTGAAAAACTGTAGGCAACAGGCACATTATCAGAAACATTTTTTTAATCTAGATATTTTATCTTTCCAAATTATTACAATGTAAATATGGTACCAAGTTCTATCTAATATTAATCTAACCTCTGTTACATATATTTCTTAATATTATACAAAAAAGAATTATGAAAATGCATTGTAGTAATAGTAACTTTGCCTGTAATCGCGTGCGATTTTGTCATAACTATTTTCAACTTCATGTGTTGCATCTTGCGGGCTGGCGAAATAAATCCTTGGCTGGTAAGAATTTGGAAAAATTCCCCACCCCTGCATATTTTAATCATTATTATTCTCACCAGTAAATTTTCATTGTTAATTTTGCATTTTTTTTTCCCCAATTAGCCAAAAATTTGTTTTGAAAAACTGGCGACAAAAGATTAAAAATTCTGTAAAAGACATGAAAAAATATAGACGTTATTTGAAAGTTTTTTCACAAATATTAATTAAGTGGTTAATAGTACAAAAAATAGATAATAATCATTGAATTTTAATAAACGACACAATCATAAAATGTCAGTAAATTTTTGAAATTTGGATAGCTACTTTTATTTTATTTTTTTTTTTTTAACCTGCAACTAATTATTATTTTTAAAACTGACCTGACCTTAAAAGATTAAACACAAATCTATATAATTGAATATCTACTTTACAAAATTCTTTATTTGATAAAATTTATTTTTTGAATCTTGATTTTGAATGCATATAATGCAGAAAAAAAAAAAATCTTTACATAATAAACATGGAACTAATTTTTTTCAGATTAAAATTTCCAAATTCTAATTATTTTCAATCTACAAAGAAAGCCATTTTTGAAATATTTTTTGGCAAAAACTTTCCAGTTATGAGCATTCATAGATCTACTTTGCCTGGTAACTATATTCAAAGAATTGTCAAATTAGGAACTATTCAAAAATTTTCTTACAACCAGAATATGGAACACAGTATGGTTTACAGTTTGTAGTTAGATTTCTTTGAAAATGTGTTCAAAGCAACGATTTCAAATAAAAAGCTTCAGAAATGTGAACAATTTTACAAAAAAAAAGAAAATTCCTAATTTGTATTACAACTTACTTTATCAATGGTACAATAACCTTCAAAAAATAAAATCATGGATTTGAATTTTTGTTTCATAAAAACTTTGAATAGAAATTAGTAAAAATTATTCTAACATCTAACTGTTAAGACAGATTTAAAGTATGTGAAAAGCTTTTACTTCGAGAAGGATATATTACAATTTCTATTTAATAAAAAATCCATATTATGATTGTTTTAAAGAAAAATTCATGCTATACAATTTCATATGTATATAAATTTTATCACACATTAATACATATTTTAAAGCAAACAACTGCAGGAAAGAATAATTCTTTTTTAAGGTAAAGGCGGTATTGACATATTATCTCAAGTGAGATAATTTTCATGAAGTCTTTGTAAGCTAAATAAAGGGGTTCTAATATACTCATTAGAGATGAGACGGGCTCAGCCCGGGCCTGATGCGGGCTCGGGCTCTATTTTCATTTGTCTTCGGGCTTGGGCTCATTGTTTCTGAAACCGCAAAATTATTTATTCGAGTGTAGAAAAGTTTGAAAGAACTCCCCCCGTTCCTTGAGAGTACTTATTGTTTTTCACATCATTTCAATGATGTTATGTCAAAACGAAATTTGAACAGAAATCGTGCTTTTATATTTTAATAGTTGATTGCTGTTTGTGATGATTGGAGATTTATGTCTGCTGCATTTTCTGCGATAATCTATTACTGATATGGCGCCAATCAAACCAAGCACAAACAATAAATTAGCTTCTGGTTGGATTTTCATTTGTAACAGGGGATATTTTTTAACTCAGTCGTTTATTTATTTATTTAGTTAGTTATATAAAACTTAGAGAATTTCTTATTTTTTTATGTAGACCAAAAGCTTGATATTTGCAAATTATTTAATTGTGCGAGTTATAATCATTCAATTTATGAAAATAGCATAGTGATTAATCTTTCCCTTTTTTCACCATGAACTCTACTTATGCTGAAGATTTCCCTTTGTAAGTAAACATATTTTCCATGTTATGCCAATAAAAAACAATCGATCAGTGTTTCTTTTTTTCCCATAAAAGCATCAGGTTTTTAAGATAACTGTATGAACATTTTAATTTGCATAGATTTTCAGGTTCATGTCATTTACAGTGAATTATTATGAGAAATAAATTGATTATATTTAAAGATGTAATATTTTATAGGAAATAGAAAACTTTTTCCGATTCTTCAGCATACAAATAGTAATTTCTGCAAACTTCATATATTCATTCATTACACTTTTTTAATGTATCTATCAAATTTTCTCATTAAAGGACAAAAAATATAGGAATCCTTTTAAATATGAAGTATATTTTTATTTTATACTAAACTGCTCTTTTGGTAAGATTGTATTTAAATTTTTATTTAACAGTAATTTTTATGCAAGAAATTTTTAAAAGCGAGACATCATATTTAAAACAATTTTTAAATGTCATGGAATTATTTTCTTTCTTTTTTTTTTTTTTTTTTTTTTTTTTTTTTGTATCGGGCTCGGACTCTGATAACAAAAAAAAATCTTTCGGGCTCGGGCTCCGAAAAACGAGCCCGAACTCATGTCTAATACCTATACAGTAATAACAATCAGTACTTCAGCTTTATTATTAACAATTAATGAAATATTATTGTAGATGAAATATATTCTGTTTATAATTTCAAGAAAGAATTAGAAAAAACATATATCAATATCAAAATGTTGGTAGAAAAAAAAAATATATGTATAAAGAAGGTTATAATGAAATTCAATGTTAGACTATATGAGAAAAAATGTAAATAGATAATTACTTTTTTTTTCTTATTTTTATAATTACTAGAAAGCCAGATGTCTAAAATGTCTTCTTAGATTTTAAGAATTTTTCAGAAGATGAGAACTTTTACAAACAAATATTCAAAGTTTATTTATTTTTTTTTAAAAAACAAGCATATGATTTAAAGAAAATATTTTTGAAAATATAATTCATTGATATATATTGATAATTGATATCCGAAAGGGGGTAGCGGGTTAAAGGGGGTCTGGCGGCCCCCACCGAATCTGGTAAAATCGTTCCAAAAATCTTAAAGAGGGTCGAAAAACAAGCAGTATAAGCTTTTTACCGACATTACAACCCCAAACGAAAACACAGTAATGGCGAAAAATATGATTTTTGTGATTTTTATTTTTTTCAACCAGTTTAATTTATTTTTAAATAGTTTAAATGCAATTAAAAATTTGTTTTAGATGTGTGGAAGTCCCCTGAATTTTTTCAGATTTTTTGGTCATGTAAAAACATGTGAATTTTAGGTTTAAATGCGAAAAAATCGTGAAAAACGCGTCATTTTCAAGATTCAACCCTCTAATTTTTAGGTTTGTTTTCATTTTCCCGAGGGGTGCTGTATAGTATAGATAGCGGCAATCGTCCTCTTTCGAATGCAGGCAACGGGACTCAATTTGGTCAATTTTGGTGAGCGGGGCGATTTTTTGAAAAAAACTCGAATTTTCAACTTTCGGTAAATTATGGCGCGTACTTTGTATAATGCGTCTTTGCTATAAAAAATGCATCTCTGTAAGAGTTTTGGAGGTCTCTGATCACGAATTTGATGTCAAAAAAAAATTTTTACAACAAATTCACTTATAAATATTTATTAACACAGGTTTGATAATGTAAAAATATTAATGAAAGATTTTTTTAATTTCTCTCAATTAACTGTTTTTTAGTTTTTATTCCAGAAAAAGTTAATTAATAATATTAATAGTAATATTAATAGTATTAATAATATTATTAATAATATTAACATAAGGTAAAAGGAAACAACTAACGACTCAAGAGGCGAATGACAGTCGATTTGTAACTAAACTAAGATGGGTAGTAGAGGCTAACCATCATTGCATCATGAGTTTGACAATAAACGTTTGCTATCAGCTAAAACTTATTGCAAAATAGCGAATTTTCTGGTTAACTTGTTCGAAAAACGACTCAATTGTGATAGCGAATTACAAGATGAGATCACTAACGAAATGTTGCTCAGAAAAAACGTTAATAATGATTTAGCGAAAGTGGTAGAAGAGAAAAACTGGAACAGAAAAAAAAGGATCTTCAGACCTCTGACGTCAAATGATGTTGTAGACTTTCCGGAGTTGACAGAAAGAGTCTGAAGATACTTTTTACAGGGTCTTACCAGTTATCACAGACCGTTTCTTATTTAGCAGAATTATGTACTGAAGATGGAGTTCTTAATATGCATTATTTGTTGGAAGATAAATCAATTTTGAAATGCGAAGTTCAATCGAGGCTCATAAGTCGGAAAAAGCACAGGTGTTACGTAAAATACGTTCCTAACGCTATTGGAAGAAGTGGTATAGAAGAATACGTATGCGATTGTGCGAATGGCCTCAGAAATGTCGGTTGTTGTGCACATGTGGCCACTATCATTTACTTCTTAGGGCATGCGAGATATTTGCCGCGAATTATTCGTCCAGCACAGATTCTCACAAGTCTTTTCTCTGTTAAAAGCGTTGAACCTGTTATTGAAGAAGATAGTGACGAGGATTAAAACTGTAAAATTGTTAACTTAGCTCTGTAAAAAAGTATTATGCTATTTTATATTACTGTGTGACTATTACGTAAGCTTGAATAAAATATGATTTATACCAGAAAATTTAGTTTCATTGATTATATTAGTTGAACAAGATATTAAAATTGTTTAAATGCTGTGATTCAATGATATTTTTTACATTATCAAACCTGTGTTAATAAATACTTATGGGTGAATTTGTTGTCAAAAAAATTTTTTGACATCAAATTCGTGATCAGAGACCTCAAAAACCCCTATAGAGATGTGTTTTTTATAGCAAAGACGCATTATACCAAGTACGCGCCGTAATTTACCGAAAGTTGAAAATTCGAGTTTTTTTCAAAAAATCGCCCCGCTCACCAAAATTGACCAAATTGAGTCCCGTTGCCTGCATTCGAAAGAGGACGATTGCCGCTATCTATACTATACAGCACCCTTCGGGAAAATGAAAACAACCCTAAAAATTAGAGGGTTGAATCTTGAAAATGACGCGTTTTTCACGATTTTTTTGCATTTAAACCTAAAATTCACATATTTTTACTTGACCAAAAAATCTGAAAAAATTCAGGGGACTTCCACACATTCAAAACAAATTTTTAATTGCGTTTAAACCATTTAAAAATAAATTAAACTGGTTGAAAAAAATAAAAATCACAAAAAATCCTATTTTTCGCCATTACTCTGTTTTCGTTTGGGGTTGTAATATCGGTAAAAAGCTTATACTGCTTGTTTTTCGACCCTCTTCAAGATTTTTGGAACGATTTTACCAGATTCGGTGGGGGCCACCAGACCCCCCTTAACCCGCTACCCCCTTTCTTTTCAGTTGTTCAAAACAAAATCTTGATAATTATATTAAGTGATGAGCAATTTAAAGGTCAAGCTAAATATAATTTTCAAATATGAAATTTTCAAATTTTAATTGCTTAAAAGACATAAGGCCAACTGACAAGGAACAGCGTTCGAAATCCTTGGTGGTCCGCTGGTCCAAGACCACCGATAATTCAATCGGACCACTAATCTGTAAAATTTAGCGGTCCGCAGGACCAGTGCCTTTTTTCAGGCCCTGAGAAAACCGCAACCGATCGCACATAAGATTTTTTTTAGCGATGCCGCGGACGCGCTATAGCGCTTAAAATCGGCGAAAAATCGGCGATGGGACGCAAAAAAATAGTTCTTACGCGTCCTACGAGACGCGTAATTTCGTTAAAGAATCGCGAAAAAACGGCAAATTTCGTTAAAAAATTGCGAAATAACGACTAATTTCCGGCAAATATTGTTAAACAATTCTCGAAAAAATGGCTAATTTCATTCCAAACCCGAAACATAAAGCAGATTTCTTCGAAAAAACGGCAAATTTCGCCCCGAAAAAACGCGAAAAACGGCAGATTTTTTTCAAAAAATAGCGAAATAAGGGCAGATTTCTTTAAAAAATCGTGAAAATACGACAAATTTCGCCCAAAAATCGCGATAAAACGGCAAAATTTGTCAAAAAAAATCGCAAAAAATGACAAATTTTGTTAAAAAAGTTCTAAATAACGACTAATTTCCGGCAAATATCGTCAAAAAATCTCGAAAAAATGGCTAATTTCATCCTAAAACTCGAAAAAACGGTAGATTTCTTGAAAAAATCGCGAAAAAACGGCAAATTTCGTCCAAAAATCGAGATAAGACGGGAAATTTTGAAACAAAATATCGCGAAAAACGGTATATTTCGTCAATAAATCCCGAAAAAACAAAAGATTTCGTCAAAATAACGCGAAAAGACGGAAATTTCGACAAAAAAGAACGAAAAAAAAAGTGAATGCCGGGAGAAAATTTTTCTGTTTTAAAAACTAATTTTCCCGCTTAAAACTTGTTGTTGCTGCTCCAAAAACTGATTTTCCTGCTTCCCAATCGGATTTTTATTGCTCCAAATTTTTCTGAGTGAATGTGACTTCTTAAAGCACCATAAGTACCCATTTACTCAACAAAAATATCCCTTTTTTCAGCAAAAATGTCTTTTTCAATAAACCTGTCTTGGCCCATTTTAAAAGAAATGCAAACAATAGTGATACTTGTTATCTTCTACACTTAAATAAGATTATTTTATAATTAAATTTGTATCTTGCACATTTATTCTTTAAAAACTACAGAAAATTTCTCTTTTTAATTTTTAGCAAATTATAATTTTATATTGTATTATGCTGAAAAATTTGAATTAATGCAAAGTAAGATTGGTTTATTTTCCAAGGAGGGGGGGGGGGAGGAGGTCACTCTAAGTGTTAAAATTATTTAATAGGATTTTATATAGCGGACCAGTGATGCATGTCTGCGGACCGGTAAATTCTCATGCTTACTGGTCCTTAGGACCAGTGACTTTTTTTTTAGGAATTCTAATGCTGAGGAAGGTCTCCATACGGGCATACTCCAAAAAATCTGAAAAAATTTCAGAATGCTCTTCTGATGAGGATATATACATCTATAAAAAATATATATCAGCAGAAACTTCATACAGCATCCGTAAAAAAAAAAATGAAAATTGTATTATTTGGCGATTTTTCATTGGTTGGCGATGAACACAATGTAAAAAAATACTTTGTCAAATGCTCTTTAAAGAAAAAAAATTTCATGTTGAACTTGCTTAGATAAATTAATTTAAATACCTTTAGTTTTGTCAGTTAAATAAAATTTTGTTATATAGATATTCATCTGTATTTATACTCAAGTTTAAGCAAAGTCCAATTGAGCACTGTTGATTCAATTTTCTTGCTATGGAAACATCTGAATTTAATTTTTTGATTACACTTAAATGTAAGCAAATAAATTTTCTAAACATAATTTTTTTTAGTATGAAAGTATTTTTTCAGTGTAAATAAATAACTGCAGCAACAATATACACACATATATATATATTGTTGCGGTGTGTGTGTAATACTATATATATATATGTATATAATATATTAAACTCTCTCATTGATGATTAAATTCATTAAATACAATTTACACGCATTCTGAAAATCCAACAGTTTTCAATTGCATTAAAATCATGTGCTTTTGGCGAAGAAAAATGCTGGTTGCCAAATCGCATGATGCTTTTGTCTTTTTAAGCCAAATATTTAAAAGTATTTTATTTTTTTACATACTTTCTACTGTAAATCCACTGCTAATTTTGACTGATCTTTTGTTGCATACATAAGTAGCTTAATTAGTATTTTTTTTTTCTTCAAAAAATTCTGAATATGCCCAGTATTGAGACCTTCCTTGTGAGTGAAAAAGTGATTTGCCAATAAGTTACTATAATAGCATAGTGGCAAAGCATTGGCATGCATAGTCAATGACCTTGATTTGATTTCAAGCTTGGACACTTTTTCACTGTGTTGGCTTAGTTTTTAAACGATTAAAATTTGAAAATTATATTTAAAGCATATTGAATTTTCAACAAAAAATTTCTAAAATTACATATATAGTTTTATTTAAGTATGTATTTTTTTTTCATTATACATGTAAATGTAAACTTTTATAAATTTTTGTGAAAAAAAAAACCTCCAAATTTGAAAATATTTATATTATAAAGGCCAAACGTATCTGTGCATAACGCATACGTCATTTTGCGAATGGCAACACTTTCCCATGCAATTTCCGCTACTGCAATTTTTATACATCTAAACATCGCACTTTCTCAATATTTACATTGGCATATAGAGAAAAAAAAAATGTATTTTCAAATGCAATTTGTTTGATAGCTGTATCTCAATTTATTTTTGAGGTATTAATTTTTTTTATAGTTTTTGTGCAAATTTTGTAATTGTGGCAACAGAAATGTGCCACTTTCTCTTAAAATTAAAAAAAGAAATCAAAATTTCGTATGTAAATTTTAAGATGGAAATGATGATTGGTTTAGATTTCACATAAAATTTTATGATCGTGTCAATTTTTTTTTTTTTTTTTTTTTTTTTTTTTTAACCAAGCATAAGAACTGCAATTGATAACTTCATCATAATAACTTACTTTTATCATGTTTTATTTATTACATATGTGATTAAAGTTTAATTTTAATAATTTGGGCAACTGACTTTTATAGAAATGGTATTTTGTCAATTTTAGCTTAAAATAATATTTCTTTTAGAGTTAAACTGACCCATATAAAGATGCATTTTTTACTGTAGTTAATTTTGTACATTGTTATAAATCAATGAAACAGTTCCTCCTAAAACATTCTCTTTCGTCAAGGTTTAACGGGTTCCACCTCGTGTTTTCTAAAAATGCATTATGTCCACAAAGTAACACATACAAAAAGGCAAACATAAAATTTATATAAAATTTAATATAAAAAATATATACAAATAGCGATTATGTACAACTTTAAATACTGGTTATAAATTTATATTACATTTTCTACAAAAATAAATACAAGTTAAAATATAAGTAATAAAAATTTTGATTTATAACTTTGTCTCATGTAATTGCCCTGAAACAGCAACAGAGCCCTTATAGGGCTGCTGGTAAGGACGTAAGCGAATTGGAGCACCTACTCTTTGACTCGGAAAAGGCACATATATTTCATTATCATCAGCAGAATCAACATCACCGTCACTAGAATTATTAGATGGCACAAAATGTTCTGTACGAACAGGCTTCCTTGGCCTTGGGCGTCTATAGTAACGAAACTCTCTAGGTAGTGTGTACGAACGGGGTAAGGAAATTTGACTGTCCAGATCAGAAGGCACATAATGATTTTTGTAACAAACATTAGCTGAAGCTTCTGGTGGGGGACAACGGCAAGATGGAGTTTCCCGAACAGTTCCTGGATTTCTTGAACGAGGGTAGATTTTAGTTTTTGAAGCAGCAGACATGTTACTATTGCTTGACACATCAGAATTACGAGGGTATATAACGTGAGGTGGGGAAGCAATATAATTTCTTGAATCTTGATAATCACAGTACATCCTGGAACTGTCGAGCGTCTCAGGAACAAGCAAAATTTCTGGTGTCTGAGATCTCTGTTTTGACTTAGAACGGATCCCACTAAGAATATGAGGGCCTATTAAAGAGTGATATAATGATAAACGAGCACCGGGAGATTCAGGTCTTACCCATGGTTGTTTCTTAGAATGGGGAATGGGTTGATGTAAGGTATCTTGATCACCTATTTCCATAGGATGAGGCCTTTTTAATTTACCTTGCTTGATTTCTTCTTCTATTTCTTTTAATTCCTGTAACTGTTGCTGTTTTTTCTCTTGTAATTTCTGCTGAATATTTACACGTGATCCGACACTACTTTCATGATCACTGCTACAAGATTTTGGAGGCAATTTCTTCCAGAATGGATTCGAGGCTTTACCTCCATTTCCCAGAGCAGAAACTGGTGCAGGAGGGGGGACAAAGCTAGAGGGTTTCTTCTTTTTTCTTTTAAAAGCAGGATTTAGTCGACAATTAAAAACACCAGGAATACTGCTGACCATTCCATTTTGAAAATGTCCGTTAGATGATTGAAAAATTGCTGGGTTTTGTGCTTTAGTAAGGGGAGTTATAACTGTTTTGTTGCCATTGGTAACAATATCATTTTCTTGAAATGTTTTTCTGTCAGAGTTATCACAGGAATTAGGCATGTATCCAACACAGTGAGATTCAATATCTGTTTGTATAGCTAAAGTATGTTTCAGATGCTGAATATGAAAAAACTTATAATATAGCACCATAAAAATTATGCCTATTAAAAATCCTCCCCATGCAGCAATGATTGATGTACCGAGAAACCATGCTGATTTTGCTCGCAAAAAGAGAAACACGGCCATTAATAAAGAATTTTCTAAAAACATGGTGATATAAAAAGCTAACATCTTCTGTTGAGCATTAATTTCTTGTAGATTAATATAACAAAATATATATACAAATGCTATTAACATGGAATACATCGTTTTCTTTTTTATGGATATTGCTTCACCATGGAACACATTTTTGGGTGATATCAACCACAAAAACATGGTTAACCAGTGTAAAAAAATAACTAAAAAAACCCAGTAATGATATAAAGTAGCATAAACTGTAAGAACAACAACTCTGGATGAAACTGTACCAAGCCTCCAGAAGAACTGGAATATAACACCTAACCAAGTTAGAACAAGTTTATGAATATTACGACGGCGGACATTTTTACTGAAAGATGCAAGAGCCCAACAAACGCTGAACAAAGATAAAACTGTTGAAACTAAATTTAAATCAGTAACTTCATTAGAAGAAGGTTTAAGCCAAATGAGATATAACTGAATCAATAACATTGGTGCTGCCTCACAAAACGCATGTATCAATCTTAACATGCATAAATCTCTAACTTCATTTTTAACAACACTCAAATCAACAGGTAGAAATAATTTGAAGTAGCGCCATAAAACACCAAATTGCAATAAGTGAACAAATGCAACAATAGACAGTTTAAAATCTTTGCCACTACTTCGATGAAAGTACCATTTTAAAGATAGCAACTGACTGATCAATAATGATAACATAATACAAGATAATGACAATATAAACCAAGCTAATTGCCCAGTCACATACAATGTGTAAACAGTAACAACATCAAAAACAATGTCACAAAAATATGATGCAAGTGAAATGATGTTGAATAGAACATCACAAAGTGGGAGAAATTCTTGAGCCATAGCACTTAGGCTTCTGATAAGTCCACATCTTGCATAATATACAGTAAATTTGACTTGAACACAGGAGAAGAAATCCACTCATTGAATTTTAGCGTAGTAATCCTTGGAAAACTTTAAAGGCATGGAAAAACAGGTTTGAATGTTTCTTCAAAGAAGCCTGAAAGGAAAAAAATATACATTAGTTTACACATATTTTTGACTTCTGAGATGGCATCATCATTTATTTTAAACAATGTATTAAATAAGTATATAAAAGATAATAAATTATTATTAATAATAAAATTGAATTCTTTTTTAAAATCTTTAATTCCATTTCTTTAATTCTCAGTTTGCCCTTTTAAGTTCCTTTTTTCTATTTAACGTAATATTAACATCAGAAATTCATTTTGATCTAAAATAAGAAATGCAAAGTAAATACAACTTGCAACTCTCTTATAGGGGAAAACTGGGAAATTTGATTAGTAGCCAGTGGCTGGTAGACCCAGTTTTATTAGTGGCCACTTTTTAAATATAGGTCAAAATTATTTTTTTTTCTTTATTTAGTGGCTAATGAGTAACAAAGTTACGAATATTTGGTTAAAAATAAAACTGGCCTTCCACTGAATGGAAAAATATGAATTAGTAATTAAAATTATAAGTGATAAACTATATTTAAATATATACAGTCGAACTTCGATCCATTGTTTTTCAAGGGGTGCGGGAAAACAATGAATGCAGATTAACTTCGATATGTGATAAAACACCATGTTTATATTCAAGCAATGTATACAGTATACTAATAAATACTAAGGGGGTAGCGGGTTAAGGGGGGTCTGGCGGCCCCCACCGAATCTGGTAAAATCGTTCCAAAAATCTTGAAGAGGGTCGAAAAACAAGCAGTATAAGCTTTTTACCGACATTACAACCCCAAACGAAAACACAGTAATGGCGAAAAATATGATTTTTGCGATTTTTATTTTTTTCAACCAGTTTAATTTATTTTTAAATGGTTTAAACGCAATTAAAAATTTGTTTTGGATGTGTGGAAGTCCCCTGAATTTTTTCAGATTTTTTGGTCAAGTAAAAACATGTGAATTTTAGGTTTAAATGCGAAAAGATCGTGAAAAACGCGTCATTTTCAAGATTCAACCCTCTAATTTTTAGGGTTTTTTTCTTTTTCCCGAGGGGTGCTGTATAGTATAGATAGCGGCAATCGTCCTCTTTCGAATGCAGGCAACTGGACTCAATTTGGTCAATTTTGGTGAGCGGGGCGATTTTTTGAAAAAAACTCGAATTTTCAACTTTCGGTAAATTACGGCGCGTACTTGGTATAATGCGTCTTTGCTATAAAAAATACATCTCTATAGGGGTTTTTGAGGTCGCTGATCACGAATTTGATGTCAAAAAATTTTTTTGACAACAAATTCACCCATAAGTATTTATTAACACAGGTTTGATAATGTAAAAAATATCATTGAATCACAGCATTTAAACAATTTTAATATCGTGTTCAACTAATATAATCAATGAAACTAAATTTTCTGGTATAAATCATATTTTATTCAAGCTTACGTAATAGTCACACAGTAATATAAAATAGCATAATACTTTTTTAGAGCTAAGTTAACAATTTTACAGTTTTAATCCTCGTCACTATCTTCTTCAATAACAGGTTCAACGCTTTGAACAGAGAAAAGAGAGATCACTAACGAAATGTTGCTCAGAAAAAACGTTAATAATGATTTAGCGAAAGTGGTAGAAGAGAAAAATTGGAACAGAAAAAAAAGGATCTTCAGACCTCTGACGTCAAATGATGTTGTAGACTTTCCGGAGTTGACAGAAAGAGATCTGAAGATACTTTTTACAGGGTCTTACCAGTTATCACAGACCGTTTCTTATTTAGCAGAATTATGTACTGAAGATGGAGTTCTTAATATGCATTACTTGTTGGAAGATAAATCAATTTTGAAATGCGAAGTTCAATCGAGGCACATAAGTTGGAAAAAGTACATGTGTTACGTAAAATACGTTCCTAACGCTATTGGAAGAAGTGGTATAGAAGAATACGTATGCAATTGTGCGAATGGCCTCAGAACTGTCGGTTGTTGTGCACATGTGGCCACTATCATTTACTTCTTAGGGCATGCGAGATATCTGTCGCGAATTATTCGTCCAGCACAGATTCTCACAAATCTTTTCTCTGTTCAAAGTGTTGAACCTGTTATTGAAGAAGATAGTGACGAGGATTAAAACTGTAAAATTGTTGACTTAGCTCTGTAAAAAAGGGTTATGCTATTTTATATTACTGTGTTACTATTACGTAAGCTTGAATAAAATATGATTTATACCAAAAAATTTAGTTTCATTGATTATATTAGTTGAACACGATATTAAAATTGTTTAAATGCTGTGATTCAATGATATTTTTTACATTATCAAACCTGTGTTAATAAATACTTATGGGTGAATTTGTTGTCAAAAAAATTTTTTGACATCAAATTCGTGATCAGCGACCTCAAAAACCCCTATAGAGATGTATTTTTTATAGCAAAGACGCATTATACCAAGTACGCGCCGTAATTTACCGAAAGTTGAAAATTTGAGTTTTATTCAAAAAATCGCCCCGCTCACCAAAATTGACCAAATTGAGTCCAGTTGCCTGCATTCGAAAGAGGACGATTGCCGCTATCTATACTATACAGCACCCCTCGGGAAAATGAAAACAACCCTAAAAATTATAAGGTTGAATCTTGAAAATGACGCGTTTTTCACGATTTTTTCGCATTTAAACCTAAAATTCACATGTTTTTACTTGACCAAAAAATCTGAAAAAATTCAGGGGACTTCCACACATCCAAAACAAATTTTTAATTGCGTTTAAACCAGTTAAAAATAAATTAAACTGGTTGAAAAAATAAAAATCACAAAAAGTCATATTTTTCGCCATTACTGTGTTTTCGTTTGGGGTTGTAATGTCGGTAAAAAGCTTATACTGCTTGTTTTTCGACCCTCTTCAAGATTTTTGGAACAATTTTACCAGATTCGGTGGGGGCCGCCAGACCCCCCTTAACCCGCTACCCCCTTTGTTGTTTATTAAACTCTAAAAGAAATAAATTGAAGTTATAGAAAATTGATATTTATTTTTAAAAAGCAATAAATTTTTTTTTGTTTTTCTTTCATTTTCTTAAATCAAACGCAAACTTTCAAGATATACAACATTTTTCTGGTTATTTTCTGCAATTTTATATGATTATATAAAAGTTTATACAGTTTCAAATTCCGTAATTGCATCAGACAGACTTGGCACTGGTGGTTTAGCTTCGTCAGCATAAACGTTATCCTCTGCTTTTTCATTGTTATTTCTTTATTATTATTTTTTTTTTTTCCCATTACCACACATTTTTTCTATCTTAGAACGCCACATGTCCCATCATCTTGATCAGTGGAAACTTAATCACATCACCTGCTGTATACAATCCCTTCTTCATCTGCAATTAATGTCGCCATCATCAATACAAACATCACAAATGAGTTATTTTAGGATAAAAGAAGTAATTCCAGTTTGTATGTCATATGGATTCGTATGATTTTCAATTTTATTTCAGTGAGGAGAAAAATTTTACAACGATGGATGCGGAAAAACGACTTCTTGAAGAACCATGCTTGCAGGTTTCGTTAACATTATTTAAGTATAATTTGTGCAGGCACCGTAGAAATAAAATGATCAATGCGGGAAAACAATAGATGTGGGAATGATAAATTGAGGTTTCACTGTATTAATGCATTGTATAAAACAAAGAAATTGTATTTTTAAATTTTAAATATTTTGAATTTAAAAATAATTTCACATCTTTCTTGGATATTTTATTTTTTATTTAAAAATTAGTAGGATCTAATAACATCAAGATTGGTAAGTGGAAATTATTAAGTTTGGGGAGTGTACAGATAAATATAAATATTCTTTGCTTTGGCTGAGATTTCAAAACTCTGGATGTGTTATTAAGGCTATCAGAGAGTGCCAATGTGTTGTTGAGGTGGAGGAAGTCTGCTTGGTGACAGTAAAGTCAGATGCTAAATTTGCAGTATTACTCGCCTAGTGGTGAGTGCTAATTTTGTCCTATATTTTTTAAGTAACAGAATAGGCTATAATGTTTCAATCTTTCTTGGCACCTACATAAACTTTCATCATAAATATATATAAAAAAAAAAATTGTACCAGCCAACTATTACTGGTACAATTAATAAGCATATGGCAAGAGTGAAAGATATAAGATACAGCAATATCCTTAAAATCTCCTTGTATGCAGAGGTAAAAATAGTATAATTTATTTGAAATGCATGTGGAATTAAAATTGATAACTATATTTTGTAGGAAATAAACTATTTCCTGAAAACATATCCAAATAAGGAGTTCATGGTAAAAAGCCAAAATATAGAAAATACAACAAAGTTGCTAAATCTGCTTGCATCCGATAGAAAGAAAGAATTAACCAATTCACTAATTAGATGTAAACAAAGTAGAGATGCATATATCCATTAAAATAAGCTGTATTTCACAAAGCAAATTAAAAAGATATTTTAATTGCCGAGTGGTGACTAGGGTGGCGATCGATAGCCGACTTTTAATCCCCACTTTTACAACTTTAATTGCACATGGCAAGTGCCAACCATTAATTAATTTAAACCTATAAACTCTCTGCAATCCCAGTGTTCTAGATGAATCTTTCTACTTATAGATGTCAACAGCCTAGATATCAATAAAGAGTGCTTTAGCTAGGGATGCACCAAACAGTGATTTTGGCTGAATACCAAATATTCGGCTCACACATGAACATAATACAATAGACTCTCTCAAATTCACACAGTTCAGGATCAAAGATTGGGCAGATTTTTGGTCATTGCTTTGCTTATATTTTTTAAATTGTAATTTGAATGTAATAATGCAACCAAAATTATACTGAATGCTTCCAATATAATAAAATATTAAAATAATTAAGTCATAAACTAAAAATATAAAAAATAATTTTAAAAATTAAATTATTAAAAGTAAAGGTCAAACAATTAATAATGTACAATTAAATATGCATAATAAAGATGAGGTACATCTTTTTTTAATCATTCAATGAAACTTTCTCCATAATGGTAACTTATTAATTTACATTAAAATCATAAAATAAGGAATTTTTATTTTATGTTTAGTCTGTTTTAATAACAAAAAAAGCTTTGATTAATACATAAATATATTTGGTAAAAAGATTGCGTTTACCAGCGATATCAATAATACCACTATTTTTATCACAAATAAACTTACACTTCCTTCATGAAAAATTAAGCATTCATATTAACGTAATTGAAATACACATAAAATGATATAAAACTAAAAAATTCTGGAATTTTGCATCTACATCTAAACTGAAAGTTTCATTGTTTACATCTATGATAATGAAGGAATTTTAGGCAGTTGAGGATTTTAGGGTTGCAGATTTAAAGGGGTGTATTGTACCAAATATTCAGCTGGCCATATACTTTTTATATTGCAAAATTTAAATGTGTTAAAATATGACTAACTTTATATAATATTTAATAAAAGAAACTTACATTTTGATAAAGAGCTTACTAAATGTAAATTTTATATTGAAAAAAAATTTAAGTTAAGAATAATTATGAGATTTTTCTAATTAATAATGTTTTAAATTTCATGGTTTCTTCTATGAATTAAAACAAATATTTTAAAATCAAACAGAAATAGTGAAAACACTTTTCATTTATTCCATTAAAATTACTATACATTCAATAAAATATATTGTGTGTGAAACAAACCAAAACTGAATTTTTATACACAACTTTATAAACTAGTTGGATGTGCTAATCCCAAAACTTTCTTCTATCTCATACATACATTTTAACATTTAAAAAAAATAGTTACTCATTTTAATACTTTAATAATTTTAATTCAATACCATACCAACTTTGATTTTCATCTTAAATTTCTGCTTCAATCAATTAATCGGAGTAAAAATGAATTTCCGTCTCTGCACGAGCCGATGAACAATAGAATGATAGGCAGATATCTTTTTCTTTAAGTCAGGGAGGACTTACTTGCCTTACCAAAAAATAATTATACACAAAAAATTTTGTTCAGTTCTAGAACTAACTTCATACACTTTTAAGTGGTGCAATATTGAAAATAGCATAAAATTCGCTATTGCAGTGCCCCCTTCCGGCGGATTTTTTTCAGATTCAGGGCAATCCAACTAGCCATAGCCATACACTTACACAAAAAATTTCGTTCAATTCGATGCATAACTTCATGTACTTTTGGTCGGTACAATATTAAAAATGGAACAAAAGTCACGATTGCAGCGCCTCCTTCTGACGGATGTTTTTCAAATTCAAGGAGGATCAACTAGCCATAGTCATACATATACAAAAAAAATTTGGTTCAATTTGATGCATAACTTCATATACTTTTGGTCGGTACAATATTGAAAATGGCACAAAAATAGTGATTGCAGCGCCCCCTTCTGGCAGATTATTTTCAAATTCAGGGCGATCCAACTAGCCATAGTCATACACTTACACAAAAAATTTGGTTAAATTCGATGCATAACTTCATATACTTTTGGTCGGTACAATATTAAAAATGGAACAAAAGTCACGATTGCAGCGCCCCCTTCTGGCGAAATATTTCAAAACTGAAGGAGGACCTGCTTGCCACAGCCAAAAACATTCACAAAAAATTTGGTTCAATCCTATGCATAACTTCATACACTTTTTAATGGTAGAATGGCGACACACACACAGACAGACACACGGACAGACAGATATTTTGTAAAAACATGTTTTTTGGAATATCTGACCGACCCCTAAAACGTGTAAATCCTTCGAAAGCCAAAAGTCAAAAAAATTTTGATTACAATACTTTCTTCTATTGAAGATAGAAGAAAGTAAAAAGAAGATATTTTAATGAGATTTGTTTCATATTAATTTTATTTGTAATTAAATGTAATGTATCACAGAAAATGACTGCATGAATGAATCAGTGATACAATATAATACAATCAACTGGATTCTCAATAAAGGAATAGCTATCTTATAGTTCTTTAGCTATGAATGATGGCATTTTCCAGCTAAACAGTAAAGAAAAACAATACAGATATCATATATACACCACATTGCCACAATTCCAACACAATACGATTTTTATGCCTTGCACGGTAACCTGGCTATTGTTGTTTATTTATTAATGAACTGTATATTTACTTTTTTTAAATGATATAATTTGTTTTGTTCTATATTTATTAATGAAACTTTTTTTTATATTTATTAGTATTACCTTTTTTTAAATAAATAGAAAATAATTAAAAATATATAATGTAATTAATCTTGAAAAAAAAGTTTTTTCTGAATTGGCATCAGAAAAAAAATCATGCCAACATGGTACTTATATGACATACAGCCGAGTCTCTCTATAGCAAAACTCCATTCAACAAATTTCTCTATATAACGAATTTTATAGGAACAGTCATTTTCTTTTGTTATTACATTAAAATTAATCTCCATACAGCCAAATACATATCTCCATCTAACAAATTTTTTCAGAAATCTTTGTTTATTTGTATAGACAACATTTCAAATTGTTTGTGGAAATGTATTTATATTTGCTGATTTCTGGTTTATATTTCATAGCTGTATATTTCTACTTTATTGCTTATGCCAAAAAAAGACGAAATTCATCCTTTCCTTAACACATACACACAAAAATAAAAGAAAATAAATAAAAATAAAAAACTTTTACATTAACTTTTGAAAAGAGAATAAGGAATTTTATAAAGCTTAGCGATTCAATCTCACTGAAAAAAAAGATTTCAATTGTTTTAAAATTTCACGCTTTTCGGTGAATTCTGAAGAAGACGATAATAGACTAAAGATAGAAATGGAGATAAATTAAGATGCGTGGAAGTGTTGAAGAAAATTTAGCTTTCTTTGACATTTTTGAAGATGGATATCAATTTTATCGTTGTGTAGGATTCCACTGATAGCAACATTTTAAGCAACATTGTGAACAATGTTGATGAAAGAAACAATGAATGTGAAAGTTAAAACTTGACCAAAACAAAACTAACAAGAGAAATTATTATTGTCTTTGACATTACAAGGGTAGTACGTCACCACTTGCATTTGCATTCCCTGTTAAAGTTTGAAAATTTTTACAAGTGCAAAAGCTTTGAAATCAAAGCAACCAAAAATTACAGATTTCTACAACAGATTTTTGCATTGTTTCACTAACCTTTCAAATAATCGGTTTTTTTCTTGTTTTGATAGGGTTTAAATAAATAAAAATATCAAATTAATGTTGAGCATTAAACATTTCAAAACCTCAATTAAACAACCTAAAAACATTTTTTGTCAAAAATTACACATTAAAAAAAAAATTTGCGATTTTCTCTATACAACGAATTTTTAGACTGAACAATGGATTTCGTTATATAGAGACTTGACTGTATGTGCCAAAAAAGCAAATAATATTTGTATATTCTCTCCCTATCCCTACCAAATATTTGTAACACCTAAGAACTACAAGTATTGAAGGAAAATCCTCCAGTAAGCTTAAAATTTAAATTTTACTTTCTATAAATGAAAGTTTTTCAATGTAAATATTTAGATAAATACCTAAAACAAAAATATACAATTTTAAAAATAAAATTTAATTAAACATTTACTTCATTTAATGTAATAGGTAAGAATGCAATGAAGTAATTCCAATACAGAAATACATAACCCCAAACTTATATAAAATCAAAAACTTTCTGCAAATAAATTTAATGTTTAATAAAATTATTTGTTATATTATTTTGACATGGACAAAATTTGTGTTTTTTATGCAATTCATTGATGAAATTCACATTTGTTATGCGAATCACAATTTACATTTTTTGAACGATCTGTCGATGAAATTCATGTTTTTTGTATGCAATTCCATTTTGGTACTACTCTGTTATCCCGTCGACCGATTTCACCAAATTATACAAATCGCCAAACTAATAGCCAAATTATACATATTGACGTAATTTTTATTTTAAATACTAAAAAAACGGTACTTCTAGGTTATCCCATCGGCCAATTTTACCAAATTATACAAATCGCCAAACTAATAGCCAAATTATACATGTTGACATAATTTTTTTTTAAATAACGAAAAACAAATAATTAGTAGAATATTAATAAAAATATTAATAAAAATTCGAAATAAAAATCACTTAATGACATTTTAAACACGTGAATTGCATTTAATGTCATTGAATTGTGTAATTCACAATCATCCATTATTGGCATTTAACCTTATAGTTTAGAGATAATTTTTTGGTCAACAGGATAACCTAGAAGTACCAAAAAAAAAAAAAAAAATAATAATTAGTAGAATATTAATAAAAATACAAAGTCGAAATAAAAATCACTTAATGACGTTTTAAACACGTGTATCATATTTAAAGTCATTGAATTGACATTCACAATCATCCATTATTGGCATTTAATCTTATAATTTGGCGATAGTATTTTGGTCGACGGGATAACAGAGTAGTACCCACATTTTTTATGCTATTCATGGACGAAATTTGCATTTTTTATGCAATTCACGGACGAAATTTGCATTTTTTGTGCAATTCACGCATGGAATTTGCGCCTTTTGCATGGTATTTAGATGAAATTCAAGTTTTTTTGCACAGTTCTTTGTCAAAATTTGTATTTTTCAAGTGGTCCTTGGTCGAAATTTGTGCTTTTGCATTTTTCTTTGTTAAAATTCACAATTTTTTCAAGGTTTTCGATGAAATTGGAATTTTTTCATGACACTTTGTGTTTTGTTTCGCTATTCTTTGACAAAATTTCCATTTATTAATTTTTTTTTTTTAAGATCCTTCAACTATCTTTTGTGCTTTTTCTGCAGAACTTTGAGTAAATTTATGCTTTTTATGTAGTAATTTGACGAAAACTGGAGATTTTTATCAGTAAATGATGACAAAATTTGTGAATTTTGGTGTCTGAAATATTGAACTGATGAATTTTTCTAATTTTCAGTATCACGTGCCTTAAAATTTCCGAAAATTCGAAAATCGGCTCTGCTTTTAATTGTGTGCTAACAATAAATAATTCATATATCAAAGTGGCAGAGTATGTTTTATTTTTTAGCGCTAAATTTGAAAATTTTGAAATTAAAATTTTCTGCAAACGGCATGCGTTTATATTATACAACACTGCATAACTCTTACAACATTGTCAATGCTTATAGAATTTTTTCAAACATAAATACTTAGATATTTAAAATAAGAAGAAAAAGGGAAAGAAAAAGCAATCTCGAGAAAAACATTTTTATACATTAAATATAAATAGAAGAAAAATTCACTAAAAGCTTACATTATTGATGCCTGAAATTAATAATCTTTGTGCTATACATTCTTTAAAAATTCTTTTCATCTTTTTAGAGAAAATTGATCTGAAATTAAAGATGAAAAAAATAAATTTTTATTGAAATAATATTTCAATACATATACACAAGAACAATAAAATAGAAATTATTATTACACTGTGATCTCGAAAATCTTCCATCTCTTCCCTTTTTTGTTACTTGTCTAATTTATGGGAGGAAGAAAAAGTAGCAATTGTTTATGAATTAAAAATTACCAAATCAAAAGAGATGGATTAACTGACATTGTGCTAAATGCAACTGCCAATAATGATGGTAGCAACTCAAAGAAATAAGGATTAGAAACCAATAGGAAAAAAAAAAAAAAGGTATTACTAGAAAAATACATAAATTTGTTTGGAAAATTAGTGTTTGCTTTACAGAAACAAGACTTATTTCCAAAACTTATATTCCACACTTATGTGAAATCAAAAGAAAATTTGCTAAAGAATAGACGAAAAAATTGAAGCAAATAAAATTGACATCCATGATTATGAAATTACATGAAAAGAAATAATTTTTTATTAGAATATTTTTTGTAACAAAGAAAATACCAATTATAAATTTATAAATGTAGGTTACAAAAGGGAAATATACAATAAAACTAAACTAAAAAACTTAAAACAGATACTGTAAAATCCCCGATCAAACACTCCCTCCCCTTTCACTCATTTTACAAAAATTTGAAAATTTCAAAACACCCTGAGAAAGTTCCCCCCTCTGCTCTCCTAAAGATCGCTGAAAAAAGATAAGTTATGTCAAAAGATTGCTTAAAATTGAATATTATGTCAAAAAATCACAAAAAAGGGATCTAATGATCTCTGGAAAAAATGTGAATTTAGTCAAAGAATCACAGGGAAAAAAATGGAAATTTCTTCAAAGCATTGTGAAAAAAATCATAAAATTCATCAAAGGATTGCCAAAAAAAAACACATTTTGTCAAAAGATTCCAGACAGAATGAGAATTGTGTCAGATCTAAAAAAATGACAGTCAAAGGATTGCTGAAAAAACATGAATTATGTCAAAAAATCTCTAAAATAAAGAATTAGTCAAAAAGGTCACAAAAAATCATGAATTTCTTGAAGGATTACCAAAAAAATGCACATTATGTCAAAAGATTGTAGGAAAAAACACGAATATGTTAGATCTATAAAAAAAACAGTCAAAAGATTGCAAAAAATATCAAAATTTCATCCAAAAAACAAATTTTATAAAAAAAAACCACAGAAAAAACGCAAATACTAATAAAAAAAATCGCAAAAAAAAAACACAAAATCTTAACTTTTTGTATGAAAAAATAAAGATAAAAACATAATATGAAACAAAATAAAGGTTCAGTGAAAAAAAATCTACAAAAGAGAAAATAAAATCTTTGACATCTGTCTCCCGTCTCAAACTTTCTGCTGCCGGGATGACAGAAGTATATACAAACATCGAAAAGCCTAGTAACGGACAACTCATAAAAAGTAATAAATATCATTTTTTTCATGACTATACTTATAACCAAAATTTAATGATAACATACTAATGAAACAAATTAGTTACTTTCAAATAAATTTAACAATTACGATATCAGTTATTAATAAAATATTTGTGATACTCATTCATTGTTTGCATCAATTATTGTAATGCCAGAAGATTGATAGCTTAACTATTTTAGATGGATAGTTTAAAATACAAAATGTCAGACAACTACAGCTATTAAATTATTGAGACAGTGAGGAATTTAAAAGGTAATGATTAAAACATAATTATTTTTTAAAAATATTATGTATAATTTTGTCTTGCTTTGCTATTTTTTTACAATTAATCGGCACTACTTTGCTATCCCGTCAACCAAAAAACTATCGGCAAAGATTAAATGCCAATAATGGATGATCATGAATGTCACATTCGATGACATTAAATACGATACATGTGTTTAAAATGTCATTACTCATTAAGTAATTTTTTCTCAACTTTGAATTTTAATTAACTATATTCTAATAATTATTTGTTTTTTCATTATTTAAAATAAAAATTATATCAATTGGTAGTATAATTTTGCAAAATTGGTCAACGGGATAATCAAGTACAGTAGAACCTCGATTATCTGAAGTAACTGGGACTGACCCTACTTCGGAATCATACAAAAAAATTAGGAACAACATCTTTAATACTTATAGTGATTGGATGTTGTTTATATTTAACTAGGAATCCCCTCCGGTTGACACTATGCACGTTATTTTTTAATTAACCAAAAACATCAAGGAGTGTTCATTTCATTACTGACACATCTACCCTATTAAATTTAAGTATGCATTTTGTTATACAACCATCAGAGAAAGCTTATCATACAAAAAAATTAGAAACAACATCTTTAATACTTTTTATAATGATTGCATGTTGTTTACTTTTTACCAGAATCCCCTCGTGTGCAAGTTAATTTTGTATAACCTGGTGTTACTATTATACGTAGCAAACAAAATTACAACATTTAATAAATATTATACATTTATTACATATTTTATTATGTAACTTTCATTATAAAAAATTTTGTCGCTGAATTTTGAGAATATTTCTGCCAATGTAAATAAATCGCAGGTTTATTTAATGAATCAAAAGGTTATAAGCCGATTCGACTTCATGTAAACAATCACAAATTGCACAAGAAAATGGCATATTTAAATTGGTATAGTAATTCGTTTTTATTACAAGCAAACCTAATAAAAATATAAATAATTTCAACATGCATTATTTTTTTCCGGAAACTGAGGATTTTATAAATACTAGAATGATAAATACTTCAAATTCCAGTTTCAGTATCGTCACTAATACGAAAATTTCAGTCTTAAAAATGTAAACAAAAGCGGTAATTTAAGGATGATTTATTTTCTCTAATTACAAAACAACACGAGTAATAAAATTATTTTCTTACCACTTGATTTTAACAGCACCTTTCAATAAAAACACAAATTTTCGATATGTGCGTCAGTCGCCATAGCAATGAATTTACAGCGTTGTGGAATTTCAAGAATGTTATGTGCGGAGGGGGGTGTGTGATGTTAAATTATTCAGCTACAATTTCTAAACCCAAGTAACACTTATTTTGCTTTAAGAAAACAATACTTCAACATAAACAACACATAACTTAAGTTTTTTAAATGCAAATTTAATTTTTATAATTATTAGTAGAGAATATGCACATTGATTATCAAAAATGGCATCATGCACCATTTTCAATGTAAACAAAAGAAATTTAACCTTTTCTAATTAACTGTAACCGTTCAAGAAAAGTAAGCAAGCGGCCCAATGTTTATATTGTCTAGTTTCTTTTATATGGCTGTTTGAAATGTAATTTTACTTTCAATATCAACGAGTCTTGTATACATTGAATTTTGTAATCAGGAATTTTAAACAGAAAGGTATGACTCAGTGACAGTAATATCAATGATGATTTGCGCTTTTATTATGCGTGTTTTCATGTTATTAGGTACATGTTATCATTACAGCGATTTTTATGTGTTTATTAGTTATTTTAATTTTACTGCATTTATGAATATACTTTTTAAATATAAAATAATCGTAAATCTTATTTTGTAATAATGTAACTGGCGTAATTATTTCGTGTACATCACTAGTGCATTTGAAACTTGTCAAGTGTGATTTATACGTAATGTATTCTCAATACCAATTTTTTTGTGTCGATTTACAATTCAGCATCACAAATCAAAATTTATTTACTACCAAACAATATTGGCTCAAGCCTATTATCATAGAAGGTGAGAGTGGGGTGGAGAGGAACACTTTTTATAAATGTAAGAAAATCAAATTTATTTTAAACGGAAACAAAAATGTCACTTTATGGAATACAAGTGAAAACTTTTTAAATGTCCCTGAACAATATATATGTATTACATACAAAAACAATTTTATAATTAAGGAAATTGCAAGTTTCAAAATGTGTTCCATACCTCCCTACTAACAAGGAGGCATGGGACTGAAATAAAACAAATTATAATAAGGTACAAATCCTCTAGTGTTACACATACAGTCTAACAAAGGCTGTAATTTTTGTAAATCTATTTGAAATGCAGGTAATAATCAGACTGTCTGACCAGTCATTTGTGGAATTGGAGGTTTTAACAGGATATTTGTCTTCTCAACATAACTTTCATGAAAAGAAATGGAATCTCCAGTTTCCATTATTTCTTCACATGTGCTGTACATTGAAACCAAAACTATCCTCTATAGTGTTGACTATTCCTATACATATCGTAATTTCCAGAAGAAACGCCGCGGCGTTTACGTGTTTTAAACTGAAATTTCAAGCGATGCGCCGTTTACGCGCATTTTTTTTTTTTTTTTTCAAACAAGCGTGATATTTTTCTGAATTTTTCCGAAAATTTAAAAAAAAAATCAATCAGAACTCCAAAATTTCAGACAAAATGTATCGCGAATTCCGACAAATGGTCGCAAAAACAAATTAATTTCGATTTCGTCAAAATATCGCAAAAAAAAGGCAATTTTCGTTAAAAGACCACAAAAAGTTACGCAAATTTCGCATTGGATTACGAATAAACGAAAATTGCATTTTCGAATGAATTTCCCTCTTACCTCCCCCTCCCCTTCTTTTATAACTTTCAGAAAATTTGTTCTGAATCCGATTTTTTCCACCTGTTCCAAAGATTCAGGGATAAATCATGATGAAATGAATGAATCATGAATCTTTGATGAAATGTGCTTTTTTTCAAGATTTTTTTAATTCATTTCATACTTTTTTGGCCTTTTTTTTTACAAATTTCTTCTTTTTTCTGCATTTTTCGACAGAATTTACGTTTTTTTTAAAAAAACCCAATTTTTTTTCAAGTATTGCTTCAATTATCAAAATTCATGATTCATTCAAAGATTCACGATTCATTCTGCAAATTTTGTGAAACGATAGCGGAAAAATCCCGTGTAAGCACCCCTTCTAATTATTTACGATTTTTCGTCACGTTTGGGGGGAGGGGGGCGGATTAACGGTTTTTATGGTACTGTTAGGGGAAAAAAATCACCGTATCCGCTGCGCCACACTAAGCATATTTTTACTTTTAAACTCGTATGCATCGTGGCACTTATTCCCGAAAATATGGCATTTAAATAATATTATTCATTTTGTATTTATTTATTAATTTCTGATTAATAATTTCATTTTTATGATGTCTTAATACAGATTATTAATGTGTTTCTGTTTAACACGTCAACCGCGATTACCGTGGAAATTTCACCTGCGGCGTTTACGACCATTTTCTAAATTTTTTTGAGTGATTTTTCGAGATGCGGCATTTTTTCCAGAAATTATGGTAGCTCATATCTGGTTTTTAACGACAAAATAGTTTAGGCCGAATCCATGTTGATTCAGGCAGGGGGGTTACCTTCATAGTCTCAGAAGTTCTTTGATTGAACGTATGTTAGAATTCAGGAAAAAATAAAATTCCCGTAATTTTTGGTTTTCCCCAAAAAAATTTCTGGACCGAGATACAGGGTGCCAAAGATGGCATCCCGAGCACCTTTTCCCATTTGCGATTTTCGAAAAAAAGTTTAAAGTGCTCTATCTCTAAAACGATGCAAGATATCTCGTTGCAGTTTATTTTATTTTAAAGATAATATTTTTCTGCTTAAAAAGATATACTCTATTTTAAAATATTTATTTAATTATTTTTACAGCAGCCTTCTAAAAAAATGTTTTTTAATCAAAAATTTTTTTTTCTCAAAAATGCCAATTTTAAAAATTTTAATTTTTTTACTGTAAGTCAATACCATTGAGTACTACCTTCACTGTAAAGGAGAACTTCCACTTTTGAGTTTAACAATTTTTAGAATCATTTCAAGAATTTAGAGAATTTTACAGGAACTGCATGTCAAAAGTTACAAAAAAAGTCTCTCAATTTTTGTTTATTTGTATCATATGTAGCCTATTACATATCCTAAACAAGTTAGAAATCACACATCAAACATGGTAAATGAGGTGCATTCATACTATGACTAGTTTTATAAATATTTAGATCTTGGTGCAATAAGTATTACACTCTTGTGAAAACTGGCATGAATACAAAATTTATTATGTTTCTATATATTAAATTCAGTAATAGAGAAGTAATATGAATCCATCTTAAAAAGAATGTAATCACTAGGGCAACCTGGAATCATTACTTATCATGGGATATGTTTAAATTAATTATGTGTGATAGGATTTAACAGGATGAATAAAATATTTATGAGTGTTCTTTTTTTTTTTTTCTTTTCAAAGTTTTAATTTGACTTTCATAACATTTGACAATCTTTTTTACAACATTTGTTGCTTTTTTTTTTTTTTTTTTTTTTTTGGAGGTAACATTTTTTTTGTTTGAAATGATATATTCAATTTTGTAAAAATGTATTCATAAGCAGCCTTTTGATTTATTTTTAATTAAAAGAAATCAAAAATGCCAATCCTAAATTTATTTATTTATTTTTTGCTGTTGATTAATACCATTGAGTAGTTACTGCCTTCCTTATTTCGGAAAACTTCCACTTTTGATTTTGACAAGTTATGAAACACATGTAAAATTTTGCCATATATTTTACCAGTTCCTGTATGACAATTACATACTGGTCTCAGGAAATCAAAATCTTAGTCTTGTTTGACATACGATTTTATTTCTTAATAAGTATAAAAAACTGACAGCTTTAAAAACAGCTTACAAAAGAAAAAAACACATGCAGTAAAGTTAACAAAATATATGTATAAGTTTCAAAACATATTACTTCCAGTATACTCTGCTTAGAACTGAAATTAGAAATTCATAGACTTTATAATTTGTTGAACAGTATCTGTATCTTCCTTTGATATTTAGTGATGCCTTCCTGTTTAACTAATAGGTTCTGGGGCTTCCATAATCCTTAAAACATTGTAAATAAGAAGTGAACACTGGTGGTGATGTTGCTTTCTTGCAGATGGAAATCTATACCCAACAGCCGATCCCAGTGGGAGCATAAAGTTAATGACAATTTCATAAACAACTGATATCATTTACCTTTGCAATCCACAACTCACAGTAATATACACAGGCAACAAAAATTCGTTTTTATAAATTGTGAATCTGAATATTTTGCAATTTTTCAGAGATCTTGATTGGACAAATGAAATTTCTTCTTGCTTGCTGTTCAAAGTTGTGCAATATAGGTACTATGATAGTAATAGATGAATATACCCATCACTATGATATTAATGGACGATTGTTCATTCTGTTAAATTCTATCCTACATAATTAAACATCCCATGATAGGTAATGATTCTAGGTTGCCCTGGTGTTTACGTTCTTTTTAAGATGGATTCATATTACTTCCGTATTACTGAATTTAATATATAGAAACATAATAAATTTTGTATTCATGCCAGTTTTCACAAGAGTGTAATACTTATTGCACCAAGATCTAAATATTTATAAAACTAGTCATAGTATGAATGCACCTCATTTACTATGTTTGATGTGTGATTTCTAACTTGTTTAGGATATGTAATAGGCTACATATGATACAAATAAACAAAAATTGAGAGACTTTTTTTGTAACTTTTGACATGCAGTTCCTGTAAAATTCTCTAAATTCTTGAAATGATTCTAAAACTTGTTAAACTCAAAAGTGGAAGTTCTCCTTTACAGTGAAGGTAGTACTCAATGGTATTGACTTACAGTAAAAAAATCAAAATTTTTGAGATTGGCATTTTTGAGAAAAAAATTATTTTTGATTAAAAAAAATTTTTTTTAGAAGGCTGCTGTAAAAATAATTAAATACATATTTCAAAATAGAGTATATCTTTTTAAGCAGAAAAATATTATCTTTAAAATAAAATAAACTGCAACGAGATATCTTGCATCGTTTTAGAGATAGAGCACTTTAAACTTTTTTTCGAAAATCGCAAACGGGAAAAGGTGCTCGGGATGCCATCTTTGGCACCCTGTATCTCGGTCCAGAAATTTTTTTGGGGAAAACCAAAAATTACGGGAATTTTATTTTTTCCTGAATTTTAACATATGTTCAATCAAAGAACTTCTGAGACTATGAAGGTAAGATTTTTTCTTTGCCTGCCTGAATTGACATGGACTATGCCTTTAATAAAAAAAATACTTTACATAAATTTCAGCACAGATATCATATACACACCCCATTGGCACTAGTGCAACAGAAAACAGATTTTATTTTTCAGATGGTAACCTGGCTATTGTTGTTTACTTAATTTATTAATAAATTGTTCATTTACTTTCATGTTCTTCTTTTAAGTAATATAAATTGTTTTGCTCTATAGTCATTAATTAAACTTGTTTCATTTATTTTTTTTTAGTAATAGAAAATAATTAAAAAATATGTATGCAATTATTTAAAAATGAAATTTTCATGCTCATATTCTGCTATTAGGCTATTACAGGCCTCGCAGCGCTCCTATAATTCCTATAAATTTTTTAAAAATTCCTATTTTTCCTATATTTTTCATCCCTCCACCCTGGATTCTTCCGCGATTTTCTGCATTTTTATCATGTTCCACTTTTCTGTTTTTTTTTTTTTTTTAAATATATTGTCAAAACATCGTGAAAAAATGGGAATTTCGTTTAAAGATCGCTTGAAAAAAAATAAGATTTTCATCAAAAAGTCTCAAAAAATGCTATTTTCATCTAAAAATCGTGAATACATGCTATTTTCATAAGAAAAACCTGCGATTTTCGTCAAAAGATCACGACAAAATGCGTTTTTCATCAGTAGATCGAGGAAAAAAGCTCAATTTTCATCAGAAGATCCCGAGAAAAACATGGTTTCGTGAAAAAAAGTGCTATTTTTAGTCTAAAGGTCACGAATAAATACTATTTTAAAATGAATTTTTTTTATGTTAAATACTATTCAAAAGATCGCAAGAAAAATGTGATTTTTATCAAGATTGCTGAGAAAATGCCAATTTTATCAAAAAAATCACTAAAAAAACACTATTTCCACCTTAAGGTCACATGAAAACGTGTTTATCGTCAAAAGATCGTATGTATAATGCAATTTTCACCAAAAATTCGCAAGAAAAATGCAATTTTCATCAAAAACTCGTGAAAAAAATGCAATTTTGTTCAAAAAATCTCGCAAAAACATGTTTATTGTCAAAAGATCGCGAGAAAAATGCGATTTTTATCAAAAGATCGCTAGAAAAACCAGATTTCTGTTTTAAGATCGCAAGAAAACGCGTTTATCATCAAAAGGTCGTGAAAATAACACGATTTTTGTCTTAAAATTGCGAGAAAATGCAATTTTCGTCTGAAAATCGCGAAAAAAAAGCATTTTCCACCAAAAAATCACGAAAAAATGCAATTTTCGTCTAAAGATTGCAAAAAAAAACTCATTTCTCGTCTAAAAATCACATAAAAAATTCAAATTTCATCAAATAAAAAAATAGAAAAAAACTTATGTTAAAAGATTGCAAGAAAAGTGGGATTTTCCCCTAAGTATCAAAGGGAAACTGCAAATTCCATCTAAGCATTACAGAAAAAAAAAAAAAAACCTGGGAATACGTTGGAAAAATGTATAATTAATGTAGGGCAAGATTTCCCCACTCCCTCTTTGCTGTAACTTTTCAGAAAATTTGCTGTGAATTTCAGGTTTTTTAGAACTTTGAATTGCTCTTGCTATAGAAACTCATTTCATATAAATTTGTTATACAAAAATCATTTATAACCTTTATTTCAATTATGTTTGTTTTGATAAAAGTAAATTCTATCAGTGATGATGATTCAGAAAATAATTTTTAAAAATGTTAAATATTGCTGGAAAAAAAAAATAAATAAAAAACAACTCCTGAAGCCAGTATTTTAATCCTGAAGTGTGCTAAAATTTTCTGAAATAGTCAGGAATGAACTTTAAATAGTTTACTAATGCAGGGTTGGCGAGTTTTTGCCGAAGGTGGAAAAAACCTGGTAAAAACCGTCCCGGCAAAAATAGGTTTTTGCCAAAGAGGTGGCAAAAATAGGCTGTCCATTTAATTTTTTTCTCCAGAAAGAAAAAAAATTTTTACGAAAAAAAAAAAAAAAACTGCGTACTTAATTAAAAAATCAATATTATTCAAAATTTATTTTAACTTTTAAGTTAAATAAGCACAATTATGCATTTTATGAACGAATACTAACTTTTATAACAAGATTATAAATGAAAAAAATACCAATTTTATATAAATAAATAGAAACTTCATTTATTTATGTTTATACAATTATTAATGATTCAGATAATAGAACTCTTGAAACTAAGTAAAGCATTTATGTTTATAGTTTATATATGTTAGAAATTCGAAGAAACAGTTATAGTAACCTAAATTCAATTTAATATAAAATTATATTTAAAGCAGAAAACTGTTAAATTTCAAATTTTCAGCAATATCTTCCTCACAACCTAAATTTTGCTGTTTTAGCATGGCATAACAATAAACAAGTTTTGAAAGAGTATCTGTTGATAACTTATTTCAAATCTTAGTTTGCACAAATGAAAAATTTGAAAAAAATCTTTCAATAGCAGCACTGCTTGCACATATTTGAAGGTGAAAATCTTTTGATAATTAAAAAAATATGTATGTTAATGACTGATAAAATATTTTACTTACAAGGGTCTGTCTAGACTTTTCTCACATGGTCCTGCTTTTGTTAAATTGGGAAGTTTTTCTTGTCTTTGTGAAAATTGTAGACATAATTTTGTGAATTTTAAATGATCAGGTTTTCAGGTTCTACCCTTCACATATAGAGAAGCTAAGTAATATATTTTTTGGTGAGTTCAATTGTTTATTAACGGGCCAGGTTTTATTTTTAAATTATTAAATTTGTGAAAAGTTCAATTTAAAGGTGAAATGTCGATTTGAGAGACAAATAATTTTATGAAGAGTCCTGTTTGAGGTTAAAGAATTTTGTGAAGGGTCCTGTTTTAAGATAAATTATTTTATGAAGGGTCCTTTAAAGGACCTAAAATTTTCCTAAACATATCTCTGACTTAAGGTAAGAAAAAAATAGGTATGTAATTTTTTATTTTGTTCTTAAATTCCTAAGTAAGACTGAATCCCACCTATTTTTTAAAGATTTAAAATATTTAATAATAATTAATTAGAAAATTAAATTAAAATATTAAATAGCACACTGTTAAATTTAATTGTTTATACCATTCCATTACTACTCTTATTAGTGAGCAAATTTTATTACACATTAAAGACAAATAGGTTTTTTCCATTTTTGCCGGTTTTTTCCATTTTTTCCCTGGTTTTTTCTAGTTTTTGCCACTGTCCTGGCAAAAATACCTTTTTGCCGGCAAAAATGCCAACCCTGTACTAATGTTATAGTTTTCCCAATGTTTATACATACATTAATGTATTAAAACATGTGTTGGTGTATTTACCTATAAATAAAATTTCCTATAAATTTCCTATATTTTCTTCAAAAAAATTCCTATATTTCCTACCTATAATATTTTTGAAGAAAGTCACTTCTAGGCCTGCTATTAGCAAATGTGAATTTTTCAAGTCTGGTCCAGCTTCCGATTTGGTAGAATTAGCCCTACAACTTTTATCATGACCTGCCAGTTCTGCTGCAATAGAACAAATGCTTTCCAATTTTGGACTAATTCATTCAAAACTCTTTAATTAATTAGATACAGAAAAATGTTCAAAACAGGTTATGTGCTACCATATGCTACACAAGGCAAATGAATTGGATTATTGAACTAAATTTCTACTTTGATAATTTTCATTTGGATTGATTTTGATTATGTAATCAAATTAATTGGAAATATTTAATGAATGTTTTATTTTTTAAAGTTATGTATTTAATTAGATAAACTACATAATATTTTGTGTTTTAGAAGTATTTCATAGATCATGCTAGGATGTGTAGATGACTTTCAGGTTATGTTTTTTATTTTCAAAAATTTCGATCATTATTTTAAGAAAAATTAATTAATTAATAGTAATTTTAATTTTCTACAATTCCACTAATTATCAAATAAATCCAGTATTTTCAATTTAAACATCGTAGCTTCCTTATTTGACATAATAGCAATATACAAAATAATATTTCTCTAAATTATTTTATTATTAATTATTCATCTTTAAAACTATATTAATCAATCTTATTTTTAAATACAAATTATTTTAATGTAATCGCACGGTCTTTTAATTGTATAATTCACAATTTATGCGATTTCAAAATTATGCTTAATTTCTGTATTTTTTTTATGAAGATCGTTGATTTTTCAATTTTGAGCATCGCCATTTTTTCTCTTGCCTCTTTGGGGAGCCTGGACATGACTCATAGGGGTTTGGAATGTTCCACGGCATTCTGGAATATTCGTTGGTACGAATTACCCACCAAATCTCGGCGTTTAGACCCCCTCGATGACGCATCTTTTTTCTGGACGATACTCGATTAAGAGAGAAAGTGTGCGCTGATTGGCTGGGTGAACGTGCGTTGTTGAGAAGGCAGGCGATGCACTGATTTATTTGACAGTTTTTTGGGGAGAGCGTGCGAGATTCGGACGTGTAAGCCGTACACTGGACCTTTGGGTCCAGCGTGGGCGGTTAGAATTTCTTTTTAAGTTTTTCAGGGAGCACGATTTAGAGTAACGAATGTAGCAGCAACTCTCTTTATTATCCTTTTTCCTAAAGTAAATCCCCGCACATCATATTTTAATTTCATTTACATCATGTCTTCATTCAGCCCCAGCAGTAAAATTTTTGTCATCGTAGTATCTTCATGAACATAGCAGAATCCTCCAAAAGACTTGGTGAAAAGTAGACAGAGGATGATTGCCATATATGCCCTTCCAGCCAACTAAGGCTTGGTGGAGATCCACTGGAAACATCAAGAGCCGTCGCCTTGATTTTGGCTGCGGAATCTCGTCGACGTGGTCGATCCTCACCTGCGAGAGTGTGTGGATAGTCACCGTGAAATCCATCGACTCATGATCTCCAGCGTGATGGATATTGCTCTGCTACGTGTTGGAAAGCCTTGCCATCCTCGATTGTCAAAAATGTCGATTGGAACTTTTGGAAGAGCACCTTAAAATAGATAATAACAAGGACTGTTAACACAATCTGCAAAACATAAGAGACTTTCGTCTAACAGGAACTTTTTGATGAACCAGCACCTCATATGTCCATTGATGTATTATTTTCTAATTCACAAACTTATAACGTGGCCACGGCAGGGTTGGGTTTTTGACATGACATTTCGAAAATCTGTCTAAAAGTGTCGAAATTTGTCAAAAAGTGTCAAAAACCTTATACACATTTTTTTTTCTTTTATCAATCATTAGTGATATTTTAAATTAAATAAAGCTAAAAACTGGTTAAATAATAATTTCTATATTATGTAAATAATTTTTATTTAGTTATATTATGAGTTGTAATAAAATTATGTATCACCAGGGATATGTTTAAGAAAATTTTAGGTCCTTTAAAGGATGCTTCACAAAATAATTTATCCTCAAACAGGACCCTTCACAAAACATTTTATCCCAAACCAGGACCCTTCACAAAATTATTTGTCTCTTAAATAGGCCTTTCACATAATTTTTTCACCTTCAAATTGAACTTTTCACAAATTTAACCATTTAATAATAAAATCTGGCTTGTAAATAAGCAATTGAACTCACCAAAGAGCATATTACTTATCTTTTTATATATGCAAAATAGAAATCAATAATTTAAAATTCACAAAATTCTGACAAGAAATTTCACAAATATGAGAAAAAAATTCACAATTTCACAAAAACAGGACCCTGTGAGAATAGTCTGGACAGACCCCTGATCACAATTTAAATTATATGTCAATGTCATGTATAGGAAAATAGTTAAAAACATTGAAGCTACTGTACATTTTTCAAAGTATTATTTACATTTGTATCTTTATTACTATTAAGTGTTCAGTTTGATGTACAAAATTTTAAGTTTAATTTATGCTTTAAAAAAAAAAAAAAGTTTGTGTGAATTTAAAATGATTGCTATTCAATGACTGATTATAAGTTCCTTCTAATTTTATTGATTCTAAATGTTTGTTTTCATGCATAGATATAAACCACAACTGCAACACAAATGTTCTAAGAGTAATCAAATTAATTATAATATGAAATCAATATAATTAAATGTTCTTTAAATCAATATGTTAAAAAGAGGTGTTTTATTTTCAGTTACGTTACCCATATATATCTTCATTTTACTATGTCAGTTTCAGTTTAATTCTTTAGAACAATTTGTTTATGTTAAATTTTTCTTTTATGCATTATAAATTGCCCACCAACCCTTCCCTTTTTTTTCTTTTTGAGTATATTATTTCAGAAGCTGTAAATCTAGCCTTTAATGCTTAATTATTTGTTTGTGGAATGTACATTTGCAAGCAAAGAACAGGTGTAACATTTTTTTCTTAATTTGGATTCTATTAACTATAACTATATTTGGCACCTGCCTGTGTAGAATAATGTAGTTAGGTCAGTATTGTGCAATTACTTGTCAGTTTGAAAAGCAAATCTGTGTTTTATAGAAATTATTTAATCATACTTTTTTAAAAATTGCTGAAGCTACTTCTAAGAGGGAAATTATTTCAATTGTGGTTACATAGCTTTATCCAGAGATCTTGTTTAGTTAATGTGTACTAAATCTGTTTCTGTAGTACAGCTTTTTTCCTTAAGTCATGGATAAAGGTGGTAGTAGTGTTCACTCTAGAAATAAAAAGGGCATGGTGCTATTCACTATAAAGGGCACTACTGTAGCAGAAAAAGGCACTTTTGCAAGAAAAAATCTGTTATTGCCTTTAGAAGGGGAAAAAAAAGGCGGGAAAATACCTAATTTTTAAGTGTGATAAATCAAGTAACATTAATTTTGAATGATTTTATGATAAAAAAAAATGAAAAATACAATTAAATTAAAACCTGATTGAATAGTTTCATGTTCTTTTTCTTAAAGAAATGAGAAAATTCTATCATTTTGGGGCACACAAATTTAGAAATATTACGAAATAAAAAAATATTTATTAAAAATCTCTGGGTAAAACAAGTGGTGCATTTTACTGTTTTTAAAAAAGGCAGGGTGCATTTTATAAATTTGAAAAGGGGCAGGGTGCTGCATCCTTCAAAAATGGCCTAGAATGAACACTAGGTGCTAGGCCTAAAAATGCTGTGTGGTATGATTTTTTCTGTGTGAAAGATGGAAATAAAACTTATGGAAAATGCAAAAGATGTGGACACACTATGGCCAATAGAGTTGACAGAATGAAAGGTCATTCAGCAAAATGCAAAAATGCAGAGCATGTACAAGAGAAAAGAGAAGATTATGTAAATAAAGAATAAGAACATCTGCACATGGAAATTGATATTGGAAGTCCTGAGAACAATAGTCATGTGAATGAAACTGTAAACAATAACCATGAAGAAAATGATTGTACTTCAAATATTACAAGTGCTAAGAAACTTTGTTTTGAACAAAATAAGGTAGATAACTATATAGTAAAAACTACACCTATCATAAAAAAGCAGTTGGATCTACAAGTTGCTAGATTCTTTTATAGCTGTAATCTGTAATATCCCCTTTAGCGTTGTTGAACAAGAGGAATTTGTCAAGCTAGTACAGCTTCTTCACCCTGGATATAAACCACCTTCTCAAAAAACATCTGGTAGCCTTCTAGATGAAGTTACTGAAACTTTAGAAAGTGAAATGAAATCAGAACTTCAAGGAAAAGATTGTACACTAGTTGAAGATGGATGGAGTAATGTCCATAATGATGCCGTAATAGCTTCTTGCCTGCATGTTGAGGGAAAGGTTTTCTACCTTGAAGCTACTGATTGTGCAGGTCAATCTAAAACAGCTCAGTTTTGCAAAGAAAAAGTAAAAAACTCGATAGCTCTAGCAAAAAATAAATTTTCCTGCAATGTCTCATGTATGGTTACTGACAACGAAAGAAAAATGCAAAAAATGTGGGAGTTGTTAAAAGAAGAAAATGATGATCTTCTTGTGTATGGATGCTGCGCCCACTGGATGAATCTTCTTGGGAAGGAAATTACTCCACTGATATTTTGACAAAATTTCGCATCCCATGGGATGCGCAAGAGCTATTTTATAAGTTCCATCACCGATTTTTTTTGCATCATTTACGTGCTATAGCCCGTCCGTGGCATTGCTGAGTCTGCAGGGTTCCTTAAAAGTCTGCGACGTCCGTCGCAATGTTGCGCACATTCTGCCACGGGGTTTAGGGGGCACCAAATTTATGCTGCAAACGTCATTTTTGGGCTGTCACAAGAAAAGGTTGGGAGGAGAAGGGAGCGCCAAATTCTAATTATGCCCCGGATGCAATTTTCTCTTCGCAAGAAAATGGTTGTGAATCTGGAAAATCCGCTTTTGGAACAATAAAAGCACAAATTTGAAACAGGAAAATTAGTTTTTAGAACAGAAAAATTAATTTTTGGCATTAACTTTTTTTTTTTTTTTTTTGTGCCCATTTGACAAAGTTTCATTTTTTGCAAATTTTTGGTGAAATTTGCCATTTTTTGTGAACACAGAATTTTCCATTTTAGTGCCATTTTTGGGCGAAAATTGTTGGGTTTTTTCGCTATTCTTTTGATGAAATCTGTCGTTTTATCGCGATTTTTTGACGAAAGTTACCTTTTGTCATGATGTTTTAGTGCAATTTTCCGTTTATAGCGAATCATTTGACAAAATTTTCCGTTTTATCATTATTTTTGCTGTTTTCTTCATGATCTTTTGAGGAAATTTGCTGCTTTTTCACGATTTTGCTACGAAATTAGTTATTTTTCGCAAATCTTTCCAGAAATGAGTCGTTATTTTGCAATTTTTTAACAAAATTTGCCGTTTGTTCGCAATCCTTTGGCAAAATACCGCGTCTTGTGGGACGCATAAGAGCTATTACTTGCGTTCAGTCGCTGATTTTTGGCATATTTTATGCACTGTAGCACGTGTGCATCATCGCTGAAGGGCTACATTTTTTCAAATGTGGGGAAAGAAGGGTGCTATTTTTTTATGAGCAACAAGAGAGGCGCTAGTTTTTGAATTAGGGGCAAGAGGGGCCCTTTTTTGTTAACTAAAGGGCAGGAGGGGCGGAGCACCCCCCCCCTCCCCTCCTGAAACCCTCTGAGGGAAACTCTGCATGAAACTTATTAAAAGAAAAACAGGGAGAACAGTTCTGCTAAATTGTATGATGAGTGTAAATCAGGAAGGAATATAAGTAGTTTAGCATTACATTTTATTAAGCAAAAAATTAAAAAAAATAAAGATTGATCCCTGTAACTGGCAGCAAAAAATTTATGCTCATATATAGAGAGAAAGAAACTGCTAAAATATTAAATACTGTGTACTCACAACAGCAATATTCCATCCCTTATTTGCCACACAGCATATACAGGTTATTGTTTTGTTAAAAAAAAAATAAAAGTGCACTAAACTTCTATGAACAAATGTAGAAAACCTTTAGGAATCATTATTTAAGATACAGTAACAAGTCCTAATCTGGGGATAATTTTTCAATATTAGCGAGTGACAATAATGCTTCAAAGATTTTGGTTGAAAAGTTAATCATTTTGTTTAAAAAAGAAAAGGACTGACTTTCTATTTAATATAAATCATAGAAAATGTTAACATTATATTTAAAGCATTAGAAATCTTAGACATAGATGCTATAGTATACAAATGGAATAGGAAATAAATTATAGCAACCTTTTTATTAGAGCCACTTTGACGTCAAACTGGAAGCATTTCTTAGAAAGTGACGTCACATTAATTAAATAATTTTTTTCTAAATCTTTTTCTCTGAATAATTTTCTTGAAATTGAAATAGGTGTATTATATAGGCTTTAACTTCAAATATTTAAATGAAGGTACTATGTCACGTTAATACACTTCTAGAAAACTTTTGAAATAAATACAAAAAATTAGATCAGGATGCATGCATTATATGTTTTTGTTTTGTTTCTTTTTAGGTTAAATCATGATTAACTTTAGTTCTTCAGGTGGTTTTGGAACAAATACTGGAGTATTTGGTAATACCACCACTACACAGAATCCTATGAAAGACTTTGAAGTTGTTTCTCCACCAGATGATTCTATTAGCAGTCTGGCTTTTAGTCCTGCATGTTTGCCACAGAACTTTTTGATAGGTGGAAGCTGGGACAATCAAGTAATAATAATCTCAAGTTATGTTGTACTGTATTAAATAATGTAATGTTTATTGCAAGTTTATTAAAAATGTAATTTGTATACTTTTATTAATATGAAATTGTCAACAATATTATAATAAGTAATAGAAACAGGAGTTTTATCTAATTAAATCAGTTTGTAGGCATGGCAGAAAGTTGAAAGATCAACTGGATAATTCCTTCAAGGGTCTGTCCAGGCTTTTTTCACAGGTTCCTGTTCTTGTGAAATTGTGAAGTTTTTCTTATATTTGTGAAAATTCTAGTCATAAATTTGTGAATTTTAAATTACTGAAGTCTTCAAGTTTTATCCTTCATATATGAAAAAACTAAATAATATGATTTTTAGTGAGTTTAACCGTTTATTTACAGGCCAGATTTTATTTTTAAATGGTTAAATTTGTGAAAAATTCAGTTTGAAGGTGAAAAAATTCTGTAAAAGCTCTATTTAAGAGAGAAATAATTTAGTGAAAGGTCCTGTTTCAGGATAAAATATTTTGTGAAGGGTCCTGTTTGGCGATAAAAAAAATTGTGAAGGATCCTTTAAAGGATCTAAAATTTCCCTTGACATTTCCCTGTCCTTTCACCAAGTATATCTCTAATTGATAAAGGAAAAGTCATTTGCAAGATAGTAAATTTGTTCTCACATTTTATAAATTCAAAATTTTCACTAATATTCAATCATATTTCACAATAACAAAATTAAATCACCAGACACATAGGCATAACCAGCCTTTTAAACAGAGGGTGCCCAAATTTTTTCACCTGAACATGTTGAGTATAAACAATATCTCATATACACTGCTCAAAACAATTAAAGGATATTTGAAGTTTTATATAAAATAAAGATATAAACGAAAATTTTTTTGCCGAAAATAGAAGAAGATAATCACAAATGCAAATTTTTCTGGTTTTTAAACTGTGGAGTATGCAAATTTTGAGTTTGATGTCAAAAACGTCGCTTCAGCGGCAGCGAATGAAATTGGACTTTCAACTGGATAAAAGAGAATGAAGACAAGGATTATCGGCATTCAGTGATTGCTTTGTTTTGATGAGTACGATGTCTCAGCGAAGTCATTTGACAGATTCAGAAGCTTGGAGAACTGTTGGTAGGTTAGAGGGGGGCCAAACTCAAGCCAAAGTAGCGCAAGCCATTGGAGTGTCACAAAGTGTCATTTCCAGGATCTGGAACCGTTTTTTGGAGAGTGGATGTGCAGGCCGAAGACCAGGGCAAGGTCGTAGACGGGCAACAACGCCCAATGAAGATCGGTATTTAGCGTTAACAGCTCGGAGACACCAAAACATGAACGCTACTCTTCTCCAACAACACCTTCGCTCGGCTACAGGCAGGGTTGCCGGCTTTTTTTGGTTTTATCCACTTAAAAAAAGCCGGCTAAAATTGAAAAAAGCCGGCTTTTATTTTTAAAGTGTTAATTTGTATCAAATCCATATTAAATTTGGATTGATTTATTTTTAATACATTTTTAATTATTTACTACTAAAAAAGTTATAAATTTCTATTTAATTTTTCAAATAAGTAAGTCTTTATAACTGTTAGAAGTCAACTGTGAAGGCATTATGTGCAAAAATATATATAAATCTTGGAAAAAAGAAAATATAACAAAAAATGTGTTTTAAACTTCTATATTTCATAGTTCTACTTATATTACACATTCTTAAGAATTATATTTAATTGAATTATGACAAAATGTAACATATCAAAGCATTCATGGAAATATTTTTCAAGTCAATATGTAAAGATTACATCATAGATGAACAATGGTGAAAGACAAATAAGGAACGATTCAGTATTTGAGGCGAGTTTATACATAATTATATATACTCAAACAACAACAAAAAATGTTTAATAAAATTTGTTGAATTAAAATTTTGAATAGCTCTTTGTTATTTAAAAGTGCTTATATGCCGTCTTGCATGAATATATTCATGCATATGCTAATTGAGAATACATGAAATAAATTGTGAAATATAATTTATTATGAAATATGCATAATTCATAATATTATTTTCAATAGTGAGAAATTGTGATTTTTTTATATGTATGATTTTAAATGTTTATAGGGAATAAAACATGACATTTTGATAACTCTTAAAATTAGTTGAGTAATAAAACATGTAACTAAGTACCCATTGTCCTCTTTAATTTTATAAAGAAATAAAAATGGAAAAACAAGGTTGGATTAAAGATTAATGTAAATCAAAAAAAGCACTTGGTATGGGCATTTTATAATTTAGCTGACATATTTGCAATTCTGACTATAAATTACTACCAATTCCATCAATATGTCATTCTAGTATTAATGTCTTCATTATTGAAAAATTGGGTTATAACCCAATTTCTCATAATAAATCATAATTAAAATCCCAATTTTTTATTTTAATAAATTTATTAAACTCAAACTAAATTAATCATCATTAAAACTAGTTAAAGGACACTTAAAAAATGTGTAGCTTATAATAAAAACGCTTCTCTGTATAAAAGCCAATTTTGGCCAAAAAAGGCCAATTTTGGCCAAAAAAAAGCCGGCTAAAACCAATTAAAGCCGCCGGCCTGGCTTTTTTTAATTTTAGCCGGCTTTTTTGCAACCCTGGCTACAGGCACCACGATTTCAACTCAGACTGTCCGAAACCGGCTCCATGCTGTAGGTCTATATGCTCGCCGACCGATGGTATGTGTTAGATTAACATCAAGGCATCGTCGTGACTGCAGGGAGTGGGCAACCGAGCATGTCAACTGGAAGAGAAATGAATGGAGCAATATTCTGTTTTCTGACGAGTCCCGTTTTTCTGTGCATCCAGATAATAGGTGTATTTTCATCTGGAGGGACCGTGGCAGTAGGAATAATCCTGCGTTCGTGTTAGAAAGTGTCTGATTTGGCAGTGGAGGAGTGTTGGTGTATGGTGGCATCTCCATTGACGGGCGTATTGACCTCTACATCATTCGAGATGGAGCTCTGACTGGTCGCTGATATAGGGATGAGATCCTCAGACCTATTGTAGTCCCTTATGCTGCAGCAATCGTAGATAACTTCATTTTAATGGACGATAACTGCAGGCCACATCTTGCAAACCTGGTGGAGGATTTCCTTTTCGAGGAAGGAATCGTTCGAATGGAATGGCCAGCGTGTTCTCCAGACATGAATCCAATCGAGCACTTTTGAGACGCTTTAGGAAGACGAGTTTCTGGCCGCCAACAACCCCCACAAACTCTCCAAGAACTGGAAAGAGCTCTTCTGGAAGAGTGGGGCAGAATACCCCAACTCGCCATTAATAGCCTCATTGAGTCCATGCCTCAAAGGTGTTCAATGTTGCTGGCCGCCCGTGGAAACCATACCCCCTACTGAAAATGATTTTCTGTGAAGAAAACACCTTTTCTTATTCTTTTTTTCTCATATGCACAAATTGTGTTTTTTTCCTTTTGTACACAAATGCGCAATAAAATGCTTTTTTTTCTGCCAAACATGTGTAATTTATTCTCATATAACCTACTATGTCTGTCAACCATGTATCAATCAGCTAAAAAGTTCCCCAGATACAAAATCCACCTAAAACTGCAATATCCTTTAATTATTTTGAGCAGTGTAGTAAAACTTAATAAAATGAAACTTCATAAAACCTATCAAATTTCTGTTTTAGATAGGGTTTTTTTTTTTTTTTTTTTTTTTTTTGTGGAAGGTATATCTGTGCAGTACTTCTTTTAACCCCTTTGCGACGGGAGCCTTTTACGAAATTTTTAATGTTTTGTCACCGGTTTTAAAAGACAGAAATTTGTGTGCTTATTAAATCGAGAACATGTTTCGAATACATAAGGCAAAATTTACGGTATAATCAGAATTTCCCCCAGAGGATTTCAGGGGGGTGCTGCACCCCTCCTGCCCCGCATCCAAAAACTAGCGCCCCTCTTGTCGCTCATTCAAAAAAATAACATCCTTCTTGCCCCACATTTGACAAACGCAGCAGTCCTTCAGCGATGATGCAGACGCGCTATAACGTGTAAATTACATAAAATATCGGCGACGGAACGCGAAAAATATCTTTTACGCCTCCCACAGGACATGTAATTTAGTCAAAAAGTTGCAAGAAAAGAGTAAAATTTTAATTTGAAAAAAAAGTGAAATAACAATTAATTTCCGGCAAAATTCATGAAAAAATGGCTAATTTCGTCAAATGATTTGTAGAAAAACGGCAAATTTCGTCCGAAAATCGCAATAAAACGGAAAATTCTGCCAAAAAAATGTGAAAAACGACTAATTTTCCCAAAAATTCACGAGAAAACGCAAAATTTCTCAAAATATCCCGAAAAGACGGCAGATTTCGTCCAAAGATCGTGAAAAAATGCAAATTTCGTCAAAATACATACACACAAAAAAAGTTAATCCCAAAAGTGAATTTTTCTGCTGCAAAATTGTATTTTTAATCCTATAAAAGCAGATTTTCCTGCTTTACAATCAAGGCGTGTGAAGAGAAAATTGCACCCGAGGCATAATTAGAGTTTGAGGCCCTCCCCCCCCCAACCCTTATCCCAACTTTTTCTTGTGATAGCACAAAAATCACGTTTGTAGAGTATAAATTTGGCACACCCTGAATTTCTGTGCCCAGGGTGACCTCCTCCTCCGCCCCCCTCTCCCTGTTCACAATCCTTTTTTGACTGTCCAAAACTTTCTAAATGTGAATAATGAAGCACCTGTTTATGAAACAAAAAGAACCCTTGTTCAACAAAAGTATTCTTTTCTTCAAAAAAAAATGTCTTTTAAATAAATCAGGCTTGCCCCTTAACAATCTTTTAAGAAAATTGGACGATTTTTCACGATCTTTTAATAAAATTTGCCGTTTTTAAGCGATCTTTCATGAAATTTGTCTTTTTCGTGATTTTTTTTTTTTTTTTTTTTTTTTTTTTTTTTTTTTTTGCAAAATCTGCCGTTTTTTGCAATCTTTCAGCAAAATCTGCTGTTTTTTTTGCGATCTTTTAACAAAATTGACTGGTTTTTCGTGATCTTTTAACAAAATTTACCTTTTTTTCTTTTTGTTCAATTTTTTGGCAGAATTTTTGCTTTTTTTTTCGATTTTTTGGTGAAATGTCTGTTTTTTTTTCATGATTTTTTGAACCGTTAGATTATTAATTCAACTCTATAAAAGTGCCCTTAAAAATCAAAAAAGTGCCCTTTTCAGAACAGTTGCGCCCTGCCCCTTTTTAAACCTGGGGGAACCTGTGGTATAATTTTACTGGTGGCGATAATCATGGTTTCTTAAGCCTATTTGTGACACTTATATGTATCGCTTGTCCCCAAGGGGTTGAAAAGGACTAGAGATGAGTTTGGGCTCAATTTTCAAGGCCTGGGCTCAACGATTTTAAGTCTGAGCCCGAAAGATTTTTTATCACCAGAGCCCGAGCCGTTACCAAAAATATGCAAAACAAAATTATATGACATTCAAAAGTAATGCCTCATTTTTAATATTATATTTTTATTTAGGTTCGCTGCTGGGAAGTTCAACAATCTGGTCAGACCATTCCAAAAGCTCAGCAGACACATCAAGGTTCGATTTTAGACGTATGCTGGAGTGATGTAAGTCGGAGTTTTTGTAGTTGAAAATTGCTTTCTCATTAAAAAATAAGGTATATCCCTTAGTCAAGACTATAAAATGTGCCTTAACCCTTTATCTACCACATTATGAATTCATGAAAATTTTACATTCTAAAGCATTTTACGCAAATTGTTTAAACTAAATTTAAAGATTTGCATAATCATTTAATAAATATTTGAAGGATTTAAAAGGATTAATTAAAATTGAGTTTACAGGGATTTTGTGCAATTTTTATGACCCGACTCAAATCTTTTATTTTTAATTATTTTCTTAGTATTTTGTAGAATTATAAAATGTACAAATATGATGTTTTTACAATATAAATATAGAAATATTTCTGCATTGGAAAATCCCCCCCCCCCCCCCCCCCCCGTAAACTCTGTATAAGTCAGAATCAATCAGGACTGACCAAAACTGAGCTAGACAAATTTCCATCTTACTCAGTCTGGCTTACAGAGAATTTACTGTACTTAGAAAGATAAATAAATATAAAAGCTATGTCAAAATTATTTATATTTTCTTATTTTTAAAGTAGAATGCTGCCTTGTAAACTTCTTACATAAACAAGTGACTATCTTTATTCATAATACTAACACATTCATGTATATGCTAGGAGCCATTGTTCAAATGAAGTATTTTATAAACAGCATATCATTTTGTATATTATTTATTTGGATATAATTCTTACCCATAATAACATGAAAATAACTTAACTAAGCATAGGATGTGCCACTGGATCTATAGTATAGATGTCTGTTAATCATATTGGCTATTTATGAGATTTTTGTGATTTATTATTAATTGGCTATAAAAGTGGACATCTGAAACATGATTTTAAATGAATTTTATAAGATTTTAGTTTTAATTTACATAAAATGGCCATTTGTAATGTAAATTAACAAAAGAAGTTGTTAAAAATAAATAGTAATATATGCGTTGGAAAAAAGCCAATAAAAGCCGGCTATTTCTACAAAAGACCGGTCTTTTCCAATAAAATTTCCGGCCTGGTTTTCTTTTTTAGAAAAAACCAGCTTTTTTGCAGCCCTGATTTAATATGCAAGTTGACTATGCATAGTTAAAAAATAAAAATAATTTTTTTATAAGTTTAAAATTTAAAAATTTTTTAAATACTCATTTTAAAAAAAAATTTTAAAAATTGTTTGTATGTTGTAATATTATAAGCTTAAAATTCTGAAATTTTTAGAGTGGGATTTGAATGGGATCAGGAGTTATAAAATAAAAGCTGAAATTTACCATACAAATTATGATTAAATAACAAAATAGATAGAATTAAATTGTTATTTTAATGGTGATTTTTATCTTTTATTTCATAACTCCTATTGATCCAATCAACAATAGAACGAAGAAGAATTTGAAAAATGATACAAAAAAACACTATCAAAATGTTTCTTTTCCCTTGGAATATTTCCAAATTTAAGATGATCTGCTGGCTATAACCAGAAACATACAAAAAAATTTTGGTTCAATTCTGCACATAAATTTATACACTTTGTGATGATACAATATTGATAATGGCACAAAAATTTCTATTGCGTTGTCTCCTTCAGATGGATTTTTTTCAAATTTAGGGAAGACCTACTAGCCATAGCCAAGCACTTACAAAAAAAATTAAGTTCAATTCTGTGCCTAACTTCATACACTTTTCAGTAATACAATATTGAAAATGGTACAAAAGTTGCTATTACAGCACCCCCTTTCGACGAAATATTTCAAAATTGGAGGAGGATCTGCTTTCCACAGTCACAAACATATACAAAAAATTTGGTTTAGTTGTATGCTCTTTTCGATGGTATAATGGCCACATATATGGACACATACAGAGACATATAGGCAGACAGACATTTTGTAAAAATATATTTTTTGGAATCTCTGACAGCTAAAACGTGTAAATCCGTCGAAAACTGAAAGTAAAAAAAAATTTAGATTACAATATTTTCTTCTATTGAAGATAGAAGGAAGTAATAATAATTGATTAATGCTGCATAAGCAGAATTTAAATAATGCAGAAATAAAAAAAAAAAAATTTAGGTCCCACCAAAATGAAACTTTTGCATAAGACAGAAAAAGGTACTTTATAAATGAAAGGCATTTGATTTATGAAATTTTAAAACTGATAATTACATTAAAAATTAACGATCATATATTTTAATTAAATCTCAAATAAATTATTAAAATTTTTAAGAAATGCTTTCTTAGTGCATTTTTTCATTTTTAAATTTTTATATAAGAGTTATACTAGTAAAACATATATTTATGAAAATACATGTATTTTCTAAAGTGCAGTTTTGTACAAAATGTTTGAAAATGTCAGTTTTTTAACACATTCTCAAAGTAATTTGTATTCATAAATGTGAAAATTGCAAATTATTTTATTCAAATAATTCAAAAAAATTGTATTTCATTTTTCTAAAAATACTATGAATCTTTCAAAATTGCCATATTAAACAGATTTTTGATTCAGGACAATGACAATCTCAGAAAAAGCATCACCAATAAGAAATTCATTTTCACTCCAATCATCATGCCTATAAATTTTATCCTTTTATGTATAAGAACGATATCAAGAACAATTATCTCTTTGGGGAAATTAATATTTTAACTTCTCTTTTCTGTGTACTATACTTATTTTTCTTCCTTTTTTCCCCTTTCTCTCCCCCTCCCTCTCTCTCTCCTGATAATGCGAAATTTAAAAGCCTGTGTAATAATAATTGTATTATATAAAAAAACTTCTATTTGAAAATCTGAATTTGACTATGAATTAATGTTAAATTCTGCAATATTGGAAATTTGTTGTATCAAAAAATGTATATGATAAATGCATGTATTTTAAAATGCTGAATAGAAATGATGACCATATTACATCAGATAAATTTCATCTCAATTATCTTTTGAGTAATGGGGAAATAGAGAGAAGAGAGGGAAGGGATCAAAGTGACTCACATTGTTCCTTATAAATATCCTTAGATGATATCAGAGTTTCCCCCAGAGGGTTTCAGGGAAGCACTCCACCCCACCTGCCCTTTAGTTTAAAAAATAGCGCCCCTCTTTCAAAAACTAGCGCCCCTCTTGTCATTCATTCAAAAAAAATAGCACCCTTCTTGCCCACATTTGAAAAAATGCAGCCCCTCTGTGATGATCTGAACGAGCTATAGCGCGTAAATTACACAAAAAATAGTCTCATATGCGTCTCGTGGGACGGGTAATTTCGTCAAAAAAATCACTAAAAAAACCACCAAGTTTCGTTACAAATTGCGAAATGACTAATTTCCAGCAAGATGCACAAAAAATTGGCTAATTTCGTAACAAAATTTCGCAAAACGGCAGATTTCCTCAAAAGATCGTGGAAAAACGACAAATTTCTTCCAAAAATCACAATAAAACGAAAAAATTTGACAGATAAGTCGCAAAAAACGGCATTTTTCGTCAAAAAAAATAGCGATAAAAAGGCAGATTTCGTCAAAAGATTTGCGAAAAAAACGGCAAATTTCGTCCAAAAATCACAATAAAACGGAAAATTCTGTGAAAAGTTCCGTTTTTTTCACATTTGTCGTTTTTTCGCGATTTTTGTAGCAAAATATGCTGTTTTTTGCGATCTTTTAGCAAAAACTGCTGTTTATGCAATCTTTTAATAAAATTTTCCATTTTTTTGCGACTTTTTAACAAAATTTACCTTTTTTTTTCAATTTTTTGATGAAATTTCTCTTTTTTTACGACTTTTTGAACTGCTAGATTCTAGATTCAACTCTATAAAAGTGCCCTTAAAAATGAAAAAGTGCCCTGAAAAATGTAAAAAGTGCCCTTTTCAGAACAGTAGCGCCCTGCCCTTTTTTAAACCTGGGGGAAACTCTGATGATATGATCTTTAACTGTATACTGCTGTGCACTATGATCTGCTAAAAAATAATTTGTTACCCAATGTAACTTTCAGTCATAGCATGTATACCTTGAAAAAAATCTTGATAGTTTTATTATATGTAAAATTCATATAAATTATTTTTAAATCCCCCTCCTTTCCCTTTCTACCTGATATATGTCTATATTTATTTTTATTTTATTTGTTTATTTTGTAGGATGGATCCAAAGTGTTTTCTGCTTCTTGTGATAATACTGTGAAGATGTGGGATTTAAATAGTAACCAAGCCATTCCTGTTGCACAGGTAAGGCAGTAAAACATTTTAGAATTACATTACCGTAAAATACCGTTAATCCGCCCTCCCAAACATGACGAAAAATCGTAAAATAATTAGAGGGGGTGCTTACACGGGATTTTTCCGCGATTGTTTTATGGGGATGAATCATGATGAAATGTGTTGGCATTTTTCAATTAAAGAGTTAAGTTTAAGTTTTAAGTTCATTTAAAATCCCAATAAGTTTTTCCCCCTCTCTTTCACTCATCCTCATAATGTTTAATAAGTTATTTGAAAGTTCATTTGTTATATTTAAAGTTTATTAATATTTGTAGAAAAGATTTAAAAGTTATGACATGGCTGGTTAGTAATTGAAAAAATGTAAACAAACTTTTACTTTCAATATTTTTCAAAGTTTAAATGTTAATTATTCATACATATATATATTACCTTTCTTAAATATAAAGGACTCTTTTATTATATAATTAATGCAAAAATATTTACTAGATAGTTTAGTTGTGAATGAAGTAACTTCACACTTGTAGCTTGCAAACTTAATGCCATGTCAACTGTTTTGAGTTATGGTAGGTTGGTTGGTAGCCAAATACCAGAGTTAATGTTTTCTAGTTAAACTTATTTATTAAACTGTTGTTTTATTTATTTGTGACCATAACCTTTTCTTAACCTATGCTAATGTTTTGTATTAACTGTGACTTTAATGTTCTTTGCTGTATAAATAGTGATGCATCAGATTTAATAGGTGTGTACTTGCCTGGCCAGCAGTATCTCCACTGTTTGTTTTGGAGTACTTGAAGGTGGAAGCCATTTAAGGCTGAGTAAAATGAAAGCATATATATCTGTTTAGTTATGTTTTTAATTATGTTTTCATTATAAGTTTAAATAAATGAAAATGAAAGTTTAGTTTACTTTACTAGTAGTTCTTGGAATTCTACAAAACATCTACATTTATTTAGCTTACCTACAGCTGGCAAAATGAGACATTAACTTCTCCTCCCCCAACAAAATGAATGAATCATGAATTTTGATACTTAAAACAATACTTGAAAATTTTGCGTTTTTTTTTTTTTTTTTTTTTTTTTTTTTTTTTTTTTTTAACGTAAATTCTGTAGATAAAACTCAGAAAAAAGCACGAAATCTATTAAAAAAATTACGAAAAAAATGCCAATTTCATCAAAGATTCATGATTTATTCATATCATCTGGATTCAGCGATTTTGGGAAAAAGGGGCACTTTCTCGGGATTTTTTGAAAATTTAAAATTTTTTATAAAGTGGGGAGGAGGCGTTTGATCTGGATGGGCAGATTAACGGGATTTTATGGTAATCATGGGTGATGAAAATGTTTAGAATGCTTAAAATCATTGCATGTTTTATATCTTTGTATTAATCTGAACCCACTTAATCTTATAATTTATTATTTTTGGCAAATTAGTATAATCTTTTCAGGTACATATAAAAATGTTTATCTGTTGCTTTATCCTGTCAAATGCAGTTATATATTTTTAAAGCTTCAACAAAAATATATTTTTAAAAACTTTTAATGAAGTATTTACGTTGAAAGTAATTTTTAAAATGTATAAAATGTAACAATGCAGAGGAATCTCCTTTATGAAATTTATGTGTTTCTACTTAAGACATATTGCTGATTAATAGGGACAGTTGCATTTTCTCCATCATTTTTCATTTGCAATTAATATTGAGAATATCACTTAGTATGTACTATTTATCAGATAATAGAGACATTTTTTTTTCATTAATTGACTGGGTAGAATTAAAACAAGTTCTTTACATTATTTCTTCAGAAGCAAAATTTAGCCTAACTTTGACTGTTGGGTAATAAAAAAATTTACCAATGAAAGGGAAGAAGAGAAAGAAAACAGTTCACCATCAAAAACAGAATTGGCCATCCTATTCATGTTAATGTAGCTAGATGAGATTTCATGAATATTTTAATAAGAACAAGTTGGAAATTGCATGTCAGATGTAGCAAAATCAAATGTGTTCCTATTATAACTAAAATTTCAAAATGTACAGCACTTCAGATACAATTCAGTATCCAAAATCTTTTGTATTTCTTTATAAATACTAAATGCTTTCTAGGAATTAACCTCAGCATATATATCAATGTCATGAAATGTGAAATAGTTTTAATATAATTAAGATGCACCCCAAACAATGTTTCCCCTTATATCATTATGTTATAGAATACTTTTGTGTTGCCTTGTACATTAATAAAAATATCTTTTGCACCGCAGATTTTATAGAATGTATATTTTAGTATGTATTTCATAGATGCATATGAATTGTATTATGTTTGAAAGAGTGTATCAATATTAAAATGCATTTGAAACTATTTTTTCCCATTGACTGTAATGTAGCAGAATAATTTTGATTGTCCCTTTTCATAAAGTTTGAAATGACTCAACGAAATTATATAATAATTATATACTTTTATATTTCAATTAATATACTAATAATATACTAACTACACTACTAAATATACTAATTATATTTCAATCGATTTGGTAGCGCTGTTTTATGCAGACAGACGGATAGATTGAAAGACAACGATAGGTGCTGCGTGTTTACATAATTACAAACACACCTAAAAATGGAAGAAAATTTTGAAGCAAGCAAAAAAATAAAATAGAAAAGCTGTAACTGTAATTAAAATGTGTAAAGATAAACAATTGACACACAACATACAGCTTCTGAAACAGCAAAATAAAAGACATGTTTAATTGTTTTTAATTTACCATATAAAATGATATAAATTTTTAATTTCAATTTTATAAATTATTTTCATTTTTCAGGGCAAGTTTACATTTTATTCTTATTAATTCATCAATTATTCTCTTTTATTGTTTAAGTTTAGTCATTAAGAATTAAGTTCTAGAATTGTAATTTGTATTTCTAAAAATGTTGTGAATTGTGGCCAAAGAATTAAATGGTTTGGAAAACCTAGAAAAGCATGATCAAAATTTTTAAAGGATAGGATTTTCATTGTTATGGAACAATGTTATAAGTGAGACTATTTTTCATTGTAAGATGCAAACATAATATAATTAAAATATATGAAAGTGTTTTTTAATGAAATAATCATTATTAAGTGTTATTTTTCCATTATAACATACAGAAATATTTATGGGTTAAGGATGCAACTAATTAAAGTGCAAAATTTTTTTTTATTATTATTATTAAAAATGGTATTTAAAATGTAAGGAAGTTTATTTTAATTCAACAGGTAAATGTGGCTAATCAGAATATTTCTACTATGAGATGCAAAATTATTTACATATTGATTATATAACTAATTAAAATATGTAAGAATAAATAAATAAAGTTTAAATATTGTTTTAAATTGATTTTACAATAAAAGTTACAATTAATTGCAATTATAATTTAAATTGCAGTTAGAAAATTCTTCTGAGGAATATAAAATACACCATCTAAAAAATCTTACACAAATTATTTTTGAACCTTTCTTTAAAACTTTGAAGTCTAATTTTCTAATTTATTAGATATTTTATGCATTTACTTTTTTTTTTATATTACTTAATGACTGATTACCAGATCTTGGAATTTATAGAAATTGAAGACCAAAAATTTTATAGAATATTAAGAGTTTATGAAAGAGACAATATTATTAATTCACTTCATACGTAAATATGACAATGTGGGTATGGAAATCATCTTGAAATCTATTAAAAACAACAAATTTTATTTTCTAATCTTCAGTGCATTTTCATAATTCCACAGTTGTCTAGGTCTATATTTATCAAATGCTGTCTGGTGAATTCTAATTTTGGAATTTTCAGAATTCTTTAATGTTATTTCTTTTTTTCAGCATATTTTACAGAATTCATTTTTAAAAACTTGATTCGTGCTAGCAAAAAAAAATCACCCATTTTGTGCTTTGCATACAAATAGAAATTTTACTTGCAGTAATCAAAAAAGAATATAAAAGAAGTTTATTACACTGATTGAAAATTGAATTAACTCTAGAGTATGATACTGAATTATCAAATAAGAATAAAAAATAAGCTGTAAAAAAGTCTATCAAAACAATCCATGACAAATGAAAAATATTGTAGTTATACAAATTGCTATTAATAATGCAGTATAATTGAATGTTAATAATTAGTAACTATTAATTATTGATGTAGTTATACATTATACAAATAAAATGTTTAAAAAAAGACATCTTGTACAGAAAAGTGAAGAAAAACTATAAAATTTAAAAGAAAGCTTAGTTTCTGATGTTATTCTTAAATGATAGTAGATCTCTTCATACTAGAACATATTACAGTAGACTCCCTTAAACCCGCACAGCTTGGGACCAGAGATTTTGCTGATTTTAGAATTTTGCAGATTTCTGGTCATTGCTTTTACATTTTTAAAAAAATAATTTGAATGTAATTAATAATGAAATCAAAAGTATAATGAATGAATACAATATACTAAAATATTAAAATAAGTAATAAACTAAAATAATAAAAATTTAGATATTTTTAAAAATGATTAAAATACTAAAAGGAAAGATCAAGTTAATAATCAATAATGTACAATTAAATATTCATTATAAATAAGGAAATATGTTTTTCCTAAATTATTCAATGAAACTTGCATCCTAAAAATACATATCTAATTCACATCAGGATCATAAAATAATGAAACTATTTCCAGTTTAGCCAGACTTAATGACCAAAAAAGCTTGATTAATACATAAATATATTTGGTAAGATTGTGATTACCAATAATATTAGCAATATCTTTATTTTTTCAGAAATAAATTATTCTTTCTTCATGAAAAAACATGAATTCAATAACCTTAACAAAAGTTATAAATTAAAAAATGTATGGAATTAATATAAAACTGAAAAAATCAATTTTTGCATTTACATCTGAACTGAATGTTTCATTGTTTACATCTGTAAAATATGTGCAGATTTTAGAGAGTTGTGGATTTTAGGAGTGCGAATTTGAAGAAGTTTACTGTATTACAGTCAAACCTTGTTAACATGAACACGCTTAACGTGAATTACTTTTAACATGCAGTGATTGCTTGAATTACGAAACGATTGAACGTGCGTGAATTACTTTTAGCAATCCCCTTTAAAGACAAATACAAAAAATTTATACTGATATCATGAACAACATTTTCATTCCCCTTGAGGTTCATGTTAATGAGGTTCGACTGTACTCGAACATATTAATATAGTTGAAATATATTTTGATTAATTAATGTTTTCATATCCCCTGATTCTTCTCTCCCTCTAAACCAAATATTTTGTCAACAACAGTATTTTATCAGTTGATATTGGTCTGGAGTACATTGATATTTGGAGTTAAGTTTGACCTGTCACTCTATCTTACATCCCAAATTAAATCAGATTTTGTATTTGCCGTCTGTTTTGTAGTATAATTACAATATTTTCCATTTGTTGTAGATTGTCTGTTTTGGTAGAACCTTTTACAGCTTATTTTTGATTCTTACTTGATAATTCAATTATGAACTTTTTTTAAAATATTTTCAATATATTCATTTTTATAACTATATATAAAGTGCATAAATTGAGAATTTTTACTAATTGTTATGGTACTTTTTTCTTGATTTTCTTTAAAATGTATGTTTGTTAATATGATGACTAAGACAAGACTGTTACAGACTGTGTCTAGAGGTTTATCAGCAATTCTTAGCTTTTTCTAGACTAAGAGAAATTCAGAAATATAAACTTTTTTTTATTATTATTTTTAATAGTTTAAAATTTTTATAAAATGCATGGTGTTGAGGATTTTTATTGAACTTTAGAATTTTTTGTTGTTCTTGATCATCCAGGTATGAATTAACTTTATTGCATTATTTTTATTTAGATTTAATCTGAATTTTTCTTTTATCGACATTAATTTTAGCATGATGCTCCAGTTAAAACTGTTCATTGGATTAAAGCTCCTAATTATTCCTGTATAATGACTGGTAGTTGGGATAAAACTTTAAAAGTAAGTTTTTGTTTATTTGTAGATTTTTGCTTATTTTAAGGGGTCTCAGATTGTAATAGATACCTTGAACCTAAATAAATTTATATTTAAAGCATTTTTCTATTTTGAATACAAAGTTGTATTTAACTAATACAAATTTTTGAAAATTTCAACAACATAATCACCTAAGAAATAAACTTTTTTGAACAATAAAAAGGAAATTTTAGGTTCAGTTTATACAGATTAACATGAAGCATATATTATGAAAATTTTATGTGAAAATACTTACAAGATTTTGAGTTATCGTGCGCGCTATGAAATAAAATGTCATTTGGAGAAAAATAATTTCCAAGATTCGGAAACGCCGCTTCAGCTATTGAGCAGGTTCTAAAACCCATAACTTTTCTTCTAATGAGAATTTAGAGAAAACAATTATATTAAAATGTCCAGAAAAGATAGTAGTTTAACACATAAAACAGCGTTCGAAATCCTTGGTCGTCCGCTGGTCCGAGACCACCGATAATTCAATCGGACCACTAATTTGAAAATTTTAGTGGTCCGCAGGACCAGTGCTTTTTTTCAGGCCCTGAGAGAACCGCAACCGATCGCACATAAGTAGTAGGAAAAGGAGAGTACGGGGACAGCCGGAGGGGCAGAGGGGCCGTCCCTCCGCATCCCTCCGCGCCCCGCCGCAGCAAACCGTCCCTCCTGCGGTACCTCCTGCCCCCCTCCATGCATCCCCCTCCACAAACGCCCCCTAGTGGAAAAAAGCAACATTCTATTATAACAGAGAGGTGATCAACCTTCCCTAATTAAAAATATTATCAATCACATCTCAACTCGGAATCATACTATATGATGAAGATTAAATTTATATTTGAATTTTGAACAACCGTAATTTTAATGAGTATTATTAATTAAGCGAAACAATTAAAATCTCAGTTTTTAACCATTTTATTTAGATTTCTTCAACTACAAGATGAGATTATCAATTTAACACAAGAAAGTTAAACATATATTTGAATTTTGCTTGATAGACATCTTAATGAGTAGTATTAATTAAATAAAAACAATAGAAAATATCAAGTTTTATAGAAAAAGACTGATTTCTTATGATTTTTATCAACTATATGATCAATGTAACGACTTAAAAGTTGAAAGTTAAACGTACATCCTAGTTTTTCAACTGCTATAACCCTTATGAGTATTGTTAATTAAGTAAAAAACAATGGAAAATATCAAGTTTTATAGAAAAAGACTGATTTCTTACGATTTTTATCAACTTAAGAGAGAAAACTTAATCGTACATTTCAGTTTTTCAACAGCTGTATCCTTAATGAGTATTGATAATTAAGCAAAAAACAATGGAAAATATCAAGTTTTATAGAAAAAGACTGATTTCTTACGATTTTTATCAACTTAAAAGAGAAAAGTTAAACGTACATTTCAGTTTTTCAACAGCTATAATCTTAATGAGTATCGTTAATTAAGTAAAAAACAATGAAAAATATCAAGTTTTATAGAAAATGACTGATTTCTTACGATTTTTTCAACTCAAACTTCAGACTCTCAATTTGATAGAAAGAAATTTAAGCATGCATTCCAGTTTTGGACAACCATTTCCTTCATGAACATTATTAATTAAGCAAAACAACAGAAAATATTAAATTTTTAACTGATTTCTTCATATTTTTTTATTATTTTTTTTTAAAATAAAATCAGAATACACAACTTAAAATAGAAATTTAAACATTTTTTTTAGTTTTTGAACAGTCGTTACCTCAAAGAATTTCGATAATTGAACAATTAACAAAGGAAACTAATGATTTTTTAACGAAAAAAGACGAATTAAACGAATTTGGTTAACTTTTACTCTAATTGGAAATTTCATCGTACTTTATATATACCAACTAAGTAGAATTTTAATACATAAACGAATAATTTAAAGAAATCCTCAACACGCAAATGTGAACCTGCAGAGCATTTCTTATTACGTCATATCTAAACTAAAACTTTTTTATGCAACCCCTCCATGCATGCATTCCAGGTAGGGGAACATAACAAAGAATTTTGACGTCACAACTTACAAAGGTATCCAACAAAATGTTTACGTTCAAGAAAAAGTATCATCTAGAGAGAAAAAAAGAAGAGATTTAAGCTATTTATCCATTCTAGTTTTATAACAGTTACCACAACATCTCCAAATTAAAATTTGGAAGTCATAATGAGTGTAATTAATTAAGCAAAATAATAGAAATATTAGTTTTTCAGAGGGGAAAAGACGAAATTAAACAAATTTTATTAGTTTTACACTAGTTTAATAATAATTTTAAGAGGAAAAAGACGAATTTAAACTTTTTTTTTTTTTTTTTTTTTTTTTTTTTTTTTTTTTTTTTTTTAGTTTTACACTATTTTTTCTCATCTCCAACACGGATATATCAATTTTAACAGAAAAATTAAACGTATATTTTAGTTTTTAACAACAAAATCTTAACAAGTATCATTAATTAAACAAAAATAAATATCAGTTTTAAAGAAAAGACGAATTTGAATAATTTTACACTAGTATTTTCAAAAGCAACATGGAAATATCAATACTTATTCACATATTTCACTTATTCACTGTATTCAATACTATATTTAATAAATTTGGATACACTTTAAGAATTTCCTAATCTATAATTATATATTAGCTGTATATTTAATGTTACCCGTGTTTTCATCATTAGTTCATAATCGTGAATTTTGTACTTTAAATACCATGTATTCAGGTTCAGATTATTTTTACTTGAAATCATACAGAATTTTTTAACAGAGTTTGTTTTTGAAATCATTGAAGCAACTGTATTTAATATTTTTAACACCAATTTTCTAAGATTTTTTAACATTTTCCGGTTATACATTCCTCAAAAGTATGTATTCTAAACAATAGAAAATATTAATTTTAAGAATAAAAAGACGAATTTAAACAAATTTTATTAGTTTTACACTATTTTTTCTCATCTCAACACGGATATATCAATTTTAACAGAATTAAACGTATATATTAGTTTTTAAGAACAAAAATGTAATAAGTATCATTAATTAAACAAAAAATAAATATCAATTTTCAAGAAAAGACAATTTTTTACACAAATTTTCAACTTTGAAATACATTTGTTTACATATATTGTTACAATATATTACTAAACTTAAACTTTTTAAAAAGTTTGAATGTCTTTACAAAGGGTTCATATTTATATTTTTCACGTCTTGACTGCATTCGAAATCTTACAACAAAAGTATACTTTTATTATTATTATTATTCTAGAAAACCTAAAAAGTCATTTCTTGCTGCTTTAAACACTTGACATATTAAAACTACTCTGAGATATTCTACCCATATAATTAATCAAATTAGAACATGATTTATCTTACACTTCAAAATTTCTAAATTTTTACAATACTTATTTTCATCAAATTTTATTCTTGATCCTATATATTTTAACAGTACAGAATTTTAACATCTGTTTTTATCTACTTATCAGAAACTTATTAAAACACCCAACAACATTTTCCAAATATGAATATTATCTTTACAGTTTAATAATACAAAACATACACGAATACAAAGTTTAATTTTTACAAACATTTCATATTTCAAACCAAACTTTTCGAAATTTTCACATCATAAGAGCAAACATTAGATGAACTTTTTAACATCAATATTGCTTAGATCTTTTCATCATAACTTTTAATTATGATAATAATCCATTTTCAGATTGATTGTCGAAAAACTGTATCTGAAATTACATAAACTTAATGTAAAAAACCATGTTCTCACACAATTTCTTGAAATTCAACAAAGAATTGACTATTACTTATCTATTATTCTTATTAAATACTTATCTACATCAATATCGACTCTCGATAGTATATAGATATTTCATCATTACACACTTACAACTCTTTTCAAACGTTTATCAGAAAAATAAGTCAATCAAAGTCTAAAAGTTATCACACCTGTTCCTCAGAAATATTACTATCATATGAAACAGTAAAGAAAATTAATAGATATTTAATATTTAATAACCTCATACGTGAAATTACTGTCAAATGAGAATACTAATAATCTATAAAATCAACTGTTGAACAAAAAAATAGTACAGATTACCGAAAATTCAAATGTTTTTTCTGCAAAAGTTACAAAAATTAACAAATGAATGACAAGTTAGCGAAATAACTAAAAAAGTTAATGAACATATTTACAAATTTATTAAAATCACACCTTTTTCTGGATTACAAACCACAATTTCTTGAAAAATTTAACACCGAATTTGTAAGATTTTAATCCTAGTATTACATACACTTAATAAATATTCAAAATTAACAAAAATATAATTTTTTAGTCTCATCAATAAGCAGAAATTCTATATTAAAAGAATATTTACATAGTAGTACTTATAAAAATGAGAGTTTACAAACTGATTTTCATAATTTTATCACATTTAAACTTAATATTTTACATAAAACATTATTTAATCAAATTTTATGCTTTCTAATTCAGTAAAATTCAATACTTGATTCTTCACCTTTTATATTTCCACATTACACACGTGAAATAAATACTAACTTGGATCAGGAGTTGAAGTCAATTGATTCCATTCGATTTTCATCATGTACGCATTGCTCCTACACGAAATTTCTTACTGCTATAATCATCTAATGTATTAAAACTAATCTACTCATATTTTTAATCAATTCATCAGATGTTTCATCTCGCACTTCTGAATTATCGTGCATCAAGTTGCTTAAAATATAAATACTATCTTTATAGTTTTAATGATATATAGTATACATGGTTTATCTTGAGTTAGCACTTCCATAGTATTAATCAAATTATATGTTTCATCTTGCACTTGATCTTAATGATTTCATCTTGCATCTGAATTATCATCCATCGAGTTTTTTTTTTAATAATAATATATTTATAGTTTTTGATTATACATAGCATGTACGAATACAATCTTTAATTTTAGCATTTCATATTTCAAATAACCTATTCCCGAAACCAAGCTATGTGAATTTTACCACAATGCTTATTATCATAGAATAATTTGTGTTTCACACTTTTCTAAAAATTATCAGATATGTACCCCTCATAGAAATTACTATCGTATGAATAAATGAAGAAAATTTAATTTATATTAAATGTACACGAAATTGATTGCAATATACATGTATTTAATAAAAATAAATAAATAAGCGATTATTTATACATTAAACCTTTACTAAATATATATTTCTTTCATTATACAGATGTTTCAACAAGATGAACCAAAACAGCAGCAAACTTCAGAAATGAATGATCCGAATGATTCATCCCTAGCACATGTAGCGTTAACGAATAACACATATATAAGTACTTATATGAGAAATACTAGAATTCGTATATGAAACGTAATTAGAGTAAATACAAAATGATTTGTCTTACTACCAACACTTTAACAAGTGCTTTTTACTTATATTATTGAAGAGAATCCTAACTGTGTCCATTTATTTCTATTACAGATGTGCTCTATTTGCTACAAACACTTCTTAAGTAAATGGAATTTAACAGAACATGCAAAAATCTATACAGGTGAAAAACCTTACACTTGGAAAGATTATCATAAATGCTGTTTTCAAGGAAACGTGAATCAAAAATGCACACATCATCATATAAAGCATCGTCAGATATATGTAAACTTAGTGAAGATATTCAAAAATTAGTCAGACTTTTGAAGAATTTAGAAATAAAGGAAGATATTTAGACTATTTATCCATCATATTTTCACAACTCTTACCACAATGTCTCAAACTTAAAATTTGGAAGACATACACACTGCTGAAAAGTAATTTTGTGATTCTTCTAACCAGTATGAATGTATAGATATTATTTTGTATTGTATTCTTTAAATGCTCACATTAAATACTCTTTTATATGCATATATCGTTGTGTTTATTTTTCTAATACCTATTACATTAATGAAATACATAACATTTTAAGTGAAATAACACTCTCACAACTTAAAAAATGCATAAGAACATACAAAAAATAAGCAGATGTATGAAAAAATATGCAAGTTTACAAAATAATTTCATTGTTTTCTAGAAATATTAACAAAAAATATTTACAATATGAAAAAATTGCAAAAGTGAAAAGAAAAAACACAAATGTAAAAACAAAAACCACAAAGTGAAAAACTCATAACAAAGTTTTTAAAAAAAAAATATTTAAACAAAATTTTTTTTACAAAAACCAAAACTTCCAAAAATATTTTTTTCAAAAATATTTTTTTCAAAAAAATTTTTTTTTCAAAAACATTTTTTACAAAAAAATTTTTTTTCAAAATAAGTTTTTACAAAAGTAAAAAAAAAAAAAAAATCACAACGTTAAAAAAATGAAAAATTTTTGTTAAAAAAAGTGTAAAAAAATTGCAAAAAAATGTTGCAAAAATTTCAAAAAAGTTATGAAAAAAGTCTCAAAAATTTTGTTGTTTTTAATAGCAAATGCAATAGTGCCATTGCATATTGCATTAAAACCAATGAAATTTTTGAAGCTTTTTTCATAACTTTTTTTTAAATTTTTGCAACTTTTTTTGCACTTTTTTTAACAAAAATTTTTCATTTTTTTAACGTTGTGATTTTCTTTTTTTTTACTTTTGTAAAAACTTATTTTGAAAAAAAAATTTTTTGTAAAAAATGTTTTTGAAAAAAAAATTTTTTTGGAAGTTTTGGTTTTTGTAAAAAAAAGTTTTGTTGTAAATATTTTTTTCAAAAACTTTGTTATGAGTTTTTCACTTTGTGGTTTTTGTTTTTACATTCGTGTTTTTCTTTTCACTTTTGCAATTTTTTCATATTGTAAATATTTTTTGTTAATATTTCTAGAAAACAATGAAATTATTTTGTAAACTTGCATATTTTTTCATACATCTGCTTATTTTTTGTATGTTCTTATGCATTTTTTAAGTTGTGAGAGTGTTATTTCACTTAAAATGTTATGTATTTCATTAATGTAATAGGTATTAGAAAAATAAACACAACGATATATGCATATAAAAGAATATTTAATGTGAGCATTTAAAGAATACAATACAAAATAATATCTATACATTCATACTGGTTAGAAGAATCACAAAATTACTTTTCAGCAGTGTGTATGTCTTCCAAATTTTAAGTTTGAGATATTGTGAAAATATGATGGATAAATAGCCTAAATATCTTCCTTTATTTCTAAATTCTACAATAGTCTGACTAATTTTTGAATATCTTCGCTAAGTTTACATATATCTGACGATGCTTTATATGATGATGTGTGCATTTTTTATTCCCGTCTCCTTGAAAACAGCATTTATGGTAATCTTTCCAAGTGTAGGGTTTTTCACCTGTATAGATTTTTGTATGTTCTGTTAAATTCCATTTACTTAAGAAGTGTTTGTAGCAAATAGAGCACATCTGTAGTAGAAATAAATGGACACAGTTAGGATTCTCTTCAATAATATAGGTAAAAAGCACTTGTTAAAGTGTAGGTAGTAAGACAAATCATTTTGTATTTACTCTAATTACGTTTCATATACGAATTCTAGTATTTCTCATATAAGTACTCACATATGTGTTATTCGTTAACGCTACATGTGCTAGGGATGAATCATTCGGATCATTAATTTCTGAAGTTTGCTGCTGTTTTGGTTCATCTTGTTGAAACATCTGTATAATGAAAGAAGTATATATTTAGTAAAGGTTTAATGTATAAATAATTGCTTATTTATTTATTTTTATTAAATTCATGTATATTGCAATCAATTTCGTGTACATTTAATATAAATTAAATTTTCTTCATTTATTCATATGATAGTAATTTCTCTGAGGGGTACATATCTAATAATTTTTAGAAAAGTGTGAAACACAAAGTATTCTATGATAATAAGTATTGTGGTAAAATTCACATAGCTTGGTTTCGGAAATAGGTTATTTGAAATATCAAATGTTAAAATTAAAGATTGTATTTGTACATGCTATGTATAATCAAAAACTATAAATATATTATTATTTAAAAAAAACTCGATGGACGATAATTCAGATGCAAGATGAAATCATTAAGATCAAGTGCAAGATGAAACATATAATTTGATTAATAGTATGGAAGTGCTAACTCAAGCTAAACCATGTATACTATATATCATTAAAACTATAAAGATAGTATTTATATTTTAAGCAACTTGATGCACGATAATTCAGAAGTGCGAGATGAAACATCTGGTGAATTGATTAAAAATATGAGTAGATTAGTTTTAATACATTAGATGATTATAGCAGTAAGAAATTTCGTGTAGGAGCAATGCGTACATGATGAAAATCGAATGGAATCAATTGACTTCAACTCCTGATCCAAGTTAGTATTTATTTCACGTGTGTAATGTGGAAATATAAAAGGTGAAGAATCAAGTATTGAATTTTACTGAATTAGAAAGCATAAAATTTGATTAAATAATGTTTTATGTAAAATATTAAGTTTAAATGTGATAAAATTATGAAAATCAGTTTGTAAACTCTCATTTTTATAAGTACTACTATGTAAATATTCTTTTAATATAGAATTTCTGCTTATTGATGAGACTAAAAAATTATATTTTTGTTAATTTTGAATATTTATTGAGTGTATGTAATACTAGGACTAAAATCTTACAAATTCGGTGATAAATTTTTCAAGAAATTGCGGTTTGTAATCCAGAAAAAGGTGTGATTTTAATAAATTTGTAAATATGTTCATTAACTTTTTTAGTTATTTCTCTAACTTGTCATTCATTTGTTAATTTTTGTAACTTTTGCAGAAAAAACATTTGAATTTTCGGTAATCTGTACTATTTTTTTGTTCAACAGTTGATTTTATAGATTATTAGTATTCTCATTCGACAGTAATTTCACGTATGAGGTTATTAAATATTAAATATCTATTAATTTTCTTTACTGTTTCATATGATAGTAATATTTCTGAGGAACAGGTGTGATAACTACTAGACTTTGATTGACTTATTTTTCTGATAAACGTTTGAAAAGAGTTGTAAGTTTGTAATGATGAAATATCTATATACTATCGAGAGTCGATATTGATGTAGATAAGTATTTAATAAGAATAATAATAGATAAGTAATAGTCAATTCTTTGTTGAATTTCAAGAAATTGTGTGAGAACATGGTTTTTTTACATTAAGTTTATGTAATTTCAGTTACAGTTTTTCGACAATCAACCTAAAAATGGATAATTATCATAATTAAAAGTTATGATGAAAAGATCTAAGCAATAAAAAAAGTTAAAAAGTTAAAAAGTTCGTCTAATGTTTGCTCTTATGATGTGAAAATTTCGAAAAGTTTGGTTTGAAATATGAAATGTTTGTAAAAATTAAACTTTGTATTCGTGTATGTTTTGTATTATTAAACTGTAAAGATAATGTTCATATTTGGAAAATGTTGTTGGGTGTTTTAATAATTTTCTGATAAGTAGATAAAAACAGATGTTAAAATTCTGTACTCCTAAAATATATAGGATCAAGAATAAAGTTTGATGAAAATAAGTATTGTAAAAATTCAGAAATTTTGAAGTGTAAGATGAATCATGTCCTAATTTGATTAATTATATGGGTAGAATATCTCAGAGTAATTTTAATATGTCAAGTGTTTAAAGCAGCAAGAAATGACTTTTTAGGTTTTCTAGAATAGTAATAATAATAAAAATAATAAAAGTATACTTTTGTTGTAAGATTTCGAATGCAGTCAAGACGTGAAAAATATAAATATGAACCCTTTGTAAAGACATTCAAACTTTTTAAAAAGTTTAAGTTTAGTAATATATTGTAACAATATATGTAAACAAAAGTATTTCAAAGTTGAAAATTTGTGTAAAAAATTGTCTTTTCTTGAAAATTGATATTTATTTTTTGTTTAATTAATGATACTTATTACATTTTTGTTCTTAAAAACTAAAATATGCGTTTAATTCTGTTAAAATTGATATATCCGTGTTGGAGATGAGAAAAAATATTGTAAAACTAATAAAATTTGTTTAAATTCGTCTTTTTATTCTTAAAATTAATATTTTCTATTGTTTAGAATATATACTTTTGAGGAATGTATAACCGGAAAATGTTAAAAAATCTTAGAAAATTGGTGTTAAAAATATTAAATACAGTTGCTTCAATGATATCTTTTCGATATGTAAAGTGATTGTAGCATTTAGAAATGTACTTATGGGGAATGTATAATCGGAAAATGTCAGAAAATCTTAGAAAATTGGTGTTAAAAATATTAAATACAGTTGCTTCAATGATTTCAAAAACAAACTCTGTTAAAAAATTCTGTATGATTTCAAGTGAAAATAATCTGAACCTGAATACATGGTATTTAAAATACAAAATTCACGATTATGAACTAATGTTGAAAACATGGGTAACATTAAATATACAGCTAATATATAATTATAGATTAGGAAATTCTTAAAGTGTATCCAAATTTATTAAATATAGTATTGAATACAGTGAATAAGTAAATATGTGAATAAGTATTGATATTTCCATGTTGCTTTTGAAAATACTAGTGTAAAATTATTCAAATTCGTCTTTTCTTTAAAACTGATATTTATTTTTGTTTAATTAATGATACTTGTTAAGATTTTGTTGTTAAAAACTAAAATATACGTTTAATTCTTCTGTTAAAATTGATATATCCGTGTTGGAGATGAGAAAAAATAGTGTAAAACTAAAAAAAAAAAAAAAAAAAAAAAAAAAAAAAAAAAAGTTTAAATTCGTCTTTTTCCTCTTAAAATTATTATTAAACTAGTGTAAAACTAATAAAATTTGTTTAAATTCGTCTTTTCCCCTCTGAAAAACTAATATTTCTATTATTTTGCTTAATTAATTACACTCATTATGACTTCCAAATTTTAATTTGGAGATGTTGTGGTAACTGTTATAAAACTAGAATGGATAAATAGCTTAAATCTCTTCTTTTTTTTCTCTCTATGTGATATTTTTTCTTCAACGTAAACATTTTGTTGTATATCTTTGTAAGTTGTGACGTCAAAATTCTTTGTTATGTTCCCCTACCTGGAATGGATGCATGGAGGGGTTGCAGAAAAAAGTTTTAGTTTAGATATGACGTAATAAGAAATGCTCTGCAGGTTCACATTTGTGTGTTGAGGATTTCTTTAAATTATTCGTTTATGTATTAAAATTCTACTTAGTTGGTATATATAAAGTACGATGAAATTTCCAATTAGAGTAAAAGTTAACCAAATTCATTTAATTCGCCTTTTTTCTTTAAAAAATTATTAGTTTCCTTTGATAATTGTTCAATTATCGAAATTCTTTGAGGTAACGAGTGTTCAAAAACTAAAAAATATGTTTAAATTTCTATTTTAAGTTGTGTATTCTGATTTTATATTAAAATAAATAAATAAATAAATAAAAAAATATGAAGAAATCAGTTAAAAATTTAATATTTTCTGTTGTTTTGTTTAATTAATAATGTTCATGAAGGAAATGGTTGTCCAAAACTGGAATGCATGCTTAAATTTCTTTCTATCAAATTGATAGTCTGTAGTTTGAGTTGAAAAAATCGTAAGAAATCAGTCTTTTTCTATAAAACTTGATATTTTCCATTGTTTTTTACTTAATTAACGATACTCATTAAGATTATAGCTGTTGAAAAACTAGAATGCATGTTTAACTTTCAACTTGTAAGTCGATACACTGATGTTGCAGTTGATAAAAATCGTAAGAAATCAGTCTTTTTCTATAAAACTTGATATTTTCAATTGTTTTTACTTAATTAACGATACTCTTTAAGGTTATAGCAGTTGAAAAGCTAGGATGTACCTTTAACTTTCAACTTTTAAGTCGTTACATTGATCATGTAATTGATAAAAATCGTAAGAAATCAGTATTTTTCTATAAAACTGGATATTTTCTATTGTTTTTACTTAATTAACGATACTCATTAAGATGTCTATCAAGCAAAATTCAAATATATGTTTAACTTTCTTGTGTTAAATTGATAATCTCATCTTGTAGTTGAAGAAATCTAAATACAATGGTTAAAAAATGAGATTTTAATTGTTTCGCTTAATTAATAATACTCATTAAAATTACGATTGTTCAAAATTCATATATAAATTTAATCTTCATCTTATAGTATGATTTCGAGCGGCGGCACCGCAGGCGGGACCAGGAGGGACAGCCGGAGGGATGCTGCGACCCGGCCCCTCTGCCCCTCCGGCTGTCCCCGTACTCTCCTTTTCCTACTACTCACATAAGATTTTTTTTTATTAATCAGCGATGCCGCGGACGCACTATAGCGCGTAAATTACGCGAAAAATCGGCGATAAGGACCCCCAAAAAAATAGCTCTTACGTGTCCCACAAGACGCGTAATTTCGTTAAAGGATCGCAAAAAAACGGCAAATTTCGTTTAAAAATCGCGAAATAACGACTAATTTCCGGCAAATTTTGTCAAACAATTCTCGAAAAAATGGCTAATTTCATTCGAAAACCCGAAAAAAAGGCAGATTTCTTCAAAAGATCGCGAAAAAAAGGCAAATTTCGCCCAAAATAGCGATAAAATGGCAAATTTTGCCAAAAAAAAAAAAAATCATGAAAAACGGCAGATTTTTTTCAAAAAATTGCAAAAAAAAGACAGATTTCTTCAAAAAATCGTGAAAAAACGAAAAATTTTGTCCGAAAATCGCAATAAAACGGCAAAATTTGTAAAAAAAAAAATCGCAAAAAGCGAAAAATTTTTTTAAAAAAATCGCTAAATAACGGCTGATTCCCGGTAAATATCGTCAAAAGATTCGCGAAAAAATGGATAATTTCATCCTGAAACCCGAAAAAAAGACAGATTTCTTCAAAAAAAAGGGCAAATTTCGTCCAAAAATCGCGATAAAATGGCAAATTTTGTCAAAAAATATCGCGAAAAACGGTATATTTCTTCAATAAATCTCGAAAAAACAAAAGATTTCGTCAAAATAATGCAAAAAACGGAAATTTCGACAAAAAAGCACGAAATAAAAAAATTTATTTAATTTTTAGCAAATTACAATTTTACATTTTATTATGCTGAAAATTTTGGATAAATGCAAAGTAAGATTGGTTTATTTTCCAGGGAGGGGGGCGGGAGAGGCCACTCTAAGTGTTAAAATTATGTAATAGAATTTTATGTAGCGGACCAGTGATGAAGTCTGCGGACTAGTAAATTCTCATGCTTACTGGTACTTGGGACTAGTGACTTTTTTTTAGGAATTCTAACGCTGTAAAATAATTGAAATTTCGAAAATAAGCTTTAAGAGTCTTGAGACCCCTTTTAATCTCCAAATTAAAAAGATGTAAAATTCCATCATGTAGTAATTGATTGTTTTAATCAATAAATTGTTTCTTTAATCTTTTGTTCATTTGGAAGCTATGTATGTAGGAGTACTTAAAACAACAACGATGGAGATTATGCATTAATGAAGTTCTGTTAAAAGACTACTTCAGTCAAATGAAAATACCTGTTCGTTAATGCTATTCCTACATAAGAAATTTATAAAGATATCTTGGTTGCATTTCAATATTTTAAAATGATTATTATTTTTTTTTTCATTATATAGTTAAGAATGAATATTTATAAATTCTTACTTTTTCATTGTAGAATATATATTACTAATATTACGATATAAGAATGATCTATGCAAAAAGAATGTTAAGATTTTGTTTATAGATAATTTTAATGAGGACACTTACATTTTTGGAGCCGGTTTCAAAAATAAAAACAGCCTCATAAAAAAAAAAAAAAAAAAAAAAAAAAAAAAAAAAAAAAATTTGCAGTGAGAATTGGAAAAGTAAAAAATAGTCTTTGTACAGATCAATCTCAGCTATCTAATTCAAATAAATAAATAAAAATATTGAAATACAACCAAGATATCTATATAAATTTCTGCCATAGGAATAGCATTAGCAAGTGGGTCTTTTGTGTGATTGAAGTAGCCCCTTACCCCATTGGAGACAAGCAATTAGTATACATGCCCCATGAAGCACTCAGAATCCTTATTTATCGCCACCAGTAAAATTTTGCTGTAAAATTTACCTTAATTAATCAGAGTAATTTTTTTATTCAATACGGCACAAATTTCTGTTTTTTAAAATTAGTGACAGAAGGTTAAAAATTTCATAAAAAGCTTCCGCTGTGAAGGGGTTAAGAAGTTGTTGAATAACAATTTTTGTGCATTAAATGTTTGATTTCTAAATTTCAGTTTACCAGGGAATTATACATATATTCTTTTAAGAATCTAAAAAATAAAATGTTTTTGCATATGTGTCTTCTGTTGATTTTCTGCAAGAAATTTATACCATGTTTAATTAATGCACTTTGACAATATTTTCTAAAAGATCTGTTGTGTTTATAAAAGAAAAAACAGTTTGATTAAATAGTTTCTGAACAAAACGCCTACTAGTTTCATGCATTTTTCAACAAAAATAAACTAAAACTTGCATCATAAATCAAAGTCAAATCCTTTTGGATTTAACAACATTCTTAAGGTTGTTCTCAAATCCAAAGGGGCAACTTTGTCATAAGTTTTTATTCATTTTTGTTCAAAAACACATGAAACTGGCAGGTGTTGTTATTCAGAAACTGTTTAATCAGAAAAATTTTCTTTTTAATGTAAACACAATATAACTTTCAGAAAATACTATGAAGGTTGGCATTTTGAATGAAATTTCCCAATGAAAGTGGAAAATCCAATCAGCAAAGTGAGAAAAATGGCTTGTCATGTGATCAGAAATGCAGATAGGTAATTTATTTTTCAAAAAATGGAAAAATCATTTCGATTCAAATTTGCTTTACATAGTCAAGGCTCTCCATTTTATATCATTGCATCAGGAAGTTTTGCATTTGTTGAGCAGTGAACTTCAGAACAATTGTAATTTTAGCTATGATGCAAAGTCAGCTATTTCTAAAAAAGTTGTTACTGTATTTTGTAATTTAATTGATGAAAGAATTGTGCTGTAAAAGATTATTAAAAAGTTATTAATCAAATCATTATCATGATCAGTGCTAATAAATATTGTATAATTGCCTTTTTGAACCTTTTTTGTAAGAATGTGTATGTACTATATTTACTCTTATATAATGTGTATTTAAAAAAAAAAAAGAGCAAAACACCTAGGTGCACATTTATAACGATTATTTCGTTATATATTGGTTATTTTCTTAAATTATTCCTTCCCCCCTGTCTCTTTTCAATTCAAAATCAGTTTTAAGTGTCCTTCATTCACTTTCCATTTTTTTCCCTCGCCTAGTTTTTCTCTAACCGAAAAATCGGCAGCTGCTTAACTTTGTCTGTGAGAAATACACTCACATATTAATCAACCGTTTAAAGCTATTTCCAGATGTCTGCTATTTCCGACCGAGGCAATTCTGCATTACCTTATATGGACATCATCTCTGTTTCGCAGTTAAAATTTATGCTTACGCTTCTTTTCTTTCTCGACAAAACCCTAAAAAAAGAATTTAACATCTGCGCAGTAAAATCTGATATCCCTTTGGTGTGCCTCTTTATTAGACATAATAACACGTGTAACATTTTATCGTTTGGCAACCTTTCCTTTCCCATCCCAGCTTGGAAACCATATTGAATTCTGATCTTGCTGGCTGCATTTTAACTATTATTTGGTGTATACTATCCATTGTGCATGGGCGAACTTGTGTATGTTGGCGATTTTCTATGATGCCAAAGGTGGCAGTTTGTTGCTATGTACGAGGTCACTTGACTCTCTGCGCTTGTCTTGTCAACGTGCTAACTTTTGGTTCGGAGATTTTCTCTGAGTGCTGTAAGTGTGCCCCCCTCAGTAATATATGTCTAAATAAATTGTAACTTAGCAATCATCGTGGGGTTTTTTTTCGAGCATCCGAACCTGGACTGATTCTATACTGATCATGCCCCTTCTAAGTATTCCAATGGAATAACAGCTACTAATATACGTGATCATACCTCTTCTAAACCTTCTAACAAATATATGCAACTACCAAAATCCCTCAAGAAACTCTTCTTTATAACATTATACACAGAATAATATTTTACTGCTGGATGTAATCGCACGATATACATATGAATCAAGAAATGTATTCAAAGAAGACATAATCACTTATGTAAATAAAACATCCATTCTACTTCTATTTTTCTAGCTTTGTTAATTACTTACCCATCATACGTAGTATAGGGTAAGTCTTGCAATCGTTTTGAAAATCGAAAAAAATTTTTTGACGGATTTACACGTTTTAGATAGTGGAGATTCCAAAAAACATATTTTTAGAAAAAAAATTTTGCCGTCCGTCTGTCTGTCTGTCTGTCTGTCTGTAAACGCTCTATCTCCCGAACAAATTGAGATAGAGACTTGAAATTTTGTATGTAGTTAGTATGTAAGAATGGGATGAACCCTATTTAATATCAGCAACCTCGATTATCTGGAACTATTTTTTTCGGACTCTCGAAAAATTCGTTCTGATGAAAGGTATATAAAAACTTTCGAATTTTTTTGTTCTAAGGAATGGAAGTAAAAGGCAATAAAATAACACACATTTTGCATATAGAACGAAGTCGATCGGATTATTAGTTGCCGAGATATTTGTAATCCTGTTTTCCACATTCTTCGAATTTTCATGACCCTGTATTTCATTCAAATTTCAATTCAGAGGTATATTTAAATTGGAAATGAGACGCTTAATCTGACGCAATTAAGTGTTAGTTAATAGAATTATTATTTTTGGAGTTATAAGGATGTTTCTTTTATGCAGTTCGGTACTACTTGAGTAGTTTGGCGTTTTATACAATTTGTCGAAATTGGTACATTAGCAGTTCTTTAATATAGCATTACTATGTATATTAACAATATTTAAATTTTGTTTATGAACTACAATGCATTGTATAAATAGTTTTCATATGTTTTATTTTCATATACATATCCATGATGGGTAAGTATTACGATGGTCCCCAACGACTAGTTTTCCTTCCTAGTCACTTTCTCTGAAATAAAATCTATCAATCAGTTTCTTATTTCAAATTCAACTTTTTCTTTTCCTACTTTTTTCATAATTCAATTAGAGATTTTGTTTTTAAAAATCAAGTAAATCCTATAATTATCATCAATATACTGAATTTATTTCTACATTATTTAGTATTGGTATTATTTGCAATTACCGTCATTCATTTTGTTTGAATACCATGTGAGTGGTAATGATATCTCTCTATTATTAAATACAATAGGGTGTAAAGTTACTTAATCTTTTTAATGGTTAGCCTTTTTATGTAAATATGTATTGTTTCATAATTTTATAATTTTCAATATTAAAATTTTCTTTTTGAACTTAAAATTCCATTGATCATGTTTGGATTGTTTGATTATCATTTATTAAACTATGTATATATATATACAAAGGATTTGAAATTTGATCTTTGTTATTTCTACAAAAATTTAAGAAAAATGCATGTGTTTTATATTTTTCTGAAGTGAGTTAGGCCAAGAATTTCAAACATTTAAAAAAGGATATTATTGTTGAGGAAAGAAAAAAAAATAAAGTTGGTGTAAATTTTAATTTATAAATGACTTATTGTGACAAAAAACAAATAAACAAAAAGTATTCATTTTCAGGAAGAAACATTTGTTTAAGTTTAAAAACCTTTGTTAGCTACTTTATTGTAAAACTAAATTTTGTTTTCAAATTATGACCTACCTTTTCTCACCCTCCTCTTCTAAGTTTTCAGGATTTTTTTAAATCATTCTTATCCAGTAATTTTTTTTTCTTCAAAATTAGATTAGTATATATATTTTTTCATGGCTAATAGGTAGATGAAACCATACACTTTATTTGTAGTTCCATATTATTCGTGGGCCTGAAGATTCTACTTTGGTTCTACAAATTTCGATTATATTCATTTTGATTTATTCTTTCCATGTTTCAGAGTGGTAATTTGTGTTAAATTTAATGATTTAAACACATATATGTTAGGTCTGGTGAATCTACAATGGTTCTGCATATTTCGAATATTTCTTTTATATCACCTTTTCATGTTCGATATATATATATTGTCTTACAATTAATAGTTTTATATTAGCATTCACATTATTATGCTGCATTGCACAAGTAATTTAGAATGTAAGTCTGTATTGATATTTTATATTTTGAATGAAATATTCATTATGAATTAGTTTCTTATTATCGGTGTCTTATATGTTATATAACAAAGGTAGCTAAATGTTTTAACAATCTTATATATATATTATATATATATATCATGTGACTGCAAGTAATTTTTGTGATTTGTTAATAATCTGAATAATTAGTTGCATATTTTCAATAAATTTTTTAAAAATATGTTTTTGTTATTTTATTTAATTATTTTGTCTGTGTCACCATTTCTATTAAATATCTAATTCTAGTTTTGGGATACAAGGACACCTAATCCAATGTTGGTTATAAATTTGCCTGAAAGATGTTACTGTGCAGATGTGGTATGTATCTTTATTTGTTAATTTAACCATGTGCTTCAGTTGATAAAATTTATAGGTTTTATGACTTTTTTTTTTTTTTTTTTTTTTTTTAGGTTTATCCAATGGCTGTTGTAGGAACTGCTGGAAGGAGTATAATTATCTATCAATTAGAAGGACAGCCCCAGGAATATAAAAAAATAGAATCCCCCCTGAAATATCAAGTATGAGATTATTATTTTTTAAAATACTTTTTTTAAAAAACAGGGCTTGAATTTCAGGGCGGGATGGCGGGATTCGCGCCCAAAATTTTGAAATCCCGCCCAAAAGAATAACGTGGACGGGAGGCTCCCGCCCAAAAAATTTTACATTTTCAAACTGTGATCAACTTCCACGACCGTTTTGCGAAGTTTGTGATATTTTCGTACGACTGATCGACACGTTTTGCTAGTTTCAGGGATGCCACTTTTCCGCCTTTTGGCGGATTTCCGCTTTTTTAAAATTTTAACAATTCGCGATTTTCGTTAAGCGATCATGAGATAAAATAACGATTTTCGTCGAACGATCGCGAAATACAACAGCCTTTTTCGTCGAGCGATCGCGAAATACAACAGCCTTTTTCGTCGAGCGGTCACGAATTTTAACACCGATTTTCGTTAAAAGATCGAAAAAAACGGCTATTTTCATCAAACAGTCGCGATATAAAGCAGCAATTTTCATCAAACGGTCGCGATATAAAGCAGCAATTTTCTTCAAACGGTCGCGATATAAAGCAGCAATTTTCATCAAACGATCGCGAAACGAAACGGTGTTTTTTTTTTTAAACGATCGCAATGTGAAACGGCGATTTTTCTCTAACGATTGCTAAATAAAATGGCCATTTTCGTCAAACGATCGCGATATAAAACGGCGATTTTCGTCAAATGATCGCGAAACGAAACGGCGATTTTTTTCAAAGGATCGCGATGTGAAACGATGATTTTTGTCAAACGACCATGATGTGAAACGTCTATTTTCGTCAAACAATCGCAATGTAAAACGATGATTTTCGTCAAACGATCGCGATATTAAACGGCGATTTTCGTCAAACAATCGCAATGTAAAACGGCGATTTTCGTCAAACGATCGCGATATTAAACGGCGATTTTCGTCTAACGATCGCGAAACGAAGTGGTGATTTTTCTGAAACGACGATTTTTGTCAAACGATCATGATGTGAAACGGCGATTTTCGTCAAACGATCGCTAAATAAAACGGCGATTTTCGCCAAACGATCATGAAATAAAACAGTTATTTTCGTCAAATTGAAAAAAAAAAACTGCAAAATTTTGCTATTCACTCGCGGAATAATCATTGAATTTATTGCTGGGTTACTTGAATTGGTTTAAAATGATGCGATACATAAAATTCTTCACTGAACCTGTTGCTGGGTTACCTTAATTGATGTAAAATACTGTGATCTAAAGAAAAATCATTTTAACTTACTCTTATAAATTAAAAGTTTACAACAAAAGAAAAGCTGTAATTTTTTATTTAGTTTATTATAAACAATATAATTTTCAAAATTCACACATAAAGTTGTGAAAAATGTCGTAAATTTTACTTTACGCATAATTTCCTCTTTTTTGCTATTTTCTGAGTGGCATCCCTGTAGTTTTTTACCGCGAAAAATCATTGAAAATCACGATTTTTTCCGTGACCGATCGACAAACTTTTTTTCCTGGAATCGATTGACGAGTTTCGTTCTATTTTCCGCAGCGTAAAAAAGGTAATTCTGTTCAGAATTTTCAATAAATAAATAAATAAACAAATAAAAAATTTAAATTAAAACAATTAAACTTAACGCATTTAATTAAAAAAATTATGAAACAGTGATCCCACGGATGCGTAATAGCGCATAAATTACGCAAAAAATCGGAGATGGCACACAAAAAAACAGCTATTATGCGTCCCACAGGATGCGTGATTTCGTACAGGTTTGTGAAAAAAATGGCAACTATTGTTAAAAAATCGCGAAAAAACGCCTAATTTCCCGCAAATTTCGTCAACAGATTCGCGAAAGAACGATAGTTTTCGTCAAAAAAGTCGATGAAAAACGTCAAATTTCGTCCAAAAATCACGAGAAACAACAAATTTCGACAAGATTCACTATAAACGACAAATTTCTCCAAAACATCGCGGAAAAAAGCGGTAGTTTAACGGTAGTTTTCGTCAAAAAAGTCGATGAAAAACGTCAAATTTCGTCCCAAAATCTCGAAAAACAACAAATTTTGACAAAATTCACTATAAACGACAAATTTCTCCAAAAAATCGCGAAAAATGGCAACTTTCATAAAAAAATCCCGATAAAACGGCAGATTTCATCAAAAGATCGCGAAAAAACGGCAAATTTCCTCAGAAAATTCGCGAAAAAACGGCAATTTTCGTCAAAAAATCCCGAAAAAACGGCAGATTTTCCTGAAATGATCGTAAAAAAAGACGAATTTCTTTAAAAGATAGCTAAAATATGCAAATTCCGACAAAGGGAACCTCTCACCCTGGCCTCCCCAAACAAATATTGCCTGGAGTGCATTTTTCTGTTGAATAAGTTAATTTTCTTGTTTCAATTTTTTTTTTATATCTTTCTTTGCTGCTCTAAAATCAGTTTCTGGCAGCTCCAAATCTTTCTGGGTTAATGCAATTCCTGAAAGTAGCCATTCATTAAACAAAAAGCACCCCTTTACTTAACGAAAGTATTCGTTCTTTAAGAAAAAATATTTTTCAATAAATTTGACTTGCCCCATTTTAAAAGAAATGCGAACAGTAGTGATACTTATCTTCAACACTCAAATAAGCATTATTTTATAATTAAATTTGTATTTTGTACATTTAATATACAGAAAATAATATTGGTTTCAATTATAACAATTATAAATACAAATTTATCAAATTAGAAGTTTTAATTATTTTTGAAACAATAATTAGCATTAATTATCGTTAAAACAATAATTAGACCTGCTACAAAAATAATTAGCACCGGGAAAAGATTTACCCCCTGGTAAAAACTAGACAGTATAAAAGTTTTTTTTTTTTTTTTTTTTTTTTTTTACACATTTTGCATGATTATTCTGAATTGTTGATAAAAATTGCTTCAGTGATATTTTGTCATGTCTGTGTTCTGGTAATTCTTTAAATAGAAGATAAAATAATAGTGGGTTTAAAAAAAAAAAAATTCTCCCTCCCAAACAGCTAAACTCCCCTCCATTTGTAAATGTTGGTAGGGAGACTCCCCTCCTTTGAAAAATTAAATTTCAAGCCCTGAAAAATAAATATGAATGTATAAATTAAGCAACTGTTAATTATAAAGTACATGAATATTTGATATATTCATTCATTCATTATGACACTGTTTAGAAGAATATGTCTTGAATATTATTTTATCTTTTCCTTAAAACATTTGCTGATACATTTTATCATTAAGGGTGTTCTCAACTGCTCTGCTCAACAAGCACAAAACGTTTTGACACGTTTACAAATTTATTTTTTAACAGAAAGATATAAAATTGGAATGCCTGACTATGGAAGCGATTTCGAATTCAACTTAATTTTCCATCTTGTGATAATTAAATTACCTATCGAGTTATAAGCTATTTCGATCACATGTTCACCCGTTTTTCTCCTGCTTTTTGACCGGTTTTTCAACTTTCGTCCGGAAATGTGTCCAAAACCGTCATCTTTGAAGGCTTGTTATGAAAAATCTATTAGGTTTACAAAAAAAAAAAAAAAAAAAAAAAAAAAAAAAACAGAAAAATGAGTGCAATTAGAGAGTTTCTGAATAACAACACCTGCTATTTTCATGCATTTCCGAGAAAAAATAAATTAGCATGTGTCACAAAGTTGCCTTTTTTGATTTAAGAACACCCTTAAACTACAGTATTTAATATATTTGTCTACTTTCATAGGCTTCAAATATATGGTAACTAGATGACTCTTCTCATGCGAACTGTGCCCCGCCAACCTCATTTCAGACTTTACAGCCTCTAAAACAGGGTTCCCAGCATCATGCCAAGTCAGAGAAATTCAGAGTAGTCATGGAAAGTCAAAATATTTAGGAAAAGTCAGGGAATCTACGAATATTTTCTAAAAAGTCGTGGAAAAGTGAAAAATGACATTTAATTCATTAAATATTTTCAGGGGAAAAAACACAAAATTCACCAAACAATAGCAATCAAGAAATTTTTGAAGAACAATGGCAGAAAAAATCACTAATTTTGACAAAGGATTGCAAAAATAAGTAGCAAGTTTCACTGTATGCTTGTTTAGTCAGAGAATGTTTTAAGATTTGGTCATGGAAAATGAGGGAATTTGCCAGACATGTTTAGCTGAGAACCGTATAAAAATATAGTAATGTGCAGGGGTGGGGATATTTTCAAAAATCTTACCAGCCAGGGATTTATTTCACCAGCCCGCAAGGTGCAACACAAATGCAATTGAAAATAGTTATGACAAAATTGCATGCAATTACAATGAAATTACTAACCACCATGTATTTTCATAATTCTTTTTCTCTATAATATTAAAAAATACCAGGTGTCCCAAAAATGACTGATGGATTTTCAAATTCAATAACTTGCAAACGGTGACAGCTATTTAAAAAATTTTTGCAAGAGAGTTATGTATGATGTCAGGAGTTTTTCTACCGCAACACTTGATTTTAGTTCGAATTTCAAACAATAGGTGGCGCTGATGGCGATTGCAGGCCAGGTGATCAGTGCTGACGCTGAGTGAAGCATCGTAGCATGTTGAATATAAAATAGATACTACTGAATTTGAAAAGTTAAAATATCTAGATTAAATAAATGTTTCTGAAATATCCTTCCTTCAGCTTAAAGTTAAAAAACTCCTTCTTTTTTATACATGAATTCTTTATTTATTTTAATACACCATTGTGCATATTTTGCAGTGGAAATAATTTATATTGATTTATAAAAGTGTCCTAATTTTCTAAAATGTATTTATCAAATAGTAATTTGTACGAAATAAAATGAAAGTATTTTCCAAGAACATTTACCTATATTTACACTGCATTAAGTGCTGTAATATATAATCAAATTTGCTAGTTGCATTCACAGAGTCAAGAGAAAGAATAGAGATGAAATATGATATCTTGACATGACATCAAAAGAGTAATCCAAAAATCTATTGCATTTATTCCAAGCACAACCATGTGTTTTGGCACACTTCTCAATTCAAACCTGTATTTCTTTGCTTTCGCTCTTATCATTACAAATTGTTATTCATTATCCACATGTTGACTGTAAGTAGATTAAAATTTTAATTTAAAATGAGAATATGTGCAGCTATAAAATGGGGTGGAGCTGTGTTAACTGGTGATTTTTCTTGCATTTAAAAAGTCCTTTGATCCAGTGCCGGTAGTAAGAGGTAGCTTTCATATTTCTGGGTTTTAAAATTTTGCAAATTTTACTCAACTAATTTTGCTGAAATTTTAAGAAGCTAAAATGTAACGATCACGATGCAAGAATATTCGTCATGCGAAAATATTTAAATGAGAATTGCACCAAATTAGTGAGCTATGGCCAAGTTGCCATCATTTATGGTTACTTTTTTTGGTTGCCGAATTTGTTGATATTTCGCCAAATGTTTCCAAGGTGGGCAATAATGCTGTGGACAATATCCTTCCTTCAGCTTAAAGTTAAAAAACTCCTTTTTTATACATGAATTCTTTATTTATATTAATACACTATTGTGCATATTTTGCAGTGGAAATAATTTATATTGATTTATAAAAGTGTCCTAATTTTCTAAAATGTATTTATCAAATAGTAATTTGTACAAAATAAAACGAAAGTATTTTCCAAGAACATTTACCTGTATTTATACTGTATTAAGTGCTGTAACATATAATGAAATTTGCTAGTTGCATTCACAGAGTAAAGAGAAAGAATATAGATGAAATATGATATCTTGACATGACATCAAAAGAGTAATCCAAAAATCTATTGCATTTATTCCAAGCACAACCATGTGTTTTGGCACAATTCTCAATTCAAACCTGTATTTCTTTGCTTTTGCTCTTATCATTACAAATTGTTATTCATTATCCACATGTTGACTGTAAGTATGATTAAAATTTCAATTTAAAATGAGAATATGTGCAGCTATAAAATGGGGTGGAGTTGTTTTAACTTGTGATTTTTCTTGCATTTAAAAAGTCCTTTAATCCAGTGCCGGTAATAAGAAGTAGCTTTCATATTTCTGGGTTTTAAAATTTTGCAAATTTTACTCAACTAATTTTGCTGAAATTTTAAGAAGCTAAAATGTAACGATCACGATGCAAGAATATTTGTCATGAGAAAATGTTTAAATGAGAATTGCACCAAATTAGTGAGCTATGGCCAAGTTGGCATCATTTATGGTTACTTTTTTTGGTTGCCAAATTTGTTGATATTTCGCCAAATGTTTCCAAGGTGGGCAAGAATTTGAAGCTAATGGATATTAAAAATATTTATCAATTGTGTGGCAATGCACAGTGTGAATGAGTGCCATTTTGAAATAAGATGATGGATAAAGTTTGCCAACAAACTCAGTCGAAACATTGGTATATGCTATACATACAATCAATCTCATCCAAATCAGTTTATAAATACGAGAGTTACAGCATGACAAAAATCAGATATTTTCAAAATATCAGCCACACCTAGAAATTCAAACTGCTATTTTAAGAAAAAGACTAAACAAAATATGCTTCAGAATCCTTGTATTAAGATCAAACTCTTATGAAAAAAAATATTTTCCAGTTTTTAATTTATTTGTACTTTTTTTTAAATTATTCTTTTTTTTTTTCTTTTTTTCAAATACAGTAGACTCCCTCAAATCCGCACAGCTTGGGACCAGAGGTTGTGCGGATTTTAGAATTTTGCAGATTTCTGGTCATTGCTTTGTTTACACTTTTTAAACAGTAATTTGAGTGTGATTAATGGTGCAATCAGAACTATAATGAATGCTTACAATATAATAAAATATTAAAATAAGTAATAAACTAAAATAATAAAAATTTAGATAATTTTTAAAATGATTAAAGTACTAATAGCAAAGGTCAAGTTAATGATCAATAGTGTATGATTAAATATACATTATAAAGATTAAATGTATTTTTCCAAAATTATTCAACAAAACTTGCTTCATAAAAGTACATTACCAATTCACATCAAAATCATAAAATAAGGATTTTTTTTTTCAAGTTTAGCCAGGCTTAATATTTAAAAGATCTTGATTAATGCATAATTATATTTGGTATAAAGATTGTGATTACCAGTAATATCTGAAATATCTTGAATTTTTTCCAAAAAAATATTTTCTTCCTTCATGAAAGAAACATGAATAGAGTATTATTAAGAAAATTACAAATAAAAAAAAAAGTATAGAATTGATACAAAACTAAAAAAAATCAAATTTTGTCCGAATATCCAAACTAAAAGTTTCATTGTTTACATCCATAAAATATGTGCAGATTTTAGAGAGTTGTGGATTTCTGGTTTGCGGATTTGAGGGAGTCTACTGTAATTGCCATTTTGTAAATTGATGGCTGATGAGGCTGGCCAACAAACTCTGTCGAGACATTGGTATATATACCAATGTCTCGACACTTTGATACTTTTATGAAAATTTCATTGCTAAATTATCTCATTAAGAATAATGAACAATGCCTGTTTACACTTTGTCAGTATCACTGGAATGTTTCAATGCATTTTTCTTGGGTAAGAAACCTAAAAGAGTGTATTTAGAAAACTTTGTTTTACTTAATGATGACCAGTATGGCTTCAGGTATACTCATTATTCTCAGTAGAGAGTGAAATGGCTGACTGATGATGAATATATACACTGTGGCAATACCTAACCTGATTATAAAAAATTGTTGCACATAAAGATTCTGTTAAAACTCTGATGTTTCATTACTCAGGCCACAGATAAAGTTTTAAAATATATTATTGTTATTACCTCTATTTTACTAAGGTCTATGTTTGTGGTAAATTACATTTTAATTGATCAAGACATTTAAGTGAATGCATAGGAAGCTTTTCATATCATTGCTACTTAAAATTTCATTGCTTCCTGCATTTAACTGGACAAAAATAAGTACATTATTTTTTCATAGTTGAAATGTGACATATATATTTTTGTATTGAATTTTTCGTTTAAAAGTGCATGCTAAGAATGTAAAAGTATTTATTTTGCTTTGAACTAAAATCAATAAGATCACAGTTTAAATTACTATCACTGTTGTATGTACATATTCTTTCATAAATTATTTCTAACTCCCAAAATATTAGGCTTAAAAAAATATATAATGCTGATTTATGTTTTGGGCATTTTAATTTTGCCCTAACAGAACCCCCCCCCCTCCCCCCATATAGAATCATATACTGTAATCAGATATTTATCAGGTATTAGCTTTGTTCATCACTCAGTTTATTGTGACATTAGCTATTTGTCAAATAATGTTTAAAAAAAAAAAAATTAATGTCTAATTTGAGGTTAGTTTAAGAAAACGCTGAGTGAAAAGTAACTTACCATAAAAAACAATGAATCAATTGTATACTCTGAATAAGTAATAAAAACTAGGACAGGACATTGGTAGTCCATAAACAGAATTTATCATATTCTGGTACAGCATTATTTTTATGAAAATTTAAAATCTCTTATTACTTAACCAACTACATCTAATTTACAGTTACACCCCATCACAAGTTCATTATTATATATTTTCAATTGTAATTATTACTTTAATAAATATGTCATGATATAATATTGTACATTTCTAGAAAAATCCATATAATTAATTCAAATTATCATCTTTACTCATATCATTTGCAGTGACTTTTCCTAATATGTTTAAAATTTTAAGATTTTTACAGTAGCAAATTTTTAAAACAGATTTTTTTAAATTCTTGGAATGTACTTTGTATTTTATTTATTTTCTTATTTTTTGTCAGCATCGGGCAGTGTCAATTTTTATGGACAAGAAAAACACCCCTTGTGGCTTTGCTTTAGGAAGTGTGGAAGGCCGAGTTGCTATTCATTATGTTAATACTCAAAATCCAAAAGATAATTTCACTTTCAAATGTCATCGTTCAAATGGTACATCTAATGGCTATCAGGACATTTATGCTGTAAGTGTTTCAGATTGTTTTGATTTGACTTTATTATTATTATTTTTTAATGATGCTCCATAAGGTTATAAATACATTATAATCTATTGGTTACCCTCATTTATTTGTCCTGATGTAGTCATAAAAATAACAGAGGGTATACACTCAAGGCAAAGAGTATACCCTAGAGTAAGTATACTATAGCTTTTTTGAGAAACAGATGGTATATGGTTTTCCTTTAAAAAATCCAGAAGGTATACAGCATATACCCCCGTATACCCTCCACTGCATCCCTGCCTTTAATGTATCCTGTGCCTTGAGAAATGAATGTTTAATAAGTCCTAATAGTGATAATATTATCAAATCATTTCTTAAGTATGTGACTAATATTTCATCCTTATGAGCAATGAATGAAGTATCAAAATATACCAAATGAAAAGATATAAAGTAAATAAAATAATAAAAAAATAAGTCTGTGAAAAAAATATCATCAATTCAGTATGATTATGCAATCATCTTGTTTTCAATCAAACAAGAAAAACATAATTTGTTAAATGAATGAAAATGAGACTTACACTTTTTTTTATAAGAATGGCTGATAACAAAAATTAAATTGTTATAGTTAAAATATTATAATACTATAATTATAATAATTGAATTTTTTTGTTGTTGTTTATAGCAATTAAATTTAGTCTAAAATCCAATTTAAATTTAAATCTATTGCAGTTAATTTTATTTATTAGTTAACATAGTTTCTATTATTATTCTAAAGCAATTCATTTCCAATATAAGAAATTAACCTAAATCAACAATTTACGCCTACTTAACTCAAACAAAAATCTCAGCAGTAATATTCTTGTGACGCCTTCAGGAATATACTATAACAGTATATTCCTGAAATGAAGAAAAGAATTGATTAGTTAATAATAAATTTAGTTAAGTAAGATGAGACTATGGATTCAAAATTAGTTTGCTGTTGTATTTCATTTTAATTGATCTGGTGGGTAATATTTGTGCAATTTGGATACATGAATATTTTCAGTATTTTTATTTTGAATTTGTCTAACAAATTCAAGATTAATGTCTGATAATTTTTTATGAATGTAACATGGTTTGAATTTTCAGTGGACCATTTGAAGTACTTAACTTAAAATTTTTTTAAAATCCAACAAGAAATACATCAATCAACAAAATTAAAATATTAGCATTACCCTCTCAATACCTGAAAAATGTTGTAAACTCAAAATAAAATAAATAATAAAGTACTAATACTAGTTTTTAAAAAAGAACATTCTTTAACAATTCTCATTTGTAGAGATTGCCTATTACTTGTGAAAAGTTATCAAAATTTCAAGATATGAATAAATAATTTGTAGCTTTAGAAAAATTCATTAAAATATAACACAAAACATGGGCAAAATTTACAGAAAATAAAAACCTGAAACTTTACTGTATTTAAATAAGATGATAATTTCAAAAGCAGTTACTTTAATAATAAAATTCTGTTATCATTTTCTCTTTATTTATTATATTTTATCTGTTAAATCCAGGTAAGAGATTAGCATAACTCCATTTTTCCTACTGAATTAAAAAAATTATAAGAAATTGGGAATCAATTCTAACTCCAACCAAAAATTCTACCTAATAAAAATATAAAAATTTAAACATTACAAGTATATTTTTAAAAATTAAATCAATTCTTAAATTCTGTCAATTTATAAGTCATAAAAGATTCAAAAATTTAAATTGTAGGTTATTTCTTAACAAAAATTACAAAATGTAATGAAAATTTTAATTATATTTTATCTGTTAAAACTCTAGTAGCAGCTTCGTATTGTACCAACTTTTCTTACTGAATTATGTAAATTATAAGAATCTAGGAACCAAACCAAACTACCACCACAAATTCTATCAAATAAAAATTCAAAAATAAATCTTAAATTAACTTTCTGCCTGAAATACCTAGTAGTATGAACTGTGCATCATAAAAATATTGCATTCTGAGAGTGATTCTTTATAATAAGCAAAAATAAATAATTTATCAAATTTAATTTTCTAAAAATGAGCCATTAATTTCAATTAATAACCATCAACTGAATTTATTTTATACACTGTTTTACATTTCATTATTATCATGAATTTACTTTTAATAATACACTCTAATAAGAAATACCATAATAATCTTTACTAAACATCAGTAATTGTTTTAAGAACAAAATGATTTCATCTTTAGTAATGAAAACAATTATAATTTAAAGCTTTAAATCGAATAACAAATTGTGAATAATAATAAGATCTACTATATCAAACATTAAATCTAACTTAGAATTTCTATCAATTGAATTATATTTTTCAAATAATCATACTGATAATTTTAACCCTTTATGCATTGACGGTACTTTTAAGTACCAATGAAGAAAATTTAATATAAAATTTATTTATTTAGTCTATTATGAAAGTTTAATGTTCTTACTACACTATAAACTCTTCTCGATCAAATTTAGATAGCATACAAAAACATTCAAAGCTAAATACAGTCGAGTCTCCCTATAACGAAACTCCGTACATCGAATTTCTCTATATAACGAATTTTTAATAGGAATGATCCCCTTTTCGCATGATTACATTAAAAACAGTCTCTATACAGCAAAATATCAATCTCCATATAACAAATTTTTTCATGAATTGGTCTTAATTTATTAAGTTTTAAAAAAGCTTCGAAATCATATGGAATCAATTTTTCATCACTTATTTTTGATTTATCGTCAGTGCTGAGTTTTTTTTTATATGATGTCTCTCGTTGTTCTTTAAATCCAATGAATTAATCCCACCTCCCCCTCCCACACACCTTTCCACATCCTTCTCAAAACAGAGTCAATTGGATTGATACATGTGTAAGAGAGGAATCAATGAGAGGCACATAACAGAGGCCTTCAAATGGAGGAAAATGTTAACTACAATTTTTCATTCCTTGCTAAAATTTGAGCTGCTTTTTTTTTTCTGAGAGCATAACAACTTTAAAATCAAAACAACAAAAAATTACAGATTTCTTCGTCTGAAATTAATGCAAGTCTACCTTATTTTCATTAAGTTTTTAAATAAATGTCTGTTCTCTTTTTTGAAACAGCTTAAATAATTAAGAAATAAACTGTTAGGTTAATATTTACTTTTAAACATTTCAAATTCTTAATTCAAAAGATCAAAAATAATATCTGTTCAAATTTTACACATTAGATATGATTTTTAACATCATTCTCTATACATCGAATTTCTCTATATAACGAATTTTTTACTGGAATGGTGGATTTCGTTACATAGAGACTCGACTGTATTTTCAAAAAGTGGTGATATGCTTAATCTTTTTCATAGGTATAACTTTTCTTTTTAAGAAAAAGGTTACATGAAAAATCTTAAACTACAAAAGCCTTTCAATTTACAGAGAGCATTATAATACATTTAAATACATCGCTTTTTTTAAGATTTGGGATATTTCCATAAGAGTATTTTTGGTTTATTAATAAGATTATTTTTGTAAATATTTTACAAAATAGTTATAGCTGTTGGTATATTTAATTAGTTTTAAATAAAAAACATGTCTAAATTTCAGATTATTATAATTTGAAAATTCCAGTATGTTTTCAGATATTAAAGAACATAATTAATGATGTGAAACAATTTCTTGATAAATAATTTGTAGATAAAGGGTTAATCAAGAATATAAAAAGAAAGACTTTCAGAATACTTAATACTTCATTTATATTCAAAACTATATTTCTATGAACAAAAAAATTTATTCTTTAATTTAAGAACAAAACAGAATTCATTCTAATAAAAGTTATAATCAGGGATGGGGAATTTTTCAAAAATCTTAACAGCCAAGGATTTACTTCACCAGCTTGCAAGATGAACACGCTCAAAGTTGAAAATAGTTACGACAAAATCGCACAAGAAATTACTATTGCTACAATACACTTTCGTAATTCTTTTTTTCCTATAAAATTAAGAAATATATGCAACAGAGGTAAGCTTAATATAAGATAGAACTTAGTACCATATTTAGACTGTAATAATTTGGAAAGTTAAAATATCTAGATTGAAATTTGTCTCTGATAATGTCTGTTGCCCACAGTTTTTCAAAAACTAATAATGCACTCGCCTTGCCAGAAAATCCACTCGCCACTGGCGAGCAAAATTATGTATTTCCCCACACCTGGTTATAATAATAACAATAGCTCTTAAAATAAATAAATTATATTAAAATTTTATAAAGATCAACAAGATAATATAAAATGAACTTACAAACAGATGTTTTTTTTTTTTTTTTCTCCTTAACTCTTGACAGGAACAATCTAAATTTTATTTTTAAAAAAGTAAGATGAAATTTGATGTAATTTCATTAAATAATGTAGGAAAAGTACATTTCATCTTTATAATGAATATTTAATCATGCACAATTGATTATTAACTTGACCTTTGCTTAAAATATTTTAATCATTTCCAAAATTATCTAAATATTTATTATTACTTATTTTAACATTATATAGTAAGTATAAATATTTTGTAGGAAACTGTAGGAGTGATTCCAATTGTAAACCTCAAAGAAAGATTGTTATTGATTTGGGAGGGGAATTGGGATAGAGAGCTTTAGCTCAGAGATAGCAACTCTATTCAAGAAATTTTAATGCTTGAGTAACAGGGTTGTTAAATACCCGGGTTTTTTCAGAAAAAACCCAACCCACTGGGTTTTTTCAGAGTTTTGGGGGTTTTATCAGGGTTTTTCGGGTTTTTCTGGTTTTGGGGGGTTATGGGAGGTGGTTCAGAATGCTTGAAAAAAAAAATGTACTTATTACTAAATTTAAATAGCTAATTGATTACAAATATATATAAATCAATGACAGTAATCAAAATTATGCTTTGCTTTTAGATAAATTGATTATTAGTTATAATTTATAAAGTATTTTTTATTATTACTAAATAATAGAATAAGACAAGTAACTCTACATGTCTACATAATTAAATTAGAATTCTAAACATTATATGGTATTTTATTATGAGTTTCTATTGTATAACATAGAACGGATAACACACCAAAGTATTTTTTTAATGGGAAAAAATTTCTTTGTGTTACTTACACATGCTACAGAGATCTGCCTAACAATTATTAACTAACAATTATTTCTTTTAAATATTGTAATGGTATAATTAGGACATTTCTTTGAGGTGGGGGGTGATGGTTATAAACTTTATGAGTGGTATACTGATATTAAGAAATATATTACAATAAATTATATATGTAATATATAATGTATTGTTAAATTACATTATATATATAATTTAAAGTTGAAATTTTGAAAAAAACCACTTGGGTTTTTTCCTGGGTTTTTTCAAGTGGGTTTTTTGGGCTGGGCAAAATCATAACAACCCTGTTGAGTAATATAACATTTAATTACCCTCAGCCTGTCCACTACACGCTACACAGCTAGACTAGAATTTTCTTGAAATACACCTGGAAAAGTCAGGGAATTTCATATTCAATTGATATTTCCTATTATTTTTTTTTTCTTTTACCTGTTCTAGGTTAATGATATTGCCTTTCATCCAGTACATGGTACCCTTGCTACTGTTGGGTCTGATGGTCGATTTAGTTTTTGGGATAAAGATGCTCGTACTAAACTGAAAAATTCTGAACCTATGGAACAGCCTATCACTCGCTGTTGTTTTAATGCACGAGGAGAAATTTTTGCCTATGCTGTTAGCTATGACTGGTCAAAGGTATATTTATAAAATATTACTTATAGAATTGTGAAGTTTTTTTTGTATATGCTAACTGTAATTTAATTACTGTGGATTTTTTGGGGGAGGGGGGATTACACTTCTTCAGGGATGAGAATCATTTACTTTGAAAAAAAAATATATATCCCTCTTCTTAAAATTTTCACATGTCTCTTTTTTCGCCTGAAAGTTTAATTTCTTAAAACTTATTTATTTTTTTTGTTCTATTTGTTGTTTAAATAAATTAATCACTGTATGTATTTCTTCTCCTTGCCTTTTTCAAATTTTGGCTCTTCTTCCTTCCTCTTCTTCATTCCACTTAAAAGGAAGATTTCAAAATATTTAGAGAAAATAATGCAAAAGTTTTCCTCATTTTTGGAGTTTTGTTTTTCTAACCACTGCTCTTCTATTATTTAAGCAGTTTTATGGACATTTATTTTGCTATGTTTGGATTTATGAACTATCATAAAGCTTTATCCTAGATTTAAAGAGTGCAATTAGTTGCTGCTTCAAAAGAGATCATTTTTAGGTTTGTCAATGCAATCTTTAGATTTGCAAGAATACTTTTATTTTTAAAGGCACTCTTTGCAATTCTAAATGCACTTTTAATTTTTAAAAGTTGGATCACTTTTTCAAGTGATGACAATAAGCATTTTTACCATATAGGCAATTTTTAAAAAACAATTAACAGTAAGGAAGATTTTTTGACTAGGGATAGAAAGGTGCTACTTTTAAAACTGAAAAGCAGACAGATTGTAGCATTGTCTTAAGGCAAACTATGATGTTCATATTTTGATAATAGACCCTGATTTCCAAACATAACCCAGTTTTCTCTTGTTTTTCTGTTCTATAGTTACACTGCTGGCTTTCAATTTAAGGATGTGATCCAGAAAAGTAAAATGATAGATATAGTTATTGATACAAAAATGTACCTTTATCAATAATACATAACTATATTACTAATATAATCATTTTATTGAATAAATCAGTAATATATATAACAATAAAATAATTATAATGAAATAATACAATTCTTGCTTTGCTTTATACAGTTTTTTTTTTTTTTTTCTTTTCTTTTTCTTCAATGCCAAAGTCACTTAAACTGAGGATAAAATCAGCATGGGAAAAAAAAAAAGTACATTCATAACATTTGAAAATCACTTTAAATGCAACTTATTACAATAAATATCTTTATACATATATGCGGATTCTGATGAGTCATGTATAATTTCATCCTAACAGAGGTTTTTCAAATACAAATAATTATAATTTAATGAATAACATTAATATTAATAAATTATAAAATAACATTATAATTAATAAATTGAATACTCCACATGTAACTTAAAAAGTTGTTATTGTTCATTCATAATAATTATCTCTCAATAAATCCTTAAGGTGTGTAAAATTATTGAATTCTATGATTTAACTAGTTGTTTTATAGAATAACAATTGCCTAATCATTAAAGTATAAAATAAACAGTCTGATGTTAAAACAAATCTGTTTCTTATAAATTAACTGATGGTAAATAGTTAAATTCAGTCAAAAAATATATTTCAAATTATGAGTAGATTATTTGATAAATAATCTATAAAAATGGAATTCATAATATAATATTTTTATACAGTAATACGAAATAACAGAATGCAGTGACGCAATAAAAGAATTTCATAAAAGGATCGTGAAAAGCTTTAAGCCTTTTGTGGGCAAAATACTTCAGTTGCTAAAATTAGAAGCGATTGAATGACACCTGGTTTAACGAACAATTTTGTTTCAAAATAAGTAAAAGCTTTTTCTTTGGATAGGTTATAAATGTCTAATTCTGTTCAAATTTTCTGCTGCCACTGTTGCATTTGGTAATTTAAATTAAAGCAGGATGTATATTTTTTACCATCCACTAAAAGGTTAAGAAAGATTCCAACCATTCTTGTATTGTGTATTTCTTATTTACCGATTGATCTCTCATTCCTGTAGATCTCGTTAATTAAAAAAGGGGGGGGGTTGCAAAAATATTTGTGAAAAATCACAAATGGAAAATGCTATCATAAATATAGTGATTACAAATTTGTGCAAGTTCAATGCACATTTATCAACAAAACATACAGTTCCAATGGCAGTAGTAATGAAGAAGGGGTATAAAAAATGCAGCATACCATTGACTACAAAACAGCCATAAGATAATTCAAAATTATGACTAAAACAGCTATAATCGGTGCAAAAAGCTTTCACATGTCATCTTTAATACTTTAATGGTTAGACAAAAGTTATTCTATAAAATAATTTCTTTAATTGTAAGATTCTATAATTTTACACACTTTAATGAGCTTGGTTAGTTATTTCATGAAATAACGGATTATATTCTTAACGGTAACATATATATAATTATTACATTTAACTAACATAATTTATGGAAAAATTGTTTAATTTTAGAATGTAAATACTTCATAAATTAATTCTATTAATTTAGATTTTATCTGTTATTGAAGTTATAAAAGTTTAGGGGATGCTATTATGCCTTTAAATAAATATTTAATTACAGGAATGATTGTTTTCAGGTTATATACCTGAAATTAGGTACTTTATAAATTTACAGTACAAAAATTCTGTTTTTTTTTTGTTGTTGTTGTTGTTGTTTTGATAGTTCAATTCATAAAATAAAATATCTATTTTATATGATTAATAAACATAATTAAAATGTGTATTATGTAATTTGACCTCCCTGTAATAAATTATGCTCTTTTCCTCTCCTTGTTCCTGTACAAAAACATTTTCTCGATAAAATTTCAGCTATTTTTTCATGAACTTACAATTACCCTTATAATTTTTACTATTAAAAGATAGTTCATAAGTGATGTTAAATAGTTTTTTTTTCCCCTACTGTGTTAATAAAATTAAATTTTTCTCTCTTTGTCTCTGTGTATGTTTACTTATATCTATTGATGATGGCTAGATGTAGAGATGTAAGTTTTCCAGGAAAAATATAAGTGGCAGAAAAAAACTGGTTTCTTACTTTTTTTTTTTTTTTTTTTTTTTTTTGGAAAAAAACAGAAAAGTTGGAAAAATTGATTTTTCATGATTGTTTCTCCCAAATAAATTACATTTTCTGAGAGAATATTAAATAATAAACATTTTTTTCCATTTATTTGTATTAAAAGAAAATTATTTTCACTTTATCTTACAAAATAAAAAGAAAAAAAAGCGTGCTTTAAAAAATTTAGTTTTTTTTTTTTTTTTTTTTTTTTTTTTTTATCACAGCCTAAGAATTTTTATTAAACGCTATTGTTTGTTATATCATATCTCTGTTGAAATTATTTTTCAGTTACATGTTTAACTACCAATTGACCTAATGTAAAAATCTGAGCCAATATGCCTACAGTTTGGAATGAAATAAATTATGTATTCCATTTACATAAGTATAGTTTTTAAGTAAATGATACTAGTTTAATGAAATAAATTATTGCAGTTTTGTCATGAATATCAGTATTCAAAAATCCCATTGTTTGTTTAAAAAATGTATATTTTTACAATATTACATTTTTTTTCTTACAATTATAATTTTATTTCCTTTAAAAAATAGGCTTAGTTTTAATATAGCTTTCCAATCTCAACTCAAAAAAGTTTTGATTTAGTTTTATAATCTAAATTCAAACAAAACTAAGTTTTAGTTTGGCTTACTCAGGTCTTCAACTAAAAAACAGCATATGATTTATTGACTGTTAGATTTTTACTCACCGAAACCAGTAAAATATTTATTTATTTATTTATTTTTTTTTTAAGTTAAAATAAATGTAATTTTTTTTTCTTTTTATCGTGAAATCTGGTATTTCATTCTTGAGTAAGAAACCATAATAATATTTCCATATGGTATTTTCATATTTCTAAGAGTGGAACTCAAAAGTTATTAAAAGAGAACACTACAAATAGGAAACGCTCGCTATTTGAGGAATTAACAAAAGCAGTTACACACAGAGATAAACTTCTACTGTACTTTAGAAAACTATTAAAATTCAAAGTTTAATTAAGAAGGAAAGTATAATTTGGAACGTATTTACTTGTAATAAAATATGGATTTTTTTTTTTTTTTTTTTTTTTTTTTAATTGCAGTTGTACTTTTTTAATGCTAACTGCCCATGTTTTGCAACATTATGGAGGTAAAGTGGAGGTCAATTTTAGATTCAACACCTTGAAAAAACTTGTACTCAATCAATCAGCTATAATGAAATCTTGAAACATGCAGCATAGTAGTGCCACCTATAGGGTATTTTACATTAAAAACTAAACAACATTAATATATATCAGGAACTGGCTGAATCTGTAGTTTGATGAAAATTAGTCTTTTAGTTTTTGAGATAGAACTATTGTGGATATCATGAATAATGCAGCATAGCAGCACCATTGGTTGGGTAATATACACTATTAACTAAACATCTTGAGTTTATATCAAAGTGTAACTGAATCTAAAGTTTTGTGAAATTATATGCATCAATTCTTGAGACAGAGTGCCCATAAAATTTTTGTAACATTGAGACTCACAGAGTGACAGATATTTTCCAAAAACCACAAAATCGTGTTCATGACCTTCTAAAACATTTAAATACACCAAAAACTGGAAGTCAAATTTTTCACAAGTTCAATACTTACTTCTTGTAAAGATAGAAGAAAGTAATAAATGCATGCTTAATTTTTATGTTAAATTTTTTATTTTATCATTCCCATTAATCGGCATATTATTTAAATAATTTTGCATATGAATTTATTTTTAACAAAAGAAGTTGCATTTAATTATACATGTAGATTTTTTTCATGTAATCCTGTTTTTGTGAACTTCTTGTATATACTTATACAAAATATAATCAGAATTTATGATTTAGAAATTATTACTATATTTAGGTTCATATTTAATCATTTTTAATAAGGTTATTCATGCATATATACAACTTGATAAGATTTAGCTGCTATATGGCATGAGATTTTTTTTCTTCAATCACTGCATTTGTAAAAGATTCAGTTTGGAGATAAAAAAAATTTCTGAAATGTCTAATTTTTCAAGAAAAATTTTGTGAAGGGTCTTATAAACTAGAAAAAAATGTGAAGGATCCTTTCAAGTCTTCTCAAACAGATTTCTGCTGAGAAATCAGGTTACCCACATTAAAGTTTTCATGTGGGACACTCAACATAAAAATAAATAAAATTAAAAGTATGAAAATGTAGCTATTACAAAATTTTCAATGTATTATTTTACAAATGAAATTTCAATTTTTCCAGTTTGGAAAAATTGAAAATTAAGCCTTCGTAAAAAAAAAAACTTTTTTTTTCCTCAATTTTTCCGGGGGGGAGGGGGGGGGGTTTCCGAGCATTCCCATCTCTAGCTAGGTGTATCTTGTTATTTTATACTAGAAGATAGCCCGTCACAATGACGTGTTTGCATTTTTAAAGGATGATAAAAAATTACAACTGTGGTCAATCATAGCCACTTTCGGCTGAAACAATTTTGATAAGTACAGCGATTAAATTTGGAAAGGGAAAAATCTAACAAAAAAAAAAGAAAGAAAGAAAATTTCAACAGAAATCTGCATTTAAAAATATAGCAAAACTATCTGGTAGATGGGGATGGGGATTATAATGAAATTTAAAACGCATCCGCGGTTTGCTTAAATAAAAAGTTTTAATTAGTGTTTTTGAAATCGTTAAAAGATTTCAAAGCGACATAAAATGTAGTGACGTCATTTACATCTCCCACTGTAAATCTGACCATTGAGAACGCTCCATTACGACTATAGAACGGTTTCATTGGTCAGAAAATAGATTGCCTTTAAAATCGGAGGTAACTTTTCACAATGTTTTTTATACATTTGAAATTCTCAAGAGTCATTCACGGCTGTAAAGAAAAAAAATTAAAGCAACCCAAAAATAAAAATTTTAACAATATTGCATTTAAAACGCACCTTCTCTTACCTTTAATAAAAAGTTTTAATTAAATATACACTGAAAAAAATTTGACTCATTTCCTACAACGTCACTCCACCGCTTTTATAGAAAACTTTTACTTTACTGTGTTATGAAGCATTCTTATTGGTCATAAAAGAGATATTCTATAAAAGCTGTGGAGTCCCGCTGCAGCAAATGGGTCAAATTTTTAACAGTGTACATTTTGAAATCGTGGAAAGATTTCAAAGCGAAGTAAAATGTAGTGACGTCATTTACAGCTCTCACTGTAAATCTGACCAATGAGAACGCTCCATTACAACTATGAAACGTTTTCATTGGTGAATGAGTTTCTTTTTCTCGTGGATAGGTTGATCCCGGAACTGTTATACACGGAGGGGTTTTATATATATAATTAAATGTTTTTTTAAACAATTAAATGTTGATTTTTTGTAAAATAAAAAAAATAATACAAATTTCTCTCCTAAAAAAATTGTTAACCTTTTATGTGCATCTTATTTGTTAGAAAATACAGTTTCTCAACCAAAATAATACTAATAAATAAATAAATAAATAAATAAAATTACTAACACTGCTGCTGCCATTTTAAAATCAGTTGTTTGTAGTTTCTTATCTTACACTGCAAAAGCTGTTACATACTAAAACATGAAAAAATTGAAGTTTTTAGAGAAATTCATACATGCTGGAGTAAGCAATTTTCAATTGAAGAATTATTTTACATGTTATTCAGTTTTGATATCAATGAACATAGTTTCATAAGTTTTATAACTACTCATAACAATTTAATCATCAATAATAGGACTCCAGTGTACACATAATGGCACTAATTATGTTTATTTTTATTTTAAACCAAATGTTATGTCCTCACCAGTTCGATTTCATTAAACTTTTTTTTTTCTGAAATTTTATGGTGGTCACTTCTTTCTTGTTCTAGAGAAAAAAAAAATAGTTAATTCCTTAGGTCAGTGTCCCATATGGGTCACAGTTAGTGTTTTGGTGAGACGCAGAACAAACAATTTGCTAGAATTGACAAATACTAACTTATAATTGCATTAATTGTGAAAGCTTAAAACTTTGTAATTAGACAATTTTTTCTTAAATTGTCATTCGGTATGTTATGATCTCATTCTGAGATATGTCAGTAGTTGCAGTTGCACAATCATTATCACAAGCCATGAAAAAATCCTTATTTTCTTTTTGGATGACTATATCAACAGAATATCCTGAAATATTTAAATCAGCTTTGAAGTCCTTAATGGAATTAAATATAACATACTTGTATGAACATGTATTTTCTACTTGGCTATATTTTTAAAAAAAGTATAGAAAAATACTGCATGTAGTAAAACTTAGGTCAACTTTAAGTCATTAGTTTTAACTCTGATACACATGCCTTCACCAGTAAACACCAGTGCCAAAAATCTCTCTGATTGCTAATTATTCAAGTTACATGCTATGATATTATCAGTTCTTGTTTTTATTGATAGTGCATTCTCCGTATGTAAATTTCCTTTTCCATAGGATAGGATAGATGATATCTTGTAGCTGTTTAACCAAAATTTTCATACTGATATTAGATACACCTCATGTTAGGTGAATTGCGAAAAAAAAAAAAAAAAAAAAAAAAAAAAAATCTTTAATGGTGGGTTTTTATACCTGTAAAGGTTGGGAACCATTGGCTCAATTGCATAATATTTTTAAATTTTGGACATTATTTCTGATATTACACTGTGAATTTCAAACCTTAATTAATTTATTTAAAGGAGAAAAAATGCTATGTTTGATTAAATATATATATTTTTTTCATTTCAGGGTCATGAATTTTATAATCCCCAAAAGAAAAACTATATCTTTTTGCATTCTTGTTTTGAAGAATTAAAGCCCAGAAATAAAAAGTAATACATTTTCTGATTATATGCATGCTTATGTAACATTGAAACATGATATTTTATTGCTTGTAAAAATTATTTGTAAATTGTGATATATTTTGAACTAAAATGTTAAGTATTTTTCTTTGGAATTAAATAAAAAAAAAGAAGCTATTAAAGTTTGTATATTTGTTTAGAATTACATAGTTGTTTTCATTCAAAAAATTTTACATTTAATAGAATATACCCACAAGCTTTTAAAATGTGCCTTAAAGGAATTTCCTTTTTACATTTCTAGCTTGAATATCTAAGCATTCCATAAAAGATTTCCAAAGTTATGTTTAATCATAGTAAAATTTATAGATTTTGTGATGCATCTTTTAATCAAATGTATCTAATTTTATTTAATTTTTATATTATTATTTATGTATTATCTTTATTTTATTTTATTGTAATAAGGAAAATTTGTTATTTGTGCATTTTTTTAATTGCCAAAATTATACATGTTTTTGTAATATTATTATGTATCCCAAACTGTTTTAATTTAGGAATCAACATGCCAAGTTTATATATTATTAGTGTTAGAAAAAAAAAAAAAAAAAAAAAAAAAAAACATAGATTTTACAAAGATGAAACATGTAGTATCAGCTGAATATTTAATTTCTTAATTCATTTGATGCAATCTGGAACATTTTGTGCTCATCAAATTCTTTGTTATTTTATTCTTTCCTTTTAAATTATATGCTATAAACCTTTCAATAATCCAGATTAATTAGGGCTGTAGATCATGTAGATTTAAAAAATATTTACATATATAAAATGAGATAAGATATGGTTTAATCAACCATGTATACTATAAGTAATGCAAAAAGTAAATTAATCCAGTGGAAAGAAATCTGTGTTCATAAATTATATGCTATTTTCAAACTAAATTGTATTACTTGGAACACTGGGTTCACTGGCATGCACATTACTTTGATATGCTCGCTTATTCAAAGAAACTAACTCCCACTGAATCAATTTCTTTCAGATTTTTCAGGTGTTTAAAATGTCTAAATATTTTTCAATTTTCTGGTTTTGGTTTACTCGAACATGAAATAAGTGCTTTGACTACTATTGAAAGAGCTATATGAAGTGATGGGGTTAACTCTTTTAACATAATTTATTATTTGTCTAATACTTAGAGCAGGTTTATATTAAGTTACCTCAAATGTTAAAATCTATTAATAAAAAATGCATGAATATATTATTCATTTTTATAAAGTGCTTTATTTAAATATCAAGTAACTTTTTTGAGAATATGATGCAATATTGCTGTTTTGTCAATTGCTCCAAAATATCATTACAAGTGCATTTTCAGAAAACACAGATAGTGTAAGAATTTTTTGGATGACAGATTCTTTAAACAAGTTGCAAAAGAACTTGTGGGCATAAATACTGTTCATTCTAAGGGTTCATTCTATTCTGTTCATTAAAAAAAAATCTGTAATCTATATTCATCAACAATAAATATAATTAAGAAGATTCTGTGTAAGACATTAGAAAAAATAGTGGAATTTTTAAAATGCATTTCAAAATTCATTTTCAATGAGAAATGATAATTTATATGTATATATATATATATAAATCATGTCCAATATACAGTTTTTAGGATCTTTTATCATTGTTGGTTATACATTAATCAATTCACACATAATAAAAAGGTTTCATCTTTTACATTTTTGTTCTCTTTGGAAACTACTTTCCTACTCATTTGCACTCATCTTTCGCACCATTTTTGTTTGGTTGAAAATAACAAAAAATGAAGAAAAATCAATTCAAATAAATCATATATTATTTTTGTCCAAACACTGTTGTTGATTTTGTTATTGAATTGATCATATCATTTTCAATTTTTTGGTTTATCCTGCAAAAATTATTGCACATTAAATAAAAAAACATGTTATTTCATAGGGAAATGTATTATAAACTTTCTGAATTTTACAGTTTTTAAGTTCTGATTGATGTTGAATTTTTGACAAGATAGTTCAGATACACAAGTTTTGTAAGATGAAAAACTATGCATAGCAATTTAAAAATTTCCTACAGTCGTATATTAAACTAGATTGTAGGCACAAATACACTGTCCAATCAGTTTTTTAATTGGACAATATTTGTAAGAGGTTTTTTACACAAGTATTTTATTTAAAATTTAAATATCTGAATATGAAACTAATTTATATTTTTAAATGGTTATTTTTATTTTCTGTTGCTAAATTAAAAAAAAATAATGTGTATAAACAATTTTTGACAATGTTTCTATTGAAATATATGTTTATCTCTGAATACTGAAAATGAAAAAAAAAAAAAAAAATTAACATCATTAACCCACTTAATTGCTTGTGTCTGAAACATTCATGGGCAAATTGCATGTGAAATGAAAATCACGTCAATAAACAGGTTAAATTATGTATACAGGCATGAGATTCTTCTGCAGATCCGCAATTTTCTGATTTCTTTTTATATCATCAAAGAATTGCAGAAAAATGTGAATTTGATCAAAAAATCCTGTGAAAAAAATACCATTTCTGTCAAAAAGTCTCGAAAAAAATGTTATTTTCATCTAAAGATTGCAAATAAATATTTTCATCAAAAGATAGCGAATAAATACTACTTTCATCAAAAGATCATGACAAAAACTGCAATTTTCGTCAAAAGATCGTGAAAAACTGCTATTTTCATCAAAAGATCGAAAAAAAAAACTGCTGTTTTCTTCTAAAGATCGTGAAAAAATGTGATTTTCATAAAAAGATCATAGGAAAAATGCATTTTTCGTCAAAAGGTAGCAAAAAAATATGATTTTTGTCAAAAGATTGCAAGAAAAACTAGATTTTCATCAAAGCATCACAAAAAAATACAATTTTTGTCATAAAATTGCAGGAAAAACGTTAATTTTGTGGAAGAATCGCGAAGTTATTGTTATTTAAAGCATATTATTTAAAATAATTTCTCATTTTCCAGTTCACATGCTTTTCTTCTTTTTTTAACTTTTGCAATCTCATGCCTGTGTATAAAAAGCATTTGATGTTGAAAACTACATCATTTTTTAAACAGTATGTGCATTTTTCCTTTTAGGTATTTTTTGTAATACATGGAGATTACAGATGGGTATGTGAAAAAAAATTTTAAGTAAAAAAATATTAGGTCATGGTTAATAAGAAATTTTTTAAAATCTAATTGGTCATTTAAAAGATTGTTTAAAACATCTGTTTGTATAGTCAATTTTCTTTTATCTTTCATCATATTTTAAAAAGAAACTAAGTAAAAATAAATATATTTGATTCAGTGCATTAGTTTTTAACGTACTATGTCATTTTTATATGTGAAAGTCACACCATATTTATCAGATCATGTGTTTTTGCATTTTTAAATCATGATTTTTAAAACTGCTGCTGAAAATGTTATCATATTTAAAGCAGGATTCCTGAAAACTTAAATGTTTTATAATGATTGCTCAAAATGCCATGTCTAGAAATCTTAAATATTTTATTAATATTTCACAGTATAGCATAAATTCCACAAACTTTTCCATTCATAGTTTTCTTTTAAATTTTATTTTAATTTATTTTTCAGACTTTAGAGAAGAAGGGAAGAGTATTGATAATTTCTTAAGTTAAAAGCACTGTTAATGATTATTTCACTCAGTAGATCTATTTCTTAAAATATATTTGAAATAAAGTGCTAAGAAAACTGAAATATTTTATTATGATTATACAAAATGACATAAATTCAGCAAACTTTCAATTCCTTGTTATTTTTTCTCCAGATTTTGCTTTTATTTTTTTATATTTGGTGGTGAAAAGGAAGTTATTGATAATTTTTTTTTTAATTAAAAGATTTTTTTATGCTTTTTTCAATCACTGGATTTATTTTTTTAAATAATATTTTTCTTCAAATGGCTGTTGAGGATTTTTTTTTTTTTTTCTTCTTTAAATCAGTGAATTGTGATATGATGCTTTTTGAGATGGTAGGCTCTGGACAAAGATTGGCCAGCATAGCTCATACTCCCCCAGTATCTGTAGATTTCAAAAATAGTTTTGTTATTACAAATTCTAAAAAATAATATTCAAAGAAAAGACAAATTTAATTAGCATCTGAAATAAACATTTTTTGTATACATTATATGAACAAAAAATTATCAGTTTTCTTTTTACTATATTTTCATGCAAGTAAAAGGTCTACATCACTTTTGAACTGTATGCCAATGGTAAATATTTGATATATTTTTAAATACTTATATTAATCCTTTAAGTAACCAATTCCATGGTGTAACTTGAGGGAGAGGGAGACGATTGTATGGGGTATTAAATTTTTAGGGGTTCAAAAAATTTTGTGCATGAAAACTGCAGCAGCTATTAAAGAAAGCATAATATTTTGAATTGTCCCAAGCACACAAAATCTAGCCTACAATCAATGGAAGCAGTTCTGTACCTTAATGACCTTTTTTTAAATACAATCTCGATTTAAACGACATGCAGAACTTACAGACATTCTGTACATGTTTCATCAGCTGACATGCATGGAAAATCCAAACAAAAACGACTTAAACAACAAAATTGAATAGTGAACTAAACAGAACTAGAACATACGTTACCTAAATACAATAAGTGGCTTTAAAAATAAGATGATGGCCTTTCATTACATACAACTCAAAATTTTGCTGCAAATAAATCACTGCTAAGGGAAAAACATAAATTTATAACAGATTTTTTCTGTAAATTATCTTATGCCTTTTCTAACAAAAGATTTTGTAATACAGTTACACCCTTAGGTTTGTTACAGTATTCTTCTATACCACAGTTATGATGTATTTTATAGCAATTTCAATTACAGTTTTGTACATTTGACACATTTTTGTACAATTAGAAAGTGTTTCTGATAATACACTGCCAATTAACCAACATTGTTGATTCCCTGACATGCATCTAGTCTTATCAATGTTGAGTTATCAGACATTTACTCTATAAATCAGAAAAGAAATTGATGAATCACACATGTATTATGAAACACTTTCTATCGTCATAAGAGTATTGTTAAAATATTTGTAAACAGTGAAAAAGAAAGAAAAAAAATTAAACATGTATTCATCTATAAAGATGCAACTAATTAGTTAATATTCAACATCCGCGATGCTCTGGTCAAAATTCTGTCCTAAAATGCTTCAAAGCAATATAATACATTAAGCAAAACACAATAATAGCAGCAATTAGTTTGAAGAAGTTATCTATTGTCAAATTATCTACATCTAGACACTGTAAAGAATACTACTCATTGATTCTTGAACATACTTATTCAAACCCTTGCTTTGGCAAAATGACTTGAAATGTCTCTAAAGTTAATATAGCATATTCTTGCAACTATGCATTTTTGAAATATGTGTTTTGTACTTAGATTTTTGACCAAATTAATCATTTTGCCAACTGATTTCTTTGTAATATGAGTAAGGTCCGATAGAGAGGTCTACAAATCTAATCTTCTACAACAAAATCTTAATCTAATCTTCTACAACAGAAAAACTAGGAAACAGCTTGCTGACTACACTTTTCGGTATCTTATGTTGTACTGAAAAAGGATTTCTACACTCAAAAGTGTATTTATGAGAGAGTGACACTCAAAGCTGTTTTCATAATATAGCTTTGGTAGCAACATAACACAGTGAAATTTCATTGGTTTAGAACAGTGTTTCCCAACCTTTTTCAGGCCATGCCCCACCAAATCATATCTAAAACCCTGATGACCCCCCCCCCTCCCCTCTCTCTGAAAAATAATTCTCATATAAAAATTGGGCTGTTAATCCATTTAAAGAAGTAAAAAAAAGGCCATTTGCCCCCTTCAAATTGCCCCCCTCGAAAGCCATATTGCCACAATGTGGGGCGTGTGTCCCATGTTGGGAACCACTGGTTTAGAAGATTTCTGTAAAACTTGGTTGTGATAGTATGAAATGTGCTATTATCACTAAGATAATATTTGAAAGTTATATTCATAAAATTGACTTAAATTTATTAAATTAATTGTTTCCCTTTCACAAACAAACCAAGTGACTAAAATAAGAACTGGCTGAAGGATGGCAAATCAGATAAACTTCTGCTTCTAGTTTTAAAATGTTATTTGCAGGGTTCATACTCATCAGGGGAATATGAGATTCCTGGGAAAATCAGGGAATGAATTTTAGGTTGTAAAAATCAGGAGAATCTCAGATGATAATACAAACAATTTTCCAAACCTGGGAAAACCTACCAAAATGACAGTCTATTCTGGAAAATTGGAGACAATTGTTACTGTTCACATGCTTTATTATCATATCTAATATCAAAATGTCGTTAATTGTTGATATGGAAAAATATGTCATCCTGGAAAATACATCAGGAGATTTTTTCTTGGAAAATGAGTATGAACCCTGATTTGCGTGCCTGTGTGTGTGTTTAATCATGGTGATTAAACAGGACGATTTTTTTTTTCTAATTAGTAGTAGAAATATCCATGATTGTCTGTTTCACCTTTGTGAAATTGGCATGATGATTATTGTCTTGTTCTGTAACATAGGTTATCATAATTTGACAAAAATTTCAAATTGTAACATGTACTCTGTGCATGTATTATAGTATATGGAACACTAATGCATATATCTGATTGAAATTTTGGATGCACAGAGCTGATAAAATGGAGAGTATCACATATGTTTAGAATACACAATTGTGCAGATCAGCATGTAAGTGAGAGTAAAGAATCTAAATTTGCGAATTTTACATTACAAATCATAATTTAACTACTAATTCATCCAAATTAAAACTGTTCTAACGAACTGACTAAATCCCACCTCTTCATAATAATTCAAAAAAAAACTTATCTCCTTTCTTCATGTCACATTTTAGAAATTATCTGAATATTACGATTGCCACACCATCTGGAGCACCAAATCTGGGAATTTTATCCAAAATATGAAAGTGAAGAAATTTAATAAAATTTCATGGTAATTTTACCAAATAAATACAAGATTTGTCCCATAAGAAAGAAAAATCTTCAGTGTGTGTGTGTGTGTGTTTTTTTTTTTTTTTTTTTTTTTTTTCTTTTTCCAATATTCTAGTTTTTGTTTTCATTAGAAATGTAAGCAAATATCCCTCTTCCTGAAATTCCTACTTCCTACTTTTATCCCATACACACACACGCCGTTTAAAATTTTTAAAACTTATTAATATACTTTTAAAAAGTTTTTCTGCAATATGTGTTATAATCTGCATATCTGCAATATTGATATGTCAGTTAAATCAACTAATAAATCATTTAAAATCCTCTCAGCTGCCAGTCTGAAATATCTGCTTCTTCTGACACTTTACCTAAAGTTAGATTAAGTGAGTTTGTGGTAGTTTCTGAAGTAAACTATAGTTCAACACAAAAATATTCGCCTTATAAAATAAAAAAAAATTGTCAAGTGTGAGTATTACTTGCATCCAGAGTGTTCCATACAATAAATATATGAATTATTAAATATATTATTTAAAAAATCATTGCTAAAAGAATAACTAGCCTTCGTAAAAAAACCAGGGTTTATACAAACTCCTTAGACTACTTAGAAATGAAAACATTCCCAAGTAGTGCTTAGAATTACTTAGATAAACAAAATACTCCTTAAACTGTATTGCAGTTTTGCCCACGAAACGATATTGATCCCAGAAAAAAAAAAAATCGAGATTGTAAAACACACAATTGTAAAAAAAAAAATTTTTTTTTTTCATGTATGTTGCATTATCATTTTTTTAACTTTGGAAATTTTTTTAAAGATGTATGTGATATACATAGTAAGTATTTCGAGTTTGACTGATCTGTGTATATGACCATTGGTCACTGCATATGAAAGTTGATTCTGTATTTTTTTATTTAAACTTTCAAAATTGCCAAGATTGTGAATTCTGTGCAATTTCAGCACCAATAATTAGATTCTGATAGAGAAAAATTTGTTTGAAATGTTCTTCTCTCCAAATGGGGCATTAAAAATTGGGGTGTGCAAGTGCATGCCACATAAATAACAACATAAGTGGCAAGTCCTTAAAATTTTTTGGACTCCTTGGATTTTTTCTGTACTCCTTGTATTTTTTCGTCCCAACTCTGTATGGACCCTGAAAACTATACAATGTAAGGTTAGGTATAGCTGTTCAAAGAGCCTAAATAATATCAAATATTGCTATTCTGTATAATTTTTTTTTTTATCTTATCCTAATCTATTTATGATGAACTTAATTCATTAGTGGCACTAAAAATAGTGTATATTTAAATTTCATTGGTGTTTTGTAAAACTAAATTCAGTGCAGTAACAAACTTTTCTTTTTACAGTATAGCTAAAACAAAATCCTACTTTAAAGTTTAAACTTGGCATTATTCTAATAGTTCAAAAGCTGACAGCACAAAAAACCTGAGGTATCGAGCACAATAAAAAAAACCTCTTTTTTGTGCAAGAGTAGAAATAGGTTAGTCTAATGATTCATATCTGCCTGAAGTGAGGTGGTGCATAAGCTAAAAATTAATACCACTAGTGGTTGCCTTGTACATTTATCATTGAGTTTACCTCACCACCTGAGGTACTTTCCTGATACCTTAGCTTTTTGTGCTGTCAGCTCTTGGACTATAAACATGTCTTAGAAGGTAGTCAAAAGTTGCAGTGCTGCCTAAATCGTGCTGTGTTTTTCCAAATAGGTTTTGGGAACCATAATAAGAGATCCACTCAATGCAAACTAATAATGAATCCTAAAGTATTTATGGGGTTAATTCTGAATAAATTGGTCTGTTTTTAACAATTTGACATTTATTGCTTTTATGTTGCTGCTGAGCATTGCATTGCACAAATATATCATTAAAAATTGTTATCTAGTCTTTAACCACTTAACCGTCTGCCCCGAGATAAATCGGGGATAAAAGCACAGTTTCCCCATACCTTTCGCCGGTTAAATGGTTAAAAGCTGGTGGTATATTGAGTAATGCTATCCCTGTCATTATGTATGTCTAAACCACCCACGTTTTTAAGATTAATATCTCTGCAATTATTGACAATGTTTTTCAATAATCATTAAGAACAATGCTTTTATACTTCTGCTGTGATAGGTACCTCCAGTGCTTCTCGATACCTTTGCTTAATATTCACAAGTCAAAATTTGTGTGCAATAGGAAAAAGCACTTTTCCCAAAAACTATGACCTAGGAAAACTGATGCTATATTTTTCTTACAAGATTTAAATTAATCTCTACTACCTTCTTTTTTTTTTTTTTTTTTTTCTATTTCTTTAGTTTGACTAGATCCTGAAAATATGGTACCTAATATTTTTTTTAAATACATTTTTGAGATTAGCATTATGAAAGCTTTTGCACAGTATACAAAAGGAAGATTTTTTTTTTTTTTTTTTTTTTTTTTTTTTTTTTTTTTTTCAAATAACTTAAGGGAATACAGTATCTTGAAGTTGTTCAAAATATATATTTTCTTTTTTTTAAATATTAACTGAAAGATTCTTTAATTGTGAATATTTTGACACCTCATTTTTATCTATACGACCTTTATATTGTGAGATATTGCAAAATTTTCTTAATGATCCAGTGCCCATACAAATGAAAACTTTACTGATTTTTCACAGTGTTCATATTTTTATAACTTGCTTATTCAATAAATACTGAGGATTTTTTGCTAATTTGAATAGAGATTTGAATTTTTTTTTTTTTTACTTGTTCTCCATGGGGTATTTAATATTTTTGTGTGTAGAGTAACATTCAAGTTTATAATTATTTTTTAAAAATATTTAAATTAAGATGTACATGATAAAAAAATTTCATATTTAGTAAAATTCCATACATCTAGAAATCCATACATAGTTTTATGTAGTATATTCTAATGAATGTGGAAAAAAAATAAGCCAAAATATTCATATTTGAAAAAGTAGTAGGAGTAGGGATTTTAAAAAAGTTATATATATATATATATATTATTACATTTTAGTAAAATAGGCTATTTTACAAAAACAAAGAAAAAAAAATACATATATTACAGTATATTATTCAAAACTGAAAAGGTGATTTCAAAGGTACTGTGTTCCCTTAATTAACCCTACTACATTTGCTCCTAAATATATTTGTGAATATTTAATAATCTGTAAATATGTGGGTCAATAGTCTTTTTTTTTTTTTTTTTTTTTTTTACTTTATGTAACTTTCCACATTCTGTAGTTTACAAGTAAAATGCCTTTGGCACACTGATACAGGAGTGATCTTGTAAGGTTTGATTCTTACTTTTTAAATGCAAAAACATAAACAGTTTGGTAAAAAACTGAATTGTAAGTTTGTAACTAACATAAATTATTAAGGAAAGCAATTCCTGTTATAGCTAGAAACAAGTTTTTTGGAAGAGTGCATATATGGAAATTACAAAGAATATTACTTGTAGTTGGAAATTTTTAGTATTTTCAATTGATGCAATATTTATTTTACCCTCAATGTATCCAGCACATACAGCTCTGTTAAAACAGTTTTCTTAAAATACACTTGGAAAAGTTGGCTACCCATTCTTCTATATGGGTAGCAAGCCTGGAGAAAGCATATTAAATTTTTTATTCATTTTTTACACTTTTCTCTTTTTCTTCATCCGACAAAAGATTACAAAAATTTTAAAATAGTAAAATTGTGGCATATTATTGAGATAAAAGACAGCTCTTCTCATTCACAATTAATGTACATAGTGAAAATAAATATTATTTTCAATAATTGTGCAGCATTAATAATTTTTCATTCTGTGTTTTTTTATTTATTTGATTTTTTTCTTCTGTTGCAGCTAAAAATAAATACTTTTGGACTATGTAAGCAGAGAGATTGAAGTTACCTATAATGGACACTATTCTTCAAAAGAGTCATTAAAAAATTTTGTGTCATTGTAAAAAGTTAGATATCATAAACTTTGCAAGTTTACAATAAAATTTCATTATCAAGTTTTAGTCTGTCTTTTATTATCTTAACTGTTATATGTTTATGAAGTAATTGTCTTCTTCCTCAACTTTTATTATAAGTATAATATTGCTGTTTTTTATGCTTAATACTTTATACAGCTATATAAAAGATGTGTGTGTGTACATATAATTTTTTCTTTAAATTCTTGTCAATTTATGAGTGTTTTACATTTATTTGAGTTTCATTACTTTTTTTAATACACACACACAAAAAAAAAAAAAAAAAAAAAAAAAAAAAAAACTAATTGACCATCTAATAATTCTTGCATATTGAAATTAAACAGTTAGATGAAAAATAAGCTGTTAGAATAATTTTTTTTTTTTTTTTTTTTTGTATTGAGTAAGGAAAGTATAACACTGTACACAAGAATGTACAGAGTGTTTGCTTTGCCAATGCTTTTATTAAATTTTATTTATTATGTATATAGGAATTTCTATGTTATCACCAGGGCTGCAGAGTCAGGACTCAGAACTAAGATACAAGACGATTCAAATTCCAGCTTTGTTGTTGTTAGATAATTTGAAGTGAAATTAAACCAATTATATGTAATTTTTAATCCATAAAAGGAAATATTCTTCTTTTTGGATTATATAAGGCTACTCAAGTTAAATATTGGGTCATTCCATGTCAAGTGTCCTAAATTTTGGCATGGTTCCCGCTCGACCCCCTTCGATTTTTATGAAATTGATACATAATATACATGTGGGTATATGATGAACATTTGGAAACTGTTTAGTGCAAAAAAGTGTATAGTTGGAGTACCAGGGGTCCATTTGTACCAGTCACTATTTCATGGTTGGAGAAAAAACAGCCAAATCATGAAGTTTGGCATCATATTGCTCATGATATATGAAACCTTACTTATTGAAAATAGGTGATTTAGTACAACTTTTTGTGCTAAAAATGTAATTGTGGTATTAAAAATCACAAATCAAAACTATCGGGATTACTTGGCCTCAAAGTAGGCTGTGTGGCCAATTTGGTTGAATTTTACCCTTACTTTAACATGCTGTAACTACTGCAAATATTATTTTAAAAATTTGTCGCTTTACAAACTAATTACCTATGGATATATCGTAAAGCTGCTGTAGTTGTTTTTTGATTGCTGAAATATTCATTAAATTATTGATGTTCAAAATCTTATAAAAAATTAAAATCGTCGATTTTGCCCCATATTCAAAAGCGTATATCTCAAAAGGGACACTTCTGATTTGGTTACAATTAGTACCACTGAAAGGAGCTTATCTTAATTTATAAAAAAAACTTTATTTCATTTTGGGCCTCTTAGATACAGAAGGAAAATAATAAAATTCAAAAACCTGTTGTACGAGATAATCCAGATACATCCAGATACCATACAAGAAAGGTATATATTACGACAGGGTCTTTCAACATATTTTGAACCATTCTTTTTTATTACAACGATTAATGCACATAATAATTATCACTTTTTCTGGTCACAGTTACTTCCCCTTTATCATTATGAGCGATTTGTAACCGCATTGCCAATGAGTTATATCCAATAACCAGGCAAGACTAGCTCCTAGTTGGGTATTGCATATTTAACAAGATTTATACAAAAATATTCCTTTTCTGTTTCAGTTTATGCTTTACATTACTGTTAAAACATTCTGTATCAAGATTTTAGCTGTATGGATTCTCATGATTATGATCAGAGTCAATGCAGCATTGGCTGTGCTGATAATTCTCAGTGCCATTTGACGACTCATTGTGAACATAAAGGTTTTAAGCTTTTTAAAGAATTTTCCTCTGAAGAACAGGAGTTAATTAATCGCCAAAGTTTATTGCATCTTGAAGAAAATTCTCAAGTATGCTTTCATCACGAAACATTGCTTTTGCATAAATTTGAGTTTCTTCAGCAAACATGCTGTAATGCTTTCACTAAAGACAATCATTGCGTACGAAAATCTTTGTGGTCCATCAATTTAGAAAGTTCTAATCATTTGACAGACTAAGAAACTAAGAAAAATGTGAAACCAGACCCAAAAATATGTAGATCATGCAGAAAAGAATTCGAAGAAATAAGAACAATATGGTCCTCTTCTTCAAGCGAATTGGAGCAAGATGAAATAGATGTAACAGAAACGTTGAACAAAAGTCTAACAGCTATTGATTTATATCCTTTAAAATTTCAACGAACAGCAATAAGAGATATTAAAAGCTATGCAAAGCGAAAGATAAGTGAAACTGAAGATGTGATTTCAAAGAAAATAGCTATTGTTGCTGGTATAGATCCATGTAAATTAAGACAACCTACTACATGCAACCAATGCCTAGACTGTTTAGATTACAAACAGCTAATTAAAGAATTGAAAGAGAAGTTACAGTTGTCAAAACGTCCAGAACAAATACAAATATTAACAATGGCACCTCAAAGTTGGACAATAAAAGAAGTTATGGAAGAGTTTGAAGTTTCAGAAAGAATAGTAAAAGCAGCGCGAAAATTAAAAGCAGACATCGGGATATTGGCTTTACCTAGAGTAAAGTTTGATAAGAAGTTGCCATTAAACATAAAAGAAAGAGTATTAATTTTTTTTCAAGATGAAGAATTTAATCTAATATGTCCAGGAATAAAAGATTTCATTTCTTCTCGGATAGATGGAAGGAAAGTTCAGATGCAGAAGCATCTATTACTAAGCAATTTGGAAGAAATGTTTGCAGTCTATCGAAGTAGTAATGGACTGGAAATCGGATTCTCCAAATTTTGCGAGTTAAAACCAAAATGGTGTGTGACTGTCGTTGCTGCAGGTTCACATTCCCAATATGCGAGTAAAATGCATCAAAATGTGAAGTTGATGCTAGCAAGCTGCCCAACTGATGTAAATTATAAATTCCTTATAAGTAAAACAGCTTGTGACTTGAATTTTAAAGATTGTATGCTTCATCGCTGCGAAGAATGTCCTGGAACAGATGATTTAAAAAATTTTGGAAAGTATTTTCGAAGATAGTGATCTAAAAGACACCATTGAATTTAAACAATGTGTTCACACAGATCTTGACGCGTTAGAAACGAAGCAAATGACAATTGAAGATTTTATTGAAGAATTGGTATTGAAAATCTCAGCAACGATGTCTTAATAAATTTTATGCACCCTCGTACACCTTCAAAAACATTTTACTAGCCTACTAGACAAGACCTCTGTTGGATTCCGGAAGAGCATATAATTACTGCTCCATTTCCAATAAAAACAAAAATTAGTCAGCAATACAATTTACCGAAAGCTGTTGGAATCGCAATCAATAAGAAATTTGACAAACTGAACCAGAGTAATGTGTTTATAGATTGGGGATCAGGAATCAACATAATGGGCGCTTGAAATAATCAAAACATTTAGTCTATAATAATCTATGAATCCCGTTAGGTACCCGCATTCAAAATTTAAAACATGCAATACCCAACCAGGAGCTAGTCTTGCCTGGTAATTGGATATAACCCATTGGCAATGCGGTTACAAATCACTCATAATGGTAAAGGGGAAGTAACTGTGACCAGAAAAAGCGTTAATTATTAAATGCATTAATCGTTGTAATAAAAAAGAATGGTTCAAAATATGTTGAAAGACCCTGTCGTAATATATACCTTTCTTGTATGTATCTGGATTATCTCGTACAACAGGTTTTTTAATTTTATTATTTTCCTTCTGTATCTAAGAGGCCCAAAATGAAATAAAGTTTTTTTTTATAAATTAAGATATGCTCCTTTCAGTGGTACTAATTTTAACCAAATCAGAAGTGTCCCTTTTGAGATATACGCTTTTGAATATGGGGCAAAAACGACGATTTTAATTTTTTATTAGATTTTGAACATTAATAATTTAATGAATATTTAAGCAATCAAAAAACAACTACAGCGGCTTTACGGTATATTCATAGGTAATTAGTTTGTAAAGCTACAAATTTTTTAAATAATATTTGCAGTAGTTACAGCATGTTAAAGTAAGGGTAAAATTCAACCAGATTGGCCGTACGGCCTACTTTGAGGCCTAGCAATCCCGATAGTTTTGATTTGTGATTTTTAATACTGCAATTACATTTTTTAGCACAAAAAGTTGTACTAGATCACCTATTTTCAATAAGTAAGGTTTCATATATCATGAGCAATAATGATGCCAAACTTCATGATTTGGCCGTTATTTCTCCAACCATGAAATAGTGATTGGTACAAATGGACCCCTGGTGCTCCAACTATACAATTTTTTGCACTAAACAGTTTCCAAATGTTCATCATATACCCACATGTATATTCTGTATCAATTTCATAAAAATCGAAGGGGGTCGAGTGGGAGCCTCTAGGCCAGTTGACATGGAATGACCCTATTCCCAATATACTGCCTGGCGTACATTGTAGATGAAAACTGTTTTTAATTGAAAACTCTAGTAGATTGTGAATTATTTCCAAACTAGTAAAATTTTCATCTTTATTTATTTTTTTTCCATTGAAATTTTTCTGCACTGAAGGACACAACATCAAAATTGTAACAATTTTCGATTTTTCAAGTCCAAGGTTCCGAAATAGCAAAATTCATGTCTTGTTTTCTTCTTTAGATTTCGATAGTTGGATTTTTTTGGTTTGTGGGACTTGAAATTCAAAAATGAGTAAAACATAAAATATTTTTTTCCTTTTTTTCTTTCAAAGCTGCAAGATTTGAGTTAATGCCGAAATAGCGAAATTTTCACTTTATTTTTCTTGCATTCCCTCATAATTTTAAATCACTGCAACACTAGTATTTTACCAAGTCAGGAGTCAAAATCAAAGTCATTAAAATTTCCAGAGTCTGAGTCAGCCATTTTTCCCACAGACTCCACAGCTCTGGTTATCACACATTTTCATCATGTAGATTCTATAGATATAGCTCAGATGGAAAAAACTAGCACTGCAATTCACAGCCATGTCCGACACTTAAGAATGAATTATGTCAGCCAGGTGTACCGCCCAGATACTAGTTCAGTGGATTAAACATTGGCATGACAAACCAAGGTACCCAGAGTATCTTTTGAAATTAGATTCATTTCTTTCTAATTATAATTGCAATTTTAGACTACTGTCATAATTAAGTTTAAATAAAAGTTTTTTTTTTTTTAACTTTTGCAGATTATGAGTGATAAATCAAAATTTTAAATTGAATTTTTATTAGTTTGTAATCTTATTTCGTCTGTCTTTTTTCTACACAGAAGCAAACTAAATTGGAAACGTCTATTAAATACCAGTGAATTTGAAATAAAAATTATAAAGGAAAATACAAACATTTTCATATTTGCTTCTGATATGCATCAACTTTTGCATTATAAATATAAATGAAATATCAACATTCTTTTAAGTGTCATGCTTTCAAGGTTTATTTATTTTTTAATTATTTTAAAATTACAGACATGCAACTTTTCCGTGGAAACGCGGAATTCCGCTTTTTCGGCGACGAATTTTATTATCCCTGGGATCAATGCAAATATGCATTAAAATTGGTTGACATTTTTATGTAAGAGGGGGGGGGGGGGGGTAACGATGAAATACAACAAAAACGCGAGTCAAACGGCGCTAAATTAAGAAAATTTCTTTAAAGGATTGCAGAAACAACGCAAATTTCTCCAAAGGATCGAAAAAAAACTATAAAATCATCAAACAATCGCGGAAAAAATACTATTTTCTTCAGAGAATCGCGAGAAAAAATACGATTTTTGTTAAATGATCACTAACAAGACGCGATTTTCGTCAAAAAATTGCTGGGAAAACACTAATTTTGTGAACAGGTTGCGGAAAAATAGTCTAATTTTGTCAAATAATCGTATTTTATCGAAAGATCGCGGAAAATGCTCCAATTTTGTAGAAAGATCGAGGAAAATACGGAAATTTTAACGAAAGATCGCAGAAAATACACATATGTTCACAAAAGATCGCAGAAAACATACAAATTTTGACGAAAGATCGCGAAAAATACGCAAATTTTGACGAAAGATCGTGGAAAATACGCATATTTTGATGAAAGATCGCGGGAAATACGCATATTTTACGAAAGATAGCGGAAAATATGCATATGTTGACGAAAGATCACGGAAAATATGCAAATTTTGACGTAAGATCGCGGAAAATACGCAAATTTTGACGAAAGATAGAGGAAAATACGGAATTTTTAACGAAAGATCGCAGAAAACACACAAATTTTGGCGAAAGATCGCGGAAAATACGCATATTTTGACGAAAGATCGCGGAAAATACGCAAATTTTGACGAAAGATCGAGGAAACTACGGAAATTTTAACGAAAGATCGCAGAAAATACACATATGTTGACAAAAGATCGCAGAAAACACAAAATTTGACGAAAGATCACGCAAAATACGCAAATTTTGACGAAAGATAACGCAAAATACGCAAATTTTGACGAAAGATAGCGCAAATTTTGACAAAAGATCGCGGAAAATATGCATATGTTGACGAAAGATCGCGAAAAATACGCTTATTTTACGAAAGATCGCGGAAAATTCGCTTATTTTACGAAAGATCGCGGAAAATATGCATATGTTGACGAAAGATCGTGGAAAATATGCAAATTTTGATGTAAGATCGCGGAAAATACGCAAATTTTGACGAAAAAGCGCGAATTTCGTTAAAGGATTTTGAGAAATGCAAACTTCATTAAAAAGGCTATGGGAGAAAAAGTGCAATTTTCGTCAATTGGTCGCGAAAAACGCTAATTTCGTTAAAAAATTGCAGAAAAATGCAGATTTCGCCAAAAGTCTGTGAGGCCGTGAAAGTTCAGCTTTTTTCTTGCTGAGCCTGTAGCATGTCTGAAATTAGTAAGACTTTTGAGGATTTTCTTTTGAGGAGGTGTAACCCCATCCCTGTATACACCACTGTGTAAAAACATCTATAAAGGTAACCAGGTCGTGTTAAAACTCAAAATAAACTTCTTGGGAAAATATTCGGGAAACCTTGAAAACCCTTAGAATGAACTTTATTGAAAAGATATGAACCCTGAGAATACCAATTGTTAAAACAAAATAATTCTCAATGAAAAGACATTCTTTTAAAATTTTGACTAGGTTGGAGAACGTCATATGTCCCAGCAACTATTTATTATTATTATTTTATTCCTACGGCTTTTGAAAAAGTATTTTCTACCATACACTTATACTAGGATATTAAGAAACTTTTTTGCAAAAGGTGGTACGAATGAATTAAAAATAATCACCAGTCCTGATCTGTAATCCAAAGGTGATTCTGTTCCAAATTTTCCAAAAAATTAAGGCATTTGGTTCCAAAAATTCTAAAAAATCTGTTATCAATTTGAAAATTCTAACATAAAAATCAACTTAAATTTCGTCAATCGCTTGTTAAAAAAGAATCACTAATTTTGTCAAAGGATTGAAAAAAAATGCAATTTTTAAAAAATCGTGAGAAAAAACACAAATTCCTTCAAAAAATTGCCAACAAACACAAATTTCATCAAAAGTTCATGAAAGCCTCTGCCAAAGAGATCCTTTTGTCAAAAGATAAAAAAAAAAATCAATTTAGTTAAACGATTGTGAAAAAAGGCAAATTTCGCCAAAAGATTGTGAAAAAGCTCAAATTTTCTCAAAGAGCTGCGTGAAAAATGCATAGATAGTGTCAGAAATGGATTTTCCATCCTCTTACCTCCTTTGCTCTTATTTTCAGAAAATTTACTTTGATTTTCAGAATTTTTTTTTTTCTCAGAATCACCATTACTATAATCAGAGTTTCCCCCAGGTTTAAAAAAGGGCAGGGCGCTACTGTTCTGAAAAGGGCACTTTTTACATTTTTAAGGGCACTTTTTCATTTTTAAGGGCACTTTTATAAAGTTGAATCTAGAATCTAGCGGTTCAAAAAGTCGTGCACTGTAAAAAAGTGTCCTGAATTTTACAGGTGTTATTCTTTGAATTTTAACTTTTTTAATTGAGAAATTCCGTTTTAGAAAAAAATCTTAGTTTTCCAGAAATTCCAGGAAGTTTTTCATTTTTTGTTGACTTGATAACTGAGCGTTTCCGTTTGTGGCAACAGACGTACCAAAAACAGAACACCTCGGTCGACAGCCATGTTGATTTTATGTTATCGTTGGTTATGAATGTTTAAGCTATGTTTAGAAAAGATTTCTGCGATCATTTTAACTGATGCTGACATTTAGATGCAGCATATATCTTAAAACTACACGAATAATAAAACGTTGTTTCGATTTCGTCATCTTTTTTACCTGGATTCTTTCGTTACGTTTGTAACAAAAGGTAAGTTATTCAGATTCATTTTGTAATTATTTTTTTTAATGAAAATTGTACTTATTTTAAATGAGTGTTAGATATTCTGATCGTGTTACGTTATTTCTAATATTGCAACTTTGGCTTACATGCAGGGTTTGGTTCAAGCCGTCAAAAAATTTTTTTGGCGTGATGTAAGTTTAAATTACGTTTAAAGTGATTTTAACCATCAAAAATATCAATATGTATTTTTTTAAGTATGCTCAGAAAAACAACAACTAAAGAAAAAATGTTGTTAGTATAGCAAGATGCAACATTGCTTCTCTTTAATGATAATGCATTTTACTTTTGGAATTTACTTTACTGTAATCAATTATTAAATCATAATTTTGTTTCTTTTTTTATGTCTTTCCTTTTTTTTCTTATACATATGAGAGAGGGGGGAGGAGCGGGACTGACTTTTTGTAATGAACCATTTTAAGAAATGAAATCAATCACGATATCACAAAAATAAGTTATATGCGTATACAATCTTTAACAGAAATATTCTCTGGAGCACAAATAATCTCTGTTAGGGGATCGGAGGACAGATCCAAATAAATAAATACAAATACAATTTATTTGTTATTGAGAAAAGAATTTAGTGATGGGTTACCACAAAATCAAATTAAGATGCTAGGAGCTTTTGAAAAAATAAATTTAAAATACCATATGTAGATTACACAATAAGTAGATAAGATTTTCTAAGTTATATGGTTTTCTAATGTAACTTGTTTTGCATGTACTTGATTTATATATAACACTTAAACAATATTTTCTTTGCAACAAGTCCCCCCCCCCTTTAATTCAATAGAAACACAGAACAATAAAAATTACATTTATTTTACAACTGGGAAAAGAATGAATAAATGTTAGGATTTGAAAATAATGTTAAGATAAAATTATAAAATATGAAATTACAATTCTTTTATCCCAAGATTAATTTTGTTAGTGACTAACAATCATTTCTTACTAATGATGTTATTTTATATGTAGAATACAGCTTTACCTAGATCCCTGTAAGGAATAAATGACTAATTTATCATATCAGTAAGGGAAAAAATTGTTTAACTTGGTTTGAAAGATGATCCAAAAATGAAAGTATCCTAATGATTTCGTTCTTTGACAAAAAAAAGTTTTTTTTATGAGTCTGGAGCACATGTGAACAGTTCACATAAATATAGCTTACACTAAATTACAAAATGAAAATAAGTCGATTGGGGGGAGGGAGAGGGGAATCAGATGATTGATTTATTGTTAAAAAAAAAAAAAATACAGCTTTTAAATTTTGCTTAGTGGTTTGTGTTTCGGAGAAATTTTAGACAAGGCATTTAGATAGTACTTATAAAAAATCTGACGAAATACGAAAGGTTCTCACTCATGTATTTGTCTTATTTACTTCTAAATTAATGATAAAGAAGGGTTTTAAATGATTGTTGAAAAAATCTCAATTATAATCTCTCCCCTAAATTTAACTTCTTTTGTTTTTGAAAGAGAGAGGAGAAGGAGGGGGGAGAAAATGCTAATAATTGGCATTTTATGGTAGTTATTAGTTTTAAAATGTTACTTTCTTAAGATATTACTGATATCTATCTCCATTAAAGCATGATATACATAGCTATTTTAGAGACAAAAGTAAGCCATCATTTCAGGGTTGGAAAAATTAAATAGAACAATTAGCAAAGTTGTTTAACGCAATACTTTTTGTATTAACAATGCATAAAAATAATATAGTAAACCGTTTATTAAAATATTGTATAATATTATAACATTTTAGAAAACATTAAATTTATTTAAATTACACTTGAAAGTAAACGAGATTGTTGCACTTTATGTACCTGTTGACAGATGTTTTTGTGGAAGTTTCAATACAAAATCAAATATTCTACTACAGTCTTCTATTGCAGGAAAATTATAGATATAGAAGCTGACATTATTTCTCATGAAGTTAACTAAAGGAACAGAATCACAGAATTGTTATTAGGGCACTTATGAACTGTTCATATCTGCCAGGAAGTAGTCTTTTCACAAGTGTCCCCCACATGGTCACTTCAGTTAAAGTGACAAATCATTAACAGTTCTTCATTTTTGAAGATTTTGTTTACAAAAAATATTTATTAGTATTCATAGTCTATGTTAAAACACTAACATTCAAATGAAAGGATAAATAGTTATTTGCTTAGAAAGTTGGAAATGAGATTTTACTTTTGAGATCTATAAACAGTGTTTTGGATGCCGAGGACAAATAAAATGTCAAAGAGCCTCAAAAAAATTTTACCATATGTCTACAAGTACTGTCATCATTGATATTTTATTTCAACTAAAAAATCATATAATAACTAGTGAAAAAATGTGATGTTCACATCTGCCCCATATTCACATGTGCCCCATTCTTCCCTGCATGTTTAAAGTTTAACACAAGTATGAAATAGTCTCTCATGTATATTTTCTTAATTGGATTATCATTAACAATTTTTACCAGCCATGAAGCATGAAATGTTAGTGATAATTTTATTGAGAATTTGTTTTACTTAACTCTTTTATATCTTTATTTACTTGTAATATTTTTGTTTTTATAATAGTAGACTATAAATTTAATATGCAGATAGCAAGTTTAATCTTCAACTGACTTATCAGAAATTGCAACGCAACTAGTGTGAAGCGGTTTGTGTGACTGCAAGTTCGAAAGATGAATAAAAACAATAATAAACTCATACGATGGTGTTTTTGTGCTAAACATTTTGCACAAGACATTATATTGTAATTAACATTCACCTATTTAAGTCTCCGGTGATAGTATTAAAGTTCCAAATTTAATCAGTATTTGTAGTTAAATTGAAAAATTGAAAGTTAAACTATAACAATTATAAAAGCAGTGGTCTGTGAAATCAGTAATATTAGTTAAATGTTAATGAAAAGTGGGATACGTGTTTTATGCTTTATATGAAAAACTTTTTTTCTCCCTAACCGAAAAATTATTTTTCCTAATTTTTGCTGAAGCACTAAAACTTTTTTCTTAAACAGCTTAAGTTTATTGAATTTTTAAAAACTATCTTTTAAATAATGTTATAATCAACATATTCCAGTTTTTTTCTATATTAATCTACAAACTTAGCCAATCTCAGTCTCTTTTTCCATTAATACATCAAATAATCACACATATCCAGAAATACATAAAAATTATAGTAATGGGACAAAACACTCCATGAAAAGTACTACCGAATTGTGTTTTTATTGTATTTATTACCAGAATTTTAAAAGTATACTACTAAAGTTATTTTCAAATAAATTTAACAGGACTGGTTAATTTTAATCAGTTTTGATTTAAATCACGATTTAAATAAACTAAAAAATCATTTATTTAAATCAGTTTTCCCCAGACATTAGTTTTAAATAAATTTGCGATGAAAATAAACATATTACATTAATACATACTATGATAGTGCGTTAATATACGTAGTTTAATTTTACGCCACAGATAATAAAAAAAACTTTTAAGAAGATAAAACTTAACATTCGTCAAAAAGTAAAATACTATGTAAGTAAAGAAAAGTGTTTTAGAGTTCGATTTGAATCACAATTATAAAACTTTGCCACAGTAAGGAAAACTAAGCAGAAATATATTAAATATTGTAATTACTCGTTAATATTTAGAGAAACTTCTGCAAGTTGAAGTAAAATAGAGCTATGTGAACATCGCATTTTTTCACTAGTTATTATATGATTTTTTAGTTGAAAAAAATATTAATGATAACAACACCTGTAGACATATGGTAAAAAGAAGAAAAAATTGAAGCTCTTTGACATTTTGTTTAGCCTCGGTAGGCAAAACACCGTTTATAGATCTCAAAAGTAAAATTTTAGTTCCCACTTGGTAAGCTAATAATTTTATTCTATCATTTGAATTTTAGTGTTTTAACATATACTATGAATACTAATAAATATTTTTTCAATACAAAAAAGTCTTCAAAAATAGAAAAATGTTAATGATTTGTCATTTTAACTGTATATGACAAGTGGAGCATTTATGAAATAATTTGTTGGGGGCAAATATGAACAATTCATATGAGCCCCAACAATCATTCTTAGATTCTGATCGTTTCAGTTAACTTCATGAGAAATGATGTCAGTTTCTATAAGTTTCCTGCAATAGAAGACTGTTTGTCATAGAACATTTGATTTTGTATTCAAACTTCCACAAAAACATCTGTCAATAGATACATAAAGAGCAACAATCTCGTTTAATTTTAATTTAAAATAATTAATAAACTTAAATAATGTTATACTACATTTTAATAAACGGTGTTTTATGCATTGTTAAAAATAAAAGTTTCGCGTTAAACAGTTTAGCAAAAATTTCTATTTATTTTTTTTCCAAACTTGAAATGATTGCTTACTTTTCTCTAAAATAGTTATATATATGATGTTTAAACGGTGATAGATATCAGTAATATCTTAAGAAAGTAAAATTTTTAAACTAATGACTATCATAAAATTACGATTTTATGCAGCTCCCCCCCTTCTCTCTTACCAAAGGGAAAGAAGTTAAATTTAGGGGAGATATTATAATCGAGTTTTTTTTAACAATCATTAAAAATCCTTCTTTATCAATAATTTAGAAGTAAATAAGACAAATACATGGATGGGAATCTTTCATATTTTGTTAGATTTCTGATGAGAATTATCTAAATACCCCCCCCCCCCCCAAAAAAAAAAAAAAAAAAAAAAAAAAAAATCCAGAAACACAAACCCCAAAGCAAAATTTAAAAGTTTTATATTCTCTTTTTCAAATTTACTTCTTTAATTTTTCCTTTTATTTTAACAATTAAACCAATCATCTAATCCTCCCTCTCTTTCATAAATCTACTTATTTCAATTTTATAATGCAGTGCTTAAACATATCACCCAGAAACTAGCGAAATTTATAGATATTTTTTCGTTATAAATTCTCTTTTTTCGTCACCCCAATAGTAGGACAGTTGTGAAACAATTATTTTTAATTTATAAAACTATCAAAAGAAAGAAACTATAAAAGCGATTTTTAAAAAATTACCATATACAAAATTGCTCTGTTTAATATATTGAGTAGTTTTTGTTTATAGAAATTAATCCATTTATGAGAAAAAGCTATATTTATGTGTACTGTTCACATGTACCCTAGTCTCCCCTATTGTTTTGTGTGTTCAAATTTAGTGATGCCTAATATATTTAAGGTTGAAGAAAATCTGAACCATTCAGTATTTTTTTAAAAATCAGATTTTGTGGATTACAACCCTTTATAATGGTGGAAGTTAAGGTATTTGTTATAGTTCTCTGGATCGATGCTAAAGGCAGGGGGACAGAGGGGACACTTTCCCCAAACACCATAACGAAAGGGCAGCAGTACAATTCGACGCCCATCCTGGAGACCAGCTTTCGGCTTATGGCCAGGATGAATTTCTAAACCGAAGGGGAGGGGGGAGAACGAAATGGCATCAAATATTTTTTTTCTTTAGTATCGATCGTTTTCATGTCTGTTTAAAAACCATGAAATTGTTAAAATTATCCTATGTAAGGCCATAAATTGCTGTAAGTTATCTTAGAACTTTTTTTCTCGTATTTCCTGCAACTTTTTTATATAAAAAAAGTATTGTAAAATAAAAGGAAAGTGTGGTATTTTTTAATAATATACCATGTTACATCTTTTAACTTTATAAGTGTCTTTTATTACTAAATTTTCTATTTTCATTTTCCAGAATCTTTGCCACTATTAACCCAAATAAAGGTATCAAGTACCTAGGATGAAAGGAAGAAGAATTAATAAGATTAGCAAGCCAATTATATAGTTAGTAAATGAACTTAGAGATTTTGAAAGTCATTTTAATTTGGGATACAACAATCGATAATTTTATTGTTTTATTTAGTGTTCTGATATTTTGCATATTTATTCCTCTTAATTTTTTAACCCAATTTTTCTCAGTCTTATTTATTGTCACTGTGTTTATTAGAACTATTTGATGTGATAGAAGTTATCAGCAATCATATATGATTGCTTTTTAAAACTTCATGTTTGTTTCTCTGAATACATTTTCAATTTTCACTCTCAAATGCAAAATATTATACAAAGAATTCTATTTGTTAGAATGAATGAATTATAGCATTACACTGAAAACTGTAGATTTCTTTTTTAATGTTATCATCATGTATTATTTTATTTTGTTAATATTTTATATATTAATAAAGAATTATTAATGAATACTTTTGAAGTTTCTGACTTTTTTTTTACTTCCTGATTTTTAGGATTTAAAACTTGACAACACAGCAAAGAAAATTCTTGTATCCAGTTCAATACATTATATATAAACACAAAAAAAAAGACAGTTAACATATTTAAAACTTTTGGTAGCAAGTAATTGTAATTCAGATGATTTTACACCAGAAATCACCAGGGATGTCAGAATGTGTGAAATGGAAAGCAGTTGATATATATGCACTTTTTTTTTCTCCAATTTAAAAATTGCCAAAAAAGTAAAATAGTTAGTTTTTGAGTAAATATGTACATAAATACAATCTGTAATGTCTATTTTATTTTTAAGATTAAACCAAAGAACGTCTATAGTAAAATTGATATTGCTTTCTTTTTTCTCTGCATTTTAATTTTAACACATCCAGTTTATCAAAATATTTTGAAAACTAAAACAAAAGGTTTTCCTTAAGAAAAGCATACAGGAAGAGTTAGTTACAAATAATTATTGACAAAAATTATCTGTAATCTATTATAGGCCAATAAGTTTCGATCAATAAGGAGAAATGTCAAAATGCCAGTTTGTAATATGAAAAATTCTTTGGAAAAATTCTTAAGTTAATTCAGAGTATATTTCGAAGCTGTTAGATAATGCGATGCAGTTTTCAAGTTAATTTAAAATATTTGGTACCACTTGGTAATCCTGTCGGTAAAAAATTTAATGCCAAGATTAAATGCCAGTAATGGATTACCGTAAATTTCGCATTCACTTGCATTAAACACAATGCACGTATTTGTTCCGTCGTCAAGGGATTTTTGATTCGACATTTTTTTCTTTATGTTCTACTAATTTATTTGTACTCTTGTTATATACAAAAAAAAAAAAAAAAAAAAAAAAATTGCATCAATTTGAGTAATTTGGATAATAGTTGGACGATTCGTATAATTTGGCGAAATTGGTCAACGGGATAACCAAGGAGTACAAAATTTTTAAGCAAATTGAGAAAAAAGCATTTTTAAGAATTCTTTTCTAAATTATTTTGGTTCTCCATGAGCAATGGGCCTAAGGCTGACCTTTTCAGAAATCAGGCCCTGTACAATGTAAATATACAAGGCCTGATTATTATAATAGATATTGTTTGATGTATTTCCTTAATACTTTAACACATGCAGTCATTATTTTTAAAATAGTTCAACAAAAAAAAAATATTAAGAAAAATATACCGAAAAAATTAGTCACAAAAAATATTTACCGACATAAATACGAAACTAATTATATGCCAATAAGTTTTGATCAGTAAGGTAAAGTTTGAAAATATAAATTAGTACAACAGAAACTAATCATGCGTTAATTTGAAATTTCTTTCTGAAATGCAAAATTTTAGTCAATATTCTGTTTTTAAACCATAGCGTTTCAGTTTCCCAGTTGGAGTATTTCAGTTTCCCAATTGGAATACTTCAGTTTCGAAAACGGAACCGCTCCAGTTTCGAAAACGGAAACGCTCCAGTTTCGGAAACGGAAACGCTCCAGTTTCGAAAACGGAAACTCTCCAGTTTCGAAAACGAAGACGCTCCAGTTTCGAAAACGGAGACGCTCCAGTTTCGAAAACGGAGACGCTCCAGTTTCGAAAATGGAGACGCTCCAGTTTCGAAAACGGAGACGCTCCAGTTTCGAAAACGGACAATCTCCAGTCTCAAACGGAACACTTCAGTCTTGGAAACGGAAAAGTAATGAAAAAGAATTTCTATGATTTAACGGTTCAGATACGGCAACTCTGCTGCCAGCACCTTCTCCGTTTTTTTTACTGGAGTTTAAGTTTACAGTGTGAAAAAACAGACTTTTCATCAAAAAATTGAAAAAAAAAGGTAAATTTTCTTAAAAGATCGCGAAAAAACGGCATATATTGTTAAAAGATCGCAAAAAGCAGCAGATTTTGTTAAAAGATCGCAAATAACGGCATATTTTGCTAAAAGATCGCGAAAACACGGCAGATTTTGTTAAAGATCGCAAAAAACGGCATATTTTGCTACAAAAATCGCGAAAAAACGTCAAATTTCGTGAAAAAATCGCAAAAAACGGAAAATTTTATTAGAAGATCGCAAAAACAGCAGTTCTTGTCAAAAGATAGCAAAAAACGGCATATTTTGCTAAAAAATCGCGAAAAAACGACAAATATCGTGAAAAAAACGGAACTTTTCACAGAATTTTCCGTTTTATTGCGATTTTTGGACGAATTTGCTGTTTTTTGGTAAATCTTTTGCCGAAATCTGCCGTTTTATCGCCATTATTTTGACAAAAGTTGCCGTTTTTTGTGACTCATTTGACAAAATTTTCCGTTTTATCGCGATTTTCGAAAGAAATTTGTCGCTTTTCCACGATCTTTTGAGGAAATCTGCCGTTTTGTGAAATTTTGTGCGAAATTAGCCATTTGTTCGCGAATCTTGCCGGAAATTAGTCGTTATTTCGCGATTTTTAACGAAACTTGCCGTTTTTTTAGCGATTTTTTGACGAAATTACCCGTCCCACGGGACGCGTATGAGGCTATTTTTTGCCTTCCGTCGCCGATTTTTTGCGTAATTTACGCGCTATAGCGCGTTCGGATCATCGTTGGAGGGCTGCGCTTTTTCAAATGTGGGGCAAGAAGGGCGCTATTTTTTTTTGAATGAATGACAAGAGGGGCGCTAGTTTTTAAACTAAAGGGCAGGAGGGGCGGAGCGCCCCCCTAAAACCCTCTGGGGGAAACTCTGCTATAATCAGAATGTTAATAATACATTAGATTCTGATCTGCTTAAAAAATAATTCCATGTTCCTATGAGATAACAATCGTCTTCTTTAAGTGTTTTAGAATCTTTAAAATCTCATACTAGAATAACATTATCCAATCTGAACTGAGTAGCTATTGTGGATATAAGTGAGCGGCATTAGCATTACAACCATAACAAAGTCGGGGAGACCGGGGCTAGTGGGCACAGTTTCTAGTTATTGATTTTTATTATTTTTTGTTCAAGCCTTTTAACAAAATTTAAGTGCCCTTTTAAAGTACAAACATTTGGTTATAACAACCCTAAGTTCTGAGTTTGTAGCTTTTGTAATGCATGTTTAGGGGAAGCCTGAAGCTAGATAAAAAATGTGTGCAAACCTACCGCGTCGCAGGACAAGTTGCCTATATTTTTGGAGTAAGTTGGCATATGCTGTATAAAAAATTAAATGATACTTGAATAAGACATACAGTGAAAAGAAATCAATTTTATTATTATTAGCAAGTTTAAACAAAGGTATTATCTCTGAACAATGTAAGTTTTAAATTATACTGACATAAAAATAATTAATAAAACATTAACACTGAGTAACTTTTATCTTATTCAATATCATAAACAGTTACAGTTATCAAATATATAAAATTGAGCGGACTTTGCTTGGACATAGGCCTCATGTGCCAAAGTTTGTACTGCAGCCTCTTTTCAAATTATCAGCACACAAGACAATAATTATTATCGTCATCTGAGCTATTGTTAATGTTCGTGCATTTAAAAGTTACAAATTGTTTGTTGTTTTTCTTTTTTTTTTTTTTTTTTTTTTTTTTTTTTTTTTTTTTTGCTTTATTTTTATTCCTCTCTAAAGTTTTTTCTTCTTTCAATGCCTTTGAATTTGTTAAATCTGTCACTATTTCCGTAGTTCCTTTTTTACTTTATTTTCTCTTTTCATTTTGTCTTTTTTAATGGTCTAACCATCCCTAGAATTTAATGATCCAACAGCCTAAGATGAAATCATACAAGTCCTGTGACTGTTGAAGATAAAACCAAAACTGGTCTTAAATCTTCTGAAAACTGAAATTAATCTTAAATCTTCTCAATTGCCAGCTTTTCGCCTGTTATAGGTGAATTATGAACATCGTCACTCTGTTGGATTTCATTCTGCATAATTTTGTGATATTTAATCAGGCTTCTTGAAGGAATATAAAAAGCTTTAGCAGCTTGCCTAAAAGATCATTTGTTAATTAATACAGCATCCACAACATTTCTTATAATATTCTACAATGTTGTAGCCTGTTGTGTTTTTCTCTGGTTCTGTGGAAAAATAATTTATCAAGCGATAAAAAATAGCAGAAAATGTTACAGAACATTGTAACATAGTTAATATTGCCATATGCAATCAATGCTCTCACCATCCCCATAATATATGTATATTAGATGTTCTGCTCCACAATATTGCATAATGCAAGGGACAGTACGTGACGTACCATTTTCAACTATCACTGAATTGTAGAATGTTCAGTTTGCAGTCAGGCATGGCACCAGTGTTGAATTCAGGGGATGGCCCGGAGGGAACATCCCCCCGAAGCAGTGAAATGTCCCCTCCCCCGAAAATTTGAAATTTTGCGTATTTAACCTCCTGACTGCCGCCGGCTGATTTTTTCACACACTAAGCTGCAGGTTTCACTGCAACATAAGCAATATTCAAATTAGTATAATTCCGCAAATAAAACCCAGTTCTGAAAAATTAAGTTAAGATTGATGCTTTCAAAGATTATACACCGATACTAATAACGTATTTTGCATCAGGTTGGAAAAACATCTTTTTTTTATATTTTTAATAAATTACAGAGAAAACAACATTACAATATTACCCTTTGGCTGGGCAGTCAGGGGGTTAATATTCAAAAAGTACAATTCACCCCCCCCCTTCCGGAGTCACTGAAGTCCCTCCCGGAGAAAAGTGTCTGAATTCAATGACACACGATGGTCAGTGGTAGGACATAGAATGAAATCCTTGAGAATTTCCCATTAAAATCACTCATAGACAACATCCATCAAACACCTTTATTTATCATTCACAGGATAATGAAACAATTCCTCCAGACTATGGTTTGATCTCAGCATCAATGTAATATGTCACCATAGAAAAACATAAAGATGATCTTAAAAATAAAGCTTCACCCTATTAAGACTTTAAACCCCGCCAAGTGATAGAGTTTTGTAAACACATAAAAAAGTAGAATTCTCTGCTCCTAAGCCAATAGCGAGGTTATATCCGAACATGCGCTAGAATATAGGAATTTATGGCTACGCTCTAAGTTGCCAATTAATTTATTGTAAAAAGGGAATTTAACCAATGCAAAAATTATTTCTTGCGAAAAAAGGAAAAAGTTTTCTCAGACCGTTGAAGGAATAAACTGTGCAGTGTGTCTCCTGGCATCACTAGAAGGGAATTGTGAGTAACTGAAAGATTTTTTAGAACGTAAATAAAAAAGATATTATGCAACAGATAAAAGAACAAAATTAAGTAATGGAATTTTAAGGAAAGTGTTACTTTGACAAATTAATGTTTTTTAGAATAAAATAAAATCAAGAAAGCATAGATTAAGAGTATGGAATATAAATAATACGCTAAATATTATAAAAAGGAAGGGAAGGATTAAATATTAAAAGAATTTGGAAATAATTTAGAATTAAGGCGATAAATTTTTATTATCTATATGTATATGCATATATATTTACAAAATGGGAGATAATCTTCTAAACATAAACAATCCAAGTAAATCACATATGGAGTAGATAGAGTAAATCATGCACTATAAAAAACTGCACAAATTAAATCGCAATTATTAATATAAGTATTAGAAATTAGAAAAAAAAAATAAGCAATAAAAAAATGTTTTCAATGCAAAAAGAAGAAAAATCGTAATAAATGTCCACTGAACGTAGGTAATGCTACAAAACTACATTAAGAATTGTAGAAAGCAAGAAGGAAGGTATTCTGTTCCTGGTTGCGCCATTTATCCAAATACATGCGAATTATGAGAACTGCACCTAACTTACACTCAATCCTGTATCCAACTAGCCCCGGTCTCATAAAGTTTTTCCTTTCTTTGTTTTTCATAAGCAATAGAAAATCATTAGTAACGGAAAAAAAAAGTTTTTAATTATATCCACTGATTTAAAAAAAATTGCCGATTTCAGTGAAAAACTCATTGAAATTTGACCTAGTATTTTAGAATGCTGCATTTCAAGCTTTTGAAAAGGCTTCTACCAGCGTTGATTCAGGGGAAGGGTACATTCCCACTCCCCCAGAAAAATTTGAGATTTTGTGTTTTCAGTGGTCAAGAAGTGCAATTCCCTCCTCCCCGGAACTATGCAATGTCCCCATGGAGCCAGATATATCCCTCTCGGAGAAAAATGTCTTAATTCAACATTGCATCTGAAGCAAAATGTCGAATCTGCGTGGGTGACAACAAAAAGGGGTTTTAAAAGCTTGTTCTACTTTCACTTTCAGAACCGGTTCCGAAAGTAAAAATGTCTCAAAAAAGACCATTGAAAAATTAAAATAAACACGAGTGTAAAGACCAACATCAGCTGTCTAATGCGGAAAAAAAATAATAATAAATAAATTAAATTAAATGTCGAAATACAAACGAGATTTTAGTAAAACAAACAAACTAAAGAAAACTTCTCATTGGTTTAGCATTAGTTCGCCATGAGACAAGAACCATAAGCAATAAATGACAAGAAAACCAATGAAAAATTTTCCTGCTGTATTCTTTGCAGTAAAGTTACTTAAGTTTATCGCAAATCGTTTTAAAAGAAAAAAAATCACCTGTCATTAATCTTTTCAAATTTCCATAAAGCTATTTATAGCAAAGAAAAAAGATAAGATAATACATTCATGATAAAACTTAACACGTATCCATAATTAACTTGCTTGAATTCGTAACATCGATTCAGATAAGTCAAGGTTGATTTTATTTCTTTCCTCTTCCGCTTTTGAGTAGAACCAGTTCTTGAACGCAAGTGGTCATTCAAAATACTAGTCATAAAGGCAGATATGTTCTAACGTTATATATTAACCACATTTTAGTTTATTATTAAGGGAAAAAAGGGAAATCTGCTAAGAAGCATTAAAAAATTCATTTCTACTACGGAAAACTCAAGCGCAAAACGTTTTGACACATTTACAAATTCATTTTTTAACGGAAAGATTAAAAAAAAAACTGTAAAGCCTGACCATGGAAGCGATTCGGAATCTAATTCAGTTTTCCATTTTTTGATCAATAAATTACCTATTGTGTTATCAGCGCCGTGCGAAAGGGGGGGGGGGGGCGAAGGGGACGGTCGCCCTGGGCGCGGAAATTTAGGGGCGCCAAATTTAAACTACCAACGTCATTTTTGGCCTGTCACTAAAAGAAGTTGAGGGAGGGGGGCGCCAGACTGAAACTTCGCCCCGGGCGCAGTTTTATCTTCGCATGCTCCTGTGTGTTATAAGTTTTTTTTTTTTTTTGTTTGTTTTTTTTTAATCACGTGACAAAACTTTTTTCCACCCCAGACTACTTTCTCTTCTCCCGCGTGGAAAGTCGCATAAAAACGCCCACTTTGACACTATTTTCTAAAAAATCTATTGTGTTTGCAAAAAAACAGAAAAATGAGAGCGATAGATAGTTTCTGAAGAACAACGCATGCTTGTTTCATGGACTTCCGAACAAAAATGAATTAAAACTTTTGTCACAAAGTTGCCTTTTTAGAATTAAGAACAGCCTTAAAATAAAAAATGTAATAACTCAAGTTTCATTTAAGACGCTATTTCACTCAATGAGAAAACAACCACAAGATACTTTAAATCCTATGAAAGAAACTTTTTAAGATATATTGTTTGCATTTTAATATTTTTAGATACAAATGTCTAAGGCGGATCCTATCTGGACCAAGAAAAATTTTTAATAGTAAACAATATTTCGTCCTAGATGAATTTTAATCTATGTCTATGGATTCGCAGGGACTGAAAAATCTTTCCGAGTTTGACAGATTTCCTCCTTACAGAGAATTTACTGTAATTATTTTTGCAATGGCTTGTTGAGATCGATCTGTACAAATGCGGTATTATCTTACTATTTCAATTTTGTTTACAGATTTTTTTTATTAAGATGCTTTCACTTTCGTAACCGGTTTTGAAAGTAAAATTATCCTCTTTAAATAAAAGGATGCGTACACGTAATAACACTTTAAACATAATGATTTATTTATGAGAATGTGAATTTCAAAACCCGCCTTATCCAAAAAAAAAAATCCTGTTTTCATCATCAATTTATTCTACTGGCAAACCTTCACTCAAGAAATACTACAATCTTTGAATAAATAAATAAATAAATTACAATTTAAGAAATTAGATTGACTATTTGGAAAATTATTTGTTCAAAGACTATTATTTTAGAGTTATAAATGATTTCTATGTTTAAAAACAATATCATTTTTATGATGATAAAAAAGTAGCTTACGTAATAACAGAGTTATATTAATATGCCTGGACATTTAGAGTCACGTTAATGTTCCTGGGCCAATCGTAAACAAATATAAATGAAATTTCATTTTAACAATTTTCGGTATTTTAAATTTCTAAACATCGCACATTTTCAATTTTTACACCGTCATAAACAGAAAAAAATTTACTTTTAAATGCAACTTGTTTGAAATCTGTATCTAAATTTATTATTGTGTTATTGATTTTTTTGTAGTTTTTAATACTTTTTTTGTCATCGTGGCAACAGAAATATTCCATTTCTAGACATTAAGCATGGACCAATCAAAAAACGAATAAAATAAAAAAACAGAAGTATTCAATTTTTGGACATTAAACATAGACCAATCGTATTACGAATAAAATGAAATAAGTTGCGGAATTCAACCAATAAAAACATTCAGATATACTTCAGATTTCCCAATTTTCTACCGAGAACAACCAACACCCCCTATAGTCAAGGCCTCCGCAGCGAATTCCAGAAGTTTCAAAATGGCTGCCCCTACAGTCCGAAGGTCCGACTCCCCTTTTACCGGTGACGGTGACCTTAGTCAGTGTGCGTCAGTCCAGTGCTAGTACGGCATGTTTCAATCTGACGTTTCGCCATTTTCTATTTTGTTTTGCGTTGTACAAAATTTGGATATTATAAAGACTAAAAGTAAGTGTTATCTCTTTTTCCTTATATCATTGTTTTAACAAAGCTTTAAAGATAATTTCTGTTAAACACACTTGTAAGATTAGTGATTACCGATTTAGTTTTCAAGCTATATGTATTGCAACAGTGGTTTTCAAATCATTTACATCTATGGTGAATTAGTATTTTGTTTAAAATAATTATAAAAAAAATATAATTTTGCTTCTCATCTGAATTTTTATCCTGTTGATTTTAACTTTCAGTATTTCCTCACGGGATTTTGTTATTATTTATATGTAATATATCTTTATCAGAAAATTACTGCCCTTTAGCAATTGTTTATTATGTATTTTTCTAAATTCCAGTTTATTAGTTTGAATCCGAATTTACGTATTAAATTATATAATTTTTCTCGCTATCAGTTTAAAAATAGTTTACTATAAGTAATCTGGGTGCGCTGTTTAAATTAATTCATAAAATATTCAAAGAGTTTGTTTATTGCTATTACAGCTTTCATTAGCATATTAATTAGCTTCAGCTGTTAAATTGCTTTTGATATTTTGACAATTATCTTTTCCTTCTTTCTACTATACTTTTCTATACTCTTAATTTGAAAGTTATTTTTATGGAAACAGATTTTTTTTCTTTAATATTAGTAGATATTTTTAGTAATAATAATAATAGTAATTTAAAACTAATTTATAAATTGATAAAGAACAGACACTTTCTTTAATAATAATAGTAAAGTATAATAATAATAGCAATTTAAAGATAATTTATAGATTGATAAGGAATAGATTTTTGTTCTTTAATAATAATTTATAATAATAATTTTAAAATAATTTATAGATTGATACTGAACACATTTTTTTCCTTAATAATAATAATTCTTTAAAATGTATACTTTAATAATTTATAGAATGGCAATTGACAGATTTTTTTTCAATAATAATTTATAATAATAATTGTAATTTAAAAATAAATTATAAATTAATAAGGAACAGATGCTTTCTTTAATAATAATAATAATAATGTATAATGATAATAGCAATTTAAAGATAATTTATAGATTGATAAGGAATAGATTTTTTTTCTTTAATAATAATTTATAATAATTATAATTTTAAAATAATTTATAGATTGATACTGAACACATTTTTTTCCTTAATAATAATAATACTTTAAAATTTATACTTTAATAATTTATAGATTGGCAATTGACAGATTTTTTTCAATAATATTAATAATAATAATTTATAATAATAATTGTAATTTAAAAATAATTTATAAATTAATAAGGAACAGATGCTTTCTTTAATAATAATAATAATTTAGAATAGTAATATTAATTTAAAAATAATTTATAAATTGATAAGTTGTTGCATCTTTTTTTTTCTATGTTCCAATGCCACTTGATATTATATTTAATATTAATTTATACGATTAAACAATCTTATAAGGAAATACTGAATAATAAAAAAGTTAAAGCTAGAAAGCAAATAAAATATACCTTATTTATTTATTATTATTTGTTTTGATTTAATAAAAAACATTTTATATCTTACATATGTATAACAGAAATTATTACATAATAATGATATTAAGACAATGACATAAGTAAATGAGATAACACTTAGCATTCTGTCTTTAAATAATTCTCATCAAATAAGAAACAAGTACGAAAAATCATGCGTTAAGCATAGATTATTAAGCACTTTCCAACATTTAATGAAATCTTTAACAAAACTTTGTCATTTAGGGAAATAATAGTGTTTAGCCAAATATACCCAAATATGTATTCCAGTACATTAGAACAGCCCTGTATTTCATATGTCAGTTCATATAATGGGAAAATTTAGCTTAGCAAGAAAATACCCAGTAGCTTGAAATTTCTTTTTCAGCATTTCATACTATTAGATGGAAACATTTGTTCAACCCTGTAGTTTACATTGTATCTTTATTAAACATCAGCATTGGGCTAAAATTTATTGTAAACTAAAACACTTTTAAAACAACTGAAATCACATTCTCATAAATCATCGTTCATAGGCGTCCATGTACCGAATTTTTTGCGTGGCCCTGTATATCCCTTTATCTATATTCTGCAAACATTTCTCAGTAAATTGAATGCAGCTCAGCGTAAAAATGCATAGCTTATTTAAGAACCACGTTTAAATAATTTACGCTCATATTCAGTAACGTTGGTGAGCTCTTTTGGGTAGCCCTGTATATCAACTATAACATTTATACACACCACATAATGTGCATATATTTAGCGAAATATAAACGCGCATATCATAATTAAAAGGCATTTCATACCTCCATCAGCCATCATCGGACACATATACGGTACTTCGGAAAGAATATACTATTTGAAATCTTTTGTATGGCCCTGTAAATGCTATGTACTTCAAATTATGCAAGACAGTAGCGTATAATTTATATTAAGCTTCAGTGACATATATCAATTTTATTATACATGAAAAAGCTTAATATATTTAAAATATGTCACACACAATTCCTCCTTTTACCATTATCTAATGGAATTCTTTTGTGTGGCCCTGTAAATGAATATTAGCTAGATTTTCACCTTATATTTTATAGAATGCATATTTTAATATGTTTGATAGGGTATAACATCTTTAAAATTCCTTTGAAACGATTTTCCCCATTGGCCGTAATGTAATAGGAAACTTTTGATTCGCCCTGTAGATAAACTAATCATGGTAGGAACTTCATTTTCGATAGGACTTGTGCTAGGGTAAACGTCAATAACGTCCTAAAATTTCGTGGCAATCCGAGTATATTAACGATTTTTCCCCATGGGCCTTAATGTAATGGAAATGGAATGCATATTTTAATATGTTTGATAGGGTATAACATCTTTAAAATTCCTTTGAAACGATTTTCCCCATTGGCCGTAATGTAATAGGAAACTTTTGATTCGCCCTGTAGATAAACTAATCATGGTAGGAACTTCGTTTTCGATAGGACTTGTGCTAGGGTAAACGTCAATAACGTCCTAAAATTTCATGGCAATCCGAGTATATTAACGATTTTTCCCCATGGGCCTTAATGTAATGGAAAACTTTTGATTCGCCCTGTAGATAAACAAATCATAATAGAAACTTCATTTTCAATAAGGTTCGTGCTAGGGTAAACCTCAATAACGTCCTAAAATTCCATGGCAATCTGAGTATATTAACGATTTTTCCCCATAGGCCGTAATGTAATGGGAAACTTTTGATTCTCCCTGTAGATAAACTAATCATGGTAGAAACTTCATTTTCAATAGGTCTTGTGCTAGGGTAAACGTCAATAACGTCCTAAAATTTCATGGCAATAAGAGTATATTAACGATTTTTCCCCATACGCCGTAATGTAATGGGAAACTTTTGATTCGTCCTGTAGATAAACTAATCATGATAGAAACTTCATTTTCAATAGGACTTGTGCTAGGGTAAACGTTAATAACGTCCTAAAATTTCATGGCAATCCGAGTATATTAACGATTTTCCCCGTAGGCCGTAAGGTAATGGGAAACTTTTGATTCTCTCTGTAGATAAACTGATCATGGTAGATACTTCATTTTCAATAGGATTCGTGCTAGGGTAAACCTCAATAACGTATAAAAATTTCATAGCAATCCGAGTATATTTACAGGAGTTAGAGCGCGGACAGACGGCCATCCGGCCAGACGGACAGACGGCCAGACAAACCGAATGCATAAGCACTTTTCAACTTTGTTGGAAAGTGCTAAAAAGTAAACAAATAAGACACATGGGAGTGAGTGTGAAAAGTGTGTGTGTGTGGGAGGGGGGGGGGGTGTATTTGAAATGAAAAAACTCTTCTCACACAACACATTATTTAGTACATTTTTTCCCCCCCAATTCTTTTTTTCTTCTTCTTTTTTTTTAATCAAGTCATCAAATTCCAGTCATGTAAACGAATTTAGCTTCAGGATTATAAAGCTAATTTAAAATATAAATTTTAATATATTTTTTAGAAAAAATGATGTACTGTTATAATTTTAACCTTAAGTTTTTTTGCTGAGTTTTTTTTTTTTTTTCTCTTTTCTTTCTATTATTTTCATTCTTTCTTTTCTTCAATGTATAAGTTCATTTGATGCTTTAATATAGATTGTTTTTTTTTTTTTTTTTATCCTACTTATTTAAAATAGTGTGATATTGATAATGTAAAATAAATATTCTATTTCTAAATTAAATCACATCTATTTATTACTACACATTATTTAGTACATTTTTTTCCCCAATTCTTTTTTTTTAATCAAGTCATCAAATTCCAGTCATGTAAACGAATTTAGCTTCAGGATTATGAAGCTAATTTAAAATATAAATTTTAATATATTTTTTAGAAAAAATGATGTACTGTTATAATTTTAACCTTAAGTTTTTTTGCTGAGATTTTTTTTTCTTTTCTTTCTATTATTTTCATTCTTTCTTTTCTTCAATGTATAAGTTCATTTGATGCTTTAATATAGATGTTTTTTTTTTTCTTTTTTTTATCCTACTTATTTAAAATAGTGTGATATTGATAATGTAAAATAAATATTCTATTTCTAAATTAAATCACATCTATTTAAAAATCCAAAGCTCAAATCTAATGCAGTTTTGCCTCTTATAAAAATTTGTATTTTGAGTCCTTTTTAGTATATTTTTTAAACAATAAGTAACCCTCTTAAATTACAACTTATATTTATAGGAAATGACAATTATTTACTTGATTACACATTCAATTAACTGAAAAAGCATACACTATTGCTAAAAATTTTGAAAATTACAAGAAATGCAACTTTGTGTGAGCTTGTGTAAATTCATATTATAGACGTGGAAAGTCGGACATCGCGATCGGCCATTTTGAAACGGTGTGAAGGCCTTGACTATAAGGGGGTGTTGGAACAACAACTATTTTTTCCAAATGGTAAAAAAAAAAAACTTTATTGATATTTCAGGTTTATAAAATCTTGGTTTAAAAATGAAAACCAGTGACGTAAGTAAGAGGTTTTTCGCGATTTTCCAAAATTTGATTTTCTGGATAAGGCGGGTTTTGAAACTCACGTCTTCAAATATTAGTATATACAGGGTGATTCATAAAAGATGGGCAGAACTTTAAGGGGTTATAGTACACTTAAAGACAAATAATATTAAATAGGAGACTAAGGGTCCCAGACGTATTCCCAAGGAGATAGGGGGCATTAAAGTTTAGGGTCCGAAATTTCAAGTGATTATAAAAAATGGAAAAATTGGTCGATTCGTTTGCGGTTTTTGCAAACAATTTTCTTTATGCCAGTATTTTCTTGAAATAAAATTTTAAAGTTCAATTTCAAAAAATGCCGATAGGGGGCGCTTTAGACTTTGGAGTAACAAACAACTATTTTTTAACGTTATTTTTTGTATTTCTTTAAATGATTTCGAAAGCTTAGACTTAAACTTAAATTTTGATCTAAAAATCTGAGTCCTAACGAGTAGTTAAGTAGCGTAAACTGAAATTTGAAATTTGAAACCCTTCTCCCCCCCAGAACAAAAATCAGTTATTCCCGATCTTTGTGTCGTAGATTAGGCTCTAACTACTGCCGCGTTTTGCTAAAATTATTCTTTATGTCAGTATTTTCTTGAAAATAAATTTTAAAGAAAATTTTCAAAAAATTCCGATAGAGGGCGCTTTAGAATTTGGAGTAACGAACAACTATTTTATACCATTATTTTTTGTGTCTCATTAAATGCTTTCTAAAGCTTAGACTTAAACTTAAATTTTCAGCTCAAAATCTGAATCGCTGAGCGTGGTTCAGTAGCGAGGGGAGGGGGTTCAAATTTCAACTTCTGAACATAGTTCAGTTTGCACTACTTAACCATGCCCAACGATTCTGTGCTGTGATACGAGGCAAAAATACAACTTTCGTCAAGGACTGCATAGTCGGAATTCACTCATAAAGGCACTGGCACAGTTGGAAACGTCGCTCATGCAAACGTTAAAGCTCCATTCCTGACGCTAGTCACCGGGTGAAGAAGGAGACAGAAAGTATGCAAATGTCAAATGGGGAAGAAGAAGAACACGTATGCAAAATTTCGACACGATTCAGGCATAAAAACCACTGAACGGTGAGTCAAGTGTAAGTCGCTGTAGTAATGAATCGGAAGATGGTGCCCTTCACGAATAAGGAAAAGGCTGAGATGCATTTAATTTACGGAGCGGCAGATGGAAATGGTGCAGAGGCACAACGAATGTACGGAGAGCGATTTCCCAACAGGCGGTTGCCTAACCGCAAAACTTTCGAGCGCTTGCACAGACAGTTGTGTGAGACGGGATCATTTCTCGCTTCCCGGTCGAATGCAGGTCGTGCAAAAAAGGACGAATCAGTAGTTGTTGCAGAAGCCATTCTGGATGTAGTAGCGGCGCAGCCAAGTACAAGTACACGAACAGTGGCTAGGCAGGTGGATACCTCACAGTCCATGACTTGGAGGGTACTGAAGGATGAACATTTGCTCCCGTTTCATGTGCAACGAGTCCAGAAACTGTCTCCAGGGGATTATCCAAATCGTATTGAATTCGCCCGCTGGTTTCTGCAGCAGAACGCGCTAAATCCACATTTTGGACGAACTGTGCTTTTCACCGATGAATGTACCTTCACACGTGAAGGTACATTTAACACACACAATGCACATGTATGGGCGGATGTCAATCCACATGCTACGTATCCACATGCTCATCAGAGACACTTTTCCATCAATGTTTGGGCAGGAATCCTCGGAGACCACCTAATCGGACCGACCTTCTTCCTGAACGCCTCAACGGTAAAACATACCTCACATTTCTGCAACATGTGCTGCCAGACTTGTTAAACGTTGTTCCTCCACGCATCCGGCGGGTCATGTGGTTCCAGCACGATGGAGCGCCAGCCCATTACGTACGAGACGTCCGCAACTATCTGGACATCACATTTCCGAACAGATGGATTGGTCGAGGTGGTCCTGTTGCTTGGCCTGCTCGCTCGCCAGATCTTTCACCCCTCGATTTCTTTTTTTGGGGACAATTGAAGGCTCTTATGTATGAGACACCCATTGAATCCCCCGAGGAACTGGTCGCCAGACTTTCCGCCGCTGTAGGGGAAGTGCTCGAAAAGCCTGATGTTTTCGCGAATGTTCGCCGTTCCATTCTTCGCCGTTGTTCTGCGTGCATAAGCTCTGGTGGTCACAATTTTGAACATTTATTGTAATTACATGTTAATAAATATGCTTTGGTAACATAATCCTAATTTGTGTCTTTTTACCTCGTATCACAGCACACAATGTGTGGACATGGTAAACTGAACTGTGCTCAGGAGTAGAAATTTCAAACCCCTCTCCCCAGAAACTTAACCACGTCTAACGATTCAGATTTTGGGCTGAAAATTTAAGTCTAAGCTTTAGAAAGCATTTAATGAGACACAAAAAATAACGGTATAAAATAGTTGTTCGTTACTCCAAAGTCTAAAGCGCCCTCTATCGGAATTTTTTGAAAATTTTCTTTAAAATTTATTTTCAAGAAAATACTGACATAAAGAATAATTTTAGCAAAACGCGGCAGTAGTTAGAGCCTAATCTACGACACAAAGATCGGGAATAACTGATTTTTGTTCTGGGGGGAGAAGGGTTTCAAATTTCAGTTTACGCTACTTAACTACTCGTTAGGACTCAGATTTTTAGATCAAAATTTAGGTTTAAGTCTAAGCTTTCGAAATCATTTAAAGAAATACAAAAAATAACGTTAAAAAATAGTTGTTTGTTACTCTAAAGTCTAAAGCGCCCCCTATCAGCATTTTTTGAAATTGAACTTTAAAATTTTATTTCAAGAAAGTACTGGCATAAAGAAAATTTTTTGCAAAAACCGCAAACGAATCGACCAATTTTTCCATTTTTTATAATCATTTGAAATTTCGGACCCTAAACTTTAATGCCCCCTATCTCCTTGGGAATACGTCTGGGACCCTTAGTCTCCTATTTAATATTATTTGTCTTTAAGTGTACTATAACCCCTTAAAGTTCTGCCCATCTTTTATGAATCACCCTGTACATCTATCACTGACGGACCTTTTGTGGATCCGTAAAAATAAAATCGACAGTGACGCCTACTTATATGGGCCCGTGGGGCCCGAGTCCACCCAATAATTTTGAATTCTAGCGTGTGCAATTTTCATTGTTCTATTTCGTTATTTATTTTACTATTATTTTATTGTTTATTTTTCTACCTTGGACAAAATTTATTTGCCAATGACCGCGCGTTATAATTCTTCGACTGACACTCATAAATCCAAAATGACTGAAATGGAAATGTTTAACTTTCTGCTGTTTTAATTTGTAGTCATGTTCATGATATGATGATATTACAATAAATATTACTGTCTTTATGAGGAAAAACGCATGAGAATATGATTTAAAAAAATTTCAGCTATCTTAAAACATGATAGTTGGACTTAAAAGTCTCATCTTTCATCAGCTGTCCACCCTTCAAAGAAAAACAAAGAAATTTGTACCATTTTACCAAAATATCTTTGAGCTTACCCAATATTTTTCAAAAGTTGGCGCCATTGAATATCGATAATGGAGGAAATCCCAAAAACGGTTAGTCAAGTCACAAAAATGTTAGAAATGACAATATCGATTTATTATATGGTTGTAATAAGAAGATTATTAATCACAAGAAACACGATTGTGTTATGAGTGGAGAGGAGCACAGCCGAATGCATCCGAGGTCAACATGGATCTTGGCACCCTCCACTCCCTACGCAAATAATTTTTCTAAGTTTCAACTAGCTGACTTATTTAAAATATATATAATCATAAAATATGTTATACTGAATTATGTAATCAGTTTTGTCAAATATAGATTCGTTAAAATCTTGCAAATCGATTCGAAAAACATTCCGCTTTATATATAGGATCCTTATACTATATCAACCTTAGATTCTTCTGTACTATGGCATATTTCAGGCATATTTTAACCATATCGTGCTAATCATAAATGTGAGAAAAATTGACAAACAAAATCTGTATTTAGCGCCTTTTTTGCTTGATGCCGGAGCACATGCCTCCCCCCCCCTTTCCCTTAGTTTCGGCCCTGGGACAGGAAAAGGGAACGTGTCTATGAAAAATAGAGATACTCCGAAATGAAAAGTGTGAGAAAGAGGTACGTGGAAGAAAAAAGTTTGGGAAGCGCTGATCTATTATAGTATTATCATTTACTGAAACGAAATACTGTAGAGCGCCGATTATCCAGACCGGTCGGGACCAAGGCCGTTCCGGTTAATGAAAAATCCGAATAATTGAACAATTTTAAAAAGCGGTTATGACAATGTTTTTTAGGTAATTTTCTCTCACCCTTCAGGACTGCCAATTGTAGTAGTGCACACCGGAATTTAGCACATTTAGCACAGATTTTAGCACATTACAAATAAAATGTTTCAATTTTTTTTTTCAAAATTTGGCGGAAAGTTATGCATAGAAGTACACACAGGAATTGCTACATGTATATACATGCACTGTACGATCAAACGCGAGTAGAGCGCATCTTAGCGAGGACACCAGGGCACAAAATAAGCAATTTTTCGATCACCTTCGAAGACGAATATATTGTCTTGAGAAAAAATATATACAGGGTGTCCCCTCTCAACGGTGGCCAATGGCTAATTTCTAAACCGTTGGTCATAGACATATAGTTCCAATTGCAAAAATGCTTTAAAAAAGGTAAAGAATTATTTTTTAAGTGATTTAGGTCAAAAAAATATTTTACTAAAAAATTACGAAAATTAAATTTTTATACGGTCCCCCGGTCCTACAAGTGATATTTAGAAAATTTTTACCACTACTCTAACAAGTAAGACAAAAAAAGTCCCATTCCTCTGCGATCAAAATTGACCGAGTTATAGCTGTTCAAAGTTGAAGCATATTTTTTGCTGCAAAATAGGGGTCAGTCACAAATTTACAGGAAATAAAAATAAACATCAGATAGAAAATTTAACTTTAAACATTGAGAGTAAAAAAAAAAAAATTACAATGTTGTTTCTGAATTTATGTTGGCATTTACATGTTAAAGTAAAATATGCAATTTGTGCTAAAAATATAAGTAAAAAAATAACAGGAATTTTGTTAAATTAAACTATGAAAAGCAACAGTCACAAATCGTTACGAAATGATACATATTTAAAGCTCTATTACATTACTCAACCTAATAAAATTTGATGTAGTCTTATAAAATAAATAAATGGAACGCACCTAAAATCGTATTAATATTATATTGTCATCGGGTTTAAATAAGTATGGGAATTGAACCTCAATCAGATATTTGGAAGTGAGTTAAAATTTGAATATAAGTTTTGAACTAGGAAAATTTACATACGAAAACTATGAATAAAATAAAAGTTTATCAAAATAACATACCTTTTTAAAATAAAATCACGAAAAGAATCAGCTGCATTTGCTTACAAAATAAAACATACGTAAAAGTACGATTGAGGATATGAATTTCAAAACTCGACTTGTCGCTTTCTGATTTCTCTATCAGTCTATACAAACCTCCACTATTGTAACAATGCAATCTCTAAATTTATAATGAAAACCAATAGATGCATTTAAAGTTTTTTCGTTATTTCCCAAAATTTGATTTTTTCGATAAAAAGAATTTTGAAATTCGTGTCTTCAGTTATTTTAATAACCAATCTAGAAGTTAATTAATTATAATTAACACTACCGTAAAACTTATACGGTGACAGCGCCTTCAGTTAAATCGCTCATTTAAAACATTTTGTAATTGGAACTATATGTCTTCAGTTATTTTAATAACCAATCTAGAAGTTAATTAATTATAATTAACACTACCGTAAAACTTATACGGTGACAGCGCCTTCAGTTAAATCGCTCATTTAAAACATTTTGTAATTGGAACTATATGTCTGTGAGAAATAGTTTAGGAAGTAGCCTTTGAACAGCGTTGGAAATCGACTCCCTTTATAATACTTTAAGCACTTAGTGTACGTTCCCTTAAAGCTCATTCGAACTCATCCGTTTTCAGCCATAGAAAAGTGGTTTAAGTCATGAAATTTAAAGTTTCATAACTCGGTCTATTTTAATGTTACATGAATGGGACCTTTTCTGTATTACTTGCTAGAGTGTTGAAAATTTTTTACTAAATATCACTTATAGGACCGGGGGACCGTATAAAAATTTAATTTTCGTAATTTTTTAGTAAAACATTTTTTTGACGAAAATCGCTTCAAAAACAATTCTTTGCCTTTTTTAAAGCATTTTTGCAATTGGAACTATATGTCTATGACCAACGGTTTAGAAATTAGCCATTGGCCACCGTTGAGAGGGGACACCCTGTATACGTTGGTACGCATTTTAAAATTGAAACTACTTGGGCTCTAGAAACAGTCGATTTTATGATTGTTTCTCTTTGTATGTTTTGTCTATTTTATTACATGAGAATTAGGAAATGTTTTTTTAACGATTAACGTTTCTAACATCCAGCCGAATTTATTTTAGCACGCCTAAAGAAATTACGCTTAAATTTTTTTTAAAAAGGAGAGGGAAAAAAAAGTTTGGTCCTTGATCGATCCGGTTAATTGGACAATCCGGTTAAACAACGTCTGGATAATCGGTAATTTACAGTACTTCTAACTCCCATCAATGGCCGAGAGGTTCCGCTCTCGGAACTGGTAGACGGCAAATGCTAAGTTTAAACCCAATTGCGGACGTCAGCCTATCGTTCGGAGTTTTCCATGGTTTTCTTCGAACCTTGAATTTCCTTGAGTAAATACTGGTTAAGTTCCCTTAGAAAGGCACCCTACCCCTCTTAGGGTCTATATCCTACGGTTAATAATTGGCCGTTATAAACACAATCAACCAAGTAATTCAATGATACCTAAAAGCAGTGTTGAATTCAGGCCCTTTTCATCGGAAAAGACTTCTAGAGCTCCGGGAGGGGGGGGGGGGGGACATTATAAAGTTCCGAGGAGGAAATTGCATTTTTTGACCATTGAAAGCATAAAATCTCAAATTTTTCCAGGGAGGGCATTTTATTGCTCCGGGGTAGAAATGTCCCCTCCCCCGAGCCATTCCCTGAATTCAAGACTGCGTAAAGGTGTTTTCACAACATTTAACCTTTGTTTCTGAGAGTAGTTTTTTTTTTCACCAAAAAAGTAATTCAAGTTGTGTCATTCATAAAGCAGTGATCGGTCAGGGGCGATCCTTTTAAAATTTAATCTTTCTAAAATAGACGTTCTTCTATTTGAAACACTAGTAGACATTTATGATAATTTTCATCATCTAGGAAAAGTGAAAGTACAAACGGAATTGTAAAATAAATGACACATAAAAAGCGCTTTCTGAAACGTTATATTGTTTCGATGATAAGCGAATCAAGTTTTTTCTTTGCACTTAAATAAGGGTAAGATCATTTACACGGCATTGCCCGGTCAGGGGCAGTCAACAAAAGTTAGATGTTAATCTTTTAAAAAAAGATACTAGAACATTTGATATAATAGTAGAAATCTTCTCAGTGTCTCAATAGTTAATATAGTTTATTTTAAATTCCTTGACCTTATCCCCCCTTGATTTGCAACATCTTTTATCTGTAAGGACGCTATGAAGCATCTTTTTTTTATTCTTTGTTTAGATTGAGAAATTCATTTTTGATAATTTTACTTCTTTAACCTTTTTTTTTCCATTTTTTATTCGCTGTGCATATTTTGTCGGATTAAAAAATTCAATTAATTGACATTAATAGGTTATTATTATTTGTATTAATTGTTATTAATAGTCCTTTAAAATTTTATAAAAATCGAATCAAAATTTAAAAAGATATTAATAAACGTTTTCTTCATTCGATTAAATCCCATCATACGTAATTAATTCAGTTATATCTCATAAATGGTAATGATTCTAGCTTGTTGCGATGATTACGCCCTATTTAAGATGGGGTCCTATTACTGAATTTGCTACATACATGATCGTAATAAATTTCGTATTCATGCATAAGAGTGCAACAGCTATTGCACCAAAATCTGGATATTTTAAAAACTGGTTGTAGTACGGACGCACCTCATTTGCAGCATTTGACGTTCAATTTACAGCTTGTTCATCAATTAATTAGAAATAATTGACCCTTTTCTGGCATAGTAAGAAAAAAAAATTATGGATTAGCTGAAATTTTTTTCTATTTTGCTTTGCTTTGAAGAATTTATGTTTTTCAATTAGATATATTTTTTTAATACGTACATATGTTTTCGAGAAATCAACAAGGTAATCTTCAAAGGTAACAAGATTATTCATGTCTACTGAATACGAAAACATTTTTTTTTTTTCGTTACTATCATAAAATCAAACTCTTTCTAATCGTTTGATAGATGAAAGTTTCTTTAAACATGTAATTAGATCAAATTGATAAGTAAGATGACAAATGATTTTTTTCCCTTTAACAGGTTGATACAAAGGTTATATCTAATCCAGACAAGTTTAGATTTAATTTTTCCTAAAATTAAAATTCTAATAGATATATTCTCAAAACAATATCACTACAATTATTAGATAAATAGATATATATTTTCTATTTTTTTATGATTCGCAGATTTTTTTTTCAAATTTTTATGTTTATCTAGCATTAATCTATTAAATGACAACGCTATTTTTTTAGTCTTTACCCTGAGCTTTTTACAGAATCAATTTTACAAATTATCCTTTTAAATGAAAGCTGTTCATTTGTAAGTATGCCAGTAAGTATTAGTTTTTTTTATATTTCAATTTTTATACTTAAAATTTCATTTTTTTAATTGCTTTAAGTGTTGGCAATCGAATTACTTCTATGGTTTTATTTATCTTTATTGATTATATCCTTATTGATGCCATTTTGTAATTGCAAAATTATAAGTTATTTTTAGGTTAGCCGGACATACCAATGTTATATATACATATGTATTTATACATAGGGGAGAATGGGGGGGGGGGGGGTGTAGGACACTTTTTACAAAAGCAAGAAAATGAATTTGACATAAAAACAAAAATTTCAATTTATAGAGTGCAAGGTAAAGCACTTTTTAATCTTCCTGAACAAAATAGAAGCATAACATGCAAAAGATATTTTACAATGAAAGAAATTGAGTTTCAAAATGTGTCCCATACCTCCCCACTTACAGGGAGGTATGGGACAGCAATAAAACAAAGCTATAAAGCACAAATAATCTAGTGTCCGCTAGATATACAAACTAACAAATATTAAAAGCCACATATTATTTGCCACAATATCACATTCCAGTATCTTCATGACTGGAAAGAAAATTAAGGATTGTCAGGCATAGATGACATTAAAAAATCATCACTTCAATTTATTTACATTTTCAAGTAAATGAATATATTGTCAATGTTGTAATTAATATACAGTAAAACCTCCATAACGTACACTCCCGAATAGCGGACACCTCTATTTAACGGACAGTTTTCGAATCCCCACTCCCAATACTTAAATTTTTGTATGTTTAACCTCTAAATAACAGACATTCCGAATAGCGTTCTTTCTTGCCGAACTTTGGCAAAAAAGAATGAAAAAACATTTTTTAACGAGGAAAAAAATATAAAATTCCTCTAAATTTATCAGAGCAATGTGTCACAAATTTTGTGATTACAGATAAATGTGGGGATGAGCTGGAGAAAATCCCCTCCCCCTCCCCCCTCGGATGATTTGATATTGTAAGCTTTGAAGAAATAGAAAAATACAGTAAACAGTTATACATTTTTTTTTCTAAGAAAAAGATGATTTAAAAGGATTAAAACTACCGACAGAGTTAAAACTTCACATTAAAAAACAAATTACATGTAATCGCAAGTAAAAGCAAATTTTTGTAAAAAAAAAAAAAAAAAAAAAAAAAAAAAATGTAAGGATGTAATAAACAAAGGATAAAGGTATGCACAATTTTACTTCAGTTTGATTGCTTTAAAAATTATTTTAATTTTTGGTTAATCATATAATAGAGGTTTTAGGACTTATTAAATTCGACTAATGAAACATTAAGCATTCATTAGCAATTTTTCTATCTCTGAGGTTTTCCCAATAGCGGACACCTCCGAATAACGGACAATTTCTCCGCTCCCAAAGTGTCCATTATTTAGAGGTTTTACTGTATTATTGTCTAAAAATGTTTTCATGTTAGTAATTTACATTCATTTTATAAAAAAAAAAAAAAAAAAAAAAAAAAAAAAAAAAGAATTGGACATGTCCCATTCCTCCCTTTATTGGGATGTCCCATTCCGCCTCAATTCCTTGTTTTGTGTTAAACTTCTAATATAAACAAAAATGCTGTTTTCAGGATTATTTTAAATTGCGGATAATATACAGTATAATGCTCCATACATAGGGGAACAATTACATCCATGTATAAACAAGTCATTAATATACAAAAAACATAAAAAGTATATAAAGCAAATTAACTTTTAATTCTTGAAATATATTTTTTTAATTTATACAATTACAAGCTTATGGAGTTTAAAAAAAAAATTTCAACTGAAGATTGGGCTACCATTGCTTCATCTTTGAGTAATTGATGAAATGTTTAGAATGAGAAATAAAGAAAAGAACCTACTATCCCATTCTTCCCGCTGTCCCACTCCATCCTACTCTCCCCTATATGTAACACATATGCATACATAAACACATAAGTGTATAGATACAAATATATGCATATATACACATATAGGTGTATGCATACATACATACATAAATATGTATTGATATATATGTATAAATTATAAATACTTTTTATAAGTAAATCCAATGCAACACAGATATTTACCAAAATTTAAAATTCAGTGAAAACAATATATAAACTGTCTGTTTGTATAATGAACATGAAAAAAAAATGAACTTTTATTAAAATAAACAAAACAAACACCATTCGTAGTATGAAGTTCTGTGGAATGAATATAATCCGAAATATGAAAAACAGATGGAGGAAAAACATTAGAAAAGCTTATATTGTAAGTCACTTTTCAGGGGTACATAATTTACATATTTCTTGTATCGTGTATTTACATATTTCTACATATTAATATTTCTTGAAAAACCCTGCGGTTTATTCTGTTGAGCTGCCTAAATGACATACCAGATATTATTACCAATAAGGTTATATGAGCGAAATATGCTCGCTGTTTATCGGCCCAGTTAGCTTAAACGGTAGCACATTGGCCCTGTAAGCAGAAATGTAGTGGAAGGTATACGGAAGTATACGCGGTATACCCTCTGAATTTTTTAAGGACTAGTGTATACCCTCTGTTTCTCAAAAAAGCTACAGTTTATACATTCTAGGGTATACCCTCTGCTTAGATCGTATACCCTCTGTTCTTTTTACCACTACACACCTGCCTGTAAGCGAAGGATCTGGGTTCGATTCCCAGCTTGGGCATTTTTTCGCTCACTCGGAAATATTCAATTCGTAGTGTAATTTCACCAATCAGTTTGATTGTTTTAAAATACTAGTTTCGCTAAAAAATAATATATATATTTTTTAATTTTCGATGAACATATGACATTTTTTTTTATTTCAAACATATGTTTCACTCTTTAAATTTGAATTAGGATTGTCTGACCTACTTTTCTGAAGTAATAATTTCTAACAAAACATAAAAAAAATACAAGTTAATTTTTTATGTATCTTTAATCCTGTTGTAATACGACATTTCCGAAATGTCTTCAAAAAATCTTTCTCAGTCTATTGTTAAATGAAAAGTACGCAACATTAATAAAATTCATTAGGTTTCAATAAATACTATATATGTTAATTTTCAATGAACCTTGAAGTCTGTGATTAGGAAAGCTGCTTTAATTTTATTAGCTTAAAAAGTTTTATTAGCCAAAACTGAACACAAATTCATGGCCGAATGGGTTAATATAATAACCTAATTCAGTTAAAACTCGTGCAGCTTCTATTCAATGCAATGTTTGTATTTACTATATTTAGTCGTTTATTTCATTAAAATAAAAAAAATAAATGACATTCATTACAACTCTTCTTACTCACGCACCTAAACTTTCAATGAATTAATTATTTTACAATAAAATAAAAATATCAATGCAAACTAATTTTAGAAACGAGAGATATCGCTGCGACGAAAACCTTGCTAAAAATTTACCATACAATTCCAACTCGTTCTAAATTTAGATTATAAACGCCTCAAGCCAATAAGATTCGAATCAATATGTATCTACCAGATTTTTTTTTCTTTCTTTTGTAGAGCATTAACCTGGTTTTTATCAGCCAATTTGTTTTCTGATAGACTGTCCCATCAATCAATTTGTCACGTGACCAAGGTTTCTCTTTACCAAGGTTGTGAACCTTTCTTTTTGTTGTCGGAACCCAAACTACACGCCCATGCTTCACTAAAATGCTTTGACATAATACTGGATCCCAAATTGAGCATATTAAGTGATTGTCATCAAGGTAAGTGAGGTGTAAATACTAAGGCTATCTTCGTATTACGAGGTCGGATGTTGGGTATAAAATTAGGGAGAATTCGTGCGAAAAGCATCACTTCCAACAACTTCCAACAACATTCTTGATTCCTCCAATTGGTAAGAATAATTTTATTTAGTTTACTTTTCATTAAAATCAACAAAACCTTCTAAGACGGAATAGAAAAAAAGAGACCGCAAAAAATCCGTTTTAGACATGTTTTATTCTTGGAAATACAATTTCTGGCATAAATATTGGATTCTTTTAGCGCCTTTTTAATTAGGTTTGAGATATTTAATTTTATTTAATAACTCAAAAGTTATAAAAGAAAAACTCTGTAAAACAAAAGTTTTTAATATTTGATATTTAACATAGAGATTCAGAAAATTAAAACATTGAGTGTAATTTTAGACTGTCAGTCAACAGTGACTGACAGTTTAAAATGTAATATAAAACTACAATATTTATATTGTTTTGCATAATTACTGAAAATTTATTTAAAATTTATATAATAACTTGTTAAATATTTTCTCCTTATTTTCCATTTTCTAGTTTAAATTCCTATTAAAGCGATAATTTCAAATTCTATTATTTAAATAGAATTTTATTTTATTATTTTTTTTTTCTGTTGAAATTTCTAAGGGCATTTTATTTCTGTTAAAATAGCCTTATAAATAATAAGACTATTAAATCTTTAGAAAATCGAATAGGATTAGCTTGTGATTTCAATAAAACAAAAGGATTCTACTTATAAATATTACTCAAATCAACAATCAATGCTAGTTAGGTAATTAAAAAAATATATATATAATTCAAGGGGTGCCAAAAACAGTCTTTTGGGTCCCTAAAGTTGAGAAATCAATGCACTATAGCAACCAATTTTACTTTAACTTATTAAACGGTTCAGTTTTGTAATGTTATTCTGAATGTGTTGGAAAATTTTTCATAATGTATGCTTGATGCAAGATTTTTTCTTTCTTATTTTCATAATAATTTCTCTTTTTAATAAGTTAAATATTTATAAAGATTAAATTTCATTAGGTGGTAGTTTAAGACTAGATGTGTGTCGTAATATTTGTACACAACCAAGAAGATTCTAAAAGCGAGACATTTTAAGTCGGTTTATATTTATCACTAAAACTTGGAATTCCGTAGTATTGTTATATTATTCAACATTTTATAAAGTTATAGATTTTTATAAAACGCTCTTTTAAAAAACTAGAATCAAATAAAGTTTTTAAGCAGCGAATAACCTTTTTTTCTTTTAAATGCTTCTTAATATTTTTTAAAAAGTTTTTTGAAAATCACTTATGCATTTTTCTAAGATAGTTTATGGAATTAAATAGATTTTTTTTTCAATATAAAAATATCTCTTTTTAAAATTTTAACTAAAAACTAATAATGTACTCATAATTGTTAAAGCTCGCTAATTTTGTTGTTTTATTGAATAATTTACTAAAATTATCAATTTTTAAATAAATTTCGTTTTAGATTAAAAAAAATTAAACATTCTAATATATATATATATATATATAATGTTTTTAAAAACATTTCTACATCTATCTAAGTTTAAAAGTATAAATAAATTTTCCTTAGAAAGAAGCACTTAATATAGAATATCTCATTTTTAAATTTTAAATAAAAATGATGATGATCAGTGTAAATAATCATTTTAAACTGATATTATATGTTAAAAAAAAAATACAAATAACATAATTTATAGAATTCAGTTTTAAAAGCCAGATATCTTTAATAACTTTTAACTATTTAAAATTATACAAATTATACCATTTGTATCCACAGAAGAGGATGGGTTGTGTGGGGAAGTAAACTTACGCTATCCTCTAAACCTCATAATACGTCTTTTACGTTTTATGAGGTCTTACACAGGTTATGTCTTACATCTTATACGGGTTTTAGACTTTTATGTAGATTTTATTCTTGCATACAGAGCTAAATGCTGTCATTTCGTGTAACAATAAAATCATACCAATTTTCTTTTGCTTCTCCTGTAAAATTTACTTTTCACTTTTTTTTTTTTTTTTTTTTTTTTTTTTTTTTTTTTTTTTTTTGCGGGTAAGTCATATGAATGCGTTATTTATATGATACGCACATATATTTTACTATTTTAATTATCAATATTTGAATTTGTTTGTAAATCATATGCTTACATATTATTCTTGATAAAAATTAAATTTGTAATCAGAAGCAATTCCTTTTTTATTGGGATCAAGCAATAAATTATACCTTGTTTATTATTCTAAATAAATGTGTTTTGTTTTCTAAACCAAATGAATTAAAAATAAGCTGAAAATATTTCATTGCCATTATATTTCTATTACTATTACTATTTTCATATATTACTATCATTTAGTAAGTGAACTAAGAAAACTCCTTCGAAAAGTGCATTCAAAAGTAAAATCTCAATTCGTTTTTTTCTTTTTTCGTTTTCAGAAAAATAAACATCTTAAAATGAAGCTCGCCATAGCAATCCTTGCAGTCATCCTCGTAGTTGCTTCTGCTCAGCACTATGGTGGTCACCAAGGTGGTGGATATGGAAGTGGTGGTCATGGTGGATCCTATGGAGGACACGTATCATCTGGAGGACATGGATCATCTGGAGGACATGGATCATCTGGGGGACATGGATCATCTGGGGGACATGGATCTTATGGAGGGCATGGATCATCTGCAGGACACGGATCTTATGGAGGACATGGTCACCGTGTAGGTCGCAGCCCACAACATCATGGTGGTTACTCCTCAGGTGGTCACTCTGCTGGTGGTTATTCCTCAGGTGGTCACTCTGCTGGTGGTCATTACTCAGGTGGTCGTTCCGCTGGTGGCCATTCCTCTGGTGGTCATTCTGCTGGAGGACATAGTTCTGGTGGTCACTCTGGCAGCTATGGTAGTAGCCACGGACATCGTGTTGGACGCAGCCCACAGCACCATTACGGAGCCAACTATGGTGGTCATGCTTCCTCAGGACACGGATACGGTGCATCTCTTTCCCATGGAGGCAGCAGTTATGGACACGGTGCACCCCTTTCTCATGGAGGCAGCAGTTATGGACATGGAGCACCCCTTTCTCATGGAGGCAGCAGTTATGGACATGGTGGTGCCATCTCGCATGGAATCAGCCATGGGAGCAGCTTGCGTCACCATTAATTGAAACATGTGCATAAACTTTTTTTAAGTTAAGAAGACTTTTTTCAAAACTTTCTTAACTACACATTCCACACATCATTTGCTTGATGCATAGTCTATTTTTACATATCTGTAAAAAGAATACTTTACTGTTAATCAGTAATATAATGTTTTTATTGAAAATAAAATTTAAAATTTAAACTGTCTTTTTAATTATTATCTTTAAATCCTTTTGAAAATATGTTTTTTCAATTACTGTCACTCAAAATCATTTCATTTTTTAAGAGTGACTTTGTAGTTTTACTTCTTGTGCTGTTATGCAAATTTTAAGAAAGACAAATTATGAGAATTGGTGCAGTAGAAATCTTTCATAGATGTGAAAAAATACCACTTAAATAAAGGAAATGTTTTTAAAAGCAGTTCTAAGAAATAAGAAAATCATCTTTGAGAGAAAAAAACGAGTAAAATAATTATTTTCATTTTAAAATTTTCATAAATGTTTGACCTTTTTCAGAATTTTTCAAAATTTTCTGTAACTAAATAAAAATTACACAAAATATTTGATACCTTCTAGGAGTTAAAGATATTCTTTTCTTTAAATATGACCAATTAATTGTATTTTGAGTTTTTAAAGGTTGAATTTCTTTAACAATACATAAAATAAAAGAATATTGCCCAGTTAATTTGGTGGCATTGAGTTCATACATTATTTACACTAATTATATATTAAAGCCTCATTTTTTTTTTTTGAAGAATAATGCTCCTCGCAAAATAAATTAAAGGGGATTAGCTCACCCATTTACCTGTAACACTTAATCGATCGCTTAACCCATTAACACTTAACCAATCAACCTCCAAATCTAATCAGGGAAGCGCTTTATCAGAATAAACCGATGTACAAATTTTGATGGAAATCGGATATTTATGCATGGAAAACTCGTTTACCTAAATTAAGGGGAATTATTCCCCGTTCTCACTCCTTTGTATTTAATCAATGAACTTCTAAAACTAATCAGGGAAGCACCTGTTCAGAATAAGCCTATATCCAAAATTTGAAGCATATCAGATATTTCTATCAAGAGTTATCGCGTTACGTACATACATACGTGCATACATACAGAACCTGCGGGCTTATTAGCTCTCAGACTTTGATAGCTTGTGTTAAAAACTAGTGAAATTCATCCAAATAAGTTAAATAGCATCAAATTCAATATTCATTTTCGCATTTGTAGAAAACAGAAAGTCTAAGTTACTGATGACTTTCTCCAAAAGAATGAAAATCTATAAAAATATTCACAAATATATGGGGTGAGCCAACATTACTTGACACATTTTAAAATTCGATGAAAAATCAAGTATTTGGAGTAAAACTGCGTGGTTTGGACAAATTATGCTTCAAATCCTCAAAAAATTTTTAAAGCAATACAGTCAAACCTCGTTAACACGAACACGCTTAACATGAATTACTTTGAACATGAACTGTTTTCACATTCCCCTATAAAAACTAATACAAAGATTTGATACTGATAACATGAATTACTGTTAACATGAACAAAATTTTGATTCCCCTTGAGTTTCATGTTAATGAGATTCGACTGTATAAGAATTTGGAGGTAAAATTTTACATTGATGGTCTATATCTACAAAGCGTTAATAAGCATGAAATAATTAGAATTTGATATACAAAGGATTATTTTCTCAGTACGACCATTTTTTTCGTTCCCAACATTATCGTTTCAGGAAATTCGGTTCAAAATACCCTCTTTAACATCATTTAAAATATATATATTCTGCCTTTATAAAAAAAAAAAAAAAAAAAAAATCGACCAATAGGCACATTATACAGTTACTAAATAAGAGAACCTGCGAACTGGATGTGTTTGGGAGCAAAAATCAGTGTTTACAATGCTAAGCCCAGTAAAAAGAAAAAAAAAAAAAAAAAAAAAAAAAAAAAAAGTGGGTTTTTTTAGACTGGGCTTATTTAAAAAAAAACCTATCGAAAAAATCATAATGTGGATTTTTTTTTATTTTCAGAAATATTTAAAATTTTAAACAACATATACATTTAATGAATTTAAGTCATTTCAGTTAATTTTGAAAAAAAATAATAATATGTAAAACCCATTACATAGTACCCCAGTAATAAAAATTTTCAAAACTTTCTACGGTTAGCAAAAATAACAACAAATTTTTTCTGCAACGTAATATATTTTAACAGTAGAAATGAATACAAATTCATAGACAACATAATTAGAAAACAGAGACTGAAAAGCCAGTATATCATAACCAGGGGTGTAAAAATGTAATTGCCAACGGACAGTCTCTCACCACTAAATTTTAATAGTTATTTTTGGTCTAAATTAATGCTAATAAAATTTAAGAAAAGAAAGCTAATAAAATTTAGTGATGTGAATCCGCCTGCGGCCGCCTAAATTTTTACAACCGCTGTCCCCTATCATAAATCAAGTACTATATCTTATCTTATTTATATATATTGGTTTTATCTAGTTTTAAACTTCGTGTAAAAAGGCGAAAAACATAAAATTACGGAATCACATTATTGGAATCAGTATATTTACAATAATTTGTAATAAACAGATTAGCCCATTTTAAAGGTTCAACACTTAAAAAGTGTAAACAGAACCATAATAAGTTCACTTTCACGTCTTTCTGTCTGGTCACAGCCATTTTACTCGTAAACTATCAAACATGGAAAGCTCAAATTGGGGGAAGTGATTCTATTGACCCACATAATTGCAGATTTTTAAGCCATTACAAATACATTTAGGAGGAGGGGGGAGCGGCTAATTAGGTTACTTGAAAAAAAAAATCTTTTCTTTGTATATCGTGTGCGGATATCTTGTGAAAGCTTTCCTTACACTGAACTTAAATATACATTTCTTTTAAGTATTTTATTTTCAGCGATATCGCAAAAATGTAGTGCAAAAATATGTTTCCACCGTATTCAAAATCTAATAAAACTAAAATTATGAAAAAATTAGCTGCAGTAGATGTTACATTAAACCTTGCAAGAAAACTTTAGCGATTACCCTAGATCGTAATTTTTTTGAGAAAAGCACATTTTTCTGTTACACACAAAGCATTGAACAAAGGTGTTGAGGAAGGGTTGGAGTTACCTATTGTAGAAGAAGTATAAAAGTATTGTTGATAATGATTTTTGAAAAAAAAAATGTCGATAATTGGCCGCGATATTGACCTTAAAGATACAGACGGTTATGAGCACATATAATGACAGGGGTAGTGTAGTCTGCGTACCATCGGCATTTAAAGCCTAGATAACAACTTTTAATAATATGCAGTTGACTCTCATTAATTCGAACTCGTCGGGACTACAAGAAATGCTCGAATTATCCGAAGTTCGAATTATGGAAAACATGCTTAATATGGTACTATTACAAAGGCGCGAATGTTATAGTGTTTTTTAAACTTATTTCATCTATTATCATTAGAATATGACTTAATATTAAATTAGAATTTATAAATACATAAACTAAATAAAAGATTAGAAACAAGCACGATGGAAGAAAAATTTAAAGCGTCACTAATGGACAGACAGGGCTCGAAGAAAGTAGGTATCAAAGGCATTGTATTATATGTGTACTCGTTCGGAATAATTTTCACAAAAATCAACGAGAGAAAGTTATTCAAATGATCTGAAATCCGCGAGGAAAAAAAAAAAAAAAAAAAAAAAAAAAAAAAAAAAAAAAAAAGAAAAATGAAAAATCAGAAATCTTGTTATTTTGAATTAAACGAAGTAAAGAGAAAATGAGTTCGAATTAATGAAATTTTTAACATTATTCTGCCATTGAAAATTTCGGGACTTCATGTTTAGTTAGAATTAAGCGAAGATTCGATTTATCCGATTTCGAATTAACGAGAGTCGACTGTATATGTGTGATGCAATACCTAATAGCAGTTTCAAAGAAATAAACTTAATATTGTTGCAAAGAGAACAATTTGATTAGAATTAATCACATAAATCTGTGTTTATACGGATAAGAAAAAAAAATAGCCATTTTAATTTATTAGTCATTTTAGGATTTTTTAAAGCATTATTTGCCTTATTTAATGTAAAACATTTCTTACTTCGGACATAGCAGACACTATGTTACGAAATTTTTGGTACTATAATGTATAATAATAAAAAAAAAAAAACCCTCTTATGTTTGCGAAACCTGCATAAATACTATTTGGTTAGCGACTAGTTTGCATTGAGTGGATCTCTCCTTTACGACTCTTGTGTCTTTAAAAATTATTTAAAAACCTATTTGGAAAAACGTGTCACGGACCAAACTGGCTTGCAAATTTGAGGTCTCCTTTCGACACAAGATCCTTTGGCACGATGCCAAGTTTAAAATTTGAACAAGGGTTTTATGTTATCTACACTGTATTAAAAAAAATTATTACGTTGAATTTAATTTTATGAAATACCAAATGAAGTTTAAATATGCACTACCTTCTTTTCTCAGTACCGAGTTAAATTCCCTATACATGGATAAGGATGAGATTAAAAAATAAATAAAAAGAGTTATATAGAATAGCAATATTTGATATTGTTTAGGCTTCATTTGAACATTTATGGTATAATATAGCTTTGAACATTTATTCATACTTTTATAGTATATACCAACCCTTACGGTATCCGAAGTACCTATTGCACCAAGAAATGAATATTTTTTTTAAACTTCGTTATAATATGAACGCACCTCATTTGCTACGTTTGACGTGCAATTTCCGACTTGTTTTTTTTCTTTTTTTTCTGAAAGTTTCTTTAATTGTGAATGTTTTGACACCTCTTTTTTTTAAGTATACGACAATTATATCGCGAGGCATTGTAAATTTTGTTAATACATAGATCTAGCGCATTTACCCATAGAAATAAAAACTTTCAACTTACTTGTTCGATAAATACTAAGGCCTTTTTTTCTAATTTAGATTTTTTCGTAACTTTTTTATTTATTTTTTTTTTAATTTATTCTCCATGGTGTATTTAATATTTTTGAGCATGGATTTAACATTCAAGTTTATAGTTATTTAAAGGAAAAAGAAAAATATTTAAATTGTTTGTTTCTTGAATTTCCTTCATTTTTTTAATATACACGAGAGATAAAAAAAGATGTTAAATGTAAAATTCCATGCATCTAAAAATCCATGGACAGTTTTATATAGTATATTCTAATGAATGAGGGAAAAAATCGAAGCAAAAATATTCCTAAGGTATTTGTACCCTATATGAACAGGGCTCTCAATATGGACACCCCTAATATTTTTAAAGGTAATAATTTTGATCGAGAGATGGCTAAACATTTTCGCGAAGAAAAGCAGTTGAAAAGATAATTAAGGCTGGAAAGTGTAAAAAAGTGCGCTGTTCGCCATTTAGGAGGAAACTTGTTGTTTCGAGATGTGCTGATCTTAATTACTTGTAACCTTAAATTCTTATTAGATATGGTAAAGTTACATTAAATGTTGAAAAGTGGAGTATTTTAGAAAGCTAATAAAACATATTTTCGATTGCTATTGCATATTTTGCTTTAAAATATTTTCCTTATTCATTTGTTACAAGATTTAGTAAAACTACGCCCGGTTCTCAATATGGACAGCTTATTTCCCCATCGACTACAACTATAAGAAAGAAGAAAATTCAACGTTGTCAAGCAATAAATTGAAAAGGCATCAAAGTGGTAAAATCTTTGTTCAACAAGATGCCATTTGAACAATCCCCCAAAAACCTTCCTCCAAAAAAACCCTGCAGAAAAATAAAAAGAAGCCCCCCCCCCCCAGTAGGATATCTGTTGGCGAAATCGTAGGTACCAATAGTATGACTTTCTCAACAAAGGAGAGCTGGTACTGCTTCTTTTGCAGTATTGATGCTTTTTCAAACATGCGGCCATGCATCCCACGTGGCAGATATGTTCATGAGGATTATGTGGGACTTACTGCTCATGGTGAAAAAGTTTCTATTTTTCCATGCTGTGAGAACTGAGTAATAACAGATGCAAATTCGCAGACAGATGCAATAAAGCTAAGCAAAACCAACAATATTATTTCATAATATTTACTAGTAACTAAGGGGCTTTGCATGGGTCTTCGAAGGGTAAAAACCGAGAATGACCCCCCGCCTTTTTAAAATATATGTTCTGAAGATATTTACTGTCCCCCTCCTCCTTCAAATACTTTAAGATACATTTTTTTATTCCCTCTCTTCTAAAATCCCTTGGAAAAGTGGTTCTTCCATACACACTGAGTAGAAAGTCAATAAGGAAACACCTGTCCATAATAGGGACAGGTAGTTCTATATATGGACACTTGTAAACATTTTTTTATTTTTATCATTTAAATTAAACCAGAATAATCACAAGGTCGCTAATTTTAATAATGATAGTCAATAGTCCAAGGATAGTGATCACATATTTTTGGTGTCCTATGACTTGTATATGGGGGTGAAAAAAATACATTTTTCTTAGGGTGTCCATATTGGGTACAAGTACCTTATTTATAAAAGTAGTGAGGATTTTTAAAAAGTTATTTTACAAAAATTTCATTTTTGTAAAATAGGCTGTTCTACAAGATTTTTTTTTAAATTTTTATTTGAATTTTAGTAATATTAAGTATTGTGTCACCAAACATATTACAGTATTATTCAAAATTGAAGAGATGCTTTCAAAGATGCTGTGTTCTCTCAAGCAGTTTATGTCCATGTTCAGTAGCTTTGCATGTGACGTGTAGCCTTGTATGTGATCTGTAGAATTTATACAAGCCATATAGTATGCTAACATTCAGTTAAACTAAAAAACGCATATTTATCTGAAACGCAAGTCTAGCAATTATCGCTAATAGATTGTACTTAGGATACAGTGTTGTATTGTACATATTTTTGTGTGTTCCTGTAAATAAACAGTAAATGCTGTAAACATCATATTCTATTGCATGTATCTTGCAGTAAACTTAAGTAAAAAAAAAAAAAAAAAAAAAAAAAAAAAAAAAAAAAAAAATTCATTTTCATTATATTTGATATAATGTAACATAATCAAAACTTCGGTGCGAACAGTTTTCCTTCGGAGAGCAGCACTTCCCAATAGACCGGGAAGCGGCAGCATAGACAATCACCTCATTGAGTTCACGAATGAAAATCTACGATTAGTTGAATTTCGATTCGCATATTAAAACGCAATCGGTCTGCCATTTCCTATTATGACTGAAAACACCTAAAAACCTGATTTTAGCAATTGACTTATTGGTTTACCATTATGTTTTCCTGCTCCCAATCCTCCATGTTTTCCTATTTTTGGGTCCAGGAAAGCACAAAGATTAACCTATGAGTGATCCGTTAAAATCGGATTTTTAGGTGTTTTCCACCAAGATATGACTTGGCAGGCCGATTGCGTTTTATTATGCGAATTAAGATTTAACTAATCCTAGATTTTCCTGCGTGAACTCGATGAGGTGATTGTGGCCTCCCGGTCTACAACCACTTTTCTTTCAGATACCCCTTTCTTAGACTTTTCATTTCGAAATACAGTCGAGTCTCTATATAACGAAATCCACCGTTCCAGTAAAAAATTCGTTATATAAAGAAATTCGATGTATAGAGAAAGATGTTAAAAATCGTATTTAATGTGTAAAATTTGAACAAATATTATTTTTGATCTTTTGAATTAAGAATTAGAAATATTTAAAAGTAAATATCCACCTAACATTTTATTTCTTTATTGTTTAAGCTGTTTCAAAAAAGAGAATAGACATTTATTTGAAAGCTTAATGAAAATCAAATAAGGAAGACTTGTATTAATTTCAGACGAAGAAATCTGTAATTTTTTGTTGTTTTGATTATAAAATTCTTACACTCTCAAAAAAATGCTCAAATTTTAGCAAGGAATGAAAAATTGTAATTAACATTTTCCTCCATTTGAAGGCCTCTCTTGTGTGCCTCTCATTGATTCCTCTCTTACATGTGTATTAATCCAATTGACTCTGTTTTGAGAAAGATGTGGAAAGGTTTCTGGGAGGTGGGATGAATTCGTTGGATTTAATGAACAAGGAGAGAGGTATATATATATATAACTCAGCACTGGCGATAAATCAAAAATAAGTGAAGGAAAATTGATTCCATATGATTTCGAAACTTTTTTAAAACTGAATAAATTAAGACAAATTTGTGAAAAAATTCGTTATATGTAGATAGATATTTCGCTATATAGAGACTGTTTTTAATGTAATCATGCGAAAAGGGGACCGTTCCTACTAAAAATTCGTTATATAGAGAAATTCGATGTATGGAGTTTCGTTATAGAGAGACTCGGCTGTACTCCCATTTCTTATAAACATGCTCCTTTTCCCCTTTTCCATTTTAGGGGCTTCTGCAGTGAAACTCCTCCATCGCGAAATCTTATGGGAAAACTTTAAAGCGCGTTAACTCATTAACTAACATAATTCAAAAAATACCGCTTTCGCTATCAGAAAGTAGATGTTAGATGTCAATGATGTGCGTTTTTATAAATCGCCTACGCAAATTTTAAGTATTACCTTTAAGAAAATGATAAAATTTAATCAAATAAAAATTCCAAAGTTTAAAGAGATTTTTTTATATACTTAAAATTTACATAGACAATTTTTTAAAGCGCATACCATTGGCATCTGACGCCCACTTTTTTGTTGGTGAAACATTATTTTAATAATTATACCCAGGTAATGAATTGTCAAGCTTCAAAGTTTTCCCATAAGTTAACATGGGATTTCGCGATAGGGGAGTTTCACTGCATCGGAGCCTTAAAGCTGCTGGTCATTCATTTTCTGAATTCTCCTCCGTAATGTTAAGGGGGTTCAGGGGTTGAAAACTTTTCAAAAAATCGATTTTTTATGATCTAATTTGAGTATTTATTGAATTCTTACCTTAATGCAAGAAACCGCATAAAAATATTTGCATTTTTTAACGGAGTTATAAGCATTTATGTATCAACACTTTCATAGCCGCACCCATATAATTTCAACTTTAAGTCGCGTTTTCTCAAAACTTGATTTTTGACGACTAACGCCAAGATTAAAAAAAAAAACTATTTGATAAAATAACTTAATTTTTTTTTTTGCATGCATATAACATCATTATCTAGATTATGAATTAATATAGTTTAGATAGTTTAATATTTTGAGTATTTTTAATGGAAAAAAAGTTGTATGTTTTAGTGTTTTTTTAAATTTTCAACTTTGAGAGCTTTTTTAATAATGTTTTTTTTAAGTGATAGTTATATCCTTAATTTATAATCTAGATAATGATGTTATATGCATGTAAAAAAAAAAAATAAAAAATAAAAAATTAAGCCATTCCATCAAATAGTTTTTTTTAAATCTTGGTGTTAGTCGTCAAAAATCAAGTTTTGAGAAAACACGACTTAAAGTTGGAATTATATGGATGCCGCTATGTAAGTATTGATACATAAATGCTTATAGCTCCGTTAAAAATGCTAATATTTTTATGCGGTTTTTTGCATTGAGTTAAGAATTAATTGAATAATCAAACTAGATCATAAAAAAAAATCAATTTTTTGAAAAGTTTTGAACCCCTGAGCCCTCTTAAGTCTTGGGCGTTTGATGTATTCTTATATTTCAAATACCTCCTCAGTAAATTAATATTTTAACTACTTTTTTCGGTGTTCTCTTTTTAAAGAATATGACTTTTTTTTTCTTAGTTTTCAAAATATTTCTAAAATTTGTGCTTAATTTAGTATTTTATGTGTAAAAAACTAACGAATTGGAAATAAAATTTTAACACCTTATATAAAATTAAGCATAGATTTTAGAAATATTTTGAAAACTAAGAAAGAAAGTAACATCCTTTAAGAAGAGATCACCGAAAGAAGAAGTTTAAAACATTAATTTCTTCAGGTGACATTTAAAATAGAAGAATGCATCAAACGCCAACAGACTTTACATTACGGAGGGAAATTCGGAAAGGGAGTGACCAATAGCCTTAATTATATGACGTAAACTTGCTTTTTTTTTCGAGAGAGAAATCTACAAATTGCATTGTCGTTTATAACATTGTTGTGAATTTACTAACCATTTTTATGATTTCTGCGCCATTATCGGCATTATTTTCTCGTACCCCTAGCAGTCCAGCCATGTTCAACCAGAGTTGTGTGTACCCCAGTTTGGGAACCGCTGCCATAGAGTATTATGCAATGGATTGCTTTTCCGTAGCTTTTTTAATGAGTAGTAAATATAGTCCAAGAGCCGACCGCACAAAACCCTATGTCACCGAGCACAAGAGAAAATCCTTTATTTTATGGATGAGAAGTAATAGTACTATTTACTGTTTTTTAACAGAAAAATCTCCGTAAATATTCCGTTTTTTCAGCGTTTTTCCCGGAATTTATGGAAATTTTTCCGTTAAAAAACAGTAAATAGTACTGGCGTCTACATCACCAGTAATACTTCCGTAAAATTGTCCGTTTTTTTTTTTTTTTTTTTTTTTTTTACAGTGAGGGGAATCTAATCATCCACGTTTGCCGGAAGGGAAGTGGTGCATAAGCCAAAAATTAATACCACTAGGGGTCGACTCGTAGGCTTAGCAATATGTTTTCCTAAACCCAGTTTTTCATGTTCTCATATTTTTGATTGTAACGGCAAACACAATTTTAAACTTACGAATGAATCACTAATGGTAATAATTTTTGTCTTATGCACCATTTCGCTTCCGGCAGACATGGATGATTAGATTCCCCTATTACTATTCTTTCATAAAATAAAGGTTTTTTTTCTCTTGTGCTCGATGACGCAGGGTTTTGTGCGGTCGGCTCTTAGAGTAATACTTTTCATCCGATATTTCAAAGAAAAAATGTTTTAATGCATTTCATGATTGCCTATTAATTTCATCACGTTTTAACCCTTTCCGGTACACTGAGCCCGGTATGGGATGCCTAATTTTAATTCCAAACTTGCGAACGGCACCAATAGTATTTTAGTAAAATCTTGCATTAATAAGAAAACCTTAAATTAAGGGATTCAAAATATCTAAAAAATTCGTTTGTGAATTCCGATGTCAGTCGATAATTTCTCATTTTACTAACAGATTTTGCCCGTGCCGGAAAGGGTTAAAAGATGTAACATTATTAACATGCACTTGAAATGATTTTTTTCCTCATTGACCGTTAAATAACTAATATTTTTGTCTGTCCATGGAAACTAACTACACACTTCATTTTAAATAGAGATTTTGCTTTATTAAACTTAAATAACATAAAAATTACTGAGCGGTTCGAATGCATTTACGAAAATTAGAGACTGTCTCTATGGCCAGACAAACAGAAGTTATAAACCTTTTTAACAATGTTGGAAAAATGTTAATAAAGATAGTAAAATTACAAAGTCACTTTTAAATAATGAAATGATTTTGGTAATAAAAGAGATATGTTTTCTAGACCGCAATTTAAATAAAATAATTAATACAGACAGCTTAGTCTTTTAGAAATTTTATTTTCAATAAAAACATGATATTAGTGATTAACACTGAAATATTATTTTTACAGATTTGTAAAAATAGACTGTTCATCAGGCAAATGATTAATGAAATGTATGGTTAATAAAGGCTTTTTTTAGTTTGAAAAATGTCTTCTCTACTTAAAAATAGTTCATGCATTTTTTTCAGTTAGTAGTGACGCAAGCTGCTTCCATGGCTGATTCCATGAGAGCTGGCGCCATTATGTCCATAACTGCTGCCTCCATGAGAAAGTTGTGCACCATGTCCATAACTGCTGCCTCCATGAGAAAGGGATGCACCATGTCCATAACTGCTGCCTCCATGAGAAAGAGATGCACCGTGTCCATGTCCAGAGGAAGCATGACCTCCGTAATGGTGCTGTGGGCTGCGTCCAACACGGTGTCCATGGCTACCACCATAGCTGCCAGAGTGATGACCACCAGAGCTGTGTCCTCCAGAAGAATGACCACCAGAGCGATGACCACCTGAGGAATGTCCACCAGAGGAATGTCCACCAGATGAGTGACCACCAGAGGAATGACCACCATAATGTTGTGGGCTGCGACCTACACGGTGACCATGTCCCCCATAAGATCCGTGTCCTCCAGATGATCCATGTCCCCCAGATGATCCATGTCCCCCAGATGATCCATGTCCCCCAGATGATACGTGTCCTCCATAGGATCCCCCATGACCACCACTGCGATGTCCACTTCCTTGATGACCACCATAGTGCTGGGCAGAAGCAACTACAATGATGACTGAAAGGAATACTATGGCGAGCTTCATTTTAAGAAGTTGTGGTTTCTGCAAACGATGAATAAAATAAATTGAGATTATGTGCCGAAATATACTTTTTCAAAAACGAATTCTCAAATGATTACCCAAATGCTAAGAACAGTATAAGTAATATAGTAATAATATCAATAAATAAAATGTCCCCAAGGGGCTTTCAGTTAGAGTAAATTCAAAAAGTACATATATTTACATCGCTATAATAAGGAAGATATCATAATTCATCGCACTTCAAACACCATTAAAAAACTATTTCTGATTACAATTTTAATTTCTGTTAAGAATATTTCACAAATGTTTAAATATTTAGTGCCGCTCAAAAAATAAATTAAAAAATTCAACTAAATATTACATATATCAGTGGTACCATGGGAAAACTATCCAATGTTAAAACAGTGCCACTAATGGGATATTTTTTTTAAATTCAGATTTCTTCATTGGTACCACTTTTCTAAAATTTTCTACCTTTGTTTTCGGTTTAATTAATATGTTTTTAAATAAGGTTAAATAGCAAGAATTTTACTATTCCAAAAAAAAGTGGGACCAATCAAGAAATCTGAATTTTAAAAAAGTAGCCTACTAACTCTGTTTTCATATTGAATAGTTTGGCATGGTACTGCCGATATATATATTTTTTTTTCAATTACCATTCCTTCAAAGAGATATCTTTGATGGTTGCAAAGAAAATCAAATAATAAAGGACATAAGTATGTACAGGGGTTGGACAAAAATATTGAAACACCTTTTGAAATGCATGTTTGAAAAGAAAGATTGGTTATAATGAACTATGTTGATGACACTGGAGTTTTCGCCTACTGACGCCACCTATACAACTTCGTAAAATCGCTGCACCGTTCAGTCGTTGTTGGAGCACTGTTATGTGAGGTTATCATTGCATTATGTCAGAGTTAACGGACTTCGAACGTGGACAAATTGTTGGCGCGCGTATGGTGGGTGCTTCCGTAAGTAAGGTAGCCGAGGTTTTTAGTGTTTCAAGAAGTACTGTGTCGAAGATTTATTCCGCATATTTGAAATGCGGAAAAAATATCATCCGCTAAATCACAGCGCTGACGAAAGTGTGTGCTGAGTGATCGTGACAGACGATCATTAAGGAGGATTATCGCTAAATATAAGCAAACCACAGCTGCAAAAGTTACTGCTGAAAAGAATGTCATGTTACCAAATCCTGTGAGTACCAAAACAATTAGAAGGGAGCTTCATAAATAGGGAATTGCTGGCCATGTTGCAATTGAAAAGCCATCCATCAGTAATGCTAATGCCTGTAACAGGAAAAAGTGGTGTTAAGTCATAAAGCCTGGACTATAGAGCAGTGGAAGAGCGCAATATGGTCTGATGAGTCTTCTTTCACATTGTTCCCCACTTCTGGCCGAGTTTACGTCTGGAGAACGCCATCTCAAGCCTATAAAACAGACTCCTTGTTGCCAAGAGTGAAACATGGCGGGGGTTCGGTGATCGTTTGGGCAGCCATATCGTGGTTCTCTTCTGGCCCCATGATAACTCTGTAAGGGCGTATTACTGCTCAGACTTATGTGAACATTTTGGCCGATCAAGTCCATCCAATGGTACAAGCTTTGTTCCCCAATGATGATGGTATCTTCCAAGACGACAACATCCCCGTTCACACAGCTCATATTGTCCAGGACTGGTTTTCTGAGCACGAGGATGAATTTTCTCATCTCCCCAGGCCACCACAGTCATCAGACTTTAATATTATCGAAGCTTTGGGGTCTACATTGGAGAGGAAAGTGCGTTCTCGCTATCCACCGCCAACATCGTTATCTGAACTTGCCACCGTTTTGCAAGAATAATGGTACAATATTCCCTTGGCAAACATACAGAAACTGTATTTATCCATTCCGAGAAGACTGCAAGCTGTTTTGAATAACAACGGGTACCGTACACCATACTAGGCAAGGAAACGTGTTTTTTTTAAGGTGTTTCCATATTTTTGTCCAACCCCTGTATGTCATAAACAAATTCATATATTGATAATTCAAATGCTAAAATATTTATGCATATAATAAACAAATTTTACTGTGTTTCTTAAAGGGACATTTTCATATTAAAATAAGCTACTTTCGAATAGAAAAATCAATGTTTCTCGTTAAAAAGCATTCTTATAAAGTATTAAACTTTTGATATATAACATGAAATTTTACTTACTAATGTTTTTATTCTCTGATAGTAATACAATATTAATCTTTCTATATGTTATTGAATGAACATAAATAACATTTTGTATATGAAATCCGAATTCTTACTCGAAGAGAATATTTATAATCCTGGCAGAAAAATAATATTTTAATAATCAAACTTAAATAGTTCCGGTTTTGAGTTGTATTCTGACAAGCAAATATTTATATAATTTTAAACAGGTTTAAAAATATTAAGTTAAAGTCATTGTTAAAAATAAAATGCAAAAAGTAACGTTATTTGTAAATTTTTTGAAAAGACGTTATATCAGATTAAAATGATTATATGCATTTATAGCAAAAGTATGATTACTTTCTGTATTTCAGTTATTTAAAAAAAAAAAAAAAAAAAAAAAAAAAGGTAGTATATAAGAATATTTTTTTTAAAATAAAATCTGTTTCATCATTTAAAACATCGATGGATGAATAAAGGAGGGCTTTAAAAGAATTTTAAAGACGTTTAAACCCGTTTTGTCCCGACGGTACACTTTAAAGTACTATTAAAAGAGCTTGTTATAAAATCCACTTAATACATCGATTAGTAGTAATATAGTTTAGAATACGTTACAGGTATTTTATTTTATCTTATTCCAAAAGCGTTATTTTTAATGCACAATACTAAAAAAAAAAAAAAAAAAAAAAAAAAAAAAAAATGGATTAAAAGGGATGATTTATCTTTCATTTGCGTCTTTTCAGCTTTCTTAACTTTGAAAGATTAGAGGTGAAAAGTTTGACTTGAGAAATATTTTTATATTTCAATTATAAGAGAGTATTTGTACATTTTCCAATTCCATAAAATGCTAAAAAAATATTTTAAATACAATATTTGAGTAAAGATATAAATATTGCATAAAATATCTATAAGTAAAAATTTAATTAATTAATTTCGATTGTCAAAATTCTTCTAAAATTAATTAAACGATTGTGTAAAACTTCTAATGTAGATTTAAAAAAATCACGAACAATGAATGCTTTAGAAGAGTAAATTTTTATGAATTTATACTTTTAGACAGAAAGAGTTAAGAAGAATCTTTTCTTTTAAGAGGGTCTATTTAATCGCTGAAAACTTAATTGCGAAATTTATGTGATATAAAAAAATGTATAATTCTATAAGTTTAAGGAGTTATTGAATAAAATAACGACATTCGAAAATTTTAAATTACAAAGATAGATATGAACAGTTTTAAATTAACTCCTTTTTTAGATTCTTCCATGTTGTGTACCGTAAGACTCAGCTAACATTATTTAGTTTTAAATTAGCATCTAATGAAATTAAACATATTTATTTTTAATTATTAAAAAGTAAACTTATATTAATTATTTTAAAATGTTGACCATTCTGTTTTTAATAGAAACAAACATTAAATGCTGAATAACAGAAATGAAATAATATTTTACTTACGAAAGGACTGTATTTTTATTACCAGGTAGCAGTTTCTTAACCCCTTGAGGGGCGATGGGGTATATGATATCCCACATACTACCAATGAAGATTTGTATCAGAATTATTCTAATTTTGGTAGATAAAAGTCTTAAAATTGCTTTTCCTTATTTTACAATAAAAGTTTTTGAAAATTCATGTTTGAATTACAGAAACAAAATTACTTTCCCCTGAAAAAGTTAACTTGGGGACCTGGATAACTCCTCTGTTTTTTGAACCTGTTAGATACTATGAGTATATTTTTAATTAGCTTAAAAGAACAGTTTTAGATTCACGGTCCCATTTTTAAAGGTAAGAATCCGGGATTATTTTCCTAAGCATTTTTGCCGTAAATCAAACCCTGGTTGTTTTTCTCAAAATGAAGGTGCAGACATTTTTTTTTTCTAAAAATTTAATCACGACGCGTAAAACTACTTTACCATATTTCATTATTAAAGGAGTTTTCTTTCTTAGTGAAAATTTTGGAATTTGGTTAAAAATATCAGTTTTAAATTACCATCCTGTTAATAGTACAGATTAAGAAATGAAAAAAAGAAGAAAAACATTTAATACAATAAGTTTGTTTTTTAAACGTTAAATTTAAACTGAAAAAAAGAAGAAAAACTTTAAGTACACAAAGTTTTTTTTTTCTTTTGAGTAAATGTAACTTAATTATACACATAACAAAACGCATAAATACGAAATTTATTTTTAGTAGAACTCTGCTTTAAATCGGGTATTTTCACACAAAAAGAATACCATGCACTTAATTTTACTAGAAATTTTACTTCTTAAAACCAAAACATGTCTAAAACAGACTTTTTCCCCTTACCATTTTATTTTAGTAGGTTTTATTGCATTTCAGAGGCTACTTTAGTCTTTGAAACGACTGGCTCACTCATTTTAATCCCATAGAGGAAATTTCTTATAAAGTCTAGTTTGCATTTCAGTAGTTTTAAAAAATTCTCTTTTGGATTAGCTAGCTGAGATGAATCTGCACAAAGGACGTTTTTTACTTTTTTGATTTTGCTTACAAATATTTTTAATTACAGCACTTTAATTTTCGGAACTGGTTTCGAAAGAAGAATAATGTTTCTGAAAAAAAAATGTGGGGAATAATTTCAGCTATTCAAAAAAAAAAAAAAAAAAAAAAAAAAAAAAAAAAAAAGTCATTTAAAAATATTAAAATGCAAACAAGATATTTAAAAAAAATCTTCCGTAGGATTAGCATTAGCAAGCGAGTCTTTTCACGTAAGTGAAGTAGCCCCTTAACCTCTTCAGACCTGATGAGTCCTATAGGATATATGTATTTACATTTTTTTTAGCACGTATATAAATAATGTTTAAAAAAAGAGAGAGAAATTGGTGTGAATAGATCCTAGCAGATAGGACAGCTAAACATAATAGCAATTAGTTTCTTATAGCGCTGCATTAGAGAGTTACGTGTTATATAAAAATGTCTTGCAGCAGAAATGCACGAAATGTACAAAAATGGAAACGTAAATAATCTTACTATGCGTTAACCTCCTCAGTCCTGACAAAATGGTACGAGGGATCACAAAAAACACTTTAAAATTCCTATACAACATTTCCAAAGCTGTAATATTATATACATCGATGCTTATGATACGTGCGCATTTATCAAAAAAGTCTAGAAGTAATTTTAACAATTTTAAAAGCACTTATAGGAGTTTAAAGGATGTTATTTAGTGTCTCTTACAGGTGACATCAGAATTGAAGAGGTTAAAATAGAATCTGTAGACGCTATTAGTAATAAAATATTATTAAATGTATGTATATTTATTTTATGCTTTTAAATGTTTTTACAATGTAAGAAAAGTAAAAAATAAAAAATAAATAATAATAATAAAGTCCTAAGAAATTGCAAAAAAGAAAAAATGTATTTTTTGAGTCCCCGTATATCATTAAATTTTATGTAGAAAAAAACAAAATTTAATTTTTTTCGCTAATTAAGCTTTTTTAGTTATCAGTTTATTAATATATATCCATAAGTAAACCAAGGGCTCTGGAGAGTTTAATGAAAAATAAGCTAAATAAAGCTATTCTTAAAAACTAAATAGAACTATTCTTACCTGTTGGAGGAATTAGAAGTGTTGTCCGAAGTTGCTGAAAGTGATGCTTTTTCCACAAATTCTCTCCAATTTTATACTTTTCATCCGACCTCGTATAGACGAAGATATCCTTAGCGTTCGCACCTCACTTACCTTGATGCGGATCACTCAATAAGTTTATTTTCGGATTCGGTATTATGTCAATACAGTTTAGTAAAACATGGGCGTTGTTTGGGTCCAGACAGAAAGGTCCACAACCTCGGTAAAAACAACCTTGGGCACGTGATTGATTGCTTGATGTTACAAAATCGCAGTTTTCGAATCTTTCTAACTAAAAATAACTTTAAGATGGTAATTTTTTGCAAATGAAGTTCAATTACTTCCTTTTTTGTCTGTAATTAAAAAATTCTTTTCGCATAAAAAGTATGGGAAAAATAAAAGATGTTGCGAACAAGGAAAAAACAAAAGGAAGAAAGAAAATTTGTGGAATGATCCAACACTAATGCTAATAAAATCAGAAGTTATCATTTTATTTCGTTAAATACAATATTCATAACAAATCTCGTCACCCCCCCCCTCCACCTTCAGGGGTTTAGTGAAATAAGAGACATACGTAAAAGCAATATAAATTACTTAACTTTATTTTTTATTGTAATTTATTATACAAATTCTTTATACAGTCTTTCCTCATTGTTTGGTTTTGTGAACAGCTGTCTCCCACACTTCATCAGGCTTAAATGCACGAGAAAAATCCTAGAAATAACAAACAAAAATTAGATGAGGGATAAGTCTACAATTATCACTGATACACACACACACATATATATATATTATAATGGACAAACATATTTGTGCGTAACGCTGACGTCATTTTGCGAAAAGCAACGCTTTCCGATCAAATTTCGGTAATTTTTTACAAAAGTGCGCGTGGTTTTTGTTTACATCTCATTGTTGCGTGTAATTTGTATTAACCGTGAGTCGATTTGTTAATTGGAATTTGATTTTAGATCATGGTCTACTTTTAATCTAAGTTTTTACATTAGTGCGCATGGTTTTTGTTTATATCTCATTGTCGCGTGTCATTTGAATTAACCGTGATATAGAGGTCTGACGGGCCGGAATTTCCAAGCCCGGTCCGGCCCGTAGGAAAGTTATTTTGGCGCGGCTCGACACGGTGTAAAATTTAAAAATCGATCCGAGACCGGCCAGGCTCGATAAGACCTGTTCTGGCCCGATATACAATTTCTATTATTTCAAAAAAATTCAGATTTTTATCATATGTTCAAGATTTTTTTTAAAGAACACTGCATACAATTTTTTGGGATGACTTTACAGTATATTTCACAGAAAATATACAATAGCAACATTAATGATTACTTATAGATTCTTAAACTTTCAACATTCAAATAAAGGTTCATTAAAAATTAATATGGTTTAGAATAAAAAATAAATTAGAAAAAAGTAAAAAACATCATAACTTTTGAAACTATATAACAAAAAGTAGATTTATGAAAATATTTCTTTATCATTTTATTAATGATTTTTTCAAATCCAAAGTAGCTACTTTCCGATACATTTTTGAATTTATTAGCTTTTGGAAACGAATAAGATTAGCAGGAGTTTTTATTCAGAAACTATGTAATCGAATGGCGTTATCGATTTTTTGATACAAACAATTTCAGAAAATACTGTCAAAGTTAACGTTCTGAATCAAATTTCCGGAAGCGACAGTATGGGAAGGGAGAAAAATCTGCAACCACGTGACAAGAATGTCTTATATCTCAACAAGTACATACAAGTATCATACTAGCCAAACATGGAAAACGCTATTCGATTCCAAATCGCTTGATCGACAAGAATGTCTTATATCTCAACAAATACATACAAGTATCTTACTTTCCAAACATGGAAAACGCTATCCGATTCCAAATTAGGCTTGTCAATTTTATACCTTTACAGTTGAAAATTAGTCAGAAAGTGTGTCAGGCATTTGCGTTGTTGAGAAGTGAATTTAAGGACAACCAAGAAGTATATTTTCAAAGATTAAGTTAACATAAGTTCTTTGCCGCTATTAATATTTTTACAAATCATGTTGTCTACCTACACACCTTGAGAATAATTAAATATAGTTCCGACCCGGCTTGACTATATGTAGAAAACAATGCAAGCCTGATCTCGACGCGGCACGAGTCTGCTAAAAAAATACTAAGCACGGGTTAGACACAATGTGGATGTCCCATGCCGATCCCTGCACTATACAAATTACATTTCTGTATTGATGTTACAAGACAAATATCGGCTCGTGATGCACATTTATACTTATTTTCGTTAAAGCCATATTCATTGAAAATAGTTCAGATTTTATCGTTTTCGTTGAAATCTCTATAACGGGCCGATAGGTCCGCTAAAATTTGTTATCGGCCCGGCCCAGCCCGTTGAAAAAATTATTCTAATTTTGCCGGCTCGTCCCGTTAGAAAATTCGGACCCGGCCCTGGGCCGTTCAGACCCCTAATGTGAACAAAGTCGCGAGTAACAATTAGTTTCTAAATAAGGGAAAGCGGAAATTAGTACTTACAAGCAAGATCTCCATACGGGCATACTCCGAAAAATCATAAAAAAATTACAGAATGTTCTTTTCATGTGGATATGTATTAATAAATAAATTACGCTAAATATTATTAATAAATAAATAATATTAATATAATATAAATAATATTAATAAATGAAATCCCGCTAAATATTTTTATCGAACCAGCCCGGCCTGTATGGCGTATTCAATTTTTTTGTCAGCCCGTCTATTTTGCTTGTCGGCCCGGTAAACTATTGGGATTCTGCAAATCCGGCCAGTAAGAAATTTGGAAACCATTTCACCGGCCCGGGCCCTTGCAGACATCTACCGGGAGACGATTTGTATTTTTATTATGATTACGATTATGGTTCTTATCGGGTTGGAGCCGAAACATGTAAATGTTATTTGCTTTTAATTTTTTGTAACACCTGTCTCAAGTAATAGAAATTTCTATTAAAATGTTAATATAAAAACTGAATTTCTTGAAATCTTGTGATTTAAAAATCTAACAGATTTTATAAACTTTTCAGCTATATATCTATTAGGAAAAACTTTGTTGATTACATAATTAGTAGTGTATTTCATGTACTTACAAAGTGTCGTGGGACATTTTAGATGTTTTTACAAAGTAATTTGTGTTTAAAAATATATAGCCTAATCATTATACTGGGGTAATAACGCCATCCTTCGGCGTTATTACTCCGCTTGATTCTTTCCAGTGCTGGAACTACATCCAAAAAGGGTTTATTTTTTATTTGATACATGCGAAAGCATTATTGGCATTGTTGAAAACCAAAAAAGATATAGAGAAATCTGTATGCTCTAATAGTCCAAGAGCTTGATGACTCGTGCTCGATGACATTATCGAGCACAAGAAAATCCTTTATTTTATGGAAGAGTAGTAATAGAGGAATCTAATGATACATGTATGCCGGAAGCAAAGTGGTGCATAAGCCAAAAATTGATATAGTGGTTGACCCGTAGGTTTAGCATTGTGTTTTCCTGCACCCAGTTTTCCGTGTTTTCATACTTTTGATTGTGCGGCAAACACAATGCTAAACCTACGAGTCAACCATTAGTGGTATCAATTTTTGACTTATGCACCACATTGCTTCCGGCATCCATGAATCATTAGATTCCTCTATTACTACTCTTCCATAAAATAAAAGATTTTTTCTTGTGCTCAATGACTTAGGATTGTGTGCGGTCGTCTCTTGGACTATAAGTCCTGCTAATTTTTTCATGTCAGAAGAATAAAATATCAGATGATTATTGCTGTATCGTAATATCACAATTAATAATAAATAAGAGAAATTTGTCTATTTTTACGACTGTAGCCTTTGTATCGTTCGAATTGGACAATTTACATTTCAATATTCCATCTTATTTTATAGTTTTGTTTGCATGGTGTTAAATACCAACATAGGTGAGTAATAGCGTCAAATAGCATTAGTTAAGAAATCGTGTTATTTATTTTATGAATACATTATTAGTATCCGCTAAAATATACTTACTTAAATGCATAATCAATAAGTTGCTTATTAAATTCTATATTTCTTTGAAAAACAAAAATCTAAACACAAGCCGTGAAAACTGGTATAACCTTAACGGGGCGTTATTACCACAGAACACTTTATATGTATTATCATAGTCTAAGAGCCGACAACACAAAAACTTAAGGTAGCGTTCACAAGAAAACATTTATTTTATGAAAGCGTAGAAATAAGGGAATCTAATGATCCATGTCTGTCGGAAGTGAAGTAGAGCATAAGCCAAAAATTATCACCACTAATGGTTCATTCGTAGGTTTATCATTGTATTTGTTCTACAATCAAAGGTATGAAAACATGGAGGATTGGGAGTAGAAAAACACAATGATAAACCTACGAGTGAACCACTATGCGTATTTATTAATTTTTGGCTTATGCAGCACTTCATTTACGGCAGAAATGCATCATTAGATTCCCCTATTTCTATTCTTACATAAAATAAACATTTTTTTTTCTTGTTCTCAATATCTTACGTTTTTATGCTGCCGGTTCTTGAACTATCATTTTTGATTGCATAATTGCGCATAATAAAATTTTCTTTTGTGGTCAATTAAATATTTATGTCCATTCTGTATTAAAAGATCTCATTTCATATTTTAATTCTATTAAAGCATTTGTATCTTCTTTTTACTCACTTTACGATTGTGGAAAAGAGACAGCATCATTCCCAATGGAACAGGAGACATAATGATGATTACTATAATCCATCCAATAGTATTCGCATACGCAGGATAAGGTACGGCATACAATGGTGCCAAATCTGTTTCTACGATGGTGTAAATAAATAACCCCTATTAAAAAAAATTAAAGAAGTAAGTAAACCATTTATATGTTACAAGGGAGCTCTAACAAACTACGATAGCGGACCCCCTCAGACACCAGGCTCTAAAAAATACGCTAATCTGCTCTGTTTGAAAAAAATTACCCGATTATGGATGATTGAATGATATTATGACTGGCAATATTCTGTTATCAGGTTGTCATCATTTATTAGGATTTTTAATTATTTATTTACTTCCTTTTTAATTTGATTCTCTATAGTTCAAAATTTCAAAACTTTAGTTTGTTAGCTATAACAATTATTTTTTTTCTGATAAAATTCCAAATCTGCGAAGGAAAAAAGAAAAGAAAACTGATACTCTTTTTCTTTTTTTTTTTTTTTCATATTATTGATCTATAGCTTAAAAGCCCTCATTTTACAATAAATAAATATTTAATGACAGAATTCCTCAACTTTTCTTACCTTAGTAAAATCCATGAAAGCAAAGAACTTGACTTAAACAGAAACTTTTCAATGTATAAGTGAAAATAATGAAATACAAATTCATCTGCTAATATCGAAACCTATATTAAACGGATTTTTTCTGTACACAACAATTCCATTTTCACGGATACCGTTTTCGTTGTATTTTAATCATTTTAAAATAGCACCCCCTTCGGAGACATAATTCTAGATCCGATTCTGCGTGTGTGGGGGGAAGGGGGTAGGGGGTTAGTTTACGAAATGCAGAATGGATTAGACAATAATGATCATGAAATAAAATTATAATCCATTAATATTTTATCTGTTACTTTTTCTTTCGTGTTCACCAAATTAATGTTTCTTCTTCTTAATTCTTGTATGATTAGTTTTTCGGACCAACCTATGTTTAGGCGAAGCGCTCACGAGCTAATGCTGATACTATGGGGAGATTATTTGCTAATATCTCGTTTGCATATCGATATTCTTAATTTTTTTTTTATTTATTATTTTTAATTTAATTTAATTTAATTTAATTTTCTTCATTGGATATCTGAGATGCATTGCTTCTTTTTTACTTTTTTGATTTTGGTTCCGTATATTTTTTATAAAATTAATTTCACTTCGAAACTGGTTCTGAAAGTGTCATTCTAAAAAAATCTGTAACCAAAAGCGAAAAGTAAAAAAGGGTCGATGTAGAGATTCATTTCAGCTATATTATGCATAAAATAAAAAAATAAATAAAATTTAAAATGTCTAAATGCAAACGAGATGTTAGCAAAAAGTCCTTCCGGCAATGCCGGGAGGAAGAGATAGCTTTCATATACTTATTTATATATTATTTATTTGAAATTAAGTTACATTATTCAAACATACGAAGCTCAAATTAGTGAAACCCGATTTTATAAGATTGAATGCTAGTTTTTGTCAATACTGATTATTAATAGGAATTTTTAGAAAGTAGTCATATTATATTCACACTGATTTTATTTTCAGCGATTTAGAGAGTCGCCAAATTCTACGATATCATGAAGTGAATGCCATTTTAAAGCAACATGTTGGATAAAACAAACCAATGAGCTTGGTCGAAATCTTAATTCATGTGGACATGCACTCTCATATCGAAATCGATTAATATATACGAGTGCTGTCGCGGGCAAATTGATTTTTTTTAAAATATCACCCACATTAGAAATTCAAACTGCTATATCTCAGGCGTTTTTTATGATAAAGACAAAGCAAAAAATACTCCGGAATTCATTATTAAGATAAATACATTCGAAAGAATCTTTTTTCAATTTCTAATTTTTTATTTGTACATCATTATACATTTAAAAGGTTTTTGACAAACTTAAATAGCGCCAATTTGAAACAAGATGGCGGATGAAGTTGGCTAGTGAACTCGGTCAAGACATTGATATGTACTATGTACACGCGGAGTTATATCCAAATCAGTTTATAAATATGCGTATTATTGCGTTACAAATTTCAGACCGTTTCAAAATGTCAACCACACTGGAAATGGAAAGTGCTATAATTCAGCCATTTTTCAAGATATAGATGAAACAAAAAATGCTCTGGAATTTTTGTATCAAGGTCAAATACACAAAAGAAAAATCTTTTTCAATTTCTCATCTTTTTGTACCTAATTTTAAATTTTAATTTTTTTTTTAAATTTAAATGGCCACCATTTTGAAACAAGATGGCGGATGATGCTGGCTAACGAACACGGACGAGACATTTGTATGTAGTATGTACATACCAAGTTTAATTCAAATCGGTTCATAAATACGTTAGTTACAGTATGACAAAAATCAGATCGTTTCAAAATGTCAGCCATAAAAAAAATGCAAAGTGCTATAACACAATCATTTTTTAAGATATAAACAAAATAAAAAGTGTTCTGGAATCGTTATTTTAAGTTCTAACACATAAAAGAAAAATTTTGTTCAACTTTTAATTTCTTCGCACTTAATTTTAAATTTTTAAATTTTTTAAATGGCCGCCATTTTGAAACAAGATCACGGATGATGCTGTCTAACGAACTCGGTCGAGACATTTGTATGTACTATGTACATTAGGGTGGGCCGAAAAAAACTTTTTTTCGATTTTCGATTATGGCGGGTGCGGAAAAGTGGCCACTGGTGGCACTCAGTTCATACAAAAAATTTGAGATTTTTTGGACATTTCCTTACCCTGCCGCAAACGGCTTGAAATTTTGCAAAAATGTTCATTTTTGAACTTTTTTCGAAAAAAATTAAAAAATGTTAAATTAAATTTATTTTGGTTATATTTACTTGAAAAGGCATATTTAATGCACCAAATGTTTAAATAATATCTGATCATGCATTATTTAATATCTATGTGTATTATAACGTAGGCTATTTTTATAGCTTTTTCGCGTATAACAGGCAAAAGTTGTATTTGTTTGAATCGATCGTTAGTTTCTATATTATTTATGTCCCTTGGTCTTCTTTATATTTTTTCTATGTTTCAAACGTCATATATTTGGGGAAAAGGCAGCAGTATACTTCAAAAACAAATCTGGAAGGTGAGAAATTGGTGAAGCAGGACTCTAAGCGAGCGCAATGTCTCGTCGTAGTACTCAGGGAGTGAAGGACGAAATAGTTGAGAGCCAAAATGCGATAAAGGATTCTTATTATTTATCCTTGCTCAGTTACCTGCGACATTTGTTCATAGTTAACGTGAAACCCTTTTGTAGTGATTATACAGTGCTTTTTGGGTCGTTTAATGTGCCATTATAGTGTTTTGTGCGTTTTATTACGACGAGCTTAGAAATGTCTAGTATAAAGAGCCATGCCAATGCAAAGGCACGCGATACCGTGAAAAGTAACTTTTTGGGGGCATCATGCATATTGAAAGAATTGCAATTGCCAACTTATGCTGATAATCATGCGCCACTACTACTGGTTGCTTCACCATGTAAAAGTTGTGACAGCAGAGGATACGAATCTCGTCATTGATAAAAACAAAGTCAGAAGAGAGAAATAGAAACTTGGAAAGACGATACAGGCAGAAGTTATTAAAAGAAGGAGAATTAAAAGCATACTTTTTGATGGTTGAAAGGATAAAAGTATATTAAGAGGAAGAAAAATAACAAGCGGCACCGTCGAGAGAAATGCGAGGAACACATCACCGTGTTGTTTGAACCTGGTTAGGAATACTCGGGTCACTTGATACTTCGTTCCGTTATCTTGATACCTCGTCAGTTCAGAAAAGTCTAACTTGTGGTGACTTGGAAGATTGTATAATGATTTTGCTATTTCTTTTCGGTGACCGGAACGCGGTGATGTGTTCCTCGCCTTTCTCTCGACGGTGCCGCTTGTTATTTTTCTTCCTCTTAATATACTTTTATCCTTTCTACCATCAAAAACTATGCTTTTAATTTTCCTTCTTTCAATAACTTCTTCTGCCTGTATCTTCTTTCCAAGTTTCTATTTCCCTCTTCTGACTTTGTTTTTATCGATGAAGAGATTCGTATCCTCTGCAGTCACAACTTCTACATGGTGAAGCAACCAGTAGTAGTGGCGCATGATTATCAGCATAAGTTGGCAATTGCAATTCTTTCAATATGCATGACGCCCCCCAAAAGTTACTTTTCACGCTATTGCGTGTCTTTGCATTGTCATGGCCCTTTATACTAGCCATTTCTAAGCTCGTTGTAATAAAACGCACAAAACACTATAATGGCACATTAAACGACCCAAAAAGCACTGTATAATCACTACAAAAATGTTTCACGTTAACACTGAACAAATGTCGCAGGTTACTGAGCAAGGATAAATAATAAGAATCCTTTATCGCATTTTGGCTCTTAGCTATTTCGTCCTTCACTCCCTGAGTATTACGCCGAGTCATTGCGCTCTCTTACAGTCCTGCTTCACCACTTTCTCACCTTCCAGATTTGTTTTTGAAGTATACTGCTGTCTTTTCCCCAAATATATGACGTTTGATACATAGAAAAAATATAAAGAAGACCAAGGGACATAAATAATATAGAAACTAACGATCGATTCAAACAAATACAACTTTTGTCTATTATACGCGAAAAAGCTATAAAAATAGCCTAAGTTATAATACACATAGATATTAAATAATGCATGATCAGATATTATTTAAACATTTGGTATATTAAATATGCCTTTTCAAGTAAATACAGCCAAAATAAATTTAATTTAACATTTTTAAATTTTTTTCGAAAAAGTTCAAAAATGAACATTTTTGCAAAACTTCAAGCCGTTTGCGGCAAGGTAAGGAAATGTCCAAAAAATCTCAAATTTTTTGCATGAACTGAGTGCCACCAGTGGCCACTTTTCCGCATCCGCCATAATCGAAAATCGAAAAAAAGTTTTTTTCGGCCCACCCTAATGTACATACCAAGTTTCGTTCAAATCGGTTCATAAATACGATAGTTACCGCATGGTAAAAATCAGATACATATATATATATATATATATATATAAATACTTTTATAAATACATCCAAAGTTATTCAGACAATACCAATAAAAGAACCAATGAAACCAGTATTGTTACAATCATATTGTTAAAAACAGTTGAAGTTTGAAGAGAAATAGAAGGCAGATTACCAAATTACTAAGAAATATGTGGATAAATGGACATTATATAACCAGAGTAATTCATATATTACCATACAATAAACCAATGAAACCAGTATTTTTACAATCATCTTATTGAAAACAGTTGAAGTTTGAAGTGAAATAGAAGGCAGATTACCAAAATAATGAAAGATAAATGGATAAAAAGGCAGTATAAGGCTTTTCTATTAAACTACTTCTTCAGGGGTGTATAGTTTAACAAAAAAGCAAAAACATCCAACCAGTTTCTGTTATGAGTCGTGCTGAAAGCTAAGAATTCGACTCACAATACACCCGACTGGCTGGAAGCTATTCAGATGACAAATTAGTAGAAAGATACACATAGAAGAAAATAAAATCAATATGACAAAATAACAATAATACATTATTCCATCAAAAAAAAAGGATATATATACGAAGATATTTACCATTACCCATATCCTAGCAAGATTTGTAGTGCAATCAGATACAAACTACATGTGACTTACTAACAGTCAAGGTTATGGTCATAGTATAAATCACATAGATAATAAAATAAAGTTGTAACAATAATTATAAAAATTAGTAAAACATATATTATACTATATAATTCATAATATATTTAGAAAAAAATAGATGCTACTATTAGAAATATTATATTTTTATTTTTTATCAATTATTAATATTACTATATTAATTAATTAACTAGAATATATTACTACAACTTCTAGCATAAAATTATTTTAGTGCTGCCATCTAAAGGATTAATATATTAATTAAATTATATACTTATGGTGCTGCCCTCTATTATAGGAAAAAAATAAATTATTTATTAGCTAAGAATTTCCAAGAATAATTTCTATTCTAATATTTTACAAATAATTTTTTTAAGACAAATACAATAGACAACCATATCTTATCTCAATAACTTGATCATTTTTAAGTTATGCATATTAGTTTTTAGGAAAACATAAACTTTAATACTATGTGTAAAGTTAATATATATATATATATATATATATATATATATATATATATATATATATATATATATATATATATATATATATATATATATATATATACACTGCTCAAAACAATTAAAGGATATTTGAAGTTTTATATAAAATAAAGATATAAACGAAATTTTTTTTGCCGAAAATAGAAGAAGAGAATCACAAATGCAAATTTTTCTGGTTTTCAAACTGTGGAGTAGGCAAATTTTGAGTTCGACTTCAAAAACGTCGCTTCAGCGGCAGCGAATGAAATTTGACTTTCAACTGGATAAAAGAGAATGAAGACAAGGGTGATCGGCATTCAGTGATTGCTTTGTTTCGATGAGTACGATGTCTCAGCGAAGTCATTTGACATATTCAGAAGCTTGGTGAATTGTTGGTAGGTTAGAAGGGGGCCAAACTCAAGCCGAAGTAGCGCAAGCCATTGGAGTGTCACAAAGTGTCATTTCCAGGATTTGGAACCGTTTTTTGGAGAGTGGATGTGCAGGCCGAAGACCAGGGCAAGGTCGTAGACGGGCAACAACTCCCAATGAAGATCGGTATTTAGCGTTAACAGCTCGGAGACACCGAAACATGAACGCTACTCTTCTCCAACAACTCCTTCGCTCGGCTACAGGCACCACGATTTCAACTCAGACTGTCCGAAACCGGCTCCATGCTGTAGGTCTGTATGCTCGCCGACCGATGGTATGTGTTAGATTAACATCAAGGCATCGTCGCGACCGCAGGGAGTGGGCAACCGAGCATGTCAACTGGAGGAGAAACGAATGGAGCAATATTCTGTTTTCTGACGAGTCCCGTTTTTCTGTGCATCCGGATAATAGGCGTATTTTCATCTGGAGGGACCGTGGCAGTAGGAATAATCCTGCGTTCGTGCACGAAAGTGTCAGATTTGGCGGTGGAGGAGTGTTGGTGTATGGTGGGATCTCCATTGACGGGCACACTGGCCTCTACTCTACATCATTCGAGATGGAGCTCTGACTGGTCGCCGATATAGGGATGAGATACTCAGACCTATTGTAGTCCCTTACGCTGCAGCAATCGGAGATAACTTCATTTTAACGGACGATAACTGCAGGCCACATCGTGCAAACCTGGTGGAGGATTTCCTTTTCGAGGAAGGAATCGTTCGAATGGAATGGCCAGCGTGTTCTCCAGACATGAATTCAATCGAGCACGTTTGGGGCGCTCTAGGAAGACGAGTTTCTGGCCACCAACAACCCCCACAAACTCTCCAAGAACTGGAAAGAGCTCTTCTGGAAGAGTGGGGCAGAATACCCCAACTCGTCATTAATAGCCTCATTGAGTCCATGCCTCAAAGGTGTTCAACGTTGCTGGCCGCCCGTGGAAACCATACCCCCTACTGAAAATGATTTTCTTTGAAGAAAACACCTTTTCTTATTCTTTTTTTCTCATATGCACAAATTGTTTTTTTTTTCCTTTTGTACACAAATGCGCAATAAAATGCATTTTTTTCTGCCAAACATGCGTAATTTATTCTCATATAACCTACTATGTCTGTCGACCATGTATCAATCAGCTAAAAAGTTTCCCAGATACAAAATCCACCTAAAACTGCAATATCCTTTAATTGTTTTGAGCAGTGTATGTGAACATTTGGACGGAGGGTGGTTTTGGGGTCTGGGGGTCATGATCGGTGAAAATATACCAAAATTTTCTTGAAGTGCTTTCCTCCGGACGGCTGCAATAGGTAGCTTTTTACTTTTTGTAATGAAAGCTACCTAATAACCTCCCCTAAGCTTAGCTGGCGAGTACTTCGCCTGACGGGGTCGGGAGCCTTTAAAGAACAAAGAAGCTTTGAAATGAAGAAAAACTGTACTAATTGAAGTTCTTATTATTTTTATAGTGTTTGAACCTTTAAGAATGTTATACAATTGGCCCCATAATTAAGTTGAAAAATAAATAAATAAATAATAGTTTAATCAAAAGTTAACGTGCCGTAAACAGTTAACTTTGAACCAAGCAGTTCGGCGGTACATGTAAAGGCAATACTTTAATTTAAATTAAATTACTACGAAGTGCTGATTTTCAGCAGTTTTGTCATTATATTTTCACAAGTTTATGGATTTTCGCCTTTCTTTTTTAAAAATAAAGAAAATTTAACTCTCTACAAACCATACCTATGCATTTATAATCGTTGGTTTTCTATCTTTAAAACAAAACTAAAGTTATAGAGGAAAATATGATTAATTTTTTACATTGTATGTTTTTAATTGTTTATATATATACATATTTTTCTTTTATTAGGTGTAAACAAATTACAACGTATTAGTATATACATATAAAATAAAGTAGTCCTTGAGCTTCAAAATTGTACCCAACACAAAATTTGCAAGATTAATTTTGTCGCACACAGTATTAAAAAATTTTGTTATTATTATTAAAAAATAAAAAAATATATTTTATTTCAGTAAAATATAAGCAAGTAAATGCAAAAAGATGTAACAATCGAAAGTAATTACAGAATTCTTAAAAAACGATAAAATTTCAGTCAATTTTCATTATTTTAAACTTTTGTGGAACATGAAAAAACTTACATCTACAATTACAGAGGAATGCACAAATAAACTATTTCTATTATTTTAGTAATTTTACAGAATAAAGTTAATGAATTGCAATCAATCTCCATAACATTTGAGAAGAAATTTTCGCAAAACTAAGATAAAATTTAAAAAAAAAAAAAAAAAAAAAAAAAAAACTTAAAAAAATAATTTTTTTCTTAATCTTCTAAAATGCTTTTAGTAAGATATAATTAATGTTCATTTTTTATATAAATTTTTTTCCTCCAAAATAGTCTTCCAGATTTAACAGGAATTTCTAAAATGATATAGTATAACAAATAGGATGAAATCGCGAAAAACTGAAAAATTACGGTTTCTTTCTTCTTCAAATCACTGTTACAAAGTTTCAAATCTATCATATGCTTACCTTTATTTTTTAAGGTATAATAGAGATACTTTTAAAAATTATTGCAGAAATTTTTTTTTAATTACACTTTTTATTATTGCAATTCATTATTACTATTATTATTTTAAAAATGTCGTAAATAACTTTAATAAATGACACCTTACCTTTTTTTTGAAAAATAAATAACAAAATTGTAATTTATCAAATTACAACGATTATATTTAGAAAATTATATTTTCATAGCCTAAAATTTTAAAGACTTATTAATAAATTCTACATTTAAAATAATAATAATAATAATAATAATAATAATAATAATAATAATAAAAAATTAATTATAGATAATGTAAAACATATTTCAATTTTTAGATTTATAAGGCACGCTTTTATTTTATATAAAATGATATCATTCACATCTGTTGGAGAATAGAGTATTTATAAGTCTTAAACAACTTAAGTATGCGTATGATGTCACTATCAAGAAATTCGAAAAAATCGGCTATCTAATGATTTATATGCCTTCATTTATTTGTAACAGAATTATGAATACTTAAAATTAAATATACTTTATAATAATTACAAGTTATATCAGAAATCATTCATTTATATTTTTTCAAAATAACAAACATTTTAAATACATTTTTTCTTCGTTGTTAGGGGGAAATTGCAACAACAACAACAACAAAAAAAAGACATGATTAAAAACGTGACTTACGTAATAACAGAGTTAAAGTTGATGCGTTCAGAAGTCAATCCGACTAACTCCATTTTTTAGAAACTCGGGTAATGACATGATTGTGTTGAAATTTTCTTATATATCTATATAGAGCTTATGGCCCTTGATTATAAGACAATTAATGAGTATAATCAAAATATTGCGAAAAAACAGTAATTTATAGATATACAGCTTTAACTGTTTAAAATGTGAATTTTTATTCGATGGAGTTAAACAGACTGACTTCTGAACGTCTCATACATTATCTACCAAAAAGTATTTGTACACTTTCAGTTTTTGACATTTTGTCAAATATTTAAAAATATACTGGTCGGATTATTCTGGAACTTCAGAAATATAAAGATTATGTTTCTTTTTATATTTATTTACATTCATTTGTTAAGCGGGTAATTAGGGGGCCGGCAAAAAAACAAAGAATAATAGAAATATTTGGGATCGCCCTGTACATGAAAATGCACGAAACGACTTATCGCTTTAGAATACAAATATATGAATACAGTAGAATATGTACACTAATTTTTGTGAGAATAGCATGTATATTTATGGCAATAGAGCGATTTTTTTGAAAAATTCAAAAAATTCTGGTATGTTTTTTGTTTATATCATGCTGGGTTTTTGACCAAATTTAACGCAAATTTCAGAAAAATTGGCAAAATGCAGTAGAAGAAATGTAGCGCAATTGGAATATAAATATATTAAATATTTTATGAAATATGAGTAGTTGTATAAAATAATTTTTATCTGCGCATGCGCGAACTAGAAAAACATTTTTTTTACATCATTTAATAGTCAATTCTATGGAGTGACTTATAAAAAAAATCCAATCGAATATCGTGAAAATTCAAAAAGATATCATTATTTTAGTGAGATGTTTTTACTCTGCTCTCTAAAAACGGCTGAATCTTAAGGGATTCTCCACAAATTGACATTTTTTAATAACTGACTTTAAAAAAAAACTAGTATTGAATTAATACAATATCTAATACAATATTGCTGCTAATAAGTACTTGACAATTGTAATAGAAAAGAAAAAGAGCTTTATTCGCATTCAGGGCCAAAACTAAGAGAGGAGGGGGGGGGGGGGGAGAAGGGCATGTGCTCCGGGTGCTACTACTGCTTACTACTTTTTTTTTAGGATGAAAGTGTTCCAAATGTATCTTTCGTTTGGCGATTTTTTTCATGGCTATGTTTAGCATAATAATGTTAAAATTATTATATCTGGGCTATGCTAAAGCATAAAAAAATCTAATGATGATGGCTTAAGGTCCCTGCCCCTACGCGCGAAGATGCTCACGAGCTAATGCTATTCCTATGGGGATGCATTTCTCTAACTCTTTTGCATTTGAACATTTTTAAATAATACGTTTTGCATTGGATAGCGGAAGTCCTTTTCATGATCGCTACGTGATTAGTTTTTCAATTTTGGCGTAGATATTTTTATAATGTTTCTTTCACTTCCAAAAGCGGTTCTGAAAGTGAAACTAACTTTATAAAAAATATCTATGACTCAAGTCGAAAAAGTAGTCAAGAAGCGATTTTGAGAGGGACTTCCGCTATCCAATGCAAAAAAAAAAAAAAAAAAAAAAAAAAAAAAAAAAAAATTGAAAATTTCAAAATGCGAAAGAGTTATTAGAAAAATGCCTCCCCACAGGAATAGCATTAGCTCAGCAGTGTCTTCGCGGGCAGGGACAAGGGCCTTAAAGATCCTGTTGAAAGTAGAATTTTTTTGATTCGGTTTAAAGTATCAAATTGGAGTATTTTAATAAAGCAGAATACGTTATTTTATATTACATATTTTAAGTTTTAAAATAAGTCGGCTATTAATAAATTGGAGAAATTTTCTTTGTAAATATGCTTTGCGAAGGAGGGGGAAAGGGGTACCTTCAAAATCCACGTTTGCCTCGGGAAAAAAAGACTGGTTTTGGCCCTGTTCACATTTAATAATTTGTAGATCCTCCTCGAGAGGCAATTACAGCTGCGACTCTCCTGGGCATGCTCTCAACTAGTCCTTGTATTACATTTAATGCTATTTTATTCCACTCTGTTTGCACAAGGCAGGTAAGCTCTTTTACTGATTTTGGGCGTGTGTCACCCGCCTTAATTCGACGATCCAACTCGTCCCAGAGGTTCTCTATTGGGTTCAGGTCTGGGCTCTGGGCAGGCCACTCGAGTCGATGCACTCCATTATCAGCATACCAATCCATGCTGGACCTCGCTACATGGCAGCTTGCGTTGTCATCCTGGAAATAACATGGGTCCAATCCATAGTATTGCCACAACGTAGGAAGTACACTGTTGTCCAGTATATTACAGTAGGCATCGGCATTGAGCTTACCATGAATTGGGACCAAGGGTCCTAGTCCGAACCAGGAAAAACAACCACAGAACATAATTCCCCCTCCGCCAAATTTAACTGTGGGCACAATACATTCTGGTAGGAGGCGTTCTCCAGGCAGACGCCAGACCCAGACCCTACCATCAGAACGGTAGAGGGTGAACCTTGATTCATCACTCCAGAGAACTTGTTTCCATTGCTGTACAGTCCATTGCTGGCGTGTTTTGCACCAACTTAACCGAGCTGCGCGGTTGGACTTGGTGATTAAAGGCTTATGGGCGGCAGCACGGCCATAAATATTAAGCAGATGAGCTTCCTTACGGATGGTATTCATGGAAACAACACATCCTGAAGCTTGTTGAAATTCTTGGCGTATGTGTAACATTGGTTGGTTGCGGTTCTTCCGAATTTCTCTAGACAGAACCCGTCGGTCTCTATCTCCCAGTTTCGTCGGTCTGCCTACTCTGGCCACATTCTGACAATCACCATTCAGCTTCCATTTTCTAATCACATAAGCCACAGTCGTTTTGGGGTAATTAAGCTCGCTAGATATGTCGATTAAAGATCGGCCATTTCGGTGGTACCCGATGATCACACCTTTCTCAAAATCAGACAGCTCTGTTCTTTTTGGCATCATGCATGCGATTTATGTCAGTGTTGTTTTCGACACCACATTTAACAGTGGAGAACTTGACGTATTTCAGGATCGCAGATATCGGCATTTGCATAAGAGCCATTATCAATTATGTATCAATGGGTAGATTTGACACAAATGCTTCGATTTTTTATAATTATTTTTATCCTGAAATAGGTTCGTTCTGGTAATTATCTAAGAAAAGAAGTAAATCACCAGTAAAAAACGTAAATGGAGATTTGGCAATTTGCGTAAAATCTGACGTCATTCAACTGCTTTCAGAGACCAATTGAAAATCAGTTCACTCCTATCCACAATAACTTTCTGAATTTCCACGAAATTCGATCGGATTTTTTTATGGGTAGCTCCATAGAGTTGAATATTAAATTATGTAAAATGATAAATTTTATCGTTCAGGCATACGCTGATTAAAACATATTTCATACAAATACTCATATTTTAGAAAGCTTTTAATATATTTATATTTCAATAGCACCTTATTCTTTCTACTACATTTTGCGAATTTTTCTGAATGTGGCTTTATATTTGGTTGAAAATATTGCATGACATAGAACATTTTAGAAAATATTTAATATATTTATATTTCAATGAATTTTGGTGAACTCCCCCCCCCCCCCTCCCTTTTCTTCTTTGCAAAGCATCTGCAAAAGTATTTGCAAAGAAAAATTTTCTAATTTATTAATAGCCGACTTATTTTAAAACTTTAAATATGTAATATTGATTAAAGTAGTCTGCTTTGTTTAAAAAAAATGATACCTTAAAATCGTGAAACCGAATCAAAACGAAAAAAAAAAATCTGCTTTATGCGGGATCTTTATGCCATCATCATTAGATTCTTCTATGCTTTGGTATAGAGAAATGCTTTGAATGGGACGATTTTGACAATATCATGCTAAACATAGACATGGAAAAAATCGCCAAACAAAATGTACATTTGGGACACTTTCATCCTAGCGCCCGGGGCACATGCCCTTTCCCCCCAACCCTCTCTTAGTTTTGGCCCTGAATGTGAATAAAGCTCTTTTTCTTTTCTATCACAATTGTCAAGTACTTATTAGCAGCAATATTGTATTAGATATTGTATTAATTCAATACTAGTTTGTTTTTAGAGAGCAGAGTAAAAACATCTCACTAAAATAATGATATCTTTTTGAATTTTCACGGTATTTGATTGGATTTTTTTTATAAGTCACTCCATAGAATTGACTATTAAATGATGTAAAAAAAATGTTTTTCTAGTTCGCGCATGCGCAGATAAAAATTATTTTATACAACTACTCATATTTCATAAAATATTTAATATATTTATATTCCAATTGCGCTACATTTTTTCTACTGCATTTTGCCAATTTTTCTGAAATTTGCGTTAAATTTGGTCAAAAACCCAGCATGATATAAACAAAAAACACACCAGAATTTTTTGAATTTTTCAAAAAAATCGCTCTATCGCCATAAATATACATGCTATTCTCACAAAAATTAGTGTACATATTCTACTGTATTCATATATTTGTACTCTAAAGCGATAAGTCGTTTCGTGCATTTTCATGTACAGGGCGATCCCAAATATTTCTATTATTCTTTGTTTTTTTGCCGGCCCCCTAATTACCCGCTTAACAAATGAATGTAAATAAATATAAAGTGAAACATAATCTTTATATTTCTGAAGTTCCAGAAGAATCCGACCAGTATATTTTTAAATATTTGACAAAATGTCAAAAACTGAAAGTGTACAAATACTTTTTGGTAGATAGTGTATTACGTACGACATGGATTAAACATTAATATTCCTAGACACATCATAAACAAATTTTAAATGAAATTTCAGCTTTACAATTTTCGGAACTGCAATTTTTTTTAACTTCTAAACATCGCATTTTTAAAATTTTTACATCGTTTCGTCGAGAAAAAAAAATACACTTTTAAATGAAATTTGTTTGAAATCTTTATCACAGTTTGTTTTCAAATTCTTCTTATTATTTTTAAGTTTTTATTACTTTTTTTTGTCATCGTCGCAACAATCAGAGAACGAAAAATAAGTTGCGGAATTCAACCATTAAAAAGATTAAGACATACTTCAGATTTCCCAGTTCTTTACCGAAAACAACAACTATTTTCCAAAAAGTTAACAAAAATAACTGACAAATAAGTTATTACAATTAATAAAAATAAGTTAAACAGGATAGCATTATTTCGCATAATTTTCAAGAAAAGGATAATGTAAGTTAGATTTTTGCTTAAGTGTGAATAACCGGAAAAACTTTCTGTTAGTGATGGTATCATCAAATTTAATTTTATAACTACACAAAGGCTGAAAAATAACTTATACCAAAAAGTGCATAGAAACAAAAATTTATGACTATATGATTTATATATATATATATAAGATAAATTTAAGTACTCACTATTAAAGCTAATGGAGCAAGAATTATCCAACAAAGCTTCATAAATACATGAGGCTCTGTTTCGAAATCTTTAAATGCTGAATTTAAACCTAATAAAAGAAAAATTAATTGATAAGTATAAATAAGTACACACAGGGTGATCAATTTAAAAGAGTACCCGTTGTTTTTTCTTAAAGTATTTGTACCCAATATGAACAGGACTCTCAATATGGACATCCCCAATATCTTTGAAAATAACAATTTTGATCGAGAAATTGCGCTACATGTCCGTGAACAAAAGCAGTTGAAAAGATAATTAAGCCTGGAAAGTGCAAAAAAGTGCGCTATTCGCTATTTAGAAGGAAACTTGTTGTTTCGTGGTGAGCTGATCTTAATTACAAGTAAGTTAAAAAAAAATTAGGTATGGTAAAACGACTTTAAATATTGAAAAGTGGAGTGTTTTAGAAAGCTGATAAAACATATTTTCGGTTGCTTTTGCATATATTGCTTTAAAATGTTTTCTTTGTTTATTTATTACAAGATTTAGTAAAACTACGCCCGATTGGACACCATATGGACACCTTATGACCACATTGGAAGTAATGTAAGTGAATTTTCAGATTCACAAGAAAATTCTGCAGGTAGATGCAATAAAGCTGAGCAAAACCAACTATGTGCTTTGCATGGGCCTTCGAAGAGTCCCAACCGAAAATGACCCCCTTCCCCTTCTAAAGTGCATGCTCTGAAGATATTTACTGTGCCCCTCCCCCCTCCCTGCAATACTTTAAGATATATTTTTTCATCCCCTCTCCTCTAAAATCCCTTGGAATATTGGTTCTTCCATACACCCTGTGTAATAGGTCAATAAGGAGCCACCTTTCACTAATATGAATATGCATGCCCAAAATGGGAACAGGTGGTTCTTTATATGGATACTTATAAACATTTTTGTTTCTATCATTTTAAATTAAAACAGAATAATTTCAAGCTCGCTAATTTTAACACTCGCTAACAGTTAGCAGTAGAGGGATAATGGTCATATATTTTTGGAGTTCTATGACGTGTACATGGAGGTGAATAAAATAAATTTTCCTTAGAGTGTGCATATTGGGTACAGGTACCTTATTATTCTTAAATCTAACGGATGTAGCAACTATTCTAACACTGAAGTATAATTATTTGAACCTTGTTTAAGTGTGGAATAACGATATCATTATCGGGGGGGGGGGGGGGTGTCAAGGGATGATAACGTATGGTATTAAAAGAGAGAGAGGGGGGGGGGGTCCAACATTACGAAAACGTTGATAACGTTATATTTGCACAGCCCCTGTGGGATCCGGGCCTTACGTTTAAAAATATTGCTAACCACAAGCTTAAAAGACTGAGAATAAAAATTGTATTACCATAACCCCATCCAAAGGCAATCGCTTCTATCATGACAGTTCCCATAAGCGCATGCCCACCGCCGTAATAGTCCAATAGATTTAAAATATAAGATCCACCCTAAAACAAACAAAGACAAAATTAGCAGATATCTTGAGATAGGATAGATTCTATGTTAATAACAATATAATGCAGTGAAAATCTTTTATATTGAAGCTGAAGGAACAGCGAAAGTTATCCGTTATTCATGGACTTCGATATAACCGATTTCCTCACAACATTGAAACTAAATATGTATCGGACAATTGCATCATAAAAGAGATTTTAGAATTTTGATTTTAGAATTTCAAATTAAACAAAATTGGTTAAACGATACATGCAACATAAAAATGGCATTACAAATGCATTAAAAATTTATGTTTCGAATCGCTTCTGCGATCATCATCAGGATAAAATGATGTTACACAAGTCTAAAAGTTCAAAACGGACATAGTAACCATGGAAATTTTGTGGCGTTTGTATACTCTCCGTTCGGGTATTTCTCTGTATGATTTCTCCGTTTTGAACTTTTAGACATGTGTAATATCATTTTAATTCTGATGCCTTTTGCGAAAGTGATTAGAAATGTAAAAGCTTAATGTATTTGTAATATCGCTTTTAACTTACATGTAAATATTGTAGCAAATTGTATTTAATTTGAATACAAAGATTTTAAGTATTGAAACTTTTTTAAGAAATTTAGTATATCTTTGTTAATGAGTTTCTGGTTGTATAATAGAATTAGGAATCTAAAATTTGTATCTAATTTTAGAATTAGATACGTTACAAATACTAAATTTTTAAATGAAATTTTCAATTAGATATCCTTAATTACATTTCAAGTTACACAGGGTGAGTCATAAATATTGTCCCTTAAATATTGCCCCTAGACCCATACCTCCAATTGCAAAAAATCATAAAAGAATGTGAAATTTCTGATAAGACAAGTTGCAACTCCAAGGGGGGGGGGGGGGGTCTATTTGAAAATATACGAAAATTAAATTTTTATATAGCCCCCGTAAGGCTAAATTCCCAGTTAGGAAATTATTTCTTATCATTCCTAAATTGAAGAAAAAAAATTCATCTAAATATCTAAAAACCTGGCAGAGATATTAAAATCCGAAACTCTCCAAAATTCATGACTTACACCACTTTACCATGCCTGTAAAAGAAGAGTTTTTATCTCATTTTCAAAGCAAGTGAAGGGTCGTCCATAAATTGTGCATTATTAAATGTCGATTTAAGACAGTGCCTCTCATTTGGAAATAACAAAGCAGGGTATTAAATTAAATCTAAACTTGTTTTCAAAATATGTTGGTAGTCTGCACTGGAGGTCTGCATGGATCGAAATATCTAGGTCCGGTCCCAAACCCACCCATAGGGGAAAAAGTTTGGCACGATCTGAAAAAATGTTAAAATCATAACTCGGACCGATCTGGAAAATAGTTTGAATCATAGCCCGGTTAAGCCGCAAATTTCTACATAGTATTTTATTTCGGTGTAGGAAAAATTGTTTCGTATGGAGGAGTTCCAAAAATTCCTTTTATAGCTTTTCGTTTTTTATATTTATACTTTTTATTATTAAAGAAGCGCCAAAGACTGTAATATATTTATTTTATCAATGAATCTCTATTTATGTGTAAATGTTTCACTTATATTTTAATATCGTTAATCTATCTCCCATACGTTGGAGAATTTAAAAAATGTTATACAGTAAAACCTTTTAAAACGGAATCACATAGGAAAGAAAAAATACGCTATAGACAGATGCCCTCCCTAGGAGGTGTAATTGGAGTTTATTTTTTTCTCAAGTAGTACTATATTTATTTTGCATTGATCAACATATTTTCCGTTTAAGACAGAAATCCGTCATAGGCAGATTTTTTATTCACTGGTTTTATTGTATTTAATTTTTTTAACCTTTGAATATACTATTTTTTAAAAAATGAAATTCAAAGGTTTTTTTTTTTTTTTTAAATAAAGATTTTAAAATCTATGTGTTTTTTGTGAAAATTTCGATTGAGCCGAATTTTTTTTATTTTATGCACTTGTTAAGTCAGTTAGACACAGTGATTTTAATACGGGTTTAGTCGAGACCGGCATAAGGAAAGGGCATATTTACAAACAAACACTTCTGTCAACCAATCTACCGTTACATTTTTGTCATAGCGATCATTGTAGGAATCATCTTGACGACGTAGCCCAATCATAGCAAGCAAACAACCATAATAAAATTTGTAGACCAATCAGAATGCCTGAATTCATATGTAGAGTTGATGCTGAGCTATTCCATCTCAATTCAGGCAGACAGTACTGATATGCGTCAAGTCACCATCACAGATTTTTTTCAAAAAAATTCAGTAGTTAGAACTAAATGATATATAAAATTTCCTAAAAGGATTTTTCCCTAAAAAATTTATTTCTCTGATTACAGCACTTTAAAATTCATGATAAAATTGACAGTTTTCAGAAAAACTGAAAAACGCTTCATTTTGAGATGAACACAATACCTAACATATTCAACATATATAGTCAATTTATTTTTTATAAACAGTTATTAAACTGAATTTTATTTTAGTATAGTTTTAAAAAATATAGTGACATTTTTACTTAATTAAAAAAATTAGTTTTTAAGTACAAAAAATATAATTATTAGTGAAATTAAGATTTTTTTTCAGAATGTAAAAAATACTTTAAAGCTAAACATTGATGGCAATCCAAAGACCTTTAATGGGAGTTTTACAGCAAATTTTATTTTAACTCTAAGGTGCTTACAACTTTTGTAATTCAATTTTAAATTATGCAAAATTTTGTAAAATCACTACTTTTGACATGCAATTTCTCAGAAACACCATTTTTTAAAATTCTGATAATATGCTCAATTCATGCCTTATTAGTCTCTAATAAATACCTTACAAGCAAATCGTGTGTTTTTGCTTAGAAAATTTTATATGATTTTTTGAAAATAACATGTTGTGTGTATTTTTCAACAGACCACAAAGTCAATCTCTTTCTTATTTAACCGAACTTGTAATGTAATTAATATTTCAAACTAAAAAATACATCACTAGTACATAATTATTACTGTTAAATTATAGCTAATCATTTGCTTAAGTTTAAAATTGCGTAAAATACAGCCAATAATAAAATTAGTATTGATCATAAGTCATTTCATTCCATACTCATAAATGTGTTAAATTCATCTACAGTGTGTAAAATATTTTGTTATATAGTATGGATATAATATATTAATATGCAAATAGATACATAACAGAAGAATTAGGTAGTGAAGGTTTCTTAAATTAACTTCAACTCCTTATCGTTGAAGGTATGAAGTCGCTCAGATTGTCCTATTGTAACTGGTTTTTCTGTTTCTAGAAGCACATTTTCCAATGGTAATGCACATTCATAAATTTTCTTTCCAGATTCTTTTGGCCACTGGAATGCTTTAGCTATGGACCATGTTCGGTACGGGTTTTACAGAATAACGCGGACTAGAATATTATTTTTTAGCAAAGAAGATAGTTCAGCAACAAATGAGACAGAATCTTGGATAGCTTTTATTGGCTCTTTTTGGAGATTAAATTTTGTTGCATAGTGCTTGTCTCACTCCCCAATATAGCATCACATGCACTTTTAACGTGGACAGTACCGGAAAATATCCACTACTTCATTACAATTTTATTTTTGTGCAATTCATGAAACTGCTACTTGTTTTAAAAATGTGCTCCAGCTCCATCTGATATATACACAGGTGATTCCAGCGTTTGTAATTGGTACAACTTAAATAATTCTTTTTTTACTTTTTCTATGTCACAAACAGCATGAGCTGTATCATGAGTTAATCATCAGGAACTATGATAAAACTCTTTATTTCTTCTCTAAAATATGCTGGGCTGGTAAATAATGATATCTGAGTATTCTGCCAATGGTAGCTTTGTACTTCATTTGGCAATATTAGTGAGTAATTTTCAGCAAAGTCAAAATGCATCACAAGCACAGATTTTTTTAAAGGGGCTTGGCTTATTTAATTTTATGAAAAGGAATTTTTGAAGATTAGCTTATATTTATCTGCCATAATAATGTGCATATTATTATTTTTTCATTAAAAAATAATATTATAAATTCAGAGAAATAAGAAAAAGCTTGATCTTCTGGTTTTTTGAGAAAAAAAAAAACTGATTGGAAGAAACTTAAACTTGAAAAAATATATAATTCAGCTGTAATGTATGTATTTGCATATTAATATATTATATCCATACTACATAACAAAATATTTAACACACTGTAGAGGAATTTAACACATTTATGAGTATGGAATGAAATGACATATGATCAATACTAATTTTATTATTGGCTGTATTTTACGCAATTTTAAACTTAAGCAAATGATTAGCTATAATTTAATAGTAATAATTATGTACTAGTGATGTATTTTTTAGTTTGAAATAATAATTACATTACAAGTTCGGTTAAATAAGAAAGAGCTTGACTTTGTGGTCTGTTGAAAAATACACACAACATGTTATTTTCAAAAAATCATATAAAATTTTCTAAGCAAAAACACACGATTTGCTTGTAAGGTATTTATTAGAGACTAATAAGGTATGAATTGAGCATATTATCAGAATTTTAAAAAATGGTGTTTTTGAGAAATTGCATGTCAAAAGTAGTGATTTTACAAAATTTTGCATAATTTAAAATTGAATTACAAAAGTTGTAAGCACCTTAGAGTTAAAATAAAATTTACTGTAAAACTCCCATTAAAGGTCTTTGGATTGTCATCAATGTTTAGCTTTAAAATATTTTTTTCATACTGAAAAAAAATCTTAAATTCACTAATAACTATATTTTTTGTACTTAAAATCTAATTTTTTTAACTAAGTAAAAATGTCACTATATTTTTTAAAACTATGCCAAAGTAAACTTCTGTTTAATAACTGTTTATAAAAAATAAATTGACTTAATATGTTGAATATGTTTGGTATTGTGTTCATTTCAAAATGAACCATTTTTCAGTTTTTCTGAAAACTGCCAATTTTATCATGAATTTTAAAGTGCTGTAATCAGAGAAATAAATTTTTTAGGGAAAAATCCTTTTAGGAAATTTTATAAATCACTTAGTTCTAACTACTGAATTTTTTTGAAAAAAATCTGTGACGGTGAATTGACATGCCCTGCCTGAGCTGAGGTGGAATTGCTGTGCTATGACGAAGCACGGGCGAAAACAGCTTGCCCACACTAATAAGAGCCCACAGTGACGTCAGCTGCCCTTTCCTTATCGAAAATTTCCCCCAGTGTACACCTAAGAAGAAAGAAGCACTCCCCTCCTTCATGTTAGGTCCGGCCTGGCGAATCTTCAGAAAAAAGTAAAGTCTCTGTCCTGACTCGGCCTCGGCCCAGAATACAGATTTTTTAACAGCCTCTCCAGGACGATAAAAAGCCTGAAGTTATCCAAGCTAAATTTTAAAAAATAGACTTAATCTGAATCTTAGAAAAAGCATTCTTTTAAATAACTGACGGACATTTAAACAGTATACACTTCGTTTTTCTGCATAATGAATTTTTTCCCCGCTATTTCTTGTCTTTAAGTTATTAAATATTAAGAATTCTTAAAGAAAAAAAAAAGAACTTGAAACACGTCATTTTTTACTTTTGTTACATTAGTTTTGTTTCGGCAAATTTGAAAAAATATTTCATTTGGAAAATATGATTTTTTCAAAAGTTATATTATTTTTTCAATAAATACTTTTAATAGTATTAAAATTAATATTAAAAAACAAAAACCCTGGAACAAAACTAAAATCTGATTTTCATCTTTAATTAAATATAAAGAAATTGAAATCCGATAAATAATGTTACGAGTTATAACGATTTTTAATTATCCCATTTAAACCAGTACTAACCACATGGATCTTTTATAAATTCTATGAGAAATTTTAGGATGTGATTCTCTTAGCAAATATAAGGTTAACGTTCACAAAAAAAAGAAAAAAAAATCAAAATTTTAACTTAAAAAAATGGATTTTTTATGCGTTTTCTAGAATTGTTAAAGTAACATCGTTTTTTGAATTGCGCACATTTCAATTTGTGTCTAATCCCTTAAAACCTGGTGATTTTTTTAAACGGCTATAACTTTGCGACTTTTGAAGATATGAAGATGCAATTTTTTGTGTCTTATTCAGGACTGAATAAGAAAAATTTTCCTAATTGGAATTTTTATCCTACGGGGGCCGTATAAAAATTTAATTTTCATACTTTTTCAACTAGACCTCCATGGAGTCGCAATTTGTCTTATAAAAAATTTTACCTTTTTTTATGAATTTTTGCAATTGGAAGTGTGGGTCTAAGGGCAATATTTAAGGAGATAGCCTAATTGTTTCGATATTTATGACTCATCCTGTATAACTTGAAATGTAATTAAGGATATTTAATTGAAAATTGTATTTAAAAATTTAGTATTTGTAACATATCTAATTCTAAAACCAGATACTAATGTAAGGAGATAGCCTATTGTTTCGATATTTATGACTCACCCGGTGTAATCATATTTAAATTAATTTATCGTAAACCTTGCATGTATGACGTTTTTTTGTCAACAAAAAAGTACTGAATGTCACTAGTTTTAAGCAGTAATTTTTGCGCATTAATTTTTATGGTAAAATTCTAAAACCAAACAAGGGAAAATACACTCATGTTCAAAAATTAAAGACACATGGAATATAAAATGATTCAAATTTTTGAGTTTTTAATTATCAGCCTAAAAATTAGAGCTAGAAAATTATGGTGCGAGAACGTTTTAAAATAAAATATTTTAAGCACAATTGTTGTGTTCATATATTATATATATATATATATATATATATATATATATATATATATATATATATATTTGCCTTTTTTCAATATTTATTTTTTCTTTTTTAAGCTTAGGTACACTTTTCTAAAACACTATTTTAGATAAACATTTGAAATTTTCCAAAATTGTGCAACTAATTTGTTTCTTTAAAAAATCTAACATTTTAGATCCGAGTGAAAAATTCTTTAAAATAATGAGAAGTATATGATGTTAAAATTTTTAGGATTTTCAAAGTTTTTTAGTAAAATATTTGTAATTTTATTTCTTTTAAGCTGAAATGAAAATTGTTCCTTATTATTCTCAAATAGTATGTTTTCTGATTCCACAATAAATATTAAAGTGATATATTTCAACAGTTTTTTAGAAAAGTTGAAAGATACGCATTGTTCAAAAAACATCTAAAAAGTTACTTAGCTCTTGAAAAATAATGTATGCATGATATTAATTTCTCCTGGTTTATATATGGGTTATAATGTGTATATTTACTGTAAAAAAAATTATGTTTATCTCCATTTTTATGGCTCATGATGTTAAATATTTCGCAAAATCAAAATTCAAATTTTTTTGTTTATAGCATAAAAAGTTTTCAACCAAGCTTAACACAACTTTTCGAAAATCTTACAAGAACAGTAGAAACAATATATTGTAATTAAAACATGCATGTATTGAATACTTCATAAGATAAGGACATTTGTATGAAATACTTTTTAATTGCGCATGCGTGGAAAATTCTAAAATTTTTATTTTATAATTTGCTAGACAGATATTTTGGGCAATTTCTATGCAAACTCTAGTCAAATATTGTAAAAACTCAGAAAAAGTACTGTGAGCTGATTGAAAAGTTGTAAAAATTTTTCATAATAAAGCTACATTCAGAAAGCAACTCACTATTATCGTTCTATCTTTCGCGATATTCGACTGCACCTTTTATGTAAGTTGCCCTAAACAGCCTAGTACCAAAGAACGAAATAAAAATTTTGGAATTATTCAAGCATACGCAGTTAAAAATTATTTAATATAAATGTCCATATCGCATCAAATATTCAATATATTAATGTTTTAATTGCAATATACTGCTCCTACTAATAAAAACGTCGGTGTTGGTTGGGTCGAGACCGGAATTGAAAATTTCGATGATGCAGACCTAAGAAGAGAGATGCCAGTTCCGACTTGGAAAGGAAAAAATAATTAGGCCCGGCCAGATTCTTCAGAAAAAAGCACGGACAAGACTAGAAAGAATATGACTTTTTCTGACCCATCCCGAATTTCGTGAATGAAAATAGGCTCGTGGACCACAACCCGTCTAGTGCTACGATGAGTGTTTTTAGAGACTTACAGAGGCCCAAAATTAACTTATAAACTGTAACTGCAGTTCTCCTTTTTTTTTTTCTTTTTTCTACTTTACAAGAAAAAAGTGTCGGATTCATAAAATTTTTCGAATTTCGATTTTCGACGTATTTACATGTTTTAATGGTCAGAGATCCAGAAAAACATGTTTTTAGAAAATGTCTGTCTATATGTATGCATGTGACATAAATTTTGTGGGCGCTTTATCTCAAGAATTAATGAGAGGAATTCAATGAAATTTTAGATTTAGTTAGTCTTGATATAAATTGCTGCTGGTCAGTTTTTGCAGTAGATCGGCCCATAATAATAAAAAGGCCAAAAAATTCTAGAATTATCAGACTACCAGAGTTTATCAGAATTCACAAACAAATCAACTTAAAATTTAAATTCTTTTAATTATTTGATGTTAAACAAGTTTCATCATATGTTTAAAAAAGAGAGGAAGAGGGAGGGGGGAATACATACTCACATTTGTAATACAAATGAGTCCAGCTAAGAAAAGAAAAATCACAGTTAACACAACAGAAAGTTTAGTCTCTGTTCTAGCAGGACAAATTATCATTTGAGATCCCCAAGCTAACATCTCTGTTACAGCAACCTAAAATAAAGAACAATGTTTTCAGATAGAGCCTTCCTTGCTAAACTGTTAAAAAAATGAAATCTTTTTGCTGCCTTAGAACAGTAGTTCAACTTGCGTTTCGCACATAATCCTTGAAGGTGTGTAAAAGTTGTATGACGTAATGACGTAGTCCTTTTTTTTTTTTTTAGGATTCATTACAAAAGGTTTGTCATCCAGAAGAGAGCCATTTCGAGGAAATTGCTGATCCCAAAAATCACCTTCCGTTCAAATTTGATTAGAGATCAACAAAAAAATTCGAATTCGTTTTCGGCCACAACTTGAGTTTCTGCGAAAATGCTGCAGAAATTTTAACCGGATCAAGACAATCTAAAAACCGTCGGGAATTTTCGACATGATTCATTGATTTGAGCTGTATTGTCTCAAATGAGACATTCTTTTTTTTATTGCAATGATTTTCACTGTTTACAATTATCAATAATGACTGACTCAAAACGTAAGATTGAATTATAAAGCAAGCAATGTATTTCATTGCTAAGAAGGACTGCTAAGACAAGGAAGTCAAGTCTGTAGAGTATAATATCCCTCTCGGTCGCCTTTATTAAAGTCTTAAAAAATTGCAGAATTCATGACTAAACTTTGAAGACGCTATTCACTAGTTCATTAAAAGCTGCAGATTTAACAGTAATTGGAATTTTTTTACTTTGAAATCGCAGAAGTGTTTCGAATACCCTTTGCGAAAGTCTTGGTATAATAGATGACCATTTACAAAAAATTTTATAAAAGGAAAATCGAATTTATGTATATTTAATTTTTTTTAAATAAGATTATAACTACAAAACCATGTTGTGTCATTGTTGAATTAATTACATTTCATTTTATATGAAAATAAAAGTTTTGCTTAAAGGCACACAGAGCCAAATTGGATCGCACGTATAATTACACGTAGGGGAGAAGGGAGCATATGTGAACATGGGGAAGAAGTGAACATCAGTATTTTTTAGTAGTTTTTTTTTTTTTTTTTTTTTTTTTTTTTGTGTGTGAAAAATTAAAAAGATGCCAGCTGTAGACATGAAATTTCTGAAGTAAATCTTTTTGACATTTTGTCTGTCTTTACTAGCCAAAATGCTCCTTATAGGTCTCAAAAGTAAAATCTCACTTCCACCTTGATAAGCGAATAACATTATTTGTTTATACAGACCTTTGAATTTTAATATTTTAATATATACTATGAATTCTAATAAGTATTTTGATATTTTTTTTCTTCTTCTAAAATTAGAAAATGTCAATGATTTGTCAATTTAACTCTAGTAGCTATGTGGTGCAGATATGAACAGCTCATTAAGTGCTCCAATAATCACTCTTTGACTATGGTCTTTTCAGTTAACATCATGAAAAATAATGTCATCTCCAATATCCTTTTTTTTTTTTAATAGAACACATTTTTGTCATTTAAAGTTAATTTTATATTGAAATTTCCACAAACACATCTGTCAACAAGTACATAAAAAGCAACATCTTGCATACGTTTAATTATAAATAAAATAAATGTAATGTTTTCTAAAATGGAATAATTCTTATGCATTATTTTAGTAAAGGATTTACAATGATGAGTTTTATACATTGTAATGGAAAAATTATTACGTCAAACAACTTTGCTATTTTTTCTATTTCATTTGTCGCAAACTTGCAGTGATGGTTTATTTTCTATATGAAAAACAATTATATATATGAATGGAGATCGATATCAATAATATTTTAAGAAACTAAAGTTTTTAAACTGATGAATAATGTAAAATCCTGATTGTAAGATCCACTCCCTCTTTCAGAAGCAAAAAAAAAAAAAAAAAAAAAAATATGGAGAAGGGTTTATAAACGAGATAAAAAAAAAAAAAAAAAAAAAAAAAAAACCATTAAAAAACCCTTCTTTATCATTAATTTAGAAGTAAATAAGGCAAATACAAGAGGGGATTTCTTGTTTCGGCAGTTTTTCAATAAATATTATTGTAATGCTTCTTCTCTGAAAACACTCCAAAATAAAAACCCGTAAACGAAATTTAAAATATTTATTATTACTATTACTTTTTTATTATTATTTTACTTATTTATTTATTTTTTGTCCCATGTGTGTGCACAACAAACGGCCGATGGGGCATATGTGAACAATTTATGAATTTATAAAAATATTAAAAAAGCAAGAACAATTGTAAATGTGATTTTAAAAAGTTACTATGTGTAATAAAAAGTTCTGTTAGCTATACTGAGTAGTTTTTCTATATAGAAATTAACTCAACAATATTAAAAGGCTATAATTATGTGGACTGTTCACATGCCCCCATCTCCCCTATAATTAAATAAGAATTGTGTATATTTATGTATTGATAATTACTCTTTTTAAAACAATTAACATTTCATTTTGGACTATATAAATATAATATAATTAATATATTTTATCTGGCGAACATGTTTCTGGTTTAGTCCCATCGCTCAACTTTTTTTTTTTTTCATTTTTAAATATTTTGTAATTGCATAAATATTTTATTATACAATCTGTTCTCAAAATTGAATCAATATATGAAGCGCAAGGTTATTAGTTTCTGGAATATCAACGCCGTTTTGTTGTTTTTGGGGAGGGTGGAGGGAGATCTACATGAATTATGACTTAAAACAGTCAATATTAAATTTCAAAGGTCAAAATTATCTTGGAAAAAATATGAAAATTTTTGTTTTTATTTTCAGACCCTTTTTTGAACGGGAGAAAGAGGGACTTTTAAATCCAGAAATGCTTGAAATTTTAACACAAATTAGATTGTTTAAACATGAAGACATTTCTTTGCCTGCAACACATAAAACATCCGTTGAAAAATGCCTTCATAATGTGTTTTTTAAAATAATTCTTTCTTTGTCTTTATAGAAAATCGTAGATTTTTTAGAATTTGATTAATTGATAAATACGAATTTCATAGGTTTATATTAACAATGGTTCTTGAATGTAATCATAAAATGACGAGTTTGAAATTGAAAATAGCCTTTAAGGTGGTTCTCAAAAAAGTATTTCCCCTCACTCATCAATGCTCAACTTTCTGACACATTCGATCTCATTTTTAAACATAAAAGCACTAAACTGGCAGGAATGTACATTAAAGAGGTTTAGAATCGAATAGTGTTTTTGTCTGTTTTATAAAAGTATTACACTTGAGTTATAAACAAGCAATTGATGTGTCAAGATTACTTTTTTCGTGCTGTAGCATCCAAAACCAGAACCATCGCTATGTTTTATTATTTGGAAGGGCAACTTAAAATTGTCATTTCAGTGATCGACGTTTGCGTCTATGTAACTCGAAGTTGTATTACAATGACACCGGTGAAAATGGAACCTGTCTAACATCGGAAGACTCTAAGGTTAGACAGAAGAAATGCCACACCTGCTAATTAAGGCATTTATTTTATTAATTATTGCTGTGATTAAGGCAAAAAACGTTCTAAAATAGTATATTTTCTTCTTAGTGATTCCATTTTCATATATTTTAACCCCTTGGGGACGACCGATAAGTATACATGCGTAAAAAGGCTTAAGAATCCTTGTTTATCTGCACCAGTAAAATTTTACGGTAAAATTTGCCTTATTTAATCGGAGCCTTTTCCCGATTTACTAAGGCACAAATTTCTGTTTTTTAAAAATTGGTGACAAAACATTAAAAATTTCGTAAAAGGCTCCCGTCGTGAAGAGGTTAATACATGTTTTTTTTTGAAAGAAATCGAAAAACATTTAATGAGTCTGTAAACAAAGCCTATTGCTTTTTCCATCTCTTAAGAAATTTATAAATTTTCGTAGTGGAGAACCACCAAAGAGTTAATTAGGGTTAAAGGAGGTATAGGCTAATCCCCCTCCCCTTCCTAAACGAAAGCCCTGGTCTGGATATTCTGATCATAGTACCAACTTTGACGCCATTTTCTAAATTTGAGTATTTCTTGACATTAATAATCTTGACTAAAAAAAGACTTCTCAGACAAACAGACCAAATCCGTAGGGCATGGATGTTCCTCCCAGTACATTTTATTAAAGTCTTGTCATTCTTGTGATTTCTTCTTCTTTTTCAGGAGTAATTTTCTCTGCTTTTCAATAAAATTTCAGTAAACTGCTGGAAAACAATCAACAAATTAGATACGAAATTTCTACTTGAATTATTGAAGAATACGTACCGAAGCGTCGACAGCTAGGAGAAACAGCATAGTGAAGAAAAGAAATGCCCAAAGCTGTGGCACAGGAATGTGAAGTACGGCATCAGGATAGGTGACAAACACTAATCCTGGACCTATAGTTTTTCAATTCAAAGTTACTTTTATTGGCAGACACATGCAGTTAACAATAATGAATCATAGATACAGTTATTTTTTTAAAATAGTATATATTAAAAGTGATTACAGAGAGCATAAAGATAAAAAAAAAAATTAATAAACAGACTACTAATTTCACACACATAAACAGTGACATTCTTAATATCAATAAGACAAATAAGCTGTACTCGCAAAAAACTTGAACTATCTATTCGATAAATAAAAATTATGAAATCGGGTACTTTAATAAAAATTATCATCTGTAAATGAGATTTATTTTATGTTACTTTATGCAACATCTCGTGCTAAATATTTTCAATGACGTCAGCGCAGTTAATTTTTTTTTTTTTTTTTTTTTTTTTGTCGCATTTTAACTTTGTCGGTATCAATGGACAAGCAGAAAAAGATAATACCTAATGTGTTTATTAAATAACTCTCAAAACTGGATATTATTCAAGCGTTAAATGAATCCTACAAATGATTTGATTTAATGTGATTTATTTTATTATATCTTTTATCTACACGGTGGTCATAAAAAAAACTTTGCCGATATATGGAGATCTAGCGTCCAGTCCGCTCAACCGATCGGGTTGAAATTTCAGATATAGCTATTCAGAGGTATGAGCTCGAGATTCTGTGAACGCCAACAAAATGGCACTCACGGTTGCGGTTATAGTTACAGAAACTCGAAAATTTCCAATGGCAACACCCATTTTTTTTCATCGCAAAATGCTCAGCGCAACCATAAAGAGCGTTGGAACCGTACGTGTATCCCAAGAAACGGAACGCACAAAAAACTGTTCTGCGAATCCTCTCCCCCATAGAAAAAACTCGATTGGGGCGCAAGGAGGAAATTTCCATATGACACAGAATCAGTACACTAACCTCTGATTACAATACAGATCGGAGAAATTAAAACTTTTATTTTGATTACATATTTTCCACATGGGTGCCATCACCATTAATTGCCTGTGATGACACCCATGTGGAAAATGTGTAATAAAAATAAAAGTTTTAGTTTCCTCGATCTGTATTGTAATCAGAGATTAGTGTACTGACTCTGTGTCATATGCAAATTTCCTCCTTGCGCCCCAATCGAGTTTTTTTATGGGGGGTGAGGATTCCCAGAACGGTTTTTTGTGCGTGCATAACATGTCCGTTTCTTGCGATACACGTACGGTTCTAACGCTCTTTATGGTTTTCGCATGCGCTGAGCATTTTGCGATGAAAAAAAATGGGTGTTGCCATTGGAAATTTTCGAGTTTTTGTAACTATAACCGTAACCGTGAGCGCCATTTTGTTGTGGTTCACAGAATCTCGAGCTCATACCTCTGAATAGCTATATCTGAAATTTCATTTTGATCGGTTGAGCGGACTGGCCGCTAGAGCTCCGTATATCGGCAAAGTTTTTTTATGACCACCCTGTATATTAGGCATTTCGCGACAAATTCTAACGAATTCAAAGAAGACGCATTCATTGCATATGCTCGTACAGATTTATATATTGATTCGCCGGTAATGACTGGGGAATAAAAAAGTAATGGATAAACATATTTAGTACAGTAGTGACCAAAAGTATGGCAAGCTTTTAGAAAAAGTCTCCCCCCCCCCCCCCCCCCACACACACACACTTTTTAAATGTACTAGTTCATAATAGCACTTAATTTTGAATCAAAGTAAAAAAAAAAAAAACTGCGTAACATTCGAAAGATAATTTAACTCAAAATATGATTAAATGATTGTTATAAGGTTGTTTCTGTTGTAGAAGTTATCAAGGAGAAAACTGAATGTAGCAAATTAGCTATGCGGGAAAAAAATATCATTAAGCCAGTTAACTCTTATTTGAATAAACTTTAGGCATTAGACAGCAGTCTTAGTCGTTTCACATAAAGTAAAGTTAGTTTAGTTTTATGATTATTTTAATATGGAAACGAGATTAAGCTATTATTTATGTTAATCAGGCGTGATTGCAGAGCTGCAAACAAGTTTTTTCTTTTAGATTTCTTCATAAGATTTCAATTGAGTTAAGGTCTTAACTATTCTCAGACAGTTCAGGTCGTGGGATGTGATTTTCTTGAAACCACTTTATGCATATGCAGCAGCCAAAATGACATGAATTTGAATTCTGTTGAAACAGAAATGCTTCATCATCTTGTAAAAGATCACATATAATATAGGAAATATAACATCACCTTGTAAAAGATCACGTATATGGAATGCTACAATTACAATTTCCGTTCATTTCTTTCTTTATTTTTTATTATTTATTTTATTTTATTTTATTTTTTTGTTGTTGTTGTTGTTTATTTGTCTATTTATTTATTTATGTTTTACATTTAAGAGCATAGCTTACCTTTACAAAAAAAATTTATTTTAAAAAATATGGTTCAAATGGTGAAATCACTGCATTTCCATGTTTATCTAAGAGAACATTTTGAAAATAAATTTAACAGCATATTCATTTAAAATTTTACAGACGCGTGTAAAAAATTGATTTTATTTTTTATTTTTTATTAGTTTCTTTGAAAAGTTATATTTATTAATCATTTTTTTAATGTAACCCCAATTTTTTCTTAAGATTTTCAACTATGTTATTACACAAACTGCGCATGGATTTTTAGATACATCTAATATTGCATTTAATATAATTTTTTTTATTGATAGATATAGTGTAAAACGATCAAATCTAACATATCTTTCTATACTTTTATTTTTTAAAAATAACTAAAAACCTAGTGGTTAATTCCATGCGCAGATTTATCACTAGTAAAATAAAGAACATGTACAAAAAGTTTAAATACATATCTCAACTACAAAAAATATTTTATCATTTTAAAGAAGGAAAATGATTAAAATATGAACACGGGGGAAAAGCCTTTGGGCGTATCAACTAAATTTACAATATCTCACGCTATAATTACCGTAAAAGTAAAACTGAGGTGTAAAAATATTCAGAATTAAACAGACTTTTATTTAACATTCAAAAGAAAAATTTATTTTTCGACCAATTTTAAGGCAAAGTGTTGCCATGTTTAATCTATCACGATCAAACATGGGAATTTTTCTCTCATCACTTCCCAATATTTCTCTGTTTACCGTAAAATGGGGTGAATCGGAACACTTTTCGACTTTAACGTTAAAAAAAGCAACAACTGATTTTTTTATTTTTTTATTTTTCCACTAGAAACTTCGGTCTTGTTTTGTTCTTTACTTTTTAAGCAAAAACGAAGCGTTTTTACTGTTTATATTTATATTATTTATTTTTTTAATGGTATTCCGATTCACCTCGCAGATAGGGGTGAATCGGAACAAATGTTATAATCTTTATTTATTCCGATTCAAATTTTAATAGGGTTAATACAAACAGGTAATAATGATAAAGGAGGACATGGAACACTTAGTTACTGTTAAACCAAGGCTTTATCTATACTAATATTATAAAGAGGAAAGATTTGATTGTTTGTTTGTTTGAATTGAATAGGCTCCGAAACTACTTGACGGATTTTAAAAATTCTTTCACCGTTGGAAAGCTACACTATTTCCGGTGAACATAGGCTAATTTTTAATTGATTTATACAAATATTTTTCTTAATAATTCAAAATTTCATTATTTTTCATACAGAATCAATTAAAATTTTTCCAATAAAAAATAACCATTTTTCTTTCCCGTTGCCAAGAAAATGTAATCTGAAATAGTAATAATAAATAAATTAAGTCTTAGTAATTATGGAACAAAACAATTTGTATAATTTTAAAATAGAAAAGAAAAATAATGAAATAGTTTACTGATAAATAAACGACTATTACTGGATTACCACGTGAGGCATAAAATCGCAATTTTGTTGTAATCGTGCCAACGTGATCCGTAGATGACATCTGCACCTAAATATTATTGGCAATATTATTGTTTATATAATTTGTTTACATTATTTGGCAATATTGATCTCCCATCGACCAAAAAACTGTCGCCAAAGTATAAGTTTAAATGTCAATAATGGATGATCGTAAATATCACATTCTTTTGACATTAAATATGTTTTGCATAATTGTTACGTCGTCAACTAATTTTAATCCGATGTTTTATCTCTATTTCTATTAATATTTTAGTAATTTTTTAATTCTTTGGTTATTTAAAATAAAAATTATATCCATTTGTATAATTTGGCGAAATTGATCGATGGAATAATCAAATGGTACCAATTGTTTCTTTACACTCTATCTGGAATTAGCGTACTTATTGAGCCTCCGCCAAGTCATATGCCAAGCAGTCATTAAATCTGAGTTTTAGCCTTACTATTATATCTTTTTCATCTGCAGTTATTTTACCATCACTAAAAAAGAAATTTTTTGAATGTGAAGGAAAAATCATTGTCATGAAAAAATATTTGCAATTAATTTATCATTCATTCTAATAAAAAAAAGGTACTACTAGGTTATCCCGTCGACCAAAAAATTATCCCCAAACTATCAGATTAAATGCTAATAATGGATGATCGTGAATGTCGCATTCAATGACATTAAATACGATTCACGTGTTTAAAATGTCATTAAATGGTTTTTATTTCGACTTTTTATTAATATTTTTCTTAATATTCTACTAATTATTTGTTTTTTTCGTTATTTAAAATAAAAATTTCGTCAATATGTATAATTGGGCTATTAGTTTGGCGATTTGTATAATTTGGCGAAATTGGTTGACGGGATAGCAAAGTAGTATAAAAAAAAGAAAAAAAAAGTGGATAAGTGTGATTGGCAATTGCACACAGGGATTCGTTTAATATCTTTTTCAAAACACTTTTTTTCATTAAATTAACAAATGAAAAATGGTTTTTCGGCGCTATTTTGGGATTTCTTCGCTAATCGCGCCAACCAGAACAAAATATTAACAGAATATTCCCCTAAATGTTGCCTTGATCGCATAGATTTGTTCATTTCTCTATCATAATCTGCAGATTTAGTAAAACTACACAAGTAAATAAAATTATGAATAAAAGTAAAATATTTCAAAGCTTAGCATAAATTTAAGGGAGACCAAATTGGTCACCAGAGGCGGATATTAATTTAAATAAGTAATCTATATATATAAAAGAAAGTTTGGATTTCGTATTAATCACAGCACAAAAAAATCTACCGAACCAAAAATCTTGAAAATTATGGGTAAAAATACTTCTAATAACATCGAGTGCCTCTAAGAAGGGATTTTCGAAAATTCCACCCCTAAGGGGGGGGGGGGGTAAAAAAAAGAACGAACTTTTAAAAAATTCCTGAAAAATGGACTTTTGAAGTTATTTTTCATCTGATAACATATTTTAGTGTATTTTCTCATGCTGAATCGAATGTTACTAAGTAAATTCTTTTAAATCCAGTAGTTCGTGAGCTACTTCATATTTTCCTAATTTGGCGATGACTTCGGCGCAAAAACCTGAAATTTTCAATCCTTATGTATATAGATCAGATTTTGTAGTTATTTTTTAACTGATACCATATTTTAGTGTATTTTTTCATGCTGCATCGAATGATATTAAGCAAATTCTTTTAAGTTCAATAGTTCGTGAGATACCATATATTTTTTTGATTTGGCGATGTCTTCGGCGCAAAAAAGCAGTAATTTTCAACCTATATATATATAAGAAAGTCTGGATTTCGTATTAATTATCGTACAAAAAAATCTATTGAACCTAAAATTTTGAAAGTTAGTTCTATAATCAGTTAACGTGATTATGTAAGCTACATTTAATTATCTCAATATATATAAAACGCAAAGTGAAATTTCACTCCGGACGCTTATAACTTAAGTTCTACTAGATAGATTTTAATGGAACTTACATTGTTAGTTGGATAATTATTCAGAAATTTTGTAACAAGTGAAATATAGCATTCTACGTTGTTTAATTGAATACTTATGGAGATGTTTTAAATCAGATAAACACAATTACAAAAGGTTGGCTTTAATTTAAAGGTTCCGCTGAATGAATTTTTATGTGATTAAAATTGTTAACATGTTGAGCGCTACGTCATTCATTGGTGACTAACACTGAACTTTCCGTTTAGATGACTGACTTTTCACCGATGACAGACAGTCTAAAATACGATATAAAACTAAAAATTACTATGATATAAAAATTTCGTTTGATTCAAAGTTTCTTTAAAAAAACTGACCAGCGTAGCGGGCGAAGGCTGCTAGTTTTATATACAAGTAAAGATATGCCTTTTTAAAAATTAGAAAACAAGTTTGAAATCAAGAAAAATGAAATTTTTTTTAAAGAAATGATATTCGAATTGCAGAAGTAGAATTTAATATAAATTCAGCTCTGTTCTGCGTTATCCTTTACTATTAGTCATTGGGTAAGTGAATCTATTGAGTAGCCCCCAATCGCTGCATGTCTACTAATACGCCCTCATCCCCAGCCCCTTAGTACTGTTTGCATCCCTCTCTTTTTTAACTGGTTTTTCATTTTGAGATATTTGTGTAATGTTGTGGATGTCAGAGAATAATTCTGTGCAGTTTTTCTAACTAATTTGCTATTTTCAAATTCTTTTATTGTGTGTTCCATGTTTGTTGGATTAGGCGTTGACTTTTTTGTTTAATTGCCGAAACGTCAGTGAAGGCTTACTTTGGAGACACGAAATTTTTTTGTGTCTGTCTGTCAGTCAGTCAGTCAATCTGTCAGTCAGTCTGTCTGTCTGTTCCGCGATAACTAACGCAAAAAACATCCGATTGGCTTGAAATTAAGTGGGTATGTTAGTGAGGCACTGGGATTAATCTGTATAGTTTTTTATTAGATTTGATTCATTCGTTCGGAAAATATAGAATATTTAATTTTGCGCAATAATGCTTTTCTATGGCAAATCCAATGATTTTCAATTTTTTTTTCCTTGAGAGAAAATGACACATTTCATTAATGGAATTCAATGATAAATGGATACAGAAATTTACCAGTTAAATTATTCGTATTGTTTTGAAATTTTGTCTATGCATTTGTCAGATTTTTAAAGTTATTACTGTAAATTTTGGAGATTTTTTTAAAAATGTGTTCCAATAATATAAAATAACTTGGTTTAGAGATTTACTTATTTAAAATGTATTTATTTCATTTTCTTTATTTTCTCTTAATGGTTGCTAAGCAACCATTCATCCTATCCTTATTATATTTTAATGCTATAAATTTGAAAGCAAATACTAAAATTTAAATGAAGTCAACGTCAAAACTTATGAATTAATTAATGTCTTTTTATCTTTGCGGATAAATATAACATAGCCCAGAAAAGAATATAGGATATATTTTATTAATTTTATTCAAATATTTTCCTTAATAATTCAGAATTTCCTTCTTTTTCATACAGAATCAAGAGCGATTTTTTAGATAAAATTTAACCAATTTCCTTTATCGTTGCCAAAAAAAAAAAAAATCTGGACTAATTTTTCAACGGCAATAAGTTTCAATTGAGCAATTTCCATTCGAAAAATTAAACTAAGAAAAAAAAAATATATATGACGTCAAAATTAAAATAACTATAGATATAGTACTTTTTATTAAATATTAAACACGGAAATTTGTTTCCTTAATAAGAATTTTTCTGACAAAAATGGGGGCATAATTAGAAATAAAAGAAATAAAAAATAATTATATTTTTAACAAATATTTCAGTTGGTAAAATTTGACGTCATAATTGAACAAAAACAGGTATTTTATAGTAGTCGTTAAAAATACTAGAAACAATGGATATCAATAACTCATGAAAAATAACGCCATTGCCGAAACTTCAGTGAAGGCTTACTTTGAAGACACGAAATTTATTGTTTTTCATTTGTCAGTCTGTTCTTCTGTATGTCTGTCTGTCCCGCTATAACTGCTACAAAATGCAATCAAATCATTTTTTTTTTTTTTTTTTTTCGGAAACAAAATTGTAAAACTCTAGATTACTGAGTTTACACTTACAAAAGTTCCTGATACATCAGATTTAGGTGTTTGTGGTTGGCAGGTATGTAGAAGTATGAGGATAATGAAAAATATTTGTCCAAACTGTAACTTATCCTTATAAATCAAAATGGTTGGAAGAAAGCAATGGAAATGCAAGATATACAATAACCATTGGCACAATTATTAGAAAATGGCAAATTTAAATTAATTGAGGCTACGGGGGGTTCAGGGGGCGGAGCCCCCTGAAGAAATCTACTATGTTATAATAATAATAATAATAATAATAATAATAATAATAATAATAATAATAATAATAATAATAATAATAAAAAGATCATGAAAATTTCAGAATATCCTAACATAACTAAATTTTTAATTTACCGCTTTTGAAGGCTGAAAACTTCTAATTCTTACTTTATTCTTATAAACAACTAGCAGCCTTCGCCCGCTACGCTGGTCAGTGTTTTTTTAAAGAAACTTTGAATAAATATTAATTCATCATATAATCATAGTAATTTTTAGTTTTATATCGTATTTTAGACTATCTGTCATCGGTGAAAAGTCCGTCATCTAAAGTGAAAGTTCAATGGTATTCAATAATGAATGACGCAGCGCTCAACATGTTAACAGTTTTAATCACATTAAAATTCATTCAGAGGAACCTTTAAAATAAAGCTAAACTTTTGTAATTGGGTTCATCTGATTTAAAACATCTCCATAAGTATTCAATTAAACAACGTAGAATTCTATATTTCATTTTCTACAAAAACTTTTCATTTCTACAAAATTTCAGAAAAAATATTCAACTAAAAATGTAAGTTCCATTAAAATCTATCTAGTAGAACTTAAGTTATAAGCGGCCGGAATGAAATTTCACTTTGCGTTTTATATATATTGATATACTTACATATAGCTTACATAATCATGTTAACCTGATTATAGAACTTTCTTTCAAAATTATAGATTCGTTAGATTTTATTGTACAATGATTTATTGATAGATTGAAAATTTCAACTTTTAGCGCCGAAGACATCGCCATATTAGAAAAATGTGAAGTATCTCACGAACTACTGGACTTGAAATAATTTGCTTAATATCATTCGATGCAGCATGAAAAAATACACTAAAATATGGTATGAGTTTAAAAATAAATACAAAATCTGATCTATATAGATAAGGATTGAAAACTTCAGGTTTTTGCGCCGAAGGCATCGCCAAATTAGGAAAATGTAAAGTATCTAATGAACTACTGGATTTAAAAGAATTTGCTTGGTACCATTCGATTCACCATGAAAAAATACACTAAAATATGTTATCAGTTGAAAAATAACTGCAAAGCCTATTTTTAAGGAATTTTCTAAAAGTTCGTTCTTTTATTAACTCCCCTTAGGGGTGGAATTTTCGAAAATCCCTTCTTAGCGGCACTCGATGTTATAAGAAATATTTTTACCCCAATTTTCAAGATTTTTGGTTCGGTAGATTTTTTTGTGTCGTGATTAATACGAACTCCAGACTTTCTTTTATATATATAGATAAGGATTGAAAATTTCAGGTTTTTGCGCCGAAGGCATCGCCAAATTAGGAAAATGTAAAATATCTCACGAACTACTGGATTCAAAAGAATTTACTTGGTACCATTCGATTCAGCATAAAAAAATACACTAAAATATGTTATCAGTTGAAAAACAACTACAAAAGCCGATTTTTAAGGAATTTTCTAAAAGTTCGTTCTTTTATTAACTCCCCTTAGGGATGGAATTTTCGAAAATCCCTTCTTAGCGGCACTCGATGTTATAAGAAATATTTTTACCCCAATTTTCAAGATTTTTGGTTCGGTAGATTTTTTTGTGTCGTGATTAATAGGAAATTCTGACTTTTTTTTATATATATAGATTAAGTACTATGAAAATTTTAAATTAAAGTTTCCAAGAAGTTGAATATTACCCAAAGTGTGTTTAAATATATATATATATGTGCAAAGCTGACGTTGAGGCTCCTGATCTGCAGATTTACTAGTCAAGTAATTTCTTGGCACCTTTAAACTCTTCAAGTAATTAGAACAAACAAAATATTGTAACAATACATATTCATATATTACATGAAACTATTACTGTATAGAAAAGTAAACCATGAGAGAAATCGTGTTCCGATTCACCCCGTAAATATTAAACCTCTGATGTTACAAGCCATTTTTCATTTTTTCATTATGTAGTTTAGAAATAAGTTAGAATTTAATACAGCATATCGTTTACAGGTCTATCATTAATTAAAAATCCCCTCTCTTAGGTTTAGAATACGAAAAATACTGTAGTTACATACAAAGTTTTGAAGACATTGAAAAAATGAGGTTTTTGAGGATCCTCTTGAAGTTTTTTTATATAACTCAGTAATGGTGCAAACATGTCAAAACTGAATTTCCCAACTCTTAATGTTATTACCTTCTTATAAAAAAATTGGCAACTAAAAATATCATCACGTATATTTATAATGAATTTATTTGTATGACCGGGAAGTTTCGTTCCTATTCACCCCGCTGTTCCTATTCACCCCATTTCACGGTAGCTAACACGCATTTTGTACATACTTTTACCTTTAACTGATGTGACAGAAATTACCACATAACTACTATGAAAAGGTCTATGAGAATGCTCCATCGAAAGATGGATAAAAGGCGCAGTTAACTTACAGAATGGAGTTTTTGTACTGAACATATTCTATTGGGCTGTTATAATTCAAGTTCACCAATTCAAAAATCTCTTCTGATAGTACTAAAGTTCTAAACGAAACGAAATTTTGGTAGTGTTTACGATAAAAAAATTGTCTGTGTGACTGGTAATGTAAATTAAAGGTTAACTTTTTCAACATTTGCTCGATTGATATTGATATACAAATGTATGTTTAATTTATATTTAATTCTATATTAAAACCATTTAGACTAAAATACTGCAGTTTGCACCAGAGCTGATGTAGCCATCGAGCTGCCCAGAGCTCTGCGCCAAATGGGGTCTTATTACGGCCCAAAGTATCTCTATGAAATTCGAAATAAAGTTCCCTCTGTAAAAATATAAATATATGTTTTTATATACTTTTTTTTAAGTGTTTCTCCAAAAAAAAAAAAAAAATAAATAAATAAAAAAGGTAATATTAACTTTATTTAGTAAAGGCAAAGTTGATATGATTGTAGGGGAATGTATAAGATTCAAGTATATTGAAAATAACCACCATTAACGCAAAAATAAATATTTAAATCACCGGAAACGATTGAAGTTTTTGCGAAATTAAAAATAATTATAAGCATTAAATGTGAAAGCAGTGATAATTTGTTATACATTTTCATATATTATTCTATAAAATGTACAATTTAAGAATGAATGTCTTAGTCAGTATTCAGTTAGTTGGGAACTCAGTTTTACACTAGGTACCACTAGGTTCACTGTTATTCCGGCAATGGTACAGATAGAAAATTTGAAAGTTGATATTTCTTCAGTATAGAAATCCCCCACTAACTTTTTTCCTAAATACAAATTGGAACAACAAAGAAAAATCATGCATCAATTTCAGATTATGAAACACTTTGTATCATATTCAAAATACTAAACAAAACTCCACTGTTTAACCCTTTATCTACCGACGGTACTTATAAATACCATTTAATAAAAAACGTATTTAATCAGTCTATTAATAGAAGTTCTTTTTCTTACCACACAATATACTTTACTCGATCTAATTTAGATAGAATAATAATTTTAAAAAATGCGAAGTTATATATTTTAAAAAAGAAATAATTGTCTTAATAATTTTAATAGGTATATCTTCCTTTTTTTTTTTTTTTTTTTTTTTTTTAAGTTATATGAAGTATTTTTGACGGTAAAAGCCTTTTTATTTACAGAGAGGATCATAATACATTTAAATACATTGCTTTTATAAGAATTGCAATCGTAATATTTCCATAAGAGTTTTTTTGATTATTTGATTTTTTTGTAAATATTTTACACACACACACCAAAAAAAAAAAAAAAAAATATATATATATATATATATATTCGCAGTTCTAATGAAAAAACACTTCTAAATTTCACATTATTATTAATTAAAAATTCCAGCATATCTTCAGATATTAAAGAAGACAATTATTGATGTGAAGCTATTTCTTGATAAATAATTCGGTAAATAAAGGGTTAAAAGCGTGAAAGTTGAGGTCTAAATAAACAATTCGAAAAAAGTATAACATATTTGAAAACCTAATTTCAGCGGTTATGATCTATAATCGATATTTTTTTGTAAAGCTCTGTATATGAACTTTAATTTGTTTATGTACTACATAGTAGGCTAAAATTCAGTGTTTTTAGAAAACGTATAACACAGTTGAAAATTCCCTTTCAATAATTTTATTAATAAGTGGAAATGTATTTGACTTCTTTTGTGCAGCCTTGCATTGTATCTATAGAGTTTAGACACACGAGGTAATATTATACACAAATTTAGTTAAATTTAAAAACTCATACCGCAATTAAAACTGATTTTCAGCAATTAGTGTTAATAAAGAGAACTGCAATCGAATTTTTTTGAGTGTCCCTGTAAATAAACAATAAATGACATGCACTCCATATTCTGCAGTAAGTTATAAATAAGTGAACCTCAGTAAATGAATCTTAGTATATACAGTAAAACTTCTAAATAACGGACTCCTCGGGAACTCGGAAATTGTCCGCTATTCGGAGTCGTCCGCTATTGGGAAAACCTAAGAGATTTAAAAATTGCTAAGTAATGCTTAATGTTCATTAATTAACTTTTATATGTCCGAAAACCTCTATTATATGATTAATCAGAAATGAACAGAACTTTTTTAAGCTATAAAACTGAAATACAACCTTGCATGCCTTTATCCACTGTTTATTACATTCTTACAAAAAAATCTGTTAGAAATATTTGCTTTTGTTTTCTATTACTTGTAATTTCTCTTTCAATGTGAAGTTTTAATTCTGTAGGTAATTTTATTTTTTCTGAACTATATTTTATTATTACAAAAAAACTGCAACTGCTCTCTATATTTTGCCGCTTCTTTGGAAATTCTCGATATTGCAGGAAACATCTTCAATTTCAGCATCTCTTTCATCATCACTAAAAGTCAGCTTTTGTCGAACATTCCTAAGCAATATAATCGCATATAGAAATCGATTCTACTCTAGTAAGTAAATCATCATCAATATTAATGAAAATTTTGGAATTTTTTTCATTTATTTTTCTTGTTAAAAAAATAATTTTTCATCTTTTATTGCCAAAATTACTGTCCGCTATTCGGAATGTCCGTTATTCAGAGGTTAAACATACAAAATTTTAGGTTTTGGGAGTGGGGATTAGAAAACTGTCCGCTAAATAGAGGTGTCCGCTATTCGGGAGTGTCCGTTATGGAGGTTTTACTGTACTAAATATAATTCAGCAGGAAAATGTATAACTTACTTAAAAATGCCTCTAAACAATTCACACTCCTACATAGTAAAACTTACAAATTATTTTGTCTCGCCCTACATATGATCTACAGTGTAAGAAGAAAAAAAATCTACAGGTGTAAAATTATGGAAAATCTGTATGTTTATTATAATTTTATTTGTACACTGAACAAAAAAAGAAAAAAAATGTAAATCTACAACTATTTTTTGTAAAGCTACAGAAATATGTAGCTTTAAAAAAGAATTAACAAATTACTAAAATTTTAACTGTAACCCGAGTTGCAGTTATATAAAAAGATCTAAGAATCCCCAGTTTTCTTTAAAAAAAAAATCTTAGTAACCTTTCAGATTTTTTTTTTATTTTTTTATTTACAATGCAAGTGTAAATATATTACAACAATTTTTGTTGTTGTCGTTACATAAAAAATTCTATGATTCCCAGTTTCCTAGAAAAATTTTAGTAACTTTACAGATTTTTTAAAAAGTATTTTATTTATACATGTCATGTAGTGAGCAAAAATTTATTTAAGCTGGAATATGCACGTTACAACTAAAAGTGTATTTCCAGCATTTAATGCTCACTGTTAAAGAAATTTTGTGTGTGTCTCTGTAAATAAACGATAACTTTTACGCAAGTCATATTCCACTCCACAGTAAGCATTTTGAAATGGGCTCAGAACTTTGATGAGACTTGTGCTGTTAGTTACATAATTTTATATTAGTATATAATTTATCATTCTACATTGCTCAGCTATAGAATTATGGGGAAAGTTCTATCGGCAGATGATTCTGATTATGAAAGATTAGCCTTTTCAAAAAGTTCTACTGGACAGATTTTGGTGAGACATGCATTGTTAGAGCATCGTTTTCTGAAATGCTGAAGGACATTATCGGTAAAGGTCTGTATTATTTTAAAACACAAAATCAAATCCACCGATATAATTTGTTTGGAAAAACTGATCAGCGGGAAAAGCCGGTATGTTTTATAATAAGAAATTTGCATTCGAATCTATTTTAATATTTTATTAATTATAGCATATGTTTGTTTACAAGGAGCAATCAAGCGAAAGTTATCAGTCTTAGGTCTTGGTACTGTATGCGTGTGTACGTAATGGTGTATGTACAGTATGTGTGGAAGAGTCTATAAACTTAAAATAAAAAAATCTTATATTTTCAAATGCATCGCAGTATATTCAGATGTACTTATTAATTAAAGTTGGCGAGTAAAGATAACGGGATAAAATGTAGAGATTTGTCAACTTGTCAGTAGAAGAAGATAATAGCTGGACAAAAGAACACATATAAATACCCCCCCTTCCCAAAACAATACAATTTTTACTTTATAGAATTAGGGTTTTGTAACCAGAATGGAGAATGAACGAGAAAAGAAAAATCGCTGAACAAAAGAAAATTCACAGATTATGAATTCCTGTGGATAACTGCTTTTAAAGCCTCAACTTGACTATAAAAGTATTTATTCATAGCCTTTGGGGATTAGAAAAATGAGTAGAAGTAAATAAATCCCTTCCTGTTATTATATGCATATGTAACGAGTGCAATACAACAATGCTTTCAGTGAAAGCGTGAGCCTGAGTATCTTTGTTTTGTACAGTGATTGTGAATTAAACAGAAGTTTACTAAGAATGTAACATGTCTTTCTCCTTAAAAATGAAATGTCGTCGAAATATGTCAGCATCTGTCAGATATAACTGAAAGTACTGAAGGATGAAAATGACGGACAGTAAATTTACATACAGATATCGTTTGAAAAATGACATGCAAGGATTCTGAACGATAGATTTTATGTGATTACAAACTTTGTTAAAAGCCAACAGCCGTAGAAATTATACATATATTTTTAAATTATAAAAAAATTATCAATAATGTAGCTTTAACGGGAGATTTTATTTAATGCATCAGAGTAGCTAAAGTTAAAAAGTACTTCTTAATTTTGGATTGCAAATGTTAAATAACAAACTTGCTATTTTAAATAAATTTTCATGAAAATCGCTAAAAATTGTCATGAGACAGTTAGAATATCTACGTAAGAAAAAATTTTAAAGTGAGAAAATTAACCTTGAAACATTTTAAAAATATTAATAATAATTATCTGCTGCAAATTTTCAATGTCCGACTCAGACACTAATGATACAAAATGTTTTAGGTTTGGATTCGAATTCGTCTGGTTCGGGCTCTGAAATTGGGGGACGAATTTATCTCTAGCGTACGCCCCACACTGAAAACCAACCGTAAAAAGAAGTATGAACTATAATTCCATAAAATTGGTGGCAGCCATGCTGAACATTTTAAAAGGTAACTTAACCGATATAACTATTATTCCATTACACTAATAGATAATATTACACCAGTTATATCAGTTTGAATTACACCACTATCTAAGTTAAATTACTCATGAAAATTGGAGGCAACATGTTGCCACCAATTTTATGGAATAACCTTAAAAATAAATTTTTTGCAGTGCACTTCTCTAATAAGACAAAATTTAATTTAACAAATTAACGCTAGTAGTCTCTTAATAATTAAGCTATTAACAACATTTATAATCAGTTAATCGAAAACTGTTGCTATTTTGAAACTAAAAAGGAAATCGTCAAAATTCGTTCTCACTTCCATGAGCTGCGACCGAATAGGTTGCGATTGGAGTTTCAATGTGGTTCCCCCGTGAAGTTTAAATGTGGACAGATAAAAACAATTTTGCCATAAATCTATTTATTTATTCAAAAATAAGTTAATATTTTCGATAAGTATAAATAAATGTATGGGAAAACTGATTTCCCCCGTCTGCAATTAAAGTTTACTCGGTAATCACAATGAGACTGTAAAATATATTTTTTTATAATAGAAATAGAAGATATATTTTTTACCCTTTAAGGGGGGTCCGGGATAAAGGTCTGCACGGGCCGGAATTTCCAGGCCCGGCCCGGCCCGTTTAAATTTTTATATTTTAGGCCCGGCCCGGCCCGTACAGAAAGCAGTGAAAACAGGCCCGGCCCGTTTTGGCCCGTTACAATTTCTACGATTTCTAAAAAAATCAGATTTTTTTCATATAATTAAGATTTCTTTAAAGAATACTGCATACATATCTATGGAATAATTTTACAGGAAATACACATTAGCAACATTAGTGATTACTAAGATTCTTAGGCTTTCAACAATCAAATAAAGATTCATCAAAAAATTAATATGGCTTAAAATAAAAGAAAAAAGAAAGAAAGTTAAAAACATCGTAACTTTTGAAGCTGTTTAATAAAAGAAGATTTGTAAAAATATTTCTATATCATTTTATTAAAGATTATCCAAATTCATTCGTTAACTCAAATATGTGCCTTTCTCATACATTTCTAAATTCATTTTTTTTCTCAGAAACGCACAGCAGGTATCTTTATTCAGAAACTATATAATCAAGTGGCACTATCCGTTTTTTAATACAAGCAATTTAAGAATACTGAAAGGAAATAAATTATTGTTATAGTTAGCATTTTCAATAGAATTTCCGAAAGCGATAGCATGGGAAGGGAGAAAAACCTGCAACCATTTCAGAAACTATTGTATCTGAACAAATTTATGCAAGTATTTTATTCATAAAAAATGAAAAATGCTATTCGATTCCAAATGCCTTCAATAATCAGGCTTATCACTTTTATATTTTTACAATTAAAAATTCATCTGAAAATGTGTCAAACTTTCGCGTTATTGAGAAATTAATTTTAAAACCATCAAACTTTCGCGTTATTGAGAAATTAATTTAAAAACCACCAAGAAGTATATATCCAAAGATTAATCTAACATAAGTTCTTTATCGCTGTTAATAATTTTACAAATCATGTTGTCTGCCCTACAGATCTCGAGAACAATTAAGTCTTGTTCCGGTCCGGCAAGTCTATATGTAGAAAATAATGCAAGCTTGATCTCGGCCCGGTATGAGTCAGCTAAAAAATATATTAAAACGGGTTACACACAATTTAACTCTCCGATGCCGATCTCACACTGTACAAGTTACATTTTTATATTGATGCTGTCAAACTAGTATGGCTCGTGACGCACATTTATATTTATTCTCGTTAAAACCATTTGCGTTGGAAATAGATCATATTTTATCGTTTCTGCTTAAATCTTCAGAACGGGACGGCAGACCCGAAAATTTTTTTATCGGCCCGGCCCGTATGGCCCGTTCAATTTTTTTGCCGGCCCGGCCCGTTGAGAAAACTATTCTGATTCTGCCGGCCAGACCCGTTAGAAAATTTGAAACGATTCCGCTGGCCCGGCCCGCGGACCGGGACACAAAAAACTTCAAATTTTTTAACATTATGTATAACATTAAAAATTTCTTTATTTTTTTCTCTGCTTAAAATGACGTTTAATTCCTTTTCTATTTTGATTTGAACTGGAAATATAAATTTTTTCGTTTTGGTTTGTTTTCAAAATCTAGCTTTCATGGAATGGTTAACATGGAAATGACGTCTTCTGAAAATGGTTTCTTTATGTTGGGTTTTTCTAAATTTCTCGGATTTAAACTGTTATTAGTCAAAAATCGTAGAAGAAATCGTACTTGAAACATGTCTTTTTTAATTTTTTTTAAATATAATTTTGATTCAGCAAATTTGAAAAAAAAATATATATATATATTTACATCTGAAAATATAGGGTTTTTAAGTTACATATTTTTTTTCCATTTTTTTTCTTTAAATACTTTTTTTTTTTTAAATAAATTAATGTTTTTAAAAACGCTGAAACAAGATTAAAGCTCACATATTTCTATTTATTTAAACGAAAAACAATTGAAATTCTACAAAAAAATATTTTGAGTTATAACAATTTTAAATTACCTTACTTTTTTAATAAATTTTAAATTAAAAAAAAATATATATGAGAAGTTTTATCGTGTAATTTGATTCACAAATAATAAGATTAATCAATACAAAAAATTTCAAAATTTTAACTCATAAATAAAAATTATTTTAAAATGTGTCCCGGAAGATCCTTAAAAGTAACTTAACACCGTAAAAATGTTCTTGGGTCTGAGGCCCTTTAAAAAGGAAGCCGGTAGCGTTTATTTCCATACTTAAATTTTAGGTCTCATTAAAAATCTACATAATTTGACTTTTAACGTTCCAATTGAATTTTTTTTAATCTGGTTATATCAGAAATGCCACCAAATGAGTTTCAGAAAATTGGTAGCTGAGAAAATACATGCACCGTTAACCCTTTGGTGACGAGCAACCGGTATACGTGTCACTTAAGTTGCTCAGAATCCTTCATTAGTCCCACCAGTTATTTTTTATTGTAAAATTCATTTAAATAAGATAGACAATTTTATACTGACTTCCAAACAGTCATAAAATCAATAATTTATAAAATAAATTCAAACTTTATATATTAAGGATATAATAACAAGAATGACCAAATTTTGGAGAATCAGTATTCAAATGCAAATTCTTTTTGAAACGATATCCAAACATTTATCTTTTTTATCATAAATTCCCTAACATATATTTAAAGTTCGTTATTCTTTTGTATTGTTATTAGGTAGATTTCGTATGAAATACTACCTATTGCAATCGCACCAGTTTATATATCTATCTATCTACATATATATATATATATATATATTATATATATATCACTTTTTTATGGACACGATAACTTCTATAATTCTTCACCAATCTCCACCAAACTGGTACATAAAATCAAAGGGGGATAAAATCTCGGCTAAGTTCGTTAATGAGCAAAATCGGACCAAGGGGGTCGGAATAGGGGGCGTTTTTGTGAAAACCGGAAAAACGTCACAACTTCTTAATTAAAGTAGATATCGAATCGGTTTAAAGTTTATATTACTTCTTAAAAATGGGCCAAAAGTTTATGCATGACAGATTTCTGATAAATTTAGAAGTGGGCTCAAGGGGCGAAAAAAACAGGGGTTTTGAGAGAAAAAAATTCATAACTTCGTCAATTTTCAAGATATCAAGTCCAACTAAATTTTTTTTAAATGTTCTTAAAATTATCTAAAACTTTTGTATTTACAAGTTTTTGATAGGACCAACTTTTACCGATGAAAAGAATTAAAAACGAAAAGAAAAAGGGCGGTGAAAAAAGAGAAAAACCCATAACTCCGTCAATTTTTAAGATATTAAATCTGATTAAATTTATTTTACATCTTCTCAAAAATATCTACAACTTTTATATTGGCACGTTTTTCATAGGACCAATTCGTATAGCAAAAAGAAATTAAACAAAAATAGGAGTTGGAGAAAAAACCTCAAATCCAAACTGCTTTCTGACTCATTTTTAAATTCACTTTTGATTTTAAACGCATCCAAATGGTAGATCCTCTTATTTAGAAACTGTATAAAGTGACGCATTGGTCAATTTTCTGATAAAGACAGAATATATTTCAAAAAAGGCTACCAAAAAGGGTATTTTGAACAGAATTTTCCGAAATCCTAGTGACTGAAAATTTAAGGAAGTGTTGAAATAAGAAATTGCGTTTTTTTCTGACTCGTTTTTAAATCCATTTTTGTTCTCAAACGCATCCAATTTACAGATCCTCTTATTTAGGAACTATATAATGTGATGCATTGATCGGTTTTTTGATAAAGACAGAATATATTTCGATAAAGGCTACCAAAAAGAGTATTTTGAACAGAATTTCCCGAAATCTTCGTGATTTGAAAATTTAAGGAAGTTCTAACATAGCAAATTGCATTTTTTATGACTCGTTTTAAAATCCATTTTCGCTCTCAAACGCATCCAATTTACAGATCCTCATATTTAGGAACTATATACTGTGACGCATTGGCCAGTTTTTTGATAAAGATAGAATACATTTTTAAAAATGCTGTCAAAGTGAGTATTTCGCACAAAATTTTCCGAAGCAATAATGATTAAAGAATTAAGGATGTATTCAGACAGCAAATCGGTTATTTTATGACTCATTTTTAAATTCATTTTTTTTTTTTTTTTCAAACGCATTCAACTGACAGTTTTTTGTTATTTAGGAACTGCATAATGTGCAGTTTTGGTCGATTTTTTAATAAATTCAGAATTTATTTCAAAATATGTTATCAAATTGGGCATTTGAGCTGAATTTTTCTTAAGATGATTCTGATAAAACCAGTTTTTGCAGAAAAATGAAATTTAAAATTTTTCATAAACGGCCAAATGAAGTTATTAAACTGGGTTTATCTCTAATCATATATATATATATATATATATATATATTTTTTTTTTTTTTTGTTGAAATGAGCACTTTTCGAAATCTACCTCCCAATGGCGGCGCCAGAGTTTGCCCGACGGGGGGGGGGGGGGGGGGGGGTTAAAACCCCTCCCAGAACTAAGAAAGATCGCTATAATTGCCGCTTATATGAATCAAAACCAAACTTAATATTTAAACGTTTTGGTGCATTTCGGAATAAGACGCTTTATTGAATCAGATTTTATTTAATAAAGTGATACATGGCGAAAATTCTATTTAAAATTGTGAAAGTGCATATTACATGAACCAGTGAAGTAAAAATTGGTTAATTGAGCTAAATCACTTTTCTTAATTACATCATGCTAAAAAATGATGATTTCCTGCCACAAAGATGCTCTTTGAGTTTAAGTGAATATTCGAATAGTGAATATATACAGTGAATATTCGAATTAGTACGGATTCTATTAACGGGCGATTCAAATAACCGGCAATCACCTTTATCAGAAACTCACCCCTCCCCCCCCCCCCACTAGAACCGAGTTCTGGCTGCGCCACTGTGTATATTAGAGGTCCCCGCATATTGGTTTGGAGCCTAAAAAACTGCGTGGGCAAAAATTTTAAGCCCAGGCCCGATCCGGTTTGTACTAAATAGATTAATGGTTTGGTCGACATAAAATTAAGAAAAGTCAGTGTGATTATAGGGTCTGGGAAATACAAATACATACATCTATATTATAGCCGACCCCCCCCCACCCCCCCCCCCCCCCAAAAAAAAAAAAAAAAAAAAAAAGGTTAAAATCTTGGCCTGTCCAATTCTATTTCTACAAAACGTGGATTTTTACTTCGATATGGTTATAAAGTGTTTTGGACGAGGAATTCTGATGAAAAATAGTCTTATTAAGACGTGTTCTAGGCGGCAATATTTATTTATTTCGAATGAATATCTATTTGCGTGCAAATGGTTGAATTATCATTCAGTTATCGTTAATCCTTATATCGGAGACTTAAAAATCAGAAAAATGCCACACAGTAAAATCTTCCAAAACGGAATCGCATAGAAACAAACAAACAAAAAAAAAAAATTAAACTAAATTAAATTAAAATAAAGACAGAGAGAGAGAGAGAGAGAGAGAGTTATGCCATTGTAAAAGGTGTAATATATTATATTCTTTTCACATGTATTATTATATTCATTTTGAAAGGGGACTCTTCACTCACTTGAAAACACCCGCTCCGTCATGTTAAACACAGATTATTTTCGAATTTCTCGTTTTGATTAGAATATTTTTAAACAATTTTTTTTTCTTCGATAGGACAGCTGAGTTTACTCTTTAATATGGCTATTTTTCACTTTTTCGATTTCGGTTGCAGATTTTTTTTTTTTTTTTTTTTTTTTTTTTTTTTTTTTTTTTTTTTTTTTTTTAAGATACTTTTATTTTTGTAAACGGTTTTGAAAGTTAAAGTACTTTTTTGTGTAATAGGCAGGTTTTATTTCACAGGTGTTACTGTATTTAAATTTTATTGCCTAGAAACCTACTACTCTTTAAAAATAATAAATTCTAAAGTTTAATTATAGAATAATAGTGTGTTAAACTTATAAAAATACATTCATTTTTTTGTAAAAATGTTTGGAACGGGCCAAATTTTACTGATTTTTACACGGCCCAAGTCGTTCCGTAAGGGAGATTTTCAGCGGGTTGGATATAAACCGGTACTGAAAATTTCGACCCGTGCAGTCCTAGGAAGTATGGTCCCATGGAAACCAGGCATGGGCCGGCCCCAGTGTCGTAAAAGAAAATAGGCCGGGACCCGGCCAATGCAGACCTCTATCGGGGTTACCCAGAAGCTAGAGCTCGGTGAAATTTTCTTTCCTTAAACTTGGGTTATTCACTAGGAATAAATAATATGGCATACCACGCTCGCTAATCCACGTCAATTGATTATGGATATGATAAGGGATCTCTTTTAGGTGATATAAGACAACAGCAGCCTACTGAGTGTTCAAAGCCAAAATAAAAACTTTTTTTTTTTTTTTTTTTTTTTTTTTTAAGCATAAAATGTCTTGTGCAATTCTATATTCAATAAGCGCAAACAAAAAAAAAAAAAAAAAAAAAAAAAAGGGGGGGAAACACAGCATAAAAAACACATCTGTAGGGCGATATACACCAAAATGTCATCCATACTAATTGAATATGATGAAATTTGATAAAATTTTGTGTTTAACTTTTTGAGAAATACGGTCTCACGGCACACCTGCCAACTTTAGATTTTTAACAATCAAATAAATGTATTATAAAACAGAAAATTATTTAGAAAGATAACCTTTTAGTGGTACTTATTTCATTTCAATTTCATTTGTAAGTATGATCATTTTGGTTTTTGGAGAAAAAAAAAGTGATGCGTGCCTGTCACGGTAATTATTAAAAACAAAGCATAACAAAACCACTATTGAAAGATGCATGGCAAATTTTATTAGCATTAATTTATTTGAAGGTCTAAAGAAAGTATGAAATTGGATTCAATTTTCTGATTTTCAGTTCTAATTTTTTAAACATAGTTATATCGGAAATTATGAAGTTTTCTTGTGTACTTCTATGCATAACTTTGTATACCGATTCCGCAAAAAATAAAATTTTAAATTTTATTTAAAAAATAAATAAATAAAATAAAAAAACTTTCTAAATACGCCATTTGCAACGTGCTAAAATATGCATTACCAAAATTACCAGTCTTAAACCTCGAAAAAATGTGAAGGGAAGTTACCTAAAAACACTAGCAGCCTTCGCCCGCTACGCTGGTCAGTTTTTTTTTTTTTTTAAAGAAACTTTGAATCTAACGAAATTTTTATATCATTGTAATTTTTAGTTTTATATCGTATTTTAGATTGTCAGCCATCTGTGAAAAGTCAGTCATCTAAACGAAAAGTTCAAAGTTAGTCACAAATGAATGACGTAGCGCTCAACATGCTAACAGTTTTAATCGCATAAAAATTCATTCAGCGGAACCTTTAAAATAAAGCCAACCTTTCGTAATTGGGTTCATCTGATTTAAAAAATCTTCATGAGTATTCAATTAAACTACGTAGAATGCTATATTTCATTTGCTAAAAATTTGTAAAAAATTATCCAAATAACAATGTCAGTTCAATTTAAATCTATCTAGTAGAAATTAAGTGATAAACGGCCAGAATGAAATTTCCGTTTGCGTTTTATACATATTGAGATAATTAAGTATAGCTTACTTAATCATGTTAATCTGATTATAGAAATCTCTTTCAAAATTATAGGTTCAATAGATTTTTTTTTGTACGAAGATTAATACGAAATACAGACTTTCTTTTATATATATAGACTGAAAATTTCAGCTTTTTGAGCCGAAGACATCGCCAAATTAGAAAAATGTGAAGTATCACACGAACTACTGGACTTAAAAGAATTTGCTTAATACCATTAGATGCAGCATGAAAAAATACACTAAAATATGGTATCAGTTGAAAAATAACTACAAAATCTGATCTATTTAGATAAGCATTGAAAATTTCAGGTTTTTACGCCGAAGAAATCGCCAAATTAGGAAAATGTAAAATATCTCACGAACTACAGGATTTAAAAGAATTTGCTTAAGACCATTCGATTCAACATAAAAAAAATACACTAAAATATGTTATCAGTTGAAAAATAACTACAAAAACCGATTTTTAAGAAATTTTTCAAAAGATCGTTCATTTTTTCACCCCCTTTAGGGGTGGAATTTTCAAAACTCCCTTCTTAGCGGCACTCAGTGATATAAGAAGTATCTTTACCCCAATTTTCAAGATTTTGGGTTCGGTAGATTTTTTTGTGCTGTGATTAATACGAAATCCAGACTTTCTTTTATATATATAGATAAGGATTGAAAATTTCAGGTTTTTGCCGCGAAGAAAGCGCCAAATTAGGAAAATGTGAAATATCTCACGAACTACTGGATTTAAAAGAATTTGCTTAAGACCATTCGATTCAACATAAAAAAAAAACACTAAAATATGTTATCAGTTGAAAAATAACTACAAAAGCCGATTTTTAAGGAATTTTTCAAAAGTTCGTTCATTTTTTCACCCCCTTTAGGGGTGGAATTTTCAAAAATCCCTTCTTAGCGGCACTCAGTGATATAAGAAATATTTTTTACCCCAATTTTCAAGATTTTTGGTTCGGTAGATTTTTTTTGTGCTGTGATTATTAGGAAATACAGACTTTCTTTTATATATATAGATTGAGAATTTCAGGTTTTTGCGCCGAAGATATCGCCAAATTAGGAAAATTTGAAGTATCTCACGAACTACCTGGTTTAAAAAAATTTGCTTAGTACCATTCGATTCAGCATGAAAAATTACACTTAAATATGTTATCAGTTGAAAAATAACTACAAAATCCGATTTTTAAGGAATTTTTTAAAAGTTCGTTCTTTTTTTAACTCTCTTAGGGGTAGAATTTTCGAAAATCCCTTCTTAGCGGCACTCGACGTTATAAGAAGTATTTTTACCCCAATTTTCACGATTGTTGGTTCGGTAGATTTTTTTTTGCGCTGTGATTAATACAAAATCCAAACTTTTTTTTTATGTATATAGGTAAGGATCTAAAAATTTGAGGGTTTTGCGCCGAAGAAATCACCAAAGTAGGAAAATTTGAAGTATCTCACGAACTACTGGGTTAAAAATAATTTGCTTAGTACCATTCGGATCAGCATGAAAAATTACACTAAAATATGTTAAAAGTTAAAAAATAACTACAAAATCCGATTTTTAAGGAATTTTCTAATAATTCGTTCTTTTCTTTAATCCCGTTAGGGGTTGAATATTTAAAAATCCCTTCTTAGCGGCACTCGACGTTATAAGAAGTATTTTTACCACAATTTTCAAGATTGTTCGTTCGGTAGATTTTTTTGTGCTGTGATTAATACGAAAACCAGACTTTCTTTTATATATATAGATAAGGATTGAAAATTTCAGGTTTTTGCGCCGAAGATTTCGCCAAATTAGGAAAATTTGAAGTATCGCATAAACCACTGGGTTTAAAATAATTTGCTTATTACCATTCGATTCAGCATGAAAAAATACACTAAAATATGTTATCAATGCAAAAATAACTACAAAATCCATTTTTTAAGGAATTTTCTAATAGTTCGTTCTTTTTTTTAACCCATTTAGGGGTGGAATTTTCAAAAATCCCTTCTTAGCGGCACTCGACGTTGTAAGAAGTATTTTTACCCCAATTTTCAAGATTGTTGGTTCGATAGATTTTTTTGTGCTGTGATTAATACAAAATCCAGACTTTCTTTTATATATATAGATAAGGATTGAAAAATTTGAGGTTTTTGCGCCGAAGACATCGCCAAATTAGGAAAATTCGAAGTATCTCACGAACTACCTGGTTTAAAATAATTTGCTTAGTACCATTCGATTCAGCATGAAAAATTACACTAAAATATGTTACCAGTTAAAAAATATCTACAAAATCCGATTTTTAAGGAATTTTCTAATAGTTCGTTCTTTTTTTTATTCCCCTTAGGGGTGGAATTTTCAAAAATCCCTTAGCGGCACTCGACGTTATAAGAAGTATTTGTACCCGAATTTTCAAGATTGTTGGTTCGGTAGATTTTTTTGTGCTGTGATTAATACAAAATCCAGACTTTCTTTTATATATATAGATAAGGATTGAAAATTTCAGGTTTTTGCGCCAAATTAGGAAAATTTGAAGTATCTCACGAACTACCTGGTTTAAAATTATTTGCTTAGAGCCATTCGATTCAGCATGGAAAATTTCACTTAAATATGTTATCAGATTAAAAATAACTACAAAATCCGATTTTTAAGAAATTTTTTTAAAGTTCTTTCTTTTTTAAACCCCCTTAGGGGTGGAATTTTCAAAAATCCCTTCTTAGCGGCACTCAGTGATATAAGAAATATTTTTTACCCCAATTTTCAAGATTTTTGGTTCGGTAGATTTTTTTTGTGCTGTGATTATTAGGAAATACAGACTTTCTTTTATATATATAGATTGAGAATTTCAGGTTTTTGCGCCGAAGATATCGCCAAATTAGGAAAATTTGAAGTATCTCACGAACTACCTGGTTTAAAAAAATTTGCTTAGTACCATTCGATTCAGCATGAAAAATTACACTTAAATATGTTATCAGTTGAAAAATAACTACAAAATCCGATTTTTAAGGAATTTTTTAAAAGTTCGTTCTTTTTTTAACTCTCTTAGGGGTAGAATTTTCGAAAATCCCTTCTTAGCGGCACTCGACGTTATAAGAAGTATTTTTACCCCAATTTTCACGATTGTTGGTTCGGTAGATTTTTTTTTGCGCTGTGATTAATACAAAATCCAAACTTTTTTTTTATGTATATAGGTAAGGATCTAAAAATTTGAGGGTTTTGCGCCGAAGAAATCACCAAAGTAGGAAAATTTGAAGTATCTCACGAACTACTGGGTTAAAAATAATTTGCTTAGTACCATTCGGATCAGCATGAAAAATTACACTAAAATATGTTAAAAGTTAAAAAATAACTACAAAATCCGATTTTTAAGGAATTTTCTAATAATTCGTTCTTTTCTTTAATCCCGTTAGGGGTTGAATATTTAAAAATCCCTTCTTAGCGGCACTCGACGTTATAAGAAGTATTTTTACCACAATTTTCAAGATTGTTCGTTCGGTAGATTTTTTTGTGCTGTGATTAATACGAAAACCAGACTTTCTTTTATATATATAGATAAGGATTGAAAATTTCAGGTTTTTGCGCCGAAGATTTCGCCAAATTAGGAAAATTTGAAGTATCGCATAAACCACTGGGTTTAAAATAATTTGCTTATTACCATTCGATTCAGCATGAAAAAATACACTAAAATATGTTATCAATGCAAAAATAACTACAAAATCCATTTTTTAAGGAATTTTCTAATAGTTCGTTCTTTTTTTTAACCCATTTAGGGGTGGAATTTTCAAAAATCCCTTCTTAGCGGCACTCGACGTTGTAAGAAGTATTTTTACCCCAATTTTCAAGATTGTTGGTTCGATAGATTTTTTTGTGCTGTGATTAATACAAAATCCAGACTTTCTTTTATATATATAGATTGCCATATGCGTAAACTTCCATAAACATTAGTTAAATTATTATTATCAACAAAAGTACGAATTCTGCGTATAAAGCAGATTTAAAATTAAAACACTCGGGTAAAAATATCAAATCACATATAAAGGCAAATAAATAAGAAATCATTTGGCCTTACTCTTATAAAAGTCTTGAAACTTTTTATATACAGCAGAGACAAATTAAAGTTGATATCTTCGTAAAAAGAAGGAACTCATAAAATTTTTAAAACTATTATAGTAGAAATGATCATTATAATGCAAAATTTGCAAAGTCACAAATTCCATTTTTTTTTCTTTAAAATTTCCTTGTAGCATTGTTTTCACAGTTACTGTCTTATTAATTATACTGTCTGATTAAAAAAAATGCATTAAACAGGTGAACAATAATTTAAAAAATATCATTTCTATATATTAAAATAAAAATACTAGATCAGAAAAAAAAAATTCCTTATATCTGTGGTCAATGGACAAGTGACGAAAATAGAGTACTGCATCTAACTCTGAAATATTCTTCCGGTCTATCACACACAATACAAATGGTTTTTTTTTTTTTTCTTTTCTTTTCTTTTCCACTAATCTCTTTATTCCAATTGTCAAAAAGTTTGTTTTATATTAACTTGCACATCAGAATTTGAAAACTAGTCAAAACAGAAGATATATATTTCTTGTTAGTGAATCGCGGCTGTTATCTGCGGTTTAAACGTTTAAACATCCTACATTGAAATCTAAGTAAGAATACTAATATAAAGAAACAGCATACTTACTAAGAACAAAACTTGTATAAAATTAAAATTTCTTCATACCCTTTTTCGTTCCAACTGAACACGTTTCTATGTTTAATATTACGTTTCTTTATTTGAATTGAATATATTTGCCGGAGTGAAATTAATTTTCTATTATTTTAAGCAATTTATGCCTTCTGATTGGACATTTTTCGAAAATTTTGATCTTAGATTTCTGTTTTTTACGTATATTTAGATAAAACGGATTTATAAATTCCATTTCTAATATGAAAAAATACTAAGCACCATAGCTGCCAGAACTTTAGGTGTGAGTATTTCAGGTAATTGGTGTTTTTTCTGTATTTTTTGCGGTTGGGGGGGGGGGGGGGGCGTGAAAAAAGCAAAATTAAAGCGCATGAAAGCAAAATTTAAAGCAAATTTTTCTGTTTTAACGGAATATAAGCAAGGAAAAAAATAGTTCAGTTCACGGATTATTTTGCGAGCATGGAGTCATCCGCAGATTGGGTTATACCCGACCTGAACAAGTTAATTCTACATCCATTCAACCTGAACCAGTTTTAAAAAAGTAGATGACTCGAACTCGACAAACTTCGACCTAAAAGTATTCAATTCGAACCTAATCCCAACTCGAAATGCAAAAGAAAATTCCATCTTGTAAAGCAATAATGGAAAAATAGTCTACAATAATACTTCCAATATCAATTATATATTTTATGTAGAAAAAATTAATGTATTCATTGTATATGCACTCATTGACATTCAAATAATATAATTTTACATTTTAAATTATATTTCGAAGATACTTTTGAGAAATGAGGTAGAATCGAACCCATAAGCTGAAACAATTAAAACTAACCCGACTCAAAAAATAGAAGTCAATCCGAGCCTCTCCAAAAAATATTAACTTTAGCCAGATCCGACTCAAATCGCCAATCGAGTTGGGTTTAATTTCCCAAGGTGATGCAGAACTCTATCCGAAACGCAATCTCAGCCCGACATCTCCACATTTCGATCTGAACCCGAAATATTTCAACCTCAATTAGACCCCAAACATAACTGATGAAAAATATATCCACTGTAATGCAAATATGTAAAAATATATCTACAACTATATCTCCAGTAGGGTGTTTTTCGATTCAAACTGCTTATTTTCCGATTTATTTTTAAATTAATTTTTGCTATCAAATGCATCAAACTAGCAAATTATCTTATTCAGAAAGTACACAAGGTGCAGTGATTGTCGATTCTTTGAAAAATGCAGAAAATATTGCAAAAAAGAGCAATCAAAAACGGCATTTTGAACCGATTTTTTCGAAGCAGGAGATCTGGTAACGAAAAAAAGGGTGATACTAAGAAGATAATTGTTCATAAATCAAATTCTAATGAATTGAACGCAAAATGCCATCACATGGCACCTTATACGTCTCTTCAAAAATCACCTCAGCAAGTTTCATGTCTCTACTTTTAAAAATGTGTCTGAAATTGTATCGAAAAATTTCGAGCTGTTGAAGGTGGAAAAACTTTTTTCGAATACACTCTTAAGTAAAAAATCAGTATATATAAACTCATTAACATTCAATATATAATTTTTCAACTTAAAATAAATTTTGTAAATTCTTTTGAGAGATCGATCTTGAATCAAGAACAATAAGTGTCAACATCCAACTCGAACTTGAAACAATTAAAGTTAACCCAATTGGAATCCAACCCACAACGACAAAAGATTAGGCTCAAACCGATCCGATCCAGATTGAGAGTCATGTCAGGTTCAGTTTGCCCGACCCGATGCAGCATTCTACTTGTCATTCAAGACAGCCCCGACAAAACTTTAGTATAAATTTTATCTTTTTTGTTAAAAAATATACATGTACAGAGTCATTCATGTATCATCATATGTAGTCAACTGTATAAATTTGTATTTTAAGAAATTCGATTTTTTTTTTTTTTTTTGAAAGATCGGGTTTATCTGAAGCTCAATCTGCAAGAATCAAAATTCAGTCAGAAACCGATTCGTACCCAAAAGAATTCGTTTGATCTACCAGAGTTTAATATAAAAAAAAATAAAATAAAAAAAAAAAACTCCATATGTTGACCCAATTTTACGGGAACGAATTTCAAAAGTCAAAATATTTTCCCCGACGACATCGAATTTTGACCCCGATGGGGGGGGGGGGGGGCAGGTATGCCCGACGGGGGGCATATGCCCCCCGGTCCCCCCTCTGGCGCCGCCCTTGCTACCTCCGCCTATAGGCCCAGCCGACAGGGATTTTTATTTTATTTATTTACTTATTAGGTTACTTTTCAAAAAAAAAAAATCTATTTAAGAGTAAAATTGAAACGTAATAATATTAATAAAAGTTCTTGAAAATAAAAATACTCCGAAATAAAACAATCTCCTAAAAAATAAAAATACTTAAATGTTTTTCAATAGCAAATTTAAACTTTAATTACTACAAGAAAGATACAGATATTATTATTTTTTTTTTAAATTATCAACACAAAGTTTGAAAAAACGATTAAAAATATTTATTGGAATATTTTTGTTATGAAAAAACAACAGCAAATCATCAAGAAGCAATAAAAAGATTTGATTTCAATTACGATTTTTAGTGAATCATTTTTTTCAACAAAGATTACACAGCATATACGCCTATACAGACTCTAAAAGTGTAGTTCTGTGCTGCAAATTATTCAAATAATATCACAATATACACAGAGAATCGTCAAAAAATTCAAAGAATATTTTAAAATAAATACAGTTAACAGCGCATAATTTTAAAACTAACAACAATGGATAATAGCTAGAAATAATAGCTTATGCAATATAAATTACATGCGTTATAATAGCTATCACAGTATAATAAGTTTATGAAAGTGTAATAAGGTGCTTTAAAATACAATTACTTTAGCAATGTACGAATGTACACGAAAAATAGTAGTTGTAACAGGGCCGTAACCAGCGAGACATGCCAGGGGGGGCTCTGAAAAGTTTCTGGGGGGCTAATGTTTTTTAACAATCCATGTCTTAAGCAAACTAAATATAGCAAAAACTGATAAAATGGACCTGCCTATAGTGTCTAGAGTGTATAGAGTGTAAAACCTCTCTATAACAGAATTTTTCTATAAGGAAATTAATAAATGCAAAATACTTCATGATCATCGGAAAATAAATACTTTTTTTTTTTTTAATCAAAAATAAAACCTTTTTGAAAAACTACTGCAAGGTTTAAAATATTATTTTTACACAATATATTTAATAAGAAATTAAATTAAGAGAATGCGTATTTACCATGCGTATTATTATATTTATTTTTGTGTACATTAATTTGACTTTTTGGTGTCTATGTAAGTCCAGCCAAGTTCAATATAAGTGTCCAATAGATACATATCCAATTATCTATGAAATTTTTTCTGATTTAATATTTAGTTTAAAAATTTTAATCTTATCATTTTTGTAACATTTTATCTCACGTGTTTAAATGTATATTTTCAAGTAAAATTAGCAACTATAACTATGGTTAGTATGAAATAATGCGTTTGTACTGGCCATTATTGGGCTGGGGGGGGGGGGGGGAACCAACCAAACACACAGATTTTAAAATATGGGATTCTAAGTTAGAGTTGATTGATTTAAAATTAAATTTATTTTCGCAATGTTTTTGCTGAATTTTGTTATAATTTTTAAAGGACAATTATTTTTTTTTTTTTATCTTGGTTAGATTGGAACCGACTCCAAAAAATCAAATTAATGTACATAAATATTAATAATACACATGGTAAATACAATGCTCTTAATTTAATGTCTTATTAATTACAGTCGAGTCTCTATATAACGAAATCCACCGTTCCAGTAAAAAATTCGTTATATAGAGAAATTTGATATATAGAGAATGATGTTAAAAATCGTATTTAATGTGTGAAATTTGAACAAATATTATTTTTGATCTTTTGAATTAAGAATTTGAAATGTTTAAAAGTAAATATTAACCTAACATTTTATTTCTTAATTATTTAAGCTGTTTCAAAAAAAAAAAAAAAAAAAAAAAAAACAAAAAAAAGAACAGACATTTATTTGAAAATTTAATGAAAATCAAATAAGGACGACTTGCATTAATTTCAGACAAAGAAATCTGTAATTTTTTGTTGTTTTAATTTTAAAGTTGTTACGCTCTCAAAAAGAAATGCTCAAATTTTAGCAAGGAATGAAAAATTGTAGTTAACATTTCTCTCCATTTGAAGGAATCTCATATGTGTCTCTCATTGATTCCTCTCTTACATGTGTATCAATCCAATTGGCTCTGTTTTGAGAATGATGTGGGAAGTGGGATGAATTCGTTGGATTTAAAGAACAAGGAGAGAAGTAATATATACAAAAACTCAGCACTGGCGATAAATCAAAAATAAGTGATGGAAAATTGATTCCATATGATTTCTAAGCTTTTTAAAACTGAATAAATTAAGACCAATTTATGAAAAAAATCGTTATATGGAGATAGATATTTCGCTATACAGAGACTGTTTTTAATATAATCATGCGAAAAGGGGACCGTTCCCACTAAAAATTCGTTATATAGAGAAATTCGATGTATGGAATTTCTTTATAGAGAGACTCGACGGTATTATGAAAAAAATACTTTGCAATAGTTTTTGAAATCGGTTTTCTTTTTGATAAAAAAAAAGTTTATTTTTTAGTTAAAAATTAACAGGTTTTTTTTGCTTATGTTATGGTAGAAATTACATACTTAATGAAACTTACTTTATTATTCTTATTTTAATTTCCTACTTTTAATATCTTCAACTAATGGCAAATCGTAATTTATTAAATTTTATTAATATTTTATTTTCTAATACTATAATTATTTATTAATATTTCATACATCAAATAATTGCAGATATTTTTGTCGTAATCTTATAATAAACTTTTGCTTAATTTTTTATTGTTATATGACAAATTGAAAAAAAAAATGTTTTCATTTAACACACAAACAAAAATTAAATACAAGATGAATGTAGATTCTACCATTGCAGAATTCAGTTTTGCCTCCGATTAGAAAAAAAAAATCAATAGAAGCTTTTTAGATGGGCGACCCCGTTTAGATTGCAATGAACTAACTTCATTTTTCTTGTGTTTATTAATATAATAGCAAACAGAACGGCGTGAAATACCCAATTTAATAGCAATTTCTCTCTGAGACATTGGAATTGCGGAATAATAAAGAGATGCAATTTGACGTGCTACTTCTTCATTGACTAGATTCATCAAAAACGGATTTTTTCTTTAGTTTAAACGCTTTTTTATAGACTCCGAGTAAAAGGAAATGCAATTTAACAATAAAACGAATGGAATCCCGTCGAATTCGACGAATGAAATGTTTAAAAGACCCGATCGATTTGGTTTTAAAAAAAGCAAAAGTAATTACATTATTGAATCAATATATAATAAATATATTTACAAAGTAAATGTCAAATTTGCCAGTTACAATTTTGCATTCATATATTCGCACATCTACAGTTAAAATTGTAATATGAGTGCCGGCGAAATCCAGAAATTTTATTTTATATGCACTCACAGAAAAATAGCTTTATTTAAAAAAAAAAAAAAAAAAAAAAAAAAATAATAATATCGGGTACTACTAGGTTATCCCATCGACCAAAAAATTATCGCCAAACTATAAGATTAAATGCCAATATTGGATGATCGTGAATGTCACATTCAATGACATTAAATACGATTCATGTGTTTAAAATGTCATTAAGTGATTTTTATTAATATTTTTATTAATATTCTACTAATTATTTATTTTTTCGTTATTTAAAATAAAAATTATGTCAATATGTATAGTTGGCTATTAATGTGGCGATTTGTATAATTTGGCGAAATTGGTCGACGGGATAACAGAGTAGTACCTAACATCGTTATGAGTAAAAATACAATGTTTTAAATAGTGACGTCATTTTCTCTTCAAATGTTCTTTAAAAGTTACTGTTTGTGAAAAAGGCCTCCATAATAATATTGTAATTCCCTTTTATCTGGTTGCTGAATGACATAATTTTCCTCATTTGAAATTTCTCTTATTTTGATTTAGACATTAATTTTTATCATAAATTATTTTCTGTCATTTTATTTACATTACTATTTTATTTACATTTATATTATTAATTATTTACATTATTAATATTATTTCTCAGTAAATATATATTTTTTTAACTCAATTAGTGCATAATTATACGCAATCATTTTAGAAAATAAATTTTTATTATCGAGAGAAAAGCTAAACTATGTTGCCACCATTTTGAAGAAATGTCATGAAAAAGCTTTTAAAATTAAAAATAAAATATAAAAATGGAAATAAATTAAAAAATAATTAAAATGGGCATAACTGCAAATAAATAGCTTTCATTTAAAAAAATAATTATCAAAATCGGTTGACTAGAAAATTCAGGGCTGATGACACGACATTTTTAGCTTGTCTGAAAGAAATAGCATCGGATACTAAAAAAAAAATAACTAAAAATAAAATAAAATAAACTTTTTTTTTTCTAATGTACACCCTTGTAACCCATAACAGGAAACATTTACTGGCTTTTTTTATTGCACGTGTATAAATTGACATTTTTTATCTTTTTAATTTTCAAACGTTCTAGTTTCCAAGTGATATTTCATCGTTAACTAAATCTACTGATAAGTACGTATTGTCAACAAGCAAACCATTAAAATTTAGAAACATGGGTTTTTAATGACTATGTCTTAGTCCAGATTTTGAACATCGCTTGACTAATTATCGGTCAACATGAACACCATGTGTCCATTTCCATTCATTCTGCGTAAGATCGTTGCTTTGAAAATATAACGATGTACTAACACATGTGGTGACCAGTTAGTGCATCTGGACTTAATTTTTTTCAGGAGAAAGAAATATTCCTTTAAAATGTGTTTCGAGAAATGCATTATACCGCTAGCAAGATAACAGAAAACAACTAATCTAATAAGGTACCGAATACAAAATTCTTGGCGTATTCCCATTTTATTCAAAAGCAGTTAAAAGATCTAAAAAATTTCTCTTACTTTTTTTTTTTTTTTTTTGAGAAAAGTTAAAATATGGATTTTGTTTAAAAAAAAAAAAATAAAAAAAAAAAAAAAAAGGTAGAAAGTAAAGAAATCGTTAGAGGGGGCTCTAGAGGACGCTAGGGGGGGCTCAGCCCCACCTGCCCCCCGTCTGGTTACGGGCCTGAGTTGTAATAACACATTCTAAAATTACAGTCGATATAAAGATTTAAAAAAAAATAGATTTTGATAATTATAATAACACATCCTAAAATTGTAGTCGATATAAAGATGACATAACATTCATGAAAATAAGAAAATAGAAATTAAATCAGAAAATAATCACCGTTGGTATCATAAAAAAAAAACTACACATCACATTGAAAAAAATCTCAGACTCAGAGATAAAAAATAATGTTGATAAAACTATTGCTAAATATTTACGTATAAAATTTCAAATTGTCAAGAAAAACACTCTAAAAAAGATAAAAGTATTTTCTAAATACCTCATCAAAATTTCTGAAAAATTCCAATGCTCGTTTATTAATTCCCTTACGCCCTCTTCTCCTTTTTTACATTAATATCTTAAACAATGAAAAAAAGCATATATTTCACACTAATTTAGAAAAAAATATGCAATTCAGATTTCCGCCAAAGTTTACAGGCATTTTAAGCCATTAAAGAATAAAAACACGAATATCACTTATTAGTATCAGCATTTTGCAGATAATCAGACACTTCACTTTATAAAGTTTTGGACTGAAGCTATAAGTTTATAATCTTTACATTTTTCAGCTAGGCACAGAACAGCTGTTATTATTTCTGGCTCCAATGTATGCATATTATCTTGCAAGATGCCTGAACATATATTTTTCAAGGACAGCACTCGAAACTCATCAGCAATTTTATAAATTTCTAAAATTTCGTCAATCTCGTGTTCTAACAATTTTCCGCTATAGGTATAATAAAGTACGCCTTTTAGTATATTGTTTTTTATTTTAGAAGCATCTAAAGATCTTGAGCCTTCTAAAAACTCTTTACTTTGAAATATCGTTTGCAACACATACGATTTTGCACCCAGAATATAGGTATGAAGTCTAAATTTTTCTTCATTGCAAGTAAGAGTCAAATCGCTGTAAATTCCAGTTTCAAGCAGAGTAGTCATATTATCAGACAGCATATTATAATGTCTTTCAGGGTCAATGCATATGTTGTTATGTACCTTGCCATCAACTATCGTTGAATGTATTACACCGTCAATAGATGCATAAAAATTGCACACTATAAGAAGGTTTCTCTCACAGTTTGCTGTAATGTTTTTTAAGATATCCTTTCGTAAAAAGTCTACAAAGCAAACTACGTTAGGCGAGTCACAGCACTCCTTTCTGTGTACATGTCGTTTTCCTTTTCCATCTAGAAATGATATTTCGACATAGGAAATTTTCGGAAAATTTTCCCCTTGATTTTCTACAGAAAGAGACATATCACCACTTTTTTTGTTCAAACCACTGGGATATAGATGCAAAATAAAGTTGCGATTGGATGGGTCTTCTCGGGTACTTGAAGAACATCTTATGGCATCTAAATTCGCAATTTTTTCAACAGGAATAATGTACTGAAAGCTAGATTTCTCCATTTTATATTCTGAGTGCAGTTCAAGCTCATCACATTTATAGTACTCTTTTAACTCTGTAATACATAATTTCGTTATACAGTCCAACATTGCATAGGTTGGGTTTCGTAGCACATAATCGAGATTGCCACTATATAAAAACCCCAAAACTTTTTTTGCAGCAATCTCATCTAGTTGTAATGGCAATATCACTTCGGATTTTCCTTTTCCAATAGCTGTTTTTAACACCCTACTTCGAGAAGACAAAATTCCTTTGTGGCCAACCATTTTGAAATCTCCACTGCGAAGTTTTACATCATAGTTTTTTCTTACTGCGTACAATAGTCTGAAATCGTCAGATAAAGATTTCAGCCCTTGATGTTTGGGCCTTTTGTATATTTGACTATCTTTGTTGGATACAAATATTATACTGCGTATGATTAAGGTATCTTCTTCACCAAAGCGGATATTTTTTACAAGATCAGAGGCATCACATATTTGTACTGAAACACGTGTCTTCTTTGATAAGTCAGCCTCGATTTGAACTGGAGTTTTGAAGAGCGGGTGAATTATCATCCAACTCACCCACAATGGCTCTTTTTCCGCATCACTATTCATATTCACCAAATAAGCAACTACAGGATGTCTTCTGTCAACATGGTTGACTTTTAGGAATAAGCGCCATTTTGTACACTTCTTTGCATTTATAGTAAATACAGGACTGCCAATGGTCCAATTTTTGTCGCAGGTTGTTGCAAACATGTTTTTTATTTTCCACTCAACTTTACAAATGCCGAAATTTCTCACATTATCACGTTTATCAGCCATTATTAAGATTTTAGATGAGAGTTATTCATTTATTAAATTATGCAATGGTCTCTTTCTTGGAGAAGATTTGCCGTATGATACAATAAATGCATCAAAACTCTTTTGAATTCATTTCTATGCGTAGGATAACTGTGCTTATGTATGCCACTAACCTTGACGAAAACTAAGTAAAAATCTATGTTTGCAAAAGCGTCTCTCAACTTTTACAGTTCAAACTAGAATCATGTCCTTACTGCACAAACTCCATAAAAGAGATAAAAACAGTTGAGGGGAAGAAGGGAGTTACTTGAAAGGATTACTGTCCATCAGCCTGTTTCTATTCAAATCAGTTCCGTCAATAGACTTGTTGTCATATCTCAGAGCTTAGATGAAGTATGTGAGAAACATTTGAATGATATGTGCGTTGGCAGAAGGAAATGCAGAGAACAGCAAAATTTTCGAATGGGAATGCATGAGAAGTACGTTACATCATTACAATCTAAACCGCATTTTAAAAAAGAGATAAACTTGAAATAAGCTAAACAACTACTGCTAAGTAAAAATGTCTGTGCTAAGCAATTTTTAAGGCGGTTCTCGGAAGAAGGAAAAAAAATGTACATATATATATAAATAAGCATGGCATGATTATTGAAATGGTTTGTAATAAAAGTTTTTTTTTTAAATTAATTATATCTTGAGCTGTAAGCTACTGTTACAGATGACAAGTTATTTTCCTCTATCGCGTTTAAAAATTCGATTCGAACAGCCAATTTTGAGAGCATTTTCTGAATAATCTTTTACGAAAAATGTAAAATAAATAAATAAATAAAATCAATTGCACAGATTCTGAATATGAGTACCAGCAAATTTCATGCCTTTTTCTAACCAAAATTAATTTAAAAATGTGTCAGAAAATAAACAGTTTGGACTTGAGAAAATATATTAATATATCTCTGCAAAAATCAATGTCCGAATGCAACAAACATGTAACAATTTATTGTTTAAAAAATGTACTAAGATTGCATTTTTATGATTATAATAAAATTATTTTAGTATTTAGAGTCATGAGATTACATGTAGAATTACTATTTTTTTTTTTTTTTTTTTTTTTTTTTTTTTTTTTTCCCTTTCTCGAGAGACGAAAACACAAAAAATTCCTATTAAAAACGGATACTTTCTTCTCTATGACAGTGTAATACCTTTCGAAAAATTCGAGTCTGAACATTAGTAAAACTTGCGATAATTTCTCGTCTTGTTTTCGTAAGGAAACAAATAAGTTTCCAATTTTTAATTTAGGCATGTATAACTCAAAAAGTATGTTGATTTTCAACTCGGATAAATTCAATTAATCATTCATTAATTATTTCAGTTATTTAGGATTGTAAACGAGCCTTCTATGATCTTTATCATCCTTTCTTTTATTTTAAACATTTGAAAAATTGTTGTTTATGTCGATCTAGAGATATATTAGGCATATCTAAATCTTGCGATGCCCTATTTTAATCTTTTTCTGATTGGTCAATGTTTAATAAATAGCGTACAGCGTACGTAATTATATTATTCTGTTATTACGTAAGCACATTTACTCTGCTGTAAATCTAGTAGCCCTACTATTTTCCCTTTACTTTCAACGGAAATGAAACACGTCTGTTGTCCCGATAATAAAAAAAAGTATTAAAAACTATAAAATAATAATAATAATAATAATAACTCAAAAAAGAAATTGTGATACAGCTTTTAAACAAATTATATTCAAAAGTACATTTTTTCTCCTATACGACGGTGTAAAAATTGAAAATGTGCGATGTTTAGAAGCTTAAAAATTTGCAGTACCGAAAATTGTAAAACTGAAATTTCATTTAAAATTTGAAAGTTATTGCCATTCGCAGAAGGACGTATTTGTTACGTACAGATATGTTTGTCCTTTATAATATAGAAAGGGTAGATATATTGGCGCCAACTTATGAAAAATATTGGATGGACTCAAAAATATTTTGGTAAAATAATACGACCAGTTTGTTCTTTTTTGAAGGGTGGGCAAATGGTGAAAGAGGAGAATTTAATTTAAAGTTAAGCTATTATGTTTTAATAAAGTTGCAATTTTATTAAATTACAATCTGGTGCGTTTTTCGATACAAAGATAACTAATATTTATTGTAATATCCCCATGTCATGAATATGACTACAAATTGAAATAGCAAAAAGTTAAACATGGACATTTCAGTCATTTTAGATTTGAGAGAGTCAGTTGGAGAATTATAACACATGGTCATTGACAAAATAAATTTTGTTCAAATAAATAAAAATAAAAATATGATGAAATAAATAAATAATAGAACAATGAAAATGGGGCATGCTAGGATTCTAAATTATTGGGTAGGCTCAGGCCCCATGGGCCCATATAAGTTGGTGCCACTGTAGATATAAATATATAAGAAATTGAACGAATTTAGAAAGGAAAAAACACTATCATTTTTTTTTCTTAATTAATAAATCTTTTAGGAGGAAGATGACTATAAATGATGATAAAAAATCTCTTCGAGATTGTTGACCTTAATTTAATTTTAACTGTAAAGTAAACATGCCTTGTTTACAAAAAGGAAAGGTTTTTTTTCCTTTCTTTCTTTCTTTCTTTTTTTTTTAATATAGATTTTATTTATAAGTCTTAAATTTTAGTCTTTGAAAAAATCATTTTCCAAATAATTATTGTAATTTGTTAAATTGCTTTTTTTTTTTTTTTTTTTTTTTTTTTTTTTAAACTAAAAAATGACAATTTTTTCTTTGTTATTATTATTATTATTTGTTGAGGTACAGTAAGGTACAGTAACAATCAAGGTTCTCGCTGGCCTTTTTTTTAACTAAAAGAATGACAATTTTTTTCTTTATTATTATTCGCTATTTGGAAAATAGTTGTTGTCCTCGGTAGAGAACTGGGAAATCTGAAGCATATCTGAATCTTTTTATTGCTTCAATTCCGCAACTTTTTTTTCGGTTTCTGATTTGGTGCCACGATGACAGAAAAGTAATAAAAACATTTAAAAATAATAATTTGAAAACAATTTGTGATAATGATTTCAAACAAATTTTATTTAAAAGTGCATTTTTTTTCTATGCAACACTTTTTAAATTTAAAATGTGCGATGTTTAGAAGGTTAAAAATTTCCAATTCCGATTATTGTAAAACTGAAATTTTATTTAAAATTTGTTTATGATTGGTCCAGGAATATTAATGTTTAATCCATGTCATACGTAATATGAGGCATTCAGAAGTCTCTCTCACTATTTTTTTTAACTATTTGGAAAATAGTTGTTGTCCTCGGTAGAGAACTGGGAAATCTGAAGCATATCTGAATCTTTTTATTGCTTCAATTCCGCAACTTTTTTTTCGGTTTCTGATTTGGTGCCACGATGACAGAAAAGTAATAAAAACATTTAAAAATAATAATTTGAAAACAATTTGTGATAATGATTTCAAACAAATTTTATTTAAAAAAGTATTTTTTTTCTATGCAACACTTTTTAAATTTAAAATGTGCGATGTTTAGAAGGTTAAAAATTTCCAATTCCGATTATTGTAAAACTGAAATTTTATTTAAAATTTGTTTATGATTGGTCCAGGAATATTAATCTTTAATCCATGTCATACGTAATATGAGGCATTCAGAAGTCTCTCTCACTATTTTTTTTAACTATTTGGGAAATAGTTGTTGTCTTCGGTAGAGAACTGGGAAATCTGAAGTATATCTGAATCTTTTTATTGGTTGAATTCCACAACTTATTTTTCGTTCTCTGATTGTTGCCACAATGACAAAAGAAAAGTAATAAAATATTTAAAAAATAATAATAATTTCAAAACAAATTGTGATAAAGATTTCAAACAAATTTCTTTAAAAGTGCATTTTTTTCCTCTACACAACGGTGTAATAATTTAAAATGTGCAATGTTCAGAAGTTTTAAAAAATTCGCAGTTCCGAAAATTGTAAAACTGAAATTTCATTTAAAATTTGTTTATGATGATCCAGGAATATTAATGTTTAATCCATGTCGTACTATGAGGCGTTCAGAAATCAATCTGATTAACTCCATCTAATAAAAATGCACATTTTAAACCTTTAAAGTTGTATATCTATAAACTATTATTTTTTATCATTGGTCTAGGAATATAAATGTTTAATCCAGGACCGAAACTAGAGGGGGGGGGGGGCACGTGCCCCGGGCGCCACCAGAACAGAAGGTGAAGGGGGCGCCAAATTAAGATTTTGTTTGCCGTGTTTGATATAAAGAATGCCCCCCACATATATAAATTTGATATATGTGGGGGGTGGGGGGCGCCAAAATCCATGTTTGCCCGGGCGCAAAAAAGGTTAATTTCGGCGCTGAATCCATGTCGTACTATGAGGCGTTCAGAAGTCAGTCTGATTAACTCCATCAAATAAAAATGCACAGTTTAAACAGTTAAAGTTGCATATCTATAAGCTACTGTTTTTTTTCACAATATTTTGATTATACTCATTATTTGTCTTATAATGAAGGTAATTCATAGGTTTTGTATAGATATATAGGAAATTTTCAACACAATCATGACATTACCTGAGTTAAAAAAAAAAAAAAAAAAAAAAAAAAAGGAGGGGGGGGGGGTAGTTGGATGGATTTCTGAGCATTATCTACAACTCTGTTATTACATAAGTCGCGTTTTTGATCATATCTTTTTTTGTTGCAATTTACCCCTAACAGAAAAAAAAAAATGTAGTTAAAATGCATTTGAAAAAATATAAATGAGTGATTTCTGATAAAACTAGGAATTATTATAAAGTATATTTAATTTTAAGTATTTATAATTCTGTTACAAATAAATGAAGTTATTTGAATCGTTAAATAGCCCGATTTTTTCGAGTTTCTTGACGTCATATGCATACTTAAGTTGTTTAAGTCTTATAAATGCTCTATTCTCCAGCAGATGTAAGTGATGTCATTTTATATAATAAACTAAAAGGGTGTCTTATAAATCTTAAAACTAAAATATGTTTTGCTTAGTTATTATTATTATTATTATTATTATTATTATTATTATTATTATTACTTTTTTTTAATTATTAACGAAATTCTTTACCTTTTTATTTGAATAGGAAATCGAAATGTATGAAATCGTTGTAAATAAAGAAAAAGGTAAACAAGTTGTGAGAAAAAGAAACCCACGGAAGCGATTATTATTATTATTATTATTTTACATATGGAATTTGTTTAAAAATCTAAAATTTTAGTCTTTGGAAATATCATTTTCCAAATAGTCATTGTAATTTGTTTAATTACATTTTTTTTTTTTTTTTTTTTTTTTTTTTTAACATTTGTGTGTTAAAATTTTATTATTATTATTATTATTATTATTTGTTTCAAGGTACAGTAAAAATCATGTTTCTCGCAGTCTTTTGACTGGCTTTGTTGATCAGTTGTTATATTTATCCAAAACTCGACAATAGACGTCTGTCTGAAATAAATATTACTGACAATCATCGCTCTATCCTATTGTCATTTTCTTTGACTACCTGTCATTACTGATATATTTATTAAATGTTTATCATCAGGTTTTTCTGGTCTCTTTGTCTGATGATCACTCAAAAGCCCAAATTCTCAGAAGCATGAACTTTTAGAACTCTGAGATTGTATGAACTTTTCCAGATTTCTTTTAATAATCTCTTCACATGTCGTTTCAGCGTTTTAAGCATTGATTTGTCTCTAAAGCTTCTGATTTATATCCCTAGGAAATCCCTTTTCATTACTTACCTCTCTCCTAAGGCTTTGAATATTTTCGGTGCAAATGTCTGGATTTCACTCGATTACTCTAACACTATAAACATGACAATCAAACGGTAACATGTGATGTCAAATCATAACAATACGTTATTGTTGTGGTTTTATCTGTTAGTTAGATGACATACCTTTCAATACTCATGTAGCCATATTTCACGGAAAAGTAGCAAATTAGCAAGAAATGCATGTTCTTTTGACTTTAATAACACACACACAATGAAAAAAAAAGAGAACATAATTATAAAAAAAATATATTAAAAATAACAATACGTTAAAATCGTTCATATAAATGTATATATATATATGTATACAATCTACATTACAATCAGTATTTTCATTCAAAATTAAAATTAATTCTTAGCCTTGGGAGGAATAACTTAACACATCTCAGTGCAAGATTATTAAAGTTTTTCCATCCATGTAAGGGCCCATATAATCAGCAACCATAAAAATATATGCTGATTTAAAAATTAAAAAAATTTCCAATGTTAAATGTCTTCAACCTAGGGGCCTCGCTAAGAAGGAGACAGGGGGAGCCCCTCCCCCCAAACGTTTGCACATGCTGTTACAATTCGCAAATTAGTTCAAAACTTTAATAAAAACTACAATAAATTTTCTATTTATGATAGATTTGACGAAACTTACCAATATAATTAGAAATATTATTAAGCTTTTTTACAAATAAAAACTATTTTACATTTTTTAATTGTGATGATTTGGTAAAGTTATAAAACTAATTGGGAAACGCCGAGAACTATATATGTTTGCTTTTCACTGAGTTGGCAAATACTGAATTTTGACTTGGCAATTTAAGGCCAATTTAAATTTAATTTTCTCCCCCACCAATAAAACGTCTTCGCGAAGGCCTTGCTTCAACCTAAAACAAAATCAACTTGTTGGAAGAATTTATTTGCAAGTTTGAACAGCTAAGATAAAAAAAATACTGTTTTCTTGTTTTTGTTTTAAAAAGTGCATTGTCTTCCTCTCACCCCCAATAGCACTCAGGTAACATGGTTGATGAGGGAGTTTTTTTTAATGTTTTAAAATTTTCTTTGCCCCTCTTCACATAATCAGAGGGCTTATGTCCTTTCCCCCAGATTTGGGTTTTTGTTCGTCGCATGCAGTGGAAAAAAAAAATAAAGATATGTTATTATCTATTCCTTTTATAGGACCATATAACGGCAGATTTCGAATATATCGTCAGACTGTTTCGAAACTAAAGATAGGTTTCGACGATTTTCTACTTTAACCATCGAGGTTTACTTTTGATTATGTTTCTAGCCTTTTTAATCTCTCAAACTGTTTCTTCTGGATTAGTCTTTCTTAACTTTAAAATTGCTCAAATTCGAAGGAAATTTGAATACATTACTCATACAAACGACAGCATTTATTTTTATTAGTTATTTAATCATTGTATATTATCTTCGTATTAGTTTTCATTCTGTATTAATATTTTCAGAGATTGTAAGCATTTTCAACTACAAAAATGAAATATTTTTTCAAGATTGTGTAAAAATTGCAAAAAAAATATTTTCTTTTATTCTTTATAATAATAATACAACGTATAAATAAATATTAAATATATTAAATATATATTAAATATAAATACAACGTATAAAATAAATTCTTAAACCGTTTACGATGGTAACATACTTTACTGTACAAAATATATACAAATCAAATGCAGATTTCAGATTTGGCATTTGTTTTAAAATGAGATATATGTATCTTAAAATATTAAATTTATTTTTAGTATAATCCCCTTTTCCTGTAAGATATATTTAGAAAAATGTTACCCTGCGTTTAAGAGGGAAATTTAAAACAAAACTATTCGTTTAGATTAAAATTTGCTGTGTTATGATGCGTTGAATTTTATGATATTTCAATATTTTCCAGCGTTAAAAACGGAAAGACACTTTTTTTTGCTATCCCGTCTTGAACATAAAAAAATTATAATTCTGGCAAAGGCACGATAAAACCATAGAAAGGCCCCAGGAACTATTATTCATTTGGGGGCTGTTTAACAAAAAAATAAACATCCTTTTATGCCTTAGAATACAGACATATAGATATAAAATATCCAGTTTTGTTTTTAATCTTAACTAAAAGTTCAAATTATTATTGACTATAAACAGTACAACCTGAAAATATATTTCAAATATCAGCTTCTCAAAAACTGCATACAAAACTAACCCATTTCCATCTGGTGCTGTCTCCGAAAAGAATACAACACAATTTCACGGAAAAACTATTTGAAATGGAATTTTTCGATCCCTTGCAATTCCATCTTAGAAGGTTTAATCGTAATATACTTTTGCCTTGGATAAAAAAAAAAAAAAAAAAAAAAAAATATGAATTAATTCTACTTAGAAAATAAATTTTCTTTCCGAATTATATACATTTTCGACTTTTCAAAAAAAAAAAAAACATCTTTTTTTAGGTTTTAACTAAGAAGTAAATGGATGATATTCTTAAAACGAATATCCGAATATACAATAAACTCTGCCTAACGTAGAATCGATCGGAATGAAAAAAATTCTGCACCAGATAATATTATGCTTCAGACAAATTTTACTCTATGTCTATGGGTTCGCAAGGGACTTGAAAATCTTTCCAAGTTAGACAGATTTCCGTAAACATAGAGTTCGCCTTACAGAAGGTTTCATCTTTGACCTTGTGCCCTTACGGACACGTGTCTGCTTAGCTGATGACGAGCTGTATTGTTTTAAGTTTTATATTCAAAACGAATCCTGCATTGTTTTTTCATTTTACGGTGAGTGTAATAAAATGTATTATTTCAATTAACTGTAATTTGCTTTTAGTTTACAATTTTAACCTAAATATCCAAATTCTAAAATGTAGCACGTAATATTCTAAAAATAACTATTATTTCTACAAGTCAATAGTTTAATAAAAAGCATTTATACGAACCAGACAGTGTTGCTTCGTCAAAATTGAGATCGAATTTGCCGGAAAGGAATCCAACTACCATGAAAGTGACAGTAGCTGCTAAAATGCCAGCAAATGCATCGACAAAGGTGGATACAGAAGCACACCTTTAAAAAAAGAATCGATGTATGAAAAACTTATTTGGAATCATTGTTAGTAAATGCATCCATCCATACACATATACACATGCATATTTATTATACACAAGAGAAAAACTGTTTTGTTGAAACAACTAAATTTTAGTAATTTAGCTCCAACCAAATATTTTCGTTGAAATGACCAAATTGTGGTTGGGCGGATCGAATGGTTCTGCTAATTCATCAAAAGTTTGGTTGGGGCTATATTAACTAAAATTTAGTTGTTTCATCAAAATATTTTTTTCCGTCTATATAAATGGTATTCCAAAAATATTGAAACAAATTTTAATAGGAAGAATTCTTGGGAGATTTTACTTTTATCATATACCATTTTTAAGATGTCTCCATTACATGGAATATGGATTAATAATACTAATGGTAACTGAAACATTTAAATACAACAAACAAAGGTTCAGTAAAAGCATAAATGTCGCAGCTTTGCAGCACTTCTGTATAAATAGAGATTCTAAACATTAAAAAAAAAAAAAAAAAAAACTAAGATAAGATTTTTTGGTCTGAAATCTTCCGTAAAAGTAAAGATTAATGTTCTATAGAAATTCATTTGGGCTGGGCCGAATCAGGCCGAATTTTTAGTTTTTTTGCCGGGCCGAGCTCGGACCTTGTTTTAAGCTATTATATCGGGCCGGGTCGGGCCGCTAAAATTTCTTTACGTTCCGGACCGAATCTTTTTTTCTATGGTTCGGGCCTGGCAATTACTGCCCGTGCAGACCTCTAATATGAAGCACTTAAATGACATGTGACAGTATATGGAATTTATGCTTATTTTAGTTTTAAATAATATGGTAAAATAAATGAGAATAATACAAATAAGTTCGCAGCACAATGATCTCACCGGAAGGTTTTGAAGCCAGTATCGTTTCTGCCGCCGAATATTATTAAGCCACCCATTCCGATTCCAAGAGAATAAATACTGTTTTGCGCAGCCTCAGACCACACCTGAAAAAGTATTTTTTAAATATACATTTCAGATTTTATAAAGTAAATAATTAAATAAAGTAGTTAAGCAGATAAAATCTATACATATATGTAATTAAAAATATCTGTTTATTTATATAGTAAAGAGTATCGAATACGAACATCAGAAATAAAATAAATAAATACAGCAGCTTTAAATGAAAACAAAAGCGAAAGTCATGCACCAGGCTTAGATTGTGAAACATTTTTAAACAAAAACAGAATGTTGTTAAGATTTTTTTTCATAAAATAAAATGAGATATCTAAATAAACAATAATAAAAAGCACATAAATCTGTAAAAAAAAATATTTTTAGTAATTTTCACAGTAATGTATGCGAATTTTTTCATGCAGCTTTGTATGTGATCTAAATAATTTATATGCACCATGTAATACACTACAAATGAATTAAATTTAAAATTGCAAATCAGAGCCAGTGGCGTAGCTAAGGGGGGGGGGCGTCCGCCCCGGGCGCCGAGGCCTAGGGGCGCCAAATTGAGAGAAATTGTTATATATCTATATTGGAGTGGGGGCGCAAAATTTCTTGCTGGCCCCGGGCGCCAAAAAACATAGCTACGCTACTGATCAGAGCTAAAAATGGTTTCCCACGGGGATCGTATTACATACGAAAAATTTTATCATTCCTATCAAAACTCTTAATCAGTAATCTACATGATCAAACTATTAAGAAATATGCTATAGAAAGGTATGATGAAGATATTATTTTTAAAATAGAGTAGGAATAATAAATTTTTTCCTATAAAATGCGACCCCTGCTTCTACAGCAAATTATTGATCATAGTCATTCTTGTAACCGAATCTTTTGGTGTAGCTCTGTAAATGACCAATAAATGCTGTGCATTTTGAAATCTGCAGAAGACGTATTCTAGTACACAGGACTGATGCATATCAATTTCATTATGATTAAAGTATCGTAACACCATAACAATGCACAACAAGCAATTTTTGCTCAGAAATCACAATGTACAGAAATTTTTTAGGCATCCGCATAAACGAACAATAAATGCTACTTATTTTACACTACAGAGAAAGGCCATTGTTGTCCACTTCCATGATGTATAGAAATTTCATTATATTTGAAAAAGTTGTACCATTCTTTAAATGCCCGCAAATGATTTTTCCGCAATAGACCATAATGTAACGGAATTGTTTTGTGCACTGTGCACCGGTATAAAACGCGGCCGTGTCTAAGGAAATGCATAGGAGGGCTCGCCCCCTTCCCTCTAAAACATTTTGAACCTTTCCTGGAAAAGATTCAAAGGTCACTAAATGAATTTATGTTCCGAAAATCCAAATGAAATTCTGTTCTAAAATCTAATTTAGCTTTGAGGCCCTTTCCCAGTTTTGCAGAAATACTAAATTGTAACTAAAATAAGTATTTCAACACTCGCTCATTCTGTTTGCACATATGAAGCTAACATGATATTATTATTGCACTAGTACACTCGAATTTTTCCTCACTATATTCTTTTCTTAGCATAGAATGAAGTTATTACAGCAGTTTAAGAAGAAACATAGCACCTACAGTGTGAATAATTCATCTTTCTGCGTCAGAGAGAGAGAAAGAAAATATGAACCCCCCCCCCCCCTCCTATTATTCACTTCTAGCTATGGCCCTGGTATAAACGAGAGATAAAAGAACACCCTTCATTTTCAATAACGATAATTCTATAAAGAAACTCAATAACATTTATCAATTATATGGCAATCGGAATATGTTTATGAGAATTAGAACGCGATGATATTGACGATTATTCGTATGTTGATGATGTTATACTATTTAAAATAAATTCGAGTTGATATACATTCAAATATTTATTACATTTATATTGCACAGCAATATTTTGAAGAATTCTTATTGGAATAAAATTAATATGAATTCCAAAAAATTCTGAAGTGTACCGTCCCATTAAGCATTTTAAATTTATGCCTTAAGGCAGGTCGCATACCGAGGCACCTCATGTCTCCTGGGTTGCGGACATAATCCCCGGGGACAAAATCCCCATTGACAAAATCTCCACCGGACAAAATCCCCGCCGGACAAAATCTCCACCGGACAAAATACCCTCTTTTCTGAATAAAAGCTCTATTTTGCCCAAGTTTCAATTCATCAGAATTTGATTAATAAACATTTTCTCAGTATGACCATTTTTTTCTTCAGCTTCGGTTCAAAACGCTAACTTTGACAACATTTTTGCAATATTTTCCACATTTATATATATATAAAAAAAAAAAAAAAAAAAAAAAAAAATGACAAGCACGTTACATTGTGTAGTCTCTAAATAAGGAAATTTGCCAGTTTGATAAGTTTGAGAGCAAAAATGGATTTAAAAATAAATCAGAAAATAAGCAGTTTAGATTGGAAAGTGTGTTCGTAATTATATAATTACGTAGCACCTATATAGTCCCTAAAGTCATCGTCTGGTCCGCCAGTTTGCTCAAAAATAACCCAGCCGAATGGTTTGAAACTTAATACAGATAATCGTTGCAGATTTTTGTTGATTCGTATAAAATTTTATGAAAATCGAATCAAATCGTAGTTTTATCATTTTCCTGCATCCAAAGATATGAAAACATGGAGAATTGGGAGCAGGAAAACGTAACTGTAAATCTGCTAGTCAATCGCTAAAATCGGGTTTTTGGTTGTTTTCAAACAAGATATGACTTGGCAGACCAATTGCATTTTAAAATTCAGATAGAAGTTTAACTAACTTTAGAATCCCCAGCTTTCTGCTATTACAATAAATAATTAGGTCTGTTTTGTGTTTGTGTGTAAATTTCAATGTTGATAATTATCATTAGTCATCACTGGCGGAATACGTGACTGCAAATTGTACTGTAACAAAGACATATAGGACTAAACTTTGGAGACACTTTTCAAGTGCTCATTAAAAACTGCAGACTTAAATTGGAAAATTTCAGTTTTCAAACAAAAGTTTTTCGAATGCTCTTTGAGAAAGTTCAAGTATAACGCATGAACATTTACAAAAAAACATTGTAAAAGATAAATAGAGGTATATGTATACCGAAAAGATTTTTAAATTAGATGAAATTCGTAAAATATAATTTTGTGTCAATTGACGGGCAATTGTGAGATAATTGCCCGTCCCCTCCTAAGCAAAATAAGCAAAAATAATAATAGCTAATAATAAGCAAAAGAGCCCTTAAACTGATCAGAGATACATCTTTTCATAGTGAACCTGTATCAAAAATTTCAAGCAAATCGGATAATTCTCCGTAAAAAGCTATTAATTTAATTTAAGAGAGCTTATTCCCCGTTCCCCTTGTATATTTAACCATTAAACTCCGAAAACTCTTCAGGCATTATAGACTATATGTAAGCCTTATCAGGAAGGACATACATCCAAAATTTCACACACTTACGATAATTCTGCATAAAAACCCATTTATCTAATTTAGAACGGATGGAGGGGGGGGGGGGGTAACAGTCCTTTCCCAAAACTAACTAGACAAGCGTCTTTTCAGTATGAACTTATCCAAGAATTTAATCAAAACGGTTAATTCAGCATGAAAAACCCAATGAATCCCCAAAATCAATTCCTTGTCACTTTTTTTCCATGTCACTTTTTTCCGCTTTTGTTGTTTATGTTACTTTTTTTCCCTAGATTCTTCTTAAACAGTATTAAAACTAGTCTAAGGGGATTCAAGACGCAAAAATCTTCAAAATTTCTAAAATAATAATAATAATAATAATAAATAAATAAACCTTTTTCTGCTTAAAATGACGTTTAAATCATGTTTCTATATTAACTGGAACAGGAAATATTAAATTTTATGTTTTGGTTTGTTTTCAAAATCTAGCGCTTTCCAGCAATGGTTTATATGGCAACGACTTCATGTGAAAGTGCTATTTACTTCATGATGGGCTTATTCCCCTATTTCTCTTACATAAATTGTTATAAATCAAGAACCGTTACAGATAAATCGTTCAAACTTGAGCATGTCTTTCTCAATTGTTTTACTTTAATTTTGATTTAACAAATTAAAAATCTTACTTTTAGAAATATGACTTTTTTTTAGTTTTAGTTTTTTTTTTTTTTTTTTTTTTTTTTTTTTTTTTTTTTTCAAATTTTTATTTTAAGTACTTTTAATTTTTTTTTTAATTAATATTTTTAAAAATGCGGAATGAAAATTAAAGCATTTATATTTCTGTTTGTTTGAATGAAAAAAAAATTAAACTCTACAAATAATATTTATATCGATTTTAATTTACCCCACATTTTTATTATTATTTTTTTAATTATGAGAAGTTTCATCATGTGATTTTGTTTACAAATTATTTAATTAAAGAAAAAAAAAATCAAAATTTTAACTCAATAAATAAAAAAAAAATATTTAAAAATGTGTGCCGGACGCCCTTAAATGAAAGTAATTAAGAAATAATTTAAAAAATATAAAAACGAACAATGACCACCAAAGTTCCATTGTTCTAAATGTTAAGATTTAGACCCCTTTGAAAGCCTTTTGAAATTCTCTTATTAATTTAAGGTAAAATATAAAGGAAAGAAAAGACTCAAGATAATAATAAACAGACCCTCAAGATAGCAAAATAACAAAGTGAAATATTTTCAGTCTGAAAAACTCGAAGTTTACATAAAAAGAGAATTCCTAGAAACTTTTAAAAGAACTTTACAGTTACATTTGTAATGTTTCCTATTATTGGAATGACAACTTTTCATCTGCCGTTGCATGTAGTATAATGATGAGGTAAAATATATTGACATCAGCTTATGTCGAATAGATGAAGGAGAGGAGATCATAAACTGCGCCCAAAGCTTTGATTTTACCGGTATGAATTGCGCTTGAAGTATAAACAATCCATCATTGTATGGAGGATTGCCTTAGAGTTTTTTCTCCAAAAAATCTTCTGAAAGTAAATTTAGCCATGGTAAATTTTATCGAAAATAATCACAATACATGAATACATAGGCTGTATTCCTCTAGCATTGCGATACATCTTATAACATATTCAACGTAATAAATACAAATTAAATATTATAATTAACTATAATTCTTCAAATACACTGTAAAAAAAAATCTGCAAAGGTACTAAACCTTTTCTAGGAAACTGAGATTCCAAGAACTTTTCCTGTAACGGTAACAGCAAAAAATCAAGTTTCAGAATCGATTGCATGATTTTTTCCTGTTATCGTTACATGAAAAGTTCTTGGAATCCCAGTTTCCTAGGAAATGTTTAGTACCTTCACAGATTTTTTTTTTTTTTACAGTGTAGAGGATGCTTACAGTATTTACTGCGAAAAAAAGGACTTCTGCTTTAAATGGGCACGATGGAAACTGCCGCCCCAAATTTTGTCAGCTCTTTCAAAGTGTTCCATGGAATATCTAATGTTAATAAATAATAATAATAAAAAAAAGAACATAGTTAAGAAGATATTTATTTTCACGTGTAACATTCAGACAAAAAGTGTTTTTTCCGTTTTTAATGACAATAAAGATGCATAAAATTCAAGTTATCGTAAATCAATAAGTTGTATTTGTAGGAAAAAAAAAAAAAAAAACCTTAGTATAACATCATTAAAATGCACTTAAAACTATTTTTTCCCACGAAATACTTTTGATTGTCCTCGTCATTGAACTAAACATTCAATTTTCATAAAACATGAAATGACTCGACAAAATTATACAACAATTTTATATTTTAAATATCAAACGATTCGGTTGGGTATTTTTTGTGTTATTATATGTGGACGAAAGGACTGAACGACTATTATAGATGTTACATACTTACATAATTACGAACGCAATTAAATAAAATAAAAAAGGAAAAAATGACCTGCGTACAGATCTATCTCAGTTATTCAATGCAATATATATATATAGATTGAAATGCAAACTAGATACGTTTATGTATTTTTTTATATTAATAGCAGTAGTGAACACACATTTTTACTTGACTGAAGTAACCTCTGAAGAGGCTACTTACGCGAAAATACCCGCTCGTAAATATTAATTCTAGTTGAAAAAAACCGAAAAAAAAATCTTGTTTGCATTTCAATATTTTTAGGTGAGTTTTATCACTGAATAATTGAGGTCAATCTCTGCCAATGCCGTTTTCCACCCTTTCAAATTTAGTGCCATTTTTTTCTTTTTCTTTTCTTTTCTTTTTTTTTTTTTTTTTTTTTTTAATATGCTTTTGTTTTTTAAACCAGCTTCTTTCAATTGCTCAATTTCGGGACCATCAAACTATGGGGATTACTCTCTGCGTTATCTAATATGTTATTTATGAATGAAATTATTTTTCTTTCTATATTAAAAAAATGTGTAAGATGCGCAAAATTCTTCATTTGGACTAATTTTACTTTTATTAAAATCTTTATCATCAAAAATATGTTTTGTAAGATAGTGTTACAATTCTAAATACTCATGGAGATTTTGTCCGTTGGGGATTTTGTCCGTGCGGATTTTGACCGCGGGGATTTTGTCCGTGGGGATTTTGTCCTGGACTCCTCCTCAGTATCCTCCTCAGAATTCTCCTCGGTTAAGTCTACAGGCATGTTGTGCATTCGTATATTTAAAATATCTCCTCAGGAAATCAATATTTTAAACTTATTTCTTCTGTGTACTTTTCGTTAACACGTTGAGGACGAGTGACAGGTATACGTGCCGCAAAAAAGCTTAAGAATCCTTGTTTATCCTCACCAATAAAATTTTACTGTAAGTTTTGCTGTTTTTAATCGGAACATTTTCTTGTGCTTCAAAAAGGCATAAATTTCTGTTCCTAAAAACCGGTGACAAAACCTTAAAAATTTTCTAAAAGTCTCCCGTCGCGAAGGAGTTATAGATGCCTTCTTTTTTCCCCCCTTAATCGTCAAAATATTTCAGACCACATACTTAATTTTATATGAGGTATTAAAATCTTACTCACAGTTCACCAAAATCAAATATTAAATTAAACCTAGATTTTAGAAATATTTTGAAAACTAAGGGAAAAAAACAACGAATATCTTTTACGAAAGTATAAAGAGAAAAGGAGTTAAAAATATTAATTCTCTCGGGAGATGTTTTAAATGTACTATGCATTCTATACCTATTGCTTTAATATTAGCGATGGGAATTCTGAAATTGACTAGAAGATGTAATACGTTTATCATGAAAATTTTTCTTGAACTTTTTCTTAAAAAGATTTTATACAATGTGCAGTCGTTATAATAAGAAAAAAAGTAAACACTCCTTACTAACTCTGCAACTAATTACTCTAGAACAAAGTTATTGGTACTAAATGATTGGAAATAAAATATACTTTTAAATGATGAATATAAAAATTGCTTAGGGGGTATTTACAAATGAAAACCAGACCAAACTTTTTTTTTTTTTAAATAGAAACATCTAATTTTGACAGTATATTTTAAATCTTCTATCCACACTATATCCAGAAACAAAAAAGTTATTTGGATGTTAACTTTTAGATTTATAAGCTTTCAAAATTTAGAGTTTTTAATTTTAAATTGCATTTTCATATTTTAATTAATGCCTCCCAAAATTATAATCCTAATGTGATAATTTGTTGTTTAATTATAAAACTAAAAAAATCCAAACATAAATACTTTGACTTTGTAATTTAAAAAATTTCTAATATGGATTATGAAATTTATTTTCAAAAAATATATATATATAAAAATTACAACTTTTTTTTTTTTTTTTTTTTTTTTTTTTTTTTTTTTTTTTTTTTTTTGACAGATTTATATTTATTTTTGGTTCTGATTTGTAGAACTTCTCGATTTCATTTTTTTTTATGAAATTTTAAAAGTATGATTTAAAAAATAAATGCCAAAATGATGGTTAAGTCTATAACGTGCAGAAAAGCATTAAAATTAGAAAAAATATATTTCACTGATTTTATTGAAACATTTAGGCTGCCAATAATTGAAACATATTAGTCGAGTGAAATAGTCATATTGGCAAGAAATAATACATTAATAGAAGTGATATAGTCATTCTGCACCATTTCAACAATCGTGTTCCTATCTTCAATTTGGACACAGCCCCTATATTCATTTAAAAATAATTAATTTCTTTGAAACTAATTGTATGAATTTCATGAAAATTTGAATTTAGGCTAATGGAAGTGTGTGGAATTTTTTTATGGTGTCAAACTTGGATATTGCTATTGAAAAAAAAAAAAATAATAGTTTGAGTTCGTTTTTATAAGTAGATAGTCCCTCTACGCAAATTATATACATATCATTTAAATGTATACTCTATTTCAAATCGTTTGGTACCAGTAATTTTCTTCTACTATAATTTATTGCAAAGTTGGGTTTTTTTCCCACGACTTTATATATATTTGCCTTTAAGAGCCCACACTACTGATTGAAAAAGATCCGGATGATAATGTTGTGAGGGAGTGACCTTTGTAATAAAGGTACTCTAGCATTCTTGAGATCGTGACGTCAATGATTTAACATGTGTAAGCGTGAAAACGACAGCTATCCTCTCTGTAACTTTCTAGAGCGTGTGTGTCTTTCTCGGATTCTACAGTTATGTCGCGGTTAGAAGTAATATGTAAATTTGTAGTATCTCAAGTTTGCAGCATATAAAAGCTTGGAATTTGAGTGTGTGTAGAGAGAGTCTGGCGGCCTTGGCCGACTAGGTGTCTAACGGCATTTGCCAGCTAGTAGTGAACCTAGAGCAAGTGATATCAAGTATTAGCGAGCCTCCAGTGAGTTGACAAGGAGTTTTGGAATTCGATTCGAGAAGTTGGCCGGTGGTAAGAAGTTAATAGTAATTAGGTTGACTATTTCAAAGTTAATAAAGAATATATCTACAGCCACGGGCTGTCTAATAAGGTTTTATCCAGCAGCCTAGCCGAAAGATAGCTGAGGAGTAATCTGAAGTGCCCCGATTGAGTTAGTGCCGGAGCTGTGAGTATGAGTTTAACCTTTTAGTATTGTTATCAGTTGTTAAAATTACAGAACTGCTCCACTCCCCTTGAGCCCTAATCGTTTTAAATAAACTGTTTTTATCTTATGTTCTGAGTTATGTCTGCATTCAACATCCACTGCGAGCACCCAACCGTTACAAATGGCGCCCACCGTGTGTTAACCGTTACAATGTTAAGTCTATGGGGGCGTTCTTTTCAAATAACTCGCTCAAATTTTAATATTTTTTTTTCTTTTTTTGCATAGGATAGCTGGGAAAAATTTACAACCGGGGTAGTTTTTATTTTTTCGATTTTGATTATATATTTTTTATATTATGATAGTTTCAATTTCATAACTGGTTCTAACCGGTTTCGAAAGTTAAAGTAATTAAAAAAAATCTGAAGCCAAAATTGAAAGAGTAAAAACTAGACCGGTTGTAGATCGTCCTCAGCCATCCTGGTAAAAAAAGAAGCAAGTAAAAATATTAAATTGGAGCGAGATATTTGAAAAGAACGCCCCCATAGACTTAACATTATCATCCGGGTCATTTTCACTGATTAGTGCGGGCTCTTAAATGTAAAATATGACACTAATATGTTCGAGTGTGCAGTAATACAAAGTAACAGAGTATGAAATTACCGTTGCATCTAGCAGAGAACTCCACTTTGGCACAAACAATTTCTTCAGTCCTTCTCCTGAACCCGGCAGTGAAAGTGCGTAAAAAAAGTACAGCGTCAGCACAAAAAAGGGAAACAGAGCTGTAACATACACAGTCTGAAAAATAAAACATACACATATTAGGAAATCTAATTATGTTAATTGTAATGTTTTAATCTCTACTGTCTTGGCCAGGAAGACCCGACCCAAAAATTTTGATTAAAGTTAAATCGAAATCCGACCAGAACAATTTAAATTCGTCAATCCGAAATCAGACATACTTCAAGACGAACAAAAAATTTTCAAATCTGGATACTACCCGAACTCAGGGTTCTCGTTGTCGCTCGCCATTGCGCCAAATTGCCACTAAACTCTTCATCTGGCGTGTAAACAAGCGATTAAATCCGCCAAATTGCTAGTGCTCAATTTTTTCTTTTTCTTTCTTTTCTTTTTTCATATATATTTTTAATATATTTGTAGCGGATAGTTGAAATTAGATTAATCGTTGTCGATTAATCTAATTTCAACTAATTTTTAAAATCGTTGTCGCAGTTATAAAAGGTTATTTTAGAACATATTGAAAAAAAGGGAGTACATTAAAGGATTAAATATAATTTTTTTACTGCTACACGGCGAATTTATTTGGCTAATACTTTTTTCATTCGGCAAATATTTTTTTTTCACTTAGCCAAATTACTAACATTGGTCAAATGTCAGCGAGAACACTGCCTGAACCCAAAGTAAAATCAAATGCATCTCTATATTTATACAAATATAGAAAAGTAGCCTAAAATTATATTTATAACACCATAGTCCAGGTGGCAGCAGGGATGATAGGATAACCACTCCTGGAACAAAGCTTTCGCTTTAGAGTGTAAGTGCAATTCCGGGGGATCCGGGAGACAGCAGCATAAACAATCAACTTATCGAGTTCAAGGTTGAAATTCCAGGACTAATTATAACTCGATTCGCATATTAAAATGCAATCGGTCTACCACAGGCATGTCAAGCTCGATTACCAAGGCGGGCCAAATACGATGCTATGCATAACTCCGGGGGCCACAAAACATAAAAAACACTAGAATGAAAAAGCTTCAAGGTTTTTGTCACATTGTACAAAACAATTCAATGTGTACAAGTAAGTTTTTTTAAATAAAAAAATAAGGAAAAAATTATGTCAGATTTTTGAAAAAATTACTCTAATAATAGCTGTTTCCAGCTGTTTTTTTTTTTTTTTTTTTTTTTTTTTTTTTTTTCAGTTAAAGAAAATATATCTTCTTACAATTTATACAATATTCTAATTATGGAAAATAAATGAACATACATGCATACTTATTGTTAAGTATTCGTTTAGGTAGTTCTTTTAAATACTAGCTTATTTACGAAAAAAAAAAAAAAAGATATATTTTGTATATTACTCCATGCGGAAGTAAAGAACACCTATTGGGGAAAAACCCTTATAGAAAATTAGTACACCCTATTACACTCGAAGAAAAATGTAAAAAAAACTAGAGAGATTGCCAGTTAAATACATTAGAAATCTGCTTCATCTGTAGATTATTGTGATGCACAATAAAAATATAGCTTATGAAATAAAAAATAAGTTTAGGACAATAAATAATTTATGATGAATCAAGTATTAAATTATTAGTAAAATGTAAACAAAAACATACTTTTTTCAAAAACCCCGTCTTTTTTTTTTTTTTTTTTTTTTTCCATTTTGCGTGCGAATATTCATGAAACTGAGTAAAACTCACAAATAATGCCAGAGGGTGTAGGGTCATTCGCAATTGCTCGGCGGGCCACGCGTTTGACATGCCTGGTCTACCAAGTCCTATCTTAGTGGGAAACAAGCGAAAACCCGATTTTAGTGATTGACTCATAGGTTTACCATTGTGTTTTCCTGCACCCAGTCTCCATGTTTTCACTTTTTTTTTCCTTGCAGGAAAACATTTTCGTAAATCTAGGAGTCAACCGCTAAAATCGGGTTTTTAGATGTTTTTCACCACAATTTCACATGGCAGACCGATTGCGTTTTAATATGCGAATCGAATTTTAACTAATTTTGGAATTTCAGCTGCGAACGCGATGAAGTAATTGTCTCTGCTGCGCATCCCTATCTATCAGTTGTATCTTTTTTCTGAAAAATTAACATATAGTAATCACATATACATTTTTTTTCATTAAAATATATGAACTTTATATTGATATAATGGGTGAAATTGAACACAATTGGAAAGAATCAAAACTAAACCAGAAATCGACTCGAATCGAAACGCCTAATGTAAACAAGGCGCGAACCGCTGGTCGTGTCGAGTTCGGTTAACTCGAGCCGTTGCAAAACTCTTGCTCGTTTAAAATCTGAAAATGATTAATAATTCAGGAGGTATCGCCTGTGTTTAAAATTGAAAGCATTCACAATTTCAGCTTACAAGGGAATGCACAAAAATCAATTTGAAAATACACGCATTCACGCACAAAATGAAAGAAAGAAGAAAATAAGAAGTCGTAAATACACGCAAAACAAGCCAGATGTGGCAATCCCAAAACTTTCTTTTATTTCATTCATGTTAATACTTCAAAATGCACTATCACAGTGCCAAAATTAAATGGCCAGCTATACCCATCATGGGGATTCTAACGACATGAAATTCCGTGCATCGGTTCTTGAGATATGGCTATCGTTAAAATCAAGTAAATCATACAAAATGAAGAATAACAGGGCCTTTGGTTGGGTGATTCATACCGAAACCTAATATATGCAACAACTTATGTCTGAAGTTTGATGAAAATTTGTGAATTACTTCCGATGATTGAGCTGTTCTAAAAATCCTAAAAAATGCAGCGTAATAGAAGTATCATCTGTTGCGCGGTTTACACAAAATGTAGAAATCATCAATTCATGAGAAAGACTAACTGAATCTGAAGTTTAATGAAAATCCATGCATTAGTTCTGGAGATGACGCTATTGCGAAAATGGAGGAAAAAATTTATAGCAGTGCCACCAGTTGAGCGATTTACACCAAAAACTAATCAGCACCAATTTATATCAATGTCTAACTGAATATAAATATTTATTAAATTCCGTACTTTAGTTCTTGCGCCCACAAAATATGTACCACATACATACATACTGACAGACATTTTGTAAAAACATGTTTATTGGGTTCTCTGATCTCTAAAACGTATAAATCCGACGATAGTTGTAAAAATGGAACCCGTCTTAAATAAAAGATTTTCACAGTCTCGACTGAGACAAGACTGTCAAGTCAAAACGAAAACCTTTTTTATAACTATAGATTCTACCCTTCAAGTATTATTAAAGTCATCTGTATAGTCGAAATTCCCTAAATATAGTAATTTTATTTTTCGCCTTTTGGCAAGCTTTTCGGGATATTGACTTACTGAGCATCGCCCCTCCATTCTAATTAGTTTTAAAACTAATCATCGCTTTCTCAAACTTAGATAAATCAGGAATTTCTTTGGTTTCATTTAAATTATTTATAAATAATGTCATGTGATCAAAACATAAGTAAACCTAAAGACATAACCAACAAGCAATAAGTTTTGGCGATGAGTTGGCGAAAACCACTGTCTACCGTTTGCATTTTTATCAAAACGTAGCTTCCATAAGCAGACAAAATTTTCTCGCACTTTTACCATGACTCTGTTAACTCATTGAGCCCATTTAGCGGGATTTCCCGGTAACTTTTATTTTCAGGTTTTGTGCATTATTTTTGAAAAGAAATTTTTGCTTTTTTTAAATAACAAAAATTTGCGAATATCTAAGGCGAAAATTATTATTTGAAAAATGAGGTACTCAAAAGTTAAAATCTTAAGATTTTTATTTTTGACCTTTCATGGTTACACTAATTTATTTTCTTCTCTCCATTTTTATATTTACAATTTTGATTAGATTCGTTTTTATCCCATGAATTTCCATGTCATTTGACTATGCCATTTCTAGTAGGAAAATTTTCCTGACAGACAATGACTGCATGATTTACGTTACTATAGCGATAGTCATATCTCAAGAACTAATGTATGGAAATTCATATCATTAGAATTTGCATGATGAGCATAGACTGCCATTTAATTTTGGCGCTGCGATAATGAATTTTGAAATATTAACATGGATGAGATAGAAGAAAGTTTTGGAATTGTCACATCCGACTAGTTTTCTATTATTTCAGTTTTTAGATTCCGTTTTTTAAAAAACATGCTCCCTCGTCCTCTCAATTTCTGAAGCTCCCTCATTTTTGAAATGTCTATTATGTGTTATAAATTATCTTAAGGTAAATAATTACAAAAAAAAAAAAAAAAAAAAAAAAAAAAAAAAAAAAAAAAAAAAAGGGACCCTCCCTATTGGACTGCAATGGCAATCAATGGAAATTTGACGAAATATCGGAATAACGCGAAGTTGGCATCACTTTTGGCGAGAGTAATTTTGGTCGCCAGATTTGGTGATATATCGCCAAGTTGCCGACAAACTTTGTTATATTTCGCGACAGATCTTGTCTTCCGGATAGTAACCCTTTTTGATTTCGCATTATCTATGCAGATTTTCATTGAACCATCATTTATTTATGCATTCATTGGTCCTTTTCTAAATCGTTACTTTTTTATACATAGAAGGAAATGTTACTAAGATTATGAAAAAAGTACGTCATTTTCAATTGCTTTTTATCACTCTTGATATTGTTCAACTCTATTCTCATTGTTGCCTGAGTTTTTGTTGAAATTTAGTTTCCTTTTATGGCAACAAAACAAAAACATGCGAAAAATATCTCTCAATACTCAAAATTCAACGTTCAAACAATTAATCATTATTAACTTACAAAAAATTTGCTGCACGCGATGACAGTTCAAACAATTAAACATTGTTGTGTAAGAATGTTTAATTGTTTGAGTCACCATAAAGTGCAGTAATAAATAAAACAAAGAGCAGAACTAGGTTTCAAATTCATTGCCAAAAAAATTTCAGAGTTTGTTTGTGACATATTTAAGCGCTCTTGAAATAATGGAAGGTGCTCTACTAATGTCATCTTGATTCTTTTTTTAAGGTCGGCGGAAAGACGCTGGGAGTATCGATAGTTGGTTGGTGTGCCCAAATGAAAATTTTTATTTAGGTATTGCCGCATCATTGGATGGAGGTTCGAAGATTCTGGAGACTGGTGGACATGGATGTTCCAGTTGAAGAAGGAGGTTGGAGCAGGTAAGATCGACTTCTCCCTAACGCTCTCAAAGTTGGTGGAAGAAGTAGAAGGTAAGTTGGTGGCGAAAGGCTCTGGCCTTTTGCTGCTGCTGTTATGGAGCTGATTATTAATACAGTATAGTCTAAAGGCTGCAGTCTTTATCCATTGCTCATATATCAAAGATTGTAGTTTTTTTTCAACTGTATTTAGAAACTGATTTTAATTCATTCGAGATACATATATGTATTGTTAAATGTTTCTTTCAAACTTTTAAAATCTAAATCTTCTCTGAAATGTAAACTTTTTATGAACCTTTTGAATTAACTAAAACTTGCTTTTCTCACGATTAATATATTTTTTAGGCTTCATGGCACATTTTTCTTAACAGATTTCTGTGTCGTGTTTTCTACAGTTTTTGGCTTCAAGACAATTGAACACCGATTTCTTTGTTGATTTTTCTACGGTGTTTGGCCTCAGGACAGTTAAAAACCGACATCTTTGTTGCTTTTTCTACGGTTTTTGGCCGCAAGACAATTAAAAACCGATTTCTATGTTGCTTTTTCTACGGTGTTTGGCTGCAGGACAATTAAAAACCGATTTCTGTGTTGCTTTTTCTACAGTTTTTGGACTCAGAACAATTAAAAACTGATATCTTTGTTGCTTTTTCTATGGTTTTTGGTCTCAGGACAGTTAAAAACCGACATATTTGTTGCTTTTTCACGGTTTTTTGCCGCAGGACAATTAAAAAGACTTTCATCGAAAAGTTTACGATATCACTAGAGAGACAGATTTCATTACCGTTAATATCCACCATGCGATGATTATGTTCTTTTAATATAACCGTTGATATTTCACCAATCAGTTACCTTTGACTTTTTCAAATTACTAGATTTCATTAACAAGATCTGTGAATTTCATGATGTTCGGTTAATAAAAATAACGAACAGTGATTCATACATGAGGAAATTTAATTTATTCCTTGTTAGTTCTTTAACTAGCTAAGATATTTTTGTCAATGAAATATCGTTTGGTTTCTCAAAACATTGCGAATAAAAGAGGCTAAAAGAAGTTTCGAAAAAATTCAAAATTACAGCCATGACGAATTCGAATTTCATATGTGCTTTTCGAAATACCACTAAATGCATTGATCAACTTATTAAACGAACATTTCCTGAGGAGTGTATGATTTTCACTGACTCAAAATTTTTTCTAGTTGTCGGAACATCATTTTACCATACTTTACAGAAAGACTAGTACGAAATGAGTTTAATAAGTAAGAAATAGAGATAAATGCAAACAGTGAAAATTAACACGAATAACAGAATAAAAAGTTTATTTTCAATATTATTACTTATTAATGCCCCAATGCTTTATGCAAACTTAGTTAAATATATCAGAAAATATCGCTTGATAAAAAACTTTTAATTTTCCTCTTTCAATTTCATGTTTTAAAAGGATTCAAATATGGCGTTCAAGAAAAATTTAAATGATTTTGAGCTTGGCAATGTTTTGATATTTATTTACAAATGTCTAATATGACATTTGATGAAAACAGATAGATATATATTATCAGTTTTTACATTTTAAGCTGTAATTTATTAATATGTGAATTTTAAAACATTTTACATTTGGCTTTTGCTCGCATTCTGTGTAACAGTCAGTAATTAATTATGAATGCGAATATATATTTATCAATTTTTGTTAAAAGTTTTATTATAACAGCGCTTTAATAATGAGAATTAGAATACTAAACCCTTTATAATGTAAAAAAAAAAACACCTTAAGGCTTTAAAGAAAATGTTTTACATATGCTTATTCACAATGGGAGATAATACCGTTACATAATTAAGTGAAAGATATTCTTATTTTTTACAATGTTCTAGTCTACTTACAATGACATGAATCTGCATATTTCTGCAGCTTTGAAACATTTTGTGTACATTAGTGCTTCGATTAGAAGACTTCAAATTGGGAACACTTTGTAAAGTTCGTAAACGGTTTATCTTCCAAGCTAAAAATATTACAACCACTTCAAAAACAAATGACATACGTAATTTCAATTTCAAGGTTTTGAGCATAAGAACTGGCTTAAATACTGTATTTTATGCCGAAAAAAAATAATAATAAAAAAGATTGCAAAAGTTATTTTAAGGGAGTGTCAACCTGCTTTTTATAATGACCATACATTGTCTCATAATAACAAACTTTGGAGCAACACGGATGACATTATTTCTTTTAATTATCTTTTGTTTGAATAAATGTGGGGGAATTTTATATTTTTGTCGGAATTTAGACACTTTATTTGTGCATAGCTGAATGATGCTGAATTAAGCTGAAATGATGCATACCCCCCCCCCCCCCCCCCCACTCATCAGACCTCTGAGCTGTTTAAAGCAAGAATCCCCAATATAAGCCAAAATATTGAATAAATTATTGAATTAAATAAAATTAAATTGAATAAAAAAGTTTTACAATTAATTTACAATCAGATTACAACCAGACTTTTTAACTCTGGAAATTGCGATCTGCAAAAAACACTTACGTGACAGCTAAAAATGGAAATCATTTTCAGATTCAGGGCTAAAATGTAAATAAAAATCCATCATGAAAATTTAAAAAAATCAATCATGTGTCCAATTTTTTAATATCAGATTTTTGTTATTTTTTTGACGTTTTCATCTTTGAAATTTACGATTTCTGAAAAGTCCGCCCATGACGTTTAAAATGAAGATCTTTTTCGGAGTCGTTGCTAAAAAACTGCATAAAAATCAATTATTAAAAGTTAAAAAAATACAACCTTCGCAGGCTTGTGTAATTTTTGTTTCAAGAAATCAATTATCCCCATAAATATTTTATTAATTTCTGATATCGTAGTTGTTCTATATTTATGAAAACGAGTACTCGAGCCCTCGAATACTTTTTCAATTACAACGACATCGGTCATTAATATAGTACCAAGTTAAAAAAAAAAAAATAAAAAATATTGCCTTAATCTTCTTCGGGAATTCGGTATGATGTCGGTAAAGAACCAAGATGCCAATAATGATCCAAGTAGCGAGGTGAACAAGAGCCAAATCCCACTTGATTGTACCCGGATCATCCATTCCAGAACTTAGACCTAAAACGTGAATTCTGTTCGGGAAAAAAAAAATCGGTGTTAATATTTTTATTTAAAAAACTATTAAAATTTTTTAAACTGAAAAGAACTTAGTACATCATTTTAATGGAATACGGCGAAAAATCAGTAAAGCTGCTTTTTTAAATGCAGAATTATAGCACAAATTCTCCATTTAATACGACTAATGTAACTTTCATCTAATTAGTCGCTTAAAGCATTCTTTTAGGTAGATTTCGCATGAAATACTACCTATTGCATTCTCTCCCATGTTGGAATTTCTGAAAAATTTTTGCAGATCTACACCGGACTCCTAGACCCCAAAACTACCATCAGTAAAAAAGTTTATCTATCTATCTATCTATCTATCTATCTATCTATCTATCTATCGGTGTATATCACTTTCTTCTGGACACGATAACTTCCATAATTACGCTCAGATCTTCTTCAAACTTTTACATAAAATCAAGGGGCATAAAATCTCGGTCGAGTTCGTTAATGGACAAAATCGGACCAAGGGGGTGGAAATAGACAGGGTTTTTGTAAAAATCGAAAAAACGTCATAACTTCTTAATTAAAAGAGATATTGAATCGGTTTAAAGTTTATATTACTTCTTAAAATTAGGCCAAAGGTTTATGTGTGACAGATTTTTGCTAAATTTAGAAATGGGCTCAAGGGGCGAAAAAAACAGGGTTTTTTGGAGAAAAAAAATTCATAACTTCGTCAATTCTCAAGATATTAAATCCAACTAAATTTTTTATAAATGTTCTTAAAATTATCTAAAACTTTTGTACGTATAAGTTTTTGATAGGACCAACTTTTACCGATGAAAAAAATTAAAAACGAAAAGAAAAAGGGGGGTGAAAAAGAAAAAAAATCCATAACTCCGTCAATTTTTAAGCTATCAAATCTAATTAAATTTATTTTACATCTTTTCAATAATATCTACAACTTTTATACTGACAAGTTTTTCATAGGACCAATTAGTATAGCAAAAATAAATTAAACAAAAATAGGAGTTGGAGAAAAAAATCTCAAATCCAAACTGCTTATATTCTGACTCATTTTAAAATTAATTTTTGATTTTAAACGCATCCAAATGGTAGATCCTCTTATTTGGAAACTGTATAAAGTGATGCATTGGTCAGTTTTTTGTTAAAGACAGAATATATTTCAAAAGAGGTTACCAAAAATGGTATTTTGAACAGAAATTCCCTAAGTCATCGTGACTGAAAATTTAAAGACGTATTCAAATAAGAAATTGTGTTTTTTTTTCTGACTCGTTTTTAAATCCATTTTTGCTCTCAAATGCATCCAATTTACAGATCCTCTTATTTAGGAACTATATAATGTGACGCATTGGCCAGTTTTTTGGTAAAAATAGAATATACTTTTAAAAATGTTGTCAAAGTGGGCATTTCGCACAAAATTTTCCGAGGCGATCATGATTAAAGTATTAAGGATGTATTCAAATAACAAATCGATTACTTTATGACTCATTTTTAAAATCAATTTTGCTCTCAAACGCATTCAATTGGTAGTTTGTTTTTATTTAGGAACTATATAATGTGCTGTTTTGGTCGATTTTTTAATAAATTCAGAATATATTTCAAAATATGTTGTCGAAAAGGGAGTTTGAGCTGAATTTCGCTTAAGATGATACTGATAAAACCAGTTCTTGCAAAAAAGTGAAATTAAAAATTTTTCATAAGCGGCCAAATGAAGTTATTAAACTGGATTTATCTCTAATCATACTTTTTTGTTGTTGTTGAAATGAGCACTCTTCGAAATCTACCTCCGCCTATAGGCCAAGCCGACAGGGATTTTTTATACCTTGAAATAGTATTTTATTACATAGAAGTCGGTATAGAAAGTGGAAAGGAGATTTTGTAGCTTTGAAAGTAGGAAGCGACACTGTGAATAAAAAATAATAGAAACTTTAAGGAGTTTTTTCTTTCTTTCAGAACAAAATTTTAAAAATCGGAATCCACCAATGTTTATTCAGTCAGCTTGATTTTTTTAAATCAATTGTCATGTATTTTCTAGTGATTTATATGCCATCATATATGTCTAGCGAAATACATAAAATTTTCCCGAAATATTTGATGGTTCATTTTTCTGTGTAAGTTTAAGTAACGAAGATTGTAGTTGGAAATTTGCATTTTTAAAAATTTATTTACACCATTTCTCTAAAAATACATATTTTAAAAATCGGCCACGCATTTTATAAGCTTTTAATTTTTTTTTTTTTTTTTTTTTTTTTTTTTTTTTTTTTTTTGTAAATTTTTGCTTTGTTTATATTTTTAAACGGTCTCAGAGATTGCTTACAGCAACTAAGTGACAATTTTCGTCAAGGGTTCAATCTTCTTGATAATATATATATAGTTTTTAATTAAATTATTTTATTATTATCATATTGACGATAATTATTTTTATTTTTATCTTTTCATTTTGCTATACAATTTGGTAGTTTTCATGTGCCTTGTTTTTGATGTTTTTTATTCATTTGGTTTTGGTTTTGTGTGTGTTGGTAGTCCCAAATTCCTATTTTCTTTTGCTTTTTCATGGCAAATACGAAGACGAAACCACACACTTCATTTGTAATTCCAAAGTATTTAGGACCTGAAGATTCTGCTTTGGTTCTACAAATTCCATTTGTATTCATTTTAATTATTTATTTTTTCCCTCCATGTTTAATGTGATATAAGTTATTAAATTCAATGGTTCATACATTGTAATATAATTAACGGTTTTTTATATATGGTGTATGTACAGGGTGGTCATAAAAAAACTTTGCCGATATACGGAGCTCTAGCGGCCAGTCCGCTCAACCGATCGAAATGAAATTTCAGATATAGCTATTCAGAGGTATGAGCTCGAGATTCTGTGAACGACAACAAAATGGCGCTCACGATTACGGTTATAGTTACAGAAACTCGAAAATTTCCAATGGCAACACCCATTTTTTTTCATCGCAAAATGCTCAACGCATGCGAAAACCCTAAAGAGTGTTGAAACCGTACGTGTATCGCAAGAAACGGGCATGTTATGCACGCACAAAAAACCGTTCTGAGAATCCTCCCCCCCCTCCCATAAAAAAAACTCGATTGGGGTGCAAGGAGGAAATTTGCATATGACACAGAGTCAGTACAATAATCTCTGATTACAATACAGATTGGAGAAACTAAAACTTTTATTTTGATTACACATTTTCCACATGGGTGTCATCACAGGCAATTAATGGTGATGACACCCATGTGGAAAATGTGTAATCAAAATAAAAGTTTTAATTTCTCCGATCTGTATTGTAATCAGAGATTAGTGTACTGACTGTGTGTCATATGCAAATTTCCTCCTTGCGCCCCAATCGAGTTTTTTCTATGGGGGGGGGGGAGGATTCGCAGAACAGTTTTTTGTGCGTGCATAACATGTCCGTTTCTTGCGATACACGTACGGTTTCAACACTCTTTAGGGTTTTCGCATGCGTTGAGCATTTTGCGATGAAAAAAAATGGGTGTTGCCATTGGAAATTTTCGAGTTTCTGTAACTATAACCGTAACCGTGAGCGCCATTTTGTTGCCGTTCACAGAATCTCGAGTTCATACCTCTGAATAGCTATATCTGAAATTTCACCTCGATCGGTTGAGCGGACTGGCCGCTAGAGCTCCATATATCGGCAAAGTTTTTTATGACCACCCTATATAATGTATGTGTAATAATGTCAAGCTCCAACATATAAGTAATAAATATCTTCATTATAAGCACCTCGCCTGTGTTTTTTTTTTTTTTTTTTTTTTTTTTTGTTCTTGGAAAACATCTTAAGACTTTTCTTAAATGAAAAGTGGCTATTTTTAACATCCACTTGTAATTGAAAACACATGAATTTGACAAATGTTCTCATTCTGAAATTATGTAATCGAAATGTGTTTTCCATTTTTAGTAAAAGAAGTACGTACATACTCGTGTATAAGTCGAAGAATGTCTGATAACTTACGGCAAATAAATTGGGGGGAGGGGGGGTCGACTGATACCCCAATCAATCAATGAAAAAAAGTCGAATCAATTAAAAAAAAATAAAAAAAAGCTTCGAATACTGCAAAATTTTGGGTGTTTTTTTTTATGTGTATGTATATTAAAACAATATATAATATGTACTCATAAAATAACTTATCATTAAAAAAAAAAAAAATCCAATGATTTGTTTTTTGTTTACTTACTAATTTTTCGCATTGGCAAGCGGCATCTTTAGTTTCATTTTGTGCAAAATTCATGTAAAAAAATTAGGGAGTCGACTTATATATGGATTTTTTTTTTTTTTTTTTTTTTTTTTTTTTGCAGAATTTGCAGGTGAAAATCGACTTAACACGAGTATATATGGTATATCTTTCAGAAAATATTGTCAAAGTGGTTGTTTTGAACTGAGTTTCCGATACAACCGGGCGAGAAACAGAAAAAAAAACTTGTAGTCACGTTACAATATTTGCGTACAACAAGATAAGTAATTTATTTATCAAGAAATGGAAACATTGTTCGATTCCAACTCATTCCACAAGCCAAGCCTGACAATTTTATAGCTTTATGTTTATACACGAGTCAGAAAATTTCGTGTTGTTGAGCTGGGAGTTTGATAATAACCTTAATTCAGATATGTCGATACAAAATATTTTTACTAAAATTAATTTTTCTTTCGGGGGGGGAATTTTTTTATGGTATTACAGCATCAAACAGAAAAACAAAATTTAAGTTAATCAAAGTGAGAATTTTTATAAACAGTAAAAAATTTTCCAAAAACTTCACAAGTAAAATACTTCTAACAAGGAAGGTCTCCATTGGGGGCATACTCAGAATTTTTTGAAAAAAATACGAATTAAACTACTCATGTAGGTAATAAAGGATCAGTGAAAATTAGCGGCGGAATTACATTATTAGATATGTAAAAAAATAAAATAGTTTGGAATAATTGGCGTGAACAACTGAAAGCGACGCGGGATTTGGCGAGCAGTGCATTTCCTCGCCAAAAGCAGACGATTTTAACGAATCTGAAAATTGATTTTAATTGACTTCACTGTTAAAAATCTGCAGCATTTACTGCAACGTCACTCCACTACTTTTATAGAATATCTCTCTTCTGACCAATGAGAATGCTCCATAGCACGGTGAATTGACTGTGCCATGCACTGTTAAAAATCTGCTGCATTTTGTTGCAACGCACTCCACTGCTTGTATATAATACCTCTATTCCAACCAATGAGAAAGCTCCATTTCACGGCCAAATAATCGTTTTTTATACAAGCAAGGGAGTGCGTTGCAACAAAATGCAGCAGATTTTTAACAGTGTATTTTTCAATTTGGAACAATTTTAATCAATTTAAATTGTGTTTTAAATGATAAAATATATTAATTTCATTTTGTTATAAGTACATATAAACGTATATGACAAAATTACACTTAAAGTAAAGTAAAAATGCAAAACTAAAATTACTTAAACTAAACTTATTTAAATAAATTGAACATAGAAAGTTTTTTATTTAAAAAGAACTCGAAGCGTAAAAGCGTATTTTTCAAAATTTCGTTTTTTCGCCAACCGGAGATAAATCGCCAAATAAACGAAATTTTTATTATTTTTTTACGGACGTTATAAGGAGGTTCCGCCGAAATTTTTTTATAAACATATATAACTATATGAGAAGAACATTCTGTAATTTTTTCAGATTTTTCTGAGTATGCCCGTATGGAGACCTTCCTTGTAAGTACAATTTGATGTGTGTGTGTGTGTGGGGGGGGGGGGAGGAGAAACTGCTAGTATTTGAATTCCAGATAACCTTAACCCCTTAGGGTAGTGATGGGCGATTTCGATTTTTTAAATCGATTTAATCGATACTACGGCCAACTCGATTTAATCGATACTTTAAAATTTTTAATCGATTTCTCTGAAGGTAATATAATTTTCATTTTCCTTCAAAAGTCGAAGATAAAATAGACGGATGTGCCAATTCCAAAATTTCAATGTATTAGTTTCGAAGATAGAAGAATTAAAGAAACCTCAGAACCCGCCCCTCCCCCTTGCAAAATAGCGTTTTTTTTTTTTAGTGATGTACACCAAAAATTGATCGGGATCAATTTTTATTAAGCACCAGGTGAATCTGAATTTTGATGAAAATCCATGAAAGCGCGAGATACAGCTATTGCGAAATCATAATAAAAAGAATATTGCCCAGTTAAACTGATGGCATTGAGCTCACAGGCTACGCATACTAATTGTACATTACAGCCTTGTATTTTCGTTAATTCCGTTCGAAAAAAAAAAAATTAAGAAGGGGAAACAGCTCTCCCCTTTCTCCTTTTTTATACTTAATCATTGAATTTCTAAACTATCAAGTACATGCTTTATCATATTAAAAAATCTATATCCAAAATTCAGAGCAAATCGGATAATTCTTAATAAAAACCCATTTAGCATTTATATAATTTAAGAGGAGTTATTCCTCTCTTTTATACTTAACCATTAAACTTCCAAAACTATTCAGAGATTTGAACGAAATCTGACAATTCTGATTGAAAAATCCATTTATGCAAGTTAAGGGGAGGGGCATTAGAACCCCCGTTCCCCTTGTTTATACTTATTCAATGAACACCTAATAACAGCCACGGACTCGCCTCATCAGAATGATCCTATATCTAAATTTTGAACGAAAACTGTTAATTCTGCATGAAAATCCCTTTTATATCAATTAAGGGGAGGGGCATGAGCCCCCCGTTCCCCCTGTTTATACTTATTCAATGAACACCTAATAACAGCCACGGTATCGCCTCATCCGAATGATCCTATATCTAAATTTTGAACGAAAACTGTTAATTCTGCATGAAAATCCCGTTTATATCAATTAAAGAAGGGGGCATGAGCCCCCCGTTCCCCCTGTTTATACTTATTCAATGAAAATATAATAATAATCACGGAATCGCCTCATCAGAATGATCCTATATCTAAATTTTGGACAAAATCTGTTAATTCTGCATGAAAAACCCATTTATATCCATTAAGGGGAGGGGCGTGAGCCCCCCGTTCCCCCTTATACATATCGAATGAACTCCAAAAACTAATCAGGGAAGCGCCTTATCAGGATATACCTATATACAAAATTTCAAGTGGATCCGATATTTTTATCATGAGTTATCGCGTTACGCACGAACATACAGAACGGACGGGCACATAAGTTCTCAGGCTATGATAGCCTGTGAGCTAAAAAATGCAGCATATCAGCGTCACCTGCTGACCAATTTACACCAAGAACTAAATAACACTAATCTATGTCAGAGATTTACTGAATCTGAATTTTGATGAAAATTCGTTCTTGAGATAGCGCTATTGCGTTAATCATGAATAATGCAGTATAGCAGCGCCATCTCTTAAGCGATTTCCACCAAAATGTAATTAGCATCAAATAATATCAAGGACTAATTGAATCTAAATTTTTATGAAAGTCCGTGCATTAGTTCTTGAGATAAAGCTAAAATGGAAACAGGGGAGTGCGAAAAGAGAACTGCGCCCGGTTCAAAGTTCCAATTTAGCCCTCCCCCCCCCCCCCCCATTAACTTTTTCTTGTGATAGGCTAGAAGTGATGTTAGTAGTAAAAATTTGGCGCCCCCTAAATTTCCGTGCTCGGAACGACCGCTTCCTTTCGCCCCCCCCCCCTTTCATATGGCGCTGAGTGGAAATTGTGAAAAATTCAGTATAGCAGCGCCATCTGAGAAGCTATATACATCAAAATGCAGAAAACATCAATTCATGTCAAGGACTAACTGGATCTAAAATGTGATGAAAATCCGTTCATTCGTTTATCAGATATAGCTGTTGCGCAAATCGCAAAAAATGCAGTATAGCAGCGCCACCTGTTAGGCTATATGCACCAAAAATTAATTAGATTCAGTTTATATCAAGGTCAAACTAAATCTAAAGTTTTGTGGAATTCCGTGCATTTGTTCTTCAGATAGAACGGTCAGAAATTTTTGTCGTATACAGACGCACAGAGTGACAGACACACACAGACAGATATTTCTTAAAAAACATGAAATCGTGTTAAAAACCTTCTAAAATATATAAATCCATCAAAAACGGGAAGTCAAAATTTTTCACGAATCTAATACTCTCTTCTTGTAAAGTTACAAAAGAAAGTAAAACTGTAAAATCGATTCTGCCCGTAAGATCGGTCTTTAGATTCGATGTCGATCTTTAGATTCGATGTCGATCTTAGATTCGATGTCGATCTTAGATTCGATGTCGATCTTTAGATTCGATGTCGATCTTTAGATTCGATGTCGATCTTTAGATTCGATGTCGATCTTTAGATTCGATGTCGATCTTTAGATTCGATGTCGATCTTTAGATTCGATTTCGATTTTTTTTTTCTTTCTAGGCTAAATCAGTGTTGAATGCAAGTATTTTTCTGCGACTCCGGAGAAAGGCATCATGTTTTAGAGCTCTGTAAGAGAGGGGGAATCGCAATTTGTGCACGGGTGCCCAGAGAGGGGTTTGGTGACGCAAGATGCGTCATACAATTTAGTTTTTTTTTTTGGGGGGGGGGGGGGGATTTGAGAAAAAGTACTTTTTTTTGGGGGGGGAGATTTTTAATTTTTTAATATTTCAAAATTTAATTCCAGAAATGTTCCTATGTTTTCTTTCTTTAAATTCTAGATAAGGGCAATATTAGCTCATTCTGCTATTCTCATTTCGCTATCTCTTGAATGTGCAGTAGATTATAGGTAGAATATAATTTACAATTTGTACTATGTTTGGGGTGGGGGAAATGTTAAAGTATGAAGGGTTTTTTTGCGGCGGTGGGGGATTTGCGTCATTAGGTTTGGAGGGGGATGGTCACCACTGGGGAATCGCAATTTGTGCATTAAAAAGCATAAAATCTCATAACTTCTGGGGGGGGGGATAATCCCCTGCGAGCCACCCCATTAATTCGACACTAGGTTAAATCGTTATATTTATTTTTAGATGTCCAGTTATTTGAAGTATTAGTTTATTATGTTTTATTTTTTACGTTTGTCTCTTCTAATCCCCCCTTTCACGTCAGTTTTAACTTACAGGGCCGTTCGAAATATGCATAGTTTTAAAAATGTCCAATTCTCGGTCTATTTTATTTTAGATCCACATTTTAAATCCTTGACAAAAGATAAATAAAAAGTCGCCCTTCCGCCCGTTTGGGGTTTATCTGCGCCCCGCCGGAGGGCATATTTTTTTGTTTCTTCAAAAGAAACAAAAAAAAATTTGAGGGGGGTGGGCTTGCACCCTCCCCCAATATACACCTTAAAATTTCGCTCATTTAATTTTCTACCATTTTTAACTTAAAAGTTTAAGCTACATGGCACCCCCAGAGCTGTGGATTCTCTCCCCCCCCCCCCCCCTGTCGATCACTCACCTAATTTTGCTTATTTCTTCACTTCATTTCAATCTTTAAAAGGCTATAACTTTGCTTCTATAGGAATTACAGTGATGAGAAAAATTCTAGTATAGCTAACCATTTCTCGCCGTTCTTTTTGCTTTTCCATTTTCCCGGTTTTCCCTATAGGACCTTTTTTTTGGGGGGGGGGGGCAGAGGGGTTTTTTGTTGATACAATATGTCCATTGAAAGCTTATGCTTCATACATTACAAATCTAGCAAAAGAAATTTTCTCCCATCATTTCAGGTCACATTACGGACCCATAATGTATTAAAATTTTAATTTTTCAAACTTCTTCTTCAAAAAAAAAAAAAAAAAAAAAAAAACATTGATACATATCAGCGATACTGGGGTACGAACCCGCAATCGTTTGATTGCACACATAATCCCTAAGCTTTTTGGCCACCGAGTACTCAGCAGCGCTATTATTTCTTTAGATTGTCATCTTTAAATTCGTAATATCTTTTGAATGGAATGTCCGATTTGAATAATTCAAAAAGTAATCTGCAGATATTGTAACAGGCATTAAAACAAAATGATTTATTTGGATAAGGATTGAGGTATCGATAGTATGGTCTAAATTTGGTTGGTGTATTTATCGCGTTTTAAAATGTAGGAAAGTAGTTATAGTGAGTTAACTACAATAGCTGGACATATGGTATCGCGTTTTTTTTTTTTTTTTTTTTTTTTTTTTTTTTTTTTTTTTTAGACACTAATATTTTTTTTAATATTATAGAACCTTTTTTTATTCATTTAAAAGTATTTCCTGGCGATTCAAAATTATACATCCTAACGATTCAAAAATGCACACGTAATTGTTCAAGGTTTCACTTCTATCGGCACTGTCAGAGTGCCACTATTTTTTTTTTTTTCATGTTCGCCCGTTCTACTCCCCCCCCCCCCCTTCCTCACCAATGTTAACTTACAGGTTCGTTCAAATTATGACTGCGATTTAAAAAAAGTCTAATCCTCGTTCTATTTTGTTATAAATCCATATTTTGAAACCTCAACAAAAGATACATTTGGGCCGGGGTCGCCCTTCTGTCCGTTTGGGATTCACCTTGCCCCCCTGGGTGGGGGGCATATTTTTTGTTTCTTCCACACCATCTCATGTAACATATCTTTATAAAGCTTTTATCTCCTCGTTTTTTTCTGTTACTACCCCTCTCTCCACCTAGTTACATGCTCTTGGCACTTTTTATAGTTTCAAAGAGTGCATGTTCCCCGCGGGCCACCCCAAGAATTCAACACTAAGTTAAACACTATATTTTTGTTTAGAAGCTCAGTTATTTGGATATTAGTTAATTATTTTTTTTTCAAGTTCGTTCGTTCTAATCCCTCGCCCCCCTCCCCTTCCTCGCTAATCTTTACTAAATGGGCCGTTCAAAGTATGCATGCAATTTTTAAAATGTACAATTCTCGTTCTGTTTTATTGTAAATCCTAATTTTGAAAATTCGACAAAAGATACATTTGGGCTATGGTCGCCTTTCCGTCAAGAGTGGGGGTTACCTGACCCCTTGGGAATGGGGCATATTTTATGTTCTTCCAAACTATCTCGTGTAACATTTGGTTGGCATTAGAAAAAAAAAAAGTTTTTTGTCTATTCTCTTTGTTCTCCATCCTAGTTACACGCTCTTGGCACTCTTTATGCTCGGTTTAATGCCAAGTTACTCAGTGTTGTTATTAGTTGAGTTATGTCTCTTAAATTTGTCAAAGTTTTTGCGTAACTGAAAACCATAAGTGACAATCATTTTAAATTTTGGGCTAAAATTCTTTTAAAATTCTTATTATCCGACTCTAAAATCTGCAATAGCTTAATTCTATGCCTCCCTAAATGGGGATGGGGGGGTGGGAGGCGGTAATTACGGTCCTGCTGATTGTCTAAGTTTTGGAATTAGTAATTTGGATCTTCTCTGTGTGAACCTAAATATCGAAATATCGATTCTAGTATCGATTCTAGAACTGAGAAATCGATTCTTATTATGATCGATGTTGTTTTATACGATATCGATTTTAATCGATTCTCAAAATTTCCAGAATCGCCCATCACTACCTTAGGGACGAGCGACCAGTATACGAGCCGTATAAGGTGCTCAGAATCTTTGATTATTCTTACCAGTAAATTTTAAAGTAAATTTTATCTTTTTTAAATCGAGCATTTTCCTGATTCAATTAGGTAAAAATTTCGGTTTTGAAAAATCTGTGATAAAATATTAAATCATTTGTAAAAGACGCTCGTACACGAAGGGATTAATGCTCCTGTCCTGTCAGACGAAGACACTCGTGAGCAATGCTAAACCTTTTGGAAGGTTATTTGCCAATATCTCGTTTGAATTTCAACATTTAAAATATCTTTTATTTTAATTAATTACTAAATGGTACCCGCCAAGATTTGACGATAAACATGTTAAAAAATTAATTAGGATATTGCTTGGTTTTCTTAATTATCTGTAAAATTTTGAAAACTTGATTTATTTATATGTTATCTATGTGATTCCAACAGATTCAAAGCGTTTCATGGTTCTGTCAGTCTAACCTACTCAAGTAATCATCTAATAGAATTTTATGCAGAATTTTAAGAATTTTAACAGAGCTTGCTTTTAACAGAAAGATAACTAAAATTAATTGAACTGATATTTATTTTGGTGAATTTTCTCAGTGTTTTGAAAAAATAACAATGTTTAGTATTTTCTAACTTTTTAAATTATATTGAAAAGTTTTTATTAATTTTATTTTTATCAGTCTCATTTTAAATCCCTAAACTTAAAATTTCATGCTACCAAGTAACTATTTATAATATACTAGCGGACCCGACAGACGTTGTCCTGTCACCGACAGACGTTGTCCTTCCTGGCACCGACACCAGTAAATCAAATAAATGTACTTAAATATAGTAATACGCACGATAAGCACTACGCTCTTAATTTAATTTCTTATTACAATTATGTAAGGAAATTATTTTTCACTCTTCAGTATTTTTTGAAGTCGGTTCAATTTTTGATAGAAAAGTTTATTTTTCTCTTTTTTGTTAAAAGTTAACGATTTTCTGAAGTCAGTTAATCAAAATTGTAATACAGGCTATATTACTGTAAAGCACACACATTTGACAGGAGCGGGGTTCGAACACGCGATCTCTTTCTTCGAGAAGCAGAGCTTATATCTGGCGCCTTAGACCGCTCGGGCATTCCGTCCGCACTCTATTCATCGAACTTATTCAACACTTTTAATTAGCGAATAAATCACTAACTATTAGTTTTTGCCTAGTTACTAAAAATGTACTGAATCAATTTCGTGAAATGTTAATCTAAACCATTCTCCAATCCACTGGAACACACACGCAAAATTCCATTAAAATTGGTCCAGTCGTTTAGGAGGAGTTCAGTGACATACACACGCACAGAAGATTTATATATATAAAGATAAGGATTCAAAATTTCAGGTTTTTTCGCCGAAGACATCGCCAAATTAGGGAAATGTGAATTATCTCCCGAACTACTCGATTTAAACGAATTTGCTTAGTGCCATTCGATCCAGAATGGAAAAATACACTAAAATATGTTATCAGTTGAAAAATAAAGCCTTAAAAATAATTCCTTAAAAAGCCGATTTTTAAGGAATTTTTTAAAAGTTCACTCTTTTTTCTACTCCTCTTAGGGGTGGAATTTTCGAAAATCCCTTTTTAGCGGCACTCGATGTTATAAGAAGTGTTTTTACCCCAATTTTCAAGATTTTTGGTTCAGTAGATTTTTTTGTGCTGTTATTAATACGAAAGCCTGACTTTCTTTTATATGTTTAGATAAGGATTGAAAATTTCAGTTTTTTGCGCCGAAGACATCGCCAAATTAGGAAAATGTGAATTATCTCACGAACTACTGGATTTAAACAAATTTGCTTTGTACCATTCGATTCAGAATGAAAAAATGCACTAAAATATGTTATCAGTTGAAAAGTATCTACAAAAGCCGATTTTAAAGGAATTCTTTTTAAGATCGTTCTTTTTTTTACCCTCCTTAGGGGTGGAATTTTCGAAAATTCATTTTTAGCGGCACTCGATGTTATAAGAAGTGTTTTTACCCCAATTTTCAAGATTTTTGGTTCGGTAGATTTTTTTTGTGCTGTTATTAATACGAAAGCCTGACTTTCTTTTATATGTATAGATAAGGATTGAAAATTTCAGTTTTTTGCGCCGAAGACATCGCCAAATTAGGAAAATGTGAATTATCTCACGAACTACTGGATTTAAACAAATTTGCTTTGTACCATTCGATTCAGAATGAAAAAATGCACTAAAATATGTTATCAGTTGAAAAATATCTATAAAAGCCGATTTTAAAGGAATTCTTTTTAAGATTGTTCTTTTTTTTACCCTCCTTAGGGGTGGAATTTTCGAAAATTCATTTTTAGCGGCACTCGATGTTATAAGAAGTATTTTTACCCCAATTTTCAAGATTTTTGGTTCGGTAGATTTTTTTGTGCTGTGATTAATACGAAATCCAGACTTTCTTTTATATTTATAGCACTTTTAATTAGCGAAACTAACTATTAGTTTTTGCCTAATTACTAAAAAAGTACTGAATCAATTTCGATGAAATGTGAATCTAAACCATTCTCGAATCCACTGGAACGCACACACAAAATTTCATTAAAATCGGTCAAGTCGTTTAGGAGGAGTTCAGTTACATACACACGCACAGAAGATTTTTATATATAAAGATTTGAATTTTTCACAACGTTTTCATACATTATTTAATTATTAAACCACGAGTATCACAAAGTAGTTCAATTATAATTCTTACATGACTATTTTTCTTTCTCCCTGTTTTCTATTCTTTATTTTAATCCCCCCCCCCAAAAAAAAATAATAATAATTAATACTTTCCCTTACATGCACACAAGCGTAAATCTTCCTTGTAATGCTCATACAAAATATAACAAAAATTGTAGATTAGTTTAAGTTAAATGAAACATACTTTATCTTAAATATTTTAGATTAAAATTGTTAAAATATTTCTAAAATATTTTAGCAGACTTTACAATTTTAAATATTCAAACGTTACTTCAAAACAGTACTCGGGAATTTAATTAAAAATCATTCAATATATGGTCTAAATGATGTATAGCATTTATTTATTTATATAATTCATGTATATTACAGTTTACAAATGGATTACTTTTTCTAAGCTTCCACGTACATGACAGGAAAGTGAAAAATTGCTGCTACTACCTACCGACAAAATAATGTTTAAATATTTACATTTTTTAGAAAATTAAAATACATTTTTTTTTAAATATTGCTAGATGTTAAATTAAATTTTACGACATTTTTACAATTTTTATTTGTATTTGTATATTTTTATGTATTATTTATTGTTGTTTATTTATTTATTTTTCTTTAAGAATGCGATTTGAAAAGATCTTCAATAATTTTATTCTTACAAATATATCTTTAAAGCCCTGAACGGGAAATTGACTGTTTATATCTAATAATTATTATATTTTAATTGCTTGAAATATTTTAAAAATGAAATTGTTACTTATTGTTTTAAAAAAAAACATTATTGTTGAGTGTTAAAGTTTATTTAATTATAAAGCCTCAAAATAAAAATGATAACAAAAGAATAAAAATCATATAACCTTCCCTCGTAGTAAAATGTATCATTATACAAATAAATTATTTTGCCAAGCTTTGGTATCGAACCCTAGTTCTCTACAAAAGTTCAGTTCCTTAAACCACCGAGCTAACCAGACTTGCTTCGACTTTCCTCTAACTGGAAGGGCTAATAAATTCAACTTCACGCATACGCAAATGCCTGAATTTTTTTATCTTAAAGAATTAGCCTACAGTTTTAATATATATAATGAGCAATGGATTTACGCTTGAAATTATTGAATATTTAATACGTGAATTATCACTTGCTATCTAAGCGTAGAACCAACACTGTGAAAAATGTCCAATCCGGGGATCGAACCCGGGACCCTTGGAATAGCTATTCCAAGGGTTCGCAGCTTAAATGGTTTGGTTTTGCTTATGCCAGCCAATTATCTATGCTTGTGATATAGGCCCTAATGCGTAGCTTAAATGGTAGGGCACTTGGAGCACTATTTCAAGGGTTCGATCCTCTGCTTGGACATTTTTCGCAATGTTGGTTCTACGCTTAGATAGCAAGTGATAGTTTACATATTAAATATTCAATATTTTATTTTATTTTATTTTATTTATTTTTCATTGGACAGACTGAGGTCGATTTCGTTTTACTTTTTTGATTTCGGTTGCAGATATTTTTTATAAAATTAATTTCTGATTCGTAATCGGTTCCGACTTAGAAAATGTCTTCGTAAAAAAAACTACAATCAAAATCATAAATGTCACTTTCTGATTGTCACTCAACATATTTGAAGTTTTTTATATATTCTCATTCATACCAAAGAAGCAACTTGTATTTTTATTATTTCTATGAATGATATCTTTTATTTTTGTTAATTGATTAGGTTAATAGATTGAATTTAATAACAACTTTTTTTCAGGAGGAGGGGTGGGGGATAATGCCTTTTTAAAGCATCAATTCAACAAAATTTTTATAGAAAGATGATTTGCTTTTCAAGTAGTAGTACAGATTCATAAATTTTAGCTTAGAAATTGCATAAATGGTACTATATTATAATTAAACGGCAGTTACAAATGTTGATTCGTCAAACTCAAAATTTAAACTTACTCTAAAAGTCAAGAAAAAATTATGAATAATCTCTTTTTCTTAAATGATGTCTATTGTTTACTTTTGTAACTAACGGAACTTTCAAGAGGCTACTTCATTCCCGCAAAAGCTCCGGCTTGTTAATAAATTTTTTTTAAAGATTTCTCGTTTGCATTTCAATACTTTTGAATGATATTTTTTTACATAGGATAGCTGAAGTTGATCTTTACAGAGATCGCTTTCTCTTTATTATTTTTTTTTAATAGGATACTTTCATTTTCGGCATCAATTTTGAAAAAAAAAAGCATCCTCATAAAAAAAAAAAGAAAAAATAATTAAAAATTAAAAAAACGTTTTTGTAGAGATTGATCACAAATATCTAATGCAAAATAATAATAATGAAATTATGGAAATGCAAACGAGATATTTTTTAAAATAAAAAGTCTATCATAGGATTAATATTAAACAAGCTGGTGTTTTCGCGTGACTGGATTAACTGTTTAAGAATAACACCGCAGTCATTGAACTTGAAGGTATAATGTAGATAGTGCCTAGATTTAAAATTCGATATCTCTCTCCCCTAGATACGCAGAAATGAAAAAATTGTCTATTCCATGACAAAATGAAAGATTTATTTCCAGGGTATAAAACTACGAGTTATAGCTTTTACAAAATCAGTTGAATTTTTTTAAAAGAAAATAAAACTATTATAATTATTTAAAGAAATAAATTAGAATGCAGATTTTAACACGTGATTTTTAATAAATCATTTTAAAAACAAATATTAATAATGAAGAATCGCCCAAAATAAAATATTCCTACAACGATTCAAAAATATTATTGCAATGTTTCTCGAAATTCAACTTTTTCTAACATAAATATTAAAATTTCACAAAAATAATAAATAATGAGTCAATATAAAACACAGAAAAAAAAAAATATTTAATAACATTTCATTGTAAAATACAATCATCGCTCAACAATGACTATAAATTCATTTGCATCAACAATCGATAGCAATATGTTTACACGAGTTATAAAAGAGTAATAAAAAAAGCTTTATGTTAAATGTTTAATATTAACGTGGAAATAAAAAAACGCAAGTTTACTGTATGGTGTTTAGAAAATATTCTAAAGTTAAAAACTAAGCAAACATTAAAATAAAATTATAATAATCGACGTTTCGGTCATCATCTATAAACATTCTCAGAGAAGAGTTGTATTAAAGAACAAGGCCAAGCTGTCTTGAATTTTAGGAATTATGTGAGCCTAACAAACTTTTCAAATTCAAGACGGCTTTACCAAGAAATTGCTTTACCTTAATAATTATCATTTTAAATATTTGAAGGTATACTGGAATGATAATAATGTAAAATTTAGATATGTTTTTCATTAAGAGGGTCCGGGACACATTTTAAAGTAATTTTTATTTATTAAATTAAAATTAAAATTCATTTTTTTATGTATGTGATGGTTAATTATTTTATTTATAAAAAAAAAATCACTTGATAAGACTTCTTATAATTTAAAAAAAAAAGTAAGTAAATAAATAAATAAATAAAATAAAATAAAATTTATTAAAAAGTGGGGTAGATTAAAATTGTTACAACTCGAAATATAACTTGTAGAATTTCGAATTTTTTTAATTTAAATAAACGTAAATATATAAGCTTTACTTTTGATTCGCCATTTTTAAAGATATCAGTTTTAAAAAATTACAAATATTTAAAGAAAAATTACAAAAAAAAAAAAAAAAAAAAAAAAAAAAGTTATAGTTTAAAAAAAAAAAAAAAAAAATTATACTTTAAAATGTAAACATTTCTTTTTCTCTCAAATTTGCGGAATTAAAATTAAAGTAAAACAATTGAAAAGGGCATGTTCCAAATTTGAAGTATTTATCTTTAGCGGTAATGGTGAAAAAAAAAAAAAAAAAAAAAAAACACCATAAAGAAGTCGTTTTTGTAACAATCAATCCTTGAAAGCTAGATTTTGATAAAAAATGAAAACGAAACAAATAACATTTCCTCTTCCAATTAAAACAGAAACATGATTTAAACGTCATTTTCAGAAAAAAAAAAAAAAAAAAAAAACAGACAGATTTTTAATGCAATAAATTTTTTTAAGAAAATATCAAGATTTACGTCTTGGATTCCCTTAAAACTGATTAAATATATTGGTAGTTATAGCTTTTTTTTTGCAAAACATTTATAAAAATGATCAGATTAATTAACCAAACATACTCCTATGGAAATATCACAAATCTTACAAAGCATAATGCATTTAAATGTATTATAATCCTCTCTGTAAATTGAAAGGCTCTTGTAGTTGAAAATAGTTCATAAAACTTTTATCTTAAAAAACTAAATCTATACCTATGAAAATTATTAAGAATATTACCATTTTTTGAAAATATTTAGCTTCGGCTGTTTCTCTACGTTATCTAAATTTGATCGAGCAGAGTTTACTATGTGGAAAGAAAAAAAAAACTCTCATTAGGGAGGTCCGGGACACAAAAATCTTCAAATTTTATTAAAAATAAATAAATAAATAAAATTAAAAAAAATATTGCATTAACACATTCGCTGCCGATCACGCGCCAGCGCGTAATACGGCGCCAACGGTAAGGGGCCTGTCACGTGCTGGCGCGTGATGTGGGTGATTTCGAATAGCCAGTCACGCTCTGGCGCGGGAAAAATCTTTCACTGATTCTTTGTTATAAAAGGTAAATCGGCTTCGGGGAAAAACCCACTTCTACAGTGCGGCATTAACTATCATCACATCTTCACGTAAGCGGCAGCGAGCGTTTTAAAAATTTCCTTTTTTTTTTCTCCTGTTTAAAATGACGTCTAAATCATGTTTTTATCATAATTAGAAGAGGAACCGTGTATTATTTCTTTGGTTTTGGTTTATTTTCAAAATGTAGCTTTCAAGCTACGGTCGTCATGAAAATGACTTTTTGTGAAAATGCGTTTTCAATTATGAAGAATTTTTTTTTTTTTTTTTCCCCACAATTTCTTGGATTTAATATGTTATAACTCAAGAACGATTAAAGATAAAAACTTCAAACTTGATTGTTTTACTTTAGTTTTGATTCAGCAAATTTGAAAAAATAATTTACTTTTGAAAATATGTATAAATATATATATATATATATATATATATTAAGTAACATAATTTTTATTCATATTTTTACTTTAAATATTTTAAATTTTTTTTAATTAATGTTTTTTAAAATGTTGCATCTAAATTAAAATATAGATATTTCTATTTACTTAAATGTTAAAAAAAAAAAAAAAAAAAAAAAAAAAAAAAAAAAAAAAATTTACAATTAATATTTTGAATTACAATGATTTTAAAGTACCCCGCTTTTTTAATAATTTTAAATTTTTAAAAAATGTATCAGAAGTTGTATCATGTGATTTTGTTTACAAATTACATAGTTACCATCACAAAAAATTCAAAGTTTAACTCAATAAATGAATTTAAAAAAATTAAATGCGTCCTGGACCCCTTTAATAGACAGAGTAAGTAAATTTGATATTAAACTTTCTTGAATGGTACTTAAAAGTACCGTCAATGCATAAAGGATTAAAAAGAACGTCCCAAATTTTTCCTGAAGATGATTACAGATGATGACCGAAACGTCGATTATTATAATTTTATTTTAAAGTTTGTTTAACTTTTAACTTCACATTTAGAAAATTTGCTATTTTTTATTTTAATATTTTAATATTCTAAAAGAGTAATTCAGAGTTTAAATATTCTCCCATTTAAACAAATGCCTAGTCCTTCTTTAGTAAAAAAAAACTAGCCTTAAAAGGAATGACTCCTGGAATGATGCTGATGTGGAAGATTTCCGGAACTAACGAATCCGGGTTGTCCACTCCTTCCATGAGCCGAATAGACCAATCAGGAAAGGGCTCCGTCTATGCATCGCCGTATGGGTTACCATAAAGAAAGGAAAGGTTACCATCGCCAACAATCGCCAAGTTTGTCGCCAACTTGGCGATATATCGCCAAATTTGGCGACCAAAATTAGTTGTCAAAAGTGACGCCAACTTGGCGATAACTGTAATATTTCGCCAAATTTTTAATTTCTTTACAACACCAGTTGTTTGATACATCATTTGAGAGGTTTGCAACTGCTTATTCATATAAAGGATGTCTTGTGTGTTATTCCCCACTCTGCTCCCCGGGGGGGACACATTTTTAATTTCTTTACAACACCAGTCGTGTTACACAAGATTTGAAAGGTCTGCAACTGCTTATTCATATTATGGATGTCTTGTGTGTCACCCACACTCTGCTCTCCCCAGGGGGGGTCACATTTTTAATTTCTTTACAACACCAGCTGTGTGACACATCATTTGAAAGGTCTGCAACTGTTTATTCATTTTATGGATGTCTTGTGTGTCCCCCCCATTCTGCCCCCCAGGGGGGTACATTTTCAATTTTTTACAACACCAGTCGTGTGACATATCATTTGAGAGGTCTGCAGCTGCTTATTCATATTATGGATGTCTTTTGTGTCGCCTCCCACTCTGCCCCCCAGGGGGCACATTTTTAATTTCTTTACAACACCAGTCGTGTGACACATCAGTTGAAAGGTCTGTAACTGCTTATTCATACCATGGGGTATTGGCAAGCGCAGCAAGCAGGGGTAGCCAACAATTTGGAATCGCGAAGCGATTACGCGGGGGGTTGGCGAGCATAGCGAGCAGGGGGGCGGCGCCCCCCTAGTAATATAAACATAAATTATGTACTACATAGTTCAAAACCATCGCATTAGTTGCAGATTGAATATAAAATATACCTAAAATTAAACTATTACTGAATATTTATGTAATATTTACTAAAAAAAAAAAAAAAAAATGCGATTCATTGCTTACCATTATTCAAATATCGTAATTCCTTACACTTAATATTTTGTCTGTTATTTTCGGCATCATTCTCGAAAATGAAAGTATCGTCATAAAAAAAAAAAAAAAGTGTAAATAAGAAAAACTGCGTATATAGCGATCGACCGCAATTATAAAATGCAAAATAATAATAAATTTAAGGAAATGCTAACGAGATATTAAAAATAATATAAAAAAATCTCTCATTGTATTGATAGTAACAAGTAAACTGATGATTTTAAACCTTTTTGTCTTATTTCATGGATTTCAAAAATAAGGGAGTAGGAAAAACGTAATTGAATTTAAAGGTTTTGTCTAAAATGATGGAATTTTGTAATCTACTTTTAACTCACACCCGGATTTGTTGGAATTATAAAAAAAATCTGTAAAAGATACCTTTCCTATGGTATTTAAACGTTTTACTATTTTTAGAACATAGTCATATCTTAATAACTTAATTTTAAGGCAATTTTCCGTTAGTTTGTCACAGGAGATATATTAAATACATTATACAGGTGGTACATTAACCCTTTATCTACTGAATTATGAATCCATGATAATTTTACATTCTAAAGCATTTTACCTAAATTCTTTAAGGGAGACCCGTAAGAAAAAACCCAAAATTTTTATTTTTGATTTTAAAGTAATGTATTTTGGTGTACTATTTAATAATCTTTTTGTAAGGAATAATTAGCAAAAAAATTCACTTTTTATTAAAAAGTATATTTTTTATGGGGATTTTTATGATATTTTTTTTTGTCGAAAAATACACTTTTTAAAATTACTACTCCTCATTGAATTTTCAATATTTTGGTATTAATAAAATTTCTGAAATAGTGTTATAGTATATGGAAAAGACCTAGGGAGAGAGATTTTTAATTTTTTATTTTAATCAGCTAAAAAAAAAAAAAAAAAAAAAAAAAAAAAAAAAAAAAATACGCATGGTAAATTTTCTTAAATTCGTTATAATTTTATGTTTACCATATTTATATAAAATTTTCAGAAACAGTTAAAAAAAATATTTCTCCTTACTTTTGTTGCAATTTTTTTTAAGATTCTAAAAGCATAAACACTTTGTTTCTAAATCATTTTACCACTGAGCCTTAGTACTTTGAACTTAGGCAAAATGGGAAAAAAGTCATTTTCAGAAAAACACATTTTAAATGGCCGCTAGTCTTTTAAATTCTATAGTGACTACAATTAAAAAAGCTCATTAGCTACCTGTTCCAAGTGTCCCCGAGTTCTGAAATTTTGCATGGATATTCGCAAATATGTATTTTATCGTTTTCTAAGATAAAAAATTTTTTGAACTTTTGATGATTTTAGGCTGAAAATGGCGTTCGGGTCTCCCTTAAACTAAATTAAAAGATTTACATAATCATTTAATAATTTTTTGAAGGATTTTAGAAGGATTAATTAAATTTGAATTTACAGAGATTTTGTGCAACATTTATAACCCTACTCAAATCTTTTATATTAAATTGTTTTTTTAGTATTTTATAGAGTTATAAAATGTACAAATAGGATGTTCTTACAATATAAATATAAAAATATTTCCGAATCGAAAATTCCTCATTCCCCTCCCTCACCGTCAAGAAAGCTGAAAATATACAAAGGTAAAAGAAATCATCCTTTTAAAAATATTTTTGTTTTGTATAACCAATAAAGCTTTTGGAACAAAATAAAGTAATATATCTGTAACTCATTCTAAACAGTATTACAACTAATTGGTATATTAAAAGAATTTTATAATAAGTAATTTTAATGGTACTTATAAGTACCGTCGTAGATAAAGGGTTAAAATATTCATTTTGATTATAACTGTATATGGATTATAGCAATGGATTTAATTACTCTTGTTTTCTATAAACGGCCAGTTGGCTGTGAAATTGTTCAATGCAACATTTTTAGCACAAAAAAAAGTAAATAAATAAAAGTAATAATAATAAAAATTAGAAAATAAAGAGTGTAATAATTAAAAAATAATCAATTAACAGTGTAATATTTATTAAAATACATATAACAAATAATTTACAAAACCCAAATAGGTAGTTTAAATAATACTCTTTTTTTCTGATGCCGTACGCATTATGAAAAAAAAAATTAAATTGAATACTGTAATATGTTCACTAGCTTGTTCTTTCTACTGATCGTTAAAATTTCCATAATCGGGATCGCTACCCACGCCAGAGTAATGTGTTTTAAAATGGAATTTGGTTTTTTTTTTTTTTAATTATGAAAATAGTCTTGATTTTCAAGATAAACATGGAATGCTTAAGGAGGGCACTTTTTATTTTCATACTTATTTTAAAATATTTATCGATATACAATTTATTTCCACAAGGAAAAAAAAAAACTTAACGCAAATAAAGAAATAGTTATTTTTGGGATAATTGTAACATTTTAATAAACAATTAATATTAAGAAAATAAATTACTGTTGCAGCAGTTATTTACTTAATACTTAAAATAAAGGGAAACATAGTATAGTCATACTTATTTTTTCTTTGTGTATGAATGTTCATAGGTATTCTAAAATAATAATAATAATAGAAGTATAAACTAAGTAGGCAAAGGCAAAAGAGCACTGGTAATATACACAAGCTCTCTTGTTATACTTTTATGCAAAGAGGGACCTTTCAAAATTTAAAAGTCTGGGAGTTAAACTTTTTTTTTTTTTTTTTTTTTTTTTTTTTTTGTTTTTTGTAACCATTATAATTCCCCAGCGCGAATAATCTGATCGTATTTTTTAACTTTGACTGATTAACTTTCGACAGAAAGCATTAATATATCTTATGTGTGTTAATGCCATGTTATTGTTCACAAAGTCTCTCTACATTTTTGAAGCAAGTAAAAATAAAAAATCGCATGATAAAAGAAAAAAAAAACTTTGGATACAAAACTAAATTTAATCTTAACTTTAAATCTAATTATAAATCAAAATTGCTAGAATATCTATGATCAAAATCCTATTTTATTATTTCAGACTTAAGATGCTTTATTTAAAAACTTAATTTATGTATTTGTTCGGTAGGATGGAGGGGGGGGGGTAGAAATTTCTTTCGAAAGTAGGAAGTGTGAGTAAATTATGCGGGTAAATACGGTAAATGTATAAACATAAAGTGAAATCTGTCATAAACTTGCCAAATTACAGTTTATATTCACAAATATGGCATAACTGTAAAAATTCATGGGGATACAGCTAAAATTGTTACCAAATATTTTTAACAATAACTTCCAATATGGCTTAAGGCTCCTATCCCTGCCGGAGAAAACACTCGCGAGCTAATGCTATTCCTATGGGAAGGCTATTTTCTAATATCTTGTTTGCATTTCGATTTTTTTTTTCATTGAATAGGTAATGTCCCTTTCTATATCGCTCTGTTTTTACTTTTTCGATTTTTGGTTGTAGATAGTTTTTTATTAAGTTACTTTCACTTTCGAAACCGGTTCTACCATTATAAAAAATATCTGCGACCAAAATCTACAACATAAAAAAAAGCGATCTGGAGAGGAACCTCAGCAATCCAATGCAAAAAAAAAAATAAAATAAAAAAACAAAAATGTCGAGATACAAACGAGATATTGGAAAATAATCTCCCCATAGGAATAGCATTAGATCGCGAGTGTCTTCGCCGGCAGGGACAGGAGCCTTAAAAACATATATTTTTTATAAATTTAACTTTCTTTAAATTAACTACGTTAAAGGTATAAATTAAAATCACACGATTAAAAAAAATAATAAAATATAGCTATTACATAAATTCACAAAAGGATAATCAGCATAGATATACTAATTTTTAAAAAGAAATCTCAACAACAGAAGAATGAAGGAAAAAAAACAATTATGGAATATTCATAAAGGAATAAAAGAAAAATATTCCTATTTTAAGCTAGTTTAGGGAATTGTAAAAGCTTAATTTTTTTTAAAATATTGATTGATATCAAAATTGTAAAATACTCAAAATAATAACGCATACATATAACATGTAATTATAAAAGAATAATGAGCACAGGCATCATAATAAAAAAGAAATCGCAACATAGTAAACAATCGTAGAAATATCCATAAGTTAATTTGGTGAATCGTTAAAGATACTGGTTGAAACGTCAATTCATATCAAAATTGCAACATATTCAGAATAATAATAATTTAAGATAAAATTACAAAAGAATAATCATCATAGATATTATTAATTAAAACAATAATAGTAATAGAATAGCAAAAATTCTCTAAAACAATTTCGGAACATTTATAAATATTTTTTCAGTGTATCTCAGAAAAGAATAATTTTTTTAAATAAACATATGGATTATTATTTGTTGGCACTGTAGAATATCTTACGTATCATATTTATAAGGTGTTCTCAACAGTAATAGAGAGTAGCTAAAATATCAAGCTCTTTTTAAAAAGCACTTTATAACCATGTTTTTGAAAATACATTTTCTGAAATTCGAAAGTGCTGAAGATAGGCTTTTTTTTTATACACACACTCTTTAAAAAATATCAATTAAGTTAAGATTATGAAGACCAAAGTTTGACTTTCATTGCTCAAAATTACGAAAATAAACTTGATGAGATGTAATTTGCAATGTCACAAGCTAAAGATAATTAGCATGGTGATGAAGGTTTTTTTTTTTTTTTTTTTTTTTTTTTTTTTTTAATTGAATTCTACACTTACTTGTTCATACATTCAAACCTATCAACAATCAGATGTTTTATGTTGATTGAATTTTCTAAGTGCAGCTATGAGTTTGTAATCTTTGAATTGTTCTGCCAAACTTAAAACTCTTTTTGTGTCCAGTAATCCCAAATTCTCTTGCAAAATTTTGGAACACGTATATATCAAAGGTAGCAAACAAAACTTCACGGCAGCTTCATAAATCAATAGAATTTCGTGGATTTCATGTTTTAGCAACTTCCCACTGTATATATAATAAAGTACTGCTCTCAAAATATTACTTTTCACTCCAAAAATATTCAAGGATTTTGAATTTCCCACACTTCCGTGTTTATCAAATATGTCTCGAAAAACATGGGATCTTGCACAAAGGATATAAGAGTGAACACGGAAATATATTCCATCACACGTTAAAGTAAAATCACTGTAAACTCCAGTTTCAAAAAGAGTAGACATTTGATCTGATAACATATTAAAATGTTTTTCAGGATCGATGCATCTGTTAGAACGAACTTTATTTCTAATTATCGATTGTGTTCTTGAACCCGCGACAGGAGTATAAAAGTTACACACAAGATGCAAGTTCTCATCATAAATTATTGCACTATCTTTCAAAATTACTTTCGGTAAAAGACTTTCAAAACTAATTTCGTCAGAATAACTTGAACACCTTCTTCTTTGAAGATACAGTATATTGCCGTTAGCATGCATAACACCAACTTCAACATACGACGTTTTAGAAAAATATTTTTCCACGTCTTCAAGAAATATTGACATATAATCGCTCTTCCCATATAGACCTTTTGGATAAAAACATAAGGTAAAAAAGCTTTCTGGTGGTCCGTAACATTTTGGAGAACTGATCACTTCGTCTGAATCTGTAATTTGGATGCACTCGAATAAACTGGAATCTTTTCGAATAACCGGATAACAGATAATCATACTTGAATGTGAAATTTTTTGTACAGGAATAACGCAATCAAACTTACATTCTTTCATTCTATACTCTGAGCACAGTTCGAATTCGTCAGGCTCATAATATTCCTTCAATTCTTTAATATCTAAACGATTTATACACTCTAGCATTGATAATGAAGGTTTCCGAAGAACATAATCCAGATTACCAGTGTATAAGTATCCAAAAACATCTTGTAAGTCATCCATATTTAATTCTGACAATTGCGTCACCCCGTCTCTTTCTATTTCAATTGCCCTTTTCAGTACATTATTTCGAGCAGACAAAATTCCTTTGTGGGTAAATGTTTTGTTAACTCCACCGATACGCAATGTTAGATCGTAATTTTTGCCGACTCTGTATAACACTGACATATCCTGAGACAAAGATTTTAAGCCCAAATCTTTGGATCTTTTATATACTTGACTGTCTTTACTACACACAAATATCGAACTCCGAATGATTAATGTATCCTCAGCAAGGCGTTCCATAATATACTCAAGATCGGGTTGCGGACATAATCCCCGCGGACAAAATCCCCACGGACAAAATACCCGCGGACAAAATCCCAACTGGACAAAATCCCCACGGACAAAATCCCCACGTGTATTTAGAATTGTAATACTATACTATAAAACATAATTTTATTGATAAAGATTTTAATAAAAGTAAAATTAGTCCAACTGAAGAATTTTGCGTATCTTACAGATATATATATATTTTTTTTTAACATAAAAAGAAATATAATTGCATTAATATAAATAACATTATAGATAACTCAGAGAGTAATCCCCCGTAGTTTGATGGTCACAAAATTGAGCAACTGAAACCTCAGGATTTAATCAAACTATGTTACATAATAATAATAATAACTTTAAGATATATGATGCGTTTGTATGCATTATTGTCTTTTAATTTATCATGAATCTTTAGGATAGAATTTTTACTTTATATTTTAAAATGTAGAGATAGATATTTTCACACTTTTTCATTCATTTATTGTTTTAATTGTAACTCACCGTGTTGGAGTTTTTAATAACTCGTTAATTGTGCGTTGACATTGTCATAAGCAGTAAAGAGTCGCAGCTTTAGAGCTATTACAGCTAATATACAACTTATATACTGTATGTGCTCATAAGAAGCCATATCATTCATGCGAAATACCCATTTGCTAATGTTAATTCTATGTAGATTTTTTTTTTAATTTCTATGAAGATTTTTTTAAATTTTAATTTTTTAAAATTTTAATTATATAATTTGTAAACAAAATCACATGACGAAACTTCTCATAAATATTATATATATATTCAAAATATGGGTAAAATGAAATCGTTATATATATTATTTGCAGAATTTAACTATTTCTTTCACTCAAATAAATAGGAATATAAACGCTTTAATTTTCATTCAGTATTTTTGGAAATACTAATTTAAATAAAAATACTTAAATTAAAAATATGAAAAAAATAATAAAACTTAAAAAAACGTCATATTTTTAAAAGTAATTATTATTTTTTTTTTAATTTGTTGAATCAAAATTACTGTAAAAGAATTAAGAAAGACATATTTCAAGTTTGAACCATTTATCTGTAACGATTCTTGACTTATAACGGTTTATTTAAGAGCAATGGTGAATAAACCCATCATGAAGAAAATCGCATTTTCGTTGTTTCCATATCAATCTTTGCTGGAAAGTGCTAGATTTTGAAAACAAACCAAAACATAAAATTTAATATTTCCTTTTCCAATTAAGATAGAAACAAGATTTAAATGTCATTTTAATCAAAATAATAATAATAATTATTATTATTATACTGTTTATTTTATTTTTTATTCTTTTTAAAGGAAAATTTGAAGGTTTTCGCGTCTTGAATTCAAGCTGGTTTTAATACTGTTTACGAAACTATTGCAAAATCTGTATGCATGTTTCGAAGGGAAAATTATAAAAAACAAATACTAGTTATTCCGAATTTTTTTTTCTTTCAGGTATGGATATTTTATTTTCAGCTGTGTGTCGATCTATCTAACTACATTTTCAACTGATTTTTTTTTTTTTTTTTTTTTTTTTTATCATTATTATTATTCCTCGATCCAAAATGGGCTGTTATCTTTTTTCAACTTAATTCTTTATTTTTTACTCAGAATTTTTTGGAGAATTTTAAAAAATGGGCTTCTTATCCACAATTAAAAAAAAAAAAACAAGAAATTTCACATCTTTCGTTACAATAAAATAAACACACATGCACAGACACAGGGTGACTCATATTTATCGAAACCATAGGCTATCTCTTTAAATATTGCCCCTAGGCACAGTACTTAAAGTTGCAAAGTTTCTTTTTTTTTTTTTTCTTACTTATTTATTGCCTAAGTGGGACAGAATCAGAAAAGGGTGCAAAGTTTGATAAAATAAGTTGCAATTACACAGGGGGACTATTTAGGGAAATGCAAAAAATAAATTTTTATACTGCCCTGGTTGGTTAAAATTTTCCCTTAGGAAGTTTTTCCTTATCATTTTTTTAATTTAAACAACAACAACAAAAAAATCTATCTTGATTCCTGCAAAACTCAGAGAGTTATGTCTATTTTAATAATTTGCGGGGTTTCAAGGGATCAGACACAAATGGAAATGCGTGTTCTTCAATGCGCAATGTTACTGTAAAAGTAACAAGGAAACATTCATTTTTCTTTTATTTATTTATAGAGTTAGAATTTTGAATGCTTGGAGATAGTTAACCATATAATTTGTAAACAGAATCACATCATAAAACTTCTTTTAAAAATAAAAATGCATTTTTTTTTTTTTTAAGAGTAATTTAAAACTGTTATTAATCAAAGTTTCATTCGTCGAATTGAATTTTTTTCTTTTGATTAAGTATCTTATTTTTTATTTTGATTTAGCATTTTAAATAATATTTATTTAAAAAAATTTAAAATATTTAAAATAGCAATTTAAAACTAATCGGATGTGTCAATCCCAAAACTTCTGTCTCATGCATGTGAATATTTCAAAAAGCACTACCAATGCGTGAAAATAAAATAACAAACTATGCTCATCATGAGGATTCTAAGGACATGAAATTCCATGCATTATTTCTTGAATTAGACAATTGCAATATTGGAAAAAATGCAACATAAAAAGCGCCACTTGTTGGGCAACTTATACCAAAACATAAAGTGCAATAATATTTATCAAGCTATACCTAAATGTGAAATTTGTTGAAAAAAATCATGCATTAGCTCTTGGATTAGAACTATTGAAGGAATCGGGAAAAATTCAGCATAGCAGCATCACCTGTTGAGTTATTGACACTAAAATATAAACAGAACTAGTTCATACCACGGATTTACTAAATCTGAAGTTTAATGAAAATCCGCTTATTAGTCATTGAGATAGAGCTCTTGCAAAAATCGTAAAATTATACAACATAGCAGTGCCACCTGTTGAATGATTTACAATAATAACTAATCAGTTTCAATGTATATCAAGAAGTATCTGAATATGCATTTTTATTGAACTCCGTGCATTACTTTTTGAAATAGAGCTATTGCTATTTCATATCATGGGTTTACTGTATCTGAAGTTTAGGGGAAATCCGTGCCTAAAGATTAGGGGAAATCCTAATGAGATATACATGTTGCGTAAATTGTAAGAAAAAAAAATGCAGTATAGCAGCGCCATTTGTTGAGAAATTTGCACCAAAAACAAATCAGCAACAATTTATATCAGGGACTACCTGAATATAAATGTTTAGCAAATTCAGTGCATTAATTCTTGAGATACAGCGCCCCCAAAACTTATGTCACAGACAGAGCCACAGACTCATAAACAGACATTTTGTAAAAAAAAAAAAAAAAAAAAAAAAAAAAAAAACTGTTTTTTGGAATTTCTGAAACTTAAAACGTAAAAAACTGGAATTCGAAAATTTTCATGAATCCAATACTTTCTTCATATAAAAATAAAAGAAAGTAAAAATATTAATTATGAACAATTTGGAATATTTTCTTTTAGACATCTTACAAAACGCACATAGATAAGCAAAATAAATGTTGCAAAGAAATATTCGTATTTACCAATGTATCATTTTTCTTATTATTATCCTTCTAGTAATTTTTCTTGAAGATGTGGCCATTTTTGTGATACTCTGCATATAAATGTGAGTAGTACTGGGTGCATAATTTTGCATACATATAATACATATGAAGTTTAGCACTAGCCACTATTCACAAAAATTCTATCATTCATCATAGGAGATCATTCCAAAATATTCATTGCTCCCCCCCTCCCCTTCCCCCCGTCATAGCCGTACTCGGAACTGTGGCAAACTCGGTAGTACATTTTTCCACCCCCTCCGCTACCCTCCGCAGAGTACCAAGAATGCCGAAATAAACAAAACATCATCATCAGGTGATATTATTTACTAAAAATATGCATTTTCTAAAATCGATCCAGAAAGGCTGTTATAGATTGTATACTCCCTCCTCGGTGAATGAAAGGGGGACAAATTAAAACAATCAGTACATCTTTGAAAAAAAAAAAAAAAAAAAAAAAAAAACGTATAATCTTAAAATTATTAATATTTGTATAAACGGGATCTAAAATTTAAACTAAATTCGAAGCATTAGACAGACTTTAATACATTTAAAAAGCAATTAAATTTAAAATATATATATATCAATTAAGAAAATAATCAATTTAAAAAATTGTTTCATATTTAGTGTAAATAGTCTTTTATTTCAGACTTTAAAATGTACATGTATATTTAAGAAATATAAAATATCTATCACATAATTTATAACTTCCAATTGTCACTTTCATTTTTCAAATAAGCTTAAAACATTTTTTAAATGTTTAGAGATCCTTTTTGAAAAAGAAACTTGGTCAAAATAGAGCTTTTATTCAGCAAAGAGGGTGTTTTGTCCGGTGGAGTTTTTGTCCGGTGGGGATTTTGTCCGGTGGTGATTTTGTCCGCGGGGATTTTGCCCGTGGGGATTTTGTCCGCGGGGATTTTGTCCTGGACTCCTCAAGATCATCTGCATCACATATTTTAAATATAAGAGACTTTCCCTTTTCAAAGTAAGCTTTGGCTTCACGAACCATTCCGCTGATTTCGGGCGGAAAAAACAACTTCCATATCACCCATGCCGGTTCTTGCATTGCATCCCGTTTCTCATTGTCTAAATATGCAAAAACGTTGCATTTTCCATCAACATGCTTAGACATTAGATATAAACGCCATTTACTGCAAGTCTTTCCATTTACAGTAAAAACAGGACTTACAATCTTCCATCTTTCCGCACAGGTTGCAGAAAAATAGTTTTTAATTTTCCATTGGATTTCACTATATCCAAAATTTCTCACATTGACTAATTCACTTTTCATTTTCACAGTTTTAAATAACTCCTATTTCTTGTTCACTAAACAAGCTACAAATATTACTAGTAAAATTTCTTTAATTCAAACTAATTTTTACTCTCGAGAATTTCATAAATACTATGAATTTACACATATAGATGAATATTTTCTGGGTAAACTAATGGATTATTTATTGATGTCTCCCACTCCCCTTCTATTTGTAGATTATATCCCCACCGTTTTATTATTTCCAAGTATTGGTGCAATCCCTCAAACAGAATGTTAATAGCTAAAATTCTTTCGTTACATTCTCATACTGAAAACAAATTATTAAACACAATAGGTGAAATGTGTAGGAGGGGGGAAAAAACTGAACTTGTCAAAAAACTTAATCCACGTCATGAGTTTACTCTTCATCTATTTCTGTCTTATCTACCATTTTTAACCAAGACCGTAACGAGTTGGCAAAAGTTAACGGATTGATTCCAAATTTTTTGATAGAGCTGATTCATCTGGGATTTCCCCTCCCCCCCCCCTTCCAATACAAACACACAATTTAATGATAAACAACAATTGCTGACAGTAGCATAGAGCATGTCCATCTGTCATAAAAGATTTGATAACAAAGTCTAAATTCATTTAATTGCGATATGTATGCTATTCATCAGTAAAAGATTAAGAGCCTATAGGGGTTTCATAAAAGCTGCTAAGGGACTCACCCCCTCACCCCACCCCCATGCCCCTACTTCTTTATAAACCTATTCTTGTCTCATTATTTGAGACATGAATAAAAGAAGAAAAAAATTGAAAGAATTTCATAGATAAGAGTTCTAAGTCACTCATATCTCGTGTGTTTGTGCTTTTCAAATTTCGTAAATCAAAATCATCAAAAATTACATTACTTCTGCACTTTTTTTTTTTTTTTTTTTTTTTTTTTTTTTTTTTGTATTAGGATTTTGCAATTAGTAGGGTGGGGGGTTAAACACACGAATTTACAAATTTTCAATTATGACCAAAGATTTTGCAATTACGGGAATTGTTATAAATGCACGAATTAATATTTTTTAATGGGGAGACTAAATTTGCTTTCTTTAATTACTTTTCTTTTCTTTTTTTTTTTCCTTCCTCTTTTTTCTCTCACTTTTTTTTAAAATTATTTGGAAAGTAGTTGTTGTACTCGGTAAAGAACTGGGAAATCTGAAGTATAAATGAATCTTTTTATTGGTTAAATTCCGCAAATTATTTTCGTTCTCTGAATTTTGCCACAATGACAAAAAAAAAAAAAAAAAAAAGGTAATAAAACATTTAAAATAATAATAGTAATTTGAAAACAAATTGTGATAAAGATTTCCAACAAATTTCATTTAAAAGTGCATTTTATTTTTCTACGCAACGGTGTAATAATTTAGAACGTGCAATATTTAGAAGTTTTAAAAAATTCGCAGTCCAGAAAATTATAAAACTGAAATTTCATTTAAAATTTATTTATGATGGGTCCAAGAATATTAATGTTTAATCCATGTATAATACTACGAGGCGTCCAGAAGTCAGTCTGATTAATTCCATCAAATAAACATGCACATTTTAAACAATTAAAGTTGTATATCTATAAATTACTATTTTTTATCACTGGTTTAGAAATATTAGTGTTTAATGCATGGTGTATGTAATATATGACTCGTTATGATCACCATATAAATTATTTTTATTATTATAATTTAAATATAGAATTTATTTCTAAGTCTTTAAATTTTTTGTCTTTGAAAATATCATTTTCCAAATAGTCGTTGTAATTTGTTAAATTACATTTTTTAAAAACTATTTAGAAAATAGCTGTTGTCCTCTGTAGAAAATTGGGAAATCTGAAGTATATCTGAATAATTTTATTTTTGGTTAAATTCCGCAACTTATTTTTCGTTCTCTAATTCAGTGGCGTAGCAAGCTGGGGTCGGAGAGGGCGGTCCGCCCCGGTTGTCACCTTTCAAGGGGTGCCATCCAATCTCTTTTTGCAAATGTATATATATATAATCTTATATGATTTTGAAAAAGAATTCTGAAATAAAATGAAAATTCTAGCGCACGACGCAGCAGAGTTAATTTTCTTTTCTTTGAGAATTCGAAAATTTTCTAAATAAGATATACACCAGAGAACAAAAACCAATCTATCCAACGAATGGGTAGTGAAAGAAAATTTAAGAAGAAAGACTTATCTTCTACATATAGACCCCGCATTGATTTATGCGGATTATAGACTGAATAATAAGTCACTCCATTTTTTTTTTTTATTTATTTATACAGAAGGACAAAAGATACATAAAGAATGGTATGGTCATTTGTTATAACGTATTGCGATTGAAAAAATATGACTGATGAAGGGGGGGGGGAGGGTGATACCATTTACGTCCAGATACGCCGCTGCTCTGATTGTTGCCACGATGACCAAAAAAAGTAATAAAAACTTTTAATAAAATAATAATTTGCAAACAAATTGTGATAAATATTTCAAACAAATTTCATTTTTTTCTCTAGGCAACGGTGTAAAAATTTAAAATGTGCAATGTTTAGAGGTTTAAAAATTCACTTCGCACAAAATTTCCCGAAGCGATATGATTAAAGAATTGAGAGTGTATAAATTGGTTATTTTATAACTTATTTTTAAATTCAGTTTTACTCTCAAACGCATTCAGTTGAGAGTTTATTCTTATTAAGGAACTATATAATGTATTGTATTGGTAGATTTTTTAATAAATGTATAATATATTTCAAAATGTGTCGTCAAAATGGGCATTTGAGTCTAATTTCACTTAAGATGATTCTGATAAAACCAGATCTTAAAAAAAAAATTAAATTAATTTTTTTTCAAAAGCGGCCAAAGAAAGTTGTTAAACTGGGTTTATTTCTAATCAATTTTTACTTTCTTTTACACTATATGACCAAAGATGACCGTCCACTTGCGGTTTTAGACGTTTTGTTAAATATCTAGAAAAATACATGAGGGATTATCTTGCAGCTCTAAATGTGTAAATATAATAGTAAAAGTCATAAATTTCCGTGAAGATTTTATCCCGAAACTCTATAGGGCACCGTAAACAAATTAAAAGAGAATGAATATCTTTTGGATAACCCTGTCAAAACTAATGTAGTAAAAGCGTTCAAACTGAAGATTATGATTAAGTGGCTTATTGTAATAAACTGTGTTCTTTTTTATGTCGATGGCATGTATACTCGTAGAGAAATTAAGGTTTTAATAAAAACAGTCCCAAATTTTTCCAAGATTTTAGCTCATAATTTGCAGAGTTCTTAACATAAAATAATATTCTTTTCTGAAAACATGACAAATAATATTGCACAGAATACCCTGTTAGCAAAATTAAAAAATAATAAAAATTAATGTTATTGATTAATGGACTAAAGCAGAAATTTAAGATGAAAATAAAAGTTGGTATAGTATTGAATTAAAATTATTAAACAATTAACATGAGTAACTATTTTTTTAAATATTAAAATGCACGTATGAGATAGAAGAAAGTTTTGGGATTGGCATATCCATCTGGTTATTTTATGTTGTTAAAATGAGCACTCTTCGAAATCTACCTCCGCCTATAGGCCAAGCCGACAGGGATTTTTTTAAATGTTACAACGATCTTTTCTTACATATCTGTTTTTAATGAAATTTAACGAAGAAAAAAAAAATCGCCCTGATCCGATTTGAATTGCGGAAAAAGTGGAAATATTTGTTAAACTGTTAAGTTGAAATGAGTTATAATGGCTTCAGTTCATACAATGTTTAGAATGAATATGCTTAATAGGAAATGATTTGCATTAAAAATAATTTACAAGGGTAATCAGAAAATTACAACAAGAACGTACCTCCAGAATTGATCAGCTGCAGATTCAGTAGCATTTGTACAATTGGTTTCAGACTCATTGTTCTTCAACGAAGAAAATAATCCCTTACAAAGAACAACCTGTTAAAAAAACCCTTGTATAAGAGTATGCTGTGATCATTATAAACTTCCTTCTGTATAATTATAATACATTAATTTTAAAAGGTTCTGCTAAAAATACACACAACATTTATGAATATGAAACACAGTGTATTTCTTTGTACAGTAAAACCTCTATAACGGACACTCCCGAATAGCGGACACCTCTATTTAACGGACAGTTTTCCAATCCCCACGCCCAAAACCTAAATTTTTGTATGCTTAACCTCTGAATAACGGACATTCCGAATAGCGGACACTTTATCCGGTGATAAATGGTGAAAAAATATTTTTTAAAGAGGGGGAAAAAAAAAGGGAAAAAATAGCAAAAAGGACTCTCAATTTATCAGGACAGTCTCTCACAAATTTTGTGATCACAAATGAATATTGATAAATAGCTGGGGACGATTCCTTCCCCCCCCCCCCTTTACGTTCAGTGCTAAATTTAGAGGATTGCTCGGGAAGAATATCTCCCAGAGCATTGAGATGTTATCCAAGAATATTTTGAGATTTTATGCTTTTAGAGGTCAAAAAGTGCAATCCCCTCCCGGAACTCTTCAATGTCCAATAACGTCATATAGAAAAAGAAATTATATGTAATCGCAAGCAAAAGTAAACTTTTGGAACAGATTTTTTTTTTTTTTTTTTTTTTTTTTTTTGCGAGAATATAATAAACAGTGGATAATAGTGAGCACAATTTTATTTCAATTTTATTGCTTAAAAAATAGTTTTAATTTCTGATTAATTATATAATAGAGGTTTTAGGACATATAAAAGCAAATTAATAAAACATTAAGCATTTTATAGTGATTTTTGTATCTCTGAGGTTTTCCCAATAGCGGACACCTCCGAATAGCGGACAATTTCTGCGTTCCCGAGGTGTCCGTTATTTGGAGGTTTTACTGTATTTAACAAGGACTTACAGTGAGCAATGAGTTACAGAAAAACACAACCTCATATATTATTAATAACCTCATTATTTTATCAACCTCAAACATTATATTTGGTACATTTTTACCTCATAAAAAATGTATAATTTTCATTGCAATAAGCATACTTACCCACACACACCCATACGGTGTGCGTATAGATAACAACAGTGTGCACACTGTGACTAATACAATATTCTTGTACCATCCTTCGGGCGATACACATCGAACACTAACCAGCACTAGTTATGTCCAAGGTGTAACTGAATAAGAAGCTTGGTGAAATTCCGTGCATTAGTTCTTCAGTTAGATAGACGTTTTGCAAAAATAATCAAATCTTGTTCGAAACATCTCAAAACGCATAATTAGTTAAAAATGGAAGTTGAAAATTTTTTAAGAATAGGATATTTCCTTTTTCTTATAGCGGGGGGGGGGGGGGGGGATGATAATAATAATAATAAAGTTGTGGTGATGTTTGTTACAGCCAATTATCTGCACAAGTTAGGCCTATTTTTTTTTTCAATAAAGGTATTTTTAAGGGATCCTAGCCTGTAGTACGCAGCTTTGCGCAGGTTCTAACAATGAAAAACTCCGAATGGTTAGGGCAATGAATGCGAGTAAATTATACAATACCTCCATCTGCCAGAGCAGAACTTCTCCACCACTAATGGGACGAAAAGAAAAGAAGGGATGGAAACAGCCTTAATGCTTAAACTTTTAGTTGATATATTAATAGGAAAATATGTTGCTAAAAAAATTTTCTAGAGTTTTTTTTTTTTTTTTTTTTTTTTTTTATAAATAAATAAAAAAATAAAATTCCACTTTTAGGTAAAAATCTAGTCTGATTTTTTCATTAATTTTACCTTTATAAAATTTAAACTATACCAAAATGTCATATTGCTGCACAGCTATATATATATATATATATATATATATATATATGTGTGTGTGTGTGTGTGTGTGTGTGACGATTTAAGGAGAACTCGAATTATTTCCACTGGTTAAAAAGAAACACACAGTCATGGCAAGCGAGGGAAAAGACAAAATAAAGAAATAAATGTAGAAGATCCAATAATTAGTCATGGGCTGCTGTAAATTCATTTATTAAATTCGTAATAATGAGGAAGGGAAAAGCTCCTTTTGCAAAAATTCCATCATTATTTCAGCGAGCCGTCCTCATCCAAGAAGCAACCCAAGAATCTTCTTTCATCTCGAGACTTCCACCTTTTTAAACTAAAAAGAAAGTTCTGGAACATTCTGTAACTTCAAACCATCATTCTTTTATGTAAACAGAATTCTTGTCCAGCTACGAGATTATTTTCCACAAACGATAAATTTATTTTAAAAAATATTATTTAACCAATTTATAATTGAATCGGGATTTTTTAGGCAGACGACTTTCATAAATGATTAATTTTAAGAGAAAAAGAAAAGAAATGAATTTATTAATATGCACACTATCGAAGGTTGACGGCGGAAAAATAAATAAATAGATAAAATAAAATAATGATATTTTTTGAAAGGTATGGTTTTGGAATAAATTTAATAAGACTTTCTTAAAAAGGGTTGATAAAAACATAGAAGAAATCAGTTTTATTTGGAATATTAAGAAATAAAGTTTTAATTAAGAATATTTTTAATTTAGAGCCATCTTTTTTTAAATTTACGCATACTGGAATAATGTTTTTTAAGGCAAATTAAGAATTTATATCGTCTGCATACAGATTAACAGATTAGATCTAGAAACAAGATTTTAATAATTTGAAGTAAGTACGGAAAATTAAGATAGTATAAAGGTTAGTTTTGGCGAAAAAATTTAAAATTTGTAATATATATATATATATCGAAAACTACACCATAATATACAATTTTACAGAAATGATAAAAATATAAAATATTAAACTAAACAAGAAAAATTAACATACCTCTTAAACAAACTTGAAAACTACTAAAAGATAGACTATAAGATATAATAAGACTATATATATATATATATATATACATACATATAATATTATTTTTATTATGTACTCTACTATTTTCAAGTAAGAAATAGTCTTTAAGGGGCTCAAAGCCCCCTTAAAGAAAGATCGATCAAGCATTTTGATCGATACCGAAAAACATGTAAATAGAGCTCTCGCTTCGAGTCCATATAAAAACAGAAGTATTGAATGTAATTAAAATAAACTTTCTGATATTTTAAAGGTATGTTTTTAGTTTTATAAAATTATAAAATGAAGTACTTCAATGTAATATAATATAAAATATAGCAAAATTTATGTAACACAATTAAAAATATATATATATATGTTTTATATCACCATCCGCAAGATATCTTAACGTTGAATTGACATAAGAACCTAATTTTTGCTTTAAATGATCCGGAAATTTTACTCTATAGAATGAGTTAAGAATATAACTATCACACAAAAAACATTAAAAAAACTCTAAAATTTGAAAATTAACCCCCCCCCCCCCCAAAAAAAAAATACATTTTTTTTCATTAAAAATACTCAAAATATTAAACTATCTAAAATATATTCATTCATCTATAGATAATAATTGTCAGGTTCCTAGAAGACATCTGCCCTGAATTAGAAAGGAATAACATTTCCTTATCTGAATATTTTATGTATTGTGGGTTGTGTATCCGTGAAGCTCGAAATACCTTTCTTTCTTTTCTATAATAACGAATGACAGATGTTGACACAGGTGTGCAGATGACGCACTCGTTGATGAATGAAAGTGATGGCCGCGGGGCGTGCCTCAGCTGTCATCTAGCTATTGGAGTGATGTGTAAACAGTAGATGTCATGACTCAAGGTTGGTATGCGGAATTGAACCAATGGAGGAACTCTAAGAGGCCCTGCTGGGGGAAGGAAGATCTCTGACAAGGTCAACTCTGGACTGAGAGGTTAGACAGTTCTCGCTTGGCGTTGAGACCGATAGGTCGCACAGGATTTGTGGTCCTGTTGGATAGTGTATATTTTGAGCGTGGGACAAGGCGTCCCAGTGGATAGTGTTATAGGCCGAGAAGTGAGGCCTAGTACCCTTGTGTATTGAGATTCTGCAGTAATCTCTGATAAAGCGTATCTAACGTGCATTGAGTGTGAGGAAGAAAGTATAAGTTGAACGGTACACAACCAACGTTTATTGTAGTTAATTTAATGTTGAACCGGATCATCTATATCCGAGTTGTAATTGTAGATAGTTGTAAATATTGTTTCTTGTGTACATATCTATATCTTAAATAAACTGTTAGTTCAGTTCATTAACAGCGTCAGTGTTATTTTACCCAATCCTCACAGCAGGTGACCGATATCACCCATTAATATCGGTGGTGGCAGCTTAAAACTACCTAGGACATTCTTCAAAGTTTTGTGGACTGAGAGGAGCGTCCGACAAATTGTTGGCAGCGTCGGGATAGAATCGCCTGAAACCAGTGACCAGCGAGCCGTGTTGCAGTCTGTTAATGCCAGAGTATCCAGTGGAATTCTTGTGTGGTCGTGCCATATCGTCGAGTATGTGCTAAAGCATCGTGCCGGATCGTCGATTGTATGCTAAAGTGTCGTGCCGTATCGTCGAATGTGTGTAAAGTGTCGTGCCGTAGCGTTGAATGTGTGTAAAGTGTTGTGCCGTATCGTCGAGTATGTGCTAAAGTATCGTGCCGGATCGTCGAGTGTGTGATAAAGTATCGTGCCATATCGTCTAGTGTGGACTAAAGTGTTGTGCGTATCTTTATTAGAAAGAACTAAACTGAACTGTTGTGCCATATTACCGCTACATCGTGGAGCTACCTGTGATTAGAAAAGTAATCCAGCAAAGAAAGTATAAGGTAAGGTGTTTTTGATCATTCATTTCTTCTGACATCTCGAACCAAATTGTATTGTTGTATAATTAATAGTAATTTAAGTAAATTGTCTAGGTAATTTATGTGCAATGAAATAATTGTGTTCAGATAGGTGTAAAGAATTAGTAACCATATTGCTATTGTTTTAAAGAAAGGTCATAATAATTTGAGATGATAATGATATGCTATTTATAATGATATTAGTGAACTAAATTAATGCATTAATCTAAATTATTGTTAAAGTAATTGTTAAATGAAGCAATACTGTTTAAATTTTAAGAGTTGCATTATCAAAATTCTAAGCAAATGAAAATTTTGATTGGCCAGTAGTAAAGAAAAAAAAAAGGCTCAATAGAGAGCCATAGTGAAAAAAAAAAAAAAAAGGCTCAAAAGAGAGCCATAGTGAGTAAAAATAAAAGTAAAGATTTTCAGTATATTTGTTTTAAGTGTGAGAACCAATATTGAATTCGGAAGTATTTTAGTGAGGATAATTGTAGAAATTTATGTATGCATGTGTTTCAATTTTTCTTTATGTGGATTTTTTTTGATTGACATCAATACTTCTATTCAATTTCAACGTATCAGTATTATTATATAAATTGTAGGTTGTTATCTAAGTGTATATATTGGAATCTATATTGCATAGCAGTCAAATCGAATTATTGTTTTACTTTTTTGTTTTATTGGAGGTATATTGTGTGATATCAATGGTTGAGGAAAATTAGAGTATTCAGTAGGCTAATTAGAAATGAAATGTATTGATTATCTGAAGGGTATTAATTAGTTTAATAAGTGGAGAAATATCTGTACTAAGTTAGAAATTTCGGAAATATTAATTTAGTAGGTTTAACTATTCTTGTGGGGTGGTTATAACCATCGGTGAAGGTATGGCTTTCTTATTAAAACTAAAAAAGGTTGATCTTCAGGGGATAGCCGAAGAATTGGGTGTTGAATTCACGGAAGATGATACCAGAATTCAGCTTAAGAAAAAGATAATGGACAGTGATGAGTATGACGAGGGGGTTATTAAGGAATTATCAGACACTATTGTTGCAGAACGATTAGAACGCGAAGAGTTAGAAAAACAGGAAAGGTTAGAGCGCGAAGAAAAACACGAAAAGTTAGAAATGGAGAAATTGAGGATGGGACATGAATTAGAAATGGAAAGGCTCAGAGTTCAAGGTTCAGTAAATAACTCTAATGGATCTAGGGGATCTAGTAATGAAAGTAACATCGAAAAATTGATCAAAAGTGTTAAAACTCTATCTATCAAAGTACCAGAAGGGACTGAGGGATGGAATTTATTTTTCAACAGTTTAGAAAGGGCATTCCAAACTAAAGATGTACCGGAAAACCAGCAGGCCGAAATTCTACTAAATATGTTAGGAGATAAGGCGGATAATTTGTTAATTTATACCACTAAGGAACAAATGGAGAATTATGAGGAATTAAAGGAGTTAGTCCTAAGGGAACATGAGCCAGCCCCGAAGGCATGTTTAGAAAATTTCCGGAAAGCTAGGAGAAATCCGAACGAAACCCATGTATTATTTGTATCGCGTTTAATAGCTACGTGGGAAAATTATTGTAAAATTAGAGGTGCGGACACTTATGAAAAGGTCAACCAGTTAATAGTTACTGATAAGCTAATAAGTACGCTAGATGAGGATACTGCAGCATATATTAGTTTAACTCACCAGGGTAAATGGTTAGAAGCTCCTAAAATTGCTAAAGAGTGTGATAATTATTTTGATGCTAAACATAAGTCTTATGCGGTTACGCATAAAAGGTTTAAAGGTAAAGATAAGTACGTAAACAATGAAAAAATGAGACCGAGGGAGGATAATAAATTTAATGGTAGTTGGAGGCAAAATGGTAGTAATGAGTGTAATTCTTTTCCGGATAGGAAAACAGAGTTTAAGAAGACGAATGATGCTTCAGGGCCTAAATGTTTTAAGTGTGGTTTGAGAGGTCATTACCAACGTTTTTGTAATAAAGTGGGTAATGAGGGAACTAATAATGGCAATAAAGGGCGAGACCAGAGAGCAGGTGTTCATAAGATTAGAGTGAAAGAAAATCAAGAGTTACCTAATGGGGCTATTGTGGCTAGAATATCGGCAAAGGCCGAGCAGAAAACTAGTGTTATTGGTGAGAAATTAAATAAACTTGAGAAAATTGAAGTTAGTGTTAATGGGCAAAAAGCAAAGGGATTGGTTGATTCTGGATGTGAGATTAGTGTTGTTCATAAAGATTTAGTACCGGAAGAGAAAATAAAGGGAGCGGGTAGTATTTATTTACAAGGGTTATTTGGTGAAGCTGTTAAATCACCGTTAGTTAAACTACCGCTAGCTATTCCGCAATTCGGGCAAACTAATATTATTCATCAGGAAGTACTTTGCGCAGTAACTGATAATATTAATGAGCAAGTAATTTTACATCCCGAGGTGATTAATGAGTTGTCAGGTGTCAATCTTGAGGAGCCATTGATAGAGTCCGAAGAATTAAAAAGTTCCGAAATTATTATTGATGACTCGAATGAAAAGGAAGATGTAAATAACGATAGCTGTAATGTTTACGTAATAGATGCGAGATCGCAAAATGTACAAAGTCAGGATCCAGAAAAAACTGAAACGGAGGAAAATAATGAATCTATTGTTAGTAACTCAGATATGTTTAAGAAATCCCAGTTGGAATGTAAAGAATTAGAGAAAGCTTGGGAATTAGCTAAAAACGAAAAAGGGGATTATTATATTGTAAACGGATTATTGTATCATAAAGAGAAATTGTTAGGCGAAACTATAGCGCAATTAGTAGTACCCAAGGTAAGAAGGGAAGAAATCTTAAAATTAGCGCATTCATCGGTATTTGGAGGGCATCATGCAGCCAAGAAAACGTTGCAGAGAATAAGGTATTCTTTTTATTGGGAGGGAATGGCAAAAGAAGCTAAACAGTTTTGTGAATCATGTTTAGAGTGCCAATTGACTAGAGGGGTTAAAGTAAATGATAGAGCTCCTATTTCCCCAGTGTCGCGGCCGGAACTTCCATTTCAGGTTGTTAATGTTGATTTAATTGGGCCCATTGATCCTAAAAGTTCACAAGGGCATCGGTATATACTGACTTTAATTGATCAGCATACCAGATGGGCGGATGCTATCCCTCTAAAAAGTTTAACTGCTAAAACCGCGTGTGAGGCGTTACTTCAAATATTTATGAGAACAGGAATTCCTAATGTAATTGCCTGCGACAATGGAACCAATTTTACTGCCGACTTAACGAAAGAATTTGAGAAAAGGTTAGGTGCTAGTCCAAGATTTTCGACTCCACAGTATCCACAGTCCAACGGACTTGTGGAACGATTTAATCAGACTCTTAAACGTATGCTACATCATACGATTAGGGAAGAAGGAAAAAAATGGCATGAACAAATACCATTTATATTATGGGCATATAGGGAAGTCCCAAATTCTACGACGGGAATCGCACCTTTCCAGTTATTATATGGTAGAGCGCCGGAGGGTCCGTTATCGATTCTTAAGTCGTCATGGGCAGGAGAAAATAAGGGAGCGCAGTTAGATACTACGCCGATTCATGAGTACTTGGATAAACTTAAGAACCGCTTAGAAAGAGCCGCAAATGAGGCAAAATTGTCGTCTGAGGTTCAACAAAATAGAATGGCGTATCATTATAATTTAAGGTCAAAAGAAAAAACGTTTGAGGTAGGCGATAAAGTTATACTGTTAATCCCCGATTCGACTAATAAGTTATATTCTAGGTGGCAAGGGCCGGCAACTATTGTAGAAAAACGAAACCAGCATTCGTTTATTGTTGAGTTAGCCGACGGGAGTAGGAAGCATGTGCACCAAAATAAGATAAGAGAATTTATCGCTAAATGTAATATAGTTAATATTGTTTTCGAAGGTGATGAGGAATTTGGAGAAGTTGGGGAAATTCCTATTTTGAATTGGGATCAAGAGATAGAACGGGATATTGAGAGGTTTGAAATAAAGGGGCTATCTAATAGTCAAGTCAAAGATTTAAAGTCCATTTTGAGGGAAAATAAAGAAGTGTTTATGGGTCCTGTACGACCAGCGGAAGTAGGGGAACATCGTATTGATCTGAAACCGGGTGTAGAAAGGAAAAAACCAAAGTTATATAGCGTGCCGGTAGCTTATAAAGAGGAAGTGGATAGGCAGATTCAGGAGTTATTAGAATTAAATCTAATCGAACCATCGAATGCTGAAATTAGCCATCCAATTGTTTGCGTTGCGAAAAAAGATGCAACTGTCAGAATGTGTATTGATTACAGAGCTTTAAATTCTGTAACGCAGGTTCCCACCTTCCCGATGAAAGATTCCCAAGAAATTATGTATACCGCAGGGGCGGCTAAATATTTATCTTCAATAGATTTATTGAGGGGTTATTGACAAATTAAAATGGCTGAGGATTGTAAACCTCTGACAGATTTTACGACGCATAACGGAACTTATCAGTGGCGTACAATGCCTTTTGGATTATCAGGGGCTGCTGCTACGTTTCAAAAAGACATGAATGAGGTTCTCCAAGGTCATCGGAGGTATGCAGAAGCATATATTGATGATGTCATCATTTTCTCCGATACCTGGGAAGAGCATTGTGAGCATGTCAGGGCTGTCATTGAAGAGTTGAAAAATAGAAATTTTATGATTAGACTAGACAAATGTAAATTTGGAGAGAAATTGACTAAGTTTTTAGGTCATGTTATTGGGGGTGGAACTCATGCACCTGATGAGGAGAAAATCGGAGCAATAAGGGACTTAAAGAGACCAAAGACTAAAAAGGAAGTTAGATCAGTTTTGGGATTAATGGGATTCTACCGATCTTATATTCCAAATTATGCTGAGATAGCTATACCTTTAACCGAATTAACCAAAGGAAATGTCAAAAATACTGTACCATGGGATGAAAGGGCAGAAAAAGCATTTAATACTCTTAAAGATGAGTTGTGTAAAGTGACGAGTTTGGCTACACCTATCGTAGGCCGCTAATATCAGCTTCACGCCGATGCTTCCGACCTTGCAGTAGGATGTTGTCTTACTCAAAAAGATGAAAAAGGTCAGTTTAAACCTATAGCTTTTGCCAGTCAGAAATTGTCAGGGGCTCAGCGTGCTTGGCCAAGTATAGAGAAAGAGGCTTGGAGTGTTCTCTTCGGGTTGCGGAAGTTTGAAAAGTGGACTTATGGATCTCAAATTGAGGTCATTACCGATCATAATCCATTAAAATTTCTCACGGAAACAACCCCAATTATTCATCAGGAAGTACTTTGCGCAGTAACTGATAATATTAATGAGCAAGTAATTTTACATCCCGAGGTGATTAATGAGTTGTCAGGTGTCAATCTTGAGGAGCCATTGATAGAGTCCGCAGAATTAAAAAGTTCCGAAATTATTATTGATAACTCGAATGAAAAGGAAGATGTAAATAACGATAGCTGTAATGTTTACGTAATAGACGCGAGATCGCAAAATGTACAAAGTCAGGATCCAGAAAAAACTGAAACGGAGGAAAATAATGAATCTATTGTTAGTAACTCAGATATGTTTAAGAAATCCCAGTTGGAATGTAAAGAATTAGAGAAAGCTTGGGAATTAGCTAAAAACGAAAAAGGGGATTATTATATTGTAAACGGATTATTGTATCATAAAGAGAAATTGTTAGGCGAAACTATAGCGCAATTAGTAGTACCCAAGGTAAGAAGGGAAGAAATCTTAAAATTAGCGCATTCATCGGTATTTGGAGGGCATCATGCAGCCAAGAAAACTTTGCAGAGAATAAGGTATTCTTTTTATTGGGAGGGAATGGCAAAAGAAGCTAAACAGTTTTGTGAATCATGTTTAGAGTGCCAATTGACTAGAGGGGTTAAAGTAAATGATAGAGCTCCTATTTCCCCAGTGTCGCGGCCGGAACTTCCATTTCAGGTTGTTAATGTTGATTTAATTGGGCCCATTGATCCTAAAAGTTCACAAGGGCATCGGTATATACTGACTTTAATTGATCAGCATACCAGATGGGCGGATGCGATCCCTCTAAAAAGTTTAACTGCTAAAACCGCGTGTGAGGCGTTACTTCAAATATTTATGAGAACAGGAATTCCTAATGTAATTGCCTGCGACAATGGAACCAATTTTACTGCCGACTTAACGAAAGAATTTGAGAAAAGATTAGGTGCTAGTCCAAGATTTTCGACTCCACAGTATCCACAGTCCAACGGACTTGTGGAACGATTTAATCAGACTCTTAAACGTATGCTACATCATACGATTAGGGAAGAAGGAAAAAAATGGCATGAACAAATACCATTTATATTATGGGCGTATAGGGAAGTCCCAAATTCTACGACGGGAATCGCACCTTTCCAGTTATTATATGGTAGAGCGCCGGAGGGTCCGTTATCGATTCTTAAGTCGTCATGGGCAGGAGAAAATAAGGGAGCGCAGTTAGATACTACGCCGATTCATGAGTACTTGGATAAACTTAAGAACCGCTTAGAAAGAGCCGCAAATGAGGCAAAATTGTCGTCTGAGGTTCAACAAAATAGAATGGCGTATCATTATAATTTAAGGTCAAAAGAAAAAACGTTTGAGGTAGGCGATAAAGTTATACTGTTAATCCCCGATTCGACTAATAAGTTATATTCTAGGTGGCAAGGGCCGGCAACTATTGTAGAAAAACGAAACCAGCATTCGTTTATTGTTGAGTTAGCCGACGGGAGTAGGAAGCATGTGCACCAAAATAAGATAAGAGAATTTATCGCTAAATGTAATATAGTTAATATTGTTTTCGAAGGTGATGAGGAATTTGGAGAAGTTGGGGAAATTCCTATTTTGAACCGGGATCAAGAGATAGAACGGGATATTGAGAGGTTTGAAATAAAGGGGCTATCTAATAGTCAAGTCAAAGATTTAAAGTCCATTTTGAGGGAAAATAAAGAAGTGTTTATGGGTCCTGTACGACCAGCGGAAGTAGGGGAACATCGTATTGATCTGAAACCGGGTGTAGAAAGGAAAAAACCAAAGTTATATAGCGTGCCGGTAGCTTATAAAGAGGAAGTGGATAGGCAGATTCAGGAGTTATTAGAATTAAATCTAATCGAACCATCGAATGCTGAAATTAGCCATCCAATTGTTTGCGTTGCGAAAAAAGATGCAACTGTCAGAATGTGTATTGATTACAGAGCTTTAAATTCTGTAACGCAGGTTCCCACCTTCCCGATGAAAGATTCCCAAGAAATTATGTATACCGCAGGGGCGGCTAAATATTTATCTTCAATATATTTATTGAGGGGTTATTGACAAATTAAAATGGCTGAGGATTGTAAACCTCTGACAGATTTTACGACGCATAACGGAACTTATCAGTGGCGTACAATGCCTTTTGGATTATCAGGGGCTGCTGCTACGTTTCAAAAAGACATGAATGAGGTTCTCCAAGGTCATCGGAGGTATGCAGAAGCATATATTGATGATGTCATCATTTTCTCCGATACCTGGGAAGAGCATTGTGAGCATGTCAGGGCTGTCATTGAAGAGTTGAAAAATAGAAATTTTATGATTAGACTAGACAAATGTAAATTTGGAGAGAAATTGACTAAGTTTTTAGGTCATGTTATTGGGGGTGGAACTCATGCACCTGATGAGGAGAAAATCGGAGCAATAAGGGACTTAAAGAGACCAAAGACTAAAAAGGAAGTTAGATCAGTTTTGGGATTAATGGGATTCTACCGATCTTATATTCCAAATTATGCTGAGATAGCTATACCTTTAACCGAATTAACCAAAGGAAATGTCAAAAATACTGTACCATGGGATGAAAGGGCAGAAAAAGCATTTAATACTCTTAAAGATGAGTTGTGTAAAGTGACGAGTTTGGCTACACCTATCGTAGGCCGCTAATATCAGCTTCACGCCGATGCTTCCGACCTTGCAGTAGGATGTTGTCTTACTCAAAAAGATGAAAAAGGTCAGTTTAAACCTATAGCTTTTGCCAGTCAGAAATTGTCAGGGGCTCAGCGTGCTTGGCCAAGTATAGAGAAAGAGGCTTGGAGTGTTCTCTTCGGGTTGCGGAAGTTTGAAAAGTGGACTTATGGATCTCAAATTGAGGTCATTACCGATCATAATCCATTAAAATTTCTCACGGAAACAACCCCAAGGTCGCCCAAACTCACTAGGTGGGCTCTAGCCTTGCAACGCTGGAACCTGAGCATTTCTCATCGTCCCGGAGTTCAACATTTGAATGCTGATGCAATTTCGAGGCTACAGAGAAAGAGCTGGGAAGAACAACCAGTTACTAGCCCATCAGTATCAATGTCAAAATAGTAGACAACCTTAAAGGATGTCATCACATGTCTAATTTTTTTTTGTGTGTGTGTAAATATTTTTTTTTTAAGTTTTGTGTTTATAATAGTAAATTAGCATGTGTATTGTTTATGCAATAGTAGTATTAGTATAAGGTTCAGTAGAGATGTCAGTAGAGAATGTTCAGACACCTGAAAATGCCTATGTAATATTTAGAATGAAGAAATCTGCAAAGAGACTATTGAACTCTTCCGTAATATTATTATATGTTTGGGGAAAATTAGCCCCTAAGAGGCATATTTTCCGCTAAGGTGGGGGGTGTCAGGTTCCTAGAAGACATCTGCCCTGAATTAGAAAGGAATAACATTTCCTTATCTGAATATTTTATGTATTGTGGGTTGTGTATCCGTGAAGCTCGAAATACCTTTCTTTCTTTTCTATAATAACGAATGACAGATGTTGACACAGGTGTGCAGATGACGCACTCGTTGATGAATGAAAGTGATGGCCGCGGGGCGTGCCTCAGCTGTCATCTAGCTATTGGAGTGATGTGTAAACAGTAGATGTCATGACTCAAGGTTGGTATGCGGAATTGAACCAATGGAGGAACTCTAAGAGGCCCTGCTGGGGGAAGGAAGATCTCTGACAAGGTCAACTCTGGACTGAGAGGTTAGACAGTTCTCGCTTGGCGTTGAGACCGATAGGTCGCACAGGATTTGTGGTCCTGTTGGATAGTGTATATTTTGAGCGTGGGACAAGGCGTCCCAGTGGATAGTGTTATAGGCCGAGAAGTGAGGCCTAGTACCCTTGTGTATTGAGATTCTGCAGTAATCTCTGATAAAGCGTATCTAACGTGCATTGAGTGTGAGGAAGAAAGTATAAGTTAAACGGTACACAACCAACGTTTATTGTAGTTAATTTAATGTTGAACCGGATCATCTATATCCGAGTTGTAATTGTAGATAGTTGTAAATATTGTTTCTTGTGTACATATCTATATCTTAAATAAACTGTTAGTTCAGTTCATTAACAGCGTCAGTGTTATTTTACCCAATCCTCACAGCAGGTGACCGATATCACCCATTAATATCGGTGGTGGCAGCTTAAAACTACCTAGGACATTCTTCAAAGTTTTGTGGACTGAGAGGAGCGTCCGACAATAATGTTATATGTATGCAAAAAAAAAAAAAAAAAAAAAAAAAACTATTCCATCAAACAGTTTTTTTAAATCTTGGTGTTAGTCGTCAAAAATCAAGTTGTGAGAAAACGCGAGTTAAAGTTGGCTTTGAAAGTATTGATACATAAATGCTTATAACTCCGTTAAAAATGCAAATAATTTTATGCGGTTTTTTGTACTGAGTACAGCAATCCAAATAGATCATAAAAAATCGATTTTTTGAAAAGTTTTCAAGCCCTGAGCCTCTTTAAATTTTCTTGGGGTTTTTGAATGCACTTAAGGTGTTTAATGTTGTCCCTTTGCGGCATAGAAATAGGAAAAGATAAGATTTCATATTCCGTGGTTTTTGGCTTAATTCTTTAGATTGGTTGGTTGTTTAGGGATTAATGGCACAAAATACCTCGGAGGACATGTTGCGCCAACCTAATTCTTTAGGTATTATAATACTCGACAAAATAATGTATTTTTATTAGGAACTAGCTGACCCGGAATTAATGTTGCCCGGGTCCATAATAACCATAATGCATTAAAAAAAAAAAAAAAAAAAAAAAAAACTATAATATTGACAAAAGTGAAAAATAAAATCGGTTTAAAACGCACAAAAACTCGAAAAATCTTTAAAAATTACTTCCAAAATCACGCTGAAAATCGCATTAAAAATCGATGAAATTCAAAAATCTTAGCAGACAAAATTTAATAAATTAGGCTAAGAGTTTGAAATAATTTTCCTTTTATCAAAATCAAAAACTAGCTGCAAAATACGAAAAAATACAAAAAAATCGCATTTAAAAATTCGTAAAAAATTCAAAAATCGCTGCACGAATTCCAAATAAGCTTTATTGAAAAGAGAACTCAATTTACTATATCGGGTTAAAAGAATAAAACCGTATTCTTTTCACAAATGTGAAAAAATCGGCTCGAAATATAAAAAGAACGCTAAAAATCACCTAAAAAATTAAACAAAAAAATCTAATCAAAAAATCGAAAATAGGACTTCGAGGTGCAAAACTTCATGTATAGAGCAAAAATCTCCCCCCCCCCCGCCCCCCAAATTTTGTAACTCTACGTACAGTGGTCTCTTCAGAACAGCGAACAGCGATGACACACTCACAAACTTCTCTCTTTATTATTATAGAAGATTATGCTTATGAAGTTCCTAAAAGATTCCGTAAGCTATTCATAGTTTCTTATTTTTTTCTTTTCTAATTTTCTGTCTTTATTATCTAAATCGTCTTTCTCATTCATTTTTACTTTATTTTATCATGACAAGAAGAAAGTATTGGATTAAAAAAAATATTCGGTTTCCTATTCTAGATGGATTTATACGTTTTACAAGTTCCTGAACACAATTGGATAGCTTTTAGTTAACGTCTGTCTGTGATCTTGTCTGTCCCTTTGTGTGTCTGTGAGTTTGACGCTATGCAATAAAAATTTTGTGGGTGCTCTATCTCAAGATCTAATGCACGGAATTTCACAAAACTTTAAATTCAGTTAGATCTTGGTATAAACTAGTGTTGATTAGCTCTTATTATATATAACCCAACAGATGCGCTGTTATGCTGCATTTTTCAGGATTTCCGAAATAGCTCAATTTAACACTAATGCGCGGATTTTCCTCGAATTTCAGATTCAGTGACACCTTGGTATGAATTTGTGTGGATTACATTTTAATGTAAATCTCCCTACAGGTGGCGTTGCTTTGCTGCATTTTTCAGGCTTTCCGCAAGAGCTCTGACTTTAAAATTAGTGCACAAATTTTCACCAAACATCAAATTTAGTTATGTCTTGATAAATATTTGTGTTGAATATTTTTTAGTGTAAATCGCCGAACAGGTGTCGCTGCTATGCTACATTTTTCACTATTTCCACAACAGCTCTATCTGAAAAACAAATGCACGCATTTTCACCTAACTTCAATTCACTTGGACGTTGACAGAAGTTGTTGCTGATTAGGTTTTGGTGAAAATCATTCAGCAGGTGGTGCTGCTATACTGTATTTTGCATTATTTACACGATTTTAGCGACAGCTGTAACTCAAGAACTAATGCTTGGATATTCATATCTTTAAAATGCTTTTGATGGTCATAGATTGCCATTTATTTTTGGCACTGGCGGCATAACTTTGCTGTTGAATATGAAAAACTGTAAAACTGATTCTACTTAGCCCGTGTATCTATGAATTCAGGAAATGTGTCGTGATATAAGAAAAGAAAAGGAAAAAATTGAACAAGTGGCATAACTTACTTCTTTACATTAACTGTCTTATTCTTTCATATTGCACTGAATGCGAAAACTGTAAAAATAATTTTCTTTTACCTGGTTAGCTATGAATCCAAGTGTGACGATGTCACGTAAGCCTAATTCCAAAAGTCTAGATAATAAAAGTAATCAGCTAATGTTTTCTGAATTAACAAGCGGTTGAATCTAAATTCATACACTGTAAAAAAAATTCAAGAGGTTACTAAAAATTTTTTAGTATATTTGTATTCCACAGAATTTTTTAGTAACCATTACAAACTTTTTTTTTTTTTTTTTTGCAAGTGAAACAAACATTTTTTTGTAAACTGAACAAAAGAATTTTTTGTATAACTAACTTAAAACTTTTTAGTATGAGCCACCAAGCAAATTTTAGTAATAGCTCCAAAATTATTTTTAGTAACCATTACGTGTGCCCGAAGGGCAGGATCTTCCTCCGAACTGCATCCAGTGGGTAAAAAGATAGACTACTGAAGCGGAAGATTTTCCGCGAAGCCGCAATAGATGACAGCACCAAACATTGCTACCTGCTCTCTTCTGACATGTTTCTAAAGGGGAGGGAAAGTGCAGAGATCATTACCCATGGTAACTCTTACAACAGGATTTTCATAATCCCTTTATTTAACGAGTACTTACATTGCATACATTCGGTGCATATTTGGTGGCGTCCAGCATCGAACCCGGGTACTTTCAGCCTGGAGTTCAGTGCTATGACCACTAGGCTATCACGGCCACACCAAGTGAGTTTTAGTAATAGCTTTTAAAAATGTAAAACTATTAACTATTCGTTGCTAGCTTTTTTTCTAGTAATTCTTACAGATTCCTTGTAACCGAGTAAGATTACTAAAAATTTTTTAGTAATTACAAAGATCACTAAAATTTTTTTAGTAGATCGACCCTTTTTTTTACAGTGTATGCCAGTTTCGATAAATCATAGAATTCCTTGGGCATGTGAGGAGTCTAATCTATTAACCAAAGTTTGCATCCAGATATAAAATGCATCCACATGTTAAAAATAAATGAAATAACCACTTTCTCAGTTGATATTCCATCATCCGATCATAGTTAAGATTAGAGAAATCATGAGTGTTAATGAGCAGGAAGCAGAAGTCGGAGGTCGTTAAAATATTACCTTTCTTTAGATAAGCAATGTATATATTACACCGGGCAACGAGAAACCAAACAGACAGAGAGTAACTAAAATCAGAAGCATGATGATTTCAATGCTCGTTCGTCTCCTGTAAGTTAATTTATTAACGTTCTTATTCACCAACTACTTAGACCCCGAGTTACATCCAAAACTTCGGTCGAACGCTCAAACGGTATTCATATTTAATCCTGATTGGACGTCTCCTTGATAATGTCCAATCAAATGTTATCATGAATTTCATTTGAGCGTTCGACCGAGGTTTCCTAGGTTGAGGTAGATGGTGAATAAGAGCATAAGTCTCCATCTCTTTCTCCCATAAACGTCATATAATGGAATATGTCTTTTAATGTTAATAAATAAATTAAAATATTGCGGCCTTTGATTTATATTAGTACCACACACAGCAACACTCTTACACAAGAAAAGTGTCTTGAGCTAAGAAAGGTAACAATCAAAAATGGAATGAATGCAATATTGAATGAAAAGCATACTTTTTTATTTCCATAGCAATCCTGAGTAGCTCCCCACCATTTAAAGCAGTCAGACCAAGGTAATGTCGCTCGAAATGTTTGACATAAGTAAAACAGAGCATAGGCCATGATTACGTTATAATATACTTGTATGACGAAAGAACAAAGTAAGACAGTGACTCCTATACCTGAAAAATAAATAAATAAATAAATTTAGTGATTTATCTATATCGATTTTAATTTGTTCAAAGTTTTACTTCTTAGTGACAAAATAGCTACTATATTTGGCTGTTAAAAAAAGTACCAATACCAAAAGTTATAGGATACTTTGTTTAAAGGGGCCCTGGACATATTTTAAAATAATTTTTAATTGTTACTTACCCATCATACGTAGTATAGGGTAAGTCTTGCAATCGTTTTGAAAATCGAAAAAAATTTTTTTGATGGATTTACACGTTTTCGACACTGGAGATTTCGAAAAACATATTTTTAGAAAAAAAAAAATTGCCGTCCGTCTGTCTGTCTGTCAGTCTGTCTGTCTGTAAACGCTCTATCTCCCGAACGAATTGAGATAGAGACTTGAAATTTTGCATGTACTTAGTATGTAAGAATGGGACGAAGCCTATTTAATATCAGTAACCTCGATTATCCGGAACTATTTTTTTCGGACTCTTGAAAAATTCGTTCTGATGAAAGGTATATAAAAATTTTAGAAATTTTTTATTTTAAGGAGGGATCGTAAAAGGCAATAAAATAACACAAATTTTGCATAAAGAACGAAGTTGATCGAATTATTAGTTGTCGAGATATCTGTAATCATGTTTTCCACATTCTTCGATTTTTCATGACCATGTATTTCATTCCGATTTCAATTCAAAGATATATTTTAATTGGAAATGAGACGCTTAATCCGACGCAATAAACTGTTAGTTAATAAGATTATTATTTTTGGAGTTATAAGGATGTTTCTTTTTCGCAATTCAATACTACTTGAGTAGTTAGGCGTGTTGTATAATTTATCGAAAGAGATTCATCAGCAACTGATTAATACAGCATTACTATGCACTATAAAAATATATATACACGTTTAAATTTTGTTTTGGAGCTGCAATCCATTTTATAAATAGTTTTCAAATGTATTACTTTCATATGTTATATATGCATATATATGATGAGTAAGTATTAAGGTGGCCCTCAACGACTAGTTGAGAGTTTAAATTTTGATTTTTTTTAATGATTAATCATATCATCAAATCAATCATTAAAATTGTAAACAAAATCACATGATAAAACTTCTCGTAATTATAAAAAAATATAAATTAAAATTTATAAAAAAAAAAATGGGGTAATTTAAAATCGTTATAACTCAAAATATCATTTGTAGAATTTCATTTTCTTTTACATTTAAATAAAAAGATATATCTAAATTTAAATTTTCACTCAACATTTAAAAAACATTAATTTTTAAAAAATTAAAAATATTTAAAGTAAAAATTTGAAAAATAAAAAATATGCAACTTATTTTTAAAAAATCATCTTTTTAAAGGTAATTTTTTTTTCTTCAAATTTGCTGAATCAAAATTAAAATAAAACAATAGAAAAAAAAGATGTTCCAAGTTTGAAGCATTTTATCTTTAACGGTTCTTGAGTTATATCAATTTAAATATGAGAAATTGTGAAAAAACCCGTCATGAAGAAAAACGCATTTCTACAAGAAGTCATTTCCATAACAATCATTGCTTATTAGCAAAATTTTGAAAACAAACCAAAATGGAAAAAAAAAATTATTTACTCTCCTAATTAAAAGCAGAAAAAAATTTAATGCAAGAATTTTTTTAGAAAATTTGAAAATTTTTGTTTCCCGAACCCTTATAAGGAAAATTTCTCAATTTATTCTGTATTTTCGTTAAATCAATATTTGTTTAAATAAAAACTAATCTACGGGCAATGATGTAAAAATTTCGAATAAAATGCGTTTTTTATATCAAAATTTTATTTGCAAGCACTGTGGTCTGTATTTTGAACCAATCTCATGTTGAAGATGAAGAAACATATAATTGGTACGCATAAAATCAACGGAGAGTATCAATCAGAAGTTGGAACCCCTCCTGTGGCCGAGAGGTTCTGACCTCTCAACTGGTACACGGCAGGTTCTGGGTTCGAACCCAATCGCGGCCGTCGGCCTAACCGTTCGGAGTTTTCGTGCTTTTCTTCGAACCTTGCGTAAATACGGGCTAGGTTCCCTTAGAATTATCCCCACGAAGTACACTCCCCCCTGGGCCTATATCCCTCGAGTAGATAATCGGCCGACACAAAATAAAATAAACCAAACCAATCAGAAGTTGATAAAGTTAGATCGTTTCGAATAGCTGCGTACAGGTAACATTAATGTAATTGCTTACATAAAAAATGTAAAATTTGCAGATTGGGTGGATGAAGACGAGATTGATATTAAAAGGTTTATTAATACTATCCATGAGAGTTATGTCAAAATTGCCAGTGTACTCGATGGACGAGCATACATGTTCTCTGTGGGAGAAAAAGAGTCATTTACCATTACGGTAAATCACTCGGTACAATTTCTACTTTGTGATTTCATATATAATTTTAAAAATGTTCATATTAATGTGACAAATGAAATGCGAAGGCAAATCCCTTTAAGTAAAATTAATATTGAAACTTCTTTTCAAAAATCTCTCTGTTTTAAAGTATTTTGAGTTAATAAAATAAAGATAAAATTTAAAACCAAACATATTAAATTCCATTTCAAATTACAAATTACAGTAAAACCCCGATAATTCGGATTAATTAGGACCAGACCTATTATTATCCGGAGAATTAGAAAAAAATGAAATAAAATATAACATATTTACAGATAACCACCTTTATATTAAACTTATTGAATATTTACAGACAGTAAGGACTATTTTATCTTGCTTTCTTGCAATACTCTAAGTAAAAATTTTTTGTGCAATGACTTTTTATAATGTTTCTAAGCGGTTTAAATAGAAAATTGGGAAAATTGGAATTGCCAAGCTTAGTGATTACATTGTTGTTTCTTTGAAAGATAACACCAAAAGAGTTTAAATAAGAAAGCTTAAGGTATTCTTTCGAAAAGATTTCAGATAAATGTTTTTTTTTTTAATTCAGAATACGATGATGAAATCTGTTAATGATGGAAATTAGTCAATCGCTTCTGAAACTTGAAAAAAAAATTGACCAAACCGATCCAGATTATCCGGGTTAACGGGGTCCGAATTAGCGGGGTTCTACTGTACTACCGTTTTCCATTGCTCGTTCATATTGGTATTTTATTACTGATGTATATTATGTCTTTTGTTGGAAACTTTAATCTTATTTCATATAAAATAAGTTCACGAATCACTTTTATTATTATGCTCACAAATGTCATTAAAACGCATAATTAAAGTTTAAACTAGTCGTTGGTGGCCACCGTAATACTTACCCATCATGGATATGTATATGCAAATAAAACATGTGAAAACTATTTATACAATGCATTGCAATTCATAAACAAAATTTAAATATTGTTAATATACATAGTAATGCTATATTAAAGAACTGCTGATGTACCAATTTCGACAAATTTTAAAAACGCAAACTACTCAAGTAGTACCGAACTGCGTAAAAGAAACATCCTTATAACTCCAAAAATAATAATTCTATTAACTAACAATTAACTGCGTCGGATTAAGCGTCTCATTTCCAATTAAAATATACCCCTGAATTGAAATTTGAATGAAATACAGGGTCATGAAAAATCGAAGAATGTGGAAAACAGGATTACAAATATCTCGGCAACTAATAATCCGATCGACTTCGTTCTATATGAAAAATGTGTTTTAATTTATTGCCTTTTATGTCCATTCCTTAGAACAAAAAAATTTGAAAAATTTGATGTACCTTTTATCAGAACGAATTTTTCGAGAGTCCGAAAAAAATAGTTCCGGATAATCGAGGTTACTGATATTAAATAGGCTTCGTCCCATTCTTACATACTAACTACATACAGATTTCAAGTCTCTATCTCAATTCGTTCGGGAGATAGAGCATTTACAGACAGACAGACAGGCAGACGGACGGACAGCAAAAAAAAAAAAATTCTAAAAATATGTTTTTCGGAATCTCCACTATCTAAAACGTGTAAATCCCTCAAAAATTTTTTTTCGATTTTCAAAACGATTGCGAGACTTACCTTATACTACGTATGATGGGTAAGTAAAATAAAATTTGAAATATGATCTATGTATTATGAGTGCTTTATTTCTGAACAGCAAATATATGGTTATGTAATAGCATAGCGTGGCATGGTATAAGAGGGCATGGGGAGTATGTGAAGTGTGACACTTTGTGACAAAGGGAGGGGAAGGGGAGTAAAAAATATTGAAAAAAGTATGATATTATTTATAGACATACCCCAACCTACTTTTTCCAAAATTTAATATAACTGGTATTCAGCATACTATCACTAAATTAAATATGGGGCTTATTCTAACAACAGTGTAAATGTTTTTGAAATGGGAATTATTGAGTCGCAAGCAGTTAAATTTCAAAATTTCGATGTTCATTTCATCTTACAGTTTACACTGTGAAAAAAAAATACAAGAAATTACTAAAATTTTTTTAGTAAATTTGTATTCCACAGAATTTTTTAGTAATCATTACAAACTGTTTTTTTTTTTTCGCAAGTGAAACAAACATTCTTTTGTAAACTGAACAAAAATTTTTTTTGTATAACTAACTTAAAACTTTTCAGTATGAGCCACCAAGCAAATTTTAGGAATAGCTCCAAAACTATTTTTAATAACCATTACGTGTGCCCGAAGAGCAGGAGCTTCCTTCGAGCTGCACCCAGTGGATAAGAAGACAGACGAAGATTTTCGGCAAAGCCGCAATAGATGGCAGCACCAAACATTGCTACCTGCTCCGACAGGATTTTCATAATGCCTTTATTTAACGAGTACTTACACTGCAAACATTCGGTGCGTATTTGGCGGTGTCCAGCATCGAACCAGGGATCTTTCAGCCTGGAGTTCGGTGCTATGACCACTAAGCTATCACGGCCACACCAAGTGAGTTTAAGTAATAGCTATTAAAAATATAAAACTATTAACTATTCGTTGCTAGCTTTTTTCTAGTAATTCTTTCAGATTTTCTTGTAACCGAGAAAGATTACAAATTTTTTTTTAGTAATTGCAAGGATTACTAAAATTTTTTTAGTAGATGGACCCTTTTATTTACAGCGAATCACAGTCTTCATAAAGTATCGTATCTCCCCGCATTAGCTGGCATGCCGGAAAAATTGAGATACACCAGCATGCCGAAAAAAACTCATACTCACCGGCATGCCAGGAAAATATGAGGTTTCGCTACTGGAAGATGGGCAGTTGATTTATTTCTTTTAAGTCATAAAATTTTTAATTTTAAAGAAAAAAAATCAATACTTAATCAATTTTTCTTGTTCTATCTCTCTTTGTCTATGTATTAATTTATATTTAAGAACTTAAGTGATTGTTAGGTTTTATTTATTTTATTATTCTACAAAATTTTCATGCATGACATTTCTATCCCAGGATGACGACATTAAGTTAATTAAATTATCATATAAAATAATTTTTTTGATATAAGGTAAGCACATATATTTCTCTCTTTATATATTTAAATAATTAGAATATTTACATATATATTTTTTATATAGTAAGAATATTCCTTTAAATGTAATAATTTATGAAATGATCTATTTCTACATTGTAAATATCGGATGGATGCTGAGGAAAGAGCTTTATGTGAAACGGTATGAGACACACGAAACACATTTTTATTTGTTTTATCTAAAAAAAAAGGGGGCAAACTAAATAATTAGAAGCATGGGGGAAATTCTATATTGCACTCCTCCTCTCCAACAGAAGTTGCTGCTACGGAATAAAGCTAATGAACCACATTCCTTTCCGTTTTCGAAGTTCCTCGCTTTTTCCGGCATGCCGGGAAAGACCAGGGACTGATACAGTCAAACCTCGTTGATATGAACACGCTTAAGATCCACGCACATAGCACTAACTTCTTGCGCTATCTTTGATCTTACGTGTCGGCGCTTTGATCTAAAACTGCTTTTTCAGTGCACTGAATCTGAACTTCAAGAGAGGAATCTAACGCGAAATCAGTTGACAGCTTTACGATTGAAGATGGGGTTGATAAAAGTTCCCCTTCCTTTGTCAATTTGGTAGGGTCAGTCCCTCAAAAATCATTTAAAGAGGTTTCACCCTTGTTCCGTTCGGAAACAAAGATTGATTGATTGCTCTTTTAGTGTAATAAAAACTAGTGCTGTTCGCTCGCAGCTCGTGAACTAGTTCTAACATGAATTGTTTTCACAGTTCCCTATAAAGACGGATACAAAGATATGATACTAATAACATGAATTACTGTTAACATGAACAACATTTTGATTCCCCTTGAGGTTCACGTTAACGAGGTTCGACTGTATTTAAAAATCTGGTCTCCCTCTAATTTTGCGGCATGCCAACTAATGAGGGGGAATACGGTAGGTGTTAAATGGTACGCTTACAGTCAGGTGTTGCTATAAAAATGTCCTTACCTTTGAAAAATGGACAGAAAGACCACGCATGAAGAGGATTCAGATTACTGATTTGGCCAATCAAAAGTTCCATATAATACAAAGGAAAACTGATTAAGCAAGTCAAGATTAAGTATGGAATAAGAAATGCTCCTGCAATATGAACATAACAAAATAATTAAGTATTTTAAATTAATGTTGTAACATTTAAAATATTTAAAATATTAAATTACCAATTGATAAAAATGTATTTTTTTTTATTATGATTATTACACGCTTTAAATTTTAATGCTTTCAAGATAGTTGAAAAATGTTTATAACTTCAATTTATCTGTGCTCTAACTCGCGTAAATATACTCAGATTTCTATGCAATTTACAGATGTTACTGAGGTATATTAGGGAATACTCTGTATTAAAAAAAAAAGTGTAATATTGATAATTCGTTTACAGGGACACTCAAAAAATTTCACATGATCTAGACTTATGTTATTATTTTTGGGTAAAAATCATTTGTAGAGTATTCTTTTATATTATTTCATTGCAAACCTATTAAATTTATATGAATCACAAAGGTGCACTATAAATTATTTACTATATAATATCGTGTACATAAATTTATCGTTCATTTACAGGGACATCACACGAAGGAATTCCGTAACAGTATTGTCGCCAATTTATATTTTTATGAGCAAATAACTGCTGGAAGTTCGTTTTGAGGTGCGTTCGTAATTGTGTAAATACGTAGCATCTATAGTTGTCGTTCAGTCCGTCCGCATATAACAACGCAAAAACTACCCAATTGAAACGTTTGAAATTTAAAATGTATAATTATTACATAATTTTGTCGAGTCATTTCAAATTTTTGAAAATCGGATGCATACAGCAATTACAGGGACAATCAAAAGTATTCCGTTACATTACGGTCAATGGGGGAAAAAGTTTCAAATGCATTTTAATCGTTTGAAATTTAAAATACGTAATTATTACATAATTTTGTCGAGTCATGTCAAATTTTATAAAAATTGGATGCATAGATCAATTACAAGGACAATTAAAATTATTACGTTACGTTACGGCCAATGGAGAAAAATGTTTCAAATGCATTTTAATGGTGTTACACTCATTCGATATACATCGATAAAGTACATATTATAATATATATTTTGCATAATCTGTGGTGCAAAGAACATTATTGATTGATATTGTTATTGATTTACAAGGCCACACAAAAGTATTCCATTACATAATGGTATAGGGAGAACATTGTTTGGTAATTTTAATAGTAATTAACTATCTACAATTTTATGAGATTGGTATATGAGAATGATATTTTTAAAACTTTGTTATCGTACGAACGCACTTCATTTGCTACGCTTTACGTGCAATCTCCAACTTGTTATTTTTAATACGCGTTTTTAAATTTAACTATATTTTGCCTATTATTAGATGTAGATAAACCCTAAAGATCATACATAGAGCGAGCTGCAAAAAGTAATTCGAGCACATTTTTGCTTATTAGCGGAAATTCCTGAAGGGAAATTTTGCTACGCCTTTTTGCTTTTGCCATTTGCTACGCTTTACGTGCAATTTCCAACTTGTTATTTTTAATACGCGTTTTTAAATTTAACTATATTTTGCCTATTATTAGATGTAAATAAACCCTAAAGATCATACACAGAGCGAGCTGCAAAAAGTAATTCGAGCACATTTTTGCTTATTAGCGGAAATTCCTGAAGGGAAATTTTCCACTCCTTTAAGCGATTCCTGAGTGAACCGAATTTTTGCACATCATGTAACACATAATATATACAATAAAAAAAAAAAAAAAAATTCGGATATTTTTGCCTTGTAGATGAAAATTGCTGAAATTGACTTTTCAAACCAGTTATGCATTTTCCATAACTGAGGCATCATCTTTTACCTTATTAAACGACGAAGTTTTATTACAGTATTCTGAATATGTTGGAAAGTGTTTCATAATACATGATTGACACTTGACTTTGCTTTTCTGATTATTTACATTTTATTTTTTAGTTTTAAGTAATTAAACTATTTCAGTGTTGCAGTTTTACAGACTGTTGATCTACTTCAGAAATTGTGATTTGGCACCCAGTTTACTCCATTGTTATTTTAAGTCGTAGACTGTTGAAGCCATAAAAGATCCCGTAAGACATGGTGACGTCACTGCAACGTCGTTCTGACTTTGTGACCATCGATTGTCGATGTGACGTCACGTGACGTCGATGTGAAGTCGTTATGGCCGTTTTAGAGCTTTTTTGTGACGTCACAATGTGACCAATTTGTGAAAAGTGTGTCATTTGTGACTACTTTGACTACGTGACGAAACTGTGACAAAAGCGACGATATTTAAATTGCCAGAAACATGTTTTTTAAAGTAAATAACATGTTTTGAAGAATATTTGTAATTTTCTAATTTTTTTTTTAGAAAGTCACATCTCAGTCACAATGTGATGTCACTGAGTGGTGGCATTTTCGTCACAGATGTGATATGACCAAAGTGACTCACAGTGACGTCATTGTGATGTCACTGTGACCATGCATGCTATGAGGGATATTTGAAGATTTATCACGAGCACCCAGCTAACAAGAAACATATCTGAAAATAATTAAGTTATAAAAGTATTAAGGTATTTAGTGACATACGTGTGTGAATATGTTTTATATTTCTAGCATATCACCAAGTGGAATGGAAAATCGATTACAAAACTACATCTTTACATATATAAATCAAGCTAAGGCTAACAAGGTAAAAAAAAATGCTGCTATTGTAGCCTATGAACAATAATTGCTAAAAGTGAGTTTTCAGTTGTGGTACACGTTTTTAAATTCGACTTTAAAATATATATATATAAATTGGTGCGTATAAATTCTATAGATCATATGCAGGGCTGCCCAAAAGTTCCCACGTGCATTTCCGTTTATCCACGGAAATTGACGAATGGAATTTTTCACATGTGCTATGCTTTAAGCTGAATTAACTTTTATCATACTATGTAATGTACATACAAATCTATCGATCATATACAGCGCTTCGCAAAAAAAAAAATTGGATATTTTTTCGATTACTGATGGTAATAACAAAAAATGGATTTTCAAATGTATTATGCTTTTTCCAAATTATTTATTTAGCGCATCAAATTTTGTTACAGCATTATGAATGTGTAGGAAATGTTTTCATATTCTGTTTGGGCGAATAGTTTTTCGTTCTTATTTAGTTTTTGGTACCAAGTTCCTTTTGAACCAGAGTAGACCTGAGAATTTTGTAAAAGCATGTAGGAGCTTATTCGTGTATAAAATATGTGTATTCAAAATAATTTATCATTCAATGGAAATATCACAACTTAAACTATTTACTTTGCACACAAACATCACTGATAACATTAACTTAAAAATTACATTAAAATTACAACAACAAAAACAAAAATTATACAGTCGAACTCGCTTATAATGAAGACGAAGGTCGTTGCTCGTTTTAACAGACCACCTGTCTATAAGCAGCTAAAATTCCGTTTAATGAAAAAAAAGTAAATATTTAATTAAATTAATAAAAATTGAAAAAAAAATGACTTTGAAAGATGCATTTCTATATTTCCAGGTTAGCGTGATGAAATTAATTACTAATGACAATTTAACATTTATCTTCGAAATTTCTCAATTCTCAAACTATACGTAGTAATTGTATAAACTAGCCTTTTCAGGTAATTATTCAGATTTTAATAAGAAGTTTTTTTTTCCTTTAAGACGGGATATTTTTTTAAAGGGAGGGTCGAAAAAGCACTTTTTCGTTACACATATCATCCAAATTGCTGTGATATCTCATTTCACACGTTCCTCATCTCCGCCACACGCTGATGTTTTCAGTACCAGCAACATTTTATGAGAAATAATGTAATATTTTCCTGAGATATGGGATATTTTCTTTCACTTATATGATGTTAAATTAAATTTGTAGCTGATCTTTGCGGTCTTTCGCCGAACTTTAATCTAATTTAATTTTCTTATTTACTTTTAATTGTTATTCTAAATATCGTTTAATTTTTATAAATATTAATTAAAAGATATATCAATTTTATTCATTAAAACATCAGCAGACATGAAAAAACAATAAAAAAAAATAATTAACTTTTATTTTGGATTTTGAAACAGCCTTAAATTGACAACAGAGGATGATTCATTAAAACTAGTTCTTGTTGCATGCGAGCTCATTCTAAAGGAGTTGACGGTTATTTTAATAATCTATAAAAATAAATACGTATACAAATAAGTAAACATCTAGGAAATAAATCTATATTTTTTCAAGGATTATTCGCTAAAACGAGTTCTTGTTGCATCCGAGCTCACTATAAACGAGTTGACGGTTATTTCGACAATTTTCACAAATAAATGTATTAAAAAAAAAGCAAAGATCTAAAAATAATAATATTTTTTTTTATCTCACCGCCTCCGTTTTTGTAAGCCACAAACGGAAATCTCCACAAATTCCCAAGTCCAACTGAATAACCAATGCAATTTAATATCAAGTCCAATTCATTTGACCACGAAGATTTTTGTATGCGATGTTCTTCAGAAGAAATCTGTCTAGGAGTGTTGTCCGATTCCTTTTCGTTGTTTGAAATCATTAAGTTTTCTCACTGCATTTATAGAAAATATTTTATTAATAATAACAGTTTAAAATGGACGCCAAGAGAAGGCAGAGAAAGCCGTTCCCTCTACTTGAATTTTAATTGACTTAATATTTTTTATTCCTGGTGATTTTGAAAAAAAAAAATGGTTAACCATCGCATGAAACAATTTTTTTTTTTTTCGTCAGGGAGTCCTACTCTCCCTTCCCTAAGCAACACGTTTTAATTAAAATTAGTTTTCATGTTCACATGTTTAAAATTGAACTTCAATGATGCTCAAGGGGAGGGCAGATTGAAGCTTCCCTGATGAAAAAAAATTTCATCCAGTTTTGTGCTATTCCAAAACTTTTACCTCTCTGATGAATTTCATTCTACTGACGACGGCCACAATAATTTCAGTAAATTTCCTAAAACACTTTTGATATTTTTAGATTAGTAAGGCAGCAGTCGAATTTTTTAGCTAAAAAATTAATTATTTCACATCGGTAATTATACTAACCCGATTTTTAAACGTCCTCGGCAAAGTCAGTTGGAAATTATTTTTTACTTCAATATTTGATTTTTTATTGAGAAGGAAAATTTTTCTTTTAGACAGTTTTAATATAGCTTACACAATTTAAAATACGAAATTTTGCCTGATCAAATGCTATGCGATCAAATTATTCCAAGACAAAGGTATATATATATATTTTAAATAATTCTAAGTTTCATTTATTAAATGAAAAATGAAAATATATATATATATATGTATTTATATAGTCGTTAAATAAAAATTGCTGAAAGTATGGACTTGCAATATTTATTTCTATTTTATAAAGGCGAAACGTATCTGTGCGTAACGCATACGTCATTTTGCAAATAGCAACACTCTTAAATGAAATTTCAATTTTCCAAATTTTGCTACTGCAAATTTTTAAGGATCTAAACATCCTAAAGTTTCAATTTTTATACCATCGTATAGGGAAAAAAATGTTCTTTTAAATGCAATTTGTCTGAAAATTATATCTTAATTTGTTTTTGAGTTATTAATTTTTTGTAATTTTTAACACCATTTTTATAAACGTGGCAACAGAAATACATCATTTCTGTTAAAGTAGAGGAAAAAAGCCGGAGATTACAAAGTGAAAATTTTTTTAATTAAAATATTTGCTATTTTTAAAACATCGTCTGCTATAAAACCAGATGAATTTTAACTTTCATTCACACTTTCAAAATTCAAAATTTCTTTTTACACTTAAAATAATATAAACAATTTAGTATCTGTTTCCAGCTAATAGCAATCGAGACTTCAGATTTTGAATTCAATTGATTTTAAAATGATCAAATAAGAATACTATTAAAAAGTGAATACAGGTATGAGAGGTGCATATGTAAATTTTGAGAGGGTAAAAATGATATAGGGTTTAAATTTCACAAAAAAAATAAATTATATGATTGTGTCAGAGTGGAATAAATTCTGCTCTTTTTCATTTTGGAATACCAAACAATAAGAGCCTTAATTGATAACTTTGCCATAATAACAGATTTTTATTATATTTAACTGCTTACATTATGGTTAAAGTTTAATTTTAGTAATTTTTAAGACTGAGTTTTATGGAAATAGTATTTTGTTAACTTTAGGTTAAATGTCATTTGTTTAAGAGTTAGTCTTACCAATTCAAGATGCATTTTTTTTTATTGTAACTAATTTTGTAGGCTTATTAGAAATCAATGAAACAGTTTCTTCTTAAATATTTTCTTTCGTTGAAATTCGACGGGTTCTACCTTGTGTGTTTAATTTCTAAAATCTACAAAATATTAAATTTTAATTTTATCCCCCCCCCCCCCAAAAAAAAAACAAAAAAACAATCATATCAGTTTGATTTTGTTTGCGATATGATGCATAAAATATATCTGTTGCACACTTCCTTAATTCACTTGCTGATTATTTCTTCCGGATCTACAGTCACCACTAGTACAGACTTTTAAAAAAATGTTATTTTATTTGACAGACTGTAATTAGCGATAGATAAACAGTAATTATCGATACGTGACAGACTGTGAAACGATACGGACACGATGTGAGAAGGATTATCGAAAATTCTAAACTTGTTCAATTAATATTAAAGAAAATTTTTTTTACAAATTATTTACCTCATTATTTGCATTTAAGGGCTGGGATATAGACAATTCGCCCAGATACTACGTTATATAATCAAATACTTCATGCGCACTGGATCAACTTATTAAAATACCCAATTCCATTCTCACCTTGCAGTATCTCATTAGATTCATCGGAGGATCTCCCAGAACCTCCCGTTGCGGCACTTAATCCGCACGAAAACTAAGTCTTTTCCCGCAATTCACTACATTCGACTCCCGAAAATTCAACCAAATCCAAACCAATATCATTTCTTAAGGTTTTGGCCAGAACTACTCCCTTCTTTCTCAGCTATCCCTTTGATGAAGAAAAAATATAATACCGGGATACCTCTCGTTTCCTCCTTCAGATGGCAAGCCTTACTTATCAGATAGCTTGGGAATTTCTTTGCCTTATCTGAGATCTACGTTCTTTAATATAAAAAGAAACTTCTATTCATTGATACAATAAGGCTTGTTCATACAATAAGATCTAACTTTAAAACCTCGCACAGTGGGGCAAAAAACCAAAAAGCTGGCCAAAAGTCGAAAAATGAAGTTACGATTTTGGGAATTTCGATTGTATAGTTGGCGAGAATAATATTTGGAGAGTCAGAATCTGTATTTAAAAAAAGATTTTTGCTTTGCCCTTACAAGCAGCATCATTTCAAAAATGATGCTTGAAGGAGTATCATTTAGAACGAACAAAAACAGCAAAACAACAGTTCCTCTAAACGCGTGCTATATTTTACAATATTATCCGATTTTAATGATTTGAAATGGATTCACACTATGATAGTATGTACTTTATTTGCATGTATTACAAAATTTATATTAAGCACGTAAACTTTAATAAATTCATTGTCATTTTTAATAAAAAATTTTAGAATTTTTTTTTATTTTTTTGCTTTTAAACATCAAAAAGTTTAAATGTTTCACGGTGTTCCGCAACGAAATTTAATGGAAATAATAACTTGGGCTATTGTCTAGTGATTCATAAAAAACCAGCTGCCTAAAACTGCCTTTCTGTATTTCACGCATATTTTAGTAACCGCAAGTAAAAATGCCACTTTTTCGGCGCCTCAAAAATTTTGAAATTGACTACTTTTTACATAATTCAGCTGATAAATATTTTTCAAAATTTTGAATTATTCAATTTTATAATAGTTTATTTCCTATTATATTGTAAATAAGTACTATAATCATAAGATTACATTAATTTGATAAGTAAGCTTAGTAATGAAAAAATGAAAATAATTCTCTATTACTGATCCGGTAGAATAACATTTTCTTATCTTTATAGGTAGTAATTTTCTTTGTTCTATTAAAATCAGAAGAATTATTTTGTCAATGGCTATATTTGCTAGATCAGACTACTGAGCGTATTTCATTAATGCGAGTAAAAATCATTATGAATATCACTTTCGCTTACATTAGTAATTTGGATTTGATTTGCAAGTGAGGATGTGATGGCACATCTATTCTGAGTACATTTAAACAAATATTTACCTATGAAGATGGCAGGCAGTCTAATATATTTTTCTTTTCTTCCGTGCTACTAGAATACATAAATATTGCGAATAATTCATGAATCGTCAATTTGAAAATATCAAGATCTTCATTTTACTGATTTTATCGGGCCAATCAAGATCCATTTTTCTTTTTCAAGAAATACGGAAACAACTGTCAAAGAATGGGATTGCATTAAATACTAGCAGAATCAACTTATTTCGTTTAATACAATCATTGATATACAGAAGAAAAAGTCGTTAAAAACGAATTAGTGTAATATTCAACGTTGCTACCTATGTCAGACAGCATCAAAACAGCATCTTACTGATCTGACATTTTTTATTAAAAATGGATTGAGATAATTTAGAATTCAGAATATCTAAGTTATATGCAAAGATGTTTAGAGAGGCCTTACACCTGGCAGACAACTGGATAGAAAAAATGAAAAGCTCGTACTCTGCATGAAAAGAAGAACACTGAAATTGCAAAATAAAATATGCAAAAAATATTTCGTTTACAATCAAGACTTCTCGTCGAGAAACTAAATCCCAGATTTGAAAGCACAAATGATGGAAATATAATTCAAAGATTCTTTGAAAACGCAACTATTTGTTTCTAATCGAGCATATACGAAGATTTGATTAAACGCTTCTATGTCTTAAGTAATTTCTTGTAGCCATGTTATTTATTTGATAAACTTCGAAAAATTTCCCTTACAAATAGCTCGTAGATTTGAGCAGCACCCCTGGTTCTATATGCTTACTTCAGTACACAAACTACTTATTAATGACAAAGAAATAACATCATCTTCATTACTGCCAATTTGTCAAATGCCATAAGATACTCAAGAATCATGCAACAAACTGATCAAAAGGCATCGAGAAGATTTATCGCAAAGATGCAGTAGCGAGAAAAAAAGCTATTTTTACGTCTTTTAATGTCATCAGATTCTTTCCTTTCTAGTTTAGGTAAATTATCGTAGAAGAAATTAAAATCATTGATCCTAAGAGTCACAGGATCTTCCAATATCGCCAACAAGTTCTGCTAACTATTTCGACACCTTGACCTCTGAAGAATCTTTTTATTATACTACAGTTGATTCTAAAGGTTAATTTCTGGAATATATTTTCGTTTTTATTTTAATAATATAAAAATTAAATAGTCTAATGTTTTACTTTCCATTAACGTACTTAAATTTCGTTTAAATATGTCTTGGTTTTTTGAAAATTCCCTTTTAAGTTTACCTCGAAATTTTAAATTTTATTTAAATCTTATTGTTTTTACTCTTAATCTGTAATTTTATTTATTTATTTATTTTTAAAATTTAACTTTTGAATCCTAATTAGCATCCTGAAAAGTTTACGAAATTGCATATAAATTGAATAACTTTCGAGACATTTAAATTTTTATTCCGCCATATTGTATTCGCCATTTTTTTTTTCAATTTTAATTTTGTATTTTTACTTAGCATCTTCAAAAACACCTGTATACGAATTTTCGTACAATTTGATTAACATTTTCATATTTTGGCCAGCTTTTCGGGATTTTGCCCCACTGTGCCTCGGCTCAAATTCAAAATAAGGAAAAATTTTACTTTAAACCCGCATACGCAGAAAGTGATGCATACGGAATACAATAAATAAATAAAAAGATAGCATCAGAGAACAGTAATCTTAATTAGTTACAGCTCACTAGCGTCAGAAACCTGACAATATCTTTCTATAATTGACATTGCTTTTAAACTATTAAGGGGAGAAAAAGGCATAAATTTTTGAAGAGTATCGAAAGTTACACTTAATAAAGAACATCAAAAGTTTGCTTTTGTAATTTTTTTATAATATGATTTGAATTTTGCGCGCGTAATAAAATATTGTTATAATTAATATAAATAAAAAAGGCGATATAAAAAAATAAGCTAAAGTAAAATTTTAAATGTTAATTCAATTAGAAGTATACTAATTTGAGTAAAAAGTTGTGGAAAATTTGTGAAAGTTGCGTAGTTATGCACAAATTAGCAACAAAATCAACAAAGACTATTATTCAAAGTAGAGATCATCATAGTCCACTACTTTCTGCCATAGTTCTGCCAGATTCCAAGTTTGCTGGAAGTACCATGGGGGTTCCTTGGAATCGAAAAACTCTTGGCATGCTTCTTTAACTTCATTAAAATATCCAAATCGAAGACCTTTGAAAAAGTGTTGCATCGATCGAAAGAGGCCATAATCAGATGGAGCCACGTCTAGACCGAAATTCCTAAACTCCTATAGCTATACCACTAATACTCCTATATACGATACAAATTCTAATAACTATTGGATTAAAATTTCCCGGAAATTTTTGCTTAACCTAATATATTTCATCATATTATTATACAATTATAAAATATACTCTATCTCTATCGATAACAATTCAATGCCTATTCAAATTGATTTTTAGAGGATTACAAAGCATTTTAAGAAATGTTCACATTCTTGTTTTTTAAACACAGAAGCTGTTCGATCACTTTTTAGATAAATTTGTTTTAGTGAAAAAAAAATCATATATATTATAAAGCAGAAGTTCTGAAACTTCCAAACGGGTGTTTTCAAAAACTACCCGATGGATCTTTTTGCAGATTATATCATTCGATAGGAAATATTTTTGCGGAGGTTTATGATTCAAATATACAGGGATAACTCTGATATTTCGTAATAATTTCGTGCTTTTCAGTTATTTTTGACGAAAGGGTTGCCAGTAATTATTTTTGGCGAAAATTATAACTGCTAAAAAAAAAAATTGAAATGGCTATATCTATCAGAAATATTACAAATATCTTGCAAATAAAAGCAGAAAATAACTACTGATAATAATAATAATAATAATAAAGAAAAACCGCTTAAATGAGGCGTAATATTATAAAAATATATTTATCTTGAAAATGAAAAAATAGTTGTAATGCTTAAAAAATAAATTAACGCGAAATATAACAATTGGTTCAACTTTTGGCGACTTATCCCTGGTGTTAGAATAAAAACATGAATATTTGAAAATTTGATTAAATGAATTTTGAAAGATAGTTATTTCCCTTTTTATTATTTTCTTTCTCTTTTTTATCAAATTTCCGTATAATATAACTAAACAGCAGAAAAAAGCAGATCTGGTTGTAAAAGATACTAAGTTGTGAGTTACATATTCGTATCTATGCAATTTTCATTTTGCTTTTGTCGCCAAAGAATGTGTTTTTAAGCCGAAAATGCACTACTGACTTAATGCCTGACTTAGGTTCTTAATGGTCGCAATAATGTTGTTTTTTTCAAGTGAAGATAATTTTTGATGTGTATTTTGATGTATTCACCGTAATTTTGAAGAATGTGATTAACGAATATAACCCTTTTATTTCTTTTTGCAAACGTTTTTTATTGCTAATTTAATATTTCTTGCGCCATTTCGCCAATTTCACTTGCAGGAAAAATTACAGTTTTAAAATTTAGAAACTGAAGAAAGAAAGGTTATCCCGTCGATTAAAAATCTACCGCCAAATTCCAAGATTAAATGTCAATAATGGATGATCGTAAATGTCACATTCACTTAACATTAAGCATAATATAAATATTAATAATGTCATCAAGTGATTTTTAATTCGACATTTTATTTCTACTTTTATATAAGCTCTACTAATTTGTTTTTCGTTACTTAAATGAAAAATTATGCTAATCTGTATAGTTTGGCGATTTGTATAGTTTGGCGAAATTGGTCGACGGTATAACCAAGTAGTACTGAAGGAAAAATTTTGCAATTCAAAGGAAATTATGCAATTATGCGTTATTACTATTGATAAATTCAACATTTTGAAATAAAAAATTCCTGCTGAATAAAATTTACAAGTCTTTTTTTAATTAACCATTTCCTCTTCTATACTTCTCCAATCAATATTTCGCTATTTATCTCTTTCGCGCCAGGCTAAAAAAAAAAAAAAAAAAAAAAAAAAAAAAAATGTAATTTAAATATTTTATTAGATTAAACGTAAATAACATTTTTCTATTTAAAAAAAAATATTTTTAAAATCTAATTCTACCATTATGTGTCTTACAGGAGGAAATATCAGAATTACTTTCAAAGGTGGTTTTATCTGTTAATTGTATGTTATTTGTTTATTTGGGTGTTTGAATTTACTTTTGTCATCAAACAATGCGATTTTATGCCAAGAAGGCATAAGCAGGAGCGATGTTCGCAATAACTAAATTCTCTCACTCTCTTTTAAATGTGCGAGAGCATTTTTCGGATTATATTGGTACTTCTAGGTTATCCCGTCGACAGAAGAATTATCGCCAAACTATAAGATTAAATGCCAGTAATGGATGATCGTGAATGTCACATTCAATGACATTAAATGCGATTCACGTGTTTAAAATGTCATTAAGTGATTTTTATTTCGACCTTTTTATTTGTATTTTTATCAATATTCTACTAAATATTTGTTTTTTCGTTATTTAAAATAAAAATTATGTCAACATGCATAATTTGGCTATTAGTTTGGCGATTTGTATAATTTGGCGAAATTGGTCGACGGATAACCTAGAAGTACCATATTTTTTATGTTTAAATGTAAATATATAAATAGCAGTTATAGCAAAAAAAAAAAAAAAAAAAAAAAAAAAAATGCGTATAATGTTTAAATTTTAGTATAAATGTCTTCCTCACCCAAACTGTAAAATAATTTAATTGCAACTTTTTAAAATTTTGGCGCAGATATCATATACCCACCACATTCGCACGATTACAACAACATGGCGATTTTATGCCTCACATGGTAAACCGACTACAGTTGTTTATTTATATTAATAAACTATTTATTAACTTTCATTTTGTTTTTCAAAATAATATAAATCATTTTGTTCTATAGCTATTAATTAAACTTTTTTATTTATTAATTTTTTTAAATAATAGAAAATAATTTAAAAATATGTATGAAATTGGTAATTAAAAGCGAGGTTTTCTCCAAATTGGCGCCAGAAAAAAATTGCGCCAGTGTACATGACATTTGTGGCAAAGTTTTTTCACTATGCATAAGTAGGGAAAATGCAGTATAAATACCGATTACAGTTTTTTCCAAATATGGAAATTTTGTCACATATTTGGTCATATACTCATCAAGGTATCTCACTGGCGCGAAAATGGCATTATTTGTCTTATATGGTAACCTAGCTATAGTTGTTTATCTATAGATAAGTTCTGTAGATAAGTTTCATTTTCTTTTTTGAAATGATATTTTTTGTTTTGATCTACAGTTACTTTTTTTATTTATTGTTAATTCCTGTTTAAAGTGATAGAAAAAAAAAATATACATAAATTTCTTTGGTATTCTAAAACGGGGATTTTGCTACATTGGAGTTGCAAGAAAATCGTGCTAAACCTATTGCGAATATGATATCTGTGTAGGAATCTTTTGTGAAATATGAAAAGTGTAAATTAGCTACTACTTGATTATCACGTCAACCACCTTCGCCAAATTGTTCGCCAAATTATACAAATTTACATAATTTTATCTTAAACAACTAAAGAGAAAATACTTAAATACGAAAAAGCAAATTATTTTTTTTTTTCATTTTTCTGGAGGAAATTTTGCAATAATAAAGATATTGTTGTAGTGAAAATTTTAATGTTTTTTTTTGTTTTTTTTTTAGTTGTTGGCAACTGCTGTAACGAAATATGTTTATTTTTTTCCCGCAATTGTTTTGTAAGAGCTGGTTTTGTCAAAGCCATGTTAAGGTGAATTTTTGAACCCTTCCCAATTACCACCCCCTTGGGCCGATTTTGCTCATTTGCAATCCCCACTGAGATATTAACCATCTCAATGTATTTGACAAGTTTGGAGATGATTCTTGCATAATTGTGCCTTTTATCAAAATTTGGTATATATATAAAGCTTTTAGGTGAAAGTAGCTTTGGGTTCCTGGCATTACATAATGAAAAGTTGTGAAGAAATTTTTCAGAAGTCGTACCATGGTAACGATTGTAATAATTAATATTTCTTTAGATAAGGAAAATTTTAAATCCTGTTGCCAAAATGGTCTCATTTCGCTTCCAAATGTGCACTGTTAGTAATAAACTAAAATAGTTCTTAATAGCTGGATTTTGTCCAACGTTTAAGATAATTTAATATCACAATGGTGCCTAAATCGTTTTCAGCAATGAGCAAGGTGCTGCTGGAGGTCCGAATTGTTTAAAATACAAATTTAAATTCACCAGTTCATTTCATCCACGGTTGATTTTGAAATATTGACCAGCGCAGCGGGCATAGCCTGCTAGTCTTTTTTATAAAGAAATTATTTTTTTACGGCTATTATGTTTTTGAAAGTAGAAACTCCCGTCTGGCAATTGAAATTTTTGCTTACATGCAAAATGACAATTTGAAAGATAAGATGTATAGAAGGCTTTATATGTCCTCACTTTCCGTAGAGAATGTGGTTCATTCGGTTATTAAAAAACACTGTCAAAAGCAAAATTTTTCTATACCTAAAGCACGATAAGGTCATATTGTTAATAAGGCAGAGAGAGAAGGGGAAAAAACATAACTGCTTGGCTTCAAGAGGAAAAAATAATCCCAAACCCAAGAACAAAAAGAAATTCTACTATAAAGAAACCATTTGTCAAATATACACAAGGAGATTTAGTATTGTATCAGTGAAGGGTATAGCCGTCATACCCGTTTCTCGATCCTTTTTTTTTAATTATTATTCCGAGGAAATTAAAGTAGATTGTGATGTGTGGCTGCTTGTTTTATGCTGTTCAACAGATTAGAAGATTTGGAGACAGGGGCCTCGCTAGGGGGGGGGAGCCTCCGCCCCCCCCAAAAAAAACATTTGTGAATGTCGTTACACTTGGAAAATTCACAAACTTAGTTGGCAAATTTTCTTTAAAATTTTAATAAAAATTATAATATATACTTTCAATTTTTGATAGAATTGGCAAAAATTACCAAACTAATTGGGAATATTATTAAACTTTTAACAAATAAGGGCTATAATTCATTTTCTAATTGTGGTAAATTGGCGAAATTGTAAAATGAGATTGAAATTTGACTTGGCAATTTTAGGTCCTCCCCCCCCTGTTTGGAGAAAAATATGTAAATGTGTTTCTGATAGTATGTGGAATAAAATCGAAATAAAATAGAAGAGATGTATACAAATTTTTGTCACCATAACCGAGATTTCCGCAATGTTTTGCAATAAACAAACCAACCATTTATTTGTGTTTTTTCGTTAACACCGATTTCTTGTCAAATCTGAGCTCACTATAAACGAGTTCGACTGTAAATTTGACAGGTTTCTAAAATAAAAAAAATAAATGAATATGTTAAAAATGTATTATATTTTTCATCTCACCGCCTCCATTTCTGAAAGCCGCATACGGAAATCTCCACATATTTCCAATTTCAATTGAATAACCAATGCAGTGTAATATCGAGTCCAACTCATTTGCCCATGAAGTCGTTTTATGCCTAAAGTAATCTTCGGAAGGTGTTTCTTCAAGAGTGGTATTCGGCTCATTTTCGTTGGTTGGAAGAATTAAATTTTCTCCACTGTATTTATAGAAAATATTATATTATTAATAATAATTTTAGTACGTTTTCTAAAATTTTTAAGGTAGTAAGGGAAACTGGGGCACGTATGAACATCACATTTTTTTCACTAGTTATTATATGAATTTTTAATTGAAAAAAAATTACGAACAATGATAGCATTTGTAGATATAAAAAATTTTTGAAGCTCTTTGACATTTAGCTTGCTAGTTAAAACACTTTTTATAGAGATCTCAAAAGTAAAATCCCAGTTCCAACTTACTAAGCAAATAACCTTAATTATTTATACTTTTAATTAAATTTTGGTGTTTTAACTTATACTATGAATACCAATAAATATTTTTTAAATTGCGAAATGTTAATGATCTGTCTTTTTAACTCTAGTGGCGTGCACCTAGTCTTAGCTTATGAAAATTGCACATTAATTTTATTTTATTATAAAAAATATATATTTTAGGCAAGAGTCCCATATCCTGTTCTGGATTTTTTGGGGAAATTTTTGTTGTTAGATGAATCGATGTGGTTGGATCTCCAGATTTTGGGGTTGCTTTTTTATTACTAAAATGGACTTTTTTTTTTTTTTTTTTTTTTTTTTTTTTACTATTTGGAAAATAGTTGTTGTCCTCTGTAGAAAATTGGGAAATCTGAAGTATATCTGAATCTTCTTTATTTGTTGAATTCCGCAACTTATTTTATTTTATTCGTTTTCTGATTGGTCCATGTTTAATGTCCAAAAATGGAATACTTTTGTTTCCACAATGACAAAAAAAAATAATAAAAACTTTAAAAAATTAATAATTTGAAAACAAATTGTGATAAAGTTTTCAAACAACTTTCATTTAAAAAAATATTTTTTTCTCTACGCAACGGTGTGAAAATTTAAAATGTGCGATGCTTAGAAGTTTAAAAATTTGCAGTTCCGAAAATTGTAAAACTGAAATTTCATTATTATTATTATTATTTTATGATGGGTCCAGAAATATTAATGTTTAATCTATGTCGTACGTAATCCGAGGCGTTCAGATGTCAGTCTGATTAACCACATCAAATAAAAAAGCACATTTTAAACAGTTAAAGTTTTATATCTATAACTATTGTTTTTTTTATCATTGGTCTAGGAATATTAATGTTTAATGCATGGTGTACGCAATATATATGACTCGTTATGATCATCATAAAAATTATGCTTATTATTATTATTAATTTAAATATAGAATTTATTTATAAATCTTTAAAATTTTAGTCTTTGAAAATATCATTTTCCAAATCGTCGTTGTAATTTGTTAAATTACATTTTTTTATTATTATTATTGAAAAATGGTTGTTGTTTTCGGTGGAGGATTGACAAAATGACGTGGTCACTTTTGAATTTAAATTAAATTCTTTACTTTTAGAAGAATTTTTATTTGAATTTAAATTAAATTCTTTACTTTTAGAAGAATTTTTATTTGAATAGGAAATTAAAATGTTTAAAATCTTTGTAATAAAGGAGAAAACTAACAAATTTAAAAATGGGTAGACGGAAATTAACAAATACGGAGAAAGCCGAAGCCAAAGAAATGAATGACCGTGAATGTCGCATTCAATGACATTAAACACAATACGCGTACTTAAACAATCATAAAGTGATTTTTACTTCGACTTTTTATTAATGATTTACTAATTTATTTGTTCTTTTGTTATTTAAAATAAAAATTTAGTCAACATGTATAAGTTGAATGTATAAAATTGAAGCTGGTGTTATACACAATTGAAATGAAAAAAACTTCTTTAAACACCATAAAATAAGTTAACTTATTTTATGGTGTTTAAAGAAGTTTTTTTCATTTCAAATGTATAAGTTGCTTATTAGTTTGGCGATTCGTATCATTTGGCGAAATTGGTCGACGGGATAACTAAGTAGTACTGTATTTGGTTTGGCGCAAAAACGTCTTTCAATGCAGAAAACGAGAAAATCAAAAGATTATCGAGCCGCTGAAAACCAATTACGTGTTGAAAGGCGATCACGAAAAAGGAAGCAATTTAATCCCGAACCGATTAATTGTAAAACATCATGTCTCGAGGGCGACCAATCCACTAGCCATGGCGTTTTACAATCGGTCGGTTCTAACCAGGAAAATTTGCGTGCCAATAGTGATTCTAACAAGCCGGAAAATGTTATTTACTCTTGATTTTTTACCACCTAAAAAGCAATTGGCTTGGGAAAAACTGGAAAAAAACTTTTTAGATTCAATGACTGATGGACCCGTTCACAGATCCATGTGCTGCGATCGACTTTAGTTTAAAACCTCCATCACCAAAATTCTGCTCTGTAAAATCAAACAGTATATGCCAAAGTCTTACAAGTATAACAGTATATGCCAAAGCTGTATTTTAATAATGATCTAGACACACGGCAGTGTGTCAGCCAAGTTCAAAAAGTAAAAGTCGACACACCGGCCGTGGGTTATATTACCCGAACCATTTCGGGCCACTTTTGACCCCTCAATAACTTAAATTCTATTTGACCTACACAATTGCAATTTTTTGTGTCGTGTAAGACCATCTTCTAATTTCCTAATCCTATAAATTTTTAAAAAAATCTTTTACCGTTCACGAGAAATTGACGTCTGAAAACCACTGTTTTTCCCACTGACTCACTGACTCACTCACTCACTCATAGAAATGTTTGACTACTTCCAGGTGACTTAGGAAATTGAAATTTGGTGTGGAGGTAGGTTATTGGATCTATAAATAGGAAAAAATCAGAAATCACCATTAATTAAACATTAATGGTTGTTAGAAGATAAATTATTGGATTACAATGGCGGTTTATGAGAATTTCACAAAATACCAGAAATAGTGCCAAGTTGGCGTCACTTTTGGCGAGTATCGGGACTAATCTCTGAAACTACCGAACCGATTTCAAAAGTAATGGAACCAAAATGATGGTATTCGCCCCGGTTCAAATGCAGACTATATCTTATGTCTGTGCCACTAACCAAAAGAGGGTTCAGAAGCAAAAAACACTCTAAAAATGGGATTTTTGTTTTAGTGAAGGGCCTAGAAGCAAAAAATTTGTCATGTTAATTATTTATAAGACATGAATGATCACTAAAGACATTTGCTAAAAAATACCAAATTTAAAAGGGGTGGAAATTCGCGAAGAGCATTCTGAAAACGTTCTGAATAGCGATTTTAAAACAATCTCAGCAAACAACAAACCGATTTTAAAAGTAATGATATCAAAATGATGATGATAGTCCTTGCTCCAACATAGGCTATATCTAATGTCGATGCCACTAACCCAAAGGGGGTAAAATAACAAAAACGTTCTAAAGATGCGATGTCTGTATGTTAAGGGACTAGAATTATAAAGTTTGGCATTTTAGAGTTCACGGGAATTTCGCGAAATATCAGAAATAGTGCCAAGTTGGCGTCTTTTTTGGCGAGTATCGGAGCTAATTTCTGAAACTATGAACCGATTCCAAAATTAATAGTACCAAAATGATGGTATTCACCCCGGTTCAAGTATATGCTATATTTTATGTATATACCATTAACCATAAAAGAGTGAAGAAGCAAAAAACATTCTAAAAATGAGATTTTTGTTTTACTAATAAGCATAGAAGCACAAAATTCGGCATGTTACTTATTTATAAGATAAAAATGATCTCTAAGGGCATTTGCTAAAAAATAAAGAATTTAAAAAGGGTGAAAATGCACGAAAAGCATTCTAAAACTGTTCTAAATTGGGATTTTTAAGCAATCTCAGCAAACAACCATCTGATCTTAAAAGTAATGATCTTAAAATGATGGTGACATTCCTTGCTCCAATATAGGCTATATCTTATGTCAATGCCACTAATCCAAAAGAATTAAAAGAGCAAAAAAAATTCTAAAAATGCGATGTCTGTATGTTAAGGGCTTAGAAACATCAAATTTGGCATGTTCATTACTTATAAGATATAAATGATCACTAAGAACATTTGTTAACAAATTACAAAATTTAAAAGGGGTAAAAATGCGCGAAAAGCGTTCTATAAACGTTCTAAATAGCAATATCAGCAATATTGGAAAGTTAGCGAACCGATTAAAAAAAAAAAGAAAAAAAAAGTCAAAATGATGGTGGCAGTCCTTGCTCTAACAACAGTATTGGATAAATTGCCAGATTACAATGGGAGTCTATGGGAATTTGGCGAAATACCAGAAATAGCGCCAAGTTAATATCACTTTTGGCGGGTAATTTTTGTCGTCAATTTGGCGATATATCGCCAAGTTGGAGACAAACTTTTTTGGTCGTCGAGATAATCAAGTAGTACCCAATCACATAAAAGAAACATCCTTATTAGTGGAATTTAATGGAACATAAGCAATCCTAATGTTAAAAGTTTTAAATTTGATTCAAAGAAACAGTGAATAAACGCAGGAAAAAGCTGTAAGATTAATTAATATTAAATAAAACTAATTTAATATTAAGCCAATTTATTTCAAAAAGGAAACAAATACCGACTTATTTGACAAAAAATAATGATATCCTATCAAAAACATGAATGTGAAAAAATACCAAGTTCGTTAAAGATTTCGCTAATAAAAGAAGTGATTTGACAAAAAATAATGATATCCTATCAAAAACATGAATGTGAAAGAATGCCAAGTTTGTAAAAGGTTTCGCTAATGGAAGAAGTGAGATCTAACTGCAAACCAAGTTCTTTTGAAGCTCCTTAAATCATAGCTCCTGTCATGCATAATATTCTTCAATTGCTTAAAATGAGTTGGTATGTTACTTGTTATTCAATAGAGCGACTTAGCAAGTTTTCAGCCCCTAACTTTAATGTTTGAGTAAGTACTTAATGTTTGAGTACCTAACTTTAATGTTTGAGTAAAATTTAATCTAGAATCTGATTGGGAAAGATCTAGTCATTCAAATGTTCGAATAACTACATTGAAGTTAAGGTATCGATAAATTAATTAAGTGATCAACTTTAAGTTCTGATCAATTAAATAGAGAAATTTGAATAACAGAAAACTTGTAAGTCGCTCTATTGAATAACAAGTAACATACCAACTCATTTTAAGCAATTGAAGAATATTATGCATGACAGGAGCTATGATTTAAGGAGCTTCGAAAGAACTTGGTTTGCAGTTAGATCTCACTTCTTTCATTAGCGAAACCTTTTACAAACTTGGCATTCTTTCACATTCATGTTTTTGATAGGATTACTTTCGCACCAACAATGTTACATAGTTTGAAATGTTTCTTTCGTCGCCAACTTTTATGCTTGGCGACAATGGAGTGATGTAACTTAAACGAACCGTACCTTCAAATTGCAGCACGTATAAAGTCATTTATAGCAGTGGCACGGATAATACACAATAAAACAACTGGTATTTAGCTTAAAATGATAGATGAATGTTTCGAGTGAAACATTTTTCAAATAATTGGTTTAATTCCTTAAATTACATTTTTTTTTTTTTTTTTTTTTTTTTTTTTTTTTTTTTTTTTGTTCACTTAGCATGTGTTTTTTTGGTAAAGTTTATTGCTTTTGTTTAATTTGATATATATAATAAATATAATAAATATATAAAATTATAAATATAAATATAAGTACATAATATTTATTTATAGGTGCATATACTATGTATTTATATATGTATATATTTATGTATAATTACATATATATAGAAAGATATCTAAAATGTATACACATAAAAATATTTATATAAACATTGTACATTTTTGCATAATATATATAGCATTTATTAAATAAATGTAAGGCACAGATGTCATTTATGCACCACATTTGCGCGACTGCATCAATATGGCGATTTTATGTCTCACATGGTATCCCGGCTGTTATTGTTTATTTATTAACTGTTTATTTACTTTTATTTTCTTTTTTAAACTTATACTTTTAACTTTACGGATATAAATAGCTTTGTTCTAAAATTATTGACTATTTTTTTTTTTATTAGTATTTACTATATAAAATAATATAAAATAATTAACAAATATATATGTAACTGGGTATTTGAAAATTAAGTTTTCGCCGAATTGGCGGCAGAAAAAAATCGCGCCAATGTGGTGCGTATATGACACTTGTGCCAAATATAATGTTTATAAATTATTGAAAAATCATGTTTTTCTGCCATCTTGAGGAATCTGATAAGTTTCTAAAATGGCTTTTTGTTGCCGTTTTCAATTTTTTTCATCAATCGTGCCAACAAGGACAAAATATGGAACTCTTCCCTTATTTCATCAAAAACACACAATTATTATTATAAAAACACACATTTTTTTTATTATTATTATAAACCATACAACATTGACTTTATTGTAAAACACATGCAATTTCATTGACCGAGTTGCATACGAGCATAATCTCGCCAAAATCGTCGGATTTCCCAGACATAAAATCGTCATTGTGGGCCAAATAAGCACCCCAGTGCGTTTGAGACATCTGTACCAAATAACTTTATTGCCTGCATCATTCATGTTTGACGCGAACACTTGGGGATTGCAGAAAATTAGTTGACATTCCTTATTAATATATTTCTTTCAGAAATGGGAAAATAAATATAGATATAAACAAATCGGTACTACTTGGATATCCCGTCGACCAAAAAACTATCGACAAACTATAAGATTAAATGCCAATAATGGATGATCGTGGATGTCACATTTAATGACGTTAAATAGGATATACGTGTTTAAAACGTCATTAAATGATATTTATTTCGACTTTTTATGTGTATTTTTATTAATATTCAACTAATTATTTGTTTTTTCGTTATTTAATACAAAAATTATGTCAATATGTATAATTTGGCTATTAGTTTGGCGATTTGTATAATTTTGAGAAATTGGATGACGGGATAACCAAGTAGTTGCAACAAATCAAATAATTTTATATTTCCTATTTAGCTGCATTACATTATGCAAAAATTTAATAAAAAACAATCATTGAGATAAAATCGTATATTAAACAAAAAAAGTTACAGGAAACTAGTGAAAAAAATTATATCAGCCTAACATTACACAAAATATTTTTCTGTAACATTACTCGTAGAAAAATCTAATGGAAAATTAATCATAATTGAGTTATTTTACCTCGTTATTTCTAATATATTTTCTTTGGAGCGATCCATACAGCAGGAATTACAATATTTTAGATCATATAATCAAACGCAATTCAAAGATATAGTATCAGAGATCGTTAAGTCATGATAAAAAAGTCTTTTTAATAGAAAACTTTTCAGCCCTGCTTTCGTATCACTGGTCAACAAAATACTTCCTACACGTTGTTGCCACTCATATTAAAAATTTTAAAAATTACTTCGCGAGATTCAGCGTGTAAAAATAGAAATGAAAACGAACTGGTTGGCTTTAAAAATTTCTATAATTTTTTAAGTAATTCCTATTTAAAACTTAAGTACAACATCGTTTAAGCTTTTAGGATATAGTAATAAAAATTTAAAGAAGATAAAAAAATTAAAATACTAGAAAGTGACTGAAATTTTTAGAAGAATTTTTAATATTTATTTTCCCATTTTAATGTGTTACTTTTCTCCTTGCTTAAAAACGATTTTTTTTTCATTTTTTGTGGCAACAGTAGATAACAGAAATTACGTTTTCAATTCAAATATAGCATTTTTTGTTTAGTAAAGCTTGTTTTTTTTTCGAATTAAGAACAATTCAATTTTCTTAACCGGCTTTAGTTCAGAGAATAAGTTTCAAAATTAAAAGAGCAATTGCCATGAGTGCTTCGAACTGTAAACCGCTTTTGAAAGTCATATTGTTGGGAGACAGTGGAGTTGGTAAAACATCTTTAATGAACCGCTACGTCAAGGACAAATTCAAATCGCTATATCGAAAGACCATTGGAGCCGATTTCTTCATTAAAGACACTATTGTTGATGACAAAATTGTTACAATGCAAGTTTGGGACACGGCTGGCCAAGAGCGTTTCCAATCTTTAGGATTAAGTTTTTACCGAGGATCAGATTGCGTCATTCTAGTTCACGATGTTACATCGCCAGCTTCACTCAATTCTTTGAAAGTATGGAAAGAACAATTCCTTACATTTGGAGCACCCAATGATCCAAAAAACTTTCCATTTATTGTTCTGTCAAACAAAATTGATCTAGTTACCGGAGCATTTCGGCAAGATAATCTCCAAGATGTCTTAGAATGCGATCATGTAGTACCACATTATCAAACAAGTGCTAAATTTAACATAAATGTTGAGAAAGCATTCCTTGAAGCAGCAAAAATGGCGTTAAATCGAGATCGAAGTGACATATATTTTGTATCTTACCCAGAATGCATGATTACTCAGAAAACTAAAAGTCACTGTTATTGAAGAGTGATTTTTTTTTTTTTAAGTCTGTAATTTTCAAAATTCATTAAATGCGAATTTATTTGCTGAAACGGTCTTGTTTTTTTTTTTTTTTTTTTTTTTTTTTTTTGGATACTTACGTATTATCCGGACCATGAGATAGATCATCACAAATGGTTGCTCATTGACCATCTTGTTCATCGTTGCTAATCATGTTCAAAGCAATAATTTAACATTATTTAATACATAACATTGTAAAAAATGATAAATAATGTAAAATAAATCAATTAAAATACAATAAATTAACTGTTATCTATGTATATAAAAAATATAAATAAAAATACTGTAAAGCATAACAAAAGAAATAATAAATTAGAAACCATATTAAATAAATAAACTATATAACGCATTATATTTATTTATTGCCTAAGTGGGACAGGATCAGCAGACCTCAAAGATCCGATGTAGACTATATTTGCCCCACCTGGTGCGCTCCCCGACACACAGGGATTCGTTAACAATTAGCCAAAATAAATGTACGAAACAAGCAGGCTGTTCCCTCCTGACAAAGAGCGGACAAGTAGAGTGGGTGATGATAATTGTATTAAGTTGGGTAGGAGTAGAAGGTTGGTGCGTATTAAAATGGGTTGCAGCACCATGCAAGCCTATGAGGTGAGGCTAGTTAGTTCCGTTTGGAAATTAAAAAACCTATATTTAATTTGCCTATACGAAGGGGTCTTGATAAAATAGTAGACAGGCAGTTTTTGGGAAAGATGGAGGGGCAGTAACAAGCCTCATCTAAGGATGGAGGGGCAGTAACAAGCCCCATCTAAGGATGGAGGGGCATATAATACGCCAGGCTTGGGTAAGTGTACAGTGATAGTAGCTATGTTCAGGGGTGCCAACTCCGCCGCACTCGTAGAAGTGGTTGGCTGCTCGATAGAATTTTTTCAAATAATCTTTGAAAGGACCATAACCCGAGAAGAATGCTGTAGTGGCTGGCGAGAGAAAGTACATTTCTCTACACACTACAGATATGAGATTGTAAGTGTACCTACCTTTGATAGACACATCCCAATAGTTATGCCAATCTGGCATAATTTTTAGATCCAACTTTCTGCGAATGTGTGAAGGAAGGAAAGAAGAGAATAAAATCTATCGATGTTTTTGCCGTTGCTTCTTTCGCCAACCTGCCAGCCCGTTCATTGTCCTCAATGCCAATAAGAGCTGACACGTAGGCCAGGGCGACTTTGCGAATAAGAGAGATCGACTTATATTTTATGTCAAGAACTAAAGAGTTCTTAGTTATGTGCGCGAAGATTGCTTGTCGGCCTGAAAAACTATCACTGTACAGCCCGGTGAAAGAAGATAGTTGGGAAGAGATCCAATCTAGATCCCACAGAATCGCAAAAAGTTCTGCTTGGAATACAGAATTATGATCTCCGATTCTATAGAACTCATTCATGGATCACAACATCGTTCCGCAAGACGCAGAATGCTGACGCCATGCCCGATCCATCAGTGTAAACGATTGGGACTCTTGAAGGTACAAATGAATGTTTAGAAGAATTGACTTGCATATGTATGTATGTATGTATATATATATATATATTCTTTTTTTTCTTGCAGAATGCAGGAAACTAGCTGCTAACTTCCCTTTGTATGTATGTTTGTGGAAAGTGCCAGTCTTGTATTTGTTTGTGATCGAGGTGAAGGATTCTGTTGTTTGTATATTCATAATTTGGTGTTAATTTCATGGGAGTGATACCTGCAAATACTGTCAGCGGGTCTGTAGAAATTGTTTTATGACTCTCGCCATTCGGTGGAGGAATATCCTTTGTAGTGAGGAAAGTTTGTTCTTCACTCTGTTGATTAGGTTTTCTTCCCAGACGCCCACGCCGTAGAAGATAATCCGTTCCACAATTGTTGGTACCGTATTTTTAGCATTTTGGGCTTAATACCCCAAGATTTAGATGTTAATTTGCAGCTATTATTGTGAAGTATTGCTAAACATAATTTTATTGCGTTAATGTGTTCCGTCCAGCTCCGATGTTTGTCTATAGTAATTCCTAGTAATTTCATATGTTTGACACGTGTTTAACGCCGCGTCCAGGAATTCGCATCACGGGGTTGAATTTTAGAATTCTGGGTTTGTCGAATGTGAGTGCTTGAGATTTTCCTGGTGAGAGCTGGAGATGAAGCTTTGGTTACAGTGCCTAGAAGAGATAGTGTGGAAATCAACCAACGAAACCATATCCAAAAAATTACATATTTCGCCAGAGGGCGCTAACTTCAAGTTCATTGCTATGAATGAATAGGAACGTAATGTGTTTTAGATATTTTTTTGATGTAATTTAAGTATGGGAAACTTTTTTTTTAAAGATAAATTTTGTGAAAAAGAGAATAAAAAAATTAGCTTGTTATACACGATACTAGCAGGGGTGACCGAGCTCAGCTCGGTTAAAATTAACTTTGTGTTCAACTCGATATAGTATTATTACTGTAAAACATGTTATTAATAATAGTATTATTTATAAAAACAATCAACTATGTTTGTATGCACATGTTCATAAAATTTACTTTATTTTAAAATTTACAAAGAAAGGACATCAATCCAAATCATTTTTATAGCTCGACTCTGATTAGTTTAACTATGCATTTCGAAGACTATTAACCACTTCAACGGCTGCCCCGAGATAAGTCGGGGGTTAAAGCACTGTTTCCCCATACCCGTCGCCGGTTAAGTGGTTAAGAATGTATAAGAAATTTCTTCACATTCTGAAAGACAATATTTTTTGCCAGATATAACCAAATTTGGACACATTCTTTCATTTGGCGCCAAATATGTGTTTTGGTTTCGTAACCCTAATAGTCGATTTTTCGGCCAAATTTCGCCAGTATTTTGTTAAATATCGCCAACTTATTGGCTTTTGCCATAGTCTCGTGATCCTGACCCTTTTTTACCCAAATGATCCACTAATCACATATGATCAAACATGTGACTTAGCTCAATGGTCTTCAGGTAATCAAAAACAGTAGAGTATAAAATGAATCAAAATCATTTAAGCCATTTCTTAAGTAAAATTAGCTTGACAGCATTCAGCAATGAAGCGATATGACCCACTAATATAATTTTGTTTAATATGCAACTCAGTTCAATAGTCTTCTCGCGACAAAAGACGTTCCGTTGCAAAATTTAGGTAAAAATGACTGAGTCGTTGTTATATATAATTAGAATGACCCGAACCCATTAAGACCTAAAACGACCCACTAATTGAATTGTTACGTGCATGTGTCCTATCTCAATGGTTTTCTTTTGCCCAAAAACGATATAATAGAAAATATAATGAAAATGGTGAGAACAATTTTCTAGATAAAATTAGCATGACCCACAAATGGCCCTTATATCGAAATCTCTCGAAAATGTGACTTAGTTCATTAATTTTTGCGTGCCGAAAAACGTTAAATACAAAATTTAGATAAAATCGATTGAGCCAATTTTTAGGTATAAATAGTTTGGCCTTGACCCATTACGACCCAAAATGACTCATTAATTGAGTTTTCTGAAACATCTGACCTAACCCAATGATTTTCTTGTGTCCGAAAACGATAGAATATAAAATTCAGTCAAATTTGCGCGAGACATTGTCTAGATAAAATTAGAATAACCCAAAAGTGACCCATTGATCGAAATTTCTCGAACATGTGACATAGCCCAATGATTTTCTCGTGCCAAAAATATGCTGTATACAAAATTTCGTTAAAATCGATTCACCCATTCTTTAGATATAGCTTGACCATGACCCATCATGACCCACAAATGACCCTTATAATCGAAATCTCTCGAACATGTGACTTATCCCATTAGTTTTCTCGTGTATAAATATTGTTACACTCAAAATTTCGTTAAACTCGATCCTGCCGTTCTTTAAATATAAATAACTTGACCCAGACCCTTTATGACCCATTAATCGAAATTTCTCGATCATGTGACCTAGCCCAATGATTTTCTCGTGCCAAAAAATGTTGTATACAAAATTTCGTTAAAACTGATCCACGTGTTCTTTAGATATAGCTTGACATGATCCGTTATGACCCATCATGACTCATAATATAATGACCCATAACCTCTTATAATCGAAATTTTTCAAACATGTGAGATAGCCTATTAATTTTCTCGTGTCAAAAAACTTACATACAAAATTTCATTAAATTTGATACTGTCGTAGTTTACATATAAATAGCTTGACCCAGACCTTTTATGACCCAAAATGACCCAGTAATCGAAATTTCTCGAACTGAGACCTAGCCCAATAGTTTTCTCGTGCCAAAAAAATGTTGTATACAAAATTTCGTTAAAATCGATCCACCTGTTCTCTAGCTATAGCTTGACTATGACCCATTATGACCCATCATGACCCACAAATGACTCTTATAATCGAAATATCTCGATCGTGTGAGCCCATTAGCTTTCTCGTGTCAAAAAACTATTACAGGCAAAATTTCGATGAAATTGATTCTGCGGTTCTTTAAATATAAATAGCTTGACCCAGACTCTTAATGACCCAATATGACCCATTAAAATTTTTTCTCGAGCATGTAACCTAGCCCAATGTTTTTCTCGTGCCCGAAAACCATAGAATGCAATTTTTAGTCAAAATTGCGTGAGAAAATCTCTAGATAAAAATAGCATGACCCACAATGACCCCAAAAATGACCCACTAACCGAATTTTCTCGAACATGTTACCTAACCCAATGGTCTTCTGGTAATCCAAAACGATAAAATGTAAAATTTGGTCGAAATCGTTAGAGCCGTTTTTTAGATAAAAATGGCTTGACCCATAATGACCCAAAAATGACCCACTAATCGAAATTTTTCGAACATGTGACCCAGCCCAATAGTTTTCTCGTGCCAAAAAACGATTGGTTACAAAATTTCCTTAAAATCGATCCATCCGTTCTCTAGATATAAATAGCTTGATCTTGACCCATTATGACCCAATAATCGAATTTTCTCGAACATGTGACCTAGCCCAATGGTCTTCTCGTGCCCGAAAATGGTAAAATCCAAATTTTTGCGAAAATCGTTAGAGCCGTTTTTGAGATAAAATTTACCCACACACACACACACACACAATTTTTGCTCGCATTATAATATAAGACTAGCAGGGGAGACCGAGCTTAGCTCGGTCAAAATTAACTTTGTGTTCAACTCGATATAGTATTTTCACTGTATCATTAACTCTGTATTATTACTGTAAAACAAATGTTTATAATAGTATTATTTAGAAAAACAATCAATAAGAAAACTATGTTTTTACGCGCATATTTATAAATTTTATTTTATTTTAAATTTTACAACGAAAGGACATCGATCTAAATCACTTTTTTAGCTCGACTCTGATTGGTTTAACCATGCATCTCGAATCCTCTTAAGAATGTATAAAAAAATTCTTTACATTCTGAAAGACAATATTTTTTGCTAGATATAGCCAAATTTGGAGGCATTCTTTCATTTGGCTCCAAATACGTGTTTTGGTTTTCGTAATTTTTATAGTTGATTTTTTGGCCATATGTCGCCAATATTTTGTCAAATATCACCAAGTTATTGGCTTTTGCCATATTCTCGTGACCCTGACCCGTATTACCCAAAATGAGCCACTAATCAAATTTGATCAAGCATGTGACATAGCTCAATCGTCTTCAGTTAATCAAAAACAGTAGAATATAAAATTGAATCAAAATCGTTTAAGCCATTTTTTAGATAAAATTAGCTTGGCAGCATTCAGCAATGAAGCGAAATGACCCACTAATATAATTTTGTTTAACATGCGACTCAGCCCAATAGTCTTCTCGTGACAAAAAACGTTTTGTTTCAAAATTTAGGTAAAATTGAGTCGTTGTTATATATAATTAGAATGACCCTAGCTCATTAAGACCCAAAATGACCCACTAATAGAGTTTTCGCGAGCATGTGTCCAAGCCAAATGGTTTTCTCTTGCTCAAAAACGATATAATACAAAGTATTGTCAAAATGGTGAGTGCCATTTTCTATATAAAATTAGCATGACCCATCATGACCAACAAATGACCCTTATAATCGAAATCTCTCGAACGTGTGGCCTAGCTCTTTAGTTTTAGCATGCCGAAAAACATTAGATACAAAATTTAGATAAAATCGATTGAACCGTTTTTTAGATATAGTTGGTTTGACCCTGACCCCTTATAATTCAAAATGACCCATTGATCGAATTTTCTCAAAAATCTGTCCTAACCCAATGATTTTCTTGTGACCGAAAACGATAAAATACAAAATTTAATCAAAATTGCGCGAAACATTGTCTAGATAACATTAGAATGACCCAAAAGTGGCCCACTAATCGAAATTTCTCAAACATGTGACCTACCCCAATGATTTTCTCATGCCAAAAATATGTTGTATACAAAATTTCGTTAAAATCGACCCACCCATTCTTTAGATATAGCTTGACCTGGACCCATTAAGACCCACAAATGACCCTTATAATCGAAATCTCTCGAATATGTGACTTAGTCCATTAGTTTTCTCGTTTCTAAAAATTGTTACATGCAGAATTTCGTTAAAATTGATCCTGCCGTTCTTTAATTATACATAACTTGACCCAGACCCTTTATGATCCAAAATGACCCATTAATCGAAATTTTTCGAACATGTAACCTAGTGCAATGATTTTATCGTGCCAAAAAAATGTTGCATACAAAATGTCATTAAAATCGATCCACCTGTTCTTTAGATATAATTTGACCATGACCCATTATGACCTATCATGACCCACAAATGACCCTCATAGTCGAAATCTCTCAAACATGTGATTTAGCCCATTAGTTTTCTCATGTCAAAAAACTGTCACATACAAAATTTCGTTATAATCCATCACGCCGTTCTTTAAATATAAATAGCTTGACCCAGACTCTTAATGACCCAAAATGACCCATTAATCGAAATTTTTCGAACATGTAACCTAGTCCAATGATTTTATCGTGACAAAAAAATGTTTCATACAAAATTTCGTTAAAATCGATCCACCTGTTCTTTAGATATAGGTTGACCATGACCCATTATGACCCATCATGACCCACAAATGACCCTCATAGTCGAAATCTCTCAAACATGTGATTTAGCCCATTAGTTTTCTCATGTCAAAAAACTGTTACATACAAAATTTCGTTATAATTCATCACACCGTTCTTTAAATATAAATAGCTTGACCCAGACTCTTAATGACCCAATATGACCCATTGAAATTTTTTCTCGAGCATGTAACCTAGCCCAATGTTTTTCTCATGCCCGAAAACCATGTAATGCAATTTTTAGTCAAAATTGCGTGAGAAAATCGCTAGATAAAAATAGCATGACCCACAATGACCCCAAAAATGACCCACTTACCGAATTTCCTCGAACATGTTACCTAACCCAATGGTCTTCTTGTAATCCAAAACGATACAATATAAAATTTGGTCAAAATCGTTAGAGCCGTTTTTTAGATAAAAATGGCTTGACCCATAATGACCCAAAAATGACCCACTAATCGAAATTTTTCGAACATGTAACCCAGCCCAATAGTTTTCTCGTGCCAAAAAACGGTTGGATACAAAATTGCCTTAAAATCCATCCAGCTGTTCTCTAGATATAAATAGCTTGATCCTGACCCATTATGACCCAAAATGACCCAATAATCGAATTTTCTCGAACATGTGACCTAGCCCAATGATCTTCTCGTGCCCGAAAATGGTTAAATCCAAATTTTTGCGAAAATCGTTAGAGCCGTTTTTGAGATAAAATTTACCCACACAGACACACACACACACACACACACAATTTTTGCTCGCATTATAGTATAAGATATTAGGGATAAACGAAAATTTAGGCATATATTTTAAATGCATTTCGCACTCGTACGAATTGCAGAACACTAGTTTTGGATTGCTTAATTATAATTCATGTAATATTTCATGTGATCAGCATACATATTATTATTATTTTAAGCCAGAGATTGACTATATTTCATATAGGCAGACACAAAAAATAAGCAGAAAAATATCAAATGATACACAATGTTAAAAAAGCTTCATAGAAATATATATATACACAAGTGGAAGAGTTTCATGTATGCTGAAACATAAATAATGAGATCAATGTATCTGACATGGTATATGATGCTAAAATAGTAAGTATAAAAAAATATAGGTATTGTAACAATTTCACCTTTAATTATATGTTCATAATTTCTGACAATAAATTCCTTTTCAAAATGAAGTTCACATACACCAGAATGCAAGCTCAATTCTTTATCGGCACGAGGAATAATTTTTTTCCATTTTTCAAAAAGATCTTGATTATTAGGTACACCGAAAATAGACAACTTGCTGTTCTTGTATTGTGTAATACAACCAGGAACAAAACAATGTGAATCTCGTTTTTTCATCATTTTAGATCAATTTTGCATGTTTTCACATAAATTTTCAACATTTGTAAACACTGCACATAATACTAAAAATGTTCATGACAATAAGAAAACCAAAACAAAAAACAAAACCTAAGCTTTCACGCAATGAAATCGACGGCAGCGCCATCTACGAAAATGTAAATTTTTGGATGCGATCGAAAGTTATACCGGTATTAGCGATTTCCACACTATCTCTTCTAGGCATTGTACTTTGGTTATCAGATAAAGGAAAACAGAAAATGCTTGACGCGCCGCGATTTCAAGGTCTAGGCGCCAGCGACCCAAATATAAAACTGAAATCATCGGCGAAGGCGAATAGCAAGAAGTCTAATTTATGAATTTCTTTAAAAATTTCGTTCGCTATGAGCAACCAAATTGGTCCAAGGCAGGTCCCTTGTGGGCAGAATTTTTCTAATTGATATTCATATCGTGCTTCAGTTAATCTATATACTTCTGAGAGAGAGATATGAGCTGATGGTTCCAGCTATATTTCCCGGGCAGTTGATTGCAATCAGCTGTAGTAAGATGTACGCCACTCCACATTATTGAATGAACCTTTGATGTCGAGGGAGACTACAGAAGAGAATACAGAGTCTTGACTGACGGCAACACAACAGAGGATATGATGCCGAATAATGCTTTTTTACAAGATCTGCCCCCTCTGAACCCACATTCCCTGTGGTGCAGAATATTGTGCGACTCTAAGTCAGTACTAATCGTGTTACTAGGAGTTTTTCAAGTAATTTGCCTAACGTTGGGAGAAGGCAGATTGTCTAAATGCATAGGGTTCAGGGGGATATTTCCCTTGCTTCTGAAAATATACTACCTCTCACTGTCTCAGAGTTAGTGGTAAGTAATTGTATGATAGGCAAAAATTTGCTCATCTTGTGAATAATTTAAAATAATTTTGAACGTTAACTTTAAAATGCAAAAATCTACACAGTCAGGGACTGGAGCTTTTTTGTCATCAAATGTTATTAATGCTGATGATAGCTCTGCTTTGGAAAAGGAAAGTCGTCTGGTGCAGTTAGGTCATCAACTTTTGGATGACCAGGTATAGCCAGGTATAGTATTAGGGTATGCCGAAGTTCCGAAAAGTTATTTTGTTAAATACTCCATATCGGGCTATTTGAATGCTCTAGACGGGAGCAATTAAAGCTTAATTTCGTCTGACCGACAGAATTTACCCGTTAAGAATCTTTGTACAGTACCATTCGGATCGGTTTGATTGTTGCAGAATTTCCGCCATACTTGATTCTTGGCATCAAGAACATTGCGTTTATATTTGGTTGCCAACAGTTTGTAGCGTGCTGGTAGTGCTCAGAAGTTGTCCGTATCCTCTTGTGTTGGTCGAAATGAATTCAACTTCCTTCTTAAGGCTGTAAGTTAGTTACGTTTTGTGCGGAGGTCTGCCGCCCAGAAGGAGAAATTGGCAGACCTACGAGTGTTAAATTTGTTATATCTGCGATATCCTTTAGGTGTTGGCTGAGAAGTGATTTTTGTGTTTTAATTATGTGTGTAAATTAGCACAGGTTACCTCGTGTGGTATTAAACCTGCAATGCGTAGCATATAGTGGTGTAATTTCGAAGCCAAAAGTAATGTATTTATGTTCTGAATCGCTATGAATAACTGACTTTTGCCAATCGTGATTTTTGCAATTGGCCAAAGGATTGACCAGAGTGTAATACGGGAAACCTTTGAACACCATTCAGCCTGTACTATCTTCTTTGAGGAACGTGTGTGCTGTGTTATCGATATTTGACATGGCTAGATTGTTTTTAATCAGATATTCAATGAAAGGTTCTTTACGGGCACTGGAGCGCGCATAATCCCATAGAGTCGATTGCGCATAAAAGACCCCACCCTAAATTAAGTATTGCCTTTGTGTGATGAGGTATTCCCACTCCTCAAGGGTATCCTCAAAATCTAAGCGCGGCACAGCATAAATCGAGCCAACTATCAGATGACCCTCCTTAGCTGTGATGGTTATGAAGGTGCAGTGTTGACCTGTGTAAAGGTGTGTGTAATTTGTGTGCTTGACGACCACGTGAGCTGTATTTGCTTTCGATGAGAAGATTGGCCAGGACGATCGAAATTTTCCGAAACTTTGTCATTGATACAGTAAGCATTCTGCAGCTATGCAATATCCACTTTAGAAGTAATCATATCATAAAAAAAAAGCTGGTGGAACCAGAGAGAAAAGTAGAACTCGATCTAAAAAAAGTTACAGCAAAAATTGGGGAATATTTTCAATCTAAAAATATGCGTAGAAAAGAAACGGAATCAGATGATCTGTAAAGCTCCTGAAATAATCCAAATTTTTGTTAGCTGAAAATGTGGACTGAGCTTTACTGGTGCCTTATATTTAGAAATATACTATTATCTATTCAAAATGATTACTGAGCAAAGTAATCAATAGAATATATATGATTATACTGTCTTGTCTCTAAATTTAAGCTCCACAACGCTAGACGAATATAAACCACGAAATATTAAATAAACATAATCAGGTTGTTGAGGAATTGATGTAGATAAATATGTTGGAACCCAAATATTTAGTATATGGTTAAAACGTATGTGTTCAAGTTTTTGGGTTTACTTCGAACTTTGATCTTCCACTTATCAAAACCGCTGGGATGGAACTGTGTCCACACTTTGTACTGAACTGACTGTTCTCATACTTCATTACATTAGCCTCTAACCTATAGTTATGAACCCAAATTTTAAAACTGGTTATGAATGATTGGAATATGCAGTGAGTTAAAAATGCCTCTTTTTCCCCCCGATTGATTTTAAGGCACCAGTAAATCCCAGTACTCATTTTCAGCTAACAAAAATTTGGATTATTTCAGGAGCTTTACAGATCATCTGATTCCGTTTCTTTTCTACGCATATTTTTAGATTGAAAATATTCCCCAATTTTTACTGTAACATTTTTTTAGATCGAGCTCTACTTTTCTCTCTGGTTCCACCAGTTTTTTTTATGATTTCATAGCTTTTTTAGATCTTTCGAAGAACTTTATCAATCACCTTCATTTAACAAATCTAAACTATTATTAGTTTTAGTTTAAAATTATTAGTAAACATATTAGTTTGACGAAACACCGGAAATAACGCCAAGTTGGCGTCTATTTTGATCGCCAGATTTGGCGATATACCGCCAAGTTGGCAAAAAACTTGGCGACAGAACCGCCCACTCACTGATAATAGTCCTACTGCAGTTTCGCGTATCTACGCAGATTTTCTTTTGACCATGGGTATCTATACAGATGTTCATTGCTTCATTTTCAAAACGTTATTTATATATATATATATATATATTCTAAAGTATCCCTTTTTAACTGAAATATCTGTATTGCAGTAACTGTTTTGACATCGAAAACACTCAAATAAAGGTGCTATGTTGTTTTAACATATATTTAGTTACAGTTAATTCATATGTTTATGAAAAACATGCATTTTCTGTTTCGAATGACGTCAATTTCAAAAATGCATCACTGGAATCAGAATTTTTATTGATCTATAAAAAATCAGAACTCGTGTTATTTCTTTTTAAAATTATTGAATTGTTTTTTTTAGTTGGTAGCAACTCGAAAGAAATAATTGAATTAGCAATTAAAAAGGAGAGATTTCTATAATGTTAAATTATGGAAGGTATAGCGTTATATAAATTTTAAATGGGTGCTATTTCCTTAATATTGGATATTTTTTGACAGGATTTTCAAAAGGCACATACCTAAATTAAAAGCTTTCGAACAAGCTTCGTCGCTGAATGTTTCCTGGTTCGGGCTATAATTGAGTTGTCTTTTTTTTCTTGTTTCACGAGCAAAAAAGGCCAAAACAGGGGTTCTGGATCTCCAAAACTAATCGGTGGATCTGGTTGAATTTTTGTAAACTTTGAGATCTAGAGTAGGACACTTCCCCTTTTCAATTTCGTCGTGATCCGATAATTAGTTCCAAAGTTATTAAGGCGCAAACTTTGGACTTTAGCATTAGATATGCCTCTGAGCTCTACTATACAGCACTATCGTGCTGTATGATAATCCTTCAAGGATTCATTAGCTGATTTAAAGTGATTTAGGTTAATTTGAATAAATTTAATATTACCAAAAAGGTGAGAATGTGGCGATTTCTTAAAGTGCTATTATTCGCGTTTGAAATGAAATCGACGCTATCTCGCGGACAAAGTCTGAAACGAAATAGAACTGATACCGTGAGCATCTTCCGCTGAAATCAGTGTTTAAAAGGCCGATAAATAAATAAACAGTTCTATAATAAATAAATAAATAAACAGTTCTATAACGCATGCAACGTTGGATTCTTTGTATTAAAATTATCTAAAATCAAAATTTTATACACAAAGTTTAGATCTATAATATAAAAAAGTACATTTGACTTACTCATGCAAAATAACATGACAGCTATAAACATCAACTATACTACAGCATGGAACAAACAGCAATACCTAAACAAACGATTATCAGGTCTATACAACGCCACCTTTCGGTCATTACAAACGCGAATACATAAAAATTTCAAGCGACAAAAATCGTCTGCGTCTTTTCACCCTCTAAACATTTCATTGGCTGCCCGAGAAAAAGGCTTTTCCATCATCCGGATTTCCAAGCATTTAATTGACTGTTACTGGCGATTTCCTTCGTTTTAGGCGTCAAAGACGCTCCAACACAGGATAGCTGCTTTCTTTCCGAGCGACTCCCCTGGAGCCGTAGGATAACATAGAAACGCCTGGAATTTGAAGAGACTTTAACCCCCCCCCCCTTCCCCTGCATCAACATGTAATAGCATAACACATTTAGAGGTATCGTGAGAAGTCATGTAGTTTAAATGCTAAAATTAGAGATTACAAAGATATAAATAGAAAACGTGGAGGAAAATTTAAAATGGAGAGAAAAAAAATATGTTAGGCTTACTTTAAATATGCCCACCTTTTTAGCCTGCACGATGATGACTGTCGAGAGTATCGTCATTTCTAACTGGACATTTGTATTATTGGACAAAAGAGGAGGACCAGGGAACAGTTTAAATTTGACTATTTATCAGTTTTTAAATTTACTATTTACTTCATTTCACTATTAATGCACCAATGTATATCAATTTCTAACTAAATCTAAAATTTTATTAAATTCCGTGTATAGTCTTGAGATAGAGCTCCAACAAAATTCGTGTCACATGTACAGACAGACAGACATTCTGTAAAAACATGTTTTTCGGTGTATCTGACCTCTAAAACGTGTAAATCTGTCGAAAACCGGAATTCGAAAATTTTCTCAAATCAAATACTTTTTTCCGATAAAGATAGAAGAAAGTAAAAAGATTTTGTACTCTAATCATTGGATGAGTGTCCGAATGATTGTAGAGGCATTGCGATTTACAAAATCAATTGTATATCGAATCGTAACAGAACAAATGCAATACCATTTTTTGTTGTTGTTGTTTTTTTCATTTTTACCAATTGTTTTTTATCTACGAAATCCATATTCCGTATGCTTAAATAATGTGAAATTTTACTATCAAAATTTCAAGTAAATAACATTTTTATACTTATATATTATTATTCATAGCAACTTTACTGCTGGCCTATATTCTGAACTTGTTAGCTTTATCTAGATAGATAAGCTTTATAAAACACACTGGTAAAAATATTATGCAGATTACATTTCACTTGTGTACTAGTGTAGGCTCAATTGCATACTTAGAATAGCTTTCTTTACAAAAACCTCTTCTCCCCCTCCCCCCCCCCAAAAAAAACTTATTTAAAAAAACATTATTCCAATCTCATAACTCAGATAAAGTCTTAACAGGAAAAATTCGGTTTTACATTACCAAGAAAGTAATCATTTTTTGTTTTATATAAGTTCCATCTAAAAAAGGTTTAATTAACTGCATTAGATTAGGCTGTTGGACAGCCAGAAGAGGCAGATTTCTATACAGCCAAAAAACAAGTATTTTTTCATTTTATACAGGCTTTCATTAAAGACATGTTCCGTCTTAAGAGATTTAATCTTATTTAGTTAAACTGTTGGATTCTATGCTGCTGAAAAAACAGCATCTTTTAAAATGCATGTTTTTCTTATAGACACATTATATTTTAACAAGTTTAAGCTCACTTTATCAGACTATTGAATAGACAGGCAAATCCTGATTCTATAATGTGGAAACAGTAGTAATTTTTCATTTTATGTAAGTGTCTGTAACAGACAGATTTTATTAAAGAGGTTTGATCAACTTCATAAAAAAATTGCTAAGACAGATTGGCAAAGTTTGGTGCTATGTTTCCAAAGTTTTAATCATTTTTATTCAGATTCAGTCTCAAGAGATTTAGCTTATTTCATTAAACTGTTGGAACAGAAAGACAAAGCACGGTTTTATGCTGATGAAAAAGTATCAACTTTTTGTATTATGCAAGTTTAATGATAGACAGGTAAAGTTTGCTCCCATGTTAAAAAACAAAACGAAAACGAGTATTGTTGATTTAAAAAAGGTGATTTTTATATTTGTAGAGGCACATTTTAAATTTGTAAGGACAATTTTTTATTTTTAAAGGCAACTTTAATATTTAAAAAGTCAAGGAATTTGTTTCAAGACACAATGAGGGTGAGTTGCTTTTTACTATGTACACAAATTTTTAAATACAAAACATAGTAAGGGCTAAAAGAAGTATTTCTTGAATCAAAAGGCACTTCTGAAATTGTTTGAAGGAAACTCTGGACAGGTCTCACATTCAGTTTTAACAACTTTAAGCTTATTTCATTAAATGTTTCAACCAAAAGGCATGGCCTCCTATTACTACCCTTCCCCTCACCCCTCACCCCCAAAAAAGTTAGTATTTTTATTTTAACATCTTTTAATTTATTTCAAATTTCAATAGCTGAAAAACATGAGCTCTGTGCACATGTCATTACTCTTATGAAGATATTATGTATTTGAAATGAATAATGCACTTTTTCTATGGTTTAATAATTTTTTCAGGATAAACAAATCATTTATAAAGAAACAAGTTTCACAATGGTCAGCCGTTTCGTTTAGATAGACAATAAGTACTTAATTTTTTACAATGATACAGTTTAAAAAAAAGCATTTTAAATGTAAAAGAAACATTTTTGCACAAAAAATACTTTTAAGAAGTTGTAAGTTTTTATTTTCTTAATAAATTATGTTCACTTTTAAAAAATTATTTTTACTTTCTTCTTAAGAAAAAACAATAAGTTTGAAACTTCCAAACTATGATATCACAAGAAATATATATACATAATTGAATATAGATTCTCACAAAATATGAATTTTTTAATCACTTTTCCCATAAATGCATTATTCATGTAGTTAAAAAATGGCTGGCTAACAGATGAGACCACTGACGGAAGATGGTCATGTGATTTGCATTTTTTGTAACAGGGTTTCTATTGTAACTCAGCCATAAATTTTACCGACTTTACAATACCGAAAATGAAAAATTTCTAAACATCGAACTTTTGATAAATTGTATGAAAAAAAGTTAAAAGCTACAAAATATTTATACTTTGTATCAGGGTGTTTATTCTAACTCAACCACAAATTTCACTGGCTTTTTCATTCCGATAATATAAAATTTCCAAATGAACTTTTGATAAGTCACATGAAGAAATATTAAAAGCTACAAAATATTTATATTTTGTATCAGGGTGACTAGCACAGCTCAGCAACAAGCTCCTCTTAATTACCTAGGTTTTCTATAGTAATAATATATTTTTTTTTCCAGATATCAAGGTTTTATGATGCTACACACACACACACACAAAAAGAAAAATCTTTAAAATTGTGAATTTGAGAGCGGAATTTTTACAACTGATTCTGAAGCATAAATTGCTGATTTTTGATACAACCTTTTGCAAAATTTACAAATTGTTTAATATCAAGATATTTGTTTTTAAATCATTACTTGATACACCTATAGTTCTTAATGAGTTTCTTTTTCTTTTTTTTTCTTTTTTTTTTTTTTTCTCCTCACTTCCAATTCTGAATATTTTGTCATTGAATATCTGACACTTTTAGCATCAGGTTCTACTCATTTTGTCCAATCAGGATGAAATTCTGAATTGTATCTGTTGAATACAGATTACTTTGACATATTTAAAATCTTTATATTTAATTTTTTTTCTGTAACTAATCCAATTTAAATATTATATTATAAACATTCATTAAATTAAACTTACAAATGTTTAGTTATCAAACAAAGATAAATAGGTCTGAATTAATTAATCAATCCCACAACATTCAATGTAAAGGTTAAATAAACATAAATTAAAAATCTCCAAATTATTCAAAAGCACCAAAATGGGGTGGAAAAAATGAATTGCAAGAGAGGTTGAAATACTTTTTACAGTACTTAAAAAATGCAAAGATAGATTTTCCGGGTGTTACAATTTCAAAATCCTTAGTTCTATACAAGGGTAGGAGTGACCAATTCATAAAATATGGGACATTTTTTGTGAAAAATATTGGACATATATAGGACAATTAGAAAATAATGCTATTGGATATATATTGCTATAAAATACATTTTTAAAACATAATCTATGTTAGTTTATAATTTTTCATTAATTAACAATAGTAAATCAAGATACAATATTTAAAAAATATGTATAAAATTAATTTTTCCATTGTTATTCTTAAATCTTCTTGGTATAATGGAAATTTTCCAAACCAATAATGTTAGATTTCAAGAAAATCTTTGATGATCACAGATTTCAAGGAAATCTGTTATGTTTGAGAAAGACTCGCATGTGATCTGATAGATACCCTTGTCAATGCATTGTGAACAATCAACAATGTGTAAATTAAAGGTTCCAACACTATGCCAATTTTTCTCATAAATTGTACTTCTCTATCCAAAATTTTAAAAGCTCATTTATTTACATTAGGAATATTTGATCCAAAGATGAGCAAATGATTTAGATCCAATTAAAAGGCTTTCATTACATTCATTTTGCAGTTAAATGATCAAAAAACTTACTTTCAATATATTTTTCGGTAATACCACCAATTTCCTCACTCGAATAGCAAGCAAAAATGTTTAATTGTTTTAAGTTCTGGTCATTTAATGCCTCATCATACATGAGAGTGACAAAAGGGGGATTCTTTGTTGAAATCATCGCTGACAGTGATTTGTTTTAAAATATATGAGTCAAGGCCATGAGATATGGCACATGGCACTTTCTTTGAATTTAACTGTATACCTTTTGGCAAAGAGGAAACTGCAAACATTTCAAAAATAAATTTTGCATTCCATTTGATGACTGAAATAATTAGGGCCATGTGAATTATCCACAGAATCTTGGAACGGTAGATTTTATCTCTCTCATTTAAAGTCCAAGTACTCAATCCACTTTTTTTTTATATTTGATATTCAAAACTCATGCTTTTTCTGCCAGTAAGATGTACAAAGCGAGATTGAAGCTAATTGCTTTGTTTTTCTGGATTATCTTTGTGCCTCGTTTTTTGGGATGCTGCATTAATTGCAAATAACCACTATTACTGATGGGAGCCGGACATGGTAATGATCTTTACCCTTCACACACCATTCAGCAATTTTTTTTCCATGCTCATCAATCTGATCTATCCAAGCATTACAGAATTTCATCAATCTATGTTCACATTGTGACATTGCATTAATGTAATGCAAAAAATATGCCTTTTCTACATTAAAAAATAAAATAAATAAAAACGATGTGTTGCAACTGAATACACGGTAAGAGAAACTAAAATAATTGCAATGAAACACAGAACCACATTGAACGTTAGACTAACTCAGCGAGCAAAGCGATGCATGTGAAAACAAGCGATAATTTTAATATCAAATGTATGAGAAATATAGGACAGTTAGAAAAATATAGGACAATATAGGACATTTTTGAAGGTTATTTTATAAATATAGGATATATAGGAAATATAGGACAACTCTGATCCCTGTCTATATGGAAAAAAAAAAAAAAAATTCTAAATTTTTTACAAAAGTTCCAATTTTCCCCTCCCCCTTTTTTTTTCTCCATTTTTTTTTAAATTTTCCTGATTTTGTCTTAGGAATTTTAAATTTCTCTGACATTTCCAGGTTATCTAGGTGGCTAAACACCCTGTTGTTGTAACAGATTTTAAACATTTTGTAAACAAGGATATGATATTAGATATACAGGGTGTTTTAAATAATGAAACAATTAAAGATGAGGTGTTTAAAACTTTATTCTGGAAAATCCACCAGGTCGAACACAACAAAACTGTAATAATAATACTATAAAAAAGAAATAAGTTTAAAATGACACAAATTGCATTTCAAACTGAATTAGACTGCAAAATAAGCATAAGGTAACAAGATGTAGATGTTAAGGCAGAGCCTTCCCCAGGCAATTTCAGGAGGGTGCTGCACATCACCTGCCCCTGCAGTTTACATAATAACACTCTTCTTGCCCTTATTAAATGAATTAGCACCCTTCTTGTACCTCATTGAAAAACTTTACACCTCTTTTTGCTTCTCAATAAAGAAAAGTTCCATTCCTTCTTTTTGCTTAAAAAATTTGCTTGTATAGCAAAAATTGACTAATGTTTTCCTGAAAGGTTTTAAAAAGCAAAAGAATGAACATAAAATTAAGAGCCTTAAACTGGCTTACATATTAAAAATGTGAGAAGTGTCCTAAAAAATAAAAAAAATAAAATGTCCTTAAGAATTAAAAAGCACACTTTCTCACTAGCAGCACCCTCCCCTTAATTAACAATAGGGGAAACTTTAGTTAAAGGTTTTTTGACCTGGTCGATGGAGCGCTTGCAACTCGCGAGCTATTGCTATTTCTATGGAGAGGTTATTTTCTAATATTTGGTTTGCATTTTGACATTTTAAAATAATTTTTTTGCATTGCATAACTGAGGTGCATTTCTACATCACTCCCCCTTTTTTTTTTTTCAATTTTGAATGCAGATATTTTTTATAAAGTTAGTTTCATTTTTAAAACCGGTTTCGAAAGTGAAAGTGTATATTTAAAAAATATTTGCAACCAAAATCGAAAAAGTAAAAAAGGAGCGTTGTCGGCATGCACCTCAGACATCCAATACAAAAAAAAATTCGAAATGCAAACAAGATATTAGAAAATAACCACCCCATAGGAATACTATTAATTCGGGAGCGAATTGTTGGTCAGGAACAGGAGTCTTAAGGTTCTATGATTATTTTATTACTCAAATTCAGCATGAAGCACTTTCGTCCCTTCATGCATCGACTCCATTGTGACTCCCTTCAAATTAAATCCATTCTTCATGTCTAAAATATTATGTATGTTGTGTTTAGACTAGGAAAAAGTTTCCTATCAAACTATAAATACTTTTCTAATTTTGGGGAGCCTGTATATACATTAATTATAATAACTAATGACAGAATACTAATAAAGAATGTGAAAAATAATGTAAAATGGTTAAAAAAATAATTTATTTTACAAGTTTTTGGAGATTTGTACAAGGGTTTATTTGTTTCAATCATTCTGATTTATCACTTAGCAGAGCCATTCATAGCTGGAAAGAAAAAATATGCATATAAATTTCAGAATAATAAGATAAATGAACATAAATTTCATAAAAAGCATATGAATACAATACCTCTTGCTTCTTCATGTATAAAACCAACTACTTAAAATATTTTGGTGTTTTTTATCATATTAGCATATATTATTCAGGATTTCTACATAATTCTGGTTAAAAACTTCCCTGACCTTTTTCAAAAATTTTTTGACCTTTCTCAATAAAAAATTTGGCTTATGTATTGTTGTAAAACTCTCCATAATGAACAACTTTAATTTAGAGATAAATGCTTAAAAAAAATATGCATTGTATAAAGTTGACTTTTAATTATCTTCATATTATGTTATTGTTATATTGACCAGGAAGTGGTAGCACAGACAAGCACCTCATTGAGTTCATGGATGAACATCTAGGATTGATTAAATCTCGAACTGCATATTAAAACACAAGGTTTAATTTGATATGCAAGTCGACTATGTATAATTAAAATAAATAAAATTTTAAATTTTTAAAAATTTTAAATTTAAAAAAATTTTAGATAGTCATTTTTAAAAATTTTGAAAAAATTGTATGTTTGTTGTAATATTATAAGCTTTAAATTCTGAAATTTTTAGAGTGGGATCTCAATGGGATCAGGAATTATGAAATAAAAGCTGAAAATTACCATACAAATCATAAATAAATAACAAAATAGGCAGAATTAAATTGATATTTTAATGGTAATTTTTGCTTTTATTTAATAACTCCTGATCCCGTTGAGATCCCACTCTAAAAATTTCAGAATTTAAAGCTTATAACACTACAACAAACATACAATTTTTTCAAAATGACTATCTAAAAAATTTTCAAATTTTAAATTTTCAAATTTTATTTATTTTAACTATACATAGTCGACTTGCATATCAAATTAAACCTTATACACTCCTCTTTGAAATGAAAGGTCATAAATTTTTCTATGTTTGATAGAACTTGAGAAATTCAAAATTGAAAATAATTATGCAAGTCAAAAAATGATGATTTTTCAAAATTTAAATAATTAATTGTATAAAAATTTAAAGCTATAAACAAAAAATAAAAATATGCTCTAATTTATATCATCATAGAGAATGATCCCTAGCAATTTCATTGAAATTGGAAAGGGTCAGATTGAGTCACTGGTTGATTTGGCATGGAATGACCCCAATCTGTCTGCCAAGTCATATTTTGGTGTAAACCACCTAAAAACCTGATTTTAATAGTTGACTTGTAGGTTTACCATTGTGCTTTCCTGCACCTAAAAGTATGAAAATGTGGAGAATTGGGAGCAGGAAAACAATGGTAAATCCATGAATCATCCACTAGAATTGGGTTTTTGATATTTTCCGCCAAGATATGATTTGGCAGGCCAATTGTTTTAATATACAAATTGAGATTTAACTAATCCTAGATTTTCATCCTTGAACTTGATTAGGTTATTACCTGTGCTGCAGCTTCTTGTTCCAATATAGCTTGCATAAATTTTATGTCAAAATTTAGATTGGATATCAAAATTTCTTCATTTACAATAATAATTGAGATTCTGATGGATAGTAATGCATTCAAAATTCCCTGACTTTTTGATTAAATTTTCGAATTCCATAACTTATCCAGGTTTTTCCTGACCCATAGGATCCCTGTTATTATATTTATATATTTCTTTCAGTTTTATTTATTTCTAGAACACTTTTAGGCACATATACTCGCACACAAAAAACTGGAATGAACATGGCATTGTTATCAAACATTACTATTTATGGTATATATGGTGTGAACCTATTGTGAAAGTTTTATCCCTATATGTTTTAGCAATAACAAATAAAATGTTAGCCAAGAATTACTATAAGTAAAATATTTGTCTTTTTCATACTGTCCCTGTAGTATCTCAGATTTAAAGAAATGAAGCATGATTTCTTGCCAAATATAATTAACATGGAAAAAATAATTAGATAATTAATATGAATGAATGCAATATTGCAGAAAAATGGGCACATACTAATTTACTTCTACAGGGTGTCCCAAAAGGTTGTTTACAAGTTTAACATGCTGGTCTGTCATATCATGATGAACAATATTAAATAGGAAACTAAGGGTCTCAAACGTCTTCCAAAGGAGATATGCGCCATTAAAGTTTAGGGTCCAAAAATTCAAATGATTATAAAAAACAGAAAAATTGGTTGATTCATTTGCGGTTTTCACTAAAACTATTCTTTATGTCAGTATTTTCTTGAAAATAATTTATAAAGATAAAATTCAAAAAATGCCGATAGAGGGCGCTTTAGAATTTGGAGTAACGTACAACTATTTTTTTCCGTTATTTTTTGCATTTCATAAATTTTTTTAGAAGCTTAGACATAAACTTAAATTTTGAGATGAAAATCTGAATCGTTGGGAGTGGTAAAGTAGTGCAAACTGAACTGTGTTCAATGGGGATGAGGAGGTTCAAATTTCAAATGATTATAAAAAATGGAAAATTTTGTCGGTTTTCTCTAAAACTATTCTTTATGTCATTATTTCCTTGAAAATAAATTTTAAAGATAAATTTAAAAAAATCCGTTAGAGGGCGCCTTAAACTTTAGAATAACCAACAATTATTTTTGACATTTTTTTTTATTTAATTGAATGTTTGCAAAAGTTTAGGCTTAAATTTTATGCTCAAAATCTAAATCAATAGGAGGGGTTAAGAAGCGCAAACTGAACTGTGTTCAGCAGTTGAAATGTTACCTTCCCCACCCCTCGAACGCAGTTCAATTTTTGGCCGCTTAATTACTCACAACGATGCAGATTTTGAGCACAAAATTTAAGTTTGAACTTTTACAAGCATTTTATTAGATACAAAAAATAACGGTTAAAAATAGGTGTTGGTTACTATAAAGTTTAAGGCGCCCTCTGATGGAATTTTTTGAAAGATATCTGTAAAATTTACTTTCAAGAAAATATTGATATAAAGAATAGTTTTAGCGAAAACCGACCAATTTTTCAGTTTTTTATAATTATTTGAAATTTGAACCTCCCCATCCCCATTGAACTCAGTTCAGTTTGCGCTACTTAACCACTCCCAACGATTCAGATTTTTATCTCAAAATGTAAGTTTATGTCTAAGCTTCTAAAAAAATTTTATGAGATGCAAGAAATAACGGAAAAAATAGTTGTATATTACTCCAAAGTCTAAAGCGCCCTCTATCGGCATTTTTTGAATTGTACCTTTATAAATATTTTTCAAGATAATACTGGCATAAAGAATAATTTTAGTGAAAATTGCAAATCAATTGACCAATTTTTCCGTTTTTTATAATCATTTAAAATTTGAACCTCCCCCCCCACAATTCAGTTTGCGCTACTTAACCACTTCCAACGATTTAGATTTTGAGCTCAAAATTTAAGTTTATGTCTAAGCTTCTAAAAAAATTTAATGAGATGCAAAAAATAACGGTAAAAACTAGTTTTTTGTTACTCCAAAGTCTAAAGCGCTCTCTATCGACATTTTTTGAAAAATATCTTTATAATTTATTTTCAAGACAATATTGACATAAAGAATAGTTTTAGTGAAAATTGCAAACAAATCGACCAATTTTTCTGTTTTTTATAATCATTTGAATTTTTGGACCCTAAACTTTAATGGTGCATATCTCCTTTGGAAGACGTTTGGGACCCTTAGTTTCCTATTTAATATTGTTCGTCATGATATGACAGACCAGCATGTTAAGTTTGTAAACGACCTTTTGGGACACCCTGTATAATAACAGATGTCATGAAGAAATCATTTTTTTCTTATATCAAAGCGAAACAATGAATCTATTAATATATCTAAAGTAAATTGTGAATGATTATTTTAAATTTTAAATATCTCATACAAGAACACAATATGAACAAAAGAAAAATATACATTTACTTGCATAACTCATGTCATTCTGTATTTACTGCATCACCTACTTAACCCCCTGCCAAATAAAAAAGGATAGAATTCCGTAATTTTTATATAAGAAAGCAAGATAATTTTAATTCATGAAATATAATTTTATACAACCAAACTATATAATAACCAAAATAGAATAACTAAATAATAACCAAACCATGTAGAATAACCAAACATAATGGTTTGGAAATTCATGAAAGTAATGAAAATCAAATGGTGAACAGGTAACAAAATTTCTAATCTGCACATTTAATATTCCTTGAGTTCAGAAAATTTATTTATGTTAAATATTTTTGTTATTTATTTATTTATTTATTTTTGTAAAATTTCCAGAATGTTTATTTACAATTTGCTAGGAACAGTTTCCCTACACATTAAAAGATATTTCACCTTTTAAACAGAAGCAGAAAAAATAGTTATAATATGCACTGTAACAGATTATTATTATAATTATTATTTAAACACGAATTGATGTCATGAAATAAGTCATGACTTTTAGACGAAAACTAAATGCTTCTAAAATTTCCCTTTTTGGCTAATTTTTTTTAATTTTAAAATACTACTAAACACTACCTCACCCCCCCCCCCCCCCTCAAAAAAATGTATATATCTTTTTAACACCTGTTAATTGGACATTAAAAATTTGTTGACAGTTTTGTACATTACATTTAACAATTATTTGTTAAAATAATATACACATATCAAAAATAATCATTTGTTATTTTAATTTCTCCCTTAAGAAAACTAAACATGAATTAATACTTAATTGCAAAACATTTTAATCAAAACTACTTTTGGCAACAAAACAAAGGCAAAAAGACAATGAGCTAATGCAGCAATAAAACTAAAAATTTAAATTTGGATTTTACAAACACAAAAAATGAATACAATTGTAAATTTGTATGTCCATTCATTCATAGTATTTGCAAATAAAATTTAAAAAATCCAAAAATAATGAAAATTCTTAAAAGTTATTCTCCTTTTATAAATAAAAATTTAAATAGAAAAAAAGAAAACTACATATGTTTTTGAGAAATCATATAAAATGTTTACTCAGAAATTCAATTAGCTCTTTATTATCAAAAATTTAAACTATGATACAATAGAAATTTCATGGTGGGTGAAAATAAGCTTCAATTGAAGAAAAAAATGTATAATTTCTCAAATCAATTAAATTTTATGGAACAAAAAGCATGTTGTTCCTCATAATGATAGAATTATTATTCATTATTAACACTCTTCATACACACTAATATTCAGCAGTTTCCATAAATGGTCAGAGATGTTAAAGACAAGAGCAGTAGTTACCAATTTATGGGCTGGCAGATGTTTTGGTGGGTCGTGGAACAGTAGAAGATTTGTTACAAAAGTATCTTTTTAATCTGTTTAAAAAAATATAAAATTTCAACAAAATATAATATTCATATTTTGAGTTTGGCAATTTTTTAATTTTTAGGAACTTTAATGAGATTTCTTAGCAAGTTCCTTAAAATTTGTATTCCGTGATGACTTTTTTTAACATTTGTGAAAGAATTCCAGTTGCAATGCTTATGCCCATTGTAATAAATTTTTTCTTGTGATATTTGTGTTTTTTGCAATTTTTAGAGTAATTATTTTGAGACGATTTTTTTTTTTCAAACACTGAAAGGGGACTGGGGGGAGGGGTCAGAAATTCATAAAAGGGAACTAAAGGTTTTTTTTTTTTTTGGGGGGGGGGGGGAACATTCGGGAGCTCTGAGAAAAGCATACATTTTAGATACCAAAGTGCTTTATTAATTCAACACATTAAGACAGATAGCAAAATATGCAAAAAATTTAACTTTATATCTGCTGAAGGAGTTTTTAGTGGCGCTTCTAAGTTTAAATGATATCATTACTTTTTTCCAAACAAAATTATTTTAAAATAGTTAAAAAAAAAAAAAAAAAAAAAAGGAAGAACTAATTATGAGTTAAATTAATTGAAATTGCATGGTCAGAGAGATCAAATTGTTGGGTGTGTTCACACTTCACAGGTTGATATAAGTTGGTGCCATTGAGAAGCAATACAGATTTTAAAGAAATTTATGCTGTATAAATATTTTAAAAACCATAATAAATCAGTACATTGAGATAAAATTTTCAAAAAAAAAACTGCAATAAGGTTTAAATTTATGCTTTTAGATTTTTTAAATCATTTTCAACCAATTTTCAAAGCACATGATCAATTAAACCACCCATGCCTTTTTAATTTAAAGATTAAAAACAAAACCTTTTAGAGATAATACATACATATTTTAAGTAACTGAATTGTTTATTTAATTTTGCTTTTATCATTTATTTATTTTTATTCTAACAATTTAATTCCCCTTCCCCCCCTCCATTTAACTAAAATTTTAGTCAGCAAGTCAAACTTAAAATATACCTTTGCGTCTAGTAAAACGAGGTTCAGTTTTCTTCTCAGCATTAGCGGCAATGATGTCACCATCAGCACCCTCATCCATGTCGTCATCATCCATATCATCCTCATCATCAGACACTTTCTTAGATTTGCCTCTTCTTCTTCCTAAATAAAGGAAATACTTTTTAATTAAAATACTTTACAAAACACCAAGGAGAAAATTATGAAAATTGCAAATTCTGAAGAATGAAATAATAAATTGTCGTTTTCCAAATAATAATCAAAAGACATTTAATCAGTCAAAAACTCCTGTTACTTTAATAGAGGAGAAGCAATTATTTTTTATAACTCAGCAAATTACATTAAATACTAGCAAACATTACTTGGGTATATCCTTTTTAAAATTTACCCAGTTAAAATTAAGTTCAGCTTCAGAGAATTTTTAAAATATCAAATAATGAGAATAAAATTAATAAAAGAAATAACAGGGTTCATACTCATTTTCCAAGAAAAAATCCCCTGTGAATCCCCTGATCTATTTTCCGGGATATACAATTTTTCCATATCATATTTTTCCACAATTAACAACATTTTGATATTACATATGATAATAAAGCAAGTGAACAGTAACAACTGCTCCCAATTTCCCAGAATAGACTGTCATTTTGGCAGATTTTCACAGGTTTGGGAAATTTTTTGTATTATCTCCTGAGATTCCCCTGATTTTTACAACTTAAAATTCATCCCCTGATTTCCCCAGGAATCCTATATTCTCCTGATGAATATGAACCCTGAATAAGAAGATGAAAAAATGACTAGGTCGGTCAATCAGCTCAACTAGTTTGTGAGGGGAGAAAAAAAAGGTCACTTAAGTACAAAAAACCAAAATCAAATTGTGAAAACAAAGAAGTCACAAGAACAAAAATAAAGGAATAATTTAAATGTCTAAATAAAATAAAGATGCTCACAAGCAATGAAAGAAATAATTATCTTCCCCTATTAAAAAAAGAGGAAAATAAATAATAATGTTACCAGGACAAATAATTCATACAAAATCTAACATTAAAGAAATATTTCCAACTTTGTATTATACAATCTTTAGACTTCTCATACAGCTGGACTCAGAAATAGCAACGTTTTCTTGAAGCATTGACCCACTAAGCATGTGCGCCAAATCGATTTCTCCTGCCGATCCCACCAGCCACCAAGCCCTATTTCAACTGTGTTACTCTTCTTTTATTCTGAGAATGAAAGCAGAAAATTGCCAAAAAGGGATCACTGCCAAAAAAAAAAAAGCTTCCCTTTTGGCAATGAAATCTCGAAGGTCCATGCTTCAAGAATCCGCGAAGAGAACAAAGAGATCCGTTATCTAGTCATTCTTGATCTAAGATAAAATCCCACCAGAATTTATAATTATTCAAATTACAATTAGTTTTCAAATTTAACACAGTCAACAAAATCTGTATTTTTGAAACATACTAAAATGAATTTACAGCTAATGAATTCGTATTCAACTTAACCTTGGGGAAAAAAAGTTTTAAATCAAGAAATCTTAATGTTTAAATATATATTTTCTCCATATCCACTATAGATTACTTGGTTTTTCTTTAATTAATTTTAGTTTTATGTGTGTTGGTAGTCCCAAATTCGTAATGTTTTGCTTTTTCATGGCAAATACAAAGATGAAACCACACACTCCATTTGTAGTTCCAAAGTATTTGGGACCTGAAGATTCTGCTTTGGTTCTACAAATTCCATTTGTATTCATATTGTTCTTTTTTCCTTCCATATTCAACGTGCCATAAGTTATTAAATTCAATGGTTAATTTCAAATGGTTAATATTGTTTACCATTAATGGTCATATATATATAAAATCACATTTCCAAACTAAGTCAGAAAAATAAAATATTGAAATTCATTCACTTACTTCTCTTACCAGGCTTCTTCTTCTTTTTCTCTTCATTAGCTTGGAAAATAAATAAATAAATAATCAATCAAACAAATAAGTGATGAGATAAAGAATCAAGATAATAAATAATAAACATCTCAATTGAAAAGATTTTCGTAACTGATGTTTATTTCCAGCTGCAGTAAAAGGCTTAAAGCTTTAAATATTCCATGGCCACAAGTTACATACATTGTTTATATTTATAAAATCCTTATTAAACAAGTAATTTGACAAAAAGCTTCAACTTATCTCAACAATACCATTCTTATGATAAATGATTCAGGGCTAGAATCTCGGGATGGATTGGAGGGATTTATGCCCAAAAATTTTAAATTCCACCCAAAAGAATACCATTTTATTATTTAAAACTAAAAATCCTGTTTTAAAACAATTACAAAATTTAGAATGTCAATCTTTTGGTAGTACTATATTGTTGATTTTACGTTTCCTACTCCAGATAGCATCCAAATATTCTTTTAATCTTTCACAAGAATAATTCAACTAATATCTTTAACTAATCATAATTAAGCCCTTGCAGTTTTTCTGACAGATTTAGAAAGACTTACATTGAAGCATTAAAAAACAAAATAATAAAAACAGATATAGTAAGCTAATATTGCTTAATTTTTTATTTAATGACAATTTAATATTTCTGACTGACTTAAAATTTTTTTACATTGAAGCATTAAAAAACAAAATAATAAAAACAGACATAGTATGCTAATATTGCTTAATTTTTTATTTAATGACAATTTTTTAATAAAATGAAAATAATTTTATCTAACATAATTCCTTAAAAATTGTTAATTTTAATAGACTCTGCAAAGTTAAATTGAATACTACAATAATATCTCATTCATATAAACAATTCCACAAAAGTTTTATATCTCTCTTAATTGTATATATTTTTTTTTATTCTTATTAGCGATTTAGGCGTTTCAAAAATGAAAGGTCACATTCAGTATATCATACACTTTTACATATTATATGCTTATATACTCACTATACATTTTTATGTTGATATCTATATGACAAGAAATATCTATAAAAGAATTACAAGTCCATAAACAAAGTAGGAAAGAGATGATTTATTCAAGACCTCTCCCCCCCACATATAATTTCAATGTCTTTTTTTGCGCTATATTGTGGTGTTGTTATAGGATGCAATTGCAATTAATTTATGAAATAATTAATAAATCTGTAAAATTTTAAAAATATAGAATAAATGTTGAATTAAAAATCATTCAATGACATTATAAACATATGTATAATGCACCCATTGCCAAGTAAAAATAATGAGACCTTTTTTTTTTATTTAACAAATTTTTTTTTTTTTAATGGTAAGTGGATAATGAGATACTGGAGAATTACTGTAAATTATTCTTTTGCCTCTGACTCAGTTCTAATAAATGCTGTGATAGACAGCTCATAATTTTTTCATTTTGAGATCCTGAGTGATTGTGTTACATTAGAACGAGTCACACAGTTTAGAATTAACTAATGAAACAGTCATGTTGAAATTTTATAATGAATCTTACCTGAAAATTACATTGTGAAAAATACATGTATTTAAGGCATTAGTAAATTTTAGAGAGTTGGCTGTAATTTGACTAGCATTAGTTTCAATTTTTCATGAAACAAAATTAAATTTTACTTACTAGGATCAACACGAGGAGGTTCTAACTTGTATCCAAGGACATCACACCATCCAACAGGGAACAAATCAGGGCTTTCACAGTCGCACCACTGGTCATAATCGTCTTCCCATCCTTCAAAATGAACTCGTAACAAACGACCAACAACTTTTGTTATATAGGCTACACATATTAGACGAGGTTCCATCAAATCTACAGCTTCTAAATACATATTTTCTTTAAAACCATGATCAGGGATAACCTAGAAGACAATAAAAAAAAGTTGCTTGTTAAAACTCTGTAAAAAATTACTACATTTAGAAATATCATTATACAATTTATATTGGCATTCATTTCAAAGGGCAAAAATTACATTTTAAATTCATATTATCATTGTCAAATGAAATGCAGATACAGTTGATTCTTTTAAATCTGCAAAAATTGGGACCAGAGGTTGTGCGGATTTTACAATTTTGTATATTTTTTGTCATTGCACTTTGTTTACATTTTTTTTAAAGCAGTAATTTGAATGTAATGCAACCAAAATTACAATAAATGCTTGCAATATACCATAAAATAAAATTAATCTGCCCCCCCGAATGAAACGAAAAATCGTACAATAGTTAGAGAGGGGCGCTTACACGTGATTTTTTTTGCGATCGTTCAACAAAATTTACAGGAATGAATCAGCATGAAATGAATGAATCGTTGAATGAATCATGAACTTTGATATTTGAAAAAAGTTGGGTTTTTTTTAAAAAAAACATAAATTCTGTCGAAAAAACGCAGAAAAAAGGAGAAATTAGTAAAAAAAAGCCAAAACAAGAATGAAATCAATTAAAAAATCTAGAAAAAACGCACATTTCATCAAAGATTCATGAATCATTCATTTCAAAATGTTTCATTTGCCTTTGAGAATCGGGAGGGAGGGCACTTTCTCGGGATTTTGTGAAAATTTCAAATTCTTTATAAAGTGGGGAGGGGGCGTTTGATCGGGAAGGGCGGATTAACGGGATTTTAAGGTAGTAAAATACAGTAAAACCTCCATAACGGACACTCCCGAATAACGGACACCTCTATTTAACGGACAGTTTTCAAATCCCCACTCCCAAACCTTAAATTTTTGTATGTTTAACCTCTGAATAACGGACATTCCGAATAGCGGACAGTAATTTTGTCAAAAAAGAATGAAAAATTATTTTTTTACGAGGGAAAAAAAAATAAAAATCCTCTAAATTTATCAGAGCAATCTGTCACAAATTTTGTGATCTCAGATAAATATGGGGATGAGCTGGAGAAAATCCCACATTTTCTGTGATAATCCCCCCCCTTTTTTTTTTCCTCGGATGATTTGAGATTGCACGCTTTTAAGAAATAGAAAAATACAGTAAACAGTTATACTTTTTTTTTTTTTTTTTAGAAAAAAAGAAGATTTAAAAGGATTAAAACTACTGAAGGATTTAAAACTTCATATTGAAAAACAAATTAAATGTAATAGCAAGTAAAAGCAAACTTTTGTAACAAATATTTTGTAAGAATGTATTAAACAAAAAATAAAGGTATGCACAATTTTATTTTAGTTTTATTGCTTTAAAAATTATTTTAATTCCTGGTTAATCTTATAATAGAGGTTTTAAGACATTTTAAAATCGACTTATGAAACATTAAACATTCATTAGCAATTTTTTTTATCTCAGAGGTTTTCCCAATAACGGACACCTCCGAATAGCGGACAATTTCTGCGCTCCCAAGGTGTCCGTTATTTAGAGGTTTTACTGTATTAAACTAAAGTAATAAACTAAAATAGTAAAAAGCAAGACAATTTTTTCAAATGATTACATTATTAAAAGCAAAAGTCAAGAAAATAATAATTTTTTCTAGAGTTACTCAATGAAATTTTCCAGTTAAGGTACACTATCAATTTACATCAAAATCCTGAAGTAAAGATTTTTTTTCAAGTTTACCCAGAATATGAATTTAAATGAAGTGTTAAAATTTTACTTCCAGTTCATCAGTTTTTAATGCATAAAATATTAAATTAAGCATAGATTTCAGATATATTTTGAAAACTAAAAAAACAGTGACATCCTTTAGGAAGACAACACCAAAAGAAGTTAAAAATATCAATTTAAATATCAGGATAAAAGATATTTAAATTAGAGAGTTTAAATATCAGAATGCATCAAAGACTCGTAGACTTAACATTATGGAGGGGAATTCGGAAAGTGACTGACCAGCAGCCTTAAAAATAAAAAAAGTTTGATTAGTGCATAAATATATTTGGTAAAAAATTCTGATTACCAGTGATATATATCATCAATATCTTGACAAATTTATACTTTCTTTGTGAAAAACCATAAGTTGAGTCATATTATTGAGACTTACATATTAAAATACATACAGAATGATAAAAACTAAAAAAGTCTGCCCTTAGATCTGAACTGAAAGTTCATTGTTTACATCTGTGATGATGTGTAGATTTTCGGTTTTTTAAGATTCTGAGGTAGCAGAGCAGACTTGAGAGTTCACTGTATATCAAATGAAGGACGAATTTCAAAAATAAATCATTTCTGAAAATTCAAACTTTCAGAATATTAAGGAAATTCACCAAATTCCGTTGAAAGAAGCATGTTTTCGAAATATTTGTTTTAAAAATAAGTTCTAAAATAATACTAATTACCAATTTTATTTTTTGTTATCATTGAATAGTGCAGGAATTTTGCTTAAATAATTAAAAGAAATTAGCTTATTTTTAGATGCATTCATAATTTTACAAATATGTAGCACCTATATTCATTGTCTGGTCCATTCGTCTGCCTGCATATAACAGTGCAAAAACTACCCAACTGAATGGCTTGAAGTTTATTATATATGTTGCAGCCAACACCCGAAATTGGCCAATTACCAAATTGGCCAACAACGTTAAAAAATGACAAACCAATTCTAGAATTGGCCAGCCAATTCGTGAACTGGCCAGATGCGATTGGCCAATTCGCGAAATAGATATAAGCACTCGGCTTAATCCTTTCTAACATAGTTGAAAGTGTCTATGAATTCAAATAGTCTAGACGTCAGCCTGTCCGTGATCTAACTCGAGTAAAGTTTTCGGTTAACTTGTAATTGTCATCGTATTTGGTTTATAAATTAATTTCGATATTGAAAGGGAATTGTGTACTATTTTTGGTTAATTTAGTTGGGTACAAAAAAATTTCGTTTCAATATAATCAATGTGAATATTTTTTACTGTACATTTTAATGTGACATTATCTTAATTACAAAAAAATTGGTACCTATGCATCATAGTTCGGATGTTGGCCAAGGCTTACCAGCCAGTTCGCGAATTGGCCGGCCAAAACCCGAAATACGCTATGCATTTCATGTATTTTGGGTTTTGGCCAGTTCGGGTATTGGCCGGCCAATTCTAGAATTGGGCAGTTTGGGTATTGGCTGGCCAATTCTAGAATTGGCCAGGCTCCGGGTATTGGCCGCAGCATATATAATCATTGCAGAATTTTGTCAAGTCTTCAAATTTTACGAAAATCAAATCAAAACTTAAGATAATATCAATATATATATTTTTTCATTCAATTAAAACATATCATATGTAATTAATTCAATGATGTCCCTTGATAGGTTATGATTTTAGGTTGCCATGGTGATTATGTGAAATTTAAAACAGTCATTATTTCTGTATTATTGAATTTAAATATAAGTAACTGTAATAAATTTTGTATTCATGCATTTTTGCATAAAAGTGCAACAGCTATTGCACCAAGATCTGAATAAGTATAAAAGTTGTTATAGTAAGAACATACCACATTAATCATGTTTGCTGTGCAATTCTAGACTTTCTATATTGATACTATGTTAAATAACTGTATTAGATTCCAGTAAACCATAATTTTTGTCATTTAGAAAGCTACTTTAAAAAAATCTAACAGTAATTTTACTCCAAAATAATAATAAATCACATCCACAAAGATCAACCTTATTATTATTAGAATTACTTTTTAATATTCTTAAACAACTGCACATCTACACATCAACAAAACTGATTAAAAGAAAAAAAATAATAAATAACAATAAAAAAAAAATAATAATAAATAGAAGTGAAAAGCTAATAAATATACCCTCTGGAACAAATCAACAGGAGCAGCTTCTGATTTAGTTTTCTTTAAATACTCAGACCATTTAAATTCACCTTTATAACCTGTAAAAATATTTACATAAAACTGCTATGAATGATAAATCATAACAAACTTTAAAAAGAAACTCTTAAGAGAGAATCTGATTTTAATTGAAATAGTTATTTTGGTCATGAATGGTATTTGTTGAAATTGTTAACTGTTGACTTGCAGCAAAAAAGCTAGGAAAAACAAACAGATTTTAGTTCAGGATTAGTGTCAGACATCCTGTTTATATAAATTATAAAATCACATAATTTATTTCTAAATGTTATCTTTTCTACTGGAAGTAATCCCATGTATGCAATAAACTATTTTTTTTTTTTTTTTCAGTTTTTAAAGTCCATCATTGAAATTAAAATCGCACACACATAAAAAAAAAAAAAAAAAAAAAAAAAAAAAAAAAAAACATTTGAAAAGATGTTTTAATCTCAAATATGTAATAATTAAACTTTTATTTATTTATTTATTTTTTTTTTTTTTAACATTTTGTATAATCTTACAAAAAAACAATCGTCTCTTTTTTTCTGAGTGAATATTTAAAAAATTGTATGTATTCCATGCAATACAGATTTAACATTTGTAAAAGCAATTTGAGATCTCGCGGACCAACACAATTTTAATTAGAGAAACAAAATATGTACACAAAATGTGATGCTTAATGCAACAATGGACAACAGTCAAAATGACAGAATTAAACAAAATAATGTACAAAGCATGTGATGCGTAGTGCAGCAGTGGACAACAGTCAATGTGACAGAATTAAACAAAATAATGTACAAAGCATGTGCTGTGTAGTGCAGCAGTTGACACAGTCAATGTGACCATTGCCATTAAATCACATTGATTGCAGATTTTGCTTACATCAAATTGTAAACAGGAAAGTTAATAGATACCGTTTCTTTTTTACGGTTTTTAAGTCTTAACTTAATATAGCTTAAACTAGATATTTATATATATATATATATATTTAAGAAAATCAATCATATATTTAAGAAAATCAATCATGTTCTCACTTAAAAGAATTTCATCTTAAAATAAACATTTTCATAAAATAAATGTTAAATTCTAACCTCTTGGTGGAGTTAACACTATGTCATGCTCTTCACAGAATCCAACAGGAAATATACAAGGAGAAGATGCATGGTAACAGAAGCAATCAGAGCCATTGGCAGCCATCATTCCGTCAATGCCAATCATCAGATAATTATTTCTTAGTACTTCAGTAACAGTAGCTACACATATTGTTGACAAGTTCAGTGGATCTATAGCTTCGAGTTTCATTCCAGGCTTAAACCTAAGTTCTCTTACAGGGTTTATTACCTGTTGGATACAAAAATAATACACATTATCATATTGCAAAACATTAAAAAAAATGCACAGTAATGTTTTAACAGTCTTGGATTTAGCATTTCCAAATACCTAACTTGGTTATTCACGAATTTTGTTTCATAAAGACTACTTTCTTCTTAAAAAACTAGGGGGGGCTCCGCCCCCCTGCTCGCTACGCTTGCCAACCCACCACGTAATCGCTCTGCGATTCCAAGTTGTAGACTATCCCTACTCACCAATACCCCATGGTATGAAAAGCAGTTGCAGACCTTTCAAATGATGTGTCACACGACTGGTGTTGTAAAGAAATTAAAAAGTGTCCCCCCCCCTGGGTGGAGCAGAGTGTGGGGTGACACAGAAGACATCCATAATATGAATAAGCAGTTGCAGACCTTTCAAATCATGTGTCACACGACTGGTGTTGTAAAGAAATTAAAAATTTGGCGAAATATTACAGTTATCGCCAAGTTCGCATCACTTTTGGCGACTAATTTTGCTCACCAAATTGACACTGGATACCTGTGAATTGTACTGTAGTACAGCCTAAATTCTGAGTTAAGAAAAAATATCAGGATCTGTCCAGATTTTTTTCACAAGCTCCTGTTTTTCCAAAAATTGTGAAGATTTTCTTATATTTTGTGAAAATTCTAGTCACAATTTTGTAAATAATAAATACTCGATGTATTCAGGTTCTATCCTTCATACATAAAAAGCTATGTAAAGTGCTCTTTAGTGAGTTCAACTGTTTATTTACATGCTAGATTTCTAAATGACTAGTGAAAAATTAAATTTGAAGGAGAAAAAATTCCATGAAATTTCTATTTAAAAGACAAATAATTTTGGAAAGGACCCAGTTTTGGGATAAAATGTTTTGTGAAGGGTATTGTTTGGGGGATTTAAAAAAAAATGTTAAGGGTTCTGTTTTAAGATAAATTATTTTATGAAGGGTTCTGTTTTAAGATAAATTATTTTGTAAAAGGTCCTTTAAAGGATCTAAATTTTCTAAAAGGATCTAAGGATATAACTGATTATAGATCAGTAATTCAGAGGAATCAAAACAAATTGATGCTAAAACTAAAAATTAAATTTTAAAAATTCAAAATTTTTATTGCAGTTGAATTTTTTTTCTTCAAAAACTGAATGGGAAATTTTAAAACTTCAACAATAATATGTTGAGAAAAAAATAGAATGCGATGCTTCACTGCAAGGGAAATTCAATTTTACAAGAAACATCGAGACAGCAACTTTTCCTTATACAGAAATACATAAACAAGAGATCTGTTTTTAAAATCGCATATCAATAATTTTTTCAGTCATCAATTAGCAACCAAGCTTTGCACAATATTTTTATAATTATTCAAATTTATTCACAGCAACTACTTGTTAATGCTTAATAAATATATTTAAAGTATATTTTTACGCTTGAATTACTTTTTTTCCATTAAAACAAAATCTTAAAACTAATTTTCTGCAATACACAGAAAGATAGTCTTAACATTTAAATAGCAAATAAAGCCTTTGTGCACAAATGTTTAAAGATAGAAAACCAGCGAATAGATATGCACAAATAAAGTATGAGAAGATAGCAAATAGCTATTTCGAATCTACTATCGAGATTCTTCATCAGTGCAAAACTCAGCGAGCTAAAAAAGCGAGCTTTAGCTCAGTTTTGCTATTTTTTAGCTCGCTGAGTTTTGCACTGATGAAGAATCTCGATAGTAGATTCGAAATAGCTATTTGCTACCTTCTCATACTTTATTTGTGCATATCTAATCGTTGATTTTCTATCTTTAAAGTCTTAACATTTGCTTAGGTAACTACGAACATCAACTTTGCGAATGCTTAGGGATTACTGTTATTAATGCAACTGGCTCTCTAAAATCCACCAATTTAAAACGATACTTCTCTATAATCTGCCATTTATTTTCAGATGTAAACAATGGAAATCGCATTTAACACATAAGCTCATAGGACAAAGATGGTAGTGATTTTATCAATAAGAAATTGTCCATTAATTTTATCACACTTTAAGAGGTCAAAAGAGGGGTCCATAAAGTGTGACAAGAGAAGGGATGTTGACATGATGAGACATCACATCTAAAACATGAAAACAAACAGATACAAATTATTTGTGCACAGCATAATAAAATTCCTTAAATGCATGAATTTTTATTGAGATAATATAATAGATTCTTTCAAATCCACATTTCTAAAATATAAAATTTTCTGTCAGATAAGAAAATACAATTTTTATGCATCAATTCAAACCTTTTTTTTTTTTTTTAATCGCATCTTTTCGATCACATGAACATGCATAAAATTTTCTGCATAAAGACAGATTCCTTAATAAAATTAACAAAAATTTTACAAATTGAATACACTGACAACATAATAAATTCATTACACATTGTAATTTACAAAGAGAGAAGGTGGTAATATAAGATAAAAAAGAATATTGCCCAGTTATACTGATGACATTGAGCTCACAGGCTATGCATACTAATTGTACATTACAGTCTTATATTTTCAAGGGTTAATTCCGTTGGAAAAAAAAATTAAGAAAGGGAAACAGCTCTCTCCTTTCCTCTTTTTTATACTTAATCATTAAACCTCCTAAACTATCAAGAACATGCTTTATCATATAAAAAATCTCTATCCAAAATTCAGAGCAAATCGGATAATTCTTAATAAAAACCCATTTAACATTTATATAATTTTAGAGGAGCTATCCCCCTCTTTTATACTTAACCATTAAACTCTAAAACTATTCAGAGATTTGAACGAAATCTGACAACTTTGTTGAAAAACCCTTTTATATCAATTAAGGGGAGGAGCATTAGAACCCCCGTTCCCCCTGTTTATACTTATTCAATGAACACCTAATAATAGTCACGAAATTGCCTCATCAAAATGATCCTACATCTAAATTTTTGGAAGAAAAATGTTAATTCTGCATGAAAAACCCATTAAATCAATTAAGGGGAGGGGCATGAGCCCCCCATTCCCCCTCTTATACATTTCAAATGAACACCAAACACTAATCAGGGAAGCGCCTTATCAGGATATACCTATATACAAAATTTCAAGTGGATCCGATATTTTTATCATGAGTTATCGCGTTACGCACGAATGTACATACAGAACGGGCAGGCACATAAGCTGTCAGGCTATGATAGCCTGTGAGCTAAAAACTATGTAAATTATGAACAAATCCAAATACTGTATAAAAGATTGTATAATTGGCCAGAGTTTTCTTAATGCAAATAAGAATATAATATTACAAATTTAAATCATTTCAAAAATTGCTTAAGCAGCAAACAAAATGCTCATGTATTTTTCAATTAAAGGCATAATTATTAAACAGTAGATGGTATTTTAAAAATTAATATAGATTTTTAAAAAAGTATTAAATTAACTTAATACATTCAACTTACAGGTAAAAACATATCCCAAGTAGCATCATCAGGCTCAAATTTTCTATACAGAGTCTTTTGTAAGGAATCTCTGGCATACTCTGTAAACCAAATAATTACTGTAAATAACCTAATCACTATAACAAGATCATAACTTAATCAGTAAAAACAATGTGTAAATTTTTAGTACTTCAAAGATAAACTAGTCAGATGTGGCAATCCAAAAACTTTCTTCATACATGTTAATACTTCCAAATTTGCTATCACAATGCCAAAATTAAATGATAATCTTTGCCTATCATGTGGATCCTAAAGATATGAAATTTAATGCACTAGTTCGAGATATGTCTGTCTTTAAAGTCATGTGAGCCTTTCAAAATGTAACATAACAGAGCTATAGATTGGATGAATAACACCAAAACATAATCAGCAAAATCTTGTGTTAGTGTCTAACTGAATTTTAAGTTAGATGAAAACTCATGCATAAGCTCTTGAGATAGAGGATAGTTATTGCAGAAATAGAGCTATTGTGGAAATCATAAAAATTGCAGTATAGCAGCACCACCTGTTGGGCAATTTACACTAAATCATAACAGCACCATATTTATCAAGATATAACTAAATCTAAAGTTTGATCAAGATTTGTGCATTAGTTCTAGAGACAGAACTATTGCGGGAAATCATGATAAATTCACCATAGTGGCATCACCTGTATGGCGATTTACACCATAATGTAAACAGCATCAATTCATATCAAGGATTAACTGAATCTGAAGTTTAATAAAAATCTGAGCTTTAATTCTTGTAAGAAATATTCTTCTATTGCAGAAATCATAAAAAAATCAGCATAACTGTGCCACCTACTAAGTGAGCTATACCAAACTGTAAAAATTTTCAACTCATGACAGGGATTAACTGAATCTGAAGTTTAGTAAAAATTCATGCATTAGTTTTGGAGATTGAGCTGTTGCAGAAATCATAAAAAATGCTGCATTACAGCACCACCTGTTGAGCAATTTACATAAAAAACTAATCAGCACCAATTTATATCAGAGATTAACTAAATATAAATATTATTAAGTTATGTGCATTAGTTCTTGAGACAGAGCGGCAACAAAACTTGTGTCGCATAGAGATTTAGTAAAAACATGTTTTTCGGCATCTGACCCCTAAAACATGTAAATCAGTCGAAATTTTTCACAAATCCAATATTTTCTTCTTGTACATAGAAGAAAGTAAACAATATAAATGCACATCTGCTTATATACAGGGTGTTTCCAAATTCAAGGGCTATACTGTAACGGTATGTAAAACACACATAAAGAAGCTATTTCGGTATAGCAATGTAGAATCTGAATTGAAGGTTTTGACAAAAAAGGAGAAATGCAGAGGAAATGAAAATGAAAATTATTACTGACATAAAAATAGTGCTCAAATATGCCATTGGTAGTACCTAGCAAGTAATTAGCATACCTTTCCACAAATTTAAAATATTTCATGAATATTTGCAGCAGTGGCTAGGAATGAGTTTCTCATCAGAGTCAATCGGTGTCCCACAGATGAGACATCTAGAATCTTTGAAAGGGCATACCAAATCACTTGCTAGATGCTGCCAGGTATGTATCAGTGTTGGCAGTGGCACATTTGAACTTTTATTGTAATTTGTTTTGCCAATAAAATGCTTGTTTACATTTGTCATGCATTTCTGGTTTTTGTCAAAACTTCATTTCTAATGTCATATTACTATACTAAAATTGCTTCTTCATGTGCACTTTATCTTTCCTTAAAGTTTGGCTAGTGAATTTGAAGACATCCTGTATAAATACATATAAACATGCAAAAAAGTAAAAAAAGGCTACAATTGCAATCTAAAACTATAATTCGGCTAGTAATCACAGATTTCTGTAAAAAACTAATATTTTAATGTAGTTAAAAGAAAAAAAGTAAATTCATACAGGAATAGATTATTTCAAAAAGTCACCATCTCATCACAAAAAACCAAATAATTCATTATACAGTACAAAGTCAAAATTTGGAACTGTTCAAGTTCAAAGTTTTGATTTTCCAGCAGCAGTTATCAAGAAAAGAGGAAAAAAACAAAATTATAGAAAAAAAAATTAAATAAAATAAAATAAAAAAGTTCTAGAGCAAAGAAGTTTTATAACTGAATCTTAACTCATTTTTATGAACTAAATGAAAGAAAACAATGATAAACATCAGTTAATATAGCAACATACATTAACTAAAATACCCATAAGTTACAATTTGCTCTAAAATTGTATGTTCCTTTAATTTTTATTTTATTTATTTATTTATTTATTTTTTTTTTTGTGATTTATTTAATGAAAAGGATTGTTTAATTTAGTATTAATAGTTGTTATATGTGATTTTTTATATATAAAGTCACATATTACATTTTTAAGTAGAAAACTTTAAAAACAAAAATTGGATAAACAATATTTTTAATGACTCAAAATTCAGAAAACTCCTAAGTTAGGACTTAGGAGGAGGGGGGCGAAGGAGTGATCTGAGAGTTGAGAAATTCTAGATTTTTGAAACACTTTTTTCTTTCTATCTTTCTTTTTTTCTTTCTCTTTTTTGAAAGTTAAAAAAAAAAAAAAAAAAAAAAAAAAAAAAAAAAAAAGTTTTGCTGACTATTATTCTGAGTTCTGTAACAAAATAGTTAAATTTTCAAAAGAAATACAAAAAGCAGCCAGACTCAATTTGTCATTACAGTCATGGAAAAAATAACGACAAGCCAAAAGTCATCAAATATAGGAGTCGCTTGGCTAGAGAAATTATGCAAATATTTATGATAAAAAGTCTTAAATTAAAAAAAGTTAAAAAAAAAAAAAAAACTTTTTTTTTTTTTTTTTTTTTTTTTTTTTAATTTGCAAATAACACTTTGCTTAATGGTATTATTATAGAATTGTTTAAAATGGCCTAAAACTGTTGTGCACTAAGATTGTTCAGATTCTCTGCTTCTTTATCATGTCAAAAAGCATACAACAATCTGAATTTGTAAAAGGGAAAAGTTTATGGAAAATATGGAATGAGAGATGTCAAATTGCAAGGAATATAAACAGATTTAAAACAGTAATTTATTATTTGTTGAAGAATCCAAGATTATATAAAAAAAAAAGTAGTATACAGACAGGCCAGTTTCTCTGGCTATGCACCAAAAATATGGAACTGCATGTTGAGATTCCTTAAAAAACAAGTACTACTCAAATTAAGACAGAAATGAGTCTACCATGCATTATCCAAACAATATGTAATATTCTGCAAAAGAATACCAATGTTGCGGTAACATCCACCACTTACAAAACTACTTTAGAAGCCTAGATTATAATTTGCTTAGAAACACATTACTTTTGAATTTTGCTAGAAAGATGTATTTTCAAACAAAAATAGTTTACTTTGGAAGCATCAGAGAGTATTCTCCATTATTGGTAAGACTTGCAAACAGATAAACCTCTTTTTCTGCAATGCCAATTCAGAGGAGGTTCTGTAACTCCATTAGTAAGTTTTGCACCCAATGGAGCAATATCAATCTAGATCCATTTGAGTTCGCATGAATTCAAAATCATATGTGAATGTTATTTGAAAAATTATTTCCTCTTATCACAGGTGGTGATTATTTGTTTTGAAAAGAAATAATCACCATTATAAAAGACAGTAATTTGAACGCTGATGTAATGATTTTCGATTTCAAAGAAGTCGTTTCCAAGGAAATAGTATTTTTCTCTATTGTTGTGCTGACACCAACTAAACTGAAGCTAAATGGATTGAGTTTAGAATTGAGCTATAAAAGTAAAAGGCATTTTTGAATGAGACCCGCTCCATACCCTAAATCTCCTTAATTCACATCAGTACTAAGTGATGCCATTTTGCACCTCAACAAAGTGCCTATCGCTCTCAATGCCATCTATTGTTTGTAATTTGAACTAAAATCCAGAATCATAGTAAAAAAACTTTTGACATTATGAATAGCTTTATTACAAGAATTTTCTAAATGTCACCATATGAAAGTTTCTGAATTTTAAAATCAGTCAATCCTTTTTAAGACACCTGGTATACATTTTGTAATAAAAATACTTCGTAGCTCCCAAGCATCCAGGCAATGTGTTAATTTACATTAGTTTTCAAAATTTATTGAATTGATAAATTAAGGCAAATCAAGATATTATGCAACTTATTTTCTATGTACATAAAAAAAAAAAGAAAAAAAAAGAAAGAAATCTATTTATACTAATAAAAGAAACTTTTACTCTGGGTATCTGTCTGCCTTCAATGGCTAGCAAAATCTACATCATTTAGAAGTCTGAAAATTCAGATAAATATAGCCCAAGCCAGGTCGTGACGTACCTGAGGCTCAGATTTAAAATTTTTAAGACATGGGACCCCTTTAAGTTTTATACACTAAATTGTTAATAACTTACCTGCTTTTTATCCAATCTTCTTCATTTTTGAAGACCTTTCTCCATTTGGTTATTCTCCCATTTCTACTTTCCAATTAAGACCCTGGCCCCTTGACGTTTTAGTGTAGCAAAATTATTTAATTTCTTTTAATTTGATTTTCATTTTTGAAATCCCTTTTCCATTTAGTTATTACCTTATTTCTACATTCCAGTTAACACCTTGGCACTGCCCAAGACTGAGGTCACTTAAACTTTTGATGTGACATGCATTTTTCACCCCCTAATTGAAATCCATTTTAATGCGTAACGGCCATCTTAGTAACCATCTTAATGCGTTCAGTCCTGGACTCTTTTTGTGCCAATATTGCAATATTTTTATTGAGGCCTTAGAGCCCTTTTTTAAAGCTTTTCCCTCTTTTTTTTGTACATTTCTTTAAAATTTTATTTTGATGATCCTTAATTTTGACTAACTGATTATCTAAAATGCTAAGTATTAAGACTTGAAAGATATAACATGTTAAAAGAAAGAATCTTAGAATGGCAATAAATGATGTATTTTAACTAAAACCCAGTAGGAGAAAAATTCTCCAGGTGTAGGTGACAAATAAATCAGGGACAAAAAATAATCTGCAGGTAAAATATTTTTCAATTGAAGCATTAATTAATCAAACAATCTCTTATGTGAAGCGGGTTTAGACATTTTATAATTTTTTATATTAATAATCTTTTTACATTAAGTTTTAAAGAGCTAAACATAATACGAAGCAAAATAAAGGTTCAATAAATATGATATGCAAAAGAGGAAAAGAAAATCTGCAACACTCAGATAACATCTCGAACTTTCTGCTACAGCAGGGCTGTCCAACGCGGTGCCCGTGGGCACCCTTTTGAAGATTTCCTGTTACTAGACTTTTTAGAAGTAAAATTGAATTTAAAAGAATACTTTCTACAAAATTATTAATATTTGCATCGACGATATTTTCAAAACCTGTAAAATCACATTTAAAACCAGAAACATCCTTTGAAATTTTAATCATGCTTATTTTCGCGATTTGTAGTTATTTTTTTAATGTTTGGAAATAGCTCTCCTTTAATAATTAATAAGTAAAAAAAAAAAAAAGTTTTCCCTTATTCACCGTCCCTTTGAAGATATAATGTGCATGAAAGCTCATATTATTTCTTTTTGCTGGCCACTGGCTGTTTTATACTAGGAATAAAAGGGCTTAATTTTCATTCTTGACTTTTGAAATTTTAGGAACATCTTTTCAATTTGCTTAGAAAAATTAATAAGATTGAGTAATATAGATGAATGAGTAGAGCAGTGTAAAATAATTTCCATCTAGAGAGCACTTTCAGACTATATATCGCCCTGGTATTTCCAATATAGATTGGTCATTATCATGCCTTTATTTTTGTTTTCTTTATAAAACTAAATTCACACCTTGAAAATAAATGAAAGCATATTTTCACATTCTAAAAGAAACATATCTATATCTCTGATTTCCATGCCTATTTATTTATTTGCTGTTGTTATAATAAGCCGATTAAAGTTTTTGAGACAGTTGTCATAGAAAAATGTATAGTTTGAAATTTCATGTATTTAACTTCAGAACTGTAGGAGCGTTTTGTCTTCCGCTCTAAGATTCCTTTGCATTGTGTTAAGACGTGTGTGTGTACTAATACTACTGTTCGATAGTACAGAGTTTCCCCCAGGTTTAAAAAAGGGCGGGGCGCAACTTTTCTGAAAAGGTTCACTTTTTACATTTTCAGGGCACTTTTTAGGGCAATTTTTACACTTTTCAGGGCAATTTTTACACTTTTCAGGGCACTTTTTAATTTTTTAAGGGCACTTTTATAGAGTTGAATCTAGAATCTAGCAGTTCAAAAAGTCGTGAAAAAACAGAAATTTCATCAAAAAATTGAAAAAAAAGGTAAATATTGTTAAAAGATCACGAAAAAACGGCCAATTTTGCAAAAAAAAAAAAATCACGAAAAAACGCCAAATTTCGTGAAAAAAATTCACGAAAAAATGGCAAATTTAATTAAAAGATCGCAAAAACAGCAGTTTTTGTTAGAAGATCGTAAAAAAACGGCATATTTTGCTAAAAAAAATCACGAAAAAACTACAAATCTCATGAAAATATCGCGAAAAAACACAACTTTTCACAGATTTTTCCATTTTTATGCAATTTTTGGACGAAATTTGCCGTCCCCCCCCGCAAAACTTTTGACGAAATCTGCCGTTTTATCGCTATTTTTGACGAAAGTTGTCATTTTTTTGCGATTCATTTGACAAATTTTTCTGTTTTATCGCGAATTTTGGATGAAATTTGTCGTTTTTTCACGATCTTTTGAGGAAATCTGCCGTTTTGTGACGAAATTACCATTTTTTGGGGGGGAATCTTGCCGGAAATTAGTCGTTATTTTGCATTATTTAACGAAACTTACCTTTTTTTAAGAAATTTTTTGACGAAATTACCCATCCCACGGTACGAGTATGAGGCTATTTTTTGCGGTCCGTCGCCGACTTTGAGTAATTTACACACTATAGCGTGTTCGGATCATCACTGGAGGGCTGCGTTTTTTCAAATGTGGGGCAAGGGCACTATTTTTTAAAAATGAATGACAAGAGGGGCGCAGCGCCCCTCTGAAACCCTCTGGGGGAAACTCTGATAGTATTTTACATGTTTTTAGTCGAATGACTAATGGCACCCTTCATTAAGTGCTAGGAGCTGAGGTGCGCCCCTGTTTACTAAAAGATTGGACATGTCTGTGCTGCAGGAACTAAAGCAATAGAAATCAGATAAAAGAAATAGTTTTATCGGGTTTTTAATCAGTCTTTAAAAGATTACAAAGATTATAAACATGAAAAAGAACAATACTTATAAATAAGTTAATTATACAACAAAATTTTGGAAATTTCAAACATTATTATAATTATTGATATATACCTTTTGTTCCTTTCAATGCATGCCCGATAATTTGTGCCCAACCAACAGGGTGAATTAAAGGAGAGCGTTCATGACACCAAAATCCTTCATCTTCCATTTCAGAGTCTAGATAAACAACATGCAGCCGACCTCCGACAACTTCACTCACTTTTGCAGGGCGTACTACTGATATCAAGTTTTTATCAACAACTTCAAGTTTCATGCCTTTCTTTATAAGGTTATTAGAAAGTTCAACATCCTATATAGTAATAAAATAAATATATGATGTAAAACAATTGTAAAATGCATAATAAGAAAAGCATATTGTAAAGAATATTTTATTACATTGTTAGATTAACAATAGAATATGGACTTATGGATAACAGAATAATGTTAAATTATCTGAAACACAGGCATGTAAAAAAATCAAAATATTTTCTAATAACATTAAAAGAGTAAATAACAATAACAATAATAAACAACTGAATCAATTTATCAAAAGCTTGAATGCAATAAAACAAGCTTAATGTCTTTTCGTGGAATTTCAAAAAATTGTGTTGTTATAATCTATCTAAACCATAAGTTACCAACTAGTGGCTCATGGATATATTATTAACTATAGTTATTTTTAAAACAGGCAGTTTTTTACTGTTGATTTTCCATAAAATGCTAATACTCATTACTGACTGATAAAACAATGAAAATGATTCAGTTTTTAACTACAAATTAATGCAAAACAAATATTTCGATACGTCAGACAAATTAAAACTTGTTATAAGTCTCAACTTTGAAAAAAGCTGTTCACATTGCAGTAAGATTATTGTTAATGTAAAAAACCAAATGAACTTAAGACAAAGAAGCAGGACTAAATGTCACATGAAAATACGTGATACTTAGATAAGCATCACTTATTTGCAATATTTAAATAATGTTTTAATAACTTTGTTACAACGAAATAACTTTCAAAAAGATTTTTGTTATGTTTAAATTTTAAATAAATACTTTCTGCAATTAAATATGTTAAAAAAATAACAGTATCCCTGACAGACACAGTTTGACACCAATTATTTATAATTTTGTTACACTGGATAGAAATAATAATATGTAAACTGTATCAATACTGTACAAATGTGCTTATACAGTAGACCAGGGGTGCAATAAATGTTTCTACTCTCAACATTTCCACGAATCCATATGAAAGTTTCCTCGACATTCTACGGTATGTTATAGCTAAATGCGGTATTACCGTAGGTATAGGAAATTTATTTTTCGTTTATGTTTGAACTCATACGTGAGTATATATGGCAAGGGTGATACTGAATGAAAAAAAATTCTGAAATTTATTATGTCATAGCGATTTTTTTTAATGAAATTAGCGATTATTACGCTATCTTTTGTCAAGTTCTGCGGTTATTTTGTCCTCTTTTGACAAAATTCGCAGTTATTTCACGATTCTTTTACGAAATTAGTTGTTTTGCCCTCATATAATGAAATTCACGGCTCTTTTGATGGAATTTTCAGTTATTTCATTCCTTTTGACAAAATAAGTTGTTGTTTTACGGTAATTTGAGAAAATTTGCAGTTGTTTTCTGTTATTTTGAACAAATCTGAGGTTTTTTGTGCTAATTCGATGACATTCACGATTATTTCGCCATGTTTTAATGAAAATCGTGGTTATTTCGCCTCTTTTGCTGGTTGTTACGCGATGTTTAGATGAAATTTATAGTTCTTTCGCGATCATTTGGTGAAATTTGCAATTCTTTTGCGATCTTTTGACGAAATTTGTGGTTCTTTCACGATCTTTTTGTGACAAAAATCTCATTTTTTCTCTAACTCTTGGAAAATTTCACAGCATTTTTATGTCCAAATATTTAAAAAAATATTTTTGCAACTAATTTCCTTAAATTTTCGGAACAGAATCATCTATAACATACAGTACATATTATTTTGAGATTATTTTGTGAGGGTCACCATACGAATCTTTTTATTTGTAGTGAAATTTTTCTATCTCAGAAAATTATGGAATTCATTGTTAAAATTGAATTCAATTGCATATTTTCAGAAAAATTTCCCCTGGTGGTTAAAATTTCCCCCGATCCTAGATCGCGGGATCGGACATGTTCTGCACCCCTGCAGTAGACTCCCTCAAATCCGCACATAATTTATGGATGTAAACAATGAAACACTCAGTTCATATGTAGGTGTAAAATTTGACTTTTTCAGTTTTATATCAATTCCATACATTGTTTAATTAGTAATTTTGTTAATGTTATTGAATTCATGTTTTTTCATGAAGAAAGAATAATTTATTTCTGAAAAAAATAAAGATATTGCAGATATAATTGGTAATCACAATCTTACCAAATATATTTATAAATTAAGCAAGCTTTTTTTAGTTATTAAAGTCTGGTTAAACCTGAAATAAAGCTTTGTTATATTATTATCCTGATGTGAATTAGTAATGTACCTTTATGAGGCAAACTCTATTGAATAATTTAGGAAAAACACATTTAATCTTTATAATGAATATTTAATTGTACATAGATTATTAACTTGACCCTTGGTTTTAGTATTTTAATCATTTTAAAAATTATCTAATTTTTTTTTTTTATTATTTTAGTTTATTACTTATTTTAATATTTTAGTATATTGTAAGCATTCATTATACTTTTGATTTCATTATTAATTACATTCAAATTACTTTTTTAAAAATATAAACAAAACCATGACCAGAAATTTCTAAAATCCGCAAAACCTCTGGTCCCAAGCTATGTGGATTTGAGGGAGTCTACTGTATCATTAAAAAAATCTTAGAAGTTATATACAGAATTTTAAAATATGAATTTAGTGATACATGAGCCATTAAAGTTTAGGGTCCAAAATTTCAAATATACATAAAAAATGAAAAAAAAAATGGTCGATTGATTTGTGGTTTTCACTAAAACTATTCTTTATGTCGGTCTTTTCTTTAAAATAAATTATAAATTAAAAAAAATTCCAATAGAGGACACTTTAGACTTTGGAGTAGCGAACAACTACTTTTCGCAGTTTTTTTTTTTTGCATCTCATTTAATGGTTTCGTAAGCTTAGGCCTTGAACTTAAATTATGATCTCAAAATGTGAATAGTTGGGAATGGTTAAGTAGCAGAAACTGAACTGTGTTCAGACGGTTCAAATTTCAAATGATTATAAAAAACTGAAAAATTGGTCGATTGAATTGCGGTTTTCACTAAAACTATTCTTTATGTCGGTATTTTTTTGAAAATAAATTATAAAGATAAATTTCAAAAAATGCCGATAGAGGGCGCTTTAAACTTTGGAATAATGAACAACTATTTTTTGCATCTGATTGAATGTTTTTGTAAGCTTAGATTTAAACTTAAATTTTGAGCTCAAAATCTGAATAGTTGGGAGTGGTTAAGTAACACAAACTGAGCTTTGTTCAGAGGGTTCAAATTTCAAATGATTATAAAAAATGAAAAAATCTATTCGTTTGCAGTTTTTGCTAAAACTACATTTTAAATCAGTGTTTTCTTGAAAATAAATTTTAAAGATAAATTTCACAAAATACTGATAGAGGACGCCTTAGACTTTGGAGTAGCGTACAACTATTTTTAACAGATTTTTTTTTTTTTTAATCTCATTAAATGCTTTCAAATGCTTACTTAAATTTTGAACTCAAATACTGAATTGTTGGGAGTGTTTAAGTAGCTCAAAATTGAACTGTGTTTGAAGGGGGGGGGGGGAGGTTAAATTTCAACTCCTGAACACACTCCAGTTTGCACTTCTTAACCCCTCCCAACAATTCAGAATATGAGTTCAAAATTTAAGTTTAAATCAAAGGTTACAAAAACATTTAATAAGCTTTTGCAAGCATTTCATTAGATACAAAAAATAACGGTTAAAATTAGTTGTAGGTTACTCTGAAGTTTAAGGTGCCCTCTAACAGAATTTTTTGAAATTTATCTTTAAAATTTATTTTCACGAAGATACTTACTTAAAGAATAGTTTTATTTTAAACTGCAAACGAATCGACCAATTTTTCTGTGTTTTATAATCACTTGAAATTTGAACCCTCTGAACAAAGTTCAGTTTGTGCTACTTAACCACTCCCAACTATTCAGATTTTGAGCTCAAAATGCAAGTTTAAATCTAAGCTTACGAAAACATTCAATCAGATGCAAAAAATAATGGCAAAAAATAGTTGTTCGTTACTTCAAAGTTTAAAGTGCCCTCTATCGGCATTTTTTGAAATTTATCTTTATAATTTATTTTCAATAAAATACTGACATAAAGAATAGTTTTAGTGAAAACCGCAAATCAATCGACTAATTTTTCAGTTTTTTATAATCATTTGAAATTTGAACCCTCTGAACACTGTTCAGTTTCTGCTATTTAACCACTTCACCGGCTGCCCCGAGATAAGTCGGGGGTTAAAGCACTGTTTCCCCATACCCGTCGCCGGTTAAGTGGTTAACCATTCCCAACTATTCAGATTTTGAGCTCAAAATGCAAGTTTAAATCTAAGCTTACGAAACCATTAAATGAGATGCAAAAAATAATGGCAAAAAGTAATTGTTCATTACTCCAAAGTCTAACGCACCCTCTATCAACATTGTTCGAAATTTATCTTTATAATTTATTTTAAAGAAAATACCGACATGAAGAATAGTTTTAGTGAAAACCGCAAATCAATTGACCATTTTTTTTTATTTTTATGTATATTTGAAACTTTGGACCTTAAACTTTAATGGCGGCTACCTCGTTTGGAAAATGTTTGGGACCCTTGGTTTCCTATTTACTATTACTTGTTTTGATGTGTTCTATCATCCCGTAGCATATGTACCATGAGTTTAGGGACACCCTGTAGAATACATCAAATACAACAAGAAAACTACAACTTTAATCAGGCTATATAACAAAGAATCTTTACAGATAAATTTTTAAAAAAGTAGAAAAATCTATACATCAAGATATTATTTGTCATTCATTATTAGAGAATTAATAGAGATCTTTTTTGCAGATTAAGCTTCTATGGATCTTTCTAATATTTACGTTGGAAAGAGATGTTCTACAAAATAATGAGACAAGAGATTAAACAATGCATATTCTCTATCCAATTTTAATATTGCAGTTAATTTCATTAAACATGCGTTTGTATGATTTTTGTTTACCAGTTTTCAGTTTAAAAAGTTTTGCAAAAATATTTGTATCATTTATTAGAATGTTTCCATCAGAGTAATGAAACATGTTGAACTGAATAAATAAAGAATATGAATAAATAAAAAATATGAATTTATTTACCTTTTAAATGTATTTTTATCATTTGTAGTAAATATTAAGTTAGTTTAATAACACTTACTCGACTCAATTGAAATAATCCAATTTAAAAATACAGATTAGAAATTATGCTTTTTGAAGAGCAATATGTTAGAATGAGCAATTTTATGAAGCATTACTGCATTCTTTAAAAAAACAACGTTTTGAGAAAGATATTTTCTTTTTTGTTTGATAGATTATAAAATACTTAAAATCAATTTTGAAAGGATTCAAAACTATAAAAAAAACTAACTTTAAACCTGAAGTTTGCTGGAAGTGTACAAAAACCAGACATTCTATTTACAAGTAGAGTTTTCCAGTCATCATATTTATCTTCAATACCTGCAGAAAAAAAAAATTAATTTGTTGTCAATGAAAATACAAGCATGTACAGAAAAACAAACAGCATTTTAGAAAAAAAATAAGTCAGCTAGCATGTCATTTTAAACGATACATAAATAGAAAAGTAAAAGAGAAAGAAAGCATTTATTTTTTAACCTTAAAATAATTTTTCACACTTTGGACTTTTTTTCTTTGCAAAAAAATTCTCATAAATACACAATAAAAAACAAAAATTCGTCCAAACTTTTCATTATGTTGTTAGCGAGTTAGCCACTATGCAAGGTTGCAAGGACGACATGATGTAAAATAAAATTTAACATATTTGTTTATTTGGCATGGAATAACCATTAGTATCCAATCAATTGAAATGCATCAGAATATGTAATTTTTTCTTTTTCCATAAGAAATTATTCTTTTTTCTCATTCAAAAAATGAAAAGGAAAAAAACTTTCCCCCCCCCCCCCTTAAGTTAGCAAATTTTAAATTATAAAAACCCTGAAAACAAGAGTGTTTCATAAGATCATCCTTTCCTCAATTAGATAACAAATTTTAAAAGCAGTAATTTTTTTAAAAATATTATTTAGTATTTCAGATATTAAATTAGAAAGACCTGGAAAACTTTTATCTAGAAATCAATCTCCTTAGGTGCCGTCTATAAATAAAATCCTTTTCGTGCAATATCAACTGTTCAGATGGAAAACATAAAAAGTGCCAGAAATTATAATTTGGAGGAGGGGGGGGGGGGGAGAAAAAAAAGTGACAAATGATATACACTATGCAAAATCAAAGAGTTGATTGTGGTATACATGCTCTTGAGAAATGGATAATTTTCCATACTTAATTTATATTATATATATATATATATTGGGTTCCTTAAAAATGGTTCCTTAGTTAGTTATTTAGATGACAAGAACTAATTAGACTATTTTGAATCTAAAAATCAATCTTTAAGTATGTTATCCACAGATGAAACAGTTTCTATGCAATACTTCCTTTTTGTATAAAAACTGCCAAACATTTCAATCTAAAAATACTGCAATTAATATAGAGACTATTTGCCCATTTTTCTGACAATTTGTTTTGGAGTAAAAATAAAGTCTGCAAATGCATAGAGAAATTATTTTTTACATGTATGTTTTTGAGTATAAATTCTTGTATGTTAGGCAATTGGAATTTTTTGTTTACATGCAAAATGGTGCTTTTAAAGAACTAGTGTATGAAAGACTATATTTCTACATTTTAAAAAGAGTACTATAAAGAACATTATAATTTATTGGAGATAGCAGCCACTTTCAGTTTTCAAATTACTAGTGCTCAATTTCTGCTTTTTTTTTTTATTTTTTTGGCATGTAGTATATATGTATATAACAATACAGATTCTTATTCACTTTGCAAAATGATTGGATGTCGCTTTACATATTCTATCTCACCCTGCCATTTACATTGTACTATTTATAGAGATACTGATTCAAGATCAATTTAGTTTAACAACAATCAAAGACAGAAAAGATTATGCAATATATATTTATCTATAGTCAGTTAATCACTATCTATGTACTTTCGTCATGCCAGAAAATATGCAAACAAAATTATTTGCATCTGCATCAAGCACCAAATAAAAGTTTTGCTGCAATGCGCTGTTGAAATTAGTCCTTTACCATACTATTTATTAGATGTATACAAAGTAATTGTTGACCTGTCATTTTTTTCTCTATCGAGTTGTAATTTCATGACAATTTTTAGCATATACTATTTCAACGGTAAATCACTAATAGCTTTTTTAAAATTTTCATTTAGGCTGCTAAAAAAAAATGTCTGAAACATTAACATGTTTAGGATTGAGAGACCAGGGTTCATACTCATTTTACAAGAAAAAATCCTCTGAGAATCTCTTGATGTATTTATTTTCGTATACATAATTTTTTCATATCAACAATTAATGACATTTTTAAAACCAGTATCATGACACTCTCATTCCCTCAAAATGAAATAAAAACAAGATAACCCAAATATAAAGTGTATACATCACTGAAATAAAAAATATGAACATAACTTTAAAAAGAAAACAATTTATGCAAAATAGAGATAAAGTCTGCACACCTTGTGAGGCTGTCCTTAAAAACTTGGTAGTTTGACGTAAGAATTTAATTTCTATTTAAAGATTTTATTGTCTCTTTTTGAAGCATTATATGTACATAACATGAATAATATGTAGGCTGCAAATGCCAATATCAATAAAAAAGTTTTTCTTGAATTATTGTTAAACCTCATGATATTAGGTTAGGGGATGTGTCTAGTGATTAAATGCTTGCTAACAGATGCAATATCATGAAGCACACAAGCAGCAAAAATTGCTCCCAGCTTTTGGGAATTTTTTGTATTATCCCCTGATTTTTACAACCAAAAATTTATTTCCTGATTTTCCCAGGAATTCCATATTCCCTTGATGAGTATGAACTCTGGAGACATTTAGAATGTATTTCTAATAGTTGCTCTAGCAGATAGTCGAATTTCTTTTTTATAAACAATAACAAAAAAATTTTAAAAAAAGGTCATTTTAGAACATTTGAAAAAAAAAAGATACAATAAGAGGCTAAAGATACATTTTTTTTTAGTGTTTCACGCCAAATCTATTTCGCTAACATTCCATTTGACAACTGTTTTTTATTTCTTATTCAATAAATCGCTAATATTGGTCAAAAGCCAGATAGAAACCTGGCTGCTGCTTTGTTGATGTTCAACTTTTTAACATTAACTTTTACATGGGACTTGGACAGCATCTGCTCGACTTAGCATGTATTCTCGGACAGATGCTATCCAAGCCCCTATGTAAAGGTTAAAGTGCTTTAAGTTCTAGATAACATCAATCTTTCTAATCCTTAAAAAAAGTGGAGTGCAAACAACTTTGGTGATCTATCTGAACCAGTCCAGTTGGAAATGCACAGCACTGCATGATGGGATTTTACTCATAGAATGAGTGTCATTTTTTAAAAAATGTATTTCAACCTTTTAAAAAAATAACATGCAAAAAACCCAGAGATAAAATGTTTATTACTATATATATATATATATATAACTAAACTTATAAACTATAGCTATATATATATAACTAAAAAATACCTTTGTCAGTTTTCTAGAAGTAAATCCTCCTTGAAAACAAATATTTTACGTAAAATATTTCAGCAAGTACCATGAAAATTGGCATCTGTTATTACAATCCTTTAAATAGAACCAAACTTCATGCATTGCAACAATCGTTTTCTATTTTTCTCCATACACATCCTTTGTCATAAAGAATTCATTCATTTATTTTGTATGATATTCAAGTAAAGTAAAAAAAAAAAAAAAATGTGCATAAACCTAAAAAATGTTTGAGTCTCCCCCCCCCCCCAAAAAAAGTGAGAAATAAAAAAGAACCAGCGAAAATACAACATTTGTTCCAATACTACATAAAGTTTTAAGTGCAATGATAACATCAACAATTCAAATAATTTCAAAATTGTAAAACTCTTTCCTCTCTAAAGAAATGTATTTTTACTAACATCATACTTTCAATAATGTTCAGAAATTGATATTATATACATGTATAAGCAAAATATTTTAGAAAATTACATTTTGGAGGTACCAAAGGTTTTCTGTTATCAGAACACCATCCCACTGGATGTATATGTGGCTCTGTACACAAATTAATCCATTTTTGTCCAGCCTGCTGTTCAAAACCCACAAATTGGAGAAGCCCCATATAACCTAAAAATAAATGAATAAATAAATACTACAAGAAAAAATGAAATACTTTGCTATAGCTTAATGATTTCACTATACATTAAGAAAATAATTACAGTAAAAGACATATTTAATGCAAACCTAAAAATGCAAGGTTGTGTGCAAATTACAAATGCAATTAAAAATGCAACCGTCTTTCAGGCAGAGGTTTATGCAATACTTATGTGTTGTTACATTTGAATTGAGAGCAGGCCCGTAGCTAAGGGGATGCTATGGGCGGCTCAGCCCCCCCCCCTAAAATATTTTGAGCCCCCTCCTAGAAAATATTCCAAGGTCACTAAATGAATTTCTATTCCAAAAATTCAAATGAAATCCTGTTCAAAAATCTAATTTAGTTTTGACACCCTTTCACAGTTTTGCAGAATTACTAAATTCTATCTAAAATAAGTGTCAACACTACTTCATCCTATTAGCACATAGGAAGCAAACATGGTGTTTAATTTTGTACCAGTTATACACTCAGAACTTTTATCATTAGATACTTATAAAATGAAGTTATTACAACAATTTAATAAGAAGCATAGACCTACAATGAAAATATGTACTAATTTATCTTTCTGGGTCAGAGAGAGAGAGAAAAAAATATTATGAGCCCCCCCTACATTCTTTTGAGTCCCCCTATTGTTCACTTCTAGCTACGACCCTGATTGAGAGGGGATATAGTGGCCTGACTGTCTATGTTAGAATTGTTTGGAAGTGTTATTGCTCTTTGAACAGGCTTGCTAGAAATGGTAATAATGTTGAATACTGGCACCCTGGGTAATGAGCTTGCTGATAGTTTAGTAAGAAAAGGGTCAGTTACTCTAGAATCCGCTATTGGCATTTCAAAGGGCTGTATTAGAATTACTATTTTTAGAATTTTAAGAGAGCAACAATATCAAGAATGGCTTGTTAAAGTGGAGAGAGATAAGCGAAGGAACTTAATAGTGGATGCCCTAGTAAAAAGGCAAAAGAACTGATTGAACTGGGAAGGAATAGTCTATGAAATATGGTGGAACTGCTAACAGGACACTGTAGACTTAATAAACACTAACATTATGAAGGTGGTCAATGACCCTGTTTGTAGGGATTGTAAGTACAATGAAAAGACTATTTTACATGTCCTCTGTAGCTGTGAAGTATATGCTGCTTATCGTTTTGAGCATCTGGGTCGACATTTGATTGAATCATGAGAAATTCAGGATATTTCTATCAGATGACTGCTGAATTTTATGTCAGTTACTGTTATGTTTAGGGACTAGGTGAGGATATTATTTCCTCTTTAATTCTTGGGGGATAGCACAACAGACCCCTGTTCGCAGTGCTTTGGCTTAGGCCACCTCCTAGAAATACAGTAAGGATAAATGATTATGAAATTATAATTAGAGAAGGCTGCAAGATATGAGGTAAGTAATATTTGTATGTATGTTTTAAATAAAAAAATGGATTTTTCAGCTAAAAAGTAAATATTATGTTATCAGAGCTGTGATAGTATGGTGATAAGACAGAGAGAGGCTTGTTTTTCCTAACACATTCCATTTATCATTTATTTGCAAGGACACACAAAAGATTTTATATACAATACAGCATTTAAAGTATTGTCTCTTAAGGATAATATTTTGTTAAAATGACATTATAACTCTTCAGCACAGGCACTGGAATAAAATCTAGTCTAATCACGTTTTTTATTTAAAAAGAACAACTTCTTTAAGGATGCTTCTGACCTGCATTGTACTTTTTAAGATCAAGAGGTGGGTGATTGAAATCTATACTTGACAGACAAGTTTTCTTTTTTGTTTCTTTTTGCAAAAAATTGTTCATTACTGCCATAATCTAATACAAAAATTTGCATATTATTTCATTCACTAAATAATCCCATCTGAAATAGTTTAATGTAGGCCAAGAAAATGGCCAATGTACAGTTAAAGTTTTTTAATAAAGCAAAATCTGTCTAACAAAAACAGAAAGCAATGAGAAGCAATAAAGAATTGATCAAAAATATCATGAACAATACAGAAGTATAATAAATTTGATAATACTGAAATAATTTACTTCCCAAACAATATATTCTTCAACCTGATGTGATATTTTAATTACAATAAAATGAAATCCCTACCTATAAGAAAACAATAGATGCTAGTAGCCAGAAAAGAAATTATGCAATGAATTTGTAGGCACTTGTGCTTTTACGATCAGATCTGGATAAATTTATTTGCATACAACCCATTTTTCAAGCACATTTGTATGTTGTTCATAAGAAACCAAAAACTTCTGATGTGGCTATGCCTTAAATTAGCACTGAAACTGAATACAAACACACCAATAGGAGGAAATGAACATTTCAATTCTTTCTGCACACTCTTCAAATAGATATGCATAAAATATGAGTTTTTCTATTATTCAGGGGTAGGAGTGACCAATTCATAAAATATAAGACATTTTTTGTGAAAAATATAGGACATTTCAAAAATAGCGTTATTGGAACTATTTTACTGTAAAATACTTTTTTAGCATATAGTCTATGTTAGTTTATAAATTTTCACTAATTAACAATAGTAAATCAAGATACAATATTAAATATATACCAGGTGTCTCAAAAATGACTGATGGATTTTAAAATTCAATAACTTGCAAACGGCGATAGCTATTTAAAAAATTTTTGAAGGAGGGTTATGTATAATGTCAGGAGTTTATCGTAGTTTTTTATTTTAGTTCAAATTTCAAACAATAGATGGCGCTGACGGCAATTGAAGCCCAGGTTGATGCCGAAACTGACCTCACTCAGCATTGATCACCTGGCCTTCAATCGCCGTCAGCACCATCTATTGCTTGAAATTCGAACTAAAATCAAAAATTACGGTAAAAAAACTCCTGACATACATAACCCTCATGCAAAAATTTTTTAAATAGCTGTCACCATTTGCAAGTTATTGAATTTTAAAATCCTTCAGTCATTTTTGGGACACCCGGGATAATTTTTTCATTGTGTTCCCAAGTCTTCTTGGTACAATGGAAATATTCCAAACCAACAATGTTAGATTTCAAGGAAATCAGATGTTTCCGAAAGGCTCACATGTGATTGATACCCTTGCCAAATGCATTGTGAACAATGTGTAAATTAAAGATTCGAACACTAAGCCAAATTTTCTTATAGATTGTTTTAATATAGATGGATTCAAAATTTTAAAAGCTTATTTATTTGCATTAGGTCCATCTGATCCTATTAAGGGCAAATAATTTAGCTCTAATTTAGAGGCTTTCATGTCTTTCATTATGCTGTTTGCTATGTCTGTTGCAGTTACATGTCCAAAAAGTTCACTCCCAATATATTTTTCGACAATATCATTAATTACCTCACTCCAATACCTAGCAAAAATGTCGAATTGTTTTAAGTTCTGATAATTTAATATCTCCTCATACATAAGAGCAAAAAAAGGAGATTCTTGCTTAAAATAATCACTAATTTGCTTTTTAATATATCAGTCAAGGCCATGAGATATGGCATATTGAACTTAACTGTGTAATTTGTGACAAGGGGAAATCTGCAAACATTTCGCAAAATAAATTTTGTAGTCCATGTGATGACTTTAATAAATAATTAGGGAAATGTGAATTATCCACAGAATCTTGCAACAATAGATCTATTCCTCATTTAAAGTCCAAGTACTCAATCCACTTTTTTAAAAATTTTGATAGTCAAACTTTTTCTGTCAGTAGAATCCACAAAGCAAGATTGAAACTAGTCACTTTGTTTTTCTGAATTATCTTTGTACCTCACTGTTTCAACATGTTGCGTTAATTAGGAATAACCATTGTTGCAGATGGGAACTGGACGTGGTAATCATCTTTTCCCTTCACACACCATTCGGTGATTAATTTTCCATGCCCATCAATCTGATCTATCCAAGCATCACAGAATTTCGTCAGTCTATGTTCACATTGTGCCATTGCATTAATGTAATGCAATAAATATGTCTTTTCTACATTAAAATAAAATTTTAAATAAATAAAAACAATGTATTGCAGCTGAATACACAATAAGAGAAATTAAAATAGTCACAATGAACCACAGAACAGTGTTGAACGTAAGAACTAACTCAGCAAGCAAAGCGATGCATGTGAAAACAAGTCAAACAATCAAGTCATTCAAAAACATTTCTTTACTGATACCATATTCAAAAAAAGAAATAAATGGACACCAAAGACTAGGAAATTAAGCAGTCTCCACAGACATCAATGCTTAATGTCCCTGGATACAAAGGCATGTTTAAAAATTCAGTGATCTATGCCAAAGCCTCCCTCATTTGTAATAAACTGAAAGCACATGAAATCATGTGCAGGATTGAACTATTGCTGTGGCATGGAAATACAGGGAGAAAAAAAAAGTAGAAACAATTCTAAATACTAGCAGGTTATGATATTAAATACCAAATATATAAAAAAAATATAGGACAGTTAGAGAAATATAGGACATTTTTGAAGATTATTTTATAAATATAGGATATATAGGACAACTCTGACCCCTGATTATTATTCTTTGGAAAAAGGCTCAATGGTATTATTTTGCAATTTTCCATCTTGTTATAAAAGATCATAGGCTTAATTATAAATTTTTCAATATGGCACAGTGTATAGTAATAAAAAGATAATAGGGAAACACAGAAGTTTAACAATGAAAATCTTTGCAATAATATTGTCAATGTGAATTTCCATTCTTAGATGAAGTGAATAATAAATTTAGGTACTACTCTGTAATCCCGTCGACCGATTTCGCCAAATTATACAAATCGCCAAAATAATAGCCCAATTATGCATATTGACGTAATTTTTATTTTAAATAATAAAAAAACAAATAATTAGTAGAATATTAATAAAAATACAAATAAAAAGTCGAAATAAAAATCACTTAATGACATTTTAAACACGTGTATTGTATTTAATGTCAATGAATTGACATTCACGATCATCCATTATTGGCATTTAATCTTATAATTTGGCGATAATATTTTGGTCAACGGGATAACAGAGTAGTTCCTAAAATTACTATAATCTACTACTATTATGCTATACCATAAACAGTACAATTTCTTTAGAAGCAAATTTTTTTCAAGAAATATTATTGAACAACATGGAAATATGTTCAATTCAGATAAAGATTTCAGTCACTTGCGATTCTGCTTTGAACAGGTTTTACCATATATAAATATGATTTTTTTTTACCTGCAACTTTTGAGACATGTGCTATCCAGTATCGACAAGGATTTGTAGTGCAACATGTTTTACAATCAGGACTTCTGATTTCAACATACACATTAGATACAACTGAATCCCAGCAATCCGATAAAGCAACCTAGAAAAATTTTATAAAAAATAAAAATTGTTTTGATATCAAAATTTACATCAAATAATAATTTTTATAGATTTTTTGTTATTAATACTTTATAATGTCCTAGAAGAAAAATAATGCTTTTAGAAAAATGTAATTTAAGAAATAAATTGACCTTTTTTTGTAAAAAAGGAAGACAAAAAGCATAAATGCAACAATTGATTAGAATTATAAATAATAATATTTCATGTTAAAAGAAAATAAAAATATTCCATCCATAAATTTTTAAATGCATATAGAGAAGTTTAAAACAAAGTTTTCTTTCATTCTATTGCAAAGCAGGGTTGGAAAAAAACCAGGTTTTTTTCGAAAAAACCAAATAAACCGTTTTTCTTTTTGTTCAAACCAGGTTTTTTTTTTTGTTTAAACCAGGTTTTTTAAAAACATACTTTTTTTTTATTACATATACATGCATATTTATTGATACAAATAGACATTGTTGGATAGTAAGTAGATAAGTAGAATGACTTCAAATTTGAAAATAATAATTTAGATAATTTCAATGAACTATGAATAAAATTGAAAATCATATTTTAACTTAAATAATTATTGATAGACAACTTTATGTTAAAAGAATAAACTACTCTACGCAATGAAATATTGACTAAACAATCTTTCGATTACTAATAATAAACATTAGATGTAGTTTGAATAATATAATATTCTTTTCCACAATTTAAAAAAAAAAAATAAATTTGAAATACTTCTTGAGGATTTTATTTTATGAGTGACAATGTGAAATCAACATTTTTGGTCATTAAATTCAGCAGACAATAGGGATAAAATTAGATTGGTATTAAAAAAATGCTATAACTAGCACCTAATTTTTTAATATTTTCTTATTCCACTTCATATTTTTATTTTAATTCTTAAAGATAATCTCCCTAATCAAAAAAAGTTTCTATATTACAATTTGACCAAAATCTTAAAGATCATCCTGTTATGCACTTCTATATTCAAAATCATTGTGCATGTTATGGTAGATTGCTTTAAATAATCTATATTTCTTTTTTTATAAAAATATTTTACACTAAATACTGAATATTTTAAATCTATTTTATCTTTGATCAATTCACATGCTCTAAGCTTTTTCCTTAGAGCCAGGGGTGGGGAATTTTCGAAAAATTTCACCAGCCAGCAAAATACAATATACAGTTGAAAATAGTTAAGACAAAATTTAAACAACTGAAAAAACAGTTAATTACTATTACTACAATGCATTTTCATATTTTTGTTTGATAAAAATAAGAAATATATACAAGAGAAAAAATATTAGTACTATAGCGTAGAATTTAGTATAATATTTATATTACAAAAGTGCAAAATATAGGGAACTAATAAAAATAAATAAATAAATAAAGATTCTGGCATCTTTACAGTTTGAAATTTGAAAAAATATCTTAAAACTTCACTCGCCTTGAAGGAAAACTTACTTGCCAGTGGCGAGTACAATAATGTAATTCTCCAGCCCTGCTTAGAGCAATAGAATATGTTCACCAATGCATATTCATTTTCATCTTATCTATACAAAAATGATCTATCTAGACCCACTATATGTAATGCTCATTGCTGAAATAAAGTTTTAAGAGTAGATAATATTTATATCCAATAATTTGTAAATCATAAATTATAAGAAAGTCCCATTGAAGAGTTCAACATACTCACTTAAAATTAGAAACTTTCTATGGTTAGATACAGCTGAGCTAACATTCACTCTGATTGGTTGTGCAGCTTTGCTTTAATTGAATGGCTGCTGAGGCTTGTTTTAACTTATGCACATGTGCTCTCTTCCGATTTGTTCAGATCTCGGATAAGTGAGATTCAATGAGTTAATTTTGATTAAGCCTGAACAGTTATTCTAATTCTGGGGCATGCATACCACCTCTGAAAATGGGGCCTGAGCTATCTTAAAAATCCAGCATGGACAGAGTATTAAGCAACAAATTAGCCAGAACATTACATCTAGGAAGACACTAAAACTTTTATATGCAATATAACAATCAAATGATTGAAATTTTTCATTATCGTGTTTATTCTAAGCCAGAGACATGTATTTTTTATTTACATTGATGTTTAGAGAAATCTAGAGTCAATTTATTTTTGATAATTCATATTTACTGCTACAAAAATCCAAAAATATTCAGCATGAAAAACATTTTACATACACTAAAAATACGATTCACATTTTTTCCCCCCCCCCTCAGAAATTTTTATGCATGAATTATCTGGCAGAATACTTAGCAATGTTCTGCAGTGAAATTCAGCTGATTAAAAATGTTCTGCAGGAATAAAAAAGAAAGACAACAAGATTTTTTTTTTCTTTTTTTACATATGAAAAAGTGCAAGTGCATCTTTTATAGAAATGCATTTTTTGAGCCTCTTTGATGAAATATGTGATTTTGTCATGCATTATTTGTCAAAATTTGTCTTTTTTTCTGGGCTCTTTTGACAAAATTTGCCTTTTTTTGCGATTTTTTTTAAATGAAATTTGCTGGGGTTTTTGTGCTTTTTTGGTGAATTTTGTCATTTTCTTGATCCTTTGACAAAATCTGTTGTTTTTATCATGATTCTTTAATGGAATTTGCTGTTTTTATTAGGGATGCACCGAATAGTGATTTTGGCCGAATACTGAATATTCGGCCGACATGTGAACCGAATACCGAATATTCGACTAGCTGAATAGTAATTGTTTGGCCGAATACCGAATATTTGGCCAGCCGAATAGTTAACTATTCGGCCGAATACTGAATATTCGGCTTTCCAAATATTTTTTATATTTCAAATTTAAAGGTATTAAAATGTTACTTTTTAAAATAGTTTTACATAATATTTAATAAAAGAAACTTACATTTTGATAAACAAGAGCTTTTTATAAGAGCATTTAGTATTGAAAAAAAATCTGCCTTGAATTATTTAAGAAGCAAAATTATGAAACTTTAATAAAATTTTCTACGAATCAAAATAAACATTTTAAAATCAAATAATGAAAAAATGGCCAAAGAAAAATTTTACAAGCTGATATTTGTCCTTTTTAAATAACTCAAGGCAGATTTTTTTCAATACAAAGTACAAATACTTTCAACTTAATTCTGAATAAAGGTATGTTTGGCTCATAGTTCTTTTCTTATGAATGGTGGTATTTTCCACCCTTTCCATCATATCATATTTTACAAAAATCAAAGCATGTGAGTTGAAAATATGTTATCTTATTTATTGTTAATGTAATAAACGAACACACAAGTTTTGACCTAGAGTGAGATGAAATACAATGTACTTATGACTCAATAAGTTGATTATGATTATAGTTTCATGAACAAAAATTGTCTGCCTTGATAGCTATTACTAATCTCAATTTTTTTTTTCTTTTAAAGGACTTTTATTTGGGGAAAAGCAAGAAACAGATTATTTACTAAACAAAATTTAGAAACTTGTATCAGCACATAATTTATTCCTAAGGAGAATCCTAATAAATTACCATTTTAATCCTTCTCATGGTTAATTTTCTTAAGTTATACTTTACAAACAGCAAATAAATAATGTAAAAACATTCTATTTTATTTTAAAATGATTTTGTTTCTAATTATTTTAAATACAGTAGACTCCCTCAAATCCGCAAACCAGAAATCCGCAACTCTCTAACATCCACACATATTTTATGGATGTAAACAATGAAACTTTCAATTCTGATATTGGGACAAAATTTGATTTTTTAGTTTTGTATCAATTCCATATATTTTTTAATTTATAATTTTCTTAATAATACTCTATTCATGTTTTTTTTCATGAAGGAAGAATAAATTTTTTTGGAAAAAATTCAAGATATTGCTGATGTCATTTGTAATCACAAGCTTCTTACCAAATATATTTATGCATTAATGAAGATTTTTTTATTATTAAGCCTGGCTAAACTTGAAAAAAAAAATCCTTCTTTTATTATTTTGATGTGAATTAGTAATGTACTTTTATAAGGCAAGTTTTGTTGAATAATTTTGGAAAAATACATTTCATCTTTATAATAAATATTTAATCTAACCTAGTGATTATTAACTTGAGCTTTGCTATTAGTACTTTAATCATTTAAAAAATTATCTAAATTTTTATTATTCTAGTTTATTACTTATTTTAATACTTAATTATATTGTAAGCATTCATTATAGTTCTGACTGCACTATTAATCGCACTCATATTACTGTTTAAAAAATATAAACAAAGCAATGATCAGAAATCCGCAAAATTCTAAAATCTGCACAACCTCTTGTCCCAAGCTGTGCGTATTTGAGGGAGTCTACTGTATAAATTGAAAAATTGACAGTTAAAAGTAGAAATAGTGGAAAGTTTTTAAAAGGTTTTCTTAAGTATTGGATTCAGCCGAATACTTTAATATTCGGCCTAACCGAATATTCAGTAACATGGCCGAATAGCAAATAGATACCGAATATTCGGTGCATCCCTAGTTTTTATTGATCATTTGATGAAATTCGTCGTTTTACTGCGATCCTTTGACAAAATTTGTTATTTTTGCACTCCTTTGACAAAATCTACTTTTTTTCTGTGATCCTCTGATGAAATTAGTGATATTTCTTCTTCACATGATTGAGGAAATTGTTTGTTTTTTATTTTTTTCGGCAACCATTCATCAAAATTTTCAATATACTCTATGTCCAATTCCCCCCCCCCCCCCCCCAGTGAATTTTTTAAATGATTATTTGACATGTTCTGTTGTTCTGCGACATACATCACACTTTTAAGCATTTTCTACTTTGGGGTCTGGCACATTGGCAAATCATTAGTGTAAGCCATTATAAAATTTATATACTTAACAACAACATACATGCTTGAAACAAGAAACAGGAGCAGCAATGAATTTTGGTTTCTTCAGATATGATCGCCAATCAAAAGATCCTGTAAAAAAAGATAAATACTAATTATCATTTATAATGCCTCTATTTTGCAATAAAGGCCTACAACACACATTTTTCAAAATTGTGTTAAATGCATAGAGTCAGGAAGCAAAACTTTATTAAATGTAATAAGTGCATACACGCATCTCTATTAATAAGAGAGTTAAGTAAGACTTAAGGCTAAAGATTATTCCAGAAAAAAAGGGCTGCCAGCCCAGACAGGTATTTTTCAAAAAGGGAACAATATTCTAAAACAAGGTAATTTTTAATTTCAAAAAGACAACACTATTCTAAAAAAGGATACTTTTTTTTTCAAACAGGGAACAATATTCTAAAAAAGTGCACTTTTCGAAAAGGGCACACTTATACCTTGTTCACCAAAAACACTTTGAAATGATTTGTTTAAGAGTCCCCTAGAATTTGCAATATTTTCCCAATATCAATTGAATTGCCATAGGATTCATACGAAGGATTTAAAAGAGCCACTGGGCAGATAAAGATAATTAAAAGGACTGTCAGGCGCTGCCCCTTCTAAAATTGCTTAGAGTCAACACTAATTAAAGCATAGGGATTATACATACATGCTGCACATTATGAGAGCTTAAGGAGCAAATTGAGTGTTTATTATAATCAATTTTTTGCTATGAACAGGCATCCAATTCCGGGAGGGTCCACTTCAAACACGGCGATCTTAAGATATCTCATGTTTGTGGTGTGAACAGGATATTACACTGCATCACTGGTAATAATTCCGCCATTATTAATGACACCATCACATTTTATGCAAGCAAAATTAATATATAACAAATCTTACTAAAATGTGTTCATATTTTATAAAGTTATGAAAGAAAATTCAGCGCTTTGAGTGCCTACTCCAGACAATGATCTTTGGTGTATTTAAAAACTTCCTTGCTAAATCAAAAGAAGCAGAAAATCTACTCTTGCTGAGTTGCAATTATTTGAATAGATTGTATTTGGGTTATTCTCTACAATACTGTAAATTTGGCCAAGCAGTCTGACTTGAATGTTACATAGGTAAATTTTCTTAAAAACTGGATAAATTGCAAGTAATTGGTCAACTGTTGAAGATTTTAACAGCAGCAGAAATCGTTATAAAATTTTAAACAAAAGTACACATTCCCCATTCACTTTATCATTACCTCATTACAATAAATGTGAAGGAATGATGAGTGAGGGAATGATGAAATAAGACGTTTTTATTAGTTGTCATGAAAAATGCAAAATTATGGAAAAAAACCCAAACTGATTCCTTAAAGAAGAACACTTAATATATAATATATGATAAAATTAACAATTTTGAAAATTACCAAAAATTTAGCATTCTGTGTGAGGGAATGACTGCTAATAAAAATACTCCCTGATTTTCTGGATTGAAAAAAAATTCTAGAAAATTAACAAAAACTTACACTACCAATTTATGTTGTTGGACTGACAAGCACTCAAATTAGCTTCCTCTCTGTGAAGGATGCTAGACTGCTGAGCTCTTCTTCAATGATAGGACAGTGTTTCCCCCAGGAAAAGGGCGCATAGGCCTTCGGGGAAACGTCCACCGGTAAATGTTAGCAGAAGGTTTTTTCTTATTTAAATTCTTAAAGATACAGAATTAATGCCAAAAATAAGGGGAACATTTCTTTTCAAAAATTTACTGGTCGAAGGCCTGTGCGCCCTTGTCCTGGGGGAAACACTGGATAGGATATTTGCGATAATAGCAGTGTGTGAGGGAATGATGGTCTAACAAGGGGGAAACATATAACTGATTGAGTAGACTACATAATTATTGTAAAAAATAATATTTTTCTTATTTTTTGTAAGGTACCAATTAAGAACTTTATTTTGCTTAGGGTATTTTTAATTATTTTTATTTCTGAATGGAAAAAATCTGGCAGTAAAGTATGGTAATATGGGTAGGGGAGAGGTGAGGGAATGATATTTGCATGATATATCTTACATTTTTAAATATTAAATTTGTTTATTTTTAAATTTTACACCCTGCCCCTAATAAAAAAACTTTAGACCTTCTAATAAAAGTATAAATAAATAAAAATAAAATGAAATTTAGAGCATTTATATGGCTGGGAAACACTTTTTGCACTATTGCAGAGAATAATCCATTTATTTATTTACTTTAGTCTCTTCTTTAAAATATAAACAGTAAATCGCTGTAAAAAGAAAATTTCTTCAAATGCTTTCATAATTTGTCTCTAAAGTAAGAAAATTTGATACTTCTAGGTTATCCCGTCGACCGATTTCGCCAAATTATACAAATCGCCAAACTAATAGCGAAATTATACATGTTGACATAATTTTTATTTTGATTAATGAAAAAACAAATAATTAGAAGAATATTAATAAAAAGTCGAAATAGAAAATCACTTAATGACATTTTAAACATGTGAATCGCATTTAATGTCATTGAATGTGACATTCACGATCATCCATTATTGGCATTTAATCTTATAGTTTGGCGATAATTTTTTGGTTGACGGGATAACCTAGAAGTACCGAAAATTTTATTCTACTCATTTGTTTTAATTCACAAGTAAGCCATGAAATTTGAAATTTTATTAATTAAAAAGTTTTATAATTATTCTCTTAAATAAATATTCGAAACAGATTTAAAAAAAAATTAATTACATGTTAAAAGGTCTTGCTTATCAAAACAGAAGTATCAGTGTTAAAAATTACGAAAAATTGTTTTAAAATTTAACTTTTTAATATCATTAAACCTTGAAACATACATGTATTCAGCCAGCCAAATATTCAATTTACTCAGCCAAAATCCCTATTTGATATATCCCTATTAAATAGCATTTCATAACTTTATGTATCATTCATAACTTTATCAATAATGAACATGTTTTATTTATAAATAGCTTATAATAAAATAAATGCAAAATTTCTAAACATTCAAAAACTTAAATTGCAAGAACTAAAACAAAAAATTTAACACAAAAACGTTAGTTAAAAAGCGTATTTCACATACATAAAGCATCCACAACACCTATTGAATGGAATAAATAAATACATACTACTTGAGTAAAATAACAGTTGTCACTTAGGAATATAAAATACAACACAAAGAAATGACGAACAAACAGTGTCTTTTTATGTGTAGCCCCATTATTTAGTCGACTTTTCTTATTTATATATTAGTGACGCACATTTCGAGAGTAGTTTTTCTGAATTACTTATTTAACATAATAAATATTTACTACATGTCTAATCTTTGCAAAATAAGCTGAACAATTTTCGTTCGTTTTTTAACTTGCAAATTACTGTTTATCCTGAAATACAATGTATTTGTTTACATGAATGTTTTTATAAATATTGATTAAGAACACATATATTGTGTACAAAGAAATTTGGGATACTGAAAGAAAATAGCAATTTGTATCAGTTGCTATAACGGAGCACTTAGTAAAACAGAAATGTCAAAATAAAAAAGAAAAAAAAGAATTTGTGACATTCTAAAATTATTACCATCACCCATGCTGACAGTGGCTGCGGGCTACATACAACTGCTAAAAAATTCCGCTAAAATCAAACTTGAATGAAAACAATGGCCGTGTTCAAAAACGGCTTTTTTTGTGCGCGCGCGCTCAGAAGATTCTGCTTGGAGTAGGTGCTATCGAAGAAGAGAATTTTAAACTTATTCAATTATTGTATTATTTTTATGGTTCAGAATTGGTAAATACAAATACCATATCTCTTTATCCTTTCAAAATATGATTTTCGTAACAGAAATACATACCTGTGACCACTCAAATAAAATTAAAAGTATTCCGGAAAAGTATCACGTGACCTATTTCATGTAATTAAGCCCGATTAGCATTTAAAAAATGACAATCAACCCTGCTCAAACCTTGACGCGCGCGACGCAAAAAAAATGATGGGCGATTTGATCACGTGATTGTGCGTTTTGTGCTTATCTGTTATTGGTTGCACGTTGTTTGTTGTCAAAGTTGGTAGGTTGACTGATACAATTTAACAATTGGTGATTTAATTTTTTTAATAATTTAATTTTTATTTATTTAAAAATCATTTATCAGTTGCTTTATACTTTTCGTATTAAATAATAGAATACTGTTGATTCTATTGTTGTAATTAATAGAATGCTGTTGATAAACCAAGGTTGAGATATCCACACGGGGGACTAGCTAAGGGGGGGGGCTACCCTCCCAAAACATTGACAAATGTTGTTACACTTTGCAAATTTAAAACTTTTATGTTAAATTTAATTAAAATTTTAATAAAAACTGCAATACATTTTCTATTTTTGATAGAATTTGCAAAAGTTACAACTCTAATTGGGAATATTATTATTTTTTTTACAAATAAGAATTGTATTACATTTTCAAAGTGCGTTAACTTGGCAAAATTATAAAACGAGTTGGCGAATATAAAAATTTGACTTGACAATATTAAGGTTTTCTCCCCCACCAATAAAAAGTCTTAGCGATGGCCCTGTATCCACATATTACAAGACTGATTTGTAATCTACAATACTGGATTGATTTCAATGGAATTTGCATTGTTAGTTAGATAATTTTTCAGAAGAAGTTTTAGTATGTATATATTTCTTATTTAATGATTGTATATTTTAATACCGTGTGGATAACAGGCCAAAATATGTCATAAAATATGAAAAACAAACGACATCCGAAATTATGTTAGTATAAGCAAAACACTTATTTATACTTTTAATAGAAAAATTATAAACATTCTAATCATACTTCATTCATTATAAAACTAGAAGGCAAACTCCAAATATTTCACTTCTTTAAAATATATGTATGCAGATATTCTTAATTTAAAAAAATGTATATATTTTACATTTTGCTTTTATAATATTTTCCATTTTGATTTTAACACCGTAAAATATCCACGCATGCATTATATTTGCATCCTAATCTCAATAAAAAATTACTTCTAAAATTTTCAAAAAAAAAAAAAAAAAAAAAAAAGAGAACATTAATAATTATTTTTATGCGTATATGGATATTTTCGCAGAAAACATTTTTTTTCATTTTCTTAATATATATATAAATCACTTTGGAACGATATTAATATCGTTCTAATTATCCTTTTAATATTCTAAATTTGGAATATTAAAACTTTCTCCGCAAAAATCTCATTTTCTCATATTTAAATAAGTATTTTATTATTATAATAGAAATACATGTGCTTCTGTATTATTAATATAAAATTTACCTTTAATAAAAATGTCTTATTTATTAATAAAAAGCAACCAAAAAAAAAAAAAAAACACAAACCAACTTTTGGCCCGCGCAGGTATCGAACCCGTATTGTCTGGGTTCAAGCTCAGCATCCTGACCATTCGGCCAGCCAGCTCTCTTTCATTTGTAACAGATTATCTTTATAATTGGCACTACAAGTAATTACATCCTTGATCTGTTCTCCATCTGTTACTGAGCGAACAGTTACAGTAATTGGTGGCACAGTAGCGAGGACTGAACGCACATCCCACCAAGTATAAGTATCCACTCCATGTCCGTGGCTCCTAGCGTGCGCGTGCACCGCGCGTAACAGCTGAACACAGCCAATAACATTGATACTTGCTGCCACCATTAAAAAGAAAAAGAAAAAAAAACAAGTGCATCCGGTTAAAAATGCACAACATGGGTCTTGCGCATGATGCATAAAAACGTCTGTAGATGGCACTAACAAAAGCTATCGGTACAGGAAAATTGTTCCTTTGCATTAACTAATGCTAAAGTAGAAAGAATAACGAACTCGTTTGTATGTTTTAGATATTGATATTAGAAACCTTGTTATATGACGCAGAACACAGATGTCACATAAAATCTGAAACTTTGCAAAAAATAATCAACAGGTTAAAAATGTATGTCCATGTTCTTGAAGGGACAACTTATGTCCAAGGGTACAGAATATGTCCGATCCGGCGATCTAGGATCGGGGGAAATTTGGAACACCTGGGGAAATTTTGCAGAAATGTATACAACTGATTTTGATTCTAACAACAAATTTCACAGTTCCCTAAGATTAATTTCGTCAAAAGATTGCAAAAAAAAAAAAAAAAAAAAACTATTTTTCTTTAAAAATCGCAAAAAAGCGCAAATTTAGTAAAAAAATCGCGAAAGAAGCGCAAGTTTCGTCAAAAGATCGTAAAATAAATGCAAGTTTCGCCAAAAGATCGTGAAATGGACGCAAGTTTCGTCAAAAGATCGCAAACTAAACACAAGATTCGTCAAAAGATCATACAGTGAAAGCAAAACATTGCGAAAAAACCCATAAATTTTGTCAAAGGATCGTGAAATAAACTAAAACGTTGTTAAAAAATCGCAAAAACAGCAAATTTTGTCAAAAGATTACAAAATGAACACAATTTTCGTCAAAAGATCACAAAATAAGCGCAAATTTTGTCAAAAAATCACGGGAAAATCACAAAATTCGTTAAAATATCGCAAAATGAACACAGTCTTTCAAAAGATCGCAAAATAAACTCAAATTTTGTTAAAAGATTACAAAACGACGGGCAATTTTTTCAAAAAATCGTGAAATAAACTCAAATTTTGTCGAAAAATCGCGGAAAACCGCAAATTTCGTCAAAAGATAACGAAACAAATGCACGTCTTGTAAAAAGATCCCAAACAACACAAATTTCGTCAAAAGATCGCGAAACAATCACAAATTTCGTCAAAAGATTACTAAAAAACCAAAAATTCTTCAAAAAATCGCAAAACAACTGAGAATTTCGTCTAAGGAGGCGAAATTACAGCAAATTTAATTTTTAAAATGCAAAAGAACTCAAAAGAACCGCAAATTTCGTGAAACGATTGCAAAACAACTGCGAATTTCATAAAAAGAAGGTTAAACAACCGTGATTTTCGTCAAAAAAATCACGTAATAATTGCAAATTTCGTTAAAAGAGAGCAAAATAACTACGATTTTCGTCAAAAAGAAAGTGAAATAACCACCAAACTTGCCAAAAGATCGCAAAAAAGATGCAAATTTCATCAAAATATAGCTAAAATTCGCAAATTTTGCGAAAAAAAACGTGAATTTTGTCAAAGGTCTGCGAAAGAAACACGATTCGTGCTGGGGGAGGGGGTGGATTTCATCCATTCCCCAACTCTATTGTAACCTTTCAGAAAATTTCCTGCAAGTTTCAGAATATATTTTTGACGTGACAACGTCTTGTAAATTGGTTTGCCGGGAGACACTTCAAGAAACTGCGTTACGTTACGTTACGCTCCGCTCACGATACGCGCTCACTTTTCTCTTAACTTTTTCCGGTCACTTGTGGGACCATTTTCTGAACGTGAATGTGAATTCGCTGCAAGGAAGGGGCGGTGCTTAATAGGAATTTTAGATAGTATCAAACTAAGACGAAATACGTTATGTATTAGTTATTAGTATAAAGTACAAAGAAAATAAGTGTAGTTTATTTCGTAATTCGGTGGTATATTATGGAAAACTAATGATATGTGATTAGTGAAAGCCATTTTACTTTAGTTATATTCTGCTCATTGAAAAATTCTTTAATATGCTGTTTACAAAATTCAACATTTGACATCAATAAACATGAAGTAAAATGTGTTTAACAAACACAGTGTATTGCAAGTTATTGTATGTATATTTGTATATAAATACGTATGTATGTGTAAAGGTAAAAATAAAATGTGAAGTCTGATGACAAGTTTCTCAAATTCATTAAAGATACGTTTAATCTTGATTGCGTATCAGATATGTCTAAGTCTACTACGTTAAAAGGAACAACCATTGACTTGACATTTTCTAGGCACATTACAGCAGAAACACTTCCTTTCATTTCATATTTCTCCTATCATCGCCCTATCCTCAACAAAATCACTCACATAGGAACAAGTTAAGTTGTAGTAAACGCTGTTTCATTGTACGCAAATGTATTGCAAGTTATTGTATGTATATTTGTATATAAATACGTATGTATGTGTAAAAGTAAAAATAAAATTTTGTTAATATGAAATTCAGTGCGAGATTCTTTGTATAAATTAATGTTTTAAATATAATTCTTTGTATAAATAAATGTTTTAAATTGTTACTATTATTTCATCCTTCTTCCTACTATACGAATGAATATTCACATTAAAATTATTTTACAACTCAAAGTCGTTGTCACGTAAAACTTTCGCCCGTATACCGACTTTACAGGCAACCAATTTTTTTTAATCAAAAATCCAATTTTTGAGTTATGCCACTTTTTATGTCTTTTTAAACAACCTTCCATTTAAATAAAAACTAATATTCTGTGAACAAAATGTTTCAATTCTTAATCCACATAAATAGTTTACAATTAATTTAACTAAATTTTAATAAATCACTACATTTTAAAAGGAAAAAGATACAAAAACAGAATTTAATCAAACGAACATATGTATCAAATGATATCCGTTTCGTTTAAGTCCTTAAAATACCAATATTCAGATGCTTTTTTTACTCAGAATCACCCCTGCCATATAAACACCCCGTAAGACATGGTGACGTCACGGTGACGTCGTTGTGAAGTCACATTGTGACTTTGTGACCGTCAATGTGACGTCACGTGACGTCGATGTGAAGTCACTGTGACTAAAATGTGAAGTCGTTATGGCCGTTTTAGAGCTCGTTTGTGACGTCACATTGTGACCACTTTGTGACGTCACGATGTGACCAAAATGTGAAAAATGTGTCATTTGTGACAAAATTGTCATTAAAACTGTGACTATTCTGTGACGATAGTGACAAAGTTGTGAAGGCAGTTTGCGATTATTTTTTGATTTGTGACAAATTTCTCACTAACTTTGTGACGGTGGCAGTATTGTCAATGTTGTGAAGTTACACTGGGACACAATTATATAGTTATGAACAATATTATACAGAGTATAATCCCTTACATCTATAATTTTATTATAGTTTGGCGATACATCTCAATTAAAACTTGGGAGCTGCTATAAAAAGAATGTACCAAAACAAAGTCACTGAATCAAAATGTAATGCCATGCAGACTTTAATCTTTGATACATTTTTTTTCTGTTGCAATAAATGAGAATATTTAAGACAATTGAATATTCGATCTATCACAATTATTTGAAATTTAGCAATTTGTTTTTCTAATAAGCATTAAAATTATCATAAAAACACTTCCTTTAAGGTCACTAGTCACAGAAAAAGACCCGGATGATAATGTAAAGTCTGTGGGAGCGTTCTTTTCAAATATCTCGCTCAATTTTTAATATTTTTGCATGATTTTTTGCATAGGATAGCTGAGGACGATCTACAACCGGCCTTTTTTTTACCTTTTCAATTTTGCTTATATATTTTTTATATTATGATAGTTTCAATATCAGAACCGGTTTAAACCGGTTTTGAAATTTAAAATATTTTTTTTTTTAATCTGAAACCAAAATTGAAAAAGTAAAAACTAGGCTGGTTGTGGATCGCCTTCAGCTATCCTATGAAAAAAATCATGTAAAAATATTAAAATTTGAGCGAGATATTTGAAAAAAAACGCTTCCACAGACTTTACATTATCACCCGGATCTTTTTCTGTGGCTAGTGTTGCAACTTAAAGGAAGAGTTTTTTTCTTTTTAATTTTAATGCTTATTAGAAAAACAAATTGATAAATTTGAAATAATTGTAATAGATCGAATATTCAATTGTCCTAAATATTCTCATTTATTGCAACAGAAAAAAATATGTAACAAAGATTAAAGTCTGCATAGCATTACATTTTGATTCAGTAACTTTCTTTTGGTACATTCTTTTTATAGCAGCTCCTAAGTTTTAATTGAGATGTATCGCCAAAGTATAATAAAATTATAGATGTAAGTGATTTTATACTACATAACAATATTCATAACTGTATAATTGTGTCCCAGTGGGACTTCACAATATTGACAATGCTGCCACCGTCACAAAGTTAGTGACAAATTTGTCACAAATCAAAAAATATTCGTAAACTGTCTTCACATACTGTCTTCTATGAATATTAAAATATTATTTAAACATGCAAAGAGGAATTATAAAAAAAATTAAAGCTAAATATTTATTAGTATATTAATAAACAAAAAAAAAACATTCAGGGGATATCCATAACTGGAAGGCTGTCCATCATAGACACATCTACCTAATAAAAATTCCGACGATAAACATAAAATAGAACAACAAATACGTTAATTATAATTATTAATATTTTATTTATAATATTAGAGAGTATTTATAATATCCACTTTAATCACGATGTATACTAATACTACATATAATGGATATTTTGAAATTTACCTCTGTAAAATGATTCATTAAAGGAAATAATAAAAGTGTCTGGAATGAAAAATTAATAATAAAATACAGTTATTACTTTTTAGCTTCATACCGTTCAAGTATTTGCGTTATTTGTTTTAAATACAATCATGTTTAAGTTCTCATTGATTGTCTTAACTTCCAAATTCTCTCTGAAAACATTCCAATAAGAATATTTACAACTGAAACGTTTTCACCCACAATGACTTTCTATTCAAAAATCTTATAACATTTCACAGGTTAAAAAATACATAAAACAATCATTAACGATATTGTTTTTTTTTAAATATCAAACATCTACGATTTCTTTTAATAGTTCTTCTCGTTCTCTTATAAATTCCTCTTCTGAGCGGATGCATTTTTTTAAATAACATTATGCAATGTTTTCGAAGATTACTTAATACAAAAATTAAAACAGGATGTTTGTTAATAATTTTATTCTATAAAAAAGCTTCTTTATTGCTAGGATGTGGGGATGATTTTCAGATTATTTTTTATTCTAAAAAAATTCAGATCATTATTTTAAGAAAAATTAATTAATTAATAGTCATTTCAAAAAAAAAAAAATTAATTTTCCATAATTTCATTAATATATCCTATCAATCCAGTATTTTCATTTTATACATCGCAGCTTCCCTATTTGACATAATAGCAATATACAAAATAATATTTTTCTAAATTATTTTATTATTAATTATTCATTCTTAAAATTATATTAATCAGTCTTAATTTTAAATGTAGATCATTTTCAGGTAATCGCCCGATCTTTTAAGCATATAATTCGCAATTAAATGTAGATCATTTTCAGGTAATCGCCCGGTCTTTTAAGCATAAAATTCGCAATTTATGCTTTTTCAAAAATGAAGCTTTATCTCCGTATTTTTTATATGACAATCGCTAACTTTTCATTTTTGAGCATCGCCATTTTCTTTCCCGGTACCTCCTAGAAGCTGGACATGAGTCATCAGGGCTCGGAATGTTCCACGACATTCTGGAAGCTTCGTTTGGGTACAAATTTACCGCCGAAATCTCCGCGTCCGTCCCTTGATGACGCATGTTTTTTCTCGATCATTCCGAGCGTCGGGTGATGCGAGATTCTGATTGGCTGAGCGCACGCGCGCTGCCGTGAGGGGGACGGCGTTATTCTGATTTATTTTACACTTTTAGAGAGACCAGCGTAGGAGATAGACGTGCGTGGCCCGGCGCGGCCCTCTCGGGGGTTTAGCGTCGGGAGAGAAGAGTCTCTTTTTTAAGATTATCCTACAAGAAAATTGTTCTAACAACCGCTTTGCCAATATTTGTTTTTAGAAAAATCTTTTTTTTTAATGTTCGTCCAGCCTCTCTCAGCAATCTACTCTCCAGCTAAAAATGAACTCTAGTGAAACTGCAAAGAAAATGCAGTTGCGAAACTGTGGTGATTTGGCACAAATCACTGCAGTTTTTTCGAGGTCAACAACTACAAAATCACTACAGTAAACGTGTAGTTCATAACTACACATTTTCTGCAGTGAATTTGAAGTTAAATGCCCCTCCCACCCAAAAAATTGGCTGTGCTGGCGCCATCTATTGACCATACTGGTAAGCTTCCTTTTTAACATTTCAAAGGCAGATTTTGACTGTGAAACCAGTTGTACTCGAACTGACGATCCCAGGTACAAGAGAGACACGCTTTGACCACTTGCCCGTTGAGACTTGTGTGGTTAGTGTTGTGCGAGGTATAAAGGGGAGGCATTTCAATTAAAGGTTATTTGTTGCAAAAGCTGAATGGCAGGCAGAAAAATTGGATGTTTTAAAGTGCTTTTATTTTATTATTTATTTATTTATTGTAATTCGATTATGTGGACGTGTATTTTAAAAACAATTTAATATTAAATGAATTAATCAAATACTTTAGCGAATTAGCTAAAGCAAATGAATTGGTTTTTCTTCTGAATTTAAAAATCAGTAAATATTTAATAAAATAATTTTATTTTTAGGCTAATTGCGAAAATAATAATTTTTTTAATTTAAAAATTAAATATATATATATATATATATCTACTTATAATAAAATGCGTTCTGGATCGGTGTGTGGAACGGTTCCAGGATTCGCCACTCCTATCTGTGAATGGACCCTAGCAATACGCCACGTTAGGCTTAATGGAAAACAAATGCAGACATATGACAGCTAAAAGATAATTTCTTTTACTTAAAATAACGTTTAAACAGCATATTTTTCTATAAAACATGTATATCATATCCAATTATAATGTATTAGGCTCCAAATTAAAAATAAGTAATTGTAAACATCAGATTACGATATAAACAAACGAACTCTGTTGCCATTCAGATTTTCCAAATCTTGAAACAAATGAATGACTCTTTGAACGCTTTATTAAAAAAAAAGAATACACGTCAATTATCTAATTCTGTTCTTAAAATATTTATAAAATCATATTAAACTCTTTAAATAATTTGACTTTGTTTAAAACTGTCAAAAACTCTTTTTGCAATCATCTATTGGCAAATAATATAAAGAATCGAACTTTGTAATAAACACGAGTTAATGTTCGGCATATCAAAAAGTTAATGTGATATTTTCGGAAATTACATTTCACTTTGCTAATAATTAATAGAGATCTAAATCAGAAGCATGCATTTTTAAGAACTTTTCACTGTTTCTTAAAATGCAGAATTCTGATTGGTTAGTCACGTTTCGCTATCAGCGAAAGTAGCCTGGATCATGGTATTCTTCTCGCAAAAAATGTAGTGAATCAATCACGTTTGAGAATCGTTCAATCAAAATTATTTGTACTTGAGAACGCACGTGTGTTTGTTGATCTTTTTGAACACGCGGTAGGTTTATATATTTTCAAGTAAATCGTTGTTTCTGTAATTTAACGATAATTTTAGCAATGCCTGATGAAAATAACGAAACGCCGATTGAACGTAGACGGCGATTAGCTCGCGAAAGAAAATCGAGATGGCAATACTCGAATTTTATCGAAAAATCGTGTAATATACTCAAATTTTGCAGAAAAATCGTCCGAAAATACGCGAATTTTGAAGAAAGATCCGGGAAAATATCAAAATTTTGTAGAAAAATCGGGGAAAATACGCACATTTTGTCAGAAAATAGGCGAATCTTAACGAAAGATCGTGAGAAATACGAGAATTTTGACGAAAGATCAAGGAAAATACGCGAATTCTGTCAAAAAATCGCGGAAAATACGAGAATTTTGTTGAAAAATCGGGGAAAATACGCGAAATTTGTCGAAAAATCGCGGTAAATACGCAAATTTTGTCAAAAAATCGCGGAAAATATGCGAATTTTCTCGAAAAATCAAGGGAAATAAACAAATTTTCTCGAAAAATCAAGGGAAATAAACGAATTTTCTCGAAAGATAGTCGAAAATATGCGAATTTTCTTCAAAAACTTGCTATTTACAAAATAAAACTGCTATTTTTTAAAAAAAAAAATGTTTTGTTTATATTAACTGCGTATAGATAGCGCCAAATCCAAATTTAAAAAACAAAACACAAAGCTTCTTAATTCATGCCTAAAAGCATCGAACTAAAAGTATCATATGCCCATGATTAAAGCCTCTGCCGAATCATACTTTTAGGTAGATTTCGTATGAAATACTACCTATTGCATTGTCTCCCATGTTGGAATTTCTGAAAATTTTTTGCGGATCTACACGAATCATGACTCCTAGACCCCAAAACCACCATCAATAAAAAAGTTTATCTATCTATCTATCTATCTATCGGTGTATATCACTTTCTTCTAGACACGATAACTTCCATAATTATGCTCAGATCTTCTTCAAACTTTTACATAAAATCAAGGAGCCTAAAATCTCGGTCGAGTTCGTTAATGGGCAAAATCGGACCAAGGGGGTGGAAATAGGAAGGGTTTTTGTGAAAACAGAAAAAACGCGATAACTTCTTAATTAAAATAGATATCGAATCAGTTTAAAGTTTATATTACTTCTAAGAAATGGGCAAAAAGTTTATGCATGACAGATTTTTGATAAAGTTAAAAATGGGCTCAAGGGGCTAAAAAAACATGGTTTTTGGGAGAAAAAAATTCATAACTTCGTCAATTCTCAAGATATTAAATCTAACTAAATTTTATATAAATGTACTCAATATTATCTAAAACTTTTGTATTTACAAGTTTTTGATAGGACTAATTTTTACCGAGGAGAAAAATTAAAAACGAAAAGAAAAAGGGGGGAGGAAAAAGAAAAAAACCCATAACTTACTCAATTCTTAAGCAATCAAATCTAATTAAATTTATTTTACATCTTCACAATAAGATCTACAACTTTTATATTGACAAGTTTTTCATAGAACCCATTCTTAGCAAAAATAAATTAAACAAAAATAGGAGTTGGAGTAAAAACCTTAAATCCAAACTGCTTATATTCTGACTCATTTTAAAATTCATTTTTGATTTTAAACGCATCCAAATGACAGATCCTCTTATTTAGGAACTATATAATGCGACGTTTTGGCCAATTTTTTGATAAAGGCAGAATATATTTTTAAAAAGGCTGCCAAAAAAGGTATTTTGAACAGATTTCCCGAAATTATCGTCATTAAAAATTGATTAAGTATAACAAATTGCGTTTTTTCTGAGTCATTTTTAAATTCATTTTTGTTCTCAAACCCATCCAATTTACAGGTCCTATTATTTAGGAACTATATAATGCGACGTATTGGCCAGTTTTTTGATAAAGGCAGAATATATTTTTTAAAAGGCTGCCAAATAGGGTATTTTGAACAGAATTTCACGAAATTATCATGATTGAAATTTGAGGAAATTAAAAAAATTGCGTTTTTACCGAGTCATTTTTAAATCTTTTTTTGTTCTCAAACGCATCCAATTTACAGGTTCTCTTACTTAGGAACTATATTATGTGACGGAGTGGCCAGTTTTTTGATAAAGGCAGAATATATTTCAAAAAAAGGCTGCCAAAATGGGCACTTCGCACAAAATTTCCCAAAGCGACCATGATTAATAAACTGTGGGTATTCAAATAACAAATTGTTTATTTTATGACTCATTTTTAAATCCAATTTTGCTCTGAAACGCATTCAAATGACAGTTTTTTGTTACTTAGGAACTATATAATGTGCGTATTCTTTGATTTTTTGATAAAGGGTGAATATACATATTTTTAAAAGCTGTCAAAGTAAGCACTTCGCAAAAAAATTTCCCAAAGCGATCATGATAAAAGAATTGTGGTTGTATTCAAATAACAATTTTTTTATTTTATGACTCATTTTTAAATTCAATTTTGCTCTCAAACGCATTCAATTGACAGTTTTTCGTTATTTAGGAACTGTGTAATGTGCCGTATTGGTCAGATTTTTGATAAAGGCTAAATATATATTTTAAAAAATCTGTCAAAGTGGGCACTTCGTACAAAATTTTTCAAAGCAATCTTGATTAAAGAATTGTGGATGTATTAAAATAATAAATTGGTTATTTTATTACTCATTTTTAAATTCAATTTTGCTGTCAAACGAATTTAATTAACAGTTTTTTGTTATTTAGGAACTATATAATGAGCATATTGGTCAATTTTTTTAATAAAGTAAGAATATAATTCAAAATATGTTGCCAAAATGGGCATTTGAGTAGAATTTCGTTTAAGAGGATTTCGATAAAACCAGTTCTTACAGAAAAATGAAATTAAATATTTTTTAAAAGCGGTTGAATAAAGTAGTTAAACTGGGTTTATTTCTAATCATTTAATTTTTTTTTTTTTTTTTTTTTTTTGAGATGAAAACTTTTCGAAATCTACCTCCGCCTATAGGCCATGCCGAAAGGGATTTTTAATAAAAATAATGTATTTTAAAATTTTAAATACTTCAATATTTAATTTTAATGCTTTGTGAAATCTTCAGAAATTGAGTGTCATTTTGCTAATTATTATTATCGTTATTGTAATAAATACTGCTCTTTGTTTTGAAATTAAAATTTGTTCAAAAACTAAATATCAAGTTTAAAAAAAAATTAAAAAAAACTTTATCATTTGTATTTGTAGAAATCTATTGTTATTTTTAAAATGTGCTTTTCTACAATACAAACTCTTCAATACTAAAATCTTCATTCTGTTTGTATTATTATGAAAATAAAATGCAAATGAAAATTCCGTCATTTTTGACGGGGTTGTTATACTAGTATATATATATTGTGAGTTTTTTTAATAGGGAATATTTCTGAATCTTTCTTGCAAATTAAAAAAAATAAACGAATTTTAGAGGTTTTTCTGACAATATAATTCTTTTAGGAATTATAATGTAATTAAATGTGTTAATTTAAGAAATATATATTTGTAAAAAGGAAAAATTAATTTTATAAAATAAGAATATAATATTGTGTTAGAATAATAATTTGTTATTTATAAACATTTTTTAATTTAAAAATTAAATAAAAATAATATATATATATATATATATATATATTGGTAGTGAGTTTTTTAAATGGGGAATATTTCTGAATCTTTCTTGCAAATTAAAAAAATAAACGAATTTTGGAAGTTTTTCTGATAATATAATTTTTTTAGGAATTCTAATGTAATTAAATGTGTTAATTTAAGAAATATATATTTGTAAAAAGGATAAATTAATTTTATAAAATAAGAATATAATATTGTGTTAGAATAATAATTTGTTATTTATAAACATTTTTTAATTTAAAAATTAAATAAAAATAATACACACACACACATATATATATATATATATATATATATATATATATATATATATATATATATTATTTATTTATTTATTTATTTTATTTATTTTTTTTTTTTTTTTTGTAGTGAGTTTTTTAAATGGGGAATATTTCTGAATCTTTCTTGCAAATTTAAAAAAATAAACGAATTTTAGAGGTTTTTCTGATAATATATATTTTTTAGAAATTATAATGTAATTAAATGTGTTAATTTAAGAAATATATATTTGTAAAAAGGAAAAATTAATTTTATAAAATAAGAAGTTCATAATTAATAACTTTGAATTAGAATAAGGACTCGTTTTATGTCATTTTTATTTTTTAATGTAGCATATGTTTTTAATGATTGTGTAGATATATTTGATTGTTAACTTATCTACATTTTTACCTAAAAATAAAATAGAAACATTAATTTAATTTTCTTCTTTTTTTTCTTTGGTAAATAATTTTTTACAAAGGGAAATTTCTGATTTTTTTTTATTTTAATATAAAAAATGACTAGATTTTTCAAGATATTTATGACTTGTAAAATAATTTTAAACACTTTTAATAATTTAATATTTGCATGAAATAAGAAACTTTGATGTGCTTTTAAAATGAATACATAATTAGAAAATACACTTCAATTAACTGATGAAGTATTTTTTTTTCTTTCTACGATTCATTAAGTTTAGAACGAATAATAATTTTAAAGAGCGATTTAAAAAATTATTTGATGGTTCAAATATTTGTATGTCGATTTCAAAATGAAATAATAGTAAATTAATTGCAGGTAATTTTCAGTTATGAAGATGGAGATGTATGGGGACAGGAAGCAGAGGCGCTCCTTGGATTTTAAAATTTAATTAAATAAAATTTCCTCTTTTTTTTTTTTTTTTTTTTTTTTTTTTCAAAAACCTAATGTAAATTTTTCGAGTAACTTAGAAAGAAAGAAAAAGAAATTTTCAATTAAGGAGGGGGTTGTAGACTCTTTGCCCCTCCCTGGATTTTGAAATTTAATTAGCAATTTTTCCTCCAATTTACAAAAGCATAATAAAATTTATTCTTTTAGTGTGATTTAAATAAAGAAAAGAAGAATTTTTCGTGAGGGGTGGGGGAATAGATGAGCCATTTTCCCTCACTTGATTTTGAAATTTAACTAATTTTTTCTCCTATTTTTGAAAAAATACTAAAATTCAATCTTTTTCTTTAGCTTAAAATATAAGAACTAAGAATTTTCTGTTAGGGGGAGGAAGGTAGAGCAAATTATTTGCCCCTTCCTAAATTAAAAAAAATATATATATACATTAACAAATTTTTTCTTTTCTGATATTTTCAAAAGCATAGTAAAATGTATAATTTTCAAGAAATTTACAATAAAAAGTAAGAAGAAATTTCGCATTAAGGGGCTGGTGAGTGAAAGGCCCATTGTCCCTCATAACTTTTGAAACTTAATATATTTTTTCTCTGATTTTGATAAACCTCGCAAAATTTATTCCTTTAGAGTAACTTAAAATAAAGGAACTAAGAAATTTCCGTTGTATGCAGGGGGCACAAGTAGTCGCTACCCCTCACTGGATTTCGAAATGTAATTTAGTGAAATTAATTCTTTTTTCTCTTAGCTTAAAATAATAAAGGAACTAAGAATTTTAAGTTAGGGGGACGGAAGCATAGAAAGGGACGCCCATGTCTGAATTAAAAAAAAAAAAAAAAAAAAAAAAAAAAAAAAAAAAAATGGATTTTAATGTATTAAAACTTGTAATTTCCAAGTAACAAAACAAAGTAGGAACTAATAAATTTTTTACTACGGAATTGGTTCGATGGGATAAGAAATCCTTAGTTCGATTTTGAAGCATATTTGAAATTATTTTTCTCCGATTAAATTCTGTGAATTTATCGGACAATAACTACAGTTATACGAGAGATGCATCGGAAATGTACTTCTAAATTAATGGTTGGATAATAACTTCAAATTCACTGCAGTGATTCTACGGTTATAAAGTCTTATATATTTTTTAATTTTTGATTATAAAATGACTTTATAAAAACTATAGTGTTTTCAAAGTTAATAGCGCACAGAATGTTTAAAATAAATTGCTGCAAAATCACCTTTAATTAACTACAAAATAACTGAAGTGATTTTATAGTTGATATTGCACTACAGAAAGACTAGAGAAATTTTAGAAAAACCTCAAAAACACTTCACTTCTACAAAAAAACTGCAGTTCATTTTTAACTGGGATCAAATCTTATCAATGTATTTAAATTTGCTTCCCCGTCAAAGAGCTGTGACATGAAGGCACTGTAGCTTCGCAACAAAGAAAAAAGTTTCTAGTCCCAGACCATCAGCAATGAACTTCATCCTTGTGCTCATCGACAACATTTCGTCTCTGTAGCTGCCTGAGCAACGATGCACCAATCCTGAATTCTGTCCGCGGCTGTAAATTAGCTCCATCGGTGATGTTGTGGATTCCAAGGTCCCCCAGCAAGTTTAAAATTCCACATATTTGAACTTTTTACGTACCATCAGCAATGAACTTCATCCTTGTGCTCATCGACAACATTTCGTCTCTGTAGCTGCCTGAGCAACGATACACCAATCCTGAATTCTGTCTGCGGCTGTAAATTAGCTCCATCGGTGATGTTGTGGATTCCAAGGTCCCCCAGCAAGTTTAAAATTCCACATATTTGAACTTTTTACGTACCATCAGCAATGAACTTCATCCTTGTATTCATCGACAACATTTCGTCGCTGTAGCTGCCTGAGCAACGATACACCAATCCTGAATTCTGTCTGCGGCTGTAAATTAGCTCCATCGGTGATGTTGTGGACTCCAAGGTCCCCCAGCAAGTTTAAAATTCCACAGATTTGAACTTTTTACGTACCATCAGCAATGAACTTCATCCTTGTGCTCATCGACAACATTTCGTCTCTGTAGCTGCCTGAGCAACGATACACCAATCCTGAATTCTGTCTGCGGCTGTAAATTAGCTCCATCGGTGATGTTGTGGACTCCAAGGTCCCTCAGCAAGTTTAAAATTCCACAGATTTGAACTTTTTACGTTTAAGAACTTTGAGAGATACATCATAAAAAAAAGAGAGTAGAGACTGTGAACTTATATTTCTGTAGTATGATCATTTCATCTGTTTTAATATTTAATATATTCTGCTAATGATGGTGGCCACCTAATCAAGTATGTTTTCTATTTTCAAAAATAAAGTTCACTTGTGCGCATATTAAAGCTCTGTGTGTTTCATCCACGGGTGAGTTCTTTTTCATTTTTATTCCTTTTTAGGAGAAGAAGTATTTTAGAATTTATTATAATTTAAAGTAAATTTTTATGATAAGATTTTTTCCTTTTCACTTTTCCCAAGTGAATGTTTAACAAATGTCACGCAATGTTCACGCGCTGCTGGTTGTATTTGAGGAGTTGTATTCCGGTAATATTATAGTTTTGGGCCGACTTGTTCGTTCCCACAAGTTTTGGCTGCTAAATATTACTGGAATTGCAAATCCCCAAATACAACTTATAGCATTTTTGGTGCAGAACCGTAGCCAGACCATTCTTCCAGGTCGGGCAAATGTTTTTCCAGAAAGGGCAAAATTACTTTTTTTTTACTTTTACGAAATTTAAAAGTGTATATTAGGTATTTAATATCAGTTTATAGTTCTTCATAAAGTAAATGATTTTCACTCATTTCGCTGTCTATTCACAAACTAATTTTTGTAAATATGTTTGAGATAATATTTTTCCATAAAAATGTTAGATGTTGTTGAGGATTGCTACAACTGCGTCGCCAGCTTGTTGTCTTGTGCCCCCCCCCCCCCTGTCGTCCGCTGATTAATCTGCACACCTGAATTTTTATGTTTCAATAAGAATAAACAAATAATTCATTTTTTCCAAGAAATTCACTTACAGTTAAATCTGTAAAAATAAAATCGCAAAAGATAGAAAAAAATCTGTTTTAGACTAGTTTTAATCGTATCAGGTATAAATGCAGTGTTGAATTTAGGCATTTTTCTCCTGAAAAGATTAATGATGCTCCCGGAGTGGTACAGTATAGAACTTTTAGGGTAGGAATTCCATTTATACAACTTGAATAAGCACAAAATTAGAAAGCTTCTGGGAGTGACATTTCAATGTTTAGGGGATAACCCTCCTCCCATATTACCCCCTGAATTCATTATTTATTGTATGGTATTCCTTTCAAAGGAACTTTAAAAAGGCTCTCATGTAAGACAAGAATTGTGTTATAGACAGGTTCTATTTACAGATTTTACAGTATTTATGGAATTTTACGGGATTTAATATTTAATATGAAGAAGAAATTATGTTGATAGTTATGTTGTTTATTTACAAAGCAGGCAAGGTCACAACTAAAGGTTAATACATTTTCATGAATTTTTTATACATGCTACAAAACTATGGTATTTGGTGGTGTGATAATGATAATAATCTATAAATGATAACATTTTCAAACACTTTGGACAACAAAACGAAATCCTTGCCGGCTCGGACTGCAAGCACAGACAGATTTCGAAGTTCTGATTACCCCAACAAAAATTAAATCAAGATTAGAGATAAACTCAGCATACCAATATTATATGGCCACTTTTGACGAATTTTAATTTCATTTTCTGTAAGAGTTGATTTTAGCAGAATCATGTAAATATGTCATTTTTTTCCCTTCAAACCCAATTTTTTTCATCCGTTGAGAATATTTTTTCTACCATTTATTAGTAAAATTCATCTTATCAGAAACTTGTGTACCACAAAAATTATAGATAATAATAATAAGGTTTATGCAATAAATTCAGAACGTGTGATGATTGTTTCATTAAATGAATCACACACTGTATTTTAAATTCTGACGTACTTTTCACTGAGGTACGTGCACGTTTGATAATGCAACATCACCTCTAAAGATTGTCAAAAATGTTCACCACATCAGTGATACTTTTTTATTGACTTAGTAACAGAGATTCTTTTATTAACGGAGATGTGATTTTTTTTTCTACAACCCCTACTTTTATTTTATTATTTTATTTATTTTTAATTTTCTTTTGTTTGTGCAATGTAAAAGGTGGTCCTATCCAACACATGTCAATACAAAAGTTGTAAATAACATTAAGAAGATTCATAATATATTTAAGCGGGTTTCAGTACCTTGTGAATTGACAAAGCTGAGAATTCTTTTCTTTTTAGCCCTACTTTTTAACTTTCCAACAAAGTTAAAAAGTGTTTATGATTTTGGTTGGTCTGCGCTCTAACTCTTGTAAATATTCAAGGAATTGTTCTGAAATTTTTCAGAAGTTATTGATGTTTATCCTCAAACGAACTCTATTTCAAATGCAGATAACAGTATTCCATTCCATTACAATCAATAAGAAAAAATAGTTTTAAATAAATGTTGAAGTTGTTATTTCCTTTAAAATCATAATAAAATTGATATGCATTTAGTACACAAAAATATGTATTCTGTAGAATATACGGTGCAAAGAATAGTTATCCATCTACAGGGCCACACAAAGGAATTCCATTACATAATGGTATATGGGAGGGAGGAATGTTTGCGACATATTTTAATTATATTAAACTATATCATGTATAATGAAATTGATATACGTCGCTGAAGTTTAATATAAATTATTTCATGTGCAATACAAAATGCATAGTATTTACAGGGACACAGTAAAGATTTCAAATAGTAGGTATATTCTATCCAAAGAACTGCATATTAGAAATGGTGACAGGAGATGCATTTTTAATTGTGATATGCGCTTTTAATTTTCACTATATGCGTATGCATGTTATATGGTGTGTATAAATGCTATAATTGATATACAGGGTTACACAAAAGAGTTCGTGAATATAAGCATAAATTATTTGGTAGTGGTTTTTAAATGAGTTATTCATTTTTATGCTGAAGGAATTCAGTTTAACTAATAAATGTTTGTAGAATAGAGACAAAAGGATTTACAAGACCAGGGACCAGGCAAAGAATTCAATACAATTAGACACATTCATTCACATTTCCGTGAATGAATGATAATATCTGGAAATGTGATTTTAATAGTTAAGAGTATTTTAGTTTGAATTAATATTTAGCTAAATACTGTTGTGTGCGTGTTACAAAGGTAATAAGTAAATTACAGGATTGAACAAAAATATTCAACAAAGTTTACATCAATTTAAATTACTGTAAGAGAAATTTCAACCTGTCAGGCATTTTCATGATATACTAAATTTTCTCATTATATAGTATCACAGTAAAAAAAAAAAAAAGTGTAGAGTTACTAAGATTTTTCTAGTAGATTTGTATTTTTGTATTCCAAGAACTTTTCATGTAACGGTAACAGAAAGATTCATGTAACCTTCCTCAGTTACATGAAATTTTGCTGTTATCGTTACATGAAAAGTTCTTGGAATACAAATTTACTAGAAAAATTTTACTAACTTAACAGATTTTTTTTTTTTTTTTTTTTTTTTTTTTTTTTTTTTTTTTTTTTACAGTGTATAAGTCAACTTACAGATCAAATACAGGGCGTGTCAAAAGTATTGGAATAAATATTTTGTCTATGGATGGCAACATCTTATTTCCCTGAATAACGAAGTTTTGTGAAAAATTTCAGGAAGTGTTGGAAAATGTTTCAACGCATAATTTTTCTTATTTGCTTTATTCTAAGAGTTGGTCTTAACAAAAAGTTGTCAATATAAATGCTGTTGATAATTATAAGAAGATTTATAATAAATTTATGTTGATTTCTATATTGTAAATAGCACTGTAAAAAAGAAAAAAAAAAAATCTGTAAAGGTACTATACTTTATCTAGGAAACTGGGATTCCAAGAACTTCTCATGTAACAATAACAGGAAAAATTCATTTAACCGATTCTGTTGTTGTTATCGTTACAGGAAAAGTTCTAGGAATCCCAGTTTCCTAGAAAAAGTTTAGTACCTTTACAGATTTTTTTTTACAGTGTGACGATATTAGGAATTTAATCTTCTTAAAACTCCATTTTTTTTTTTCGCCCTTTGAAGCCATTTTTAATGATATCAAAAATCTGTTATACATCCATTTTCGGCTTCTTAGAAGTAATAATAATATTAAACTGATTCGATAGCCATCATAATTAAGATATTATGTTTTTTTTTTTTTCTATTTTCGCAAGACCTTCTTCACTTCTACCCCTTTTATTACTTACCCATGATACGTAGTATAGGGTAAGTCTTGCAATCGTTTTGAAAATCGGAAAAAAATTTTTGACGGATTTACACGTTTTAGATAGTGGAGATTCCGAAAAACATATTTTTAGGAAAAAAATTGCTGTCTGTCTGTCAGTCTGTCTGTCTCCCGAACAAATTGAGATAGAGACTTGAAATTTTGTATGTAGTTAGTATGTAAGAATGGGACGAAGCCTATTTAATATCAGCAACCTCGATTATCCGGAACTATTTTTTTCGGACCCTCGAAAAATTCGTTCTGATGAAAGGTATATAAAAATTTTCGAATTTTTTTGTTTTAAGGAGTGGACGTAAAAGGCAATAAAATAACACACATTTTGCATATAGAACGAAGTCGATCGGATTTTTATTTGCCGAGATATTTGTAATCCTGTTTTCCACATTCTTCGATTTTTCATGACCCTGTATTTCATTCAAATTTCAATTCAGAGGTATATTTTAATTGGAAATGAGACACTTAATCCGACACAGTTAATTGTTAGTTAATAGAATTATTATTTTTGGAGTTATAAGGATGTTTCTTTTACGCAGTTCGGTACTACTTGAGTAGTTTGCTGTTTTATATAATTTGTCGAAATTGGTATATCAGCAGTTCTTTAATATAACATTACTATGTATATTAACAATATTTAAATTTTGTTTATGAATTGCAATGCATTGTAGAAATAGTTTTCACATGTTTTATTTTCATATACATATCCATATGGGTAAGTATTATGGTGGCCCCCCAACGACTAGTTTCATTTGGAAGAGATTAGCGCAGAATTATGGAAGTTATCGTTTTTATAAAAAAGTGATACATAGGAGATAGATAGGTAAAATTTTTATCTGGGAGCAGGGTTGTTATGATTTTGCCCAGCCCAAAAAACCCGGGTGGGTTTTTTCAAAATTTCAACATATAATATTACACATATAATGTAATTATATTGCACATATAATATATTGTAATATATTTCTTAATATCAGTACACCACTCATAAAGTTTATAACCATCACCCCCCACCCCAAAGAAAAGAAATGTCTTAATTATACCATTACAATTTTTAAAAGAAATAATTGTTAGTTAATCTCTGTAGCATGTGTAAGTAACACAAACAAATTTTTTCCCATTAAAAAAATACTTTGGTGTGTAATCCGTTATATGTTATACAATGGAAACTCATAACAAAATACCATATATGCTTAGAATCCTAATTTAATTATGTAGACATGTAGAATTACTTGGCTTATTCTATTATTTAGTAATAATAAAAAAATACTTTATAAATTATTACTAATAATCAATTTATCTAAAAACAAAGCATAATTTTGATTACTGTCATTGATTTATATATATTTGTAATCAATTAGCTACTTTAAATTTAGTAATAAGTACATTTTTTTTTTCAAGCATTCTGAACCACCGCCCATAACCCCCCAAAACCTGAAAAAACCCGAAAAACCCTGATAAAACCCCAAAAACCCGGGTATTTAATAACCCTGGCTGGGAGTGGTTTTGGGGTGATCATGATCGGCTGAGATCTGCAAAATTTTTCCATCATAGGGAAAATGTACTAGGTAGTGTTTCTAATATGTACCTTAAAATCTTTTTTCAAGCTCCTTTCTAACTAAATATCAATAGTTTTCCGCAAATCTTGTGTACAGGCTTTGAAATCATTACATTTATTATGACTTATAAAAATTTCAAAGAGTGGAGACAGTTAGAATTATTTGCTTTTAAAAATTAAATGTCTACACTGTATTTAAAAAAAAAAATCTGTAAAGTTTGAAAACTTTTTCTAGAAAATTGAGATTTCTAGAACTTTTTATGTAACTATAACAGCAAAAATTCATGTAAGAGAATCGGTTACATGAATTTTTGCTGCTGCCACCATATGAAAATATTTAGGAATCTGTCTTCTAGAAAAAGTTTAGTAACTTTACAGTTTTTCTTTTATATTTATTTTTTATTTATTTATTTATTTATTTATTTCTACAGTGCGATGAGAAAAAAAATCTGCTCTCTTTAAAATTCTGAATTTGCCATTTTTTTTTTCGAAATATGGAAAAGTACATAAAGTATTTCAAAAAGCGTACATTTCACTTTAAAATGTCGCATTCGGTATAAATATTGCGGAACCTCCGATACGAAGTTCGTTAGCAAATAATTTTGTTTAAAAATATCAATTTTCTAAAAATCGGACTAAAGATAATAAATTAAAACAAATTTAAGATTAATATCATCACATCACTGGCGATGCCGGGCTGGTCAGCAGGTATCACACTGTAAAAAAAAATGTGTAAAGATACTATACTTTATCAAGGAAACTGGGATTCCAAGAACTTTTCCTGTAACGGTAACAACAAAAACTCAAGTTTTAGAATCGGTTACATGGATTTTTCCTGTTATCGTTACATGAAAAGTTCTTGGAATCCCAGTTTCCTAGAAAATGGTTAGTAACTTTACACATTTTTTTTTTTTTTTTTTACAGTGCATACCAATTAAAATCTATCGTGAAAGTGTACGGCAATATAATGCACTATTACTACACTGTAAAAAGTTACTAAGAGTTTTGTAGGAAACTGGGATTCCTAGAACTTTTTATGCAACGGTAACAGATACAGATTTACACTGAAAATAAAAAAAAATCTGTAAGGTTACTAAAAATGTTTTAGAAAACTGGGATATTCTTAGAATATTTTATGTAACTGCAACCCGGGTTACAGATAAAATTTTAGTAAGGTAACTGTAGTTTTAGTAGATTCTTTTGTAAGTTAGAGATTTCTGTAGTTTTACAAAAATTAGTTTTGTAGATTTACATCTTTTCTTGTACAGTGTACAGATAAAATGTTAGTAAGCATACACATTTCGGCAATTTTGCATTTGTAAGATTACATTTTTTTTTTCTTTTGCAATGCATTTCAACTTTTTATTTTCTAATAAATCACAAAAACATTTTTTTTTATGTTGTTGTTTATTAAGCCATAAAGTTACATTTACTTTTATTCTGATTCAACGATAATAAATGGCATTCTCCCCCCCTTGCCAGTCAATTATCAATCAAGTTGCCAATCAGTTGTGCTAGGTCGGGCAAATATTTTTCCAGGTCGGGCATTGCCCGACCTGGCCCCCACCTGGCTACGGCCCTGTTTTGGTGCCGATCGACCGTTTCATGGGATCGGAGATCGGTGTTTCGGTGTTAATATTTTTGGAATTTAATTCTTTATCATTAAGTTTAAATTTGATAAATTCTTAGTTAAAAAAAAAATATATATATGAAATTTTTTTTCATCCATGTGATTACCTCAAAAAAAAAAAATAATAATAAAAATAAAAAAAAAATAAAAATAAATAAATAAATAAATAAATAAAAATAAAAAAACAGTGTTCAATATTTTTATTGATTTATTTTCTCAGTGATTTACTTTTTCATTGATTTATTTCTTCATTGATTTATTTTCTTGATAATCTGTTTTATATTTATTTTTATGCATTCATGTTTTGTATTAGATGTGTATAGGGTTAAATTTTTTTCAGATATAATTTAGGGCTTAAAATTTTTTTGTGTATTCATATTGCATTTATATTATATATTTTACTTTGATTTCAATTTTACTTCATTATGGCGGGTAAACGTTCACTTTTTCACACACTAATGTCTGTTATTACGCCATTTCAAGGCGAGGAAAACGAAGATGTTAGAATTTTTTTGAAAAACATCACGGACATTTGCGAAATTCAAAATGTCAATTCGAAGAACAGGGTAACACTTCTAAGATTACTTTGCAAGGGCAAAGCATTAGATTTTTTATCGAATGATAAAACGGTTTCAGATGAATCTGATTTTGAGAAAGTGTCAAAATTATTGATCAAAAAATTTGAAAAAAAAATTAACTTCCATGAATCTTCCGCTTTTTTTGCCAAACTAACCCATAAACCAAATCAAAGGGTGAAAAATTTTGCTGAGGAAATAACCACAATAGTTAACAACATGCCACCAGACGCAAAAGGAAACGTAGAATTAGAACAATTCAAATCCCACTTAATGCTTTCCAAATTTATCGAAAATATACGTTCTGACATTAAAGTGGAGTTACTCAAATTTGGTTAAAAAAATTTTGATGAGTTAGTAGATAAAGCAGTCCACATAGAAAATGCATTGAATCAAAAAGAATTTGAGTTTAACAACATATGTGCTGTACCCTCAACTAGCAATGACTCTTCACTTTTCAATTCTATATTAGAACAGCAAAATACCCAGTCCAAGCAAATTGAAGAATTAACCCTCACTATAAAAAAACTAAAACAAGAAAAGTTAGCATGCCAAATATGTGGGAAAAACCATTCTGCCAAAGATTGTTGGCATTTTCTTGGTGCTCAGAACAATTTTCCACCCCCTAACTTGTATTCGAATCCCCCCCAATCAGCAAGATGATGTAAATAGAGGTAGAGGTAGGGGCTTTCAGAATTTTAGAGGCTTTCAAAACTCTAGGGGTTTTAACAGAGGTAGAGGCAGAAATTTTTATAGACCTTACAATCGTTCAAGGAATTTAAACTTCTAGAAGGTTCGGATATTTTTGATGTTGTACGTAGCTCCCCCCCTTTTCAATCCAGAACCCTTGATTTTTCTTTTTTTAATGATATTGGGGATTTTAACATTAGTCATAACGATACAGTGTCTTATAAAAACTTGATGAGTTGTACCATAAACAATGCAGAATTACCTATAGTTAAACTTAATTTTGGTAAACATTCCTTTGATGCTCTCCTTGATTCCGGTGCTAATTTATCTCTAATTCAACCTCAAACAATCAAATATTAAAGCAATATACTAAACTTAATTTTCTTTCTAGAGCTGTTAAAATTAAAACTATCAACAATTCATCCATTCCTTTTTTTTCAACGGTACAACTCAAATTCAAAATTCTAAACACCTGGTTTACTAATGTTTTTTTTTTATCACAAGTGAGAATTGGCAATCTAATTATCAAATTTTCCTAGGCTATGACTTTTTGAATCGTAACAAACCGCTTTTGGATTCTGCGAATCAACAGCTAGTCATGAATAATTTAACTTTCCCCTTCAACAATAAAATTCCAGATTCTTTGCTTACTCCAAATAAAAACTCTAATACTGATAAACTTAATTCTAGTACTTCTAATTTTGATAATTCCAATGTAAATAATTTTGATAATTCTGATTTTGAAAATGTAAACATAGATAAGGATAATATATGCAATGATAATACTCCTACTGATGATTTGCACGGTCCTGAAACAGATAATTTGATTAATGATAATAATTCACAACTTTTAAATGACATTGTTTCGGTTGCAGAAGATTTTCATTCTATTTTCAATAATTTTGTAAAACCTGCTAATCAAGTCACTTTAAGACCCAATCAAGGCAAAATAATCAAACTTAAACCAGTGCATAAAATTAATAACTCACTAAATTATTTATTTTGTCCCAACAATAAAAATTCAGCTTTAAAATTAGAATATAGCCTCCATAAACCAAATAAACAAAATGTAATCTTAATGTATGTTCACAATAATAGTGATAAAAGTATAATTCTTAGAAAAAAAACTAAACTAGGCCTCATTAAACCTATTTCTGATGAACAATTTTCTTCTAATAACTGCAATGAAATCTACCAAGTTAATTCTCTCATATCTCAAGAAATGTTGGAACTTAGGAAAAATGAATTAAAACCGAATCAATTTCATTTAGATCACTTACCTGATACTGATAAAAAACGTCTTCTTAGCTTTTTGTTGGATAACTCTGCTGTTTTTTCTTCGTCTTATGACACTTTAGGATGTACAGATAAAGTCGTCCCTGAATTTAACCCTCCAAGCGTCTAGCAAATGGGTAAAATTGTAATGTTGTTTTCTCTGCATTTTGTTTTAAATGCTAATAAAATATGATTAATTCAATATTACATAAAAAATCTTATTTAGGAATATAAAAGTAATCCTTGAGAGTCTTAATCATTCTTCAATGCTTTGAAAATTCATTAAATTTATAGAATTATAATATCTTGAATATTGCTTATATTGCAGTGAAACCTGGAGCTTAGTGTACGGAATATTACGGGACAAACGCTTAGAGGATTAAACTCCTCCATGAATTTGCTTTACAAACCAAACCCTATCCGATTCCTAAAATTGCTCAAGAATTTGCTCGTAAAGAAATTAATGATCTTTTAAAAGCTGGCATTATACAAAACTCTTCTTCTAATTATTTTTTTCCTGTATTATTTGTACAAAAAAAAAAAAAAAAAAAAAAAAAAAAAAAAATCCCTGCCTAATGATGATCCAAAAAAATTAAAGTTTATAATGGTTATAGATTATCGTTTGTTAAATGCAATTACAGAACCTTTCAAAATTTCTTTACCTAGAATTAATGACGTTATTCAAAATATTTCAGGCAAAAAGTTTTATACAGTTTTAGATCTAAAGTCTGCCTTTTTTCAAATTCTTTTGCAAGAGAAGGATAGACATAAGTTGGCATTTACTACTGATTATGGGAATTTTGAACCAACTAGATTGGCGTTTGGTTTAGTCAATAGTACCTCATATTTTCATACTTTAATTAATAATTGTTTGGACCCATTAAGAGGCAAAAATGTGCAATATTTTCTGGACGATATAATTGTAGCTGTAAATTCAATAGATGAAATGTTAGAATGGCTTCAAAAGGTTTTTGACAGACTTAAAAGCTTTAATTTAACTTTAGATCCAGCTAAAATGCAAATTTGTCAGGAAGTTATTACTTATTTAGGTTTTAATTTACACCAAAATGGTCATTCTCCAGCTCCAGATAACATAAACAAAATAAATAAATTTCCAGTACCTACTAATGTAAAAGAAGTTCAAAGTTTTCTAGGAATGATAAATTATTTCAGACTTTTAATTTTGCCCATATTGTCCAGCCAATTGTTAATTTAACTAGAAAAGATGTAAAATTTGTTTGGAGTAAAGAATGTCAGGAATCATTTTTAAAAATCCAAAATATTCTTCTCAACAATTTAACGGTCAAGAATTTTGATGAAAATAAGGAAGTTTTTTTAGTTACTGATGCTTCTAAACATGCAATTTGAGGGATTCTTTTACAAAAAGACAACGATAAATTTTATCCTGTTGAGTTCTATTCAAAAAAATTAAATAAAGGTCCATGTCAGCAAACTCATTAGAACAGGACAAAAATAATGTTTTGGCTTTTTATATGGTTTTATCCTTTGTTTACCCTTTTTACAATTGTTAAATTTTAACCCTGTTTTTAAATTTTTTATCTGTTTCTCCATTTTAAATTTTAATAATTCATCTTGATGAGATTCATTCTATTTTAAATATTGTGACAACTTATCACTTTTCATGCTTGGTTGATAAACAAATCAGGGACTTGCCAACCCGGATTTGTTCGGGATATGTTTGGTTGGCTGCCATATTATCCTAAATGATAACGAAGCATATTACATATTTATTTTAATGGTTTTAATAGTCAATAGATCTGTTAAACATTGAATGGGAACTTTTGATTAATTTTTTTCAAATTCGGTTGTCACTAATTATAATATACTTAAATAAAATACATACTTCTTACTGAGAAAATACTCTCAAATTAGTTTGAAGATAAACTTTATTAAAATTCTTCCGCGTGCAAGCGGTGTCGTTCAGTTGTGTACTTGCTTACATGCTGAGTTGAGTTGTACAGTTACTTACTTGAAGAGTTGAGTTAGATATTTATTTATACAGTTAACAGTTAGTAATAATTAATTAATGTTTTAAATAAAAGCAATGATATAATATGAAAATTAATAATATAGGATATTACAATACCTCCTTTTTTAAAAAGCAATTAAAGTCACTATTGTAAAATTAAATGTCATTAAAGATCAAGTCTATTTGTTTTTTTTCTAATTCGAGTAGGATAACGTCTCGTTTGGACATCTGCAACAGGTTGATTGTCAGTTAGGTTTTGTGTGGGAAGATTTTCAGATGGTGGAACTTCAGAAGCAGAAGCACTGTTATCATCATTCACTTCTGTACCTGGATTGGTGATGGGTGTTGGTAGATTGTCACTTTGAGATGGCACATGAAAATCATCAGGAATAAACATATCTTGATGTTCAGGAATTAACATGCTAGCAGGACGGATCTGGTCCATGTGTGCAAGGTATTTTTTGTTTTTTATTTCCACCATCCAAGTCTTGGAACCTTTCGGCATAATTAATTTGCCTCTTATCCACGTGTTCAATAGATCTCTGTGTGATTTTATCCAAACGTCTTGACCACAGGATAAACTCTTGTTGCTAGCATGAGATCTGTCAAAATAATGTTTTTGGCATCTTTGTTTTTTTTTCGACATGCCTTGCTGTTGATGGATGCAGTAAATCCAAAACTGTTCTAATTGGACGTCCAAGGAATAGCTCTGCTGGAGATAAGCCAGTGGTGGAATGAGGTGAAGATCTGTAGCTGAGCAAAAATCTGTTCACCTTGGCAGTTACTGTGCTATTATCAGTAGAGTCCAACTTCATCTTACTAAGCGAATGCTTAAAAGTTTGTATAGTGCGTTCAGCCTGACCGTTTGACTGGGGATGATATGTTGGAACAAGAGTCTGTAGGACACCCAAAGACTTTAAAAATACTTTGAACTCTTCGGAGATGAACTGTGGTCCATTGTCAGAAACCACCTCCAGCGGTAATCCATATCTTGCAAACAGTTGTTGCAAAACAGCATTTGTACTTGCTGCAGAAGTCGAAGACATCTTAGCTAGTTCTAGCCATTTCGAATAACTGTCTACAACTATCAAGTAATCAATTTGATCCTTTTTGGCAAAATCTAAGTGAATGCGATCCCATGGTGCCTTGGGCCATACCCATGATTGCATTGGGGTGATTGGAGGAGATCTGGCTGCAAGTTGACAAGCTTTGCAATTAGCAGATATGTTTTCAATGTCCTGGTCTAAATTTGGCCACCAGAAATAACTTCTCGCAACTGCTTTCATCTTTACAATTCCTGGATGTGTATCATGAAGCAATTCGAGCAAATGTTTCCTATATACATCTGGAATTACCACTCTCATGCCCCATAACAGACAATTTCTGTCAACAGATAATTCTTCTTTTCTGTTGAAGAAAGGTTTAAAATCAGGATTTTCATTTTTGCACGGAAAGCCATAATGAACATATTTAATTATTGTTCCCAAAATTTTGTCAGTTCTAGAAGCACTTGCTATGTCATCTGAAGTTAAAGGCAAGTCTGACAGGTGGGAAATCTTGTAGATATCTGAAGAATACAAGTTTCTATCTACATTTTCGTTTGGCAATCTGGAAAGAGAATCAGCATTTTGGTGTGCAGAACCTTTTTTGTATTTAATGGTGTAATTATGCGAAGATAAGAGCAATGCCCATCTCTGTAGGCGAGCTGCAGCCATGGTTGGTATTGCCTTACTAGGAGAAAAGATGGTAACTAAAGGTTGATGATCAGTATAAAGCACAAAATGTCTTCCAAACAGATACTGGTGAAACTTTTTGCATGCAAAAATTATTGCAAGGGCTTCTTTTTCAGTTTGGGAATAGTTGATTTCAGCCTCTGATAATGTACGAGATGCATATGCAACAGGTTTTTCTTCACCGTTTACAATGTGTGATAAAAAAGCACCTAAACCAACAGGCGAAGCATCACAGGATACTTGTAAGGGAAGCTTTTCATTGTAATGAGCCAAGACTGCATCAGATGTTAACAGTTCTTTACACTTTTCGAATATACTCTTGCATTCTTCTGACCAATTCCAGGGTACATTTTTGTGTAGAAGATTGTATAAAGGAGACAATAAGGTAGATGAATTTTTTTATAAATTTGGAGTAATAGTTCAGCAAACCTAGAAATGATTTAAGCTGAGTCACATTTTCTGGAGCTTTGATTTTTCTAATTGCTTCTAGTTTCACTTGTATGGGGTGAATACCGCTTTCATCAATTACATGCCCCAGAAATTCAACACTGTTTACAAAAAATTGACACTTGTCAGCATTTAATTTTGCATTATATTTTTGTAAACGTGACATTACAGTTTCTAATGTGGCAAAATGTTCAGCTTCGGAAGCTGATGAGATGAGAATGTCATCTTGGAAGCAGATAACTCCAGAAATACCTTGTAATATTTGTTCAATGATTGACTGAAAAATAGCAGCAGCTGCAGATATGCCATACATCAATCTGCTAGGACAAAGTAAACCCATTAACGTATTAAGGGTTAACAGCTCTTGAGAATCAGCATCCAATTCGATTTGTTGGTATGCTTGTGACATATCAAGTTTACTAAAATATTTGCCTCCTCTCAAAGTAGCAAAAAGATCTTGCTGAGTAGGAAGCGGATATTGATTAGGGTCAAGGTGCTTATTTACTGTTACCTTGAAATCACTACATAATCTCACAGCGTTATTTTTCTTTGGCACGACAACAACAGGTGTTGCCCATTTAGAATGCTCTACAAATTGCCATATATTATTATCAACTAATTTTTTAATTTCATCAGAAACAGCATTTTTTAAGGCATACGGAACAGGTCTAGCTTTGCAAAACACTGGTTGACAATTTTCTTTCATTTTGAGAACTGCTTTAAAATGTTTAATTGGTTGATTACTTACCTTGAAAACATCTGCATACTTTTTCTTAAGTGCTTCAACACTGTTTACATCCTGTGAGGATACTGAAAATATTTCATTCCAATTTAATTTGAGCACAGACAACCAATTTTTCCCAAAAAGAGCAGGTCGATCGCCTTTCACAATAATCAATGGTAAAGTATGATGTTGATTGTTACACTTTACTTTAACAAGAACTTCACCAACAATCGGAATTTCTTTTTCATTATAATCCCTCAATCTAGTTAACGATGGCACAATTTTAGTTTTCGGTAAATTGTTTCGAATCCAGATTTCTGACACAATAGAAACATCAGCAGCAGTGTCAAGTTCCATATCCAATTGTTTACCATTTGCCATTACTGAAACAAGGTATTTTTTCTTATTTGTAATTTGATTGATGGATTGTACTGCATACAGGGTAGCTTCTGTTTCAGATTCAACAAGTTCAACTTTTTTAGTAGAAGAATTCTTGTTCTTACTCATGCATACAGGGGATATATGACCGTTTTTTCCGCATGAATGACAGTTGGCACTTTTATATTTGCACTTAGCAGGATCGTGAGCAGCACCACATCGAAAACACTTAGAAAACTTCTTACTCGAAGTTGCCGAATTATTAAATGCCTGAAAATTTTTCTTCTTGTTACTGGAACTTTGACGAACCTTGTTTATTACAGGTGTTAGAGTTCCTTTCATGTTTGCTGCATCATTTTCAGCAATTTCAATAGCAACAGCTGTGTTAATAGCGTCAATTAGTTTTAGATCCTTCTTCGCTAAAAGCCTTTTCTGAATGTTTTCATTAGATAAGCCACAAACAAAACGATCACGAAGAGCTTCATCAAGGAAAGCTCCAAAGTCACATGTTGACGCTAATCGTCTTAGTTCAACCAAATATTGTGAAACAGTTTCACCAGCTGCTTGATTTCGTCGATGGAAGCGGAATCTTTCGGCTATGATGATTGGAGCAGGTTTAAAATGTTGTTGCAATATCGTCTTCAATTCTTCATACGTGCACTCACTAGGTTTTTTCGGCAGAAGTAAATTTCGAAGTAATTTATAAGTGTTGGATCCAATTGCCGATATGAAAACAGATACTTTTTTTGTTTCTTCGACATCATTCGCAAGAAAAAAATGTTCAAGCTGTTCAACGTATAAGTTGAAATCATCTAACTCGATGTCAAATGAGTGTAATGTGCCGATTAGGCCTAACTTACTCATGGTGGAATAGAGTAGAAAATAGCAATTACTGCGATTTAAAGATTTAAAAAAGTTCGTGGGAACGGACTCGTCGCCAATATAATATACTTAAATAAAATACATACTTCTTACTGAGAAAATACTCTCAAATTAGTTTGAAGATAAACTTTATTAAAATTCTTCCGCGTGCAAGCGGCGTCGTTCAGTTGTGTACTTGCTTACATGCTGAGTTGAGTTGTACAGTTACTTACTTGAAGAGTTGAGTTAGATATTTATTTATACAGTTAACAGTTAGTAATAATTAATTAATGTTTTAAATAAAAGCAATGATATAATATGAAAATTAATAATATAGGATATTACACTAATTAATTTTACAAATATTATTAAAAAAAATGAAGAGCACAACCCTATCTTATGAAAGCCTAACTATTTTTATGTTGAACGTTATTGGAAGTGAGGCTATTTTATATTAGGATCCTAATTAATTATTTAAAGTAACTTATATTTTATAGAGACAAAAAATATAAAATAAATTAAAAAAATATATAAAAAAATATATCATAATAAATGAAATTTTAATATTTTCATAATCTCTAAAATGCGCATGCCTTTTATGGTTTTAGTAGAGAATTTTTTTTTTTTATTTATTTTTTTTTTTTTTAGAAGTTAAAGCAAGAGTTTCCTCTAGGCTTTTCTTAAAAATTTTCAATTTTGGGAAAATTTTGGTTTATCACACAAAGAGGGTCAACTCGGCCTAGCTTGGGGTTTTGCATAATTCACAAATTTTGCCCTTCCGACATTCCCTCATGGTGTAATCCATGTATAGTTTCTAAAATTTTGAAAATTTATGTAAATGAGTGTCTATGATTTCCTCATGTGGATATCAGTTAGATTTATTGCTTCAAATCTAGGACACATTAAAATTTTTTTTTGATGATTTGTCATATAAATGAAAATTTTTGATTGATCATTTACAAATTTATTAAAGCAATTTTATTTTGTCTCATCATCATATCTTCCAATCGTCAGTATTGTCCTGTGAAACTACATTGACTTTTGGTCAATTTACTTGCTGTAAGTAGAAATTTCTTTTGATTGGAAATGCCATATGTAACATTGTTGTTTGAGTTTTTGTATTCTAGTGCTGCATCAGAATTTTACGCATATTTTTTTTTAATGTAAAGGTATTCACATGGATATACTTCTTTCTTTTTTTTTTTTTTTTCGTCTTCACTCACCCTTGGTTGTATTGAATAATGTTTGTATATATATATATTTGTATTCTAGTTCAACATATTTTAACATGTTTTGTTTATCATATACCTTTTAAATATAAAATTTTTTTATTGGGCTGTGTGGTCAAAGTGGTAGTCTTACACACAGTCCAATCGTTTATTCAAAACGTTTAATTTTTTCTGTGCATATGTTTTATGCATTTGAGATCCCAGGATCTCATTCTATTTTTTTATTGTTTCTTTTTTTGTTAGAGGCTGGATGTAATGCTAGGATGTGGGGATGATTTTCAGATTATTTTTTATTCTAAAAAAATTCAGATCATTAATTTAAGAAAAATTAATTAATTAATAGTCATTTCAAAAAAAATAATTTTAATTTTCCATAATTTCATTAATATATCCTATCAATCCAGTATTTTCATTTTATACATCGCAGCTTCCCTATTTGACATAATAGCAATATACAAAATAATATTTTTCTAAATTATTTTATTATTAATTATTCATTCTTAAAATTATATTAATCAGTCTTAATTTTAAATGTAGATCATTTTCAGGTAATCGCCCGATCTTTTAAGCATATAATTCGCAATTAAATGTAGATCATTTTCAGGTAATCGCCCGGTCTTCTAAGGATATAATTCGCAATTTATGCTTTTTCAAAAATGAAGCTTTATCTCCGTATTTTTTATATGACAATCGCTAACTTTTCATTTTTGAGCATCGCCATTTTCTTTCCCGGTACCTCCTAGAAGCTGGACATGAGTCATCAGGGCTCGGAATGTTCCACGACATTCTGGAAGCTTCGTTTGGGTACAAATTTACCGCCGAAATCTCCGCGTCCGTCCCTTGATGACGCATGTTTTTTCTCGATCATTCCGAGCGTCGGGTGATGCGAGATTCTGATTGGCTGAGCGCACGCGCGCTGCCGTGAGGGGGACGGCGTTATTCTGATTTATTTTACACTTTTAGAGAGACCAGCGTAGGAGATAGACGTGCGTGGCCCGGCGCGGCCCTCTCGTGGGTTTACCGTCGGGAGAAAAGAGTCTCTTTTTTAAGATTATGCTACAAGAAAATTGTTCTAACAACCGCTTTGCCAATATTTGTTTTTAGAAAAATCTTTTTTTTAATGTTCGTCCAGACTATCTCAGCAATCTACCCTTATAATCAATGTATTTAAATTTGCTTCCCCGTCAAACAGCTGTGACATGAAGGCACTGTAGCTTCGCAACACAGAAAAAAGTTTTTAGTCCCAGACCATCAGCAATGAACTTCATCCTTGTGCTTATCGACAACATTTCGTCTCTGTAGCTGCCTGAGCAACGATACACCAATCCTGAATTCTGTCTGCGGCTGCAAATTAGCTCCATCGGTGATGTTGTGGACTCCAAGATCCCTCAGCAAGTTTAAAATTCCACAGATTTGAACTTTTTACGTACCATCAGCAATGAACTTCATCCTTGTGCTCATCGACAACATTTCGTCTCTGTAGCTGCCTGAGCAACGATACACCAATCCTGAATTCTGTCTGCGGCTGTAAATTAGCTCCATCGGTGATGTTGTGGACTCCAAGGTTCCCCAGCAAGTTTAAAATTCCACAGATTTGAACTTTTTACGTACCATCAGCAATGAACTTCATCCTTGTGCTCATCGACAACATTTCGTCTCTGTAGCTGCCTGAGCAACGATACACCAATCCTGAATTCTGTCTGCGGCTGTAAATTAGCTCCATCGGTGATGTTGTGGACTCCAAGGTCCCCCAGCAAGTTTAAAATTCCACAGATTTGAACTTTTTACGTTTAAGAACTTTGAGAGATACATCATAAAAAAAAAAGAGTAGAGACTGTGAACTTATATTTCTGTAGTATGATCATTTCATCTGTTTTCATATTTAATATATTCTGCTAATGATGGTGGCCACCTAATCAAGTATGTTTACTATTTTCAAAAATAAAGTTCACTTGTGCGCATATTAAAGCTCTGTGTGATTCATCCACGGGTGAGTTCTTTTTCATTTTTATTCCTTTTTAGGAGAAGAAGTATTTTAGAATTTATTATAATTTAAAGTAAATTTTTATGATAAGATTTTTTCCTTTTCACTTTTCCCAAGTGAATGTTTAACAACGCAATGTCACGCTTTCGTTCACGCGCTGCTGGTTGTATTTGAGGAGTTGTATTCCGGTAATATTATTGTTTTGGGCCAACTTGTTCGTTCCCACAAGTTTTGGCTGCTAAATATTACTGGGATAGCAAATCCCCAAATACAACTTATAGCATTTATTACAAAATATAATTATCTTTAAATGTTTAATAATTATATTAACAATTTATTATAATATATTTTCATATGATTTTATGTTTATGGAAACATTTTAACCAATTATTTTAAAAAAGGAAACAACGCAGATTAAAATGCAATTAAAATCACTACCTTTGACTACCTAATCCAAATTATTAATAATCAAGTTTTTTATGTCAACAAAATAAATAATGGATGTATTAGACTTTATTAAGTTAATAAAGCATTAATGTTTTATAGCATGTTTTTGAGAAGGTAATTAAAATCCTTCTCAGAATAATAATAATAATAATAATAATAAATGCAACCATGAAAAATAATATTTTTCCACACCTTTTTTCCATCGAATTCATTAGTTCTAATTCTTTTTGCCGCACAAACTAAATCCGATAATAATTAAAGTAACAAAGACCAAATCATTTTAACAGTCAAAGCTACCTTAATTTTCTCGGGCTTTTGTTTTGCCGCTTCGAAGAGTTGTAGTGGACATTCTTGTTTAAATTGTAAATCCGTGTCAATACGCATCTGCTCACAAGTCACATCTGCCATAAATTCCAGTCAACTAACTTCTCGCGTCTTCTATCATCAATTTAAAATATTTTTGTTTCCGTTTATTTATTCTTTCGCTTGCAGACTATATACTCTAGCGAGAGTCCTAACTATCGTGCAAGGCACTCTCGTTACCAGGGTTTGTCAACATCAGAGATATTTTATTTTCCCAGTTCCCAGTGTGCCTTGCGCTAGTCAGCTGTTGTTGTGATAGTAAACAGAAGTGTGGGGTAAAATTTCTTAAAAGGTGTTAAAAAATAATAAAGTATCAAAATTACATGTTAAAAAAATGTTTAACAAAATAAACAAATAAATAAACAAACGAAAAAAAATATTTCTCGCATGTGACATTCCTGTTACGTCATTTCTCATATGGTTTTATTTTTCTTAACCGGAGCTGTTTAATTTCTGGTTACGAGAGTAGCCTGTACGGACTCCCGCTAGAGTCTTGTCTTGCAGACGATTTTAACTTTCCATGCGCATGACCGTTTTGTTTTTTCTTTTCTTTTGCAATATTTTGGAGTTTATATACGCAATAATTTTATGAGAGTGATTCTGATCAATTTTTTTTTATTTGAAAAATTTTTTAATGTTTTTTTATTTTTATTAGTTTCAAAACACTTTAAGCTAAAATGAATTGTAAAATCATTTTTTTCTTTTTTTGTAAATAATAGTTAATAATAATTACAATTAAAGTTTATTAGATAAAATTTTGTTTAAGTTTTTAAAGATTTAAAATAATAGATTTAACGCTAATAATAAAAAAACTTGTTTTAAAATAAAGTTTGTATCACATGTGAACATACATAGTATCTTCTTAATACAAAAAAGGGGGGGGGATTATAGAGGATAAAAGTTTTTTATTTGTGTCTTTCGATTCGATTTCGGCCTAAAAATCTTTTTTCAGTCTATCCTAATTAATAATTAGGTGTAATACATCCATTTTTTAATACAAATATTTTTCTATATTTACGCACACATTTTCACTGTCAAGGATAACAAATTACTCATTTGATTTGAAATGTTAGATACACATCCATACATTAATGTTTAAAATTATTAAAATGTTTTGAAATGATAAAAACGTTATGTAATGTATAACTGCATATTTTAATGGCATTTCATAGCCCGATTTTTACAAGATTTGTGACAAGAAAAACAAGTTTTGCATATTTGGTACGGAAAATGGATAATTGCCCTTGCGTAAGTGATTCTTTGTAGTTTTGTTATTACAGGAAAAAAATTAATCATTTTCCAAAATGTCGAAAAATAAATTACTAAATATTAAATAAAAAAATTTGTAAGATTATCAAACTCATTCAAGCTCGAAATACATTTACACGATTCATTTAAATTACAGTTCAAATTATTTCTCTCTTTATATGTGGAAATTTTTTAAGATTATTGAGATTTTTTAAGTTCATGTTTTTGTTACACTTCAGCTTTACAATATGGTGTTTTTTTGTCACAAATGTGACATGACGTGCATTACATGCAGTGACATAGTAATGATGTCACAATATATTTTTTAATTGTCAAAAGAGTGTAATTTTACAATAAATAACAGAATTTGGAAGTTTTCTAAGAAGGTCACCACTCATTCACAATGTGACGTCACTGAGTGGTGGCCTTTTGGTACAGTGACGTCACAAAAACTTTTTCAATTGACAGAAAAATATTTTTTCCATTAAATAACATATTTTGAAGAATTTTTGCATATATTTTTTAATTTTCTAAGAAGGTCACATTTCAGTCACAATGTGACGTCACTGAGGAGTGGCATTTTGGTCACAGATGTGACATCACATTTCAGTCACAATGTGACGTCACTGAGGGGTGGCATTTTGGTCACAGATGTGACGTGACCACGGTGACTCACAGTGACGTCACTGTGACCATGCATGCTATGTGGGACGCGTATTAGTTAAAAAATATATAGGAAAAATAATTTTTCCATATCTATGGTAATGCAGCATTTGCCTATAACATTCATTAAAATTTTGAGGGAAATTTTCATTCGGATTGAGGAAAATGTTGGGGGTAGAAACATTTTCTGTACCTTTGCTTAAATCTTATTTCCACCCGATGACGAATTCAAGCGTTTGAAATGCACGGCGTGACGTCACAAGGTTTCGACAGTCTGTGGACTCGACTCATTTGAAAATGAGAATCTGGCTAAAAATGATTTGAAACATTTTATGCTTTCATGAGAATTAGAATTGAATTATTTAAATTTAAACTGCATATTTTAAAATAAGATAAAAAGACAAATAAATATTTGAACAATGAATAATTTGTGCTACAAGTGATCTGGATAAAGTGGTGTGATTTAAAAACGATGTTTCATCGTAGGGGACACTCGACTATGAAAGCAAAGTTTAAATCAACATCAGTCCTTGTATAAGATCATTCCTGTGTCTGTCTGTACGTCTGTGTCACAGTCATTTTACTCGTAAACTGTGGAACGTGGAAAGTTCAAATAGGCTGAAGAAATAAAACAAAGAAGAAATAAAAAGAAGGCTATTGACCCATATATTTACATATTAACCAATTACATATTTAGAAAATATGCAGGACTAATCAAGTTACTTGAAAAAAAAAAAAAACTTTTATTCCTTATATTGCGTTAAAGTTTTTGTAACGCCGAATTAAGAAATACATTTCTTTTTATTTTAGGTATTATGTTTTCAGGTATATCCTGCAAAATGTAATTCGCAAAAAAAAGTAAAGAAAGCCCTCAGCTTTATTGCCGAATCTACTTAATTTAAAATTATAAAAAAAAATAGGGTAGTAGATGTTAATATAAGCCTTGCAGGTAAACTATAACGATTACCTAAGAAAAATTCATTTTTCCTTTACACATAAATTTCGATTTGCGGGCATTCAGCAAAATTGTTTTGGAGCGCTGTAGAAATAAGGTTGAAGCTCTTAGCAGAACTGCAGCAACTCTGTTTGGTGTCTAGTGCAATAAACCTCCTTAGTTCCAAGTTCCAGTGCATAATTGATGATATGTGGAATAAAATTGGTTACCCATTACAATTTCTGAAAAAAATAATCAGAAAAATCTTTACTTATGGATACCAGTTATAGAAACCAATGGACTGGATATAATGTCTACTAATTATTTTTATGTATAAATTATGTATCCGAAGTCTCCTGCATTTAAAAAATGGAACCAACTTTGAATTTTCATACAGTAAAAACCATTTTGATATCTCATTTGTGTTCCTTGGATCCGGGTCAATCCATTTCAAGTGGTCCAGAAAATATAAAAATGGTCGCTCGACCATTTTTAAAAAATCTGAAATTTTTTGTACAACAATCCTAACATGATGGAAGTTCAAAATGACCGGTATTTTAATTTTACTATTTTTTGTTTGTGCATGGCGGCCATCTTTGTTTCAACGTGTTCAGCGATTTTCTCAGATACTAGGATACACAAAATTGTAAATATCTCGTCTTTTATTTTCCCAATTGAAATGGGGTTTGCAGCATTTTATTCAGAATAAAATGGGCTAAATGTACGGTCGTAGAATAATTTTGAAAAAAAAAATTTACAGGTGAAATTTTAGCACAAAATTTAAGATTTTTTCCAAAATCTATCCGTTTGCAAGAGGAAATTTATCATGTAAGAAAAACTGTCAACCTTACACAATTTTTTCTACAAATAGATCAACAGTGCGTGTACTCACACATCAAGTCCTAGATCTGGGAGTTGATTTCTCTTTGCGAAAAAAATTCCGAAATTCGTCAAAAATTTCAAAAATCGCACTTTTTAGGCTTTGATATCGCTGGGGCACGAGATAAAAATCGGAAATCCAGGCCTTTGATAGTATTGTCCAGTAGTGTTATGTGCAAAAAATTTCAAGAAGGAGATTTGACTACAAGCTTAGATATGACCTGGATAATATGTGAAAACAATACTGCCAAACTATTGTAACCTACTATATAATTGCTCAACAAGACTGTCGACCTTACACAGTTTTTTCTAGAACTGGGTCAAAAGTGCATGTACTCATACACAAAGTCTCAGATCTGGGAGTTGATTTCTCTTTGCAAAAAAAAAAAAAAAAAAAAAAAAAAAAAAAAAAAAAAAAAAAAATCCGAAATTCGTCGAAAATTTAAAAAAATCGCACTTTTAGGCTTTGATATCTCTGGTGGAACACGAGATAAAAATCTGAAATTCTGGCCTTTAACAGTATTGTGTAGTAGTGTTATGCACAAAAAGTTTCAAAAAGGAGATTTGACTATAAGCTGAGATACGATGATTAAAAAAGTGTTAAGAAATGCTATTATAGAACATTAGGAGAAATGAGATTAGCCTCTTTTATTACAATATTTACACACAAAATATCGTTTGTTGAAAACAGTTAAATAATAAACATTTAATTTACAAAGATACTATATATGCTCAACAAAGAGCTTACCACTATTTACGAGAGATGTTATGAGCTCGACCAGTTACTGTTGTCAGTCCATTAGGCTGTTCTTTTCTCAAAATTTTATTTGAAGCCACCCAAGTCTTGTCATCCCTTGTTAACTTGAATGAAATTCTCTAGGTTTAATAATTGAAACTTTGTCAACTCGATCAGTCGCAACCCATTGTCTGTAATTTACTTTTCTGAAATGTGTTCCGAGTAAAATTGTTGCAATAGCATTTCTAGTAGGTTTGTTCATCTGGACAAATAGTGTATTGGCTTAGCATACATTCTGAATTGTTTAAATCACACAGAAGCATTTGAAGAAGATATTTGTAATTAACATTTAACTTTGTACCATATATACTTAATTTAAAATTTTGGAGATATGAACAATTATATAGTAGGTTACAATAGTTTGGCAGTATTGTGTTCACATGTTGTCCATGTCATATCTCAGCTTGTAGTCAAATCTCCTTCTTGAAATTTTTTGTACATAACACTACTACAAAATACTATCATAGGCCAGAATTTCAAATTTTTATCTTATGCTCCACCACACTGTAAAAAAAAATCTGGAAACCTACAAAACTAGTTTTTGTAAAGCTCCAGTAATCTGCATGTTTACTAAAATTTAATCTGTAACTGGGTATAATATTTACCACTCGCATAGTACAAATACATTAAATATCTTAGTTTCACCTGTTAGCCAATCAGAAAGGGCTTTAGTGGTGACGTAATGACTATTGACGCAACCACAAAGGCGTGAAATGCATCCATTTTGAATCCGGAAACTGATAAAAATTTCCAGTTACTGAGTAAGTAAATTTTTATCCTTTATGAGTTGAATTATATTTCCATTCTTCTTGATTAATAAGTAAAAATCAAAGACCCAAAAAGGACTATTTGATTTTTAGTTATTAGCAAGCTAATATTCCTATTATTTTCTGTTAATTACATATTTATATTTTGGTCAAATAACTATTCTTTACGTCGGAATTTATTAAAAGTACGAAATTTCAATTGTTTTATGTAATGAATTAAATTTGCCTGCTCTTTTTTCTGAAATTTCACTTTACTTTTTTGCCCTCATTTCCACAATACTAAAATTTAAAGTGTTTAAAACTTTCTTTAAAAAAAATTGTTGCTATTTGTTTCTTAGTGAATAAAATGCATTAACCATTCATTACATCACATTCATTTCATTATAACTTGATATGAATTTCACCCTTAAAATTTTGCTTCCGAATTTTCTTCACACAGTAACAGTACTCAAAATTTAAAAACTCTTTAAAACTGCCTTATTGAAATAACATAAAATAAAATACAATCTGTGCTCTATGCGTTATTTTATTGTCATAATAAATTATCAAGACTTTTCTTCCAATCCAAAAATGTCATTTTCTTGTTCCTCCCCCACCTCTTTTTCAACTTAAAGAACACATAGTAAGTCTTTAAAACTCTATCTTGCCCAGTGGTAGAGGAGGGGGGAAAAGCCGAACTCTGAATTAGTTAGAGAAAGCTGGAAATTATTTAAATTCATTAGTTTAGGTCTAGGGGGGGGGGATGAATGTATTAAGTTTTCCCACTCTTGTACCTAACAAGTAAATATGTACAAATGCGTTATGCATATGTACATGCGTTAAAAAATATGTACAAATTTATAATTGAAACACGTTTTTATTAATTACAATAAAAATAAACTATAAAAACTAAACTCATCAAAAACATTGTCAATGCAAATGTTGTAGAACTTAAAATTCTGAATAAATTGATAACCAATATTTAACATTTTTGTTGAATTTTCACAATTTTACTTCAAAGTATTGCCTAAATCGCTAAACAAGAGCTTGACCTGTTAACAAACGAGGTTATCAGTTTACAGTGCTTGTTATTATTATGTACATGTAATTTTTAGTTATTTGTACATTATTTAGGATGGATATTTTGAGAACTGTGGCATAACCTCTTGATTGCGGGTTTAGCCCAGTGGTGGGGTAGGAAAGACAGGCTGAAGTCTGATTTAATTGCGCAAAATCAGCAAATTGTTTTAATCTCATCGATATAGATTAGAAATTTATGTAGTATGTTTCTTCCTTTTGCTAGGTGAGCTTTTGCCGCTACGAACAAATTAGTTTAAAAAGTACATATTTTCATAATTTTTAGAATATTTCAAAAGTGATTTGTAAATGATGGGAAATATTTTATTATTTCTAGTATGAAATGTGTTTAGCAATTAATATGATCTATATAAAGTGAACAATAGTGCACATCTTTTAGAATTAAGGAAATTGAAAATAAAGTGCAAGGATGGGAGGAGGGGGGGAGGGTAAAGCGAACAAATGAGTGTGCATAAGACTTTCCCCTAGAGAAGTTCAAGGTCAATCAATAGCGCGATTTTAAACTTCCATATTTTGTGTAAAGGGCAAAGATCTTTCTAATAAAAGGATTTTCGATTAGTATACAGGAATCTTCATTTAAATTAATAAAAGTTTAAAACGTTAGGAATATTGAAAAAAAAATAGTCTTTAAATAAAAAATCTTTCACTTAAACCAATGGTTTAATTAACGGTGTCAGTTGCGAAATGAAATGTAAAATAGCTATCATTCATGCATCACTTTCTCAATAACTACTAAATTATAATTCTGAAAATATGCAAAATAAAATCCTAACATAGTTACAAAAAACATTGTGAAGGCCTGAACAATTTAAAAAATGTACACATATGTAACAAATGGAGACAGAGCGGATGGATAACTTGATCTCTCCTAGTTCAGAGCTTTGGATTAGCGATTAAGATAAATTTTTGAAATAGGATTGCGACAAAAATATGATAATTTTATTGTGAATTTTAAACTCTAAGGCATTTGTATTCACAATGGTTTCTATAGAATTAGTTATTTTGGAATATTGTTAAGATAATTTTTCGAAAAGTATATTTTCACTATATGTGCATATTTTCTAAAATTCATCTAGTACGTGGGTAAAAAGTCAGTACATTAATTCTAAGTTTTACATTAATTTCAAATTATCCCCTAATTAATTTTAAGTTAAACCTCCTGACCACTGCGGTTAAACTTTGAAATAGAATTGTGGCATTTATGTTCAGCATAAATATTAAATGTAAGTGTTCATTTTACTCGGAATTTTAAGCTTTACAACAACTATATTGAAAATGTTTTGGTAGTTAGTTCTTTTGAGATATTATAATGGTATTAAACTGTACATATATTTCTAATGCTTCCCTAGTATGAGGAGAAAACTTAATATATTCATTGTAGGTCTAAACTGAAGAAATTAAATTAATTTTTTATTTTCCCTTAATATCGAATTCTACCAAATAATCACTGGGCTATTAGTACTTTACTTATTTGTAAATTTTTATTAATGTAAATAAGTCGTCTAATACTCCTCCTTTCTAAAAAGAAAAATAAATCTCTATTTTCTTTGCCCCCTCAATATATAAAGTTTAAAACCTTAAGTCATTCTTTTAAAAAAATCCTGATCCGTTGATTTATTATAAGAATAAATAATAGGTCATATCCATAAAATCCAAATAATCATCATCCCCCCCCCCCTCGCCTTACAAGCATACAAAATTTAGTCTTTCACCCTAATTAATTTTCATTTTTTTCGCTAATTGTAAGTCTTCAATAAGTTACATTATCAATCGTTTAAAATATCCCCCTCCCCTCCCTTCAATAAAAAAAGAAAATATGGTTATCTTTGTCTCCATTATTGCTCGTTGAATTAAAAATCTTTAAATGTCTATTTTTCTTCTTGCTGTATTTGTTACTTTATTATGATAGAAGTTAAATACATGAAATTTTCTCTAAATCCCTTAACCCAAGATTTTGTTACTTAATAAGGGAGAGTGGGGTGGAATGGCACAGTACATTTTTCTCTTTATATTCCATTAATAAACATTTCATCAGTCACGTATTCCATTAAGCAAAAGCATCTCCAACATTCAGTTGAATAAAATAGCTGATTTACATAAGCTTGCAATAGTATAAAGGAAAAGAATATTTATAGTATATAGAACCAAAAGTGAATTTGCTTTATATATTTTTATGCTTTCTGTATATTAATTACTTGTTTATGTATATATGTAATTGTTTCTCTATTTATAGAACATTATACTGTATATCATCCATAATTTCAAGTATTTCTAAAAGCAGCATTTATGTCGATACAAGAAGTTTAATAATAGAATACAGGGAGGAATGGGACCTACCAGCAAAGGAAGAAATGGGACAATTCCAATTTTTTTTCACTCTTTTCTTCTCTCTTTGTTACAATTTCTTTAATTATAAAATCGTTTCTGAAAATTGTTTCTCCCATAATTTTTTATATTCCGATAATTTCACAGCTTTAAGTGAGTAGTTCAATTGCACGTGTGTTAAAACTGTTTTATTTATAATACTTTAATTATTCATAAAGGAAGTTTTTATTTTTATGTAAAATTAGCCATAAAAAAGGATGAACTCTTTATGTTGTTTTAAGAACAAATAAATTAATATTGAGGGCTGTGCAAATATAATGTTATCATTTCAGGAGGGAGGAGGTTTGCTTTTGATATAAATACAATTTCTGATAATCAATTGTTTCTCTTTTTATTTGTAACATGGTCTTTCGTACAAAATAGTACGTTATTTTTATAGCCTGTTATCTATTTTTTAAATACAAAGTTATTAAAATAGCTAAATTATTATAAAATTATTAAACTCTAAAATATAGTATACTCCAATGTTTAAAATTCTTATTTTTCTTCATATGTATGCATATATAATCACAATTCGAAAAACCATATGTAAAGTGTATTTGAAATGAAGCTTAAGTTTACTAATAGATAAAGAAAAAGAGAAAGAATGGTGTCTTCGTTTTGTTGATATGAATTTCTATCTGCTCCCCACCCCTCTCCGTTTGGTGCAAGTACAATAATTCTTTATTATTGTTGAATGCATTATGTAACAAAAAGGTATCATAAGATTCATTTAAAAAGTATTTCTTTTAATTGTTGTGTGATATAAAGTTTTTTTTCGTATGAAAAATGATATTTTATTAACTTCTCATCATTTGAATCATAAAAGTATGCGAAAAATAAATGAAACATGTTTTGTATGTCTTTTCGAGCAAAATAAATTATAGAAATCAAAATTTTCTACTTTGATAACGAAATCATTAACGGAGAGGGGGGGGGGGGTTCAAGGGATAATAACATACGAATAGGAAGGGGGGAAGGAGTACAAAATCCACAAAAAGTTGATAAAATTATATTCGCACAGCCCCTTTCGTAATCGAGCTCTACGCGATACGGAATAATTAAAAAATATTTCATGCTTCAAAATTGTTTTAAAAACCTTAGACAATCAGGAAGGGGCTATGCAACTATAATTATAGTTATATTGCATAAAATCAAGTGTACGTATTTATTTAAAATGTACGTAATATGAATTGTACAGTAAAATACCCAGAAAAAGAGAGAGACAATTAATATTTAACATATTGTCTATATTATTATAATTAAAAATTAATTTTTTCAAAGATAATTTTTGTATTTCTTTTTCCTTCTATTTTACGAAAGTAAAGTATAGGATTCGTAAAAAGTTTTGACATATTTAGACGTTTTAGGGGCCAGAAATCTCGTTTTTACGAAATGTGAGTCTGCGACTCTATTTGCACGTGACACACATTTCGTGGGTACTCTGTCACAAGAACTAATGTGCAGAATTTAATATTTAAAATATATATGTTTAATGTAGATATTATGTCCAGTCTGTCTCTGATATAAAATGGCGAGGATTAATTTTAATGTAAATTCTAGTTTTCAACGGATTTACACGTTTTAGGGTCAGATATACCAAAAAACTTGTTTTTACAAAATGGCTGTATGTATGCGACCTAAATTTTGTGGGCGCTCTGTCTCAGGAACTAATGCACAGCTTTTCATAAAAAAAATATATTCAGATAGTCCTTGTTATAAATTGATTCCGATTATTTTTTGGCGTAAATCGCTCAATAAATGGTGCTTCTGTTCTACATTTTTAAAGATTTTTGCAACAACTCTATCTGAATGCTTAACGGACAAATTTTCATCAAATTTCCGATTTAATTTGTCCTTAATATAATTTGGTGTTTTTTTATATTTTGGCATAAATCTTCCAGCATATGGCGCTGCTGTATTGCATTTTTCATAATTTGCACAATCGATGGGAGGGAGGATCTGCATAATTTCCGCAAATTCCAATCGAACTAAAGCAAGTATTTTCATCGAACTTCAGATTCAATTACATGTTGACAAATGCTAATATAGTGTCACCGTTGCAGGTTTCGGTTTAGATCACTAAACAAGAAGCGCTTTTATGGTGCATTTCTTATGAGATTTTACCGATATTCATATCTTAAGAACTAATGCACGGAATTTCATATCGTTAGAATCCCGTGATGGGCATGGATTGTCTTTTAATTTTGGTACGTTGACGAATTTTGAAATAGTATGATGTATGAGATAGAAGAAAGTTTTGGGATTTGTGTACAAGGTACTTCCTGTATTTTACATTCTTAAAAAACTTGACATTATCATCCAAACTCTTCGAATTTTTTTTATGTTAAAAATAAGATATGTAGACTGGGTGAAAAAATATTGATATTTAGTGGAAAAGGGCTGGTAAGATTATTACCGCGATAAAACTGTCAGGTTTTAACAAATTTTGTCAATTTTCACACATTTTATTTTGTAAAAAAATATTTCTAATTGTCGGAGTTTTTCGAAATTTTCGTAGATAATGCAAGTATGGTCTATTGAGGTGCTCTAAAAAGATGTTCAAATACGGAAGTTTAGTTAAATTTATGATGAAGAAAATTACATATAGTAAATTAACATAGTTTCCTTGTGGCGTGAAGTGATCTGCCTTCGCCAGTGTATTTGAGAGTTAAAATTCAATTAATAATTTTGTTAAAATTCAATTAATAATTTTTATACATGTAAATATAAGTGGTATTTAATATGGTTTTACAAAATGTTAATATATAGGGGAGAGTGGTGTGAAATAGTAGGAGGAATGGGACAGTAGGTTTTTCTCTTTATGTATCATTCTAAACATTTCATCAATCGTACGGTAGATGAAGCAATGGTAGCCAAATCTTTAGTTGAAAAAATATTGTTGGTCTTTATAAAAGCTTACAATTGTATATAAGATTATTTCAAGAATCAAAAGTAAATTTACTTTTATGCTTTCTGTATATTAATGATTTGTTATTCATCGGTGTAATAGTTTCATTACTTATGGAACATTATACAGTATATTATTAGTTATTTAAAACAAGTCTAAAAGCAGCACTTTTGTTTACATAAGTTTAACACGAAAAAAGAAAATGGTGAGGAATGGGACATGCCAGTAAAGGGGGAATGGGATATGTCTTTCGTTTTTTTTTAATAAGATGAATGTAAATTCCTAACATGCAAACATATTTAGAGGGTAATATATTAATTATAACATTGATAATATATTCATTTACTTCAAAATGTAAATAATTTGAATTGATATTTTTTAATGTTATCTATGACTAACAATCCCGAATTTCCATTTACGTTATGAAGATCCTGGAATTCTATATTGTGCCACATACATTACAGCATTCTACAATCTTTATTAGATTATATATCTAGCCGACACTTGATTAGTTGTGCCTTATAGCTTTATTTTATTGCAATTCGATATATCTCTGTTAGTGGTGAGTTATGGGGCAGATTTTGAAACTTACAATTTCCTTAGTTATGAAATACGTTTTGCATGTTTTGTTTCTATATTGTTCAAGAATATTAAAAGGTGTTTCACCTTGCACTCTATAAACTGAAATTTTTGTTTTAAAGTTAAACAAAGTTGATTTTCTAAGTTTTATAAAAAGTGTCGCACCCCACCCCGATTTCCTCTATAATAACAAAAATTGTAAGTACCCAAACATACTAATAACTGGGCCTGTCAAATGATGGCAGTTTGCATATATTCGAAAGTTAAGCTTTTGTATTACAATCCATGCCTATTGGCATTATTTATTGGGTAAGAAGGCGGATTGTGTTTCAGCATTATTTACTTAAAAGACATGCCGTCAAAGGACAATGGCAGCATACAATGCTGAAGATTTTTGAATCCACAACGTCAACATTATGGATGCCTTCAGGACATCATTTTAAAAACAGTTGAGCAGATTTATTAATATATATTTAGTATTTATAAAGCATATTCGATATTTTTTATGTGTTACAATTCCACCTATCAGTGGATTTTTGTATTTTTATTTCATAAGTTACAAGAATGCCAAGCCTTTATAAAAAAGACCTTTTCAATATGGTTTCACGAGTTCATTTTAGATGAAATTAGTAATGAAGAATGAGAGCAATTTACGATTTATTGATGCTATGTCAGTAAATGGAAAAACCTCAGATGAGACAATCCTATGACTGCGTATGCGACTTTAACTCTTCCAAATTGCCGATCTTTCAGTTTGAATTTAGAAAGCATGGTTTTTCTTCATCTAGTTAATTTTTTAAATAGTTGTAATATTCAATTATTCAATACGAAGATGAATATTGGCTTTTCTATAATATTATATTCATTATAAATTTTGCTAAATTTTTCTTTCTTTTTTATGTTAACATCTAACTTATCATTTTAGATGCAGGAAGAAACTGAAGTTCAATTTAAAAAACAATGCGAACCTCCTTGACGACGAAAGTAGAGGGAAAAGAAGCACTATTATGACTGAGAAAAATCTTGCGAACCTCATTCTACAGCACTGAAATTTTCCAATTGCAAGACATCTTTAAATTCATTTTCTGATATTATCTCCAAAAATAATCTTTAAAAAGTATGCAATTCATAGGCATTTGTACTAATTATGTAATATTTACAAAATGTGAGTCACATTAAAAATATATTTTTTTTGTAATTAATTAAATAGTTATTTAATAAAATTTATTCATATTTCATTGTATTTTGTTATTTAATCATATTGTATTTATTGGTAGTACAGATATCTATATTACATTTATATCAAAGACGACAGCTCATAATATTTTCCAAATCAATATGTATTTCTTTTTGTTTCCATTCTAGTTTTCTACTTTTAAAAAGATTGCTTAGTAAACTCTGATTATAACATACTGATAAACATTAAAAAGTGCGAAACCTGCCCACAATTACAGTTAAGTCAAAGATGTATTTTTGTGCACATGTGTTAAGATGTGTATATTATCTCTCCTATATGTAACTATTTGAGTTAAAGATTCTAATTCCAGAGCAATATTAACCACAGAAGAACTCTATTAAATTCATATATGTTCGACCCATTCTTCCGGATCTTTAAGCCAGTTTAGAGTTTTAAATTTGTGATCCTGTCAATAATTAATTTTTCCCCTTTAATATTTTAATAAAAAAAAAACTCTCAAGCAAATAAAGCATTAAAAAATGCATAATGTATTAAACGTAGGTGGTGAAAGAAATTTGTGAGGAATAAGTCGAGAAAAAAGACAATAAAAAAATTGAAGGGAAAAAGATTCTAGTAGTTAGTAAGAATTGTACGGCATATCACCTGAAATAAGAATAAGGTTTAAAAAAATTCTTAAATGTGACTTCAGATAAAGACATTAAATTCTTTGCAGATCTCTCATCTGTTTTGAACCATTGAATTCGTTATTGTGTAGTGTTTCAAAAATATGTAACAGAAGACACTTGTTAATGAAATTCATATGACTATAGAACTGAATAAAACACCTTAAATACAAGACTACTATATTTTCACTTCTAGCATTCTAATTTAGAAGCATATTCGGATAAAATGAACGGACAATGTTTTTTCATGATATAAAGATTTTCCAATCATGTATTGGATTAGGTGAGGCTCAGTGCTTTATATGTATAAATTAAGCACTGTGCTTCATCTAAAATCATATTTCTTTTAGGCATATTTTAAATCTGTTATGATACTTCATTTGCATTATTTTATCTATTTGCTTTTTTTAGTTTAACTAAAGATCGTAAGATCTGCTTCAAGTTATCTCCTCATTTAGTGCTATTGTTATAATGTTCATTTAATAAAAAAATGATTTTGCATCTATTTAAATATCTACAGTGAAACTTCAGTGAGTTTTATCACGCGTAACATTTATGTCAATTGCTGTTAAAATACTGAAACACATGTTAGGCCATATTGCTTATTTTACATTGAAATATTTTGCTACATGAGGAAAACTCCACTCTGGATATTTAAAACTGTAAAAATTTAACTTCATATTGAGAAAATACTGTAATAACTCCAATTAATGTAAGTATTAGTGTACAAAAACAATTAAGTAAAATCTTTTTTGAATACTGCTGTAAAAACATTATTAATAAAACTGCAAAAAATTGTGCAGTTAAAAATACATTTTGGTAAGTGCAAATAAACTATTTTAAATACAATACTAAAAAAGCATTAACAAATTAACTGTGTTAACACTTGTAATATTGCAAAGAGCTTTCTGGCAAGTATACAAAATGCGGCTTAAATACAATACTAAAACAATTGTGGTAATGCTTTGAACGGCACCTTATTAAAGCTACTTATTTTATAAAGTACATAAAAGTTTTAAGATGCAAGCATAAAACACCCATAGTAAATGTGCCTTAAAGTCCCTTGCAAATGTAAAACAAAACTCTCAATAAATATACTACAAAATGTTTTGTAAGAATACTAAAAATCATTGGAAAACTCCCTAAAAATTTGTAAGTACGTTTTCTAAATAATCCTCAGTAAATTTACCAAAATATATATAGTTATCACTCTAAAATATCGCTAGTAAGCTTACTAAATAATGCTTAGTACATTTACAAAAACTAATATGAGAACCTCCCATACAAATCATTAGTAAATTTACTAAATAATCAGTAGTAAGTTTACAAAAAAATCTTTAGAAAACTCCCTAACAAATCGTTACTGCTTATGCAACATAATCACTGGTAAATTTACAAAAAATTTCTTATTAAACTCCCTGAATAATCATTAGTAAGTTTACTAAATAATATTTAGTAAGTTTACAGACGATTCTTTAGGAAACTCACTAAACAATCGTTAGTATGTTTACTAAATAATACTTAGTAAATTCACTGACGATTCTTTAGGAAACTCACTAAAAAATCGTTAGTATGTTTACTAAATAATATTTAGTAACAGTAACTAAAGCAACTTTTGTAATTGTACGTGATTTTCTTCTGTTGCGGTTACATGAAAAATTCTAGGCATCCCAGTTTCCTAGAAAATTCTTAGTAATCTTACAGAATTTTTTTTACTGTGCAGAGATATCAAAGCCAAAAAAGTGCGATTTTTGAAATTTTCGACGAAGTTCGGAATTTTTTTCGCAAAAAGAATTTAGCTCCCAGATCTGCGACTTGGTGTATGAGTACACGCACTTTTGACCTATTTGTAGAAAAAATTGTGTAAGGTTGACAGTCTTGTTGAACAATTATATAGTAGGTTACAATAGTTTGGCAGTATTGTTTTCACATATTGTCCATATCATATCTCAGCTTGTAGTCAAATCTCCTTCTTGAAAGTTTTTGCACATAACACTACTACAAAATACTATCAAAGGCCAGAATTTCAGATTTTTATCTTTTGCTGTACCAGAGATATCAGAGCCAAAAAAGTGCGATTTTTGAAATTTTCGACGAAGTTCAGAATTTTTTTCGCAAAGAGAAATCAACTCCCAGATCTGGGACTTGACGTATGAGTACACGCACTTTTGACCTATTTGTAGAAAAAATTGTGTAACGTTGACAGTTTCCCTTGCATGAAAAATGTCTTCTTGCAAACGGATAGATTTTGAAAAAAATCTGAAATTTTGTGCTAAAATTTTACTTGTAAAAATTTATTTTTCAAAAATTTTCTACCAATGTATATTTAGCCTATTTTATTCTGAACAAAATGCTGCAAACCCCATTTCAATTGGGAAAATAAAAGACGAGATATTTACAATTTTGTGTATCCTAGTATCTAAGAAAATTGCTGCGCACGATGAAACAAAGATGGCCGCCATGCACAAACAAAAAATAGTAAAATTAAAATAACGGTCATTTTGAACTTCCATCATGTTAGGGTTGTTGTAAAAAAAATTTCAGGTTTTTTTAAAAATAGTCGAGCGACCAGTGCTGGACTACTTGAAATAGATTGACCCATCCAAACAGTCAGAAAATGACACCATTTAAGCGTATTATATTTAATCTTGATAAAGTTAAACAAGTTGGAAATTGCACGTGAAGCATAGCAAATGAGGTGCGTTCGTACGATAACGAAATTTTAAAAATATTACTCTGATACATCAATCTCATAAAATTTTAAATAGTGAATTACAATTAAAACGTTCATCAAACAATGTTCTCCCTATACCATTATGTAATGGAATACTTTTGTGTGGCCTTGTAAATCAATAACAAATTTTCTTTGCACCACAAATTATGTAAAATGTATATTATAATATGTTATTATTGTTGCATATAAATTTTATTAAGTTCGAATGAGTGTAACACCATTAAAATGCATTTGAAATATTTTTCCCCATTGACCGTAATGTAACGGAATACTTTTGGTTGTCTCTGTAATTGATTTATGCATCCGATTTTCATACAATTTGAAATAACTCGACAAAATTATGTAAGAATTGTGTATTTTAAATTCCAAACGTATAAAATACATTTGAAACTTTTCCCCCATTGACCGTAATGTAACGGAATACTTTTGATTGTCCCTGTAATTGATCTATACATCCGATTTTTATAAAATTTGAAATAACTCGACAAAATTATATAATAATTATGTATTTTAAATTTCAAACGTATAAAATATATTTGAAACTTTTTCCCCATTGACCATAATGTAATTGAATACTTTTGATTGCCCCTGTAATTGGTCTATGCACCCGATTATCAAAAAATTTGAAATAACTCGACAAAATTATGTAATAATTATATATTTTAAATTTCAAACGATTAAAATGCATTTGAAACTTTTTTCCCCATTGAACGTAATGTAATGGAATACTTTTGATTGCCCCTGTAATTGATCTATGCATCCGATTATCAAAAAATTTGAAATAACTCGACAAAATTATGTAATAATTATGCATTTTAAATTTCAAACGATTAAAATGCATTTGAAACTTTCCCCCCCATTGAACGTAATGTAACTGAATACTTTTGATTGCCCCTGTAATTGATCTATGCGTCCGATTTTGATAAAATTTGAAATGACTCGACAAAATTATGTAATAATTATGCTTTAAATTTCAACCGATTCGGTTGGGTAATTTTTGCGTTGTTATATGCGGACAGACGGACAGACTGAACGACCACTATAGATGCTACGTATTTACATAATTACGAACGCACCTAAAAAGTGTAAATTTGACTATTCTACATTTAAACCCATTTGACAAACATTAATTTATATCTTCATAAAAGTCATATGATTGATTTTTTATTAATTTATCAATGAGATACACTGAGTAGATCCAAACACATTACAGACATTTCCTCTATTTTAAAACTTTTTTTTGTATAATTAAAACTATTGGTAATTTCATGTTAAAAAAATATGAATTATGATCGACACTAATTTTTTAATACAACATGCTACAATTGTCAAGAATGTCGATGCATAAGTTTACAGTTCATTTGAATAATTATTTTTCGAGACAGAGAAATTTTGCTTTTCCATGACTTAATGGGAACGTCTTCTTTTATCCAAAGAACCAGAGAAAACGAAATCACATAAACTTAACAGAAACATCTTGTAGGATTTTCTGTAATGTAAAGTAAGTTTCTCACAAGTTTAAAATTATAGTATAATTTTACTAGTAACTATTTAAGTTTTTTTTCTTTGAAGATCGTTGTTTTATTTTTGTAAATTTTTGGATAAACTTCTAACACTGTTTCTTTTATAATCTTATTAAGCTTTAAGGGTCCTGTCCATGGCCGACGAAGCGCTCGCCCGTAGCGTTGCTATTCCTATGGGGAGGTTATTTTCTAATATCTGGTTTGCATTTTGACATTTTTAAATAATTGTTTTTGCCTTGGATTGCTGAGATACTGATATAACTCCTTTTTAGGTGCGTTCGTAATTATGTAAATACGTAGCGTCGGTCTGTCCGCATATAACAACGCAAAAACTACCCAATCGAATCTTTTGAAATTTAAAATATATAATTCTGTCGAGTCATTTCAAATTTTATGAGAATCGCATGGATAGATCAATTACAGGGACGATCAAAAGTATTCCGTTACATTACGGTCAATGGGGCAAAATATTGCAAAAGCATTTTAATCGTTTGAAATTTAATACACACTTATTACATAATTTTGTTACGTCATTTCAATTTTTTTTGAAAATAGGATGCATAGATCAAATACAGGGACAATCAAAAGTACCCCGTTACATTACAGTCAATGGAAAAAAAAAGTTTCAAATGCATTTTAATAATATTACACTCATTCGAACATAATAATATTGATATGCGTCATAAAGTGCATATTATAATATAGATTTTGCATAATATGTTGCGCAAAGAGCTTTTGTTATTGATTTACAAGGTCACACAAAAGTATTCCATTACATAATGAGTGTAGAGAGAACATTGTTCGTTGCGCATTTTAATTGTCATTAACTATTTACAATTTTATGAGATTGATATTTAAGAGTGATATTTTTAAAACTTCATTATCGTACGAACGCATCTCATTTGCTACACTTCACGTGCAATTTCCAACTTGTTTACTTTTTTTTATTTTGGTTGCAGATATTCTTTAAAAAGTCACTTTCACTTTCGAAACTGGTTTTAAAAGCTCGCGACTGTAATTAGCTCGCGATCGCTTCGTCGGCTAGGGACAGGAGATTATCTGAACTATATCATATCCCTTTCTTGAAAAGCGCAGATTCAAATACGGTGTCAAGAATGGATGTTACCATTTGAAAAATCAATGCTTGTTCATTTGCTAATATATAGACAATCTCCCAAAGCAAAATTTATAAATGAAATTTAATAGTTGATGTTATTATTACCAAAACAATTCGTAAGTATATCCTTTTTATATGGTCATTTTCAGGAGAATTGAGAGATGGTGATCAGGGACCGATTTAAAAATTTGGGGGCCCTGGGCACAGATGCTTTCAGGGGACCCCTTGCACCGATACTTAAAGGGGAATTAACTAAAAGAAGAAGAAATAAAAAAAATGGTTATTAAACTAACCATCATTGATTTTAAAATATCAAGAAAAAATTAACTATTATAATCAATAATTTAATTATTACACAATTATGAAATTTAAATGAGTAAACATTTTGTAATAAATTGTGTGGTGTTAATTAATTCTTTCTATGCAAGTCTATATCTCTGGAAAGATAAAGTATGAAACAAATAATAATAAATTTCCTACAAAATCAAGCTACAATTATTTAAAATATCAGTAGACTCTACAGCCTGCAAGCTACATTCACCAATACTCAAATAGTCTGTCGATAATGGAAAAGGGATTAAATAAGAATTAAAAATAAAATGTATTTTTAAAGTGATAAAGTTAAAAGAAAACATTCAATATAATGAAGTAATAAATGGATGTTTCAGATAAAATAAACAACGTTATAAAAATAAAACATGAACATAACAGAAAGCAGAATAGAAATGTTAAACTTTAATGGATATTAAAACTACACCAGATTTTGGACAATAATTGAAAAAAAAAAAAAATACAGCAGCCTTTGGGGAGCCCTGGGCCTGTGCCCCGAATGCCCTGCCGTAAATCTGGTATTGATGGTGATCACTGTTTTCCATTTCATTATTATAAGGTATCTATTGACAGAAGAATAAAATGAGAAAGCGATAGTCTGATATCAGTTATTTACTACAAGCTAATCTGTGTTCCAACTTATGGAATTTTCAGCCATTACATGATTTGTTTTAAATAAAAATGCATAGCAGTTTGTAGACTCAGAGATAGAATTTTAAGCCATTTTCATGCATGGTTCTATGTATATGTGCTAAATCTGGTCAAGCTAGATATTACAATAGAAGCAAGTAAAATTGACATGAGTTTGTTAAATACTTTTACGCTCTCTGAAAATCCAAGGTCTGCGCCTTTTACCTTGACCCAGTCCGACCCTGATAAAACCTTTTAATATTTATAAAAATATTTCCTTCCAAAATATGGAATATACCAACGTTAAAAATTTTTATTTTTCTACTTTATGCGAATGTAAAAAATGTAAAAAAGAAAGTAAGAAAAAAAAAAAAAAAAAAAAAAAAAAAAAAAAAAAAAAAAAGGAAACGTTTTTTGATTACATAGTTTCTAAACTAGTCAGATGTGGCAATCCCAAAACTTTCTTCTATTTAATGCATGTTAATACTGCCTGAAAAATGCAGCATAGCAGCGCCACCTGTTAGGTGGTTTAAAGCAAAATCTAGTCAGCAACAACTTAAATCAACTTGTAGCTGAATCTAAAGTTTGATGAAAATCCATGCATTAGTTTTTTGAGATAGAGCTATTGCGAAATCTTAAAAAAGAAAAAAAACCTGCATAACAGCACCACATGTTGTGTGATGTACACCGAAAACTAATAAATATCTTTTTTTTTATTTTTTTTTATCAGGTACTAATTGAATCTCAAGTTTGCGGAAAATCTATGCATCAGTTCTTGAGATACATATATTGCAAAAACGTGAAAAATGCATCATAGCAGCGCCATCTGTAGGATGATTTACACCAAAAACTAAACAACACTAACCTATATCAGGGACTAATTGAATTTGAAGTTTTAGAAAATTTCGTGCATCAGTTCTTGAGATAGAGCTATTGCGATAATCACGAATAATGCAAGAGGGCAGCGCCACCTGTTGAGCGATTTGCACGAAAACGTAATCAGCACCATGTAGGGATGTAGTGGAGGGTACACGAGGGTCTACGCCGTAAGCCTTCTGGATTTTTTTAAGTACACCGTATACCATCTTTTTCTCAAGAAAACTGTAGTATATACTCTCTAGGATATACTCTCTGCTTAGAGCGTATAATCTCTGTTTTTTTTTCTTTACGACTACACTACTGACTATGCTATATCAAGTAAGGTGGTCTGGTGTAATAACGCCAAGTGCTAATATTATGCATAATTATGAAATAATCTGGTAAATGACACCCATGTGCTCTGCGCAGAAGGGTTTTGAGTCATATAAATCGTAAAAAACAGCTTCAAGTTAATTTGTTTCATTTTTAGGTCTTATTGTTTTTACAAGCAACTAAAATTAAAGCTTGATCTAAAATTTGCGAGATACGTTTTGTGATGTGAAGACTGTTTTTTTTTATCCGGAAATACTTTGTTAATTACATAAATTTGTAGTACATTTCATGGACTTTCAAAATGTTGTTGAAGATTTTGGATATCTTCTCGAGATAATTTGTAATTTAAAATGTACAGCGCAATAACTATAACGGAGTAATAACGCGCAGTAATACCCCGGTTGATTCCCTACAGTGGCCGAGCTACATCCTAAATACATATTCGAATAAACACAGTTAAAACTGTGCAATGTTTCTAATAATTCTATTTAAGCGGTCCTTTTTAAGCAAAAAGAAGCTCACAGTCTCATATTCATTTGCCTCATCCTCCCCGCCACACCACACCTTTATTTTTCTTACACTTTCACAAAAAAATGAACATTTTCAGTAGCTTAGAATGCAATTTGTCAATTTCTAAGTTTGTAGAGTTTGTATTTTTAGAATTGGGCAATCTACATGCAATTATTCCATCTCATTTCATAGTTTTGTTTGCATGGCGTTATTACCCATATAGGTGGGTAATAACGCCAAATAGCATTTGGTCAAGAAATCACGCCATTACATTTTATGAATACATATCTGTTAAATTATTTTTTTATACAGACAGTCAGTGAGTTGCTGTATCAAATCATATATTTGTTTGAAAAATACAATCTAAAACTGAACCGTGAAAATTGGCAGAACCTTAACGTGGCGTTATTACCCCAGAGTACCTTACTAACAAAATGTAAAGTTTTATGAAAATCCATGCACTAGTTTTTGAGGTATGGCTATTGATAAAATTGTAAATAATGCAGCATAGTAGCACCATTTGTCGAGCGATATACACCAAAACACTAATCAGATGTAATTTACATCATGGTCTGACAGAATCTAAATTTTTGCGAAATCCCGTTCTTAAGATAGAGCGCCCAATAAAATTTTTTCCACATACAGACTGACAGACAGTCTCACAGACTCTCATGCAGACATTTTGTAAAAACATGTTATTTAGGTTCTCTGACCCCTAAAACGTGTAAATCCATAGGAAACCGGATTTCGAAGATTTTCACGAATCCAATACTTACTTTTTGTTAAGATAGAAGAAAATAATATCAATACCTGTCTATTTCATGGATTTTTGATTTAAAATTAATTAAAAACGTATTAGAAAGTAGCACTTTTAGATATAAGAACAGCTTTAATTAAAGTTTTAAATTCAAAAAATTTTCATATGCAGGGTGATTAAAAAAAAAAAAAAAAAAGTGGACAAATTGATATGACAAATCAGGCATACGACAAGGATAAAAAAATCACATAGGAACATAGGGCTGCAAACCACTTATTGAGTCACAAATACAGGGTGTTTCACCCGGGTACACGACATTTCGGTCCCGCCACTTCGGTCCCGCCATTTCGGTCCCGAGACATTTCGGTCCCGAGACATTTCGGTCCCGAGACATTTCGGTCCCTTGCCATTTTGGTCCTTAGTCATTTCAGTTCCTTGCTATTTCTTCACCAGCCACCTTATAACTCAGATTCTAATTGTTGTAGGCCTGCCAAATAGTATAAGTTCACCAATATTCGGGCCTTTTTAAAAAAAAATTAGTTCTTCCACTCCCCCCTCCCAAGTTTTATAAAAAGTTGAGTATAAAAGTCCGATAAATTTAAACTTTTATAACACGTGACAATTAAACTACAGCGAACTAAAAATTTTGTTTGGTTAAACAATGTGATAAAAAATTAGGGGATATTGTCTTTTGTTTTTAGTTGTATTATTATTAATCAGAATAAATATTTAAAATATTATTATTAATTATTAGTGCACGTATATTATATAAACTTCTATAAACTATATAAACTAAAAAGTATTTTATATAAACTGCCATAAATACTTTTTCGGCTGTTTACGTAAATTTTTTAGAACCTTTAGATTAGCATTAATTAAATAATAAAAAAACTGTGCTTATTTTCCCCCCTTCCAATTAGTTTGATAATAAATGCCTTTAATAATACAATTAGACAGTTATAAATTATAAGTTATAATATATACATTACATATTTCCTCAAATCACACATCTACAACCTCTCCTTTGATAATTCAGATACATTTATTGAAGAACACATTTTTTATTTTTCTTATTATTTTTACAATACGAAGTTGCATCTTATAAATTTGTTTTCATAAGTTACTTTCCATTATTAACATTGCGAAAGCAATAGTGATTTCGTAACTGGGCATGCTATGAAAAAAAATTTGTTTTTAAAAATTTGCCTCCGCCCCTTTTCTTATTTATTTTTTTAATACTAATAGTATTTATTGATTAAATTTTTTAACAGTCTTTTCACGCCATGAAGACAATTTTTGTAATTTAATTGAAACAGGGCCTATTTTATTCTAATTAGATGATGATGATTATTTTTTTTTTTACATAAAATTTATATAATAATATTTTAAAATACAATAATATAAATATTATATATGACGACCTCAGAAGCCAAGGGGTACAAGTGACAAAAATTCGATTTGGAGAAAATTGAGTTTAAAGATAATAAACGTTAAATTTGAACATCAATAATAATTGATTGATTTGGAAAAGAAAACTGCCATTTGTTTTATTGTGGTCCTTGAAATCTCATTTTAGTAACTATATAAAATGTAGAGTACAATTTCAGTGAAATTTATAATTAATCAATATTGATTATTATCCGACAAAAGTGGTCTATCCCGAAAACGAAGCCCATAATTAAAATATCACTCATAGTTCTTTACCTGATGATAAAAAAGCATATTTTCAGGTCTTCTGTGCATCTAGTTCAATTTTTTCGATTTTGTCACTTATACCCCTTGGCTTCTGGGGTCCTCATATAAATATAATAATATAAATATTATATATAAAATGTAATATGTAATTTAATAAAATATATTAAAATGTAATATAATATTTTAAATAATTTTATTTTCAATTTTTAAGTGTCAAAACTAAGCTTTTATTTATTTATTTATTTATTTGTATTACCTTTTCGCTCTTACTTTCCCAGAAAAAAAATTCTTATTTTATTTTTATTTTTAACTAAACTAATTGTTTTAAATTTCTGTAGTTTTAAATATACAATAAATAAACAAGCAAAAGATAAATTTCTGTTTAGAACTACTAGGAAATATAATGATGTATTGAATATAAAATGGATTATGTATTGAGTTTATTTTAAAATTAAATTCATTATGTAAATTAATCATGTTATCAATAATAAACATATTTAATAAAATATTAATTTGTTTTTTACATTAAAATTACTAACTGTTTTGAGAATTAGGATTACCAATTATGATTAAGATTACCATACAAAATTTGTGTGAATTATAATAGTTTGGATAAGAGTTAAATGTGTGTGTGGTTTTCGGGCATTTATAATCGCATTATACTAAAATGTTATGACCTTCAAGTTAAAAACTCTGCAATGTTTCCTATAAAATTATGTCGTATTTCACAAAATTTGAGTTTGCAGGAGAAGGGACCGAAATGTATTGGGACCGAAATGTCTAGGGACCGAAATGTCTTGGGACCGAAACTGCTAGGGACCGAAATGCTTTGGGACCGAAATGGCTAGGGACCGAAGTGTCTCGGGACAGAAGTGTCTCGGGACCGAAACGGCGGGACCGAAATGGCAAGACCGAAATGGCCGGGACCGAAACGTCCTGCTTCCGTTTCCCCCTAACTCAATTTGGGTTGACGGTAATAGATTTCAGAAAACTGAAGCATATTATAATAAAACATTTAACAGACATTCTCACCTTTGTTTTAAATGTGATAATATCAAACTAAAGTGGTGGAAGTTTGCATTATGCGCACCAGCAATATGCACATGGCACCTCACATGTTGGTCGGTGATAATCAGTTTATACAGTATCATCGATTGCTTGAGCAATTTGTTTTTCCAGATGTTTTCGTAACGTTATCACATTTCACACAAAATAGAGTACATATCTTTGCATTTTCATTACAATGTTTTTATTTTTCTCGAAATTATTACTTTCAAACCGGGTGTGGCTAGAATGAAACACCCTGTATTTGCTAATCAATAAGTAGTTTGCGATCCTATGTTCCTATGTGATTTTTCATCCTTGTTGTATACGCTTGATTTGTCATATCATTTTGTCCACGTTTTTTTTTTTTTTTTTTTTTTTTTTTTTTTGAATCAACCTGTATGTTTTTAAAACCCCAAAAGAAATTTCATCAGATTTTTCAGAAAGATTTTTTTCTTGCTCTGGGGTGCTGAATAATGAATATGCTTTTGAAAGTTAGAAAAGACAATTCGGAAAATCCAATGTGTAAGTGTGTAAGTTACATTTCGAAAAGAAAATGGTATTGATAACTATTAAAAGGAAAAAAAGCCCAAAGAATGATATTGCGAAATTGATTTATTTACAGCTTTGTTAATGGTTCCGTTTAATTATTAATCAATTTACTTTCCATACAATGAGAACAACTTTATGGTTTGCATCAAGGACATACATACAATAGAAGTAGCAATAAAAAAAAGTATGGATTATTTCCTGTTTCCATATGCTTCGTTGTTCTGAATAAATTTCGCTTTAAATTTTAGTCACAAAATTGTGAAATACATTATAATGCATTTCACTATTCAATAAGAAAGAAAAAAAAAAAACTAATTGGATGTGCCAACCTTAAAACTTTCTTCTATCTCATACATCTTAATATTTCAAACAAGAGGGTAAGCGTGATCGCAGATCGCACAGAGGGTTTCGATTAATGCATCCATCAAAACACTTTATAATACTTTATATTAGCCTTAAAAATTAGTTGCATGTGTAAATACTGCAATATTATTAGTTCAATACTATAAAAATTTTGATTTTGATTTTAATTTTCTACTTCAGTCAATTAATCGGAGTAAAAACGAGTTAATCATGATATTTAGTAAAATCGATACTTTTCCGATATTCTGTAACATATATAATCTGTTTGCAAATAACCCGCTTAGCAGGACGCAAGTTCCCGTCGCTGCACGAGGCGTCAATGGACAACCGAACTACGAAAAACCGAGAAATTTATACAAAAAGTGCCATCACAGTGTTTCGATTCGGTGGAATATTTCCAAAATCAAGATGGACCTGCTGGCCACAGCCGAAAACATACTCTAAAAGTTATGTTCAGTTCTATTCATAATTTCATAACTTTTACGAAGGTAAAATAAAGAAAATGGCTAAAAATCGCTATTACAGCAACTACTTCTGGCAGAACATTTTCAAATTCACGGAACAACTGCTTGCCGCAATTATATACAAAAAATTTGGTTCAATTCTATGCATATCTTCATACCACTTTTCGGATGATACACTGGTGACAAACGGACAGACAGACATTTTATATAAACATGTTTTTTAGAATCTCTGACCGTTAAAACGTGTAAATCCGTCGAAATCCGAAAGTAGAAAAATATTTCGATAACAGTACTTTCTTCTATTGAAGATAGAACAAAGTAAAAATGAACAAAATAATGAATATTTGTAGTCACAATAGGTATGTGGAAAGTCTGTATCATTTTTATGTGAACTATGATTAACATATGCTATAGAAACTTCAATTTTCTGCGATAGCTATATCTGCATGTAGCATTTTTCGAGTTACTCAAGATATCGAAAAACTTTATTTGTCTTCCTCAGAAATTAATGTATTTTGAAATTGAACAGAAGCATTTATAAAACGAAAGTTTATTTTGCTGCCACCGATTTTTGGAAACGTTTCCGAGTTGTTTTTGTAGTGAATTGATCTGTTTTCTAAAGTTTGAATATAAATGTTTCAGATGCTATCAACGAAGTAAACTTTTTCATTCTCAACAAACATGCTTTATTGACAAACATGATAAATTAACAACATTAAGATTAGCATTAAAATTAATATTAATTTGGTTCTGTTGCATGTATAAAATTAGTAACTCAGTTAAAAATGTTTAATTGAGAATTGGAAGTTTTTTTTCTTTTAAGGAGATGCATAAAAATTATAAAAGTTCAGGAGGCAGAAAATGACTACTTTATACAAGCTGATTTTAAAATGCATGAAAAATCGTTCATAATCATTCATGAAATAAATCTTCAGCTGTCGCAATGAGTGGTGAGTGCGGCTTGGAAACCAAAAAATCCCTCTGTCAAAAGGAAATGAACGACAATCTTACGACAAAAGATCGCCATTTCCCGTGATAAAACCTTCAATCTTCCGTAATCGGGTATTATTTTTTAAACAAAGTAAATTGACATGTTTTAAAATCTGTGGGGTCTTCTGGATAGAGGTTGGCGCAGTGACTCAGTTAAAAAAAAAAGCGACAACAGTGACAGTTAAAAAAATATTTAACCTTTTTTTTTTCCAAAGTAATTTTTTTTTCAATAAGTATTTATTTCATTGTGAATACTAGGTTGAGCAAAGCGAATCCTCTACTAGGCTATGCAAATTACATTTTGTCGTACATTTTACAAAAAACTATTCAGTATTTTGACTTGAAATTAAATATAAAAATAAATTATGGTCTGTAGATTTGCACATTATTATTATTATTTTTATAGAATATCCTTAAAATTTTTAAAAATTAATTTATTTTACATATTTTTTCATTGCGGACGCATTTTTACAAATAAAAAATTAAACACGCATAATATTGAAGTAAATAAAAATCATTGAATCAGTAAAAATGAATAAAATCATGAATGATTAAGTACGTGAAATATTATCGTTGCATCAACATTTTAAAAAAATCATATTATACGTATTTTAAACGAATTATCTTATGATTTTTTTTTTTTTTTTTGGTAAAGTAAAAAACAACAAAAGAATTGTAAACAAATAAAATTAATTGTTAAATTTGTAATAAAAGTCTTACAGTTAATAAACCTTAGTATCAACGAGAGCAGATTTCAAATGTTTTTCTATAAAATAGGATTTTGAAGGAGTACCTTTGGGCACAGATGTCATATACGCACCACATTTGCACGTGTTTTCCCCCCAGCCAATTTGGCATAGCACATCTGTGTCAAGGAGAAGATCCGTTTAATAAGTTTATAACAATTGCTAGGGAAATTTCTGGCCTGGCATCTTAAGAACCCTTATTCCCGCCCAGATACCTGGCTCTCAAATATCTTAACCCGCCCAAAACTACTCCGTCAATTGGCACAAATTTATCACTTCCTTATGGACCTGGCCAATCTTACCACTTAACCGTTCTCTCCTAAGACTGCCCGCTGTCGCGTTAGAGCCTTTGTTGAGCTTTTGGCAGTCGTAGCGCCACTTGTCGCGATGGAGCAGGTCTCCGGCGCGCATACCACTGTGTTGATGTTGTATACAGCCTGTATATTATGTATTTTATGTATTTTATGTTTTTTTTTTGTTGTTGTTGTTGAAGTTATTGTAATGAATCCCCACATGCCGGGGAACATTCCGGGTGGGACAAATAGGGTCTACACCGGATCCTAGCGATCTGGTGATCTTGTCCCACTTAGGCATAAATAAATAAATAAATTGCTAGGGAAATAAAATGGGAAACATTTAAGATTTCAGTGAAATGTGCTGATTAAATGATACAATTGCATGCATTCAATATGGCTATAGGTATTAATTAAAACAGCAAATAAAGCCTTTGTGCACAAATGTTTAAAGATAGAAAAACAACGATTATAAATGCACAAATAAAGTATGAGAAGGTAGCAAATAGCTATTTCGAATCTACTATCGAGATTCTTTATCAGCTCGCTGAGTGTTGCACTGATGAAGAATCTCGAGAGTAAGGTACCCGGGGTAATAACCCCACGTTAAGGTTCTACCAATTTTCACGGCTCAGTTTTAGTTTGTATTTTTCAAACAAATATATGATTTGATACAGCAACTCATTGACTATCTATATAAAAAAAATAATTTAACAGATATGTCTTCATAAAATGTAATGGCGTGATTTCTTGACCAATGCTATTTGGCGTTATTACCCAACTATATGGGTAATAACGCCATGCAAACAAACTTTGAAATAAGATGGAATAATTGCATGTAGATTGCCCAATTCTAAAAATACAAACTCTACAAACTTAGAAATTGACAAATTGCATTCTAAGCCATTGAAAATGTTCAATTTTTTCTGAAAGTGTAAGAAAAATAAAAGTGTGGTGTGAAGGGGGGGGGGGAGGCAAAAGCATATCAGATTTTAAGCTATTTTTTGCTTAAAAAAGACCGTTTAAACAGAATTATTAGGAACATTGCACAGTTTTAACTGTGTTTCTTTGAATCAGTATTTAGTATGTACCTCGGCCACTGTAGGGAATCAACCGGGGTATTAATACCAAGGATTGGCGTTATTACCCCGTTATAGTTATTGCGCTGTACATTTTAAATTACAAATTATCTCGAGAAGATATCCAAAATCTTCAACAACATTTTGAAAGTCCATGAAATGTACTACAAATTTATGTAATTAATAAAGTATTTTCGGATAAAAAAATAGTCTTCACATCACAAAACGCATCTCGCAAATTTTAGATCAAGCGTTAATTTTAATTGCTTGTAAAAACAATAAGACCTAAAATTGAAACAAATTAACTTGAAGCTGTTTTTTGCGATTTATATGACTCAAAATCCTTCTGCGCAGAGCACATGGGTGTCATTTACCAGATTATTTCATAATTATGCATAATATTAGCACTTGGCGTTATTACCCCGCCTGGCGTTATTACACCAGACCACCTTATTAATGTTTACGAATTATTGTGAAAATTATATTTACTATTTTGTTACTTACTAAGTTTATTATTTGTAACTGTTTATTTACTGTTGCGTTTTCGTTTAAATTCATGTTTATTTAATGTTAGTTTTTATTTTAATTCTTTCAATTATTTTTATTATGTACTATAGCAATAATTATTTAAATAAAACTATCATTTATATATTTACTTTTTAATAATACTAGAATCTTTTTTTTTTTTGACGGATTTTTATTTTTTATACTGCAATAAAAAATTAACTGCTGTTATTGCATGCAATTTGTAACTTATATTGAAAAACAAAATTTTCGCCAAATTGGCGCGGGGGGGGGGACGCATGCAAATGTGGTGCGTATATGACATCTGTGCCTAACTTTTTTCAAGCTCTCTTCGAATATATTATTCTAAGATTGCTATCAAAAATTGTTTGATGTTAATTAAAAGATTGGAAACATGCTTATTTCAAACCATTTAAGAAAACACCAGAGGCAATCAGAAAATGAAAAAACATCTTTAAAAGAGCTTTTAGTTGAAAATTTAAAAATATTTTGTAAAATTTTGCTTCAAAAATATTTTTTATTTATGCCAATTTTATAAATAAAAAATTCCGAGGAAATTCTAAGTTATTTGGCTGAATTTACATTTCTAAAAATCAAATGCGCCAAAACATAAAATAATATTTTTGCTTAATAAAGATGCAAAAGTAATATAAACAAAATAATGCTACTTTCAAATATTTTTCTTATGAAATAATGCTTTGCGAATCAAAACAAAGCATGGCTTTTGCTAATATATTTCAATTTTTCTACTTTATTTCTGAATATTTAGCAGTAAAAATTTTTTAGCATATTTTTATTTTGTTTTTTATAACTCTAATTCTGAGTCAATGTACAAAGATTAGTCAAGGTTACATAACTTTTCCTGAATACATGTTTGAGGACATCAAATACTGAGGCTTTGATATCTAATTGCAGGGTTAAGTTGACAGGAATCCTTCTGTAACATACATTCTATGTTAATATCATGTTAGAATCGACTGCAGTTACAGTGAGTCTATTCTAACACGCTCTTCGCTTTGTTACGAACGATCAACTACTTATTATGTGGGATAATAATGTAAAAGAAGTTTTGCATTTCCTTTTTCTTACATATTTTTTAATAGCACAGATATAAAAGATATCCAGAGACAGTTAAAGGCCATTCACCAAAATTTTGCGAGAACTCTGTCTTGGTACTAGAAATGAAGATCTGATAATCCCCTAAAATAAAGTTCTTTCATCCTTTTTTTTACAAAAAATTAATAACTCAAAAAAAAGAAAAAAAAAAAAAAGAAGTCAGATATAGCTTAACAAATTACATTTAAAAGTGCATTTTTTTACCTATTCGACGGTGTAAAAACTGAAAATATACGATATTTAGAAGTTTAAAAATTTGCCTTCCGAAAATTGTAAAACTGAAATTTCATTTAAAATTTGTTTATGATTGGTCCAGGAATATTTCGAAGCAATTCATGGCGTACGTAATGTAGGACTCTGTTATTACGTAAGTCTTGGTATAATTATCATAAAATTGATGTTCATTATTATTATTATTATTATTATTATTATTATTATTATTATTATTATTATTATTATTATTATTATTATTATTATTATTATTATTATTATTATTATTATTGTTATTATTTCACGAGATTCTTTGCATTTAGAAGAATTTTTATTTGAATAGGGAAAAATATTTCTTACTTAAAAGGGGAAAAAATGTTTCTTTGTTGTTAATAAACAAGGAGGTAACAAAGTTACAAAATGGGTAGGCGCAAATTATCAGATATGGAAAAAAAAGTAACCCAAAGAAAGACGACGTATGAAAAATCGCTTTTTAAAGTAAAAAAAAAAAAAAAAAAAAAAAAAAAAAAAAAAAAAAAAGGCCTGATTATTAGTTTTACCGATTACGAAATGTGCGACGATCAGGAAAAAGGAAACAGTGTAATGTTGAACTAATTGATTGTAAAAAAACATGTTTTTTCTTTTATGTAGAATTTATTTATAAGTCTTAAATTTTAGTCTTTGAAAAAATTCTTTCCCAAATGGTTGTTGTAGGTAATTTGTTATTTTTTTGAGGGGGGGGGGGGAGGAGGAGAAAACATAAGGGAAACTCAATTTTTTCAAGTCGGATAAATTGATCGGATAAATCGCGTCAAGCAGGATATTTTTTATTACATTGTTTTTAATTGTGAATCGGATGTCACTATCCGCAAATCAACACGATCATTTGTTACAAAGTTACAGCAAATTTTATGAAAATAAGGTCAAAAATTATACTTTAGTGCAGGTAAAATAGGATTTTACAGCAACAATTAATAATCACGCATGAAAATTTGGAAAGACATTTGTTTTCGCTCTAAGAATAAAGATTCGATGAGTGCCCCCCCCCCCCCCCAAAAAAAAAAAAAAATAAAGTTGTTTTTCCGAGGGGGAAAGGGCGCAAAAATGGAAGGTTTTTTTTTAACTCGAAGGAGAGGGTACAGTACAAAACTTTTAAAAATAGGTCAAGTAGGGTAATTTATTAATTTATTAAATTCAGAATCGAATGACGCCACCCGCAAATCGGTACAATCATTCGTTAGAAAGTTACTGAAGATTTTATGAATACAAAGTCAAAAATTATACTTTATTATTCAGCACAGCTTTGCCACATTTATTTTACATTTAAAAAATGTTCTTTAAATCATACTAAGCAATATCAAACTTATTCAATGATCTCAAAATGGAAATAATCAAAATAAAGTTCATTTGAGTCTTTTTCAATATCATCAATGTCAAAATCTATGTGTTCATAATTGATCACATTGCATTCATAAAGCCTGTTGTAACTTTGTAAAAAATATCGCATCAACCTACAGACGACGTAATTCGATTCAGAATTAAAAATTATATAGCAAACAATATCTCACTTGAACTACCGTAAAGTACTAAAAATAAGCCTTCCTCCGGAAATAAATCCCCTCTCTTACATATTTTGCAAACTGTATAAATTCTAGGAAATTTATAAATTCCAAATATATCTGCGCATCCTCCTATTTTTCCTAACTTATTCACAAAAGTTTTAATTACAAGCATTCCTTAATATTATTAGAATATTCTGTCTGCTAAAAAGGGGGGAGGGGGTACTCTCGGTATTTTACATATTATTTTTTAAGTGGAGTTGTTCTCCCCCCGCCCCCCCCCTCCCCTCTTCGAGTTAAATGCTATCTTTTGACCTCTCAAAACACGATAAAACAATTTTACTTTTTGAGGACCTATTCGATCTTCATTTCTATTGCCAAACAAAGTCTACTCTAATTTCCATATCTAGTTGCCAGTGGTTGCTGTGAAAAATTATTTTAATTGCACTAAAATATAATTTTTGACTTTGTAATCATAAAACCTACCGTATGATCGCATAGACTTGCGAATGACATCATTTGAATTAGAATAAAACATTACATAATAAACGATCCTGCACTTGACTAGCTTTCTAAAATTGAGTTCCCTCCTCCTTGAGTTAAAATACCCCCTTCTTTGTTCCTCCTCCAAAAGATGGCAAAACAATTTTATTTATTTATGTATTATTTATTTGAGGTGGAGGGGGTGGGGGGTCTCAGAGGATATTCATTTCTAGTGCCAAAAACAAGTTCTTTAGTAATATCCTTTAATTTTTGGTATTTTTTCTTGTATTATAATGCATTTCTGTATATCTAAATTTTAAGAATGTTTAAAAGAAACTGAAATAATCATTTTCTTCCACATTAAATCAACCATCAAAAGGATTTTACACTTTAATTTTTTACCAGCTGGGGACAATTATACAATGTAATTTTTAAAAGTGCTAAAAAAAAGGTAAGGGAATAAGATTATCTTAACAATCCTTTTATTAATAATGTATTGCTAATGCTTTTATTAATAACTTTTTTAATTTTAGTTTGATCCCCACCCTTTCCCTTACAAATAAAGTTAATCGATTAAGAAAAAGATTTGCTTTTGCTTTGAACAAGATTAATAATAATATTAATAATAATAACAATAGCAATAATTATAAATAATTAAAACAAACAAACAAATCTGGAGTGACTTTTTTCTATTTTCAGGAAACTTTATAGAATATTTTGTATTCAGATATTAGATTATCCAAAAGTAACTTTAAAAATACCTGTAACAGAATCTGTGTATACTATTTATTATAAGAAATGAATTGAACTATTGAGCTAATCTTTAGTAATCGAATTCTCAGGCTTAGTTGGTATACAGCCCTCATATGCGATTGTCAGTTTTCAATTATGTATCATTCATCATTATAAGTAGGTAGGTATGCGGTTTTCTTATATGATTTTGTTGCTCCAAAAATATAAGTTTTCTAATTAGTCAACTTTTTTCCTGGTGGTGGTATAGTGTGTTTATATATGGGGTGGAAATAGAACTTTAGAAAGTGTAATATTTCTAAATTGTATGGCAGGACTATTTCATTAACATTATCAGTGGCGTATTCAGGGGGTGGACTGATGGAGCTTCAGACCCCCTCCGAATTTCTAGAAAACAAATTTTTAATTACGAAAGTTTATTAAAATGCAATGAAATCTGCTAAAATGAATTTAAAAGGGACCAGAAGACTATTCCGTTTCAGGCAGGTTTTCATTAAGAAAGTGTTATTTTTTAGAGACTACAAAATAACCATTTGTGCCAAGTTTCCGATACACACAGACTTTCTTTTACGCTATGAACATTATACTAGTTACGACAAAAACCTGCCTAAAACGAATTTTTTTCCTATCGGAAGCGATTTTATCTTAGAAGGTTCAATTCATAATATATGCGTCACGAGCTATGATACACACACACTTTCTTTTACGCTATGAACATTATAGTAGTTACGACAAAAACCTGCCTAAAACGAAATTTTTACCTGTCCGACGCGATTTTATCTTAGAAGGTTCAATTCATAATATATGCGTCACGAGCTATGATACACACACACTTTCTTTTACGCTATGAACATTATACTAGTTACGACAAAAACCTGCCTAAAACGAAATTTTTTCCTGTCCGACGCGATTTTATCTTAGAAGGTTCAATTCATAATATATGCGTCACCAGGTATGATAAAAACCTATTTAAAGCGAAAATGTTAAAGTTTCTTGTGATAACCTCAAAGAAATTTATATCTCTGTTCCCTCCGAAATGATGTCTAGATACGCCACTGAACATTATGATTTTTTATTCTTTATTTTGAACAATCTTTTTCCTTTTAACAAAAAATGAACAAAACAGTAAACAAAATTGAAGATCTTTATTTCCGATGTTAATCTTTCTCGAGAAGATTCCTATTAACTTTTTAAAGCATTTTTATCAAAAGTTTCAAAAAGGTAAATATCTGCAGGTATATTGAAAAAAGTATTTCCATAAACACTTTTATGTTAACAAGAACTTTCCTTTTATCTGAAGTTGTTCGATATTTTTTTGACTGATAAGTACCTAAAAAATGAATAAAGTGTTTTTAAATGATTTTATTAACTGTTGAATAAAAATAAAAGGTTACTCAACTCGGCTTATATACAGTCGACTCTTGTTAATTCGAATCTTCGCTTAATTCGAACTGAACATGAAGTCCCGAAATTTTCAATGGCAGAATAACATTAAAAATTTTCATTAATTCGAACTCATTTTCTCTTGACTTCGTTTAATTCGAACTAACGAGAATTCTGATTTTTCATTTTTCTTTTTTTTCTCACGGATTTCAGATCATTTGAATAACTTTCTTTCTTTGATTTTGGTGAAAATTGTTCCGAACGCGTATGCATATATAATCCAATGCATTTGATATCCACTTTCTTAATGTCCTGTCTGTCCATCAGTGATGCTTCAAAATTTTCTTCCATTGTGCTTGTTTCTAATCTTTTAATTAGTTTATGTATTTATAATTCTAATTTAGTATTAAGTCATATTCTAATGATAAGAGATAAAATAAATTTAAAAAACACTATAACATTAATTCATTTGTAATAAAACCATATTAAACATTTTTTTCATTTCATACTTTCCACAATTCGAACTTCGGATAATTCGAACATTTCTTGTGGTCCCGACATGTTCGAATTAACGAGAGCCGATTGTATACCATTTTTTTATGCATTCAATTATAAATTTGAAATGGATTTTCATGATTTTGTTTTGGTGTTTTACAGATTGTAAAAGTAATGCGATCAATTTTGAATGTCGCAAGTTATCTTGAAGTTTGTAAAATCCTTTCAATCCTTTTTAATATAACCCCTTTAGGGCAAAAGTAATTAACTATGTTGCTAAAAGCGTGAAATGATTTAATACCATCAGAATTTACGAAAAAGTTATTTTTGAAAACAAATAAATATTTTTCTGCACGTAGATTACAAAAGAAAAATTTTATTAAGAAACTCTAATTGTCATTTGATAGTTAATAATTAAAACTAAGTGGTACACATACTGTACCATAGCCCATGATAGGATTAAATCGTTAAAATTTAATTGATAATATAAAACGTGATTTTTTTTAAAAATAAATTATGCTGCCAAAACAGGAGTCAGGTTTAAAAATAGAAATTTTTCTGTGCTTCAGAGAAAAAGTATTTGATTTCTGTATTAAATAAAACTTCGAAAAAGTTGATTTGAAAACAAATAAGTAATTTCCTTCACGTAGATTATAAAAGTAAAATAATAATAATAATAATAATAATAATAATAATAATAATAATAATAATAATAATAGTAATAATAATAATAATAATAACTCTGATTTCCGTTTGACAATTGGGGATTAAAATTAAGTAGTACATATGCTATACCATAGCATCATGAAAAAGTAAAAACGTTAAATTTAAATTGAAAGCATGAAACATGATATTTTTTTCGGAAAATAAATTATGCCGCCAAAACTGGAGTCAGATGTAAAAACAGAAATTTTTCTGTACTTATGAGAAAAAGTGTTTTGATTTCTGTATTAAACAAAACTTTGAAAACTTTCTCAAAAAAAGTTGTCTACTCTCGTCAAAAATGAAATGTAATCCTCTTAACCTAAAAATTCTGAAAAATCAGTATGAGCAACTTAAGAAATCAGTGTTTGCTATTAAAAATAAATAAATAAAATAAAATAATTATAAATAAATAAAAAATCTTCGGCCATAGAAAAAAAAAATTGTAAAATGCAAAAAAATTCCAAGCTATACAATAAGCTATCACCATCCAAGCTACAATAAGCTATCACCATCCAAGCTACAATAAGCTATCACCATCCAAGCTACAATAAGCCATCATTTCCCTCAGAAAACTGGCATCTAATATAAGAAAAACAGAGTTTAAAGAAGAAAACAAAATTATTCGTTAAACATAGATTATGGAACATTTTCTAACACTTCCAAAATGCTTTAACAAAACTCTGCCGTTTTAATAATCTAAATAAGGTACTCAAGAAAATATTTTAGAAAATACATAGCACATTTGAACATCAAAATTTAAATAATTAACGTTGATATCGGGAAAAGTAATTCAATTCATTTGTATAAGATTTTTATACGTTTATGATTTATAGATTTGTATTACTTTACATCGTATGTTCAAATTTAATATAGTAGAAAACCCATAATACAGTTAAAAATTCACCCAAGCAATTTCTACCGATAAACAGAAACATACTTAAATTAATTTGCATAACCCTGTATATTGTTTATATAGATTTTTATACACACCACACATTAAGCTGAAATTTAATTCAGACAAAAACACGCTGAAAACTACTAAAATCATACTTCCAAAAATTATCATCCGTAGGCGGTCGTGTATATAGTTTTTCGCATTGCCCTCTATATAATTTTATTTATATTCTACAAACATCTCTTAGAATGCTAAATATAGTTGAGCTTGAAAATGCATATCTCAAATTAAAAAATACCTTAAAGTAATTCACGCTCATATTCTCAGTATTGCTTATGAACTTTTTTGTGCAGCCCTGTATATGGTTTATAATTTTTTTTCCAAATCACATAGCATGGAAAATATAGCAAAATTTAAAAACGCTTACCATAACCGAAAATGCACTTTTACCAACCTTCTCTAATGGACAATACTTCGGCTACAACATTATATTCGAGATCTTTTATGCCTGTATATCGAATGTAAATAAATACGGTGCCAATCTTACCGTTCCATAAAAACTGAGAAAAATCATAAAAGAACAGGGGCGTGCGAAGAGAAAACTGCGGCCGGGGCAAAGTTTCAATTTGGCACCACCTCCCCCAACTTTTTCTTGTGACAGCCCAAAAATGATGTTGGTAGTATAAATTTGGCGCTCCCCAAGTCTCTGCCCCGGGGCGGCCGTTCCGTTCGCGCCCTTCTTTCGCACGGCGCTGAATATAAATACAACAAAAAATACTTCATTCTTTTTCAAAATACCTTCCCTCAAATGATATGAAAAGTCTACACCGGACCTTTGAGGTCTGGGGATTCTGCCCCACTTAGGCAATAAATAAATAAATGAATTGCAACAGTCCCATAGTTCAACCCACTTTTCAAAACAAGTAAAGGTGCCTTCTTCTGCTTCAAAGAACCTTGCACTACTGAATTAACGTCGAATCTGTACTAAATTTTTTGCCACAGAAATTCTGCTTCAGTGTTGGAAATAGCAAGAAATCGCACGGTACGAGATCTGGACTGTAAGGGGGGGGGGGTGGCATGGTTTTAATATTGTATTTAGTAAGATATTGCTGAACAGAAATAGCGAGACTAGGGCGAGCATAATCTTAATGCAATGTCCAATCAAAAAAAAAAAAAAAAAAGTAAAAAAAGGAGCGATAGGGAGAAGATCCTCAACTATCCAAAACAATAAATAAATAAATAAATAAAAATAATAATAAATAAAATAAAATAAAAAATGTCAAAATGTCAAAATGCAAACGATTTATTAGAAAAAACCTACCCATAGGAATAGTATTAGCTCGCGAGTGTTTTCGCTCGCAGGAGCCTTAAGGGGAATCTTCACTCACTTGAAAACATCCGTAAAATTAAACCAATAGGCATATTATTTTCGAATTTTACGTATAAGTTTGAATATTTCTAAAATATTTTTTTTTCTTTTTGCATAGGATAGCCGAGTTTCATCTTTAGTATTATTATTATTATTATTTTTTTTTCAATATTTGGTTGAAGTTTTTTTAAAAATAAAAGTATTTTTACTTTCGAAACCGGTTACTCAGTTACGGAAGACCCTTTGTATATAAGTTTCACAGAACAACATAGTTAAATATGAATAATTTTCCACGAAGATCATTACATAAAAGAACTTTTTGGTGCGACAATGTAAATGAATGATAAATGCTTTACACCCCATAATCTACAGAAATCATGTTTTAGTGTATCTCATCAATTTATATCAACCTCAATATGTTTTTACAGATTAACATCATTAAAATATGCCGCAAATATTTTTTCTTCATATAGTAGAATATAACGTAATGCTTTGAGTTCTGCTATGTAGATATTGTAAGTACTAAAAATAACATATTTCATAGTAGTCATTCTCTAGTGCATTTCAATAATGTGTACAAACTTCATTATGTTTAAAATGTGTGACATCCTTAAAATGATTTATACCCACTGGCCATTATATAATTTTAACACTTTTGAGTGCCCCTGTAAATGAACGATTGCCGCTACCAAACATCCTAGGGTAAACCTAAATAACATATATCAATTATGTGACAGTCCGACTATATTTACGGGAATTTTTGGACGGACAGAAACTTAATTTGTCTAGTAAAATAAATCATATATACTTAGAAAGACTGTATATTAAACACCCTTACTTAAAGTTTTAGATTTTATTTAAAAGGGAATGGAATTATATAATTTTTTTCACAATCAACCTTTTTGTAGTTTATTTAAAACTTTTTATCATTAATTTGTTGAGAATTCTTCGCTATTGTTATTTCATTATTTTACCGTTTTAATTAAACCTTGAATTGATTGTATTACGAGTATTATAATTACATCCTTTAACCCTTTAACGATCATAGCATTTTCATTGCTAATATGTCGAAATAAATGAATGATACCGGTAATTAAGAACAAATATATTTCTAAATAAGAAAATGTGATTTTTCACATACAAAATAAAAGGGATATTTTTAGATAAAAATACCGGTGTCAGTGTTGCGTATCGGAATTAAAATTTTGTGGTTTCGTGGCGAAACCAATGAACGTTAAAGGGTTAAATAATATATTTTTTTCTTTAAAAATATTAGCACATTGGTTTAAGATTTTATTATCAAATTTAAAATAATACTCATCAATATATTTCTTAAATTACATAATTTATCTTATATTTAAAATGATTTTTCTTCAATACATTAATAATAATATAAAAAATCTTAAACATGTTATCCGTCAGAATAATTTTTTATTGATTTTTTATGTATTTCTTGAATTCTCGCCACACCTCATGCAAATTTATCTTTTTTTCCCAAACGATTGCAATGTTGGCAACAAAATGAAACTAAAGAAGCTGAATCTCAAAGTGAAACTATAGAATAATTTGTTATATCACTGCTTTGCATAGCAGAAACGAAATAAAACGAGTTATTTAGTGTCACGTCTTTTTTCTCGCTTTGAGGTTTGCTAAACAGGTGAAGGTGATGGTCACATAATTTTCTGTTTAACGCATCGGAAATCCTTTATTAAGTTCAGCAACTAAAGGCGAAATTAAAGAAGAAAAAAATTATGTACGATTCTCTGTCTCAAAGGAAAAGAGCAGTTTTCTTTTAAAAGCTAAATTTCTTAATTCTTTGTTGTATTATTACAAAGAACAAATGTGTCTAAACGTAACGCTGACGTCATTTTGCGAATGGCAAAAGCAGACGATTTATTTTTTACTACATTTTTTTAAAACTTCTAAACATTGTACATTTTCAATTATTATACAATCGAATAGGAAAGAAAATATACTTAAAAAATAATTTTCAACTTTGAGGTTACTTTAGTTTACTATGAGGTTTGTTAAACAGGTGATCGCCACATAATTCTGCTTAACGCATCGGAAATCCTTTATTAACTTCAGTAGCTCAAGGCGAAATGAAAGAAAAAAATTAAAATTATGAATGAGATCCCCTGTCACAAAGGAAAAGAGCAGTTTTCTTTTAAAAGTTGAATTCCTTAATTCTTTGTTGTATTATTACAAAGAACAAATGTGTCTGAACGTAACGCTGACGTCATTTTGCGAATGGCAAAAGCAGACAATTATTATTATTGTTATTATTATTTTTTTTTTACAACAGATTTTTAAACTTCTAAACATTGTACATTTTTAATTATTATACAATCGAATAGGAAAAAAATGAATTTTTAAAAGTAATTTGTTTGAAAACTACGTCCCAATTTATACAGTTTTTAAAATAATTTTTAACCTCGAGGTTACTTTGATTTACTTTGAAGTTTGCTAAACAGGTGAAGGTGATGGTCATATAATTCTATTTAACGCATCGGAAATCCTTTATTAACTCTAGTAGCTCTAGGTGTAATGAAAGAAAAAATAAAATTATGTATGAGATCCCCTGTCCCAAAAGAAAAGAGCTGTTTTCTTTTAAAAATCAAATTTCTTCTTCTTCTTCTTTTTTTATTTATATTTATTATTATTATTATTATTATTATTATTATTATTTTTTTCATTATTACAAAAAACAGAACAAATGTATCTGAGCGTAACGCTGACCAGGGGCGTGCTAAGAGAAAACTGCTCCCGGGGCAAGGTGCCTATTTTGCGCCCGCCTCTCCCAGCTTTCTCTTGTAACAACCCAAAAATGAAGACTGTACTATAAATTTGGAGTCCCCTAAATTTCCGCACCCGTGGCGACCGCCCCGTTCGTTCCCCCTTTCGCACGGCCCTGACGCTGACGTCATTTTTGTGAATGACAACAGCAGACGATCAAATTTGGCTTTACTGCAATTTTTTAAGCTTCTTAACATCGTACATTTTCAATTTTTATACGAATGAATAAGAAAGAAAATGTATTTTAATGCAATTTATTTGAAAACTGCATCGCAACTTACACAGTTTTTATCGTTTTTAAAATAATTTTCAACTTTGAGGTTACTTTGATTTACTTTGAGGTTCGCTAAACAAATGAAGGTGATGATTACATAATTCTGTTTAACGCATCTGAAATCCTTTATTAACTTCAGCAGCTCAAGGCGAAATAAAAGAAAAAATTATGTATGAAATCCCCTGTCTCAAAGGAAAAAAGCAGTTAAAAAAAAAAAAAAGTTGAATTTCTTAATTTTTTTTGTTGCATTATTACGAAGGACAAATGTGACTGAGCGTAACACTGACGTCATTTTGCGAATGGTAACAGCAGACTATAAAATTTAGCTTTAATTGCAATTTTTTAAACTTCTACACATCGTACATTTTCAATTATTACACCATGGAATGGGAAATTAAATGTATTTCAAATACAATTTGTTTGAAAGTTGCATCGCAATTTACATAGTTTATTTTATTTTTAAAATAATTTTCAACTTTGAGATTACCTAAGTTTACTTTGAGGTTTGCTAAACAGGTGATCGCCGTACAATTCTGTTTAACGCATCGGAAATCCTTTATTAACTTCAGTAGCTCAAGGCGAAATTAAAGAAAAAAAAATAATTATGTATGAGATCCCTTTTCTCAAAGGAAAAGAGCAATTTTCTTTTAAAAGTCGAATTTCATAATTTTTTGTTGCATTATTATAAAGGACAATTGCGTCTGAGCGTAACGCTGACGTAATTTTTGCAAATTTCAACAGCAGACGATCAAATTTGACTTTTACTGCAATTTTTTTTTTTTTTTTTACTTTTAAGCATCGTACATTTTCAATTTTTATGCCATCAAATAAGAAAGAAAATATATTTTAAAAATAATTTTCAACTTTGAGGTTACTTTGAGATTTGCTAAAAAGTAGTGCTCGCGATGGGATACGTATAGCAGCTATACGTTTAAACGATATACGTATATCCGTATAATACGTTTTTCTGCTATACGGATACTTTAGAATATACGTTTAAACGTATCCGGATACGTATAACGCGTATCAGCTAAACATATATTTAAGAATACGTATATTTAAAGTATACGTATATTCCACGTATCGTATCTAATTTAAATAGTAGACTTCATCAGTCGTATGTCACTGAATTGAGAATAATTTGGAAATCGGTGGTGTTACGACAGGAATCCGCATAGTATGTCTTATATATATAAGAGATCGAACATTAAAAAGCGTATAGTTTATAAAACATTTTGCAAAAAGTTCACAAAAAATCAAACACCTGATTGGCCAATCTCGTTTCACTAACAGTGAAATATCTATCTGGATTCCGACCAAGATTGTAGAAATCGTAAAAAAGACAGCATAGTAGCACCACCTGTTGAACAATTTACACACAAAACTAATCAGCACCAATTTCTATCAGGCACTACCTGAAAATATAGGGGAGACTGGGGCCATGTGAACATAGCTTTTTTCTCATAACTGGGTTAATTTCTATAAGCAAAACTACTCATTATAGTAAACAGTACTTTTTTTACGCATGGTAATTTTTTAAATTATTTTTATAGTTCTTCTTACTTTTCTTAATAGTTTTATGAATTAAAAAAAAAATGTTCATATGTGCCCGAACGAAGGGACAGCTGTAAAACACAAGGGCAACATGTGAACAAAAGGAAAAATAATTATTTGACACGCTTTTTTTATTATCTTTGTGAACTAATGATTATGTTACCATAATCATTAGTTGTACTATCTGTTAAATTCACCATAAAGAAAAATATATGTACATTTATTTAGTTTCTGAGGGATATGTTTAAGCAAAATATTATAAAATAAAAATAAATAGATTGTTTTTTTGAGGGGGGAGGGGGTTAGATAATTGATAAAATAATAATAAAATAAAAGCTTAAAGAAGTAAACTTGAGAAAAAAATAGAATTTAAATTTTGCTTAGGACTTTTTGTTTTAGAGAGATTTTAGGGAGGGAGCATTTGGATAATATTTGTCGGAAATCTGCGGAAAGGCGAAAGATTTTCATTCCTATATTTGCCTTATTTGCCTATAAATTAAGGATAAAAAATTGTTTTCCGTTTATAAGCTTCCTCCAAATTTAATTTCTTTTGCTTTTAAAAGAAAGGGGGGTGGAAGTCAATAATGAAGATTTCACAGTAGTTTAAAAATTTTATTTTCTTAAAATATCATTTTATTTTCAAAGCACCAAATAACATAGCTGTTTAAGAAATGGAAGTAAACTAATACTACAAGTTTGCAACAAATGAAATAGAAAACTTTTCAAAGTTGTTAAACGTAATATTTTTTGTATTAACGATTCATGAATATGGTATTGAAAACCGTTAAATAAAATAATATATAACATTTATTTCATTTTAGAAAACATTAAATTTATTTAAATTGCAATTGAACATAAACGAGCTTGTTGCTTTTTATGTATTTGCTGACAGATATGTTTGTAAAAGTTTCTATACAAAATCAAGTTTATAAGACAGAAATATCTTCTATTTCAATAAAATTATAGATAATGGAGCTGGCATTATTTTTATGAACTCAACTAAAAAGAACAGAATAACTGAATGATTATTGGAGAATTTAATGCCGTGTTCAGATCTGCTACAACTAGACTCTTCATAAATGCCCCACGCTGCCACAAGAGTTAAAATGACAAATCTTTAGCATTTTTCAATTTTAGCAAAAAAATATATCATAAGTATTTACTAGTATCCACAATATACTATGTTAAAACATTAAATTTTTTAAAAAATGAATAAATAAATAAAATTATTCTCTTATAGCATAAGATTTTACTTTTGAGTTCAGTTAAGCAGTATTTTGGCTCCTGGGGACAAACAAAATGTCGAAGAGCTTCAACAATTTTTTTCCAAATGTCTATAGGTGCTACTATATTTGGTAAATTTTTGAAATAATAAAACATACATTAACTTGTGAAAAATAGCAATGTTCTCATATGCCCCATTTTCACATGTGCCCCAGTCTCCCCCATATATGTTTCTTAATTCTGTGTATTAGGTTTTGAGATAGAGCGCCCACAAATCTCAAGTCACACACAGACAGACAAAGTCACAAACTCGCAGGCAGATATTTTGTAAAAACATGTTTTTCGGACTCTCTTACCCTTAAAACGTGGAAGCCCGTCGAAAGTTTTCCCTTATTAATTAAATACTTTCTTCTTGTAAAGATTCAAGAAAATATAAAAAACTAAGTACTGCGCCACAGATCTTCCAAAGACAAGTTTGATTCTACCACAACTAATGTAAGACATTTCATAATAAATAACTTAGTTTTTTGGGGAAAAAAACCAAAATCTAAACTCAGGAACGTATTCAGATTTTTTTAAGTGCCTGCATAACAAGTAATAGTTAAGTAAACACATCGTAGTTCTTTGAACGAAGAAACGCGATGGGGATACTCTACCGGATATTTCTCAATGTCGTTAATCCGCAGAAAAAAATTAACATTAAAAAATCAAACATTAAAACAATCAAATCATTAAAAACATTAAAAAATCAAATTTCATACTTGAACGAAAAACGGTTAAACGTTTATACGTTTAACCGCTTGCATAAGATCCGTATATACGATGTACCGTATATGCTCTTTTGTGCTATACGTATAATCGCCGATGCCGTATTATACGTATAGCAAATCCGTATTTCGAATTATACGTATTATACGTATACTCGTATAAACGTATAATCGACAGCACTACTAAAAAGGGGATCGCCACATAATTCTGCTATGCGTCGGAAACTTTTTTATTAACTTCAGTCGCTCAAGGCGAAATGAAAGAAAAAATAAAATTATGTATGGGATGTCTATGAGACATTTGATTGAAATGAGACTATTGAGACATATGTTATGACGTATGTCTCAAAAGAAAAAAGCAGTTTTCAGCTAAAAGTCGATTTTTTTTCTTTATTACAAAGGACAAAGTGACTGATCGTAATGATGACGTCATTTTTGCGAATGGCAACAGCAAACGATCAAATTTGACTTTTAATGTAACTAGTACACCGAACCCGGGGTTCCCGGGTCACAGAGTAAAGGTGAAAAACTTTTTTAAAAATTAAAATTTAAAAGTCTAATAAATTTTTCCTACGTAATATGCTTTTTAAACTGCCACCTAATTCCAAACAGCAATTTTATATGAAAAATATTAATTATGTTATCATATAAAGCTTTGAAAATTATCGGTACTTCCATATTAGACGCAAGATAGAAGTCATTAGCCAAAGATCTTGCCAAAGAATAAAATTGCATTATTTCAGTTTATAAAATCAACTAAGAAAATATGACACACAGATATTCTTTAAAATACATTTTTGTAAAGATTAATTGATGTATTTTTTGTAAATTAAGTTTGCAACGAACTAAAAGTTATTAAATTGATAGGAAAAACACGAAATAAAACCAACAACATTCACTGGGATTTATAGCCGAAGATATTTTGACATAACACATTTTTATTGCTATCTTTTTCGGTTGCTATGAAAAAATGGCAACTAAACTATACAGTTATCTGTTATTTTTCACGGAGAAAAGAGATAAATGGAGGTGAAGTATGCTATTAAAACGGTTTCATGGGCGTTGTTCTTCCAATTTAAGTCTCTTATTCGGGACAAACAAAACAATCTCTAAGAACAGAGACCGAATCCTTTAACATCATTTTTTCTCTAAATGAAAAAAAAAATTATATTTTAGCATTCTAAAATAGCATTTCATTGTATTATGAATTAAAACTGTATCGCTAAAAGGTTTTCTTTTTTGGGAAAGCACATGGTTGTGTTTGATGCAATGCAGCAAATTTTAGAGACGCTTTTTTGGCGTCACTTCCAGCCACCAAACTGCATCTCTATTCATCTTCTTCTTTTTTTTTTTTTTTTACTGTATGGATATTTTTCCTCTTTTTCCCACCCAAATGCGATACTTAAGTTGCCACCATTAGAGAAAATGAACTAAAAACGATAAAAAATTAATATCTCAAAAACAAATTGAGATACAGTTTTCTAACAAACTGCATTTAAACGTGCATATTTTTCTCCATACGATGTATAAATGTCGAAAACGTGCTATGTCTAGAAGTTTAAAATTTTACAATAGCGAAAATTGCAAAATTAAAATTCCATCGAAAAGTGTTGCCATTCAAAACATGAGGTATGCGTTACGCACAGATACGTTTGGCCTTTATTATATAGACTAGTAGATCGAACCCGGGCTTCCCGGGTTACATAGCAAAGATAAAAAGCATTTTTTTTTATTTAAAACTTTAATGAATTTTCTACATGTAATATGCGTTTTAGATTGCTAACTAACTCCAAAAAAGCATTTTTAACCCTTTAACTCCTTGAAGGGCGTGATATAAAATATATCCCACTTAATTTTAATTGCAAAACGCCACATTGACGCCAGTAATTTGGAATAGCAATTTTATTTTTGTCAAATACGTGAAGAAACGCTTTTAAATATTTTGAAACATATTTTTTTTTTTGATTCTGGATTTTCAGCATTTTAAGAATTGACGTGCTTTTTCCTTCAAAGGGTTAAGTATCTTGCAGATTTTTTCATTCATGTTTCATTCATAAATTAATAACTGTGAAAAGTATTGGTATGAAGATTTGTATTTGATAACTTTACATAATTTGGTACTTCTAGGTTATCCCGTCGACCAAAAATTTTTCGCCAGATTATAAGATTAAATGCCAATAATGGATGATTGTAAATGTCACATTAAACACGATACACATGTTTAAAACGCCATCAAGTGGTTTTAAATTAACTTTTTAACTGTATTTTTATTCATGTGTTACTAATTTATCTGTTCCTTCGTTATGTAAAATGAAGATTATGTCAACAAATGTAACTTGGCTATTAGTTTGGCGATTTTTATAGTTTGGCGAAAATGGTCGACGGAATAACCTAGCAGTACCCATAATTTTTATCTTTTACAATTAAAAAAATTAACATTAATCTCAATATTATATTAAATCAATCTTTGAATTAAAATATTACATATCGGAAAAACATGGTTAGGCTAACATGGTTAGGTTAAAGGGTTAAATGAAAAATATTAATTATGGAATCAAATAAAGCAATGAATTTTTTCAAAAGTCACATTTCCGTATTAGACGCATGCCGGAAGTTATTAGCCAAAGATTTCGTTAGGGCAGCAATTTTGTTTCTGGTCATTTCAGTGCTTCGAGCACGTAATTCAATCACATGTCTGTTAAATTTGTATTTATTTATTTTATTGTATTTCATTATTTATAAAGGAAATTTTAATTTTGCTATAGTATATTAGCCGGAAGCAAATCCCAAACTCTTTATATTTTTCTAAGGACAAATAGATTAATCTATCGTAATCGAGTTTCACTCGGTAGAGATAAATTTAAAAATAACTCGCACCTGTTTTTTTTTTTTTTTTTTTTTTGAACCACATCCAATCAGTAAATTGAAATACAATTTTCAAACAATGTCAAATACAATTTTCAAACAACTCAAAATATTTTCATTTTTTTTTTCTTATTTGGCTTTGTAAAATTTTAAGTTGCTTGATTACATGTTGAATTTGTGATTTTTAATAATTTAATCTGCGTTTTTAACCATTCTTTTATTTTAGTACTCAACCAATTTTAATTTTATAATGTAAAATTATCAGGAACAATATTCATAGATTTATGAGTAAATTGTGTATCATTATTTCTTAATGGAGATATGTGATAGAGATTTTTAAAAAAATGTTTGAAAAATATAAGCTTGCAATAAATGAATCAAATGACGTACAGTTTTCTATCAAATTGCATTTGAAAGTAGATTTCTTTTCCTATATGATGAAATAAAAATTGAAAATGTGCGATGTTTAGAAGATTAAAAAATTGCAAAAAGTCATTTATCTTGAAATGTTGTCATTCGTAAAATAACGGCAGTAAAACACGGACACATTTGTTTGTTACAGTATAGATTTTGCACATATGAAAAATCGGTACTACTTGATTATCCCATCGACCATTTTCGTCAAATTAAAAAAATCTCCAAAATAATAGCCAAGTTATATATGTTAACATAATTTTTATTTTCAATAAAGAAAAAACAAATAAATTAGTAAAACATGAATAAAAATACAAATAAAAAGTAGTATTAAACACCGCTTGATGACATTTTAAACATGTGTGTCGTGTTTAATATCATTGAATATGACATTCACAAATCATCCATTTTTGGCATTTAATCTTATAATTTGGCGGTAGTTTTTTGGTCGACGGGATAACCAAGTAGTACCGAAAACTCTTACGCGCATGCTAAAATGTTAAAAGTAAAAAAAGGATTGCACGTACATTTTTTTTTTTTCAAAAAAGTTTGCTTCAAAGTTAACTTTATGACAAATTTAAAATTCGTTTTATAAATTAAAATTCATAACACAAATTAAAAGAATAAACATTGCACTCCGTCACTTCAACGTGCAAAGAAGATGCTGTATTTTCCGTGAAATAAGCAAACCTTGATTTTTATAAATCATGCCAAACCAAATTTTCAATTATATTTTAAACATTGGATATTGGCGAATTATGAAACCTCATTTCGTCTTTTATATAATTCTTTTTTTATTTCAAATCAATTTTCTATATGAAAATGTACTTTTTTTTTCTTTTCTGATAATACATTTAGAAAATACAAATGGTTCTAAAAATAAAGTAAAAAATAAATAACATAAAAAAAATATTTATTCCAATAAGAAAGAAAAATTAAATAATTTTGTTTTGCATTTTCCTTCTGGTAAAATTGACAGGTAACAAAAAAAAAAAAAAAAAAAAAAAAAAAAACTAAAAATGTCGTCTGTTCTTGAAAGTTTAACTGAAATTTATAAAAAAAAATACATTAAGCTAATAATGTTATTTTAATATAATTACAATTGAATGTCTCAAACAATTGGACAAAAATTTGGGGAACTGGACATTACTTTAAACCTGGAACTATTGCCAAGATCGTCTTTGTTTGCTTGCTATCTCGGCGAAAAAAATCTCTATTTCTTCTTTTTATTTATGGCTATTTTTCCTTTACTTTGCACAGAAATCCGTACTCAAGTTGCCACCTCCAGAAAAATTAAATTAAAAACTACAAAAAAATTAATGTCTCAAAAACAAATTAAGATACACTTTTCAAACAAATTGCATGTAAAAGTACATATTGTTCCCTACACAACGGTGTAAAGATTGAAAATGTGCGATGTCTAGGAGTTAAAAAAAATTACAGTAATGAAAATTGCAAAAGTTAAATTTCATCAGAAAGTGTTGCCATTCTAAAAATGACGTATGCGTTACGCACAGATACGTTTGGCCTTTATTATATAGATTTCTTAAGTTTCTAACCATTGAACATTTTTTATTTTCATACTATCGAATAGGAAAGAAAATGTGTTTTAAAATGAATTTTTTTGAAAACCGCATCGCAATTTACACAGTTTTTATTGTTTTTAAAATAACGAGGTGGAACCCGTCGAAATTCGACGAAAGAAAATCTTTAAGCGAGAACTGTTTTATTGATTTATAATAAATCTACAAAATTATTTACAGTAAAAACTAACTATATCATTGGTCAGTCTAACTCTAAAAAATATTTTTGAAGCTAAAATTAACAAAATATTATTTCTATAAAACTCACTTGTCTAAATTATTAAAATTAAACTTTAATCGCATATGTAATCAATAAAAAAAAAATAAGGATCAGTTATTATGATGAAGTTATCTGTATTCTTTGGAAAGTAATTTTGCAATACACTAAAAAAAATTTATTGGTGAATAAAAAAGAAATAGAGAGCCGAAATTCACCTGATTTTATAACAGGCGATTTTCTTAAAATAATATTGTAACTTTGTTTTTCAAATTTAAGAGAAAATGGCGTATTTCTGTTGCCACGATTAGAAAATTCGTACTAAAACTACAAAAAAATTAATGTTTCAAAAATAAATTGTGATATAGTTTTCAAACAAATTGCATTTAAAGGTAAATTTTTTTCTGCATACGACGGTGAAAAAAATGACAATATGTGATGTATAGGAGTATAAAATTTGCAGTAGCGAAAATTGAAAAACCGTATATCATGTGAAAGTGTTGCCATTCGCAAAATGACGTATGCGTTACGCACAGATACGTTTGGCCTTTATAATATAGATTTTCAACTTTGAGGTTACTTTGGTTTGCTTTGATGTTTGCTAAACAAGAATTGCCACACAATTCTGTTTAACGCATCGGAAATCCTTTATTAACTTCAATAGCTCACAGCGAAATTTAGGAAAATATAAAATTAAGTATGAGATCCCTGTCTCAAAAGAAAAAATCAGTTTTCTTTTAAAAGTCGATTTTTTTTTCATTATTCCATTTTTCCCACTTCATTATTAAAATTTATTCAATTTTATTGTTTTTGAAGTAATTTTCAAGCGTTAATATTCTTTTTTTCAAATACTAGGGGGGGCCCGCCCCCCTGCTCGCTATGCTCGCCAACCCCCGGCGTAATCGCTTCGCGATTCCAAATTATTGGCTACCCCTGCTTGCTGCGCTCGCCAATACCCCATGGTATGAATAAGCAGTTGCAGACCTTTCAAATGATGTGTCAGACGACTGGTGTTGTAAAGAAATTAAAAATGTGCCCCCCTGGGGGGGCAGAGTGGGAGGCGACACAAAAGACATCCATAATATGAATAAGCAGCTGCAGACCTCTCAAATGATATATCACACGACTGGTGTTGTAAAGAAATTACAAAATGAGACCCCTCTGAGGGCAGAGGGGGGGGGGTTTACACACAAGATATCCATAATATGAATAAGCAGTTGCAGACCTCTCAAATGATGTGTCACACAATTGGTGTTGTAAAGAAATTAAAAATGTGACCCCCCCTGAGGAGAGCAGAGTGTGGGGGTGACACACAAGACACCCATAATATGAATAAGCAGTTGCAGACCTTTCAAATCTTGTGTAACACGACTGGTGTTGTAAAGAAATTAAAAATGTGTCCCCCCTGGGGAGCAGAATGGGGGATAACACACAAGACATCCATTATATGAATAAGCAGTTGCAAACCTCTCAAATGATGTATGAAACGACTGGTGTTGTAAAGAAATTAAAAATTTGGCGAAATAAGATTGGCGAAGAAGTTTGTCGCCAACTTGGCGATATATCGCCAAGTTGGCGACAAACTTGGCGATTGTTGGCGATGGTAATCTTTCCTCTCTTTATGGTAACCCATACGGCGATGCATAGACGGAGTCCTTTCCTGATTGGTCTATTCGACTCATGGAAGGAGTGGACAAACCGGATTCGTTAGTTCCGGAAATCTTCCACATCAGCATCATTCCAGGAGTCATTCCTTTTAAGGCTAGTTTTTTTTTTACTATAGAAGGATATCTTTATCGCGTTTAGAACACTGCAAAAGATAAATCCATTTGCTCTTAAATTAATATAAATAGCTCATCATTTGTTTCGAACTTATACTCCACAACGAAATTAAAACATCCATTAATCAAAAAATAAAACTATTTAAGAAATATACTAAAGAGTAATATTTAAAATTTTATAATTTGATAACTTACACATTGTTTTTTTACTTACCCATCATACGTAGTATAGGGTAAGTCTTGCAATCGTTTTGAAAATCGAAATTTTTTTTTGACGGATTTACGCGTTTTAGATAGTGGAGATTCCGAAAAATTTTTAGAAAAAAAAAAAAATTGCCGTCTGTCTGTAAACGCTCTATCTCCCGAACAAATTGAGATAGAGACTTGAAATTTTGTATGTAGTTAGTTTGTAAGAATGGGACGAAGCCTATTTGATATCAGCAACCTCGATTATCCGGAACTATTTTTTTCGGACTCTCAAAAAATTCGTTCTGATGAAAGGTGCATAAAAATTTTCGAATTTTTTTGTTCTAAGGAATGGGCGTAAAAGGCAATAAAATAACACACATTTTGCATATAGAACGAAGTCGATCGGATTATTAGTTGCCGAGATATTTGTAATCCTGTTTTCCACATTCTTCGATTTTTCATGACCCTGTATTCCATTCAAATTACAATTCAGAGGTATATTTTAATTGGAAATGAGACGCTTAATCCGACGCAGTTAATTGTTAGTTAATAGAATTATTATTTTTAGAGTTATAAGGATGTTTCTTTTACGCAGTTCGGTACTACTTGAGTAGTTTGGCGTTTTATATAATTTGTTGAAATTGGTACATCAGCAGTTCTTTAATATAACATTACTATGTATATTAACAATATTTAAATTTTGTTTATGAATTGCAATGCATTGTATAAATAGTTTTCACATGTTTTATTTTCATATACATATCCATGATGGGTAAGTATACGGTGGCTCCCAACGACTAGTTTCTTCTTTTAAGAAAAATATAATAGCACAGTCAATCAGGATAACTTTACGCCAAACCAGGGTAATTTTGAACCAGCTTTATGAAACATTGATCCACTCTGTCATAGTGGAATCTTGGCGAATGATTTCAAATGAGCTGCCAAATTCACATTAGTGTTGCTATCTATATTTTGAGATCAAAATTTTGCCGTTAAATCATGTAATGTAACACATTGAAACTTTTCTCCTTGGCCCAAAGTTACCCTGATTGACTGTACTTGTAAAACAAACGAAATCAAAATTCAATTAAATTGGATAAAATAATAAAATAATAATTTCGGTACTACTAGGTTATCCCGTCGACCATTTTCGCCAAATTATAAAAATCGCCAAACAAAAAGCCAAGTTAAATTTGTTGACATAATTTTTATTTTACATAACAAAAGAACAGATAAATTAGTAACACATGAATAAAAATACAGTTAAAAAGTTAATTTAAAACCACTTGATGATGTTTTAAAGATGTGTATCATGTTTAATGTGACATTCACAATCATCCATTATTGGCATTTAATCTTACAATCTGGCGATAAATTTTTGGTCGACGGGATAACCTAGAAGTATCATAATTTCAAAGGATTTTTTGCAAATGAATGCTAAAAAGTTTTAAAATATAAATAAAACACAAATTTAAGACATGTAATATTATTTTGTGCTTAAAGCAATGAAATGAACAGAATCAAAAAAGTTGATTGTAGATATCAATTTTTGGCGATTTCTTCATTTGTTTAATCTTAATTGGAGACCAGTATGAAAGTATCGCTTTCAATCATTTCAAAAATTTTTGGACACGCTATTAGTTTTTAACATTTTCAAAAAAGTTGAAAATTTTCTATGCATTCGGTCTGTTTACCCATGCTTTAAATATATCCGGATTTTCATGTAACTGATAAATTTTATTCAGGGTCACCAAAGCTTGTTTGGTATTATATATGAAATATTTGGGATTAATAGTTCATTTATCGAAGAAATAAAGAAATCGGTTAACACTGTCTTTGAGTAATAGTAGCTCGGAGTGCGTTTTAAAATTCGGCGTGTGTTTTTAAATTTAATTAATTCTTTGCATTTTACTCGTTGTATATAAATTCTATACCTTTTATACAGGGCTGCACAAAATAGTTCACATACTATTTTCCTTATTAGCTGAAGTTCCTGAAGGAGAATTTTCGACAGAGGTATATACATTTCTTAAATGAACTAAATTTTGACTCTAAAAATGTATATAGTTAATACATACCGATCTATATATTATATATAGAGCTGCTCGAAGAATTCAGACAATTTTCTGATTGCAGAACGGAAAAGCTGGTTTTGAAATGTGTTATTTTTATCCATAGGTTTGCATTAGTCATAATAATTTTACTTATTAAACTGTGCAGTTTTGTTGCAGTTTTGTTCTGACTATATTGTAAATTGGTTCATATAATCGATACTTGACGCACGAGTTTTTCTTTCTTGTTTTCATACAAATATGATTTTTACTATTATTAATGGACATTCTAAAAATATACATTGCATATAAAATATCGATTAGAGTTACCGATAAAAAAGAGTAAATCCAAGTGAGGCTTTTTTCACCAAGTATCTTTTTTACACGCCAGTATTTTGTTAAATTTTTTTTCAAACAAAAACACTCTTAAAATTACTTAAATCACATTTCCAGAAATTATCATCCGTAGGTGACCATGTATCCAATTCTTTGTGTGACCCTGTATCTACATCCTATCATTTTATCTATATTCTACAAACATTTCTTAATAAACTGAAAGCATAAAAATGTATAATTTATTTAAAAATCACCTTTAAGTAAATAGCGCTCATATTCAGCAACCTTTACGAGCTCTTTTGGTGTAACCCTGTATATCAACTATAGCATTTGTACCCACCATATAATATGCATACATTTAGTGAAACTAATCATAACTAAAATTGCATTTCATCTATCCATCAGCCATCATCGATAATATACAGCACTTCGGATATAATATACTATTTGAAATCTTTTGTGCGTATTATGCGTAAAATATTAAGCCTCAGCCGCGTATATTAATTTTATTATCAGGGGTATAGTCGTAAAAATAACAGAGGACATACGCTGTAAGCAGAGGGTATACGCATAAAGCAGGGAGTGTACCCTAGAATATATATACAATAGCTTTCTTGAGAAACAGAGGGTATACGGTGTTCCTTTAAAAAATCCAGAAGATATACGGCGTATACCCCCGTATACCCTCCACTACATCCCTGTTTATTATACATGAAATCGTTTAACATAATTAAAATATGTCGCAAACAATTCCCACCTTTATTATTGTGCAAAAGAATTCAGAATTCTTTTGTGTGACCCTGTAAATGAATAACTATTATTTTCACTGCATATTTTACAGAGTGCATATTTCAGTGAAATTCGCAAATACATATAAATTTGAACACGTTTTACTGGATGAATCTTTAAAATTCATTTGAAACGATTTTTTTCCCCATAGGCCGTAATGTAACGGAAAACGTTTGACTGTCCCTGTAATGTAAATAAACTAATCATGGTAGGAACTACATTTTCAAGATAAAATTGTCCCTCAAATTAGGTAAAAGAACCACTGATTTTGAATGATTCCCCCTTCTCGGAGAAGAACATGATAAATAACTATAGAGAGGTATTAAAATTAAATTACATAACTGTCAATCCCACATTTCTTACAAGATCAGCTATTTAAAAGAATCCCCACGGGTAAGAATATGACAAATAATTATAGAGATATATTATGATTAAATAATTTTATATAACTGGCATTCCGCATTTTTTACATAATTCTACTATTTAAAAAAAAACCCTCCATGTAACGGCGTGATAAATAACTACAGGAAAAATATTATGATTAAATAATTGTACTTAATTGTTAAAGCCACATTTCTTACATGATTATACTTTACTATTTAAAAGATTCCCCCGCCTACCTCCTTCTCCCTACCAGAGGAATAAAAATGGATTCGAATGAGGTCAAAAAACCATATTTTCCGACTGAAAAACAAACGAGGTGGAACCCGTCGAAATTCGACGAAAGAAAATCTTTAAAAAAGAACTGCTTAATTTATTTACAATAAATCTGCAAAATTAGTTGCAATAAAAAATACATCTTATCAGTTTAACTCTCAAGTAAATATTATTTTAAGCAAAAATTAATAAAATGCTATAAAACTCAATTATTTAAATTATTAAACGAAATAAAACAGAAATTCACCGGATTTTATAACAGACATATTTTAATTTCTTTTTTTATTTTTTTTTTCCAATTTTCAGAGAAAATGGGGCGATTCTGTTGCCACAATTACAAAATTGGTACTAAAAATAATAATAAAAAAAATGTATCAAGAATAAATTGAGATACAGCTTTGAAACAAATTACATTTAAAAGTACATTTTCTTCTTTATACGACGGTGTAAAAATTAAAAATGTGTGACGTTTATACGTGTAAAATTTGCAGTAATGAAAATTGCAAAATCGAAATTCCAGGGGAAAGTGTTGTTATTCGCAAAATGACGTATGCGTTCCGCACGGATACGTCTGGCCTTTATAATATAGATATCACAGCCAACAGATAAATATACCTGTGTGATTTTTTTTTCTTTTAAATTCTTCTTAGCTCTCAGAGTTCTCCAAATATGTATATGTTGAAAAATGAATTATTTTACTCAACCAGCTGTTTTGACAACAATGTCGTTTATCACATGAGTATTGCGACTACATTCTGAATGAAACTGGATTCTATCCTAAAACTTACGTCATAAAAAGACTTTTATACAAATATTTGACGTAGTCATAAGTATGCCATAAAATAAATCGCATTTGCTAAAGAATAGGTGTAATGTGCAAAGAAAAAGACTCTCCCAGCTCTTTACAAGTGCCCTAAAATAAAATGCCATAAAACCTTTTATGATTGAGATAAAAAGCCGTTTATGATAAGGAAAACCTCATTTAAAAAAGTATAATATATAAAATTTCTTGTTTGATATAAAATAAAAAGTTCACAGTTAAACTGAAGGAATTGAGATCACACTATTTGCATATTATACACTTATTTTCAAGAATAATGCTCCTCGAAAAGTAAATAAAGGGGGCGGGGTTAGAACCACCATCCCTCTCTTTTATACTTAATCAATGAACCCCTAAATCTAATCAGGGAAGCGCTTTATCAGAATAAACCTTAAAACCAAATTGAAGAAAATTGGATAATTTTGCATGAAAAACCCATTTATCTAAATTAAGAGCGGGATTACTCCCTTTTGAACTTAACTAATGAACCTCCAAGTCTATCTAATCAGGGAAGCGCTTTATCAGAATAAACCTTAAAACCAAATTGAAGGAAATCCGATAATTTTGCATGAAAAATCCATTTATCTAAATTAAGTGAGGTATTAGCTCCTCAATCTTTCTTTATCCTCGTGTAAAGTTTACCAATGAGCCCCAAAACTAATCATAGAAGCGCCTCAACAGAATGAACCTATATCAAAATTTGAAGCAAATCGGATATTTCTATCAAGAGTTATCATATTACGTATATAAGTCGCATATATGTACATATAGAACACATTGGCTCTCAGACTTTGATAGCCTGAGATCTAAAAACAATTTATTTGCTACGATGTTTTGCGAGCTTTAAAAAAAATTTCAAAGGTATTTAACCTTTTGTACCTCCGTGGTAAATATCTATGACTAATGTTGCTTGGTGTCCTGTTTTATGTATGGTGTTCTTATTTCATGTGCTCCAAGACCCGTCTTGCGGAAACTATGTGCAACTTGAAGACGCGAAGAACTGTATGATAAGACTTCGGAAATATTAAATGAAAAGGAACTTTTCCAAAATGAAGAATGCACATTAATGAAGAATGTGAAAAAGATGGTACATGATGATTTGTCACCAGAACAATACGAACCCGAATATATTTATATATATATATATATATAAACCTAATTTGGCTTGATTTTAAACGCGATTTTGGCTTGAAAATCGGTAAAAAACACGCGAGTTCCGTCTGAAGACTGCGAAAAAACGTGGGATTCTTGTCAGAAGATTGCGGAAAAACTCAATTTTCGTCAAATGATTGCGAAAAAAACAACGCAAAATGTGCCAAATGATAGCGACCTGGACACCGAAAATTTATCACTAAATCAAAAAATTTAGTCGCCATGCGTCGACTGGTGACCGCCAGTCTACACCTATACTATCCGGGGATATCATTGAACTAATTACGTATAATAGGATTTAACAGAATGGAGAAAAATTTTATTAATATATTTTTTAATTAATAGCTTTTTAAATAAGATTTAAAATGAGTCGACCAAATCCTGCAACTATTATACAGGGTGTTTCGCTACCAGACCGACAAACTTTGAGGGATGATAGTACACATGAAGACAAACATTATTAAATAGGAAACCATGGGCCGCAAACGTCTTTTGTAGGAGCTAGGGGCCATTAAAGTTTAGGGTCCAAAACTTTAAACGATGATAGAAAACGGAAAAAAGGGTCGATTCGTTTGTGGTTTTCACTAAAATCATTCTTTATATTAAGATTAATTTAGGAAAAATTTTAAAAGTTACTTTCAAAAATTATCGATAGAGGGCGCTTTAGACTTTAGAGTAACGAACAACTACTTTTTACCGTTATTTTCTGCATGGGGTTGAAATTATTCTAAAGTTTAGAATTTAACTTAAATTTTAAGTTCAAAATCGGAAACATTCGGATCGGGTAACTTAGGAAAATTTAACTGTGAACAAAGGGGTATATTTTAAACGCTCATAAACACTGGACAAACAAATCGATTTTATTGTGGTTTGCATGTAGATCATTTCCTTGGTAACTGTTTTATTGAAAACGATGTACAGCTTTGGTGTCCTCATTTTTTGATACAGGGCGCTTCCGACACATCTCCGACATTTCAATGGCATTACTCCTGGGTGTTTTACTACCAGACCAACATACTTCCAGGAAGTGTTAGGGGTGCAAAAAGGATTCGGAATTGCATAGGAATGTAACGTTGAAAATGTCTCTTTTGCGAGTTACGGTTAAAGTAAGCAGAGAAAAAAAGGCAACAGAAACAGCAGAGAAAGAGCAACACGTTAATGTGACAGAAAGCAGTTTATTTAAATGTTTTACAACATTAGGTGTTCGAAATTACGACCAGAAGTAGTTCGGCATGCTTGTCAGCGGCGTCGCATGGAATTCCTCTCTTTGAAAGATTCCTGGCATCTCTGATAGCTTTCTGGAAAGCTACAGAAATACCAGATGCGAGGTCTTTAACTCATGGTACGGGAGTCTCATACACTCAACTTTTCATTTGACCCCAGCAGAAGAAGTAGATACATGATAGGTCCGGCGATCCGGCAGGCCACCACGACCTATCCACCGTTGCCCAGATGTTACTTTGAAGTGTCGGCAAACGTCATTGGTAAAATGTGGAGGAGCCCCATCGGGCTGCTCATCTTTCAAGTACTTAATTCTGCTACCTTTGGAGTCGGTTCGTGAATGATCACTTCAAAGTGATCGCTGTTCACATGCATTACCGTTTAGAGCCATCTACTGCAAGGAAACCGCAGCGCCATCTACCGTCGCTGTTAAACTTGCCGGACTACTTCTGGTCGTAATTTTGAACACCTTTTGTGGTAAAACGTTTAAATTAACTGTTTTCTGTCACATTAACGTGTTGCTCTTTCTCAGTTGTTACTGTTGTCATCTTTTCTGCTTTCTTTAACCTTAACTTTCAAAAAAGGCATTTCCAACGTTACATTCCTATGTGATTCCGAGTCATCTTTGTGTCCCTAACACTTCCTGAAAGTAAGTTGCTCTGGTAGTAAAACACCCAGGAGTAATGCCATTGAAATGTCAGATATGTGTCGGAAGCGTTCTTTTTCAAAAAATGAGGACACCAAAGCTGTACGTCATTTTGAATAAAATTATTACCAAGCAAATGATTTTCATGCACACTGCAATAAAATCGATTTGTTTGTCCAATGTTTATGAGCGTTTAAAATATACCCCTTTGTTCACAGTTAAATTTTCCCAAGTTACCCCACCCCAATGTTTTTGATTTTGGGCTTAAAATTTAAGTTAAAGTCTAAACTTTAGAATAATTTCAACCCCTATGCAAAAAATAACGGTAAAAAGTAGTTGTTCATTACTCTAAAGTCTAAAGCGCCCTCTATCGATAATTTTTGAAAGTAACTTAAAAAATTTTTTCTAAAGAAATCGTAATATAAAGAATGATTTTAGTGAAAACCGCAAACGTATCGACCCCTTTTTCCGTTTTCTATCATCGTTTAAAGTTTTGGACCCTAAAATTTAATGGCCCCTAGCTCCTACAGAAGACGTTTGCGCCCCATGGTTTCCTATTTAATAATGTTTGTCTTCATGTGTACTATCATCCCTCAAAGTTTGTCGGTCTGGTAGCGAAACACCCTGTATATATTAAATTTCAAATCATTTGGCTTGATAGCTTTTGCGCTGTTATATGCGGACAGAGGAACAAACAGACAGACGGACTGACCAGAAGACGACTAAAGATGCCATGTATTTAATATATTTACGAACGCATTTAATAAAGGTTAAAAATGTGCGTATTTATTGTGAAGTAGCTGCTTTAGGAATGGGAATAATTTAGCTGCAGCATGATGCTGCAAAAAGATAATAACACAGACGCAAAAAGTTTGTTCCAAAAAAAAAAAAAAAAGTACTTGTTATGATAAACTAATGAATGATGGTGATGAATAATGAATGTTGATACGTGCGACCCACAAAAGTTATATAAAACTGGCACAGCAGCATAATTATAATACAGTTTTATAATTATAGAGTTTTATAATTAGAAAATAAGCATTTTTACTGTCTGTATATATTCAGTATGTTTAATATAATGGTGATTTTCTATAAGTACGTTTTATTTCATTTTTTCCCATTCTCCGGATAATCCGAATTCGGTCTGGTCCCAATTAATCCGAATTATCGGGGTTACTGCATAACAGATAAAGAGTTTGATGCAATTAAATTATTTTCGATAAGGAGACCTTCATCATATACTACTGCATTTTTAAAATAGTTACGAACAATTGATCAAAATGGAAATTTCACAGTATTGGTTGAGCTTAAAATTTTGAGCTTAAAATCTGAATCGTTGGGAGTAATTAAGTAGCCCAAAATTGAACTGTGTTCGAGAAGGGGGGGGGGTTAAATTTCTACTCCTGAACACAGTTCAATTTGTGCTTCTTAACCCCTCCCAACGATTCAGAATTTGAGCTCAAAATTTAATTCTAAGCTTTTGCAAGCATTTAATTAGATAAAAAATAATGGTTAAAAATAGTTGTTGGTTACTCTTAAGTTTAAAGTGCCCTCAAAAGAAATTTCATAAAGTTTATTTTTTAAATTTATTTTCAAGAAAATACTGACATAAAGAATAGTTTTAGCGAAAACCACAAACAAATCGATTAATTTTTCCGGATTTTTTTTTTTTTTAATAATCATTTGAAATTTGAACCCTCCCGCCCCCCTTGAACACAGTTCAGTTTGCTTTACTTAACCATTCCCAGCGATTCAGATTTTGAAATCATAATTTAAGTTTATGTCTAAGCTTCTAAGAAAATTAATGAGATGGAAAAAAATAACCGTAAAAAATAGTTGTTCGTTACTCCAAAGTCTAAAGCGCCCTCCATCGGCCTTTTTTGAAATTTATCTTCAAAATTTATTTTCAAGAAAATACTGATTTAAAGAGTAGTTTTAGCGAAAACCACAAACGAATCGACCAATTTTTCCGTTTTTTATAATCATTTGAAATTTGATCCTCTGAACACAGTTCAGTTTGGGCTACTTAACCATTCCCAACTATTGAGATTTTGAACTCAAAATTTAAGTTTATGTCTAAGCTTCCAAAAACATTTAATAAGATGCAAAAAATAACGACAAAAAAATAGTTGTTCGTTACTCCAAAGTCTCCTCCAAAGCGCCCTCTATCGACATTTTTTGAAATTTTCCTTTATCATTTATTTTTATGAAAATACTGACATAAAGAATAGTTTTAGTGAAAACCGCAAATCAATCGACCAATTCTTCTGTTTTTTATGTTTATTTGAAATTTTGGACCCTAAACTTTAATGGCGCATATCTTCTTCAGAAGACGTTCGGGACCCTTAGTTTCCTATTTAATATTGTTTGTCTTGATGTGTACTATCATCCCTTAAAGTTTTGCCCAAGAGTTCAGATACACCCTGTATATATATATACCGTATATCCCGGCATATGACATGCACTTTTAACTCTGAAACATCACTTTATTTTTCTGTGTGTGTGTTATACGCCGAATATAAAATGATTCAAGTAAAATCATAAAAATAAAACTTTCCAGATTTTTAGAATTATATAAATGCATTTATATTATATATTTACATAAACGAAGAAACTTACAGTATATATTTTCTAAAAAACTTAATCTTACTTATCAGATCACATGAAAAGTTCATTGTACTCGTCCTCATTTATATTTTTACTTTTGGGAATGTCATCTTCCCCACTTTCACTTTCATGTTTCATCACTTTCACTTTCACTCTCACTTTCACTTTTTTTTTTATCACCAGTGTCGTTTTCATCTAGCCATAAATGGTCATCCTCGTACCTTCAAGTGCATCAGAAATTCTACATTTTTAAAATGATTTGGCAATTATTTCCAGTTTTATTTCATCCCATGATGTTATAATCCATTCACATATTTGCGATAAAATCACATGCTGGATATTTCCTCCTTTTGTAAAAAATTTTTCTTCTTCTAGCATTCATGTGTTCCATTGCCTCCTTAATACTTTGAGCTCTGGGATGTAAATTTCTTCAAAATTCCAAATGTCACATTGGCACCAGTATTTTGCAAAGAAAAAATCCGGTTAATCATAAACACGAAAAAATGCATTAAACCTTTTTCAAATAAATTTGGTCAAATTTTCTGGTGTCATTGTGGCATTTCGAAATTAAAATAATGTGGTAGAAAATTCTACCATCAGAGCTCAAGGGGTTAAACTTCCTTTGAAAGGTTTTTTTATTGAAACTTCTAGTGGTTGAACTAACGAAGTCAATCCACTTGGAATTACTGCCAAATCTGTATTGGATTCTTTTATTCTTTTATTAATTTCGGGTGTACTATAAGGTCTAAACATATCCCAAACTAAAAGGCTTGCAGGGTTTTTTTTAAAGCTGTTGGATGCTTTTCCCAAACATTACGTGTCCATATCTCTAACCTATTTTCGTCCATCCAGCCTTTCTCATGGACAGGCAGAAAATTCCCTTTTGGAAAATTACCAATTGGCTTTGTTTTACGTTTGAAAATTACCATTGGTTTTAATTTAGTTCCGTCTGCTAAGCAAGGAAAAAAAAACTCCGAAGTGGGACTTTTCTTATGCCGTAGTTTGAAATGGAACAGTTTTTACTCCTTTTGTTTCTACTCTTCTGTTTCCTATCATATCGAACATTACGGGCGTTTCGTCCATATTCCCAATTTGAGACAAATCATAGTTTTTTCCCTTTCATTTATCAATGACAAACTTCTGGAAACTTAATAGTTTTTGTTCCAAGACTTTTGGAAGTTTTTGGGCAACTTTCGTCTTTTGGCGAAGAAGAAAATTTCTGCAATTCATAAATCTATCGCACAAACTCGTTGTTGCCTTAAAGTTATCACTTTTTTGGGAATTCTTTTTTGCCCATTGTAATGCAAATAACCGAACTCTACTCCGCGTTATTATTAGTCCATTTTGGCGATTTTCTAATATCCACTAGACAACATTGTCCTCTAAAATAGGCCACTTCGTAATGTCTGTGCGCAGTGCACATTTTTGTTTTGGCATATTTAGAATCGCAGCTTCATTCTTCTTTCATTCACGAACAGAACATTAATTAACTCCGAACATTCTAGATGCATCGGGATTACCATTTTCTTCTGAAAATGCTATTACTTTACATTTAAATTGGTATTTGTATTTATTTTGCTTTACTGGAGGAATAATTTATGATGAAGAATAGGGTGGGCCGAAAAAAAAACTTTTTTTCGATTTCCGATGATGGCGGGTGCGGAAAAGTGGCCACTGGTGCCACTCAGTTCACACAAAAAATTTGAGAATTTTTGGACAATTCCTTACCCTGCCGCAAATGGCTTGAAGTTTTGCAAAAATGCCGATTTTTGAACTTTTTAGCAAAAAAATTAAAATGCTAAATTAAGTTTATTTTGGTTGTATTTAGTTGAAAAGATATATTTAACGTACCAAATGTTCAAATAACCTCGAATTATGCATTACTTTAGTGCTATGCTCTTTAAAAATGAACTTATTTTATAGCTTGTTTTGAATTCGGTACCAACGCGAAACATCCCAGAACTCATCACAAAGAATGTAATTGCACACCGAGTTTTACTCGCCCTCCTACTCAGAGAATGTTTTATTCAAAATGTATACCTTTTTTACGCGACAAACTCTTTCTTAGAAATGAACTTTAGTATATTTTTTCTTTCTTGCAATTTTGCATCTCTTCCTTTAGTCCTGCGCATCTTTGATACAGCCTCTGTCACAATTTTAATGACTCTTTCCATAGCCTGGGAGTGACTTGGAAAGCAGACTAATGATTCATTCAATATGGATCCTGAAATTACGTTTTATCCAATTTCTTCTAGTGAAAAAGTTTTTGTTATAGGTAGTTTGCTGATTTCGCCGGCGACTCGGTCGTTACACTCATAGTGTTCTGTTGCGTTAAAGTTCAGCTTTGGAACTTGAAACTCTCTCACTATGTTGTTTTTTGTCTTTTTTTAAATTGCGGCGTATTTTTATTCTTTCCCATGCCATTCTTCTAATATATTGTCTATCGTCAGTTGCCATTGCTATCAGTAAATTCTCGGGATGACCATAGTATCCATTTGTTTGAATGACTGAATGCAGTACGCTCTTTAGGTCATCTGGTAAAAACATTGAAAGTTTAACAATCTGCCACGTATGTCTAGGTCCGACCGCGTTTTGCTTACAGAAAACCAAAAGGCGCACAAACTCGTATAAATTACCAAGCGAGATAAATTTTAACGCTTTATCAGGGTTTGAACTACTAACGTACAAGCGTAAAATTCTGCATCCAATTGTAATCCATCTCGATTTCGCAATTGGCCCTAGTTTTCTGTTTTCTAGTTCTCGAAAACATACTCCGGTTGAAACCGCTGCACAAATATTAAATAAGTACTTTTTATCGGTATTTAGATCTTCAGTATTTTTCATTTCTGATGTCCATAAAACAGCAATAGGGTCGAACAAAGTGACACGTAGATTTTCACGCATTGTTAGTCTAACACCGATCGGACCGGCAAAGGTCTTAGGTCTAGTTGTTCCACTATCAAGTTTAGAGAATAGATGTTGGAGTGAGAATTCGTTCGTATGAAAAATACATGTCAAATTTTGCAGTTCTCTTCCTAGATTTTTCTTCTTTTTTTTTTCAAGACAGGCAATGGCATCATTACGTTGTCCTGTATTAACAGTGGTGCCATCACAACCGAGTGCTGTTAGTTCAGAAAAATCTAAGTTGTAGTGCCTTAGAAGATTGTGTAATGATTTTGTTATTTCTTGTCCATGATCAGAACGAGGTATCAAGCGACCCAAGTATTCCGAACCAGGTTCAGGCAGCACGGTGATGTGCTCCTCGCCTTTCTATCGGTGCCGCTTGTTCTTTTTTTTTCTATAAAGATAGTTTTATCCTTTTACCATCCACAAATATGCTTTTAATTTTCCTTCCTTCAAGAACTTCTTCCGCCTGTATCTTCTTTCCAAGTTTCTGTTTCTCTCTTATGACCTTGTTTTTACAGATGATGAAATTTGTTTGCTGTCACAACTCCTGCATGTTGAAGCAACCAGTATTAAGGGCGCATCATACCAGGATAATTTGGCAATAATAATTCTTTCAATATGCATAGTGTCCCAAAAGGCTAATTTTCACACTATCGCGTGTCTTTAGATTGTCATGGCACTTCATACAAGCTATATCTAAGCTCGTCGTAATAAAAAACACAAAACACTGTAATGGCATATTAAATGATCCAAAAAACACTGTACCTTACTAGCAAAAGGTTTCACATTTACACTGAAAAAATGTGGCAGGGAAACGAAGCATGGAAAAATAATAAGAATCCCTCATTGAATTTTCGCCTCTCTTATATTTCTTCCTTCACTCCCTCAACATTATGATGAGTCATTGTGCTCGCTTAGAGTCTTTCTGCACCCCCTTCTCACCTTTCAGATTTGTTTTTGAAGTTTACTGCTGTCCTTTGCCCAAAAATATGGCCTTTGATGCATAGAAAAAAAATAAAGAAGACCAAGGGACATGAATAAGAGATTAACTAATGAACGATTCAAACAAATATAACTTTTCCTTGTTATATGAGAAAAAGCTATAAAAATTGGCTAATTTAAAATAGACATAGCAATTAAATAATACCTTATCAGAACTTATTTAAACATTTGGTACATTAAATACGCCTTTTCAAGTAAATGCAACCAAAATAAATTTAATTTGATATTTTAAAAGTTTTTGCTAAAAAAGTTAAAAAATCAGCCTTTTTGCAAAATTTTAATCCATTTGCGGCAGGGTAAGGAAATGTCCGATAAATCTCAAATTTTTTGTGTGAACTGAGTGCCACCAGTGGCCACTTTTCCGCACCCGCTATCATCGAAAATCGAAAAAAAGTTTTTTTCGGCCCACCCTAATGAAGAACGGTCATAAAATTTAAGATCAACGCATTTAAAAGTTATGGTTTCGAACAAATGACGAATGTTATATGAAACAGGAAATTTCTGTTGGTAGTATCAGCGCAGATGGGAGGGGGAATGGTAGTGATCGGTTTGTCTCAAACGAGATTTGGGGATAGAGGGGCGTTATTTAGATTATAAAAGATAGGAATTGAGCAGACTGGAGACGATTGGTTTTACATGCTGCAAAGAAAAGACGCATTTATCTGAAGTGGGGGAAAAAGTTTTCATTTTTAGTTTCTTTTCACATGACAAGGAGCACGTACAAAAAAGCACATGAATATGACGTATGATTTTTATATAAAAAAAAAACACATTTTCGAATATTTATTAATAAAACAAGAATTTCTAATTGGGTAAATACAAGAAGTAGGAAAATGTGACGTCATATTTAAATGGAAAAATTGAAATGCATGCTAGCGGTACTTATTGTTAAGCATGAATATCAAATACGTACATAAAATATTCTTCTGTCAAACTTGACGCATGGGAAATGAAATTAACATATTATTAAGAAGAGAATTCGCCGAGGAGAAAAGTGACGTCATATAATATCAGTAGCTAAGACGGTTATTATGAAATAGATTGTACTGATTCCATACTATTACCATTTACCTTTGTATTTATATCTCCCCGGGGAAAGAAATAGGTAATCAAATTTAAGTAAAATTTATTTTGTATTGCTTCACTGTGTGATACCTAAAGTAAAAAATGATTGACACAAATTCAATATATTTTTCTTTTCTGGTTATAGATAACCTTGAAGGGAAATTGCGTAACTTATTTCTTAAAAATTTAATTTAACAAATTACAAGTGACAACTATTTGGAAAACGATATTTTCAAACATTAAAATTTAAGATTTAAAAAGAAATTACGCATATATATATATATATATATATATATATATTGACACTGATAATACCGGTATATCTCAATTTTCCAGCTAATTTAGAAATTAATAAAAACCTGTTTTCGAACAATTCCATTAACTTTTTAGATCTTAAAATTATATTAAAAGAAAACAAGTTAATAACTGATATATATGGCAAACGGAATGAATTTAATTTTAAAATTAATAAATTTAATAATTTTAAATCCTGTCTTCATAATTCGGCATATCGTATTATAATTCTTAATCATTTATATAGAATAAAATGTTAATTTTCTTCTCATCTTATTAATGCAAATATTAAAAAGCTAATTTGTGATGCACTAAATAATGGTTATCCTAAAAAAATCATATATTCTTTAATATACAATTAGTTATTACATGATCTTAAAAATAATTAACGTAAAAAATTATTAAAACACAAAAATAATAATAATAAATTAAAAATGTAAAAAATAATAAAAAAATGTATAATAGGATGGCTGGGTGGGTAAATGCTAGAGTACGGAGGGGGGCGGTGTTGTCTGGGGATAATACGCAATGGTTATTTATTTTAAAAAACTGAGAAGGGGAGAGGCATTGCTGAATTGCAAAACATTTTGCACAGAGTGTTCATTTAAGACTTTTTTAATTTTTTTATTATTTTTCTATTTTTATTTTTCTATCCAATTTAGTAATTTTGTTGTGTTTCGTTTATGCTGTTTTTTCTTCATTTAATTTTGGTTTTATATGTGTGTTAACCCCAAATTTGTATTATTTTACTTTTTCATGTCTAATACGAAGATGAAACCACGCACTTCATTTGTAGTTCTAAAGTGTTTGGGGCTTGACAATTCTGCTTTGGTTCTGCAAATTCCATTTGCATTCATTTTATTTATTTATTTACCCCCCCCCCCATGTTTCAATGTGGTTATTTTCTATTAAATTCAAATATTATTATAACAAATCTTATTATAACAGGCCAAACATATCTGTGCTTAACGCATACGTCATTTTGTGAATGGCAATACTTTCCCATGCAATTTCAATTTTGAATTTTTAGCTACTGCAAATTTTATACTTCTAAACATCGCATGTTTTCGATTTTTACACCGTCGTATAGAGAAAAAAATTACTTTTTAATACAATTTGTTTGAAAGCTGTATCTCAATTTGTTTTTTAGATATTATTTTTTTTTATAGTTTTTAGTACCACTTTTGTAATTGTGGCAACATAATCATTTAATTTTCTCTTAAAATTGAAGAAATTCAATAAAGTAAAATAAAATAGAAATTAGAAGCATATACTTTGCAAAAAAAATATCGTCTGTTATAAAATTCAGTGATTTCGGTTTTATTTCTTTTTTATTCACAAGTTAAATAACTTCAAGTTTTGAGTTAAAGTGATTTTAAAATGATCAAATTAAAATACCTTTTTTTTAAACATGGTGAACACGATATGAGAAGTACGTATGTAAATTTTGAGAGGAGGAAAATTAGACAGGTTTTATTTTCGCGTGAAATTCTATGATCGTGTCAGTTTGGAATAAGTTTCGCTCGCATTTATACCAAACATAAGAGTCTCAATTGATAAATTCATCATAATAACTGATCTTTATTATATTTTACAGATTTTATATGCGATTAAAATTTAATTTTAAAAATTTAGATAACTGAGTTTTATAGTATTTTGTTAATTTTAGCTTAAAATAATATTTGCTTGAGAGCCAGACTGATCAATATAAGATGCATTTTTTGCTGTAAATAATTTTGTAGATTTATTATAAATCAATGAAACAGTTCCTTCTTAAACAGTTTCTTACGCTGAATTTCGACGAATTCCACCTCGAATATTTATTTATATAAAGCCATTAATCGTATTACAATATACGAATCATTGAATTTAATAACCTATAGCACTTTGAACATGACGGGAAAAATAAATAATTAAAATGAAAACAAATGGAATTTGTAGAACCAAACAGAGTCTTTATATATATTAAAAGTTTTAAATTTTTTCGCCAAGATTAACCTTTATACTATATTAATTTCCTTATAACAATATTCCATACTTAGTTCAACTTATTAAATTAAAATCTTGTTTCTAGACCTAGTCTATTAATCTTTATGGAAACGATATAAATTCTTAATTCGCCTTAAAAACATTTATTCCAATATGCGTACATTTAAAAAGATGGCTCTAAATTAGAAATATTCTTAATTATACTTTATTTCTTAATATTCCAAATAAAACTCATTTTTTCTATACTTTCATCAACCCTTTTTAAGAAAGTCTTTTTAAATTTATTCCAAAACCATACCTTTCAAAAAATATCATTATTTTTATTTATTTATTTATTTCCCCTCCTTCAACATTTGATATTTGTGCATAACAATAAATTCATTTCTTTTCTTTTTCTCTTAAAATTAATCGTCTGTAAAAAAAAATCTCTGCCTAATATATTCGAAATTTTGAGTCGATTATAAATTAGTTAAATAATATTGTTTAAAAATAAAATTATCGTCTGTGGAAAAAAAATCTCGACGCTGGACATGAATTATGTTTACATGGAAAAATGATGGTTAGAGAGTAGAGAATTTTCTAGAACTTTGTTTTTAGATTTAAGAGGGAAGCCTGGAGGTTGTGAGATAGATTCTTGGTTTTTTCTTCGATGAGAACGGCTTGCTGAAGTAATGATGGAACATTCTTTTTGATTTTTCGGTTAAAGACGGCTTGCAAAGGGAGCCTTTCCCTCTCTCATGACTACAGTTTAATAAATTAACTTGCAGCCGCCAATGTGTAATTTAATGAATCTTCTACATACATTTATTTTGTTTTTTCCCTCGCTTGCCAAGACTGTGTGTTTTTAAAAAAGGGGAACCAGTGAAGATTATTCGAGTTTCTCCCTTAAATCGTCATATATATATATATATATATATATATATATATATATATATATATATATATATATAAAGAAAAAACATCCCCACTCTTTGTAAACAAGACACGTTTATTATACAGTTAAAGTTAAATAAAAATGAAACATCGAAAAGAAATTATCGTTTATACAGTCATCTTCCTCCAAAAGGATTTATTAATTTTTTAAAAAACAAAATAAAGAGTAACTATAGCGTTTCTTCGTTTCTGAATTCATTCAATTTCTTATATTACTTATATACACCCAATCTATATAATTAAGGACAAATATTTATGTGCGTAACGCATACGCCTTTCTGCGAATTGCACCACTTTTAAATAAAATTTAAATTTTTCAATTTTCGGTACTGTAAATTTTTAAACCTCTAAATATCGCATATTTTCAATTTTTACACCATCGTATAGGGGAAAAATGTACTTTTAAATGCAACTTGTTTGAAAGCTATAACTCAATTTGTTTTTGAGATATTAATTTTTTTTGTAGTTTTTAATACTTTTTTTTTGTGATCGAGGCAACAGAAGTATTCCATTAAAAAATCAGTGATAAAAGCATCATTGTTATGTTAACAAAACGTGGCTTTCGCAATAACAGACTCATATATTAATATTTCAAGCGCCATATTTACAGCAAATAAAATTCGAAATAATTCGGAAGCAGTTATCGATATTTTTTATAAAATGCCAAAAATTGAAAGTATCTGGATACTTTTGGCTAGATAGTGTATAACTATACATTTAAATGCGTCACGAAAGTAACTATGCATTCAAGTATGCTGTGACAATTTTGAAGAGAAGATGAAAAATTCTGATAGAATCTACTTTATTAGTTTTTCTATTTTAGTGTAAAATTCCCTGCAAATTTTTTGTTATGTAACCATATAAAAAATTGTAACACCGTGTAATAACATGCTTTTTTCAATTGCTAAAAGATGTAAGATAAAAACATTAAAAATTGTTAAAAAAAAAAAAAAAAAAAAAAATATATATATATATATATTTTTTTTTAAATTAGATTGTTTGCTTGTTTCGACTCCATTCGAACCATTATCAAAACAAAGAATTGAAAGGAGTTGAATTACAATTGAAAGAAGCGTTTTATTTGTTATATTTAGAATTTATAGCATACAATTAATTCTCACAATGTCACAAAACCAACAAACACGCAGACAAAAAAATATAATTAACTCTTTTCACTTTTTACTAAAATACTGAAAAACTGTTATATTGTAGTGATATAACAATGCAAGATATTTTTTGAAAAAAGTAGAAACCAGTCACGCATCTTGATTTACTTTTCCTTCTCACTGCATGCAAATGAATCGCTTCCATGAACACAAAGTCTGTAATTTCTTTAAATAGGATATAATTACCACTCTGCTATTATTGTACTGACAGCATCTCTTTTGGTATGTGTTTTACGAAACAAAAAGATCTTTTATGGACACGTAAAGCACGAGAGATTTTAAGAGATGTTGCCAGTTGAAAAAGACACATTCTTATAATTATGTTCCGTTTAAATTAAAAGTTAACAAAATCGCTTGCTTAATATAATTAACAACGTATTTGAATGTCTACGTAGTTGTTTAACACGGGAAATAAAACTTGAATAAAAGTGCACTTTAACCTCTTCAGTCCCTGAGTACCCAAATGGGTACATCAGTTTTGTCCCATTTTATTAATGATACCCAAATATAAATGAAATTTCGATATAAGAATAATATGTTTCGAATTCTAAGATTCGAGCTAATGAAAATAAAACAAAAATCTCGCTCTGAAGTCAAACGAGAGAAGAAATAATTCAGTAATAATTGAAAATACTGTAATAATCGCCAGTAGCGAAGAGGTTAAATTTATTATTATTATTATTATTATTATTATTATTATTATTATTATTATTATTATTGTTGTTGTTGTTGTTGTTGTTGTTGTTACAGTAGACTCCCTTAAATCCTCAACCTAAAAATCCACAAGCGCCTAAAATCCGCACATTATCACAGTTGTAAACAGAGTAAGTTTCTGTTCAGATGTAGGTGTAAAATTACAGAATTCTTTAGTTGTAGATCATTCCGCATGTATTTTAAGATGTAATTATCGAAAATATGAATGAATACGGGATTTTTCATGATAAAAATATCCCCCCCCCCAAAAAAAAAACGAAAAAAAACGAACAATTGTAAAAAAAATCACGTAAATTTTAGACCAAAGAAGTAAAACCTCTTCTTATGAACCTGTATTTTATAGTCTATGGCAGTGGTTTCCAAACTATGGGTCGCGACCCAGCAGTGGGCCGTGGCGATTGTTTTAGTGGATCACGGAACAATCGAGGTTTGTCACAAAAATAAATCTTTTATTTCAACTGTTTCAAAAATATAACAATTTGAACAGCATGGACAATCCTTAATTTTCTCCTGTATGAATATACGAGCAGAACATCCATAAATATCTAAACCAGCTTTGAATTCCTTAATGTGATTCAAAACACGACATAATTTTGTGAACATACTTTTTCTACATAGCTGTTTAAAAAGAAAAGAAAAAAAAAACAGAAACAATTGCGTATAGAAAGTAACTTAGGTTAAAGTTATCTAGTCTTTATCCTGATATAAATATTGTCGTCGGTGAACACCACAGCCAGAAATCTCACTGGTTATAAAGTTATGGTTTGGTAATACAGTAGACTCCCTCAAATCCGCACAGCTTGGGACCAGAGGTTGTGCGGATTTTAGAATTTTGTGGATTTCTGGTAATTGCTTTGTTCACATTATTTAAACAGTAATTTGAATGCAATTAATAGTGCAATCGGAATTATAATGAATACTTACAATATAATAAAATATTAAAATAAGTAATAAACTAAAATAATAAAAATTTAAATAATTTTTTAAATGTTTGAAGTACTAATAGTAAAGGTCAAGTTAATAACCAATAGTGAATGATTAAATATTCATAATAAAGATTAAATGTATTTTTTCAAAATTATTCAACAAAACTTGCCTCATAAAAGTACATGACTAATTCACATCAAAATCATAAAATAAAGATTTTTTTTTCCAAGTTTAGCCAGGCTTAATAAGCAAAAAATTTCGATTAATGCATAAATATATTTGGCAAGAAGATTGTGTTTACCAGTGATATCAGAAGTATCTTGATTTTTTTTCCAAAAAAATTTATTCTTCCTTCATGAAAAACAGCATGAATAGAGTATTATTAAGAAAATTACAAGTTAAAAAATATATGGAATTGATACAAAACTAAAAAATCAAGTTTTGGTCCAGTATTTGAACTGAAAGTTTTATTGTTTACATCCATAAAATATGTTCGGATTTTAGAGAGTTGTGGATTTCTGGTTTGCGGATTTGAGGGAGTCTACTGTAATTAAACGATTTTAAGTTATCTTTGTATGTTTTCTAATTACTATTCCCCATTACACATACTGGGATTACCAATTCTTGTTTTTATTTTTATTGTATCCTTCGTACGATAATTGGCCTTTTTCGCAGGAAAATATCCAATAGTTTATGGAAGTCATACAATTTCCATATCGATATAAACCCTTATATTAGGTGGATCGCGAAAAATGTTTATACTTGAAAGTGGGTCGTGAAAAACTTTTTTACTGCATAGTGGGTTGCGTAACAATAAAGATTGGGAACCGCTGGTCTATGGTATTTTTAAGGCTGTAACACTTCTATGAACAAACATGTCCAAAAAGGAAAAGAAAAAAAAACAAAAACAAAATCCCTTGTCATAAATGAAAATAAGTTTCTCTGTCATAGGATTAAAATATTTCTTCAGCAAAGCCTTCTTTAGAATGTTAATGCATTTACGAACAGAAGTTCTTAACAAAGGAATCGGTGGAAGGGATTTGGGTAAGGAATGGTTTGGACAACTTCAAAGCTGTGCCAGACTGGACATGTCCGTTGAGTAAAATCGATTTCGACCAGACATGTTTAAAACACAACAACAAGAAAACAAGCAGGAAGCAAGAACTTTGCTTTTTTAGAATTTAATCTCGCCCCCGATGATAGTATATACATATATATATATATATATAGCACAAAATGTATTTCAATTTTAAGACTTAAGAGGCTACGTTAGTTAAGTGAATCGTTAATGCTAATCCTATAGGAGAAATTTATAAAGGTTTCTCAATTGCATTTCAATACTATATATATATACAGGGTGTCCCAAAAGGTCGTTTACAAACTTAACATGCTGGTCTGTCGTATCATGATGAACAATATTAAATAGGAAACTAAGGGTCCCAAACGTCTTCCAAAGGAGATATGCGCCATTAAAGTTTAGGGTTCAAAAATTAAAATGATTATAAAAAACAGAAAAATTGGTCGATTCGTTTGCGGTTTTCACTAAAACTATTCTTTATGTCAGTATTTTCTTGAAAATAAATTATAAAGATAAAATTCAAAAATTGCCAATAGAGGGCGCTTTAGACTTTGGAGTAACGTACAACTATATTTTTACGTTATTCCTTGCATCTCATAATTTTTTTTAGAAGCTTAGACATAAACTTAAATTTTGAGATGAAAATATGAATCGTTGGGAGTGGTAAAGTAGCGCAAACTGAACTGTGTTCAATGGGGGTGGGGAGGTTCAAATTTCAAATGATTATAAAAAACGGGAAAATTGGTCGGTTTTCGCTAATATTATTCTTTATGTCAATATTTCCTTGAAAATAAATTTTAAAGATAAATTTAAAAAAATCCGTTAGAGGGCGCCTTAAACTTTAGAATAACCATCAATTATTTTTAACCTTTTTTTTTTTTAATCTAATTAAATGCTTGCAAAAGTTTAGACTTGAATTTTGTGCTCAAAATCTAAATCGATAGCAGGGGTTAAGAAGCGCAAACTGAACTGTGTTCTGGAGTTGAAATGTTACCTTTCCCACCCCTCGAACGCAATTCAATTTTTGGCCGCTTAATTACTCACAACGTTGCATATTTTGAGCACAAAATTTAAGTTTGAACATTTACAAGCATTTTATTAGATACAAAAAAATAACGGTTAAAAATAGTTGTTGGTTACTATAAAGTTTAAGGCGCCCTCTGACTTAATTTTTTGAAAGATATCTGTAAAATTTTTTTTCAAGAAAATATTGATATAAAGAATAGTTTTAGCGAAAACCGACCAATTTTTCCGTTTTTTATAATCATTTGAAATTTGAACCTCCACACCCCCATTGAACACAGTTCAGTTTGCGCTACTTAACCACTCCCAACGATTCAGATTTTTATCTCAAAATTTAAATTTATGTCTAAGCTTCAAAAAAAAAAAAAAAAAAAATTATGAGATGCAAGAAATAACATAAAAAAATAGTTGTACGTTACTTCAAAGTCTAAAGCGCCCTCTATCGGCAATTTTTGAATTTTATCTTTATAAATTATTTTCAAGATAATACTTACATAAAAAATAATTTTAGGGAAAATCGCAAATCAATTGACCAATTTTTCCGTGTTTTCTATCATTTGAAATTTGAACCTCCCCCCGCAATTCAGTTTGCGCTACTTAACCACTTCCAACGATTTAGATTTTGAGCTCAAAATTTAAGTTTATGTCTAAGCTTCTAAAAAAATTAATGAGATGCAAAAAATAATGGTAAAAACTAGTTTATCGTTACTCCAAAGTCTAAAGCGCCCTCTATCGACATTTTTTGAAATTTATCTTTATAATTTATTTTCAAGAAAATACTGACATAAAGAATAGTTTTAGTGAAAACCACAAACGAATCGACCAATTTTTCTGTTTTTTATAACCATTTGAATTTTTGGACCCTAAACTTTAATGGCGCATATCTCCTTTGGAAGACGTTTGGGACCCTTAGTTTCCCATTTAATATTGTTCATCATGATATGACAGACCAGCATGTTAAGTTTGTAAACGACCTTTTGGGACACCCTGTATATATATATATATATATATATATATACATATATTTTAATTGGACAACTGAGATTGATCTGTACAAAGGCCGTTTTTTTAACTTTTCGATTTTGTTTACAGATATTTTTAATGAGGACACTATAATTTTCGGAACCGGTTTAGAAAATTAAAGCATCTTAAAAAAAAAAATCTAGAATTAAAATCGAAAAGTAAAAAAAAAGGCCTTCGTACAGAACAATCTCAGCTATCCAATGAAAAATGAAAAAGAAAATCATTTAAAAACATTAAAATACAACCTAAATAAATTTCTTCCGTAGAATTAGCATTAGCGAGCGGGTCTTTTCGTTTGACTGAAGTAGCCTCTTAATTTACAACAAACTCCTTTTAATTTACATAAAATGGCATCATTTGTATCCGCTGATGAATTCAACATATACGATCCATTTCTTAAATAACATCTATACAGAAAAGTATGCATATGTCGTCATTATCACGGAATAACACAGAAAACGATGTCGTCATTCAAGAAACTCGACAAAAACTCGAGTATCAAATGATTCATATGCCTTTATTTGTCTGTGATATTGATATTGAAAATGAAATATTGGTTATAAATAGCTCCTTGTTTTAAGAGAAATCCTTCATTTTATTTTTTCGAAATTCGGAAAAAGATTTTACACATGGATTAATAAAATTGCATTTTTTTCAGTTTTTTCATAGGACTAACGTCAATGAAGAAAAAATAAGCCACACAAATATTCTTTTAAAATACATTTTTATAGCAAACGGTATTCTTGGCATAGAACTATTTCAATTACATTTCTTTTTCAGTTGTTATGAGAAAATGACAATAAATGATATAGTAATCTACTAATCTTCCTTTACTTTCTCCAGAATTGGAGTATTTTAGTTGTCACTGACATTAAAAACTACAAAAAAATTAAGGTTTCAAAAATAAATTAAGATACTGTTTTTAAATAAATTGCATTTAAAAGTACATTTTCAACTGAAACTACAATGCAAAAACTGAAAATATGCGATGTTTAGAATATTTATAAAATTCAGTAGATTAAGATTATTTAACAATACAATGATACATCTGCTATTTAAAGTATGGTTTATGGTTAGATGGAATGTTATTTGTCAGTGACGGCACTTTAATTGTTTCTGAAAGAAACAGCATATCGGGGCTAATAATGACAAATCGTGTGTGAAGCATAGATCATGCAACACTTTTAAACGTATTCAGAATGCTGTAACAAATATTCATAGTATAATAAAGTGAACAATTTTGTTTATGTAAACTATTTGTAAAATTCATAACACATTTGAAAACTTTAGTTTCTGCATTTGCCATCAATACTCGGAAAAATGTCCGATTTCTTTCTTGGAGCAATGATATGGTATATAGATTTGTATTTACATATGCATTACATAAAATGATAAAAATTTACTTCAGTTTGAAGCCACTTACTACATTTGAAAATTCCCCTTGAGATATTACATATTTTACATAAGATGATAAAATTTACTTCAGTTTTGAAACGCATACCATAACTCAAATGAAAATTGCCTTTTAGAAATTTCATTCAATTAACGGAATTGTATTCGAAATTTTATGTTCAGCTTTGTATATGATATACTAGAATATGTACACACCAAGTAATGTGCAAAAAAATTAGATAAATTAAAAGATGCGTGCCACAATTGAAAATGCACTTCCAGAAATTATTGCTCATACGTATTAGTGCTGTTTACCGAATACTTTTGTTTGTCCCTGTCAGTGAACGATAAATGCTATGCACAGCCTATTCTACAGTAAGCATATTGAAGTGTATCTCAGTGATGTGTATAAATTTAAATATTTTTAAAAGTATTTTTTATTAATAAAATACATCACAGACGATTTTTCGCCATCGATCGCAATGTAACGGAATTCTTTTAAGTATCCCAGCAAACGAGCTATAAACGCTAAACATTTCATTTTCAATACGGAACGTGATGGTGTAAATCTCCAAAATATATATCAATTGAATCACAATCTGAGTATACACTGTAAAAAAAAAGGGTCGATCTACTAAAAAAATTTTAGTAATCCTTGTAATTACTAAACAATTTTTAGTAATCTTACTCGGGTACAAGGAGTCTGTAAGAATTACTAGAAAAAAGCTAGCAAAAACTAGTGTTAATAGTTTTACATTTTTAATAGCTATTACTAAAACTCACTTGGCGTGACCCTGATAGCCTACTGGTCATAGCACCGAACTGCAGGCTGAAAGTACCTGGGTTCGATGCTGGCCGCCGCCAAATATGCACCGAATGTACATAAAGGGATTATGAAAATCCTGTCGTAGCAGTTACTATGGGTAATGATCTCTGAACTTTCCCTCCCCTTTAGAAACATGTCAAAATAGGGTAGGTAGCAATGTTTGGTGCTGTCATCTATTACGGCTTTACCGAAAATCTTCCGTTTCAGAAGTCTCTCTTTTTACCCACTGGATGCAGCTCGAAGGAAGCTCCTGCTCTTCAGGCACACGTAATGGTTACTAAAAATTATTTTGAAGCTATTACTAAAATTTGATTGGTGGCTCATACTAAAAAGTTTTAAGTTAGTTATACAAAAATTCTTTTGATGAGTTTACAAAAGAAATGTTTGTTTCACTTGCAAAAATAAAGTTTGTAATGGTTACTAAAAAATTCTGTGGAATACAAATTTACTAAGAAATTTTTAGTAACCTCTTGAATTTTTTTTTACAGTGTAGTTACGCAAGTTCGAGCAAGGCCACCTTGATTACGTATTATTGAGAAGCCCTGGATCGAGGGACGAGCAAACGACATATAGACAAACGGACAGATCACACCAAATTCATAAAAGCTTTTCAACTGTGTAGGAAAGTTAAAAAAAAAAAAAAAATCCTGTGTCAATCATAGACAATGAAACATGCTTCCGCCCATTCAAAATACTGTACACCTTACCTTTAATGAGATGAAAGATTATATTTAAGTAAACAAGATAAAACGAAGTGAAATCGCTTTTGGAAACTCGTTCTGAAAGTGAAACTACCCTGAAAATGTACGTAAACAAAATAAGAAAAAGCTAAATATAATCTTTTTACAGATTAACCTCAATAATAAATAAATAAAAATTAAATTAAATAATAAAAAATAAAATTATTCAATTGCACACGATATATCTTAGACCGCAATGTAACGGAATTCTTTTAAGTATCCCAGCAAACGAGCTATAAACGCTAAACATTTCATTTTCAATACGGAACGTGCTGGTGTAAATCTCCAAAATATATATCAATTAAATCTCAATCCGAGTATAGTTACGCAAGTTCGAGCAAGGCCACCTTGATTACGTATTATTGAGAAGCCCTGGTTCGAGGAACGGGCAAACGACATATAGACAAACTGACGGATCACACCAAACTCATAAAAGCTTTCCAACTGTGTAGAAAAGTTAAAAAAAAAAAAAATTCCTGTGCCAATCATAGATTATGAAACATGCTTCCGCCAATCCAAAATATTGCACCAAAACTTACCTTTAATAAGACGAAAGATTATATTTAAGTAAACAAGATAAAATGAAGTGAAATCACTTTTAGAAACTCGTTTTGAAAGTGAAACTGTTCTAAAAATACAGGTAAACAAAATAAGAAAAGCTAAATATGGCCTTTTCACAGATTAACCTCAGATATGCATTGCAAAATAAATAATAAATAAATAAAAATAAAATAAATAAATAAATAAATAAAAAATTAAGTTATTCATATATCTTAAAAACTTTCTTTCATTAGAATAACATTAGCGAACAGGTGTTTCCACGTGACAGAAGTAGCCTTTTACGCATCAAAAATTTTCTCCACAGAAAAAAAAAAAAAAAAAAAAAAAAAAATGCTTAGTGAAATTAAATATTTAAGATTAAAGATGTTGAATATTATGAAAGACATAAAATTAAAATCAATAGAAAGTTGATTTTTGCAATTACAATTCAAATTCAGCATACCAACCATTTCAAATAATAATAATAATAATAATAATAATAATAATAATAATAATAATAATAATAATAATAATAAAAATCATGGGGAGACATCTATCACAAGGACTACAGGTCAATTCAAACTAAGATAAATAGACATATAAGTAAATTTCATGTGATAAAAAAGCACAAAGATAGCAATTAAAAATTTTACGAAAAAAAAAAAATAAATAAATAAACGCAGTTTGCATACTTTAGAAGGTGGGAAGTTTACTTAGAACTCCGAGAAAAATAATTTGTGACAAAGATTTTTAGAAGAAAAAAAATCATTAAATAGAAATGTAAGTTTTATTTAATGCGAAGTGTTCATCTGTCAAAATTTCGTATCAAAAATACAAATACATATAAAAAATATATGTATTCCTTACGTAGAATAATTCGTTAAAGGGAAGCTCTTTATACAGAGACTTTACTGTATCTAAAATGGTACGTTAAAATCAGTTTCTGATATGCTTGTAAATTAATTTGTAGATTAGTTGTATATTAATTGTTATATTTGTATATAAATTTATATAAAAACTATAAGTATTTTGAAAATTATAGGGGAGACATATATGGTGCGATAAATAAATAAATAAAATCAGTCGTTCAAGTGAGAGTTTTATTACAGTACAAAAGGTTCGGTTTATTACAAGAAATTTAACTTATACAAAGTTTAAACTTGGCAATGAGTCAACCGCGCTTCAAAATGAGGTCAAAAAGTTGCAACTGTTACTTGATTCATGCCGCGTTTTTTTAAGAAAGGTTTTTGATTAATATTTATGTTAATTACTGATTTTTTTTTCTTTTGAAAACTATTATCAACAATATTTGTCTCAATTCCGAGTCTATAGTACCTCAACATTCCCTGCTGAGCGGCCGCAAAGCAAAGTAATGTTTGTGTGTAACGGTAAAATGCTACTTTCTATAAAACCATGTTACCTGAGATAATCTTTATAGTTTTCCTGTAAGTTTTAAACAAACTCCAACTATCCTTAAATGTTTTCCTAATTTTAGTTTGAGCGATTGGTAATAAGGGGTGAGGGGACATATTTCTGCAGTACATTTTTAACAATATCTGTGAAAGTAAAATACTTTTAAAAAATACATATGTACAGTCGAGTCTCTCTATAACGAAACTCCTTACATCGAATTTCTCTATATAGCGAATTTTCAGTAGGAACGGTCCCCTTTTCGCATGATTACATTAAAAACAGTCTCTATATAGCGAAATATCTATCTCCATATAACGAATTTTTTTTATAAATTGGCCTTAATTTACTCAGTTTTAAAAAGCTTCGAAATCATATGGAATCAATTTTCCATCACTTATTTTTGATTTATCGTCAGTGCTGACTTTTTTTTTTTTTTTGACATTACTTCTCTCCTTGTTCTTTAAATCCAACGAATTCATCCCACCTCCATCACACCTTTCCACATTCTTCTCAAAACAGTGTCAATTGGATTGATACATATATACGAGAGGAATCAATGAGAGGCACATAAGAGAGGCCTTCAAATGAAGGGAAATGTTAACTACAATTTTTCATTCCTTGGTAAAATTTGAGAATTTTTTTTTTTTTTTTTTTTTTTTTTTTTGAGAGCGTAACAATTTTAAAATCAAAACAACAAAAAATTACAGATTTCTTCGTCTGAAATTAATGCAAGTCTTCTTTATTTGATTTTCGTTAAGCTTTCAAATAAATGTCTGTTCTCTTTTTTGAAAGAGCTTAAATAATTAAGAAATAAAATGTTAGGTTAATATTTACTTTTAAACATTTCAAATTCTTAATTCAAAAGATCAAAAATAACATTTGTTCAAATTTCACACATTAAATACGATTTTTAACATCATTCTTTATACATCAAATTTCTCTATATAACGAATTTTTTACTGGAACGGTGGATTTCGTTATATAAAACTCGACTGTATTTTTTTAGTTTGATGTTACAAGATCTTTCGCACGTTGCCCTACACGATACTGATACACAATAAATAAGCTAGTAGATAAATAAAAATAAAATAATAATAATAATAAAAGCATTAACTTAATTAGTCCCCTTAAATCTTTCTTAAAAATGACAGATAATCTATAAATATCAATAACTTTTGTCGCAGATTTAAACTTTCATGTTCCGAGTTTTTGGGGAGAATGACTATGACAGATGGACAGACAGACACACGAGTGATCCCATAACGGTATCTTTTTTACTTTTTAAGTAGAAATAAAATAATTAAATTAAATAAACCATATATGAATAAATAAAATAAATAATTAAATAAAACAAATATAACAATAAATTAATAACTAAGTAAATTTAATAAAATAAATGCATAAATAAAATTAATAAATAAATAATCAAATCAAACGGGTTACATCCGGATACAAATTCTGCATGTAAATGGTTAAATAGTTACACATTTAATATTCTTTTTGAACATCTTAAAAGCATTGTAAAAAGTCTCTTGCTTGTGCTTAAGTTTTAACATAAAAAATATTCGTTACATAGAGAATTCCATTAAATGGAAGCTCTATATACAGATTTCATTTTATCTAAAATGAAGTATTAAAATTAGTTTCTATTATTTTTGTAATTTCCATTAAATTTATATAGAAAATGTAGTAAGATATTTTTTAAACTACAGATAAAATAGTCACAGTAAATTAAACAAGTAAGAAAATCATGCGTTAAGCATAGATTATGAAGCACTTTCCAACACTTAATGAAATCTTTAACAAAACTTTGTTATTCAGGGAAATAATAGTGTATAGCCAAATATACCCAAATATGTATTCCAGTACTTTTGAACAGCTCTGTATTTCATATGTCAGTTGATATAATGGGAAAATTTAGTTTAGCAAGAAAATACTCAGTAGCTTGAAATTTCTTTTTCAGCATTTCATACTATTAGATGGAAACATACTTGAATACTTTTGTTCAGCCCTTTAGTTTACATTGTACCTTTATTACACGTCAGCATTAGGCTAAAATTTATTGTAAACTAAAACACTTTTAAAACAACTGAAATCACATTCTCATAAATTATCATTCATAGGCGTCCATGTACCGAATTCTTTGCGTGGCTCTGTATATCCTTTTATCTATATTCTGCAAACATTTCTCAGTAAGTTAAATGAAGCTCAGCGTAAAAATGCATAGCTTATTTAAGAACCACGTTTAAATAATTTATGCTCATATTCAGTAACGTTGGTGAGTTCTTTTGGGTAGCCCTGTATATCAACTATAACATTTATACACACCATATAATGTGCATATATTTAGCGAAATATAAACGCGCATATCATAATTAAAATGCATTTCATCCCTCCATCAGCCATCATCGGACACATATACGGTACTTCGGAAAGAATATACTACTTGAAATCTTTTGTATGGCCCTGTAAATGCTATGTACTTCATATTATGCAAGGCAGTAGCGTATAATTTATATTAAGCTCCAGTGACATATATCAATTTTATTAAACATGAAACAGCTTAATATATTTAAAATATGTCACACACAATTCCCCCTTTTACCATTATCTAATGGAATTCTTTTGTGTGGCCATGTAAATGAATAATAGCTACATTTTCACCTTATATTTTATAGAATGCATATTTTAATATGTTTGACAGGGTATAACATCTTTAAAATTCCTTTGAAACGATTTTTCCATATAGGCCGTAATGTATTGGGAAACTTTTGATTCGCCCTATAGATAAACTAATCATGGTAGAACCTTCATTTTCAGTAGGTTTCGTGCTAGGGTAAACGTCAATAACGTCCTAAAATTTCATGGCAATCCGAGTATATTAACGATTTTTCCCCATAGGCCGTAATGTAATGGGAAACTTTGATTCGCCCTGTAGATAAACTAATCATGGTAGAAACTTCATTTTCGATAGGACTTGCGCTAGGGTAAACGTCAATGACGTCCTAAAATTTCATGGCCTTCCGAGTATATTAACGATTTTTCCCCATAGGCCGTAATGTAATGGAAAACTTTTGATTCGCCCTGTAGATAAACTAATCAGGGTAGAAACTTCATTTTCAATAGCGTTCGTGCTAGGGTAAATGTCAATAACGTCCTAAAATTTCATGGCAATCCGAGTATATTAACGATTTTTCCCATAGGCCGTAATGCAATGGGAAACTTTTGATTCTCTATGTAGATAAACTAATCATGGTAGATACTTCATTTTCAATAGGTGTCGTGCTAGGGTAAACATCAATAACGTATAAAAATTTCATAGCAATCCGAATATATTTACGGGCGTTAGAGCGCGGACAGACGGCCAGACGGCCAGACAAACCGAATGCATAAGCACTTTTCAACTTTGTTGGAAAGTGCTAATAAAAAGATAATAAATGAATGAAAAATAAATTAATTAATCATATTTTTAAAACTATAGATAAAACATTCACAGTAAAATAAATAAATAAATAAAATAAATAAAAAATAAATTAATTATATTTTTAAAACTATAGATAAAACATTCACAATAAAATAAATAAATAAATAAGTAAATGAAAAATAAACTAATTAATTATATTTTTAAAACTATAGATAAAACATTCACAATTAATTAAATAAATAAAATAAAATAAAATTAATTGATTAATTAATTATATTTTTAAAACTATAAATAAAACATTGACAGTAAAATAAATAAATAAATAAAATAAATAAAAAATTGAAAAATAAATAAATTAATTATATTTTTAAAACTATAGGTGAAACATTCACAGTAAAATAAATAAAATAAATAAATAAATTAATCACATTATTTATAAAAAATAAAATTTGAAAATATAAATAAATAAATAAACTATGTCCGGATATAAATAACTACACATTTAATATTCTGTGTTAAAAGCATTCAAAACATCTTTATGCGATTCTATTATGATTCTCAATTTCTACTTGTTTCACTTAATAGTTTCAAGTATGAATGCAATAACACCATACCACCATTTCATTTGCATTTTCAAGACTAGAAAAGGTATTCTTGAATATAAGCGATTGTCAAATATGCGTAAGATGGCGCTTTTTATGATCAACAGGTGGGATGAATGAATTAGTCTGTTAAACTTCAAATTGCTTTTAACGGACTTTATTTTAATTTTTTTTTTTTAAACTTTTTTTACTTTTTTAAAAACTTTTTTGACTTCTTATAACTTTTTGACGCTTTTTAACTTAATTGACTTTTTTTAAAAAAAAACTTTTTTGACTTTTTATAACTATTTTGACGTTTTTAAGCTTTAATTGACTTTTTAAAAACATTTTTGACGTCTCTTTAAAAATTTTTCGACGTTTTTTTTTTAACTTTAATTGACATTTTTAAAAACTTTTTGTAATATTTATTGATTTTATTCTTTATAAAAAATTTATGTTTTTTTTTTTTTTTTTTTTTTTTGTCTTTTACATTTACTCCTTAAAATAAAATAAAAATTGAAAATTTTTATGTACCTTTCATTAGAACGAATATTTCGAGAGTCCGAAAAAAAAGAGTTCCGGATAATCGAGATTGCTGATATTAAATAGGCTTCTTCCCATTCTTACATACTAAATTACATACAAAAATTCAAGTCTCTATCACAATTTGTTCGGGAGATAGAGCGTTTGCAGACAGACAGACAAACGGACAGCAATTTTCCCCCCAAAAATATGTTTTTCTGAATCTCCAGTGTCCGAAACGTGTAAATCCATCAATTTTTATTTTCAATTTCCAAAACGATTGCAAGACTTACCCTACTTATGATGGGTAAGTAATAAAATTAAATGAAAAAATAAAAATATAAATAAATAAATGAAAATTTAATTAATTAATTAAAAATATTAAATAAAAATTAATTAAACAAACAAAAAATGAAATAAATAAATAAATAATAAAAACAAATTAACTGTTTCCAGGTACAAATTCAGCATCTAAATAGCTATCCGTTTAATATTTTGTGTTTTCGAACATCTTAAAAGCATTCAAAATACGTATCTATTGTTCTTCTACTATAATTCTCAATTTCTTCTTGTTTTACTAAATAGTTTTAAATATGGATGCAATAACACATTACCACCATTTCATTTGCATTTTTAAGACTAGAAAAGGTATTCTTAAATGTAAGCGATTGTCAGGTATCCGTAAGATGGTGCTTTTTATGATCAACAGGTAGGATGAATGAATTAGTCTGTTAAACTTCAGTACGAATTGTTCAGGTGAAGAAAGTGCGGATAAAATTACAGTCGAGTCTCTATATAACGAAATCCACCGTTCCAGTAAAAAATTCGTTATATAGAGAATTTGATGTATTGAGAATGATGTTAAAAATCGTATTTAATGTGTGAAATTTGAACAAATATTATTTTTGATGTTTTGAATAAAGAATTTAAAATGTTTAAAAGTAAATATTAACCTAACATTTTATTTCTTAATTATTTAAGCTGTTTCAAAAAAGAGAACAGACATTTATTTGAAAGCTTAATGAAAATCAAATAAGGAAGACTTCCATTAATTTCAGGCGAAGAAATCTGTAATCTTTTGCTGTTTTGATTTTAAAATTGTTACGCTCTCAAAAAAAAAAAAAAAAAAAAAAAAAAAAAAAAAAAAAACCTCAAATTTTAGCAAGAAATGAAAAATTGTAGTTAACATTCCCTCCATTTGAAGGCCTCTCTTATGTGCCTCTCATTGATTCCTCTCTTACATGTGTATCAATCCAATTGACACTGTTTTGAGAAGGATGTTGAAAGGTGTGTGGGAGGTGGGATGACTTCGTTAGATTTAAAGAACAAAGAGAGAAGTAATATATATATATATATATATATAGATATATATATATATATATAAAACCTCAGCACCGACAATAAATCAAAAATAAGTGATGGAAAATTGATTCCATATGATTTCGAAGCTTTTTAAAACTGAATAAATTAAGACCAATTTATGAAAAAATTCGTTATATGGAGATAGATATTTCGCTACATAGAGACTGTTTTTAATGTAATCATGCGAAAAGGGGATCATTCCTACTAAAAATTCGTTATATAGAGAAATTCAATGTATGGAGTTTCTTTATAGAGAGACTCGACTGTAGTTTCATACCGTCAAATGTCAACACTGAAGGATAAATCTTTAAATTGGAATAAATTAAAATGGTTCTCGTTGAAGATAAAGTAAGTTGTTTTTTCTTTCTAATTTAGTAATTTCAATTAGCTTTTTAAAGATTTATATCAGTTATTTTTATTATTATTATTTTTTTAATTAAAGCCAATTTGACAACAAATTGCGATGTTATTTTTTCTCTTTTTCTTTCATTTTCCTTTTCATTTTTTTTCCCTCACACTCTCTCTCTCTCTCTCCTTTTTTTTTCTAAAAATATTGTTTTAAGGAATCTCCAGTATCTAAAACGTGTAAATCCGCCATTTTTTTTTATTCGATTTTCAAAACGATTACTCTATACTACATATAAAGGGTAAATAAACAAAAAATAAAATTAAACGAAAGTAAAAAATAAATTAATGAAAATTAAATTAATTGTTTAAAATTATTAAATAAAAATTAATTGAACAAATAAAAAATGAAATAAATAAATAAATAATAAAAACAAATTAACTGTTTCCAGATACAAATTCCGCATCTAAATGGTTAAATAGCTACCCGTTTAATATTCTGTGTTTTCGAACATCTTAAAAGCATTCAAAATACGTATCTATTGTTCTTCGACTATAATTCTCAATTTCTACTTGTTTCACTAAATATTTTCAAGTATGAATGCAATAACACCGTACCACCATTTCATTTACATTTTCAAGGCTAGAAAAGGTATTCTTGAATCTAAGCGATTGTCAGATATCCGTAAGATGGCGCTTTTTATGATCAACAGGTGAAATGAATGAATTAGTCTGCTAAACTTCAGTACGAATTGTTCAGGTGAGGAGGTGCGGATAAAATTGGTTTTATACCTTCAAATGTCAACACTGAAGGATAAATCCTTAAATTGGAATAAATTAAAATGGTTCTCGTTGAAGATAAAGTAAGTTCTTTTTTTTTCTAAGTTTGTAATTTCAATTAACTTTTTAAAGATTTATATAAGTTATAATTTTTTTCTGAGAATTTAAAGCCAATATGAAAACAGTTTTTAGTATTAGTTTTATTTTTCTTTCTTTTTTATTTTTCTTTCATTTTTTTTTCTTTTTATGTAAGATATTATTTTTTCCAAAATTAAAACCAATTTGACAACAGTTTGCGATATTAGTTTTATTTTTCATCCCCCCCTTTTTTTTTCTTTCATTTTTTTTTCTTTTTACATAAGTTATTTTTTCTCCCAAAATTAAGGCCAATTTGACTAGTTTGCGATATTAGTTTCCTTTTTCTTCTTTTTAGCCTCCGATGCTATTTCTTACAGACAAGCTAAAAAATGTCGTGTCATCAGCCCTGAATTTGCTACTCAACCGATTTTGATAATTATTTTTTTAAATGAAAGCTATTTATTTGTAGTTGTGTCCATTTTAGCTATTTTTTAATTTATTTCCATTTTTATATTTTATTTTTAATTTTAAATGCTTTTTACGATATTTCTTCAAAATGGTGGCAACTCACTTTAGTTTTTCTCTCGATAATAAAAATTTATTTTCCAAAATGATTGCGTATAATTATGCATTAATTGAGGTAAAAAAAATATATATATATATATTTACTGAGAAATAATATTAATAATGTAAATAAAATAGCAGAAAATAATTTATGATAAAAATTAATGTCTAAAGCAAAATAAGAAAAATTTCAAATGAGGAAAATGATGTCATTCAACAACCAGATAAATGGGAATTACAATATTATTACGGATGTCTTTTTCATATTACTAATAACAGTAACTATAAAAAAACATTTGAAGAGAAAATGACGTCACTATTTAAAACATCGCATTTTTACTCATCACGATGTTAGGTACTACTCTGTTATCCCGTCGACCAATTTCACCAAATTATACAAATCGCCCTGAATTTTCTACACACAATAAAAATGAATTAGTTTTTTATTTTATTTTATTTTATTTATTTATTTTTTTTAATAAAGCTATTTTTTTGTGAGTGCATATAAAATAAAATTTCTGGATTTCGCCGGCACTCAGATTACAATTTTAACTGAAGATGTGCGAATATTTGCATGCAAAATTGTAACTGGCAAACTTGACATTTAGTTTGTAAATATATTTATTATATATTGATTCAATAATGTAATTACTTTTGCTTTTTTTAAAAACCAAATCGATCGGGTCTTTTAAACATTTCATTCGTCGAATTCGAAGGGATTCCACTCGTTTTATTGTTAAATTGCATTTCCTTTTACTGAGAGTCTATAAAAAAGCGTTTAAACTAAAGAAAAATCCGTTTTTGATGAATCTAGTCAATGAAGAAGTAGCACGTCAAATTGTATCTCTTTATTATTCTGCAATTCCAATGTCTCAGAGAAAAATTGCTATTCAATTGGATATTTCACGCCGTTCTGTTTGCTATTATATTGATAAACACAAGAAAAATGAAGTTAGTCCATTGCAATCTAAACGGGGTCGCCCTTCTAAAAAACATCTATCAATTTTTTTTTCCCTAATCGGAGGCGAAACTGAATTCTGCAATGGCAGAATCTACATTCAACTTGTTCTTCTTTTTCTTTCATTTTTTTTCTTTTTATATAGGTTATTTTTTTTTTCTGAAATTAAAGTCAATTTGACATCAGTTTGCGATATTAGTTTTAACTATTATAGTTTTTAACTAACTATTATTAAATCATATTGAAGAGTATATATGAATTCGAATTGATTAAAATGGTTCTCGTTGAAGATAAAGTGAATTGTTTTTTTTTTTTTTTTTTTATCTTGTAATTTCAATTGACCTTTTAAAAATTTATAATAAATTATTTTTTTCCCCCAAAATTAACTCCAATTTGACAACAAATTGCGATATTAGTTTTCTTTTTCTCTTTTTCTTTCATTTTTTTTCTTTATATATAAATTATTTTTTTCTGAAATTAAAGCCAATTTGGCAGCAGTTTGCGATATTAGTTTTAACTAGTATTAGCTTTTAACTATTATTATATCATATTGAAGACTATATACAAATTGGAATAAATTAAAATGGTTTTCGTTGAAGATAAATCACGTTGTTTTTCTCCTAATTTTATAATTTTAATTAACTTTTCAGAGATTTGTATAAGTTATTTTTTTTTCTGAGAATTTAAAGCCAATTTGACAACAGTTTGCGATATTAGTTTTAACTAGTATTAGCTTTTAACTATTATTATATCATATTGAAGAGTATATATAAATTATAATGAATTGAAATTGTTCTCGTGGAAGATAAAGTAAGTTAATTTTTCTTCTAATTTTGTAACTTCGATTAACTTTTTAAAGATTTATATAAGTTATTTTTTTTTCTGAAATTAAAGTCAAATTGATAACTGTTTGCGATATTAGTTTTCTTTTTCTTTCTTTCTTTTCTTTCACTTTTCTTTTTTCTTTCCCCTCCCCTCCTCTCTCTCTCTTTTTAGGTGCGTTCGTAATTATATAATACGTAGCACCTATAGTGGTCGTTCAGTCCGTCCGTCTGTCCGTCCTCATATAACAACGCAAAAACTACCCAACCGAATCGTTTGGAATTTAAAATATATAATTATTACATAATTTTGTCGAGTCATTTCAAATTTTATGAAAATCGGATGCATAGATCAATTACAGGGGCAATCAAAAGTATTCCATTACATTACGGTCAATGAGGGAAAAGTTTCAAATGCATTTTAATCGTTTGAAATTTAAAATACGCAATTATTACATAATTCTGTCGAGTTATTTCAATTTTTTTGATAATCGTGTGCATAGATCAATTACAGGGGCAATCAAAAGTATTCAATTACATTATGGTCAATGGGGAAAAAGTTTCAAATATATTTTATACGTTTGAAATTTAAAATACATAATTATTACATAATTTTGTCGAGTTATTTCAAATTTTTTGAAAATCGGATGCATAGATCAATTACAGGGATAATCAAAAGTATTCCGTTACATTACGGTCAATGAGTAAAAATGTTTCAAATGCATTTTAATCGTGTTACACTCATGAGAACTTAATAAAATTTATATGTAACTATAAAGTACATATTATAATATACATCTTACATAATTTGTGGTGCAAAGAACATTTGTTATTGATTTACAAGGCCACACAAAAGTATTCCATTACGTAATGGTATAGGGAGAACATTGTTTGATGAGCGTTTTAATTGTAATTCACTATTTATAATTTTATGAGATTGATATATGAAAGTAATATTTTTAAAACTTCGTTATCGTACGAACGCACCTAATTTGCTACGCTTCACGTGCAATTTCCAACTTGTTTGTTTTTGCATGCTATTATAGACTATCTTTTCGTAAGTTCTTATAAGCTTTTAGCAAGCTCCTTTCATTCCAGTTAATATATCATATTGGAGAGTATGCACAAAAATATGATTTGAGAATCTAAAATTTCAAAATGATTTTCTAGATTTGCATACTAATAAATAATTCTATCAGATAATCATTTCGGTTGTTTTTTATATGTAATTTATATTTGTACATATCAATATATCATATTGAGAAGTATGCCCCAAAATAGAATTTTCTGGATTTGCATTCTACTATTGTATTTTATCATCCAGTATTTTATAAATCTACGTAGCATTTTATAATTTTGGGTGCTTCTTACATATTATAAATATTCATATCTATGAATATATCATGTTGAGGGGTATGTCCAAAAATATATATATAATGCGAGAATTTAAAATTCCAAAATAATTTTCTAAATTTGTATGCTAAAGCTACTATAGTATTTCATTATTCAGTATTTCATCACGCTTTATTGTATCTTATCTTTTCGGGGGCTCTTTACGTAGTATTCATATTCTTATTTATTAGCATCACATTGAGAGATATGCTCAAAAATGTAATTTGGGAATTTGAAATTCCAAAATAATTTTTCACCCTTGCATGCTACTGTAGTATTATTTATCACGCTACATAGTATTTTATCATTTCATGTGGCTTCTTACATCATATTCATATTGAATCCCACCAATATATGATGTTGAGAGGAACGCCTAAATGCATAATTTGAGATATAAAAATTTCTATTTTTTCTTTTTTTTGTATTTGCATGTTTCTATATTATATTATTTCGTGTTTTCTTGCGCAACATTTATAATAATAATTAAAGAAAAGTTAGTTTAAAATTTAAAAATATTTTTTCTAAATTTCCACACTACTTACATAATGTCATTTTCGAACGCTTCTTATATAGTATTTTTATTACGTCATGGTAGTGTATCATATTAAGGATTAAGTATAAAGTATAATCCGAGAGTTTAAAATTTCAAAATAATTTTCCAAGTTTGCATAGTATCATTTTGGACGTTCTTACATAGTATTTACATTTACTAGTACATTACCATTTAAACTTTCAAAATACAGTTGGCTCTCGTTAATTCGAACTCGTCGGAATCACAAGAAATGTTCTAATTATCCGGAGTTCGAATTATGGAAAATATGAAATGAAAACATACTTAATATGGTACTATTACAAAGTAATTAATGTTATAATATTTTTTAATTTCGTCTGTTATCATTAGAATATGACTTAATATTAAATTAGAATGCATAAATACATAAACTAATTAAAAGATTAGAAACAAGCATGATGGAAGAAAAATTTAAAGCGTCAGTGATGGACAGACAGGGGTCTAAGAAAGCGGATATTAATTGCATTGGATTATATGTATGCTCGTTCGGAACAATTTTCACAAAAATCAAAGAAAGAAAGTTATTCAAATGATCTGAAATTCGTGAGAAAGAAAAGAAAAATGAAAAATCGGAATTCTCGTTAGTTCGAATTAAACGAAGTTAAAAGAAAATTAGTTCGAATTAATGAAAATTTTTAATGTTATTCTGCCATTGAAAATTTCTGGACTTCATGTTTAGTTCGAATTAAGCTGAGATTCGAATTATCCGATTTCGAATTAACGAGAGTCGACTGTAATTTTTTTTTTCTGAATTTGCCCGTTATTATCCCTTTCGGGTCCAAATTTTTGTTTGTTTTTAGAAAAAGTTACATATATGTTAATAATTTTAACACGACTATTCAAATAGATTAATTAGTGTATAACGAATATTTCATTGTCTGAAAGATAACGAATGATGTTGCTTTGCATACTATTCAATTTATATGACAATAAGCTAAGGAAGAATTTTTGGAGATGTTTAGAATATATTGCATTACAATAGGATTTAACTAATATTATAACGTCCTAATACTTTTTGCGCTTTATTACCCAGGATTGTTTTAGGAAAATAACTTTTATTTAAAATTTAAAGAGTGAAATAATGTTAAAAATAAAAGAATCGCAAACAACGCAATGCGAATTTAGTAAAAATAATAATAATTACTATTACAAAATGCCTAAACATATACTATGAAGTCATATAATAAATGCATAGGCAGATACAAACATTACTGCATGCAAATAGCAGCGAAAGTATATTTAATATATATATATATATATATATACTCCACTAAAAGACATATACTATTAATAGTAAACTAGACCCGAAAGGTTTATATAATATTTTTTGGACGCTTCTGACAAGTATTTACGTTCGTTTTTCTCCAGAGCAGGGGAATTTTTAAGGGATATTATCAGCCAAATGTTGAGCATGTTAGCAATCAAAGAATGGTGTTTTCCGTTTTTAATAAATAAATTACCGAATTTTAAACAATTTTTGCCAAGTGACAACTGCTTTTCTCTTTTTCTGTTCTGCGCGTACAGTATTTTTAGAAAGATTTTATGACTTTATCAATGGAAAGCGAAATTTTATAAGATAGTTTCTGAATAAAAATACCTGCTAATATCATTCGTTTCTAAAAATAAAAAAATTCAGAAATTTGTCAAAAAGTCTTCCTTGGATTTGAGAAACGCCTTCAGTCGATGATAATAAAAAATATGCCCCAATTGCAAAAAAAGACAGAAATCGAGTATAGATTTCGAGTATAGACTTTTAGATATGATGTCGCCTTTTTTTACAAGAGGCTACTCAGAGATTAAAATTTTTTTGTATTTTATATTTAAAATGTAAAAGTTATATTTTTTATATGCTCTTCACCCCTTTACCTATAATTTATACTGAGAAAAATACCGCCCAATGTCTAAAAAAAAAAAATTTTTTATCACCTTTTTTTTTAGAACAAAAATATATCAAGCTTTGTATATGATACTGTGAATTGTATACATTTTCACTTTTTTCATCGTTAAAAACAATTTTCATTGCTGTACTATTAAAAAAAAAAAAAAAATAAATAAATAAAAACCTTTTTAAACATGACGCCATTTTTACCCAAGGAAAATTAGCTATGAATACTTAAATTCGCGCACTTAATCTCGCTAAAATCCTTACTGGTTTGTGCAAATCTATCTCTAGGAAATTGGAGATGATTTAAACACTTTTTTTTTAACAATGGTCTTTATCAAGCAAGTTAAAAAAAAAAATTACAGATTCAGATCATTAAAAATTTTTGCAAACACAATATTACTTAAAAGTACTGACACATTTTTTAGTTAGATATGGTAAGATCTTATCTTGGGAAAAAAGCCTTGACTTCAGAACACATTAGATAAATTATTATTTTTATTGTCCAGTACTGCCTTACTTCAGTAAAGTAAATTTATCATAAAATGTGTAACAAAAAGTTGTAAATCTAAAACAATATTTCACCTTCATCAATCTAGAATGAATAAAAACTTGGGACGTTATGAAAATAAAATAATTTTATGATAAATTTATATTGTTTAAAGCTTTTCTTTTTTTACTCCAGTACAATAAATTTATCATAAAATGTATCTTAAACTACATTTCACGTTTTTCATCTTCAGTCTATATTGAATAAAAATTAGGGACGTTATAAAAATAAAATGTTTTTTAAAATAAATTAATTTCATTGTTAAATGCTCTCTTAGTTCAATAGAATAAATTTATCATAAAATGTATCTAAAACGGCATTCATTCTTCTTCAGTCTAGACGGAATGAACATTTGGGACGTTATGAAAATAAAATAAGTTTTATAACGAATTTATTTTATTATTCAACGTTAATTTACTTCAGTAAAATAAATTTATCATAAAATGTATCTTAAAGTACATTAACATTTTTTCAGTCTGGACAGAATAAAAATTTGGGACGTTAAGAAAATAAAATACGTTTTATGATAAATTTATTTTATTGTTCAATACAAAACTAATTCAAAAATGTACAAAAAAAAAAAAAAAAAAAAAAAAAAAAAAAAACTTTTAATTTGAAAATTTTAAAAGATATATATATATATATATATACATATGTATTTTTTTTTAATTTCCCATACAAATCAACAAAAAGCATTTTCATATGAAAAATATCAGTTGTATATTTAACATATTTTATGTAATAATCTTATGAATATTTATTGATGAAGTATTAATTTTGTCAAAGAATGTTATTCCGGAATCAAATGTTAAATGTATAATGTTAAAAGAAAAGAAATTAATCTTACGTTATCAAGCTGCACTTGAGAGAAAAAGTTTTTGTTTCTAACTATTTGGAAAAAAATAGTTGTTGTTCCCGGTAGAGAATTGGGAAATATGAAGTATATCTGAATCCTTTTATTGGTTGAATTCCACAACTTATTTAATTTTATTCGTTTCTTGATTGGTCCAAGTTTAATGTCCAAAAACTGAATACTTCTGTTGCCACGATGACAAAAAGAGTAATTAAAACTGAAAAAAAAATAATAATTTAAAAAAATTGTGATAGCGATTTCAAACAAATTTCATTAAAAAGTGCATTTTTTCTCTACGGAATGGTGTAAAAATCTAAAATGTGCGATATTTTGAAGTTGAAAATTTTGCAGCTCCGAAAATTGTAAAACTGAAATTTCATTTAAAATTTTTTTGTGATGGGTCCAGAAATATTAATGTTTAATCCGTGCCGTATGTAATATGAGGCGTTCAGGAGTCAGTCTGATAAACTCCATCAAACAAAAATGCACATTATAAACAGTTAAAATTGTCTATCTTTAATCTATTGTTTGTTTATCATTGGTCTGAGAATATTAACGTTTAATGCACGGCGTACGTAATATATTACTCGTTATAATCATCCTAAAAATGATGTTTATTATTTTTTATTAATTTAAATATGGAATTTATTTATAAGTCTTTAAAATTTGAGTCTTTGAAAATATCATTTTCCAAATAGTAGTTGTAATTTGTTAAATTACAATTTTTTTTATCATATTTAAATTTAAAAAAATTAATGAATTTAGATAAAGTTAAAAAAATGAAGAAGAAAAGAAAAGAAATCCACGTGAAAGTTTTTTTGTAATAACAAAAAACTTTCACATGCATTTCTTGGCGGCATAAACGTCAAAATTATGCGATAATTCAAAATAAGAAAATTTGAAATTAAGAAAAAAAAAATAGGGAAAAAAGAAAAAATATAAAGAAAGAAAGAAAAAATCGGGTTATTTACTTCATCTATCTGATGTCAGCGTTACTCACGGGCATATTTTTACAAGCTTTTATTTAACTTGCCTTGCGTGTCCAGCTGTCTCAAATCTCGCAATCCGATTTTTCTAATTTTCTGAAGACACATAAAAACAATTGTATTCAGACACATGATTCACGGTAAACGTTATCATTTTTTGGTTGATTATTTCACGTTTGACTTATTAGCCTCTGATATGTTGTTTCTCTCACACAACAATTAAAGTTGTCACGGAGACACTACAATATAACTCTTCAGGGTCATTCTACGGTAACTTACGTTACATTTTGAACTATTTTTCAGTAATTTTGGTAATATAACACACACAAAAAAGTTATTCAAAATGTAAATTTGACATGGTTTGCTAATTAAACTTATTCAAAGCCCACTTTAGATGAAAATTACTTAATTTTAATGTTATTTCTTAAATTTAGGAAGTTTTATTTACTATGGTAACTGCCATTACTGAAAAAGGAATGTAAGTTATCATATAAAGTGTAATTTTCACTATCATCTTTTCAGGTAATTTTCATCCCAATTGACTCTTAGATAGGTTTCATTGACAAATCATGTTAATTTTACATTTGAATATTTTTTAATGTTATATTACTAAAATTATTGCAGTAAATTGTTCAAAATGTAACGTAAGTTACCATGGAATAAGCCTACACTATTATAAATTTCTGTAAAAACACAGAAAAAAAGGGAGACTCTCTGTAAATTTACACTAGTTCTCAATAAAATGCATTCGATCGAGTTTCTCGGTCATTAATTTACACACACTTCCCTTATCTTATATTTAAATCACTGTAGGAATTTCCATGTCTTCATTTAAACATATTTTTATCTTTGTTATTTTTTTTTAATTCAAAATACACACTAGAGGTCTGCACGGGCCGAAATTTCCAGGCCCGGGCCCGGCCCGAAAGTTAAAATTTCGACCCGAGCCCGGCCCGGCCCGAACGAAAAAAATAATGGCCCGACCCGGCCCGGCCCGAAGTTAAAATTTCGGCCCGAGATCGGCCCGGTCCGGAAAAAAGTTTAAAATTCGGCCCGAACCCGGCCCGCCTCGAGTGAATTTCTACAGTACATTGATCTTTAATCTTATGGAAGAGTTCTGACCAAAAAAAAATTATATTAGTCTTTTTTTTTTTTTTCCATGTTTATAATCTCCATTTATGCAGAAGTGCCGTAGGCTGTGATATTTATGCTTTTAAATGAATCTTTGTTTGTTGTATGCAAATGTTTCAGTTATCACTAGTATTATTAATCCATATTCCCTGTAATGGAGACAAAAAATCGAAAAAGCGGTATATGGTAAAATTTCCAAAGACGAAATCGCTTTGGAACGAAAAAAACTAGTCGTTGCGGGCCACCGTAATACTTACCCATCATGGATATGTATATGAAAATAAAACATGTGAAAACTATTTATATAATGCATTGCAATTCATAAACAAAATTTAAATATTGTTAATATACATAGTAATGCTATATTAAAAAACTGCTGATTAACAATTTCGACAAATTATATAAAACGCCAAATTACTCAAGTAGTACCGAACTGCGTAAAAGAAACATCCTTATAACTCCAAAAATAATAATTCTATTAACTAACAATTAACTGCGTCAGATTAAGCTTCTCATTTCCAATTAAAATATACCTCTGAATTGAAATTTGAATGAAATACAGGGTCATGAAAAATCGAAGAATGTAGAAAACGGGATTACAAATATCTCGGCAACTAATAATTCGATCGACTTTGTTCTATATGCAAAATGTGTGTTATTTTATTGGCTTTTACATCCATTCCTTAGAACAAAAAAATTCGGAAATTTTTATATACCTTTCATCAGAACGAATTTTTCGAGAGTCCGAAAAAAATAGTTCCGGATAATCCAGGTTGCTGATATTAAATAGGCTTCGTCCCATTCTTACATACTAACTACATACAAAATTTCAAGTCTCTATCTCAATTTGTTCGGGAGATATAGCGTTTACAGACAGACAGACAGACGGACGGACGGCAAATTTTTTTTTCTAAAAATATGTTTTTCGAAATCTCCACTATCTAAAACGTGTAAATCCGTTAAAAAATTTTTTTCGATTTTCAAAACGATTGCAAGACTTACCCTATACTACGTATGATGGGTAAGTAAAATGCATTCCCTTCTTAACAGATGTAAATGTTTAATATATTTTTTTCTCCCGTATTGTTGTATTCATTTTGCATGGATGAACATTTTAAAAGACACTTTCAGTTTTCAGTTTTAAAAAAAATTCCGTCATAATCATGTTTTTTTTTTTTTTTTTTTTTTTTTTTTTGTGTGTGTGTGTGTGTGTGTGTGTGTGTGTTTAATTCTATTTTAAAACGCCTAGTAATCTATGATTCTTTAAAAGGAATAAATTCTAATGTTTAATTGTAGAACAATGACGGCTTAAAAGTATATGCTTTTTTTGCAGAAATTTTTGGACAAAGCCAATTATTACTGATTTATAAAAAGTCGAGAAAAGGATTTTCATATAGGAAGATTCAATAGGAACTGATTATTTTGGTCCATGAAAACTAGGAAGAATGGAATCAGTCTCGGCTTCGTACGGGAAAAAAAAGTTAGGCCCCGGCCCGATACTCCAGCAAAAAAATTAAGGTCCGAGCCCAGCCCGGCCCGAAAGGATTAGTTACTAGGCCCGGCCCGAGTCTTCAGAAGTAAGGCCCGAGCCCGGCCCGTGCAGACCTCTAATACACACTTTTAAAATTCTTTTGCAATTCTGTAAGAAATATTAAAAAAGTAAATTTAGTTTTAAAGTTGTCTTTTTATTAAACTTATAATAATTTAGAAAGGGAAAAATCATCTCATCGAAGTTAGTGGGGAATTTTCCTTGCTGAATCATAAAAGATATAATTTGTACTCAAAAGCAAGAGCTCCTATAGTTCAGTCAGTTAAGTGGCCTTTCACTGTCAAGAGGTTTCGGGTTCAAACCCCAGCGCAGCTAGCAACAAATTCTGTTATGACCGATTTCAAAAATTGTCATTAAAGTACGTATTATGCCAAGAATATCGTCTGCTATGAAAATGTATTTTAAAGAATATTTGCGTGACTTCCTTTCTCCAAATTTACTTAATTCATATCAAAAAGCTGGAAAAATGCAATTTGATTAATGCATATGTAATAACAGTTTCCAAATTTTGAAAAAATATGCACAAATGAATGATTTTTGTTAAAACTATGGGCTATTATAAACAATGTTTAATTTTAAGTATCATATAAACATTACAAGCAAAGGAAGACACATTGGGTTGGGGAAAAGTAATTTCGCTTTTTTTCGTATTTTTCAAATTGAATTTATTTATATAAATAAAAAAAAAACTAATCAGTAATATATGCGCTGTTTTGTTCGATGACCTTTTGCCACTTTTCTGCTAAAACCATAATTCTGTCACCGTAGAACTTCTGAGAGTTCTGGGCAAAAAACTCAACATGATGATTTTCACAAGTCTCTTTTGAAGGCAGCTTAACACCAGCTTAAGAGTTCCGCAAAGGACGAAACAAATGGGAATCGGTCGGATCTAGGTCCGAACAATACGACAGGTGCATCCAAATCTCCCAGCCAAGCTTTCTCAGTTTTTGCCGAGTGACTAAAGATGTGTGTATTTTATTGTTGTCGTGATGGAAGACAACGCTTTTCCTATTGATCAATTTTCGACGGGTTTTTTTAATCGCCTGCTCCAATCGCATTAGTTTTTCACAGTAGATAGTTGAATCAATGGTTTGGACAGGTTCAAGCAGCTAATGATGGACAATTCCTTTTCGTTCCCACCAAACACTCAGCATCACCTTATTCGGGTTTTGCCATTGTTTGTGAAGCTTCGACCACGATGTTTTTTGCACATTGTTGTCGTACGTGATTCACTTTGCATCACCCGTAGTCATTTGTTTAAAAAATGGCTTGATTTTGTTCCGCTTCAGTCATTAAATTTTTCATTGTAAGTTTATGGGGAACTCAATTATCGAGTTTCTTTTGGCATCCAATTTTATGTAAATGGTTCAAAAGAGTTTTATGGTCGATGTTTAGTTCCATAGCAATGTCGCGGGAAGAAATATGTCAGTCTACCTCAATTTTTCTTTAAATTTCATCGACATTTTCAACGATAGGTCGGACAGGAAACGGTTCAAGTTTAACATCGAAATTTCTGGAACGAAAACGAGCAAACCAATTCTGACTTTGGCGTTTACTTAAGCACCATTCACCATAAACGCCACACAATTTTCGATGATCTGCGCCGCATTTTTCCCTTTTTGGAAATAAAAAACTAAAATGTGACGAAAATGATCTTCTGGAATCTCTATTTTTAAAACGAAATAACTTTTGACTGATTAAACAGATATCGCTACCTTTATCTTTTAAATATTTTAGAGACTGTTACCTTTCAAACGCTGTATAGTATGACTAAATTGAGTAAGTATTACTCGAGATATGTGACTTTAAAGCTATCTATTGGGAAAAAAGAAATTATTTTTTCCCCAACCCAATATAATTATTAGATAGCCGATTTTTTTGTCGAGTTTCTTGAATGTGACATCGCTTTTTTGCTGGGTTTATGCATCATCCCGTGATAGTTACATCCTATGCATATTTTTCAATAGACATTATTTAAAACTGCATCGTACATCTAGAATTCTTCAGAAGATGCAAATGACGTAATCTATACACATATAAAATAGTTTGTCCTGATTGACTGATAATCAACGAACAGCCCAAACAACTGAACATAGAAACATGAAAATTGTGGAGAATGTACTTCTTATGGTGTAAGCAAGCACTAAGATGGTATTTTTTTAAATTCTTCCTCTAAGGAGAACAAACGGGAGGTCGAATATTCTGGAACATCTTCGTATAACTCAGCAGCCGTTTAACCCTTTGAGGGGCGGAAGTTTCATAGATATACCACTTAATTTTAATTCCCAAACGCCATATTCGCACCGGAATTTTGTTAAAGAAAATTACGTTTTATTGAATGCGTGAAATATAGCGTTTTCATATTTACAAATAAAGTTGTTTTCAAATTCCGGTGTCAGTCATTAATTTCAATACTTAAGCAATGAATTTGCCCTGCCCTGGAAAGGGTTAAGGTAGCAACGTGAAATTTTAGAAAATAAATCTACTAAAAAACGTAATTAAACACGAATTTCAGCAATTTCAGAAAATTCCCACCTGAGGGAGTTAAAAGGGGAGGGGGGGGGTCGAACAATTTTTGAACATTTGGCACCTCTAAGCTTTCGCTTTAAGTAGAAGCGAGAAATGTCAGAAAATATATATATTAAAAAATAATTAAAGACATGTTTCAGTGATTTTAAAATTTCCACCCCCAACATGGTAAAAGTGGAGGTCTAAAAATTCCAAACTTCTTTTGGACCCGTCGTGTGACACATTATCGAAAAGCTCTCAAACCGCTCTTTCATATTATGAACTTTTCTTCTCGCAATCCAATTTACTACCTGCCCCGGGGGATAGTTTTTGAATGTTTTGGAAATTGTAGCGTTTTATCATTAGATCGGATTTTTTTACGGGACTCTCTAATAAATATTATTTGTAATAAATGAAAATTTCAAAGACAGGGGAAGGTTTTATACTGGAGAAACGTGATAGTTGGAATTCGGAATTTTTTTCTAAATTTGGCCTAGACCCAACATGTGACATATCATTGGAAAGCTCTCTGACCATTATTGCAAATTATACATTTCCAGCGCCTCTCCACCCCCTCCCCCAATTTCTTCCGCAAAGATGCACTTTTCTAAGTTTTGCCGACACTCCTCATGTGATATATTGTTGGAAAGCCCTATGACCATGTATTCATGTTATGCACTTAGCGTGTACTTATCCCCAATTTGACCCTGTCGGAGGGATGCAATTATCGTATTCCAGCAGGATTCCAGGGGTTTCCATGCAGGTTTTCTAATAATGAGAAAAGTATCGAACTGATCTCAACGACGCAGAAAAATCAGTAAAAAATGTTGATCCCATTTAGTACCTTTTTTTGCCACCATTTGTGCCTTTAATATTTTTTTTTTCACATTTTGCTGCTATTGTCGAAAAATTCTAATTTCTGATACTTAAATTTCCTTATCTTTTTATACTTACTTATAATTTGTTGGAACCAAAGGATACCGTCACATGACTTTTCGACTATTAACTTTTGGACTTCTAAACTAAGTTTATATATTTTTTTAATTACGGTAACTTTTAAGTGTTTAAAATACTTTTTGATTTTTTAGGCAATAAATTAATGCTGATTGACGTTTAATACATTCCCCTGTCCCTATTCTGCCAAGAAACTTTCAAAGAAATAAATAAATTTATGAAATCGTCATTATTTGCTCAATTTTTATGGAAACGGAACGTGCGGGACTTCGCTTTACGGAGATTTTACTGTATTAACTTATATCATTTCATAGTTTAATTTATAATTAAATCGAAAATTTGTAAAATGTGCAATTTATATTTCATTCTGTTTTAAGAACTGCAATACTTAGAAAATATGTTACGAATTTATGTATAAGACATCTTCAGAAGCGATATTTATTTCGAATCAGAAGGGAAAATTAAATAACAAATGTCAGAAATAAATCACTTCTGTTACCTACTTTGCAAAATCCTTGAACAAAGCAGGAAATACTAGCAATTTTTATTTCTAATTTTTATAGAAATATAGTTATATTTAAGAATTACGCAAAGAAATATTTGAATATTTAAAAAGTGCTTATTCCAGAGAGAAGTAAAATTAAATGATCGGATAGCAACTCAATATTTTATTTCGATCTAATTGAATGAAGAAAACTTTCATTAATATATTTTTAAATGTGTTAGTAATTATTATATAAATATGTAGCACCTTTAGTCGCCGTTCATTTCTTCTGTTCGTCCGCATGTAACATTGCAAAAACTACCCAACCGAATCGTTTGAAATTTAAAATATGTAATTGATGCATAATTTTGTCGAGTTATTTCAAATTTTATGAAAATCGGATGCATAGTTTAATTACAGGGACAATCAAAAGTATTCCATTACATTACGGCGGATGTGAAAAAAAAAAAAAAAAAAACCTTCAAGTCTATTTTAACAATGTTATGTTCTTTCGAACATAGTAAAATTGACATAAATTTATGAAATATGTACTAAAAGATACACTCTGTACAGTCTGTAGTGCAAAAAATATTTGTTATTTATTTACAAGGCCGCACAAAAGTATTCCATTACATAATGTTTTAGGGGGACACATTGTTTGAGACGCGTTTTAATTATATTATTTTTTTTCTCATTTTATGAAATTGGTATACGTTGCTGAAGTTTACTACAAGTTACTTCCTGTATAATAGAAAGCAGATAGTATTTACAGAGATACACAAAAGAATTCGAATACAATACTGTATAGTATTACACCAAGATCTGAATATTTTTAGAATTTCGTTATCGTACGAACGCACCGCATTTGTTACATTTGACGAGCAATTTTCCGAATTTCATAAAATTTGAAATGAGTTGGCAAAATTTTGCAATGATTATATAGATTAAATTTTAAAAAATTCTATAGGATATTTTTGCGCTGTTATATATGCGAATGGAGGGACAGACATAGATGGGCGGACCAGACGACGACTATCGGTGTTACATATCTCTATAAATACGAACACATCTAAAAAATAAAACAAATATATTTATTCCTAATAGGACATAAAATACAAAGGCATTAATTATTATAGTATTTACAGAAATAACTTTTTCCAAAATTTTCAGAAAGTAATAATTTTTAAACAGCTTCTAAAAAATCTCTTTTCGTATCAGTTTTTCTTACGTTATATGATAATTTCCTTTATAATTAAGTAGAAAATTTGCATAAATTCTAAGTTTTCATTTTTTTTTAAATCATATTCAAAGAACTGAGATATATCACCGGATGTATCACTGACGTCTTCAGAAGTGGTATTTATTTGAAATCAGAAGGGAAAATTTAATAACAAACCAGAAAAAAATATATTACTGTTACCTACTTCGCAACATCCTTGATTTAAACCGGAAATATTCTATTTCTTATTTTTGGCAGTTGTATTTAACAATTATGCAAAGAAATATTTGAATATTTTAGAAAGTGCTTAAATCAGAGAGAAGTGGCATTAAATGACCCGAAAATAACTCAATATTTAACTTCGATCCTATGAAATCCAATAAGTATGACATCTCAATCGTATGTAGTAAGTAATGCCTTTTTATGTTTATGTGCACTATTTTTATGGTATGCACGGTTAATAAAAGTGTGTTGCCGTGGAAATTCGTGACGTCACAGTTTGTAAAGACACAGGGTGGTACGAATTGCGTTTGTAAACGGAGAAAAAATTATAAAAATAAAAAATCGTAATTTAACAAATTAAAGCGACTATTTGGAAAATAATATTTTCAAAGACTATAATTTTAGACTTATAAATGATTTCTATATTAAAAAAAAACAATTAAAACGTAGCTTACGTAATAACAGAATTATATTAATATGCTTGGATATTTAGAGTCACATTAATATTCCTGGACCAATCAAAAACAAATATTAAATGAAATTTCATTTTAACAATTTTAGGTATTGTAAATTTTTTAATTTCTAAACATCGCACCTTTTCAATTTTTACACCGTCGTAAACAGAAAAAAAACTTACTTTTAAATGCAACTTGTTTGATATCTGTATCTAAAATTTTTATTGCGCTATTATTTATTTATTTATTTATTTATTTATTTATTTTTTGTAATTTTTAATAATTTTTGTAATTGTAACGACCGACGTATTCCATTTCTAGACATTAAGCATGGACCAATCAAAAAACGAATAAAATAAAAAAGCAGAAGTATTCCATTTTTGGACATTAAACATAGATCAATCAGATTACGAATAAAATGAAATAAGTCGAGGAATTGAACCAATAAAAACATTCAGATATACTTCATATTTCCCATTTCTGCATCAAGAACAACAACATATTTTTTCTAAATAGTTAACACGTTCGCTGCCGCTTACATGAAGATATGATGATAGTTAATGCCGCACTGTAGAAGTGGGTTTTTCCCAGAAGCCGATTTACTTTATATAACAAAGAATCAGTGAAAGATTTTCCGGCGCTAAGGGGCCACTCACGCGCTGGCGCGTGAGTGGCCCCTTAGCGTTGGCGTCATATCACGCGCTTTCGCGTGAGCGGCAGCGAACGTGTTAAAAAAATTACATTATCTGGAAAACATTTTAAATTTACAAATATTTTTCATGCATTATAATTCTTGGTTTCATAACAATAAATTAGAAAAATACACCATAAAAAAATATATTTAAATTTAACAATTACATTTTATATTAGTACCAGTGTTGTGCGAATTTCAGATTATTTTCTTTGAGATTATTCGCTGATACTTTTTATCATTAATTTTTAATTAAGTGCAATTTTTAGTTGCGTTCGTAATTATATAATTATGTAGTACCTTACAGTTGTCATCTGGTCCCTCCGTCTGTCAGTCCTCATAAACAGTGCAAAAACTACCCAACCGAATGGTTTGAAATTTTGCATATATAATCGCTGCAGAATTTTGTCGATTAACTTCAAATTTTACTAATGTCGAATCGTAATTTAAAAGATATTAATAAAAGTGTTCTTTATTCTATTAAATCCTATCATATGTAATTAATTCAATGTTACCCCATGACTTTAGGTTGCAATGATGATGACGGCCTATTTAAGATGGAGCCCTATTATTTCTGTTTTACTGAATTTAATATATATATATATATAATCGTAATAAATTTGTATTCATGCATTTTTGCACAAGAGTACAATATCTAGGAATAAAGTTGGAAACTGGTGTTATACAATAGAACACAAAAAAACTTCTTGAAACACCATTAAAATAAAATAAATAAAATATAGCAAGGCCTTTCGACAGAACTTAGTCTATCTTCATCAGGCGAAAAGACGTGCGTCTACGATGAATGTAGCGGCACGACTGACGTGGCAAGGCGAGAAAGGGAGCAAGCTGAAGGAGCAGCCAATGGGAAAGTAGAAGGTAACAGCCAATCAAGGAAGAGCATAAACGAACAAAGGATACAATGAAGGAAGGGGGGGGGGGGAAATGGTTACAAACGGAAAAAGTTAAAAGTAAGTAAAAAGTAAAAAGGCAGGTTATATTAAAAGTAAAACCACACACATAAAATAATAATAATAATTTCTACTAATATTTTCTACTACTAATACTTTTTTAATAATAATACTTTTAACGGATTTCTTTTAGTTTGACCAATATAAGATAAATCACAGCCATTACAAGGAATATTATAAATACCCCATTTTTGGAGGTCAGGGACAGGGGATTTCATGGATGGGAATTTGAATTTATTGACAGGTTTAAAAATAACATTAAAATTGAATCGTCTTAAGACTTCAGCTAATTTAAAACATAAAGGTGGATAAAAGGGGAGGACAACCAAATTATCAGGTTTACTTTTAAGGACTCCCTTTCCTTGATGTTTTAGTTACCAAATGTGATTCTTCTTTCAAAACTTGTGTTTATAGAAAACCTTTTTTTGTTTCTATTCCGCCCCATGCTAGCTTAAATCATCCTGTCAACCAAAAGATCGGTGTTTTTTACACATATGTAAATCGTGCTCTCAAAATTTGTTCCGACTTCGCATCCCTTAAGGATGAACTGAATTACTTAAAATCCGTTGCTGCCAAAAGAGGTTTCAATCCTTCTATCATCAATACTGCTGTAAACAAATTCAAAAGACCGTCTAATAAATCCACTCTTTCTAATTCCGTTAAAAATAAACCTGGTAATTTGGTTGTCCTCCCCTTTTATCCACCTTTATGTTTTAAATTAGCTAAAGTCTTAAGACGATTCAATTTTAATGTTATTTTTAAACCTGTCAATAAATTCAAATTCCCTTCCATGAAATCCCCTGTCCCTGACCTCCAAAAATGGGGTATTTATAATATTCCTTGTAATGGCTGTGATTTATCTTATATTGGTCAAACTAAAAGAAATCTCGAAAAACGCCTTAAAGAACACTCTCGGTACGCCAATAATCAAGAAATTTCTAAATCTTCGGTTGCTAAGCACACTTGGGATTCTGGCCATAGTTTCGATTTTCAAACTGCTAAAATTATCTTTAATGCCAATAGTACCTATGAGTTAGATTTTCTTGAAAATTTAGCTATTTATCTTAATCGTGAAGTTATTGTTAGTGATAAATCTGATTCTAAAACGCTATCCATAGCTTGGAAAAACCTTTTCAGCACTGTCTTATAATTATTTACTCTTTTTTTTTTTTTTTTATTAATCATACATATAATTTTTTAGATCTATACATATGTATCTTTATAACTATAATTTTTTTTTTCGTATTAATCATGTATATAATTTTTTAGATATATGTATGTTTTCTTATTACTATAAACATTTTTAATACTAATTGTTATTATTATTATTATTATTTTATGTGTGTGTGTATTTACTTTTAATATAACCTGCCTTTTTAATTGATACTTACTTTTAACTTTTTCCCTTTGTAACCATTTTCTTCCACCCCCCCCCCCCCCTTCCTTCATTGTATCCTTTGTTCGTTTATGCCCTTCCTTGATTGGCTGTTGCCTTCTACTTTCACATTGGCTGCTCCTTCAGCTTGCTCCCTTTCTCGCCTTGCCACGTCAGTCGTGTCGCTACATTCATTGTAGACGCACGTCTTTTCGCCTGATGAAGGTAGACTAAGTTCTATCGAAAGGCATTGCAATATTTTATTTATTTTATTTTTATGGTGTTTCAAGAAGTTTTTTTGTGTTCTATAGTACAATATCTATTATATTTACATCTGAATATTTATAAAACTCGTTATAGTAGGAACTACAGGTGCGGATTCTCAAAATTTTTAAGACGCCAGTGTCTCCTAAACCTAATTACTCCAGTTGCCATCAGGGCTTAATTTCTAAGAAAAATTAAGAGACAACGCGAATTTCGCCAAAAGGTCGCAGAAGAAAAGCTAACTTTATTAAAGGATTACAAAAAACGCTACTTTCGTCCAAGTATCGCTGAAAAGCACGATTTTCCAAATGATCGCTGAAAAAAACGCGATTTTGGTTAGATTATCTCTAAAAAACACGCGCTTTTCGTCAAATGAACGCGAGAAAAAAATGCAAAAATCGCCAAAGAATGGCGACTTAGATGTCAAAAATTAGTCGTCAAGTTAAAAAAATTAGTCATCACGTGGCGACTGGCGACCGAGAATCTGCATCTAAAGTCTGCATGTACCTCATTTGACACGTTTGACATACAGTTTCCGATCTGTTTTAATACACAATATTTTTAAATGGTAAGATTTTCATTGTTTACTCGAACAGATTTTTTTTTTTATAAACTCGACTTTTAAATCAAGAATGTTTTGCTAATTGTTTTATCTTTATTGGATATAAATCAAGAATGTTTTGTCAATTGTTTTTATCTTTATCGAATATAAATGCATTTTAAGGGGTTTCAAGACTCTTAAACTTTCCAAATTTTCGGAATTTCAATTTTTTTATATGTTAAATGGCTATCTTTTCTGAAATTTTTAATATAATTGTTTTCTCGAAATTCTCATTAGAACAATAGTTATGGATTTTAGAATTTTACCCGCTCCATAGCTGAAGCGACGTGTCCGAAACTTGGAACTCGTTTTTCTCCCCGCGCACAATCTCAAAACCTCAAAATCTTGTAACTACTTTCAAAATATATGTTTCATGTTAATCTGTATAAACTGAACCTAAAGTAATTTCCTTTTTAGGTAGATTTCGTATGAAATACTACCTATTGCATTCTCTCCCATGTTAGAATTTCTGAAAAATTTTTGCGGATCTACACGAATCATGACTCCTAGACCCCAAAACTACCATCAGTAAAAAAGTTTATATATATATATATATATATATATATATATATATATATATATATATACAGGGTGATTCTGAATTCATCATCAATGTTTGGTGGGGAGGTAGGGAATAGGAAAAGAACAGTATTTCACATAGGAAAGCATGGGCGCAGACGTCATGTAGTAGGGCAATATGAATCCGGTTAAATGATGGAAAGAAAACATAACAAGAAAGTGGTAAGAGAAAAAACATTTATTTGTGCATCTTTTGTACAGACTTACAAGAGGTGCTCGAAATTCTGACCATTTGCTAGAGTACATGCCTCACAACGACGTTGCATGGACAACCGAACTTTCTGGAATATGCCTGGCGTTTCCCGGATGTTTGCGGCGGCAACCGATATGCGTGCTACAAGGTCCATAGCACTGGCAACAGGGGTCTCGTACGCCATGTTTTTCATGGCACCCCATACAAAGAAGTCTATTGGAGATAAATCCGGTGACCGTGGTGGCCAACAAACCGGTCCACCGCGACCAATCCATTGAGCTCCAAATTTTCTGGTCAGGTAACAAAGCACATCATTTGCGAAATGTGCTGGAGCGCCGTCATGCTGGAACCACATTCGCTGGAGAATAACAGCAGGAACCTCGTTCATAAGACCCGGTAACACAGTCTGAAGAAATATGAGGTAGTTTGCGCAATCTAAACGGGATGGTAGTAAATACGGTCCCAGCAAACAGTCGCCGACGATCCCAGTCCACACATTGACGGCAAAACGTTGTTGCGCAGCTCTAACTCTCGTACCGTGTGGATTCTGATTAGCCCACACATGCTAATTGTGTGTGTTGAAGACACCTTCACGAGTGAAGGACGCTTCATCTGTGAAAAGAACATACGTTGGGAAATTGGGATCAACGGCTGTTCTCTGCATGAACCAGTGACAAAAAGTAACATGTTTGGGATAGTCCTCTGCTTCCAGTAACTGCACTCTTTGCAAATGAAAAGGATGTAAACGTTCCTCGTTTAGTATCCGCCACACTGTTGATTGTGAAACTCCAAACTGGCGAGCAATACCTCGTGTGCTAGAACTTTGCTGTTCTTCGATAGACTGTAGGACATCTTCCTCGACTGAAACTGTCCGTGTTGATCGGCGGCTGCCTCGATCAACATTAATACCAGCAAATGATCCAGTTTCGCACAGTTGTCGATGAACACGTGAAAACATTTGATGCTGTGGCACGCGCCGGTTGGGGTAGCGCTCTGCATACATTTGCCTAGCTCTAAGACAGCTTTCTCCTGCGGCACCGTAAGTTAGATGCATATCTGCAAGTTCTTGAAACGTATACCAGTTCATGTTACTTCTGCGAAGTCACTTTGTCGAATGACGACTGGCTGCACATGGCAGACAGCTATGCGCGTTCATGGGAGATGCGGACACAAAGCGCCCTCTACACCGTCATGCGTTCGTTTGTGCCTTGCTTTCCTATGTGAAATAGTGTTCTTTTCCTATTCCCTACCTGCCCACCAAATATTGATGATGAATTCAGAATCACCCTGTATATCTATCTATCTATCTATCTATCGGTGTATATCACTTTCTTATAGACACGATAACTTTCATAATTATGCTCAGATCTTCTTCAAACTTTTACATAAAATCAAGGAGCTTAAAATCTCGGTCGAGTTCGTTAATGGGCAAAATCGGACCAAGGGGGTGGAAGTTAGGAGGGGTTTTGTGAAAACAGAAAAAACACAATAACTTCTAAATTAAAATAGATATAGAATCAGTTTAAAGTTTATATTACTTCTAAAGAATGGGCCAAAAGTTTATGCATGACAGATTTTTGATAAAGTTAAAAATGGGCTCAAGGGGCGAAAAAAACATGGTTTTTGGGAGAAAAAAATTCATAACTTCGTCAATTCTCAAGATATCAAATCCAACTAAATTTTATATAAATGTACTCAATATTATCTAAAACTTTTGTATCTATAAGTTTTTGATAGGACCAATTTTTATCGATGAAAAAAATTAAAAACGAAAAGAAAAAGGGGGGAGAAAAAAGAAAAAACCCATAACTTACTCAATTCTTAAGCAAACAAATCTAATTAAATTTATTTTACATCTTCACAATAATATCTATGTGATACTCCTTGGGTGTGGGTGCTTCTTTGTGGGCCAATAAATTCTCAGAGCAGTTCCATTTTTACGAAGACATTTTATTAGCAGGACATAACTTGAACAACACAACAAAACACGAAGAGGGACACAAAATCAATAACATTCAAATAATATTTTCGTTCTAGTTCCACATTAAATCCACTTACGGTCGAAGTAACCGGACCGCCCTTTTATCACACCTTCTCAGGTGGTGACCATTTCTCGTTCTGCAGGTTTTCTCTCAGCTCCCAAGAGAGGGCGCTTCAAGACAAGAGGGGGGGGGGGCGCTTGAGAACAGAGGTATGCGCGGGCATCACACCTCCCCCTTTCGAAGTTTTGATTTAGTCCTTATGACTAATCAAAATCTGGTGCATCTATATACATATTCAGTAATACACATCATTAGTAAAAATCAAAATTATATACTTACTTAATACAAAGATAATAAAAAAAATATCTAATATACTGTGCAATATGACAACACTAATAATATGAAAACTTTAAAGTTCTAAAATGAATATGTCAAAGTTCAAAAGAAAAAAAAATAAAAGAGTTCAAGAAATAACACGTAAAAGTTTAGTAGGTGTCACAGGATCAGCATGGGAACTAATTCAGTATCCTGGTGCATTTCAAACGGAAAGTTTCTTGGTATAAGTCCAGTGTGACGCATAAAGTCTACTCAGGGAATCGGCGTTACCATGGAGGTTTCCACGTCGGTAGGAGATTTGGGCTTGAAATCTCTGCAATGCAAGAGCCCATCTTTGAAGACGCGCACTTTGAGAGGCACAATCAGACAAGAACTTCAAGGGATTGTGATCGCTTACGACAGTCACTTGCGATCCGTAAATGTAATGTTCAAACTTTTTCAAGGCGAAAATCACTGCATATGCTTCTTTCTCGATGGTGGCATATCTTTCTTGGCATTTAGACAATTTTTTGCTTAAGAAAGCTATGGGATGCTCTCTTCCATTTTCATCTTTTTGGGATAGGCAAGCACCTATCGCATATGAGGATGCATCTGCGTGAATAATAAAAGGTTTCTCAAAGTTTGGAGAATAACATACTGGCGTTTCGCTAATGGCCTGCTTCAGATCTTTGAAGGCTTTTTCACATGGCTCGGTCCATATAATTTCATTAGGTGCTCGTTTTTTGGTTAGTTCAATCAAGGGACGAGCTATTTCGGAAAATGTAGGAACATAGGATCTGTAATAAGATAGAAGACCTAAAAGGCTTCTGACATCTTTCTTCGATTTCGGAATTTCTAAGTTCTGGATCGCTGCTACTTTTTCTGGATCAGGAGCATGTATGCCAGATCCTACTACATGTCCAAGAAATTTGACTTGTGGTTTAGCAAACTCACATTTTTTAAAGTTTACTGTAAATTTTGCTTCTTCGAGTGTGGTCAATACAGCATCTAAGTGTCTAAGATGATCAGACCAATTATCCGAAAAAACAATTACATCGTCGATATATGTTTCGGCATAGTCTTTATGTCGGACAAGGGTACGGTTCATTGATCTTTGAAAGGTCGCGCTAGCATTCCGAAGCCCAAAAGGCATAACGACGAAGGAATACTGCCCTCGGTGTGTGACAAATGATGTCAAATGTTTGCAATCTTCACTTAACCGTATTTGCCAATAGCCTTTTAGTAAGTCTAACAGACTAATAAATTTCGCGGACGCTACTTTGAATATCAGATCAGTTGCATTAGGCATAGGAAATGAATCAATTTCGGTTTGGGAATTCAAATATCGATAATCGACGCATAGTCTGATTGAGGAATCCTTTTTAGCTACGCAAACGATCGGGTGAGCATATTCGCTTTCTGAATGTTCGATAAGTCCTAAACTCAATAATTCCTCAATTTGCCTATCTACTTCACTTTTAAGTGCTTCTGGAATTCGGTACGGTTTTTGACGTTTAGCTTGGCTATCTGGTTTCAATTTAATCCGATGTTCACCTACATTTGCAATTTTTGGGATACCCTATTGGAGGTTCGAATGTTTGTGTAAAACATCAATAAGTTGTTTCCTTTCTTTATGTGTTAAATGGTCAAGGTGTAATTCTTTATCAAATTTATTCGGATCATGTTTAGTAATTTTCGGGACATTTTCAATTTCACCAAAATCGATATCATCATCATATATAACTCCTATATGTGTCGTTTGAGCCTTTAATTCTCGGATTTTGTTAGCGTGTAAGTGCCTTATACTATTGTCTGGAAAATTGTACTAAATAACTATAGGGGGATTTCTTTTCGAGTATCGTAGCTGGTGCTGTCCATCTAGCGTAAATTTTATGGTTACTGTCTGGAATTAATGCAATAACTTGATCATTTGGTTTAAATTCTTTATGTCTAGCTGTCCTGTTATGATAATAAGCATACGCTCGCTGCTTATCCGTACAAGAAATTCCGGCATGTTCGGCGGCCTTTTCTAATTTCATTTTCAAATCGTTTAAATAATTGGTAACTGAGCCTAACTGACCAATTGGTAACGGTGTTTCATTAGTCCATGATGACTTTAATATGGAAAGAGGACCAGTTGGATGTCTACCGTATAACATCTGGAACGGACTAACACCTGTTGTAGCATTTGGTACCTCTCGGTAAGCTCATAAAAGGAAGGGTATATGTTTATGCCAACTTCCGGCGTTTTCCCTTATAACATGGTGTATCATTCCTTTAAGGACACCATTCCATCTTTCAACTAAGCCATTGGATTGTGCGTAACCCGGGACGGAAAAACGCGGGGAGGTCCCTAAACGTTTCATAAATTCCTTCGTGAGAGCCGACGTAAAATTTCTACCCTGATCGCTAGCTATTAATTTGGGAATTCCAGTTCGTGAAAATATTTGTAAGAGGGCATCGCATGTAGTTTTAGCAAAAATGTTTCGTAAACAAACAGCATCCGGCCACCTCGTACACTGATCTATCGCGGTCAGTACATATTTATATCCTCCACTGGTGGGTTCAATTGGACCAATTATGTCAATGTTCGTAATTTGCATAGCTTCATCAGGACGAGTAACTGGGGTTATAGGTACATTATCGAACCTATTTGTTTTTGCTCGAAGCTGACAGGATGAACATCTTTCGCAAAAATCGGTCACATCTTTCTTAATACTAGGTCAAAAAAAGGAATATTTCAACCTTTGCGTAGTTTTCTTTACCCTTAAATGACCACCCCAAGGACTTGAATGTGCCAACTCTAACAATTGCTTTCTACGTGGTTCGGGTACCAGTAATTGATGCACTGTTTCTCCCATTATTTTATCTCGGTGGTACAAAAGATTATCATGAACAAAATAATTATTACGATTATTATTAGCATCTATCCAACACTGTTTAAGTGATGCATCGTTTCTCTGCTCACATTTAAATTTTTCCGAATCATTCAAAAAATTATTAGTATTTTTACTACGATCGGGATCAATGTTCTCGTTTGCATTCCCTATTTCAATTGGAACTAAATCTGTGGCAGCGCCGAATACGTCTGCCGTTCTAATTTCTTTCGTACAGGGCAAATTTACATTATTACAATCATTTATTGCACTGTCAGCTTCGGTACATACACTTATATTATTCAATTCATTATATGCATTCAAAGACAACAATAGATCATTAATTAAATTATCAACCATCGCACATGTTATTACCATTTTTGGAAACACCTTACAACGTAATTTATCAGCCGCTAAACTTAGGGGAACATTTATTAATGGTGCTTTCAACTCATGCCCGAAACAGATTTAAGTATTATCGACCCGAAAGGATTTTTAAAATATTCTGGTACGCACTCTGTCTTTATAATCGAAATTTGAGTTCCGCTATCAATCACCCCTTGTAGTATTTTATTTTCTATTTCGACTTCTACCGTTTGAAGTGATTCAATTAATTTTCCTTTTTGCCGTGGCTGTTTTAAACCAAATAACACCTTCGAATTTACTGTTGCGATGAATGCGTCATTCGTATCACTGTTTCCTTTTTTCTGTTTATTCTTTCCAAGTAAATAATTACAAATTGCGGCATTATGCGATTTGAAACAAAGCCTACATTTAGTTTTCACGGTACAATGTTTAATTAAATGGCGGCCCCTTAAGCAGGCGTAGCATCTGCCTTCACTTTTTAATTTATTTTTTCTTTCCTCAACTGAATATTTGTCGCAATTCTCTGATAAATGACTAAGCGAATTACAAAAAACACAAATATTTTCATCAACTTCGACATGAGTTAGATTGGCCTTGAATTTATTGCTTTTTTGTTTCATTTCAGGTAACAAATCTGATGGATATTCTTTCGTTCTCGAATCGAAAGCAATTATTAAATGATTCTGTTTTTCGCGCGCTTCCAATTCAGTTCGGATGAAAGATAATAATTTATCAATACTAAACTGCGATTGTTCGGGGCTTTTAATACATTCTTTTTCAAAGCTAAGTGACAAGCTGTAGGGTAAACTTTTTAATATTATTGGTGTTAAAACAGAGTCAAAGCTATTTGATTCAATCTCTAAGGATTTTAAGCTGCGTATTTGCGTTTGAATCGTGTCATATAGTTTTCTTAAACCGATTATATCAATTTGCTTTGTAACAGGTCGTAAAGTTAAAAGAGTGTTAATGTGACTGGATACGATTAAATCTGTTCTCCCAAATTGACTTTTTAAAACATCAATTGCTTCCAAATAATTTTTATCGGATAAAGCGAAACCAGAAACCGCGTTATATGCATTCCCGCCTAAATAACTTAACAGATAATTCATTTTTTCTACGTTCGACAGTTGTTCGTTATCGTGTACCGCTATTTTAAAAGAATTCCAGAAATTTTGAAAACGGGTTACATCTCCATAATATTTTTCAATTTTAAGCGTTGGAAGCTTAATTGTAATCGCGTCTACGGGTTTGTTCTCGTTGTTTATAATGGGGGATTCTTTTTTATTGTTTTGTTTTCCTTCTTTCAGTTTTTTGTTGATTCTGAACCTCCATAAATTAATTTTATCGTGGTATTCTGCCGACGCTTTCACATCTTTTTCTATTTCGTTTAAATCGTCTAACAAATTAAAAATTTCCTTATCATCCGATTTTAAATCGCACCCTTTCTGTTCCAACTGGGCGAGATTCTCTTCTAATTCGTCTAAATCGGGTGGGTCTGCTATAAACAATTCTTCAATTTTCTTAATTATAGAAGTAATCGCGGATTTAGTGACCCCACGAGTTTTTTTAATTTTAGCAATTTTATCGGCCATATTCAGAATAATAATTAAAATGTCTTACCTGAATTATAAAATCGATTCTCCGAATTATTCAAACTCACGAGGGTAGTTATACTATGATGCTGTAGATACACACTCGAGGAAGTTAGGCCCACGTATTCCAATTTTCTGACACCAGTGTGATACTCCTTGGGTGTGGGTGCTTCTTTGTGGGCCAATAAATTCTCAGAGCAGTTCCATTTTTACGAAGACATTTTATTAGCAGGACATAACTTGAACAACACAACAAAACACGAAGAGGGACACAAAATCAATAACATTCAAATGATATTTTCGTTCTAGTTCCACATTAAATCCACTTACGGTCGAAGTAACCGGACCGCCCTTTTATCACACCTTCTCAGGTGGTGACCATTTCTCGTTCTGCAGGTTTTCTCTCAGCTCCCAAGAGAGGGCGCTTCAAGACAAGAGGGGGGGGGCGCTTGAGAACAGAGGTATGCGCGGGCATCACAATCTACAACTTTTATATTGACAAGTTTTTCATAGAACCAATTCTTATAGCAAAAATAAATTAAACAAAAGTAGGAGTTGGAGAAAAAATCTCAAATCCAAACTGCTTATATTCTGACTCATTTTAAAATTCATTTTTGATTTTAAACGCATCTAAATGACAGATCCTCTTATTTAGGAACTATATAATGCGACGTATTGGCCAATTTTTTGATAAAGGCAAAATATATTTTTAAAAAGGTTGCCAAAAAAGGTATTTTGAACAGATTTCCCGAAGTTATCGTCATTAAAATATTGATTAAGTATAACAAATTGCGTTTTTTCTGAGTCATTTTTAAATTCATTTTTGTTCTCAAACCCATCCAATTTACAGGTCCTATTATTTAGGAACTATATAACTTGACGTATTGGCCAGTTTTTTGATAAAGGCAGAATATATTTTTTAAAAGGCTGCCAAAAAGGGTATTTTGAACAGAATTCCACGAAGTTATAATGATTGAAATTTGAGGAAACTTAAGAAATTGCGTTTTTACCGAGTCATTTTTAATTTTTTTTTTTTTGTTCTCAAACGCATCCAATTTACAGGTTCTCTTATTTAGGAACTATATAATGTGACCCAGTGGCCAGTTTTTTGATAAAGGCAGAATATATTTCAAAAAAGGCTGCCAAAATGGGCACTTCGCACAAAATTTCCCAAAGCGATCATGATTAATGAACTGTGGGTATTCAAATAACAAATTGGTTATTTTATGACTCATTTTTAAATCCAATTTTGCTCTGAAATGCATTCAATAGACAGTTTTTTGTTACTTAGGAACTATATAATGTGAGTATTCGTCGATTTTTTGATAAAGGGTGAATATATATTTTTTAAAAGCTGTCAAAGTAAGCACTTTGCAAAAAAATTTCCCAAAGCGATCATGATAAAAGAATTGAGGTTGTATTCAAATAACAATTTGTTTATTTTATGACTCATTTTTAAATTCAATTTTGCTCTCAAACGCATTCAATTGACAGTTATTTGTTATTTAGGAACTGTGTAATGTACCGTATTGGTCAGATTTTTGATAAATGCTAAATATATATTTAAAAAAAATCTGTCAAAGTGGGCACTTCGCATAAAATTTCTCAAAGCGATCTTGATTAAAGAATTGTGGATGTATTAAAATAATAAATTGGTTATTTTATGACTTATGACTCATTTTTAAATTCAATTTTGCTGTCAAACGAATTTAATTAACAGTTTTTTGTTATTTAGGAACTATATAACGAGCATATTGGTCAATTTTTTAAATAAAGTAAGAATATAATTCAAAATATGTTGCCAAAATGGGCATTTGAGTAGAATTTCGTTTAAGACGATTTTGATAAAACCAGTTCTAGTTCTTACAGAAAAATGAAATTAAAATTTTTTTAAAAGCGGTTGAATAAAGTAGTTAAACTGGGTTTATCTCTAATCATTTTTTTTTTCTTTTTTGTTGAGATGAAAACTTTTCGAAATCTACCTCCGCCTATAGGCCATGCCGAAAGGGATTTTTATTATTCAAAAAAGTTTATTTCTTAGGTAATTATGTTGTTGAAATTAGAAAAAAATTGTAGTAGTTAAATACAATTTTGTATTCAAAATAGAAAAATGCTTTAAATATAAATTTATTTAGGGTCAAGGTATCTATTGCAATCTGATGTGCAAGTCTGCACCAAAATTTTCATTCTAGTCGCCATATTTATTTTCTAATCGTGCGCGTAAGGTATTATACCAATTTTCTGCTCGTGAAGTATCTGACAGTTTGGAACGCCCTGTAAATGATAATTCTGCACCTTGCAATTTTTTAAGGGCATAAAATGAAAGAACGTAAGTATATCTTTCATCTCAATAAAAACTGTGTTTTAATATAATAAAAATTTTAAAATATTAAATGTTGAAGATGGTCTCTTTTTAAATTTTTTTCAGATTTTAAGAGTCCATAAACCCTTTAAATAAATTTGATCTATATGCAGAAATAAATAATACAATTTCACTGGATGCTTGAAAATAAAGATATTGAAATCTGTTGGAATTCACCAATATTTTTAGGTAAATTTATTATCAATCGCTATGTTACGATAGCAGTAGGTTCGTAATTTTCATAAGATCTATTAATTTTAGGAATCAAACAAATTTCTTGTAAAATTTAACTCAAACTTTAACATAAATTTTAACGTTAATTTTAATATAATTATTTTCTTTCTTTAACAATAATTATTAATAAAAATTATATTTTTTATGTTTATAAATAATCAATATTTGTAATTTTGTTCTAGTATCGCACGGGAATTATTTTATTCTATTATGCGTTTATCTGAAGTTGAAACACTTTTTTATTAATTTATATTCGTACATAAAATTTCCCTGATTATTATAATGTAATTTTTTGACATCTCTTAAAAAAAATGTTTATACATTATTTATATTGGAAATATCTTATCAGTTTATAGCTTACAATTTTCCATAGTAGTTGCAAATTTTTATACGAAAATCTATATTCATCTATAAAGGTCGTATTTCTTAAATAATCATCACTTGTGAAACCTGAGGTCAATTGTTGAATCGCACACAGTTGAAATATTAGAATTTCTTTCTAGTCTAAAATTTCACAAAAGGTTTTTAAAATATCTCTATCTGCCATATGGTGCACTAGCCTCTCAAAAATATAAAAAACTAGCAGACTTCGCCCGCTACGCTGGTCAGAACTACGCTGGTATCTCACGAACTACTGGATTAAAAAGAATTTGCTCAGTACCTTTCGATTCAGCAAGAAAAAAATACCTAAAATATGTTATCAGTTGAAAAATATCGGTAAATTCCGATTTTTAGGGAGTTTTTTTTTTAAGTTCGTTCTGTTTTCACCCCCCCCCTTTTTTTAGGGGTGGAATTTTCGAAAATCCCTTCTTAGCGGCACCCGATGTTATAAGAAGTATTTTTACCACAATTTGCAAGATTTTTGGTTCGGTAGATTTTTTTGTGCTGTGATTAATACGAAATCCAGACTTTCTTTTATATATATAGATAAGGATTGAAAATTTCAGGTTTTTGCGCCGAAGAAACCGCCAAATTAGGAAAATGTCAAGTATCTCACGAACTCCTGGATTTAAAAGAATTTGCTTAGTACCATTCGATTCAGCATGAAAAAATACACTAAAATATGTTATCAGATGAAAAATAACTACAAAAGCCGTTTTCTGAGGAATTTTTTAAAAGTTCGTTCTTTTTTTTAACCCCCTTAGGGGTGGAATTTTCGAAAATCCCTTCTTAGCAGCACTCGATGTTATAAGAAATATTTTCAAGATTTTTGGTTCGGTAGATTTTTTTGTGCTGTGATTAATACGAAATCCAGACTTTCTTTTATATATATATAGATTATTAAATGCTATAGTCGGCAACCTCTACTGAAATAGCTATATTTTAGAAACCTTACTTTGTCTGGCAAAATATAAAAAAATTTCTTATACAGTATTTGACTTATTTATATATTTATTTACTTAACCATCATACGTACTATAGTATAGGGTAAACCTTGTAATCGTTTTAAAAATAGAAAAAGAAATTTTTTTTAAAAAAAATGACAGATTTACACATTTTAGACACTGGAGATTCTAAAAAAATATTTTAGAAAAAAAAATGCTGTCCATTTGTCTAAACGCTCTATATTCAGTGGCGCAGCCAAGGGGGGAGGGGGGAGTTTGGGGGTTAAAACCCCTCCCAGAGCTAAGAAAGATCGCTATAATTGCCGTTTATATAAATCAAAACCAAACTTAATATTTAAACGTTATTTCGGAATCCGCCGCTTTATTGAATATGATTTTATTTAATAAAGCGATTCAATTAAATGGCGAAAATTCTACTTAAAACTCTGAAAGTGCACATTACATGCGGATTAGTTAAGTAAATATTGGTTATTTGAACTAAATCACTATCTGAGACGTATTATGCTAAAGGAATGATGATTTTCTTGCACACAGATACTCTTTGTCACTTTGAGTTTAAATATTATACAGTGAATATTCTAATTAGTACTGATTCTAGTAACCGGCAACACCTTTATCAAAAACTCACCCCCCCCCCCCTCTAGAACCGAATTCTGGCTACGCCACGGTCTATATCTCAAACTGATTAAGATACAGACTTAAAATTTTGTGTGCACTTAGAATGTAATAATGGAAAGAAGCCCATTTAATACAAGAAACCTCGATAATCCGGAACTATTTTTTTCGAACTCTCCAAATATTCGTTGTGATAAAAGGTACATATTTAAAAAAAAATGTTTATTTTAAGGAGTGAATATAAAAGACAATAATAATAATTTTAAAAAAAAATGTATGAAGAAGGAAGTCAATCGGATAATTAGTTGCTGAGATATTTGTAATCCTATTTTCCGCACTCTTCGATTTTTCATGACCCAGAATTTCATTCAAATTTCAATTCAAAGATATATTTTAATTGAAAATAAGACACTTAATCCAACGCAGCAAACTGCTAGTTAATAGGATAATAATTTTTGGATTTATAAAGAAATTTCTTTTACGTAATTCAATAATAGAATATTTAAAGTTTATGATGTCTTCAAGTCACGATTTTAATCATTCTTTCTACCGAACAAATGAGATAGAGCCTTGGAAGTTGGTATGTACTTAGAATACATTAGGTGTAAAATGTATTTATAATAAGGGAACAGTGTACCTCAATATTGGTCAAAATGATGATTAAAAAAAATGTATATTAAATGAAAGTCCGTTAATTGTGAATATTTTGACGTTTTATTTTTACATATGCTATACACTGTAAAAAAGCTGTAGCAGAGATTCCAGACAATGTCCGTAAAAAAAAAAAAGGGTTTTATTCTTATATTAACGGACTTTGACATTACGTTAATGGTTTTTAGCCGTAAAACACAAAAAATTACAGAAGTTGACAGTTTATGTGTAAAAAGTGACATATTACGTAAATTTACTGGATAATTCACTGTAAAGTACAGTAAATTTACTTTTTTTTTACAGTGTAATTAAATTGCGAGATATTATAAATTTTGCTGATACAATCAGCATATTCTTCACACAAATGAAAACTTTCAGTGGCTTTTTCACAGCGTTCATATTTTCCCCAGTTTCATGCTTTCAAAATGCTTTTTTTTTTTTTTTTTTTTTTTAGAAAGATATTTAGAATTTTTTGTACATTTTCTTTATTATATATGTAATAAATATGCTTTTGCAATTTGCCTTTAGGTTTTTTTTAATATATTTTTTAAAAATAAGAATATATGAAGCTGTTTTAGATTTCATCATTTTACACTATATAATCAGTAAAAAAATAGATACTAAATGTAATATTTAGATGCATCAAAATATTCATATACAGTCTTATGTAATATATACTTGAAAAAAAAAAAAAAAAAAAAAAAAAAAAAAGGCAAAAATATTGACGTTTTAAAATGTGGTAAAAAATTTTAAAAAATCATTTTTTTTTAATTTTAAAAATTAATTAATCAAAGAAAGTGTTAATTTTTTTTAAATGTACACTTTTTTAAAAATTTATTTAATTCATTTAACAATTGACACTCCGTTGTCTCCGCTGCGGTGACATCATATTTCCTTCCAAAATTTGTTTTGGCCACCAGTAATAAAGGAAAATAAATTTTTTCTCACTTAATCATAGAATTTTTGAAATTGTCTACTTCAAGGAAAGTTCTTAAAAAAAAAAAAAGTCGTGTTAATCGAATAAAATTTGTGTAAAGAGGCACCGGAGTCCGAAGGGTTAAATGCAATGAGTTGACCGTTTTAACCATATTTTTAAAAATAAACAAAATTGTTGAAAAGGTAAACTGTCCCTTTAAATTTCAAACTATTCGGTTGAGAAGTTTTTGAATTGCTATATGGGAACAGACGACTACTATAGGTCCTATTATTTATATAATTACGACTAATAATAAGGGGGAAAAACCTATAAACTGTAACTTGTGGAACAAAAGGATGAATCCAACTTCCGTTTATTTTATACCTCTATTTCGGATTCTCTTCACATTGAAAAAAAGTCTTTGATCTAAAGACGGTTACGGTTTTTTTCCGCATGCAAAATAGGAAATGATATTATCACGTTCGTTAATCATGCAAAACGAGTTTTACGAGACAAGCAAACCTAGTCACCTAAATATGACCTCATCTGTGTCCTCGCTGACAATCGAACACGATTAAATTTCGTTTTATTAGACGAAAAAGAATTCCAAGCAAAACCACTAAAGTGAAAGAACAAAAAAGAAAACCAGGAAACTAATATTAGTATGCATAGATTATGCTCACTTATGTCAGCTTTATATTACGCATTTCATTGAATCATAACCCGTTAAATTTGCTGGTTTTTAACAACTTATTTGTATCAAAAATTGATTTTTAATGATAAATTAATGAATAAATAAATAAAAAACGAAAAATCATGTTTCAAGCATAGATTATTAAACACTCCCCAACATCCATAATATTGAAAAAAAAAAAAAAAAAAAATTTAATAAGAGACTAAGAAACGGCGGCACAGTCAATCGTTTCATCGAATTCACGGATGTAAATCTAATATCAATTAAATCTCGATTCGCATATTAAACCGCAATCGATCTGCCAAGTCATGCCATGGTAGAAAACACCAAAAAAATTCGAATTTAGTGGTTGACTCGTAGGTTTGTCATTGTGCTTTCCTGCTTCCAAGAGTATGAAAACATTTCGGATTGGGAGCAGGAAAGCACAATCGTAAATTTATGAGGTAACCGCTAAAAATAGGATTTTTTAGGTGTTTTCCATCAAGATGTGACTTGGCCGACCGATTGCATTTTAATATGCTAATCGAGGTTTAACTAATCCTAGATTTTCGTCCGTGAACTCGATGAGGTGATTGTCTGTATTGTATAGCACAAAATTAGCACTCGCCACTCGCCAATCGTCGAGTAACTTTTAAAACATGGCGATTAACTTTATTGTCGTCACTCGCCAAATTTAATAGACACCACTCGCCAAATGCGATGGTTAAACGATGTATAAATGCCAATGAGACACGCTCAGGGATGCCGCGGACGCGCTATAGCGCATAAAAATCGGCGATTTGACGCAAAAAATGGAGTTTACGCGTCCGGCGATACGCGCAATTTTCGTCAAAAAATTACAAAAAAGGCAAGTTTTATTAAAAAATCGCGAAATAACGAATAATTTTCGGCAAATTCCGTCAAGAAATTTGCGAAAAAAGGCTAAATTTGTTACAAAATCCCGAAAAAAAGCCGATTTTTTCTAAAAAAAATTGCAAAAAACGACAAATTTCGTCCACAAATCGCGAAAAACGGCAAACTTTGTCCAAATTATTCGCGAAAAACGGCAATTTTTATCAAAAACTCGTGATAAAACGTTAACTTTTGTCAAAAGATCGCAAAAAACTGGCGCATTTCGTCAAAAAATCGCAAAAAAGGCACATTTCGTTAAAAAAAATCGCGAAATGATGAATAATTTCCGTGAAATTTTGTCAAAAGATACGCGAAAAAATGGCTGATTTTCTTACAAAATCCCAATAAAAAGGCAATTTCCTCAAAATATCGCGAAAAAACGACAAATTTAGTCCAAAAATTGCGATAAAGCGGCAATTTTCATTAAAAATCGTTATAAAGTGGTAACTTTCGTCAAGAGATCAAGAAATCTCAACACATTTCGTCAAAAGATCGGGAAAAACTAGCATATTCGTCAAAAAATCGCAAAAAGGCCAATTTCGTAAAAAAATCGCGAAATAACAAGTAATTTCCGGCAAATTTTGTCAAAGATTCGCGAAAATGGCTAATTTTGTTATAAAATCCCAGAAAAACGGCAGATTTCCTGAAGATAATCGCGAAAAAACGACAAACTTCGTCCAAAAATTGATTTAAAAAAAAGGCAAATTTTGTCAAAAGATTCGCGAAAAAACGACATTTTTCATCAAAAAATCATGATAAAACGGTAATTTTCGTCAAAAGATCGCGGAAAGCGACAAATTTTGCCAAAAAAATCACAAAAACGGCAAATTCCGTCAAAAAAAAATTTCTTAAAAAAGAAATTTCGTTAAGAAATCGCTTTAAAACGCAATTTTTTAATTTGTTATATTTTTCTATTAGATGTAATGCCAGTTTTTATTTAATCGAATGGCAAGTAAAAGATATTAATAAATTACAATGTTGATAGTTAAAAAACCGCAATTTTGTATGAAATATGATTTTTTTACTGGCCAGTGATTAAAAAAAACTGGCCAGTGAAAAAAAACTATGTACTGGCCAGTGGCCACTGGGTAAAAATGTTAATTTTGACCTATACTGTACTGCCGCTTTCCGATCTTTAAAGTAAGAGGTGATGTTTAAGTAAACAATTTGAAAAACGCCTAACACATTTGAAAACCCGATTTCACCAGTTACTATCAAGGTTTAGAAAAATAACCGAATTCTTCTCTTGCATCCTTGTATATGATTTAGAGAGCTGCACGGGCCAGGCCTTGGTCCGAAGACCGGATTCCGGTCTGGTCTACGGGCTGGGTTCGGGCCGATTTCCATTAACTTCATTCGGGCCGGGCAGGTCTCGGGGCCTTATTTTTTTCTGAAGACTCAGGCCGGGCCTAGTCATTATTCTTTTCGGGCTTTTTTCCGGTTGGGCCTACTTATTTTTTCCGCACGAAGCCTGGACTGGTTTAATTCTTCCTAGTCTAAACGAACCAAAATAATCAGTTCCTGCTGAATCATCCCATAAGAAAATTATTTTCTCGACGTTGCCAAGTCTGGTTTTTGTACAGGTTTGGTTTTTTACAAAAAATACTGTTCATATTTATTTATTTTTTCATTTTTGTAAGTGTCCGAAGAAATTCATCTGCAAAATTTTCGTGAAACTGGAATCCATTTCTTATTAATTGTAGGTCTTTAGCATTTTTCTCTTTTAAAAGCCTTTCTATTTCTTCTTCATTATCATAATCTTCATTTCTCACTGTAGTTTCTTCACTACATTTTATTACAATTTGCAATATGCCAACGTCAGTAGGATTTTTATTTGTCTTAAGTGGTTAAGTTGTAAGGTACGTTAGGGGTAATAACGCCACGTTAAGGTTTTACCAATTTTCACGGCTCTGTTTCAGATTGTATTTTTCAAACAAATATATGATTTGATACAGCAACTCATTGACTATCTATATAAAAAAATAATTTAACAGATATGTATTCATAAAATGTAATGGCGTGATTTCTTGACCAATGCTATTTGGCGTTATTACCCACCTATATGGGTAATAACGCCATGCAAACAAAACTATGAAATAAGATGAAATAATTGCATGTAGATTGCCCAATTCTTAAAATACAAACTCTACAAACTTAGAAATTGACAAATTGCATTCTAAGCTATTGAAAATGTTCAGTTTTTTGTGAAAGTGTAAGAAAAATAAAGGTTGTGATGTGTGTGGGGGGGAGGTTGAGGCAAAAGAATATCAGACCGTGAGCTTATTTTTGCTTAAAAAAACCGCTTAAATCGAATTATTAGAAACATTAGAAACAGTCCCACTGCAGGGAATCGACCGGGGTATTAATGCCAAGGATTGGCGTTATTACCCTGTTATATAATTATTGCGCTGTACATTTTAAATTACAAATTATCTCGAGAAGATATCCAAAATCTTCTGCAACATTTTGAAAGTCCATGAAATGTACTACAAATTTATGTAATTAACAAAGTATTTCCGGATAAAAAAAATAGTCTTCACATCACAAAACGTATCTCTCAAATTTTAGATCAAGCGTTAATTTTGGTTGCTTGTAAAAACAATAAGACCTAAAAATGAAACAAATTAACTTGAAGCTGTTTTTTGCGATTTATATGACTCATAACCCTTCTGCGCAGAGCACATGGGTGTCATTTACCAGATTATTTCATAATTATGCATAATATTAGCACTTGGCGTTATTACCCCGCCTGGCGTTATTACACCAGACCACCTTATTATTATATGAAGCAGGGGTCTGTCCAGACTTTGCTCACAGGGTCCTGTTTTTGTGAAATTGTGAATTTTTTTTCTTATATTTGTGAAAATTCTAGTCAGAATTTTATAAATTTTAAATTATCGATGTCTTCAGGTTTTACTTTTCATACATAAAATTTAAGTAATATGTTCTTTGGTGAGCTTAGCTGCTTATTTACAAACCGGATTTTGTTATTAAATGATTAAATTTGTAAAAAGTTCAATTTGAAAGTGAAAAAATTCTGTGAAAGTTATATTTAAGAGACAAATAATTTTGTGAAGGGTCCTGTTTTGGGATAAAATATTTTGTGAACGGTCCTGTTTGGGGATAAAAAATTGTGAAGGTTCCTGTTTTAAGATAAATTATTTTGTGAAGGGTGCTTTAACCCTTAAATGCATAGGATAGAACGCGTTCCAAAAAATGCGCAATTCAAAGAATCAGAATTCATACCAGAAAAATCTAAATAGTAAATTTTTCTTTATTTAATTACGAATGGTCTGTCATTAAGTAAAGTAAAAATTGCTTTTTTAAATTTCTGATGAGAATACGGAATATGTGAATAAAACCCCCAATAAATCGGGAACACTTATGGTATCGAAAATGATACAATATGCATTTAAGGGTTAAATGACCTAAAATTTTCCTAAACATATCCCCGCAAGAAGTAAACTTCATTATATAGAACAGGGCTGTCCCAACGCGGCTCCCGCGGGTGCCATGGCGCCCTTTGAAAGTTTACTTGGCGCCCTTTGAAGACTTCCTGTTATTAAACATTTTAGAAGTAAAATTCCATTATGAAGAGTGATCTTTAAAATGATTAATATTTTATCAAAGATAATTTTAAAACCTGTGTTTGGCATGCTGTTGTCTTGCCGTTTTTCATTAAAAACCAGAAACATACTTTGAAAATTTAATCTTGCATGTTTTTGCAATTTTTAGTTATTGTTTATATAGTGTAATTATGATCAGAAATGTGATATAGTGTAATTATGAATAGAAATATAACTATAGTTATATTTCTCAATTGTTGGAAATAGTTCTTTTTAATACCGTAAAATGGGGTGAATAAGAACGAAACTTCTCGGTCATACAAATAAATTCACTATAAATGTATGTGATGATATTTTTAGTTGCCAATTTTTTCATAAGAAGGTAATAACATTAAAAATTGGAAAATTCAGTTATGACATGTTTGCACCACTATTGGAGTATATAAAAAAACTTCAAGAGCATCCTCAAAAACCTAATTTTTTTCAACGTCTTCAAAACTTTGTATGTAACTACAGTATTTTTCGTTTTCTAAACCTAAGAGAGGGGATTTTTAATTAATGATAGAGCTGTAAACGATATGCTGTATTAAATTCTACTTATTTCTAAACTGCATAGTGAAAAAATGAAAATTGCTTGTAATATCAGAGGTTTAAGATTTAAGGGGTGAATGGAACACGTTTTCTCTCATGGTTTATTTTTCTATACAGTAATAATTTCATGTAATATATGAAAACATATGTATGAATATGTATTGCAACAACATTTTGTTTGTTGTAATTACTTGAAGAATTTAAAGGCGCCAAGAAATTACTTGATTAAACAAAAAAGTCAACGCCTATTCCAACAGACATGGAACACACAATTAAAGAATTTAAAAATAGCAAATTAGTTAGAAAAACTGCACAGAATTATTCTCTGACATCCACAACATTACACAAGCATCTCAAAATGAAAAATCAATTAAAAAAGAGAGGGATGTAAACAGTACTAAGGGCTGGGGATGAGGGCGTATTAGATTAGTAGGGCGTATTAATACATGCAGCGATTGGGGCTACTCAATGAATTCACTTACCCAATGACTACTAGTAAGGGATAACACAGAGCATGGCTGAATTTGTATTAAATTCTACTTCTGCAATCCGAATTGAAGATAATTTCTTAAAATAAATTTTAATTTTTCTTGATTTTAAAGTTGTTTTCTAATTTTTAAAAAGGCATATCTTTACTTGTATATAAAATAAAGGCTTGGTTTCACAGTAACTACGTGTTCCTATTTCTCTCTATTCATTATTACCTGTTTTTTTTTTTTTTTTTTTTTTTTTTTTTAACCCTATTAAAGTTTGAATCGGAATAAATAAAGATTATAACATTTGTTCCGATTCACTCCTATTTCCTGGGTGAATCGGAACACCATTAAAAAATAAATAATATATATATATAAACAGTAAAAAGTTTTGTTTTTGCTTAAAAAGCAAAGAACAAAAGAAGACCGAAGTTTCTAGTAGAAAAATTAAAAAATAAAAAAATCAGTTGTTGCCTTTTTTTAACGTTAAAGTTGAAAAGTGTTCCGATTCACCCCATTTTACGGTACTTAAGGAGGTTCTCAGCTGCTCTGCTTAACAAGAGGAAAACGTTTTGAAGCATTTACAAATTTATTTTTTTTTAAAAAAGATATATAAAATAGTAATATTTCTGATTTCCTTATTTATTTTTTGTTATGATTGCTATTCTAGATGCTATTAAAATTTCTGGCGCCTTACCCAGCAAACATTTTTTATATAGAATTCTCATAAAAAAACGTATAATTTGAAATTTAATGCGTGTAACTCTAGAACTGTAGGAACCTTTTGTTTACCACTGCACGATTCATTTGCATTATGTTAAGACGTGCGTGTATACCAGTACTAGAGGTCTGCACGGGCCGGAATTTCCAGGCCCGGCCCGGCCCGTTGTAAAACTTAAAAGTTCGGCCCGGGCCCGGCCCGTTTAAATTTTTATATTTTAGGCCCGGCCCGGCCCGTTTTGGCCCGTTACAATTTCTACGATTTCTAAAATATTCAGATTTTTATCATATAACTAAGATTCCTTTAAAGAATACTGCATACATATCTATGGAATGATTTTACAGTATATTTTACAGCAAATACACATTAACAACATTAATGATTACTTAGATTCTTAGGCTTTCAACATTCGAATAAAGATTCATTAAAAAATTAATATGGCTTAGAATAAAAGAAAAAAGAAAGAAAGCTAAAAACATCGTTAATTTTGAAGCTGTTTCATAAAAAAAGATTTATAAATATATTTCTATATCATTTTATTATAGGTTTCAAATCCAAATTCATTCTTAAATTCAAAGAAGCTCCTTTCTGATACATTTCTAAATTCATTTTTTTTTTTCTCAGAAACGCATAAGATTAGCAGATATCTTTATTCAGAAACTATATAATCGAATGGCGTTAACCATTTTTTGATACAAACAATAAGAATACTGCAAACAATAAAATACTGTCATAATTAGCGTTTTGAATAGAATTTCCGGAAGCAATAGCAAGGGAAGGGAGAAAAACCTGCAATCATTTCAGAAACTATTATAGCTCAACAAGTATTTTATTTACCAAAAATGAAAAACGCTATTCGATTCCAAATCCCTTCAATAGTTAAGCTTATCACTTTTATACTTTTACTATTAAAAATTAAACAGAAAATGTGTCAAACTTTCGCATTATCGAGAAATTAATTTAAAAATCATCAAGAAGTATATATCCGAAGATTAAGCTAACACAAGTTCTTTATCGCTGTTAATAATTTTACAAATCATGTTTTCTGCCAATAATTAAGTCTAGTACCTGTCCAGCCAGTCTGTATGTAGAAAAATAATGCAAGCATGATCTCGGACCGGCATGAGTCATCTAAAAAAATATTAAAACGGGTTACACATAATGTATTTCTCCGATGCCGATATACTGTGCATTTTTATTATATTGATGCTGTCAAACTAGTATGGCCACATTTATACTTATTCTCGTTAAAACCATTTTCGTTGAAAATAGCTCATATTTTATCGTTTCTGCTTAAATCTTAAGAACGGGCCGGCAGGCCCGAAAATTTTTTTTATCGGCCCGGCCCGGCCCGTCTGGCCCGTTTATTTTTTTGCCGGCCCGGCCCGGCCCGTTGAAAAAACTATTCTAAATCTGCCGGCCCGGCCCGCGGGCCGGGCCGGGTACGGGCCAGGTCCGGGCCCGTGCAGACCTCTAACCAGTACTATTCGATAATATTGTCACATATTTTCAGTCACGTAAATAATGGCGCCTTTCATTGAGCGCCAAAAGCAAAAATGCGCCCCTAGTTGCTGAAAGGTTGGACAGGCCTGATATAAAATATATTTTTTGTAACAAGGAGTTTAATTTACATGTTGATGGAGTTCAAAGTTCAGCAGAAAACTTTGTTAAATAGGGAATTCATTAAATCGAATTTCTACTATATTTATAAAATTAGTTTTAGCATGAACTTTACTTTATGTTACATCTCATTTACAACGCTTGATGTACAATTTCCGACTTCTTTAGATTGGGTTTTTTACTATGTGTATCTGTCATTCTGTGCAAGTTCTTTCAAAGTGTTGTTTCTTTTGTGGAGTGACATTATTTCCACTTATTGCTTAATTTTAAGACATTCAATGTACAATAACCGAAGTGATGTATAGTTTTTAAATTTCCTTCTAATTCAACAAATGTTTAATGTGTAAATTATTTGCGTTTGTTACTATGACTGTCCGGATATTTTAAAATAAAATTTTGAAATAGGAAAATGAATGGCAATTGTTTATTGCAAGATAGTGATTTATTTACGTTTTGCTATTCTAATGTCAATAATTCGTTCCTTTATGTAAATTAAGTACTACAGAATAAATGTACTCTTTGATTGGCGCGTGTTTTAACAGCTGTATTTACTAAAATATTTTAGGTATTATTACATAATCTTCAAATCGTACTTACATTTTTTTTTCTTGAAAAATAAGCTACCGCAGAATAAGTCAAATGCACTGAAAAAAAAATGGTTTCTGAAAATTTTGTAAAAAGTACCTTAATTTTAAGTACTTCACATACTCAAAATAGCTCCGATCAAATGTCCTTAAAACTGAGAAACACGAAATACTCATTTTACTTACCCATCATACGTTGTACAGGGTGTGAGGGAGTGACCTTTAGTCATAAAGGCACTCTAGTGTTTCTGAGATCGTGACGTCAATAATTTAACATTTTGTAGGCGTAAAAGTGACATCTATCCTCTCTTTTACTTTAACTTTCTAGAGTGTGTGTGCTCTTTCGAATTCCGCAGTTAGCTCGCGGTTATTAGTATTATGTTAATGAGAAGTATCTCAGTTTGTCGCGTATAAAAGCGTCTGTGTGTGTTCTGGCCTTAGCCAGCGTCTGTGTGTTTTCTGGCCTTAACCAGCGTCTGTGTGTTTCTGGCCTTAGCCAGCAGCCAGCGTCTGTGTGTTTCCGGCCTTAGCCAGCAGCCAGCGTCTGTGTGTTCCTGGCAGTAGCCAGCAGCCAGCAGCCTCTGTGTGTATTCCGCCATTAGACAACGAAGTTGATGATTGTTAGTAAGGTGCTGACGATTAGAAAATAGCTACGGCCTCCAGTAAAGCGAAAAGGAGTTCAGATAGTGGATTAAAGATTCGGCCTTGGTAAGAAAGTTTAGAATCATTCCGTTTTGATCATTTGAGAAATAAAGAAATATCCACAGCCACGGGCTGTGAAATTAAGATTTGTTTAGTAGATCAGCCAGGAAATAGTGTCAAGTGTTAGACGGTGCCCCGACTGAGCTAGACCAAAGCCTGTGAGTATGATTTAGCTTTTCATAGTGCTCTCAGTGAGTGAAATTATAGACTGGCTCCACTTTCCTTTAGCCCTTATCATTTTAATAAACTGTGTTGTTTTAACCTAAATTAATGAGTATGTCTGCATATAACGTGACAAATGACACCCAGCATGAATATACCGTCACAAGGGTAAGTCTTGCAATCGTTTTGAAATTTTTTTTTTTTTTTGACGGATTTACACGTTTTCGACACTGCAGATTTCGAAAAACATATTTTTAGAAAAAAAAATTTTGCCGCCCGTCTGCCCGTCTGTCTGTCAGTCTGTCTGTCTGTAAACGCTCTATCTCCCGAACGAATTGAGATAGAGACTTGAAATTTTATATGTACTTAGTATGTAAAAATGGAACGAGGCCTATTTAATATCAGTAACCTCGATTATCCGGAACTATTTTTTTCGAACTCTCGAAAAATTCGTTCTGATGAAAGGTACATAAAAATTTTCGAATTTTTTTATTTTTAGAAGTGATCGTAAAAGGCAATAAAATAACACAAATTTTGCATAAAGAACGAAGTTGATCGAATTATCAGTTGCCGAGATATCTGTAATCCTGTTTTCCACATTCTTCGATTTTTCATGACCCTGTATTTCATTCAAATTTCAATTCAAAGCTATATTTTAATTGGAAATGTGACGCTTAATCCGACGCAATAAACTGTTAATTAATAAGATTATTATTTTTGGAGTTATAAGGATGTTTCTTTTTCGCAATTCAGTACTACTTGAGTACTTAGGCGTGTTGTATAATTTATCGAAAGAGATTCATCAGCAACTCATTAATACAGCAATACTATTCACAATAAAAATATAAATACACGTTTAAATTTTGTTTTGGAATTGCAATTTATTTTATAAATTGTTTTCAAATGTATTATTTACATATATTATATATGCATATATATGATGGGTAAGTATTACGGTGGCCCCCAACGACTAGTTTAATTCCACGGTTGTGTTCAAATGTAAATCGCTATGAACTTCCTTCTGAACTTATAAATTAAAGTAAAATCATACTAGTATTTATTTCTTGTTCAAAATTATTAACAAATAGTTTAATTGATTGTTTAATTAGAAAAATAGCAAAAATTATTGGCAAAATACCCAAATCGAATATTTTTATGGCAAGAGCAAACAATTTGCAAGCACTTTTAAATTCTTTCAAAATACTGTGTATAATTCAATATTTACATTAATAAGCACCTTTTATGCCATCATGAATGAAATAAACCATTACAGAGTACAAAGTTATCGTTAGTTATTGTATTTGAAAACATGTGATATTTCAAAATTGAGAACGCAATGTGATCATTTTTTATCCAAACATACTCAATTCAGTATGAGTACTCATTTTTGAGTATCTAATTTTTTTTCAGTGTGTGGCGAAAAATAACGTGCTTAATTAGACAAGAAATGCCCGACCAGTGGCCGAGAGGTACAGACCTCTCAACTGGTAGACGGCAAGTGCTGGGTTCGAACCCAATCGCGGCTGTCGGCCTAACCGTTCGGAGTTTTCGTGGTTTTCTTCGGACCTTGCGTAAATACGGGTTAGGTTCCCTTAGAAAGACCCCCACGAAGGGCACTCCCCCCGGTCCTATATCCCTAGCGCAGATAATCGGACGACAAAAATAAAAAAAAAATCGACAAGAAATGATTTCTAATCAGAATTAATGATGTGAACGTTGAAAAAAAAAAAAAAAACGAAAGTTAAACTATCCATTAGGAAATCTAAATCAGAGATGTAGGGAGACAGTAAATAAATATTTTTTACGTTCCCAAAGCAGGAAAGGTAGGAGCAATTAGGATCAGGGGTACTTACGATCGGGAAACTTCAAGTGTAATCTGTACAGATAAAAAAAAATAAAAATTAAAACGACCATGTTAAATATGAAGTCTGATAATATTCTACATGTACATTTTTTTGGGAATGGAAATGTTTGTTCCTGTAGAAGTAATCACACTGTATGCCCAGAACATACAGAAAAATTTGCCCGTCAAAATGAGAATGTTTTAGCAAAAAAAAAAAAAAAAAAAAAAAAAAAAATCCTGTGTAAAATTTTATAGGAATATTCAAATATAGCTATGGATTTAATTTAAAAAAAAAAAGTTGTTTTTAAGATAAAATGGTTAGTTTGAAACAAACGAAGTGTAATGTTGATAATCTGCATAATTCTAATCACCCCAGAAATACATTTTTGGGGAAATAGGATCATAGATTTTTTGTATTAACCCTTTCCGGCAAGGTGATTTCTGACACCGGAATTTACAGAAATTATGAATTGCTTAATTTAGGCTTTCATTGTAAAAGCAAAATTTTATTCAAATATTCTTTTTGCCGTTTGCAAGTTTAAAACTAAAATTAGGTGCGCTCAGCTTGGGATCACTATGTCGGAAATGATTAAAGGTTAATGGGATCCCATATGTTATTTTCTGTTTAAACCAAATTGTGGTTTGGAATGCATTTTTTAATTCTTCGGTTTTCAGATCACGTGAAATAATTTTAGTTTGGTTTACTTTACTGCACATTTGCTGTTAGCAAAATATTTATTTTACAATTTTATTTTGCAGTCATTAAAATGCAACGTTTAAACAGTTTAAACTAACAATAGTTAAAAATTCTGCACATAAGTATACGTTTAGCGGGGGTTCATTCATTTGGGTTTCTGACTTGCTGGCAGTTGGGGGAGGGGGGGGGGTTGATTTTATACTTTTTTTTTTTTTTTTTTTTTTTTTTTTACAGTTTTAACACTGTCCCTGTACTCGCAAAAGGTATACGTATGCGCAGAATTTTTAGTTATTATGTGTTTAAACGTTGCATTTTAATGATTGAATTTCCCACACAAGGTTTTTATTGATTAATTTTATGTTGCATTTATTCCAAATTTTAGCCTTAATTGCATGTTTTAGGCCTAATTAGGCCTCAACACTTTCAATATAAATGAAGTTCCCTTTTTGACAATATTGAGCTTTTGCTGATCCCCCCCCCCCCCCGGTTGCATTTCATGTTTTTCTTTTTTTTTTCTTTTCTTTTTTTTTTTTTCTTTTTTTTTCTTTTCTTTTCTTTTCTTTTTTTTTTTTTTTTTTTACTTTAAATATTAGTTTTTCAGTAATACATCAAGGCTATGAATGTCCAATAGAAAGTTTTCCATTTGTTTTTGATACGGGTTAGGATCCCTTAGAAAGAACCCCACGGAAGACACTCCCCCTCGGGCTTATATCCCTAGTGCAGATAATCGGCTGTCATAGATAACATAACACCTATTGTTTTTGTTTTGTAGCCAGAATGTAAAATATATTAATATTGAAAATCCTTTAAAAAACGTTTCCTTCACCGTACTTATCTTTCCAATACTGTATCTCTGAGAACAGTTGTAATTGTAAAACCAAAATATCTTGCTGTAAATCCGTAAATTTCCCATTTCAAGGAGTAATTGGGATCAAAGAGGTAGTTTTAGAAAAAGACACTTGTAGCAGGTAACAGGGTACATTGTAAAACAATTATTTACACATTTCAAGAGACAACTAGCTACTGAGTAAAATTATGTATAACATTAGTATGTAGTCCACTTTATTTTTGGAAATTAATTGTTAAAGTTGTAATTGTCAAAAAGTGATTCCCCCCCCCCCCCTAATTCCTCTTACCTCCCGTAAACTATTTTCAGAACATTTTGTAACTGATTCTATATGGGAATACCACCGAGGGATTGTGAATGAATATAAGGGATAAATATTGCGAAGATGCAGTCCAGCATTAGTATCGCAGATGCAATGTCTTCAATTTCATAAAAGCAAGTCCAGCGTTCGAATCCGGTCGATTCCATTGCGTCGTGAATTTATACCATCTACGACTGCCTCTCTCTACCCTAATAGCATGCATGGTCACAGTGACGTCACTGTGAGTCACTTTCGTCACATCACATGTGTGACCAAAATGCCACCACTCAGTGACGTCACATTGTGACTGAGATGTGACTTTTTTACAAATCTTTAGAAATTCATAAATATCCTTCAAAACATATTATTTACTTTAAAAAACATGTTTCTGGCAATTTAAATATCGTCGCTTTTGTCACAGTTTCGTCACAATGTTAATGTCAAATTAGTCACAAATGACACATTTTTCACAAATTTGTCACATTGTGACCATTTTGTGAAACGTCACAAAAGAGCTCTAAAACGGCTATAACGACTTCACATTTTAGTCACTGTGACTTCACATCGATGTCACGTGACGTCACATCGACAATCGATGGTCACAAAGTCACAATGTGACTTCACAACGACGTTGCAGTAACGTCACCATGCTTTACGGGTACCTTTTTATTATTATTTTTTTTACGCTTTGGACAAGAGTTGTATTAATTTTAAATTTTAGAATTTCACTTGATGATACATTTTTTGTGATTATTAGTATAAAAGAAAAAATATTTACTTAAAATACTCGCTTTGATAATACTTTCTTTAAGATGCTTTAACAAGAAAATAATTTAGGTTTTGAAAGCGCACTTTTCTTGGCTGAATTCTTAACTGAAATCGTCTGAGCTTTGGTCTAACTTTAATTGGTCTGATTTATTTACAGTGTTGAATTCAGGGGGTGTCCCGGGGGGGGGACATCCCCCCGAGCTATCAAATGTCCCCCCCCCGGAAATTTTGAGATTTGGTGTTTTCAATGGTAAAAAATGTTTAATACCCTCCTCTGGAACTCTATTGTGTCCCCTTCCCGGAGTCACAGAAGACCCTCCCGGAGAAAAGTGTCTGAATTCAACAGTTTATTTAGCTGCCCAGCCAGGGCCGTAGATAAGGGGACACTATGGGCGGCTCAGCCCCCCCCCCCTGAAAAAGATTACAAGGTCACTAAATGAATTTATTGTCCGAAAATCCAAATGAAATTCTGTTCCAAAAATCTAATTTAGTTTTGAGAGCCTTTCACAAAATTACCAAATTGTATCAAAAATAACTGTTCCAACACTCCCTCATCCTATTTGTACATATGAAGCTAACATGATGTTTAATTTTGCACCAGTTATGCACTCTAAATTTTCATCATCCTATACTTTCCTTAGTATAAAATGAAGTTATTACAACAGTTTAATAAGAAACATAGTACCTATAGTGTTAATATGCACTAATTTATCTTTTTGTGTCAGAGAAAGAGAAAAAAATTATGAGCCCCCCCCCCCCCCCCGTCCCTATAGATCACTTCTAGATACGACCCTGTGCCCAACTCCATGTATTGACTGATGAGAGAGAATCTTCGCATATCGAGCAGAACCACTTACCATACCTCATTTTAGAAACCACTGGTTTGTAATATTGCATTTACTTTTATTTATCAGCACTAGATGTCAGCACTAAAGATAATGGATTCGAGGAAATAGCACCGGAATTGGGTATTTCTGTACAAAATGAGCTAATCAATTGTAGTTGATTTTACGAATTTTAATGAAAATCATATAAATAGATCATGTTTATTTGTGAGTAAGTGAAAAATAATAGATCTAAGGATTGTTTATTTAAGTATCACTTTGAAAGTGACATAAAATCGAGGTTCTATCTACATGCCTGAAATTTCAATCTCGATTATTTGTCTTAGGAATAGAAAGACTGTATCAAAAATAATTTATAATTAACAATGAATAATAAATATCAATTTGGCGTAATTTAGTAATAGTCTTTACTTTCCTTAGCGATAAAAAAATAAATTATGTTAAATTTTGAGACAAAAATAGGTCTTTATAGGACATACAGGACATAAATTTATATTACTATTTGAACAGGAAGGAGAGAACTTACACTTTTAGAATTTTTTAACGCTATAGATTTAACGGTATATATTTTAAATACAGAAAGGTTCATTCTTACCTTTATATTCCTTAATCAGAAAAAAAATAAGCAATGAAAAATTGTGAGATGAAAATACAGTATTCATATTACTAGTTTGCAAAAAAAAAGAAAAAAAATGTTTTAAAAAAATTTAAAATTGTGTGACATTATAGGTAAAAGTGTACATTTATAATGCAGAAAGTTTCATTCTTACCTTTATATTCCTTAATCAGGAAAAAACAAAAACAAAAAACAATGAAATATGTGAGACGAAAGTACAGTATTCATATTTCTGGTTTTTACATAAAAGAAATCTTTAAAAAAAACTTAGTTGTTTGACATTATATATAAAAGTGTACATTCATAACACATAAGTCTTAATTCCTACCTTTAGTATATTTAGGCCTATCAGCATTAAAAAATTCTTGAGCAAGAATATTTTGTAGTAGTTAGTACTAAGTAGAGCAGAATTGAAAAAACAATTAAGTTGTAATCCTAACCCGATATAGATGGCAGAACTGTAACTTTTTCTGAAACTTAAAAGAAGATACAGTCAAACCTCGTTAACATGAACACGCTTAACGTGAATTATTTTTAATATGAATTGTTTTCGCAACCTCCTATAAAAAATGAATAGAAAGATTTGATAACTTATAAGATAAATTACTGCCAACAAGAACAACCTTTTGATTCCCCTTGAGGTTCATGTTAACGAGATTGGACTGTACAGAAAAACGGGCTAACTTAGAAGCGTGATGGCTTGTAAAAATGTTGCCTTTTTAAATCTGATTTTTTTATGTAAGGCAGTGGCATATTAAACGGGTGGGTTAATTGGCTGCAGCCCCCTCCGAAATTTGTAAAAAAACATAAATTATAATTACGAAAGTTTATCAAAATGTAATGAAATCTGCTAAGATAGAATTGATAGGGAGCAACATTCCGCTTTAGGCAAATTTTCTTTAAAAAAGATATTTCGCAGAGACCACAAAATAACTATTAGCCAAGTTTTCGTTATACACAGGCTCTCTTTACGCACCATAAAAATTATACTAATTAAGACAAAAACCTGCTTTAAACGAAATTTTTTGCAGTCCCATGAGATTCAATCTTAGCAGATTTTGTATAATATATGAATTACCTGCTATAATAAAAATCTGTTTGAAGCGGAAAAGTTAACTTTCGTATAATTCCCTCTCATAAACTTTTACTATATCTAAGCCCTTTCCGATATTATAAGTCTAGATAAGCCACTGATATAAGTAATGTAAAGGCAAACTTGAATTTCTTTGTGCATATCATATGCTAATTGATTTTTATGTCTGTGCAATATTGTATATGTCTGATATTTCCTTCAATTGATTTTTGCATTTACTAAATAATAAAAATTGTGACTATGAATTTTTCTTTTAATTTCTAAGTTATTTTAAAAATAAACGAAGTAAATGTCAATTTCCAAACTTTAGTAATCTGATTCCCATGTGTAACACTACACCAATCATTAATTTCAAAGATATTTTTAAATTATTTTGATTTTTAAAACGTTTTAATTTTCTCAATATTGGCAAATTTTCAACGTTTACAATCTACTTAGAACTAAACATAATACTGCCAAATTCTTATTACTAAAAAATTTTAAGTTAATTTTTCAGAGATTAGAATACTATAAAAATATTAATTTATGTTAAATAGTTTTCAAGATACGAAACTTCAAACATGGAATTTTGAACGATTGCACACATGTCACTCTATATCACAAGTTTTATGTCCAAAACTGCTGAAATCAGGGCTCGACTTAGACAGTGGGGGCACTGGAGCAAACATTATTAAGGGGGGGGGGGGGCTTCTATATTAAAATTTTTCGTAAATTATACTGAAGTGACTAAAACTAAAATTCATATCTATTGTATGTGTACATTTATTTCGGTTACAGGAATATAAAGATAAATGTGATGCCTTAAGGGGGCATGGGGCGCGGAAACAGAGAGGGTAGGAGAAGAAAGCCCCTTAAAACTGAAAAAAAAAGAATTTTGGTCTCTTTTGGCCATTTTATATCATTTGACACTCTTTTAAGAAAAAATTTATAAACTTATATCTGTCCTTGGGGAGCTCCCTGAAGCCGGAGGGCCCGGGGGCAATTGCCCCACATGCCCATGCATTAGTCAGGTCCTGGCTGTAATATTTTACTTTTAGTCAAAGTATGATGCATTATTTTCTAAGATCGACCGAGAGGTCTAGAAACATTGATAAGAGAAAATGAAATGCCTAATTATATGAATACTGAAAATCTGAAACAATTAAAAAAAACTTTTATCAAAGATTCTACCATACTTTAAGAATGTATTTCGATTCAAACTGCTTATTTTCCGATTTATTTTTAAATTCATTTATGCTCTCAAATGTATCAAACTGGCAGATTGTCTTATTTAGAAATTACACAAGGTGCCGTGATTGACGATTCTTTGATAAATGCAGAAAATATTACAAAAAAAGCAATCAAAAACGGCATTTTGAACCGATTTTTTCGAAGAAGGAAATTTGGGAACGAAAAAAAGGGTCATAATGAGAAGATAATTGTCTATAAATCAAATTCTAATGAATTGAGCGTAAAATGACATCAAAACGGCACCTCATACGTCTCTTCAAAAGTACCCTTCGCAAGTTTCATGTTTCTACTTTTAAAAATGTGCAGCGGCATGCGAACAGAAAATAGCGCCCGGTGCGAAGTTTCAATTTGGCGTCCTCCCCCCCTCCCCCCCCCATACACACTTTCATCTGCATTTCACTTTGTGACAGGTGTCGCAAAATTAAAAAGTGTAAAAACACAAATGCATTCTTTGAAAACATGTTTGTTGCTTATTTTGAAAATTTAAAAGTTTTAATTTTAACAACTAAATAATATAAAAGAACATTGCACTTATATTTCAGCAAAGGGGATCTGGAAAACATAGGTGTAAAAAAGTATCTAACAGTATTGTATAACCCCTTTTGAATTCCAAGAAAGAAGCAAGATGCTATTTTGAGAATGTATGCTTCTTTTCGAAAAAAAAAAAAAAAAAAAAAAAAATCAATATGTTTTTTTTAGAAAAAAAGAAGAAACAAACGACGATGGTAATATAAATTTGGCGCCCCTCAATTTCCAAGGGGGCGACCGTCCCCTTCGCCACCCACTTTGCACGGCTCTGAGGATGTGTTTGAAATTGTATCGGAAAATTTCGAGCTGTTGAAGGTTGAAAAGCGTTTTTTCGAATGCACCCTTAAAGAGTATTTTTATTTCTAGGTTACGCCTGCGGTGAATGGATTTAAACATGCGAAAGAGTTCGAAACAGTGGAAAGCGAACAATCCAAACATGCAGACAGAGATAAATGGGCCAACAAATGGGAGTTTTTGCTGTCTTGCATAGGCCTATCAGTAGGTATAGGCAATGTCTGGAGGTTTCCTTATTTGGCGTACCAGAATGGAGGAGGTATGTTGACAATTCATGTTTTCTGATAAGTTTTTAAGTTTAATATCTGGATAATAGCAGGCGTTTTGCATTTATGATTTTGTCCTGAAATAATCATTGATAATATATTTTTAAATATTTTACCAAAACGTCTGAAATAAATACAGATAAATCATATATCATCATCATCAACAACCGTTTTCGATCCACTGCTGGATGTAGGTCTCTCCCAGATTTTTCCAATGTTTTCTGTCTAGTGCTTTCGTCATCCAATTTACACCAGCCACTTTTCTAATTTCGTCACTCCATCTTACTTGTGGTCGTCTTCTTGGTCGTTTTACATCGCTGGGATACCACTGTAGTATATTTGTGCTCCATCTATTGTCTTGTCTTCTTGCAATGTGCCCAGCCCATTTCCATTTTAGCTGCTTGATTCTTTCAAGGATGTCAAAAACTTTTGTTTGATTTCTTATCCAGGTTATCCTCTTTCTGTCTCTTCCAGTTATGCCTAGCATACATCTTTCCATGCTTCTCTGAGTTGTTTGTAATCTTTGTATCATCCGTTTTGTTAGTGTCCATGTTTCTGCTCCGTAGGTTAATACAGGTAAAATACATTGATTAAAAACTTTTCTTTTCAAACAAAGAGGCATATTACTCTTCAGAATAATACTGTTCTTCCCGAAAGCACTCCACCCATTTCTTATTCTTCTATTGGTTTCATTCAAGGTACTATTATCCGATGATATTTCCTGTCCTAGGTACACATAACTTTGCACTTCTTTAATCTCAGTGTTCTTGTAGACAATTTTCTTTTTTGAAGTAAATGAATTAAACATCACCTTAGTCTTTTCTAAATTTATTTTTAATCCAACATTGATGCTAGCTTCTGCAAGATCTTTTAGCATAATTTCCAACTCTTCAGGACTGTTACTGAAAATTACAATGTCGTCAGCGAACCGGAGATGACTTAAAAATTCTCCATTTATTCTAATCCCTTTGTTTTCCCAATCCAGCTTCTTGAAGATATTTTCTAAGACAGCATTAAAAAGCTTGGGTGAAATGGTGTCTTTTTGTCTTACTCCTCTTCCGAGCTCGATCTTCGCTTTTCCTTTATCTAAACGGATGGTTGCTGTTGCTTTCTTGTAAATCTTCTTTATGATATTGATGTAAGGTTTGTCTATACCAATGTCCTCCAGAGAATCTATTACTGCTGATGTGTAGACGGAATCAAAAGCTTTTTCATAATCAATAAAGGCAAGGCAGAGAGGTAAATTATATTCTTTATGCTTTTCTATGAGTTCCCTTACTGTTTGGATATGATCCATTGTGCTGAATCCACTTCGGAATCCTGCTTGTTCTCTAGGTTGAGCTGAGTCCAGAGCTGATTCAAGTCTTGTCGTTAAAACTTTGGTGAAAATTTTATAAATCACGGACAGTAAGCTGATCGGGCGGTAATTTTTAATGTTTTCCTTCTCTCCTTTCTTGTAAAATAGTACCATCACAGCATTATTCCAATCTTCTGGTACATCTGACCTTTTGAGACATTTGGAAAACAGTAAGGATAACCCTTTTGCAAATTCTTCTCCTGCTTCTTTGATAAGGTCAATTGTAATTCCATCTTCTCCAGGGCATTTACCTTTTTTCATAAATCTAATAGCTTGTAAAACTTCATCTGTCATCACTGGGATTATCTCTTCAGTTTCTGTTAAGATTTCTCGTTGATCGTGTACGTTGATTTCCCTCTGATCTTCACATTTATATAGATCATTTTAGAACTTTTCAACAATGTGTACTATTTCGTTGCTGATTTTGATGATTGTTCCATCTGCTCTCTTCAGCGCAAAAATACCTCTTCTTCCAACACATAACTTGCGCTTAGCTGATTTTAAACTTTTGTTATCTTCCAGAACTTTTTAACAAGATCACAGTTAAATTTTCTGATATCTTCTGTAACGCATTCTCTTACTGTTTTACATAATTCAGCATATTCAACTCTTGATTTAGGATCATTTTTCTTCATTTTGAATTCTCTGCGTTTTTTCATCAATCTTCTTGTTTCTTCTGTTATTTTCCTCGTCTGTTTTACTTGTGCATCACCGGCTATCTTCTTAGCAATTTCTTGTAGAGTATTGGTTAGCTTCTTGTTCACTATTGTAACATCTTGCTCTTCTTCTAAAGTTGGTTGAAGTACTTGGAAACGGTTTTGAAGTTCCAAATGAAATTCTTCTTTATGTTTCTGGAGGTTTATAATATCGATTGATTTCTTTGAGTGTAGCAAAAGCTTCATTCTTTCCACTTTAGTATTTAACAGCAGTTTGCATCTAACCAATCTGTGATCGCTTCCTGTATTGAAGTTATTGAGAACGCTGCAGTCCTGAATAAGATACTTTTTGTTGGTCAAGATGTAGTCGATTTCACTTGTTGAGCCATTTGCACAACGCCATGTCCATTTTCTTTGTGGCTTTTTCTTGAAAAATGAATTCATGATATGCATCTGTTCACATTCTGCAAACTCGATCAATCTGTTTCCTCTTTCATCTCGCATACCATATACATGATTTCCTACAGATAATTCACCTTTCTTCTTCTCTCCAATTCTAGCATTCCAGTCTCCCATTATTAATTTTATGTAGCAAGTTCCCTTTTGATGCATTGAAGCTACTTCTTCATAAAAATCTTCAATTTCTTCATTAGAATAACTTATTGTTGGTGCATAAACTTGGGTAATTTCCAGCTTGTATCTTTTGGACACTTGTATTACTAATCTTGCAACTCTATCTGATGCACTATCATATTCTACAATGTGATTCTTCCACCTTTTATGAATCAGAAATCCTACACCACTTGTTCTTCCATCTTTTGTACTTCTGTAGTATAAAACATGTCCGCTGGCAAGATCAATCTTTTCTTCGCCTTTTCTTCTTACTTCACATAATCCTAAAATGTCCCAGTTGATCTTATCCAACTCTTCTTCAAGTTCCTGTAAAAGGTTTTCAGAAGATAGGGATCGTCCATTGTATGTAGCCAAGGTCATCAACTTATGGCAGCCAAGCCGAGCCCGGGGATTCTTAGCACCCTCTGTCTTCATGTCTGTCTGATCGCTGCCGTAACCAGGAACATGCAGACTACCGGGAACTGAGGGCCGTGATTTGTTTTGTGAATTCATGGTAAAATAAGGGGGGGGGGGTTGTGGCCAAATCCCTCCACGCTGGCCAAGCGAGTTGGAGGAAGCCCATGCGCGTTCGTTGTTCTTGCACTAGACAAGAGTACTAACAGGCTGTACCGATGGAAGGTGCGGATTAAACATTAAGTCTTTGCTCCCAGTCGATTCCTTTAAGTCCTCCTAGAAGTCAATTAAAGGGTCTTCTCCTGGTTGATAAATAAATCATATATATAAATGTTTAATTAATAATATTATTTTGCAAATGCCTCTGTTTGATTGTCCTCATCTCTAGTAAATTATACAGGGTGTTTTGCTACCAGACTGACAAACTTGCAGGAGATGTAGGGGGCACACAGACGATTCGGAATCACATAGCAATGCAGCGTCCAAAATGCAATCGCTGTGAGTTATGGTATACAAAGCAATGTTGACAGTAAACTACTTTTTAAAGTTCAGATTTCTTGATTGACACCACTTTTCAAAAATAAACTTTTTTTACCAAAAATAGAACCGACTTCAAAAACTATTGCAAAGTAAAAAATAATTTTTTTACAGAATAGTTAATAGGAAATTAAACAAAGTGCATTGTATTTACCATGCGTTTTGTTAGATTTATGTACGTTAAGATTTTTTGGAGTCGGGGCCAGCCAAGCCAAATTAAATGTAATTATTCAATATTAGAAACTTAGCTTTAATTTTGAACTTGTCTTGGCTGGCACCGACTCCAAAAAATCAATTTAATGTACATAAATCTAACAAAACGCATGGTAAATACAATGCACTTTGTTTAATTCCCTATTAACTATTCTGTAAAAAAATTATTTTTTACTTTGCAGTAGTTTTTGAAGTCGATTCTATTTTTGGTAAAAAAGTTTATTTTTCACTTTTTGGTTTTTTTTTTTACATTAGCTTATGATTGAGAAAGCGGTTACAACAATCAATATTAATTTGCGAGAAATCACTAATTTTATTAGTTTTTGCTTAGTTACTAAAAAAGTACTGAACCAATTTTGATGAAAAGGAAGTGGTACAAATTCGACAGCAACTTCTTTTAATAAATCAAAATCCCTATAAATCGGATGGATAGTTTTGGAATAATCGGTGAACATATTAAAAAAAAAAAAAATTACATACGCGTCGAATTGTTAACCTCCTCCTCGTTTTTTTTGAAGTCGGTTAATAATTATTAGTATTTAATTTGTAAAATATACGTATAAAAAATTATAATACGGAAAAAAATATTGCACACACGTATGTCAGGAGTGGGACTCGAACCCACGCTTTCTTTCGAGAACCAGAATTTAAATCAGGCGCCTTAGACTGCTCGACCATCCTGACTACATTCTGTTCGGCAAACTTATTCAACGTCGATGTTATTTTTAATTTGCAAGAAATCATTAATTTTATTAGTTTTTGCCTAATTACTAAAAAAGTAATTAACCTATTTCGATGAAATGGAAGTCACACCAATTCGAGAGTAACCTCTTTCATTTAACACAAATACTAGTTTAAACGGTTGGATAATTTCGGTGTAATCGGTAAACATACATAAGAAAGAAAAAACATACGCGTCGAATTGATGATATCCTCCTCTCCTTTTTTTAAATCGATTAAAAAATATGTAATACAGAAACAAGTACTGTAAATTATACCCGAATATCATCAGCAGGGTTCGAAGTGACGATCTCTTTCGAAAATCTGAGCTTAAATAAGACGCCTTAGACCACTCAGCTATCCTTACAGCAATCTATTCGGCGAACTTATTCAACGTCGTGTTACTTTTCGCAAGTCTATTATTTTACTAATTTTCACTGATAAAAAGATCTCTGATACTTTGTGCTAACGGTTAAATACAAAATCTATATAATAAAGGCCAAACGTATCTGTGCGTAACGCATACGTCATGTTTTGAATGGCAACACTTTCCGATGAAATTTCGGTTTTGCAATTTTCGATATTGTAAATTTCTAAACTACTAGACATTGCACATTTTCAATCTTTATACCATCGTTTAGAGAAAAAAATGCACTTTTAAATGCCGTTTGTTAGAAAACTGTATCTCAATTTGTTTTTGAGATATTAATTTTTTTGTAGTTTTTGGTTCAATTTCTCTAATGGTGGCAACTTGAGTGTCGCATTTATGTGGGAAAAAGAGAAAAAATAGCCATAAAGTAAAAAAGAAAAAGAAAATAGAGATGCAGTTTAGTGACTGGAGGTGACGCCAAAAATATAACTCTAAAATTCGCTGCATTGCATCAAACACAACGGCGTGCTTTCACAAAAAAGAAAAACTTTTAGCGATGCAATTTTAATTCATAATGCAATGAAATGCTACTTTATAATGCTAAAATATATTCAGATCTTTTTCATTTAGAGAAAAAATGATGTTAAAAAATTCGGTCTCTGTTCTATGTGATTGTTTTGTTTGGGTCGAATGAGAGACTTATATTGGAAGAATAACGCCCATCAAACCGCTTTAATCGCCTACTGCACCGCCATCTATCTCTTTTCTCCATGGAAAATAACAGATCACTGTATATTTTAGTTGTCATTTTTTCATAGCAACTGAAAAAAATAGTAATTAAAAACCTGTTATGTCAATATATCGTCGACTATAAAACCCGGTGAATGTTGTTGGTTTTATTTCGTTTTTATCTATGAATTTAGCGACTTTTAGTTCGTTAGTAAACTTACTTTACAAAAGATACATCAATTAACCTTTACAGAAATGTATTTTAAAGAATATCTGGGTGTCATATTTTCTTAGTTGTTTTTAAAAACTGAGAATGCAATTTTATTCTTTGGCGAAATCTTTGGCTAATAACTGCTATCTTGCGTCTAATACGCAGGGCCGTTGAGAACAATAGGGAGGGCTCAAGAGCATGTAGGGGGCTCATAGTTTTTTTTCTCTCTCTCTGACGCAGAAAGATAAATTAGTGCATATTCATATTGTAGGTTCTCTGTTTCTTATTAAACTGTTAAAATAACTTCATTTTATGCTTAGAAAAGTATATGATGATGAAGTTTTGAGTGTATAACTGGTGCAAAATAGCCCATCATGTTAGCTTCATGTGTACAAATAGGATGAGAGAGTGTTGAAACACTTATTTTAGATACAATTTAGTAATTCTGCAAAACTGTGAAAGGGTCTCAAAACTAAATTAGATTTTTAAACAATATTTCATTTGAATTTTCGGAACAGAAATTCATTGAGTGACCTTAAAATCTTTTCCAGGGGGGGGGGGGGCTGAGCCGCCCATAGTGCCCTTTTAGATACGGCTCTGCTAATACGGAAGTACCGATAATTTTTAAAGCTGTATATGATTACATAAATAATGTTTCATATAAAATTGCTATTTGGAATTAGTTGGCAGTTTAAAAAGCCTATTAAGCAGAAAAAATTTATTAGACTTTCCAATTTTAAATTTTAAAAAAGTTTTTCACCTTTACTTTGTGACCCGGGAACCCCGGGTTCGATGTACTAGTATTCTTAATAGCATAATTAATATTTAATTTGTAAAATAAATATGTAAAAGCTATAATACGGAAAAGTGTACGGTGACCGTACATGTACAAAGCTGTTTCTATACTGCTAGTTAAAAATTAAGTTTGGGACATTAATTATTATTTGTTTTTAAAGAAATTTCTTCATAGTTCATTCCTACAATATTTGTAACAGAAATCTACCACGAAGATTGTAGTATATGCAATGCAGGGTCCGTCAGGTATTTGTGAACACATGTTATGGTTGAAAATTATTTGTATCGTAAATCATAGCTGCCAACTTTTACGAAATTTTGCTACCACCAAAATTCTACAGAGATTTTTCATTTGTTTAATCATAAGATTTCGACGATTAAATAAGACAATATTTACTATAAAATTTTACCGGTAGGAAAAATGCATACGAGTTAGCAGCTATGTCTTAAATAGACCTTTCAAAGAATTTTTTCACAAATTTAATCATTTAAAAATAAAATCTGACCTGTAAACAAGCAGTTGAACTCATCAAAAAGCATATTGCTTAGTTTTTTTATTTATGAAGAAACCTGAAGAAACCGATCATTTAAAATTCGCAAATTACGACTGGAATTTTCACGAAGAAAAACTTCACAATCTCGCAAAAAGAGGACCCTGTGAGAAAAGTCTGGATAGACCTCTGATTGGCTTAGAAACACTTCAATTAAGAAATTGCCACATTTTTCAATCTCACTACTCTGTAAAAAAAAAAAAAAGTGTCGATCTACTAAAAAAACTTTAGTGATCCTTGTAATTACTAAAAAATTTTTAGTAATCTTAGTCGGTTACAAGAAAATCTGTAACAATTACTAGAAAAAAGTTAGCAACGAATAGAGTTAATAATTTTATATTTTTAATAGCTATTACTAAAACTCACTTGGTGTGGCCGTGATAGCATAGTGGTTATAGTAACGGACTCCAGGCTAAAAGGTCCCGGGTTCCATACTGGCCACTGCCGAATACGCCCCGAATATATGCAGTGTAAGTACTCGTTAATAAAGGGATTATGAATATCCTGATGGAGCAGTAGCAATGTTTGGTGCTGCCATCTATTGCGGTTTTGCCGAAAATCTTCCGCTCCAGAAGTCTGGTTGCAGCTCGAAGGAAGCTCCTGCCCTTCGAGCCCACGTAATGGTTAATAAATATAATTTTGGAGCTATTACTAAAATTTGCTTGGTGGCTCATACTAAAATTTTTTAAGTTAGTTATACAAAAAATTCTTTTGTTCAGTTTACTAAAGAAATGCTTGTTTCGCTTGCAAAAAAAAGTTTGTAATGGTTACTAAAAAATTCTATGGAATACAAATTTACTAAAAAATTTTTAGTAACCTCTTTTTTTTTTACAGTGCAGTTATGCGTCTTAAATGTAATGAGAGAACTGAAAGTTGCCAGGTTTCAAAGCGCGAATTTTTTTGAAGCATACACATTAGAAGTTCCAGGTTGTGCAGACTGCATTTATTTTTCCAATTTGATTAGTTTTTTCAGGATTCATTTCAATTTTAAATTCAAATTTTCTTTATTTCGTGAGGTATTTTTTACATATTTTAGAAAAGTGCATTATTTTAAACTGTTGTCCTCTGTAAAATCAGCGCAATGAATTATATTTCCTGCAAATTAAAAAATTACTTATACGTAAGCATTATAAATAGAAAAAACTTTCAAATTAAAATTAAATGACTATTACTTAGTAAAAGCAAGAAAATATATAAAATTACGGTATAAAAACTATATTTACATATGAATTTCAAAAGAAAAAAAAATTGCAAAATAATAAATTCATTTATATGTGTTTAAATCCGTAAATGGAAGAAATTACATCAGATTTAAAGTAGCCCAATCACATTGCCAAACAGTTAAAAAAAAAAAAATGTACTTACACAAACACTAGAAATTTATTTCATATTTCGAGATGATCTTTTTAATTATTGTTGCCAATTCTAAGACAGCTCAAATATTTTTTTTTTCTCTAATGATGAAAATATTTTCGCGTGAATAAATTACAAGAAGAAAGAAAAGTTTGGTAATAATTACATCAGATTTCAAGCTTTACATTTAAAATCCCTTATTTTAAACTATTTCCTTATAGCATTGTTAAAAATACTGAGAAATAAAGGCTCTGTTGACTAAGTATGTTTAAGTAATCATATTTAATCAAACACGAAAACAGCCATAAACAGCAGCTAATAATAAAGGGAAAATAATTAAAAATCATTCCCCGCCTCCATAAAAAGAAAAAGAAAAACCGTTTACAGGCTATCACCACAGTTTTTAATTAATTATAATTAAATCTTCCGAAAACTTATTAAAACCGATAAAATTAACTGATTTTTAGAGTTGGCACGGGGCTTGACGAACATAGCTCGTAGGAGGTAGAGCCCCCTAATTACACAAAAAAAAACTATCACCTATAGGAGACAACAAATTCAAGATTGCATCACAAATGTTAACTTATTTTTTTATTTCTTTCTCTTAGGTGCCTTTTTGGTAGCATATGTGATTATGCTGATTTTTGTTGGAAAACCCCATTTTTTCTTCGAGCTTGCTATCGGACAGTTTGCTGGACTGGGCACATTACGAGTTTGGCGATGTTTTCCAATTGCTAAAGGTATAAACATTTTCGTTTGTAGTAGTTATTAAAGTGATTTTTATAAAACATGTAATTACTTCAAACACCTTTATATAATTTAATCTAGCATATTGCATAGTTTATTATATTCTCAAATACGAAATTCATAATGAAATAAGAATCTTTAATAACTAATACTGTCATTGTTACCGTAAGTGATATTTTTTTATGACTTGAGGTCTTTCTTTGCTACTATTATGACAGTTATTGCATACAAAAACATAAAATGAGTAGTTTTATAGAGAAGTGTTTGATAAACATACTGAAGCAGACTGTTTTTAAATCTAAGAATTATTTTAAGGCTATTAATTGTTAAAGTTGGTCAAAACCGTTCCATTTAAAAAATTTGTGTATAATTTCATTTACCTTATTGCATGGTTTATTATTTCCGCAAACACCAAATTTACAATGAAAATAAAATCAAAGTAAAATATTAAATGTGCAAAAAATTTAAAATTTAATTCAATTAATGCAACGTGCTTCTAGCGTTGTACTAGGATACATAGCTTGCGAGAAATAAAGCCATTAAAATTTTCCTAAATTGATAATTATCAAACATAGTTGCATAATTGTCATTACAAAATCAGAAAACTTGACTGAAATTTCAAAGATAAAGAAAGGGGTGCTTACAATATCAACTTTGTGAAATCGCTAATCCGTATCCCCTACCACCCTACTTAAAAATTTCTTATCTCCTGAAGGAAAATAAATGCATTTTTTTTTTTGACTTACAAGGGGACCACCAGACATGGTGCTCACAGATTTTGATGATTTCAAAGTATGTTGTAGGGGTCATACCACTAATTATTCTGGTGAAAGGGTTCCTTCAAATGGACCTTGGTTTTTGAGAAATTGGGGGTCAAAGTTCAGCGTATGTTTCAAATACCTAATTGTACAAGGATTGAATGTCGATTCGTGGCGTCGTGCCAAGGCATGTGTTTGTGAATGGAAAGGTTGTGAGTTCGAATCCATCCTCGGATTTATTGTTTCTTTTTTACTTATACAGTAAAACCTCTAAATAACGGACACCTCGGGAACGCTGAAATTGTCCGCTATTCGGAGGTGTCCGCTATTGGGAGAAACTCAGAGATTCAAAAATCGATAAGAAATGCTTAATGTTTCATTAAGGGTGTTCTTAAATCAAAAAGGGCAACTTTGTGACACATGCTTAAATTTATTTTTGTTCGGAAATGCATAAAAATAGCAGGTGCTGTCATTCAGAAACTGCCTAATTGCACTCAATTTTCTGGGTTTTTTTTAAAGACAATAGATCTCTTATAACAATCCTTCAAAATTGACGTTCTTGAGCACATTTCCCGACGAAAGCAGAGAAACCGGTCGAAAAGCAGAAGAAAAATGGGTGATTACGTGATCGAAATAGCTTAGAACTGAATAGGTAATTTAATTATCATAAAATGGAAAAATAAGTTCGATTCAAAATTGCTTCCATAGTCAGACATTCCAATTTTATAACTTTCTGTTAAAAAATGATTTTTTAAATGTGTCAAAACGTTTTGCTCTTGTTGGGCGGAGCAGTTAAGAACACCCTTAATTGACTTTTATATGTCCTAAAACCTATATTATATGATTAATCAGAAATTAAAATTATCTTTTAAGTAATAAAACTGAAATAAAATTGTGCACACCTTTACAAACTTCGTTACAAACTTTGCAAACCTTTACACCATTTGCAAATTTCATTTCTTCTAAAATCGGCTACAAAAACTTACTTTTGCTTACAATTACATAAAATTTGTTTTTCAATGTGACGTTATTGGACTCTATAGAATTCTGGGCGGAGAGTAGGGATTGCATTTTTTGTCTATTAAAAGCATAAAATCTTCCGGGAGGACATTGCAATGCTGAAAAAGATGTCCCTCCTGGGCAACCCTGAATTCACACTAAATGTAGGGGGGAGGGGGGGGAGAGATTTTCCATAGTCCACCCTCTACATTTATCTGTAATCACAAAATTTGTGACACATTGCTCTGATAAATTTAGAGGCTTTTTTACTCGTTTTTCGTGGGTTTTTTTTTTCTTTGGATAAAAAAATTCTTTTTCATCCTTTATCGCCGAAAATAGTGTCCGCTATTCGGAATGTCCGTTATTCAGAGGTTAAACATACAAAAATGAAGGTTTTGGGAGTGGGGATTGCAAAACTGTCCGTTAAATAGAGGTGTCCGCTATTCGGGAGTGTCCGTTATGGAGGTTTTACTGTATTTATATTTTTTACACGTTACAAATTTTAAGTATTTTTATTTCTAGAGCAATTGCTACAACTTTTATATTTTCTTAATATAAAAGTTTTCTTAATATGCATTTACATTTTTGAATTTTTTTCATGAAAATTTATTTTTTTCTGCAATTTTTAAACTAATATTTCTTTTGATAACACAGCAAAACTAATTTAAGCCTAGAACTTTTTTTTTCTTAAATATTATCTATATTTTTTACTTTATGCCTTTAAAATTATTCTTATAAATGCATAAAGTGATTTAGAAATGTTATTAATCATTTTACAATAATTTTTAAGACTTGACAAACACAGAAATGTCATCATGAGGAAGCAATTAGCAGTCGCGTACGGAAATTTAGTATAAATGCCGAATTTCATAGAATGTTTGACATTTTTCATTTCATAGATTTTTCAAAACATTTTTCAATCTCATAGTTTCCAAATAAGTACACTTGCAAATTTCTCAAGATTAAAATTGCTTTCACAAATGTGTCACATGTTACCTAATTTTGATTTCAGTAGACCTTTTTCAGAATCAGAAAGATTCGCATCATTGAACAGGGGGGGGGGGGGAATAAGGATTTAAGGTATGTTTATTTTTTAAAGTAATTTTTAGAATATTTCTGCTGTACAGCACGTGTGTGTGTGCGTGTGGGGGGGGGGTGTCATAAATCCGAGGCCTCACCTTTAAACCCGCTATTGAACTACGCATATGAAAATATAAGCTCCACCCTACATTTTCTTGAGCGCCACCCCCCCCCTCCCATTACTCATTTTTAATTATAGCCCTGTGTACAATTATGCATTGCATTTTAATCAGGGGCGTAGCTAAGGGGGTGTTACGGGCGTCTCAACCCCCCGAAAACATTTTGAGCCCCCCCCCCCCGAAAAGATTCCAAGGTCACTAAATGAATTTATGTCCCAAAAACCCAAATGAAATTCTATTGAAAAATCTAATTTAGTTTTGAGGACCTTTCATCGTTTTGAAAAAGTACTAAATTGTAACTAACACAGGTGTTTCAACACTTGCTCATTTTACTTGCACATATGAAGCCAATTCAAATGTTTAATTCTGCACTAGTTATGCGCTAGAATTTTCCATAATCCTATTCTTTTCTTAGCATAAAATGAAGTTATTACAACAGTTTAATCAGAAACATAGTAACTAAACTACAGTGTAAATATGCAGTAATTTATCTTTCTGCGTCACAGAGAGAGAGAGAGAGAAATATATGAGTCATCCCACTACATTTTCTTGACCCCCCCCCCTCCACATACACACACCCTAATTATTGACTTCTCGTTAAGGCCCTGGTTTTAATATTCTATTTGCATTTTTAAAATAAAAGTTCAAAATTTCAATAAATGTAACTTTTACGGATAGATGGCAGCACTAACTAATACGAATTCTAGTGAAAAACAACGTAATCACTGGCGATAAATTGATAAATAAACTAAAAAACTTTGTAAAATCACCATAAAATGAAAAAATTAGCAGGACGCGTTTCGAGCTACAACAATAACAGCATGGTGATTTTACAAAGTTTTTTAGTTTATTTATTAATACGAATTCTTCCAAAGATTATTCTATAGCCTATACGATAGCACTCAGTTACATTATCTAAAAATCCATGCACAGTATTGTGTAATACACATTTGAAAAAAAAATGATTGATTAATCTAAAAATATTATTATTTAAAATTGTGGAGATTTTAAAATATTAAAATTTTCTTATACTTTTTCAAAATTTTAATTAAATATGCATTTTTATTTAATTATTTGTTGCAAAATGTACTTTTAGTTGAACCCTGAACTGCAGTCAATTCACCAATTGAGCCATATTTTTTTAAATAATAGTAATAATAAAATATTGAAAAAGTAAACTGTCCTCTTCAGAAAATATCAAAAAGCTCAAAGCTGTAGAATTCCCAATTCTGCTTAAAATTTGTAACATGTAAAAAATATAAATATAAGTAAAAAAGAAAATAGAGGATGGATTCGAACTCGCAACCTTTCGATTCACAAACACATGCCTTGGCACGACGCCACAAATCGACATTCAATTTTCGTACTAATAAGTATTTAAAATGTACGCTGAACCTTGACGACCAATTTCTCAAAAACCAAGGTCCATTTGAAGGAACCCTTTCACCAAAATAATTAGTGGTATGACCCCTACAACATACTTTGAAATCATCAAAATCTGTAAGCACCATGTCTGGTGGTCCCCTTGTTAGTATAATTATTAATGACAAAACGATCCCAACTTTTTTTAGCTTAGAGGCTTTGTAATTACAGTGATAGTTTTAAAAATTCCTGATTTAACAAAACCAATATTAAATCTTAAATAAATAAAACAGAATAAGATTTTATAGCTTTTAAAAAATGTACAATCATAAAAGTTAAAGTTTCGATTTATTGTCAGGATAAGTTTTCTTAGGAAAATATATATACCATTGTCACAAAACCTGTTCTACTACAACCAGTAAATGTATGTTTTTAAGTATGCACAGAATCCTACCAATTAAAATTCTTCAGTGAATTACGTTTAAATATTTTTAAATAAGATTTATCGTCCGATATGTATTTATTTAGTCAGTTTGTTATCCCAGTACAATTAGAGTCCAAATAAGGTTTTCTAGGGTCAAAAGCCCAGCACCTTTCCGGGGCCCCTTAAATTAAAATAGTAGCCAGAATGTTTTCGGGCGTCATTTCGATACCGTTACCAAGTTAATTAAAGTCTTTTGTTATTGCGAAAATAACTCCAGAAAAGTGCCATTTTAAGATTTTTTTCTTTTTTTAATAAATCAGCTTATTTATTTTGGGAGCCCATCACCAACCCAAGTCCAATTAAAATTGTTCAAAGAATTTAAGTTCATTACTCTTAAATATTTTGAAATAAGATTTATTTTTAAATAAGATATATATATATTTATGTGGTCAGTTTGTTATCCCAGTACAATCAGAGCCCGATAAAGGTTTTCTAGGCCCAAGGCCCAGCACCTTTTTCCAGGGCCCTTTAAATCAAAATACTGGCCAGAAATTTTTATTTGGAAGTTTTCGGGGATTATCACAATACTGTTACCAAATTAATTAAAGTATTTTTTTCTTTTTTCCAGAAAAATGCTATTTTAAGATTGTTTTTTATAAATCTTTTATTTATTTTGCCCATCACCAGTGGCCCAAAGCTTAAGCCTAGTTGGTCTGTGTGGTAATCAGACCTTGAGTATAATGAATATTTATTAAATTAAAAAGTTTTTTTAGTCACGTTTTCAGGGTGCATAGAGTTATTAATTTTGAATACCACTATTTTCGAATGTAACATTCGCCCTATTTAATCGCAGTATTTAAACAAACCAAAGATTGATAAGGCGAAACTAATAACAGCCAAAATTAGCATCACTGTACACATAATATTTTTTCATAAATAAACCTATTTTATTTAAAAAAATCCTAAGCACGTTTACTAGACCATTTATTGTACAAAATTTTGACTGAAATGTTTACACAAAATTTATTTTATTATTCCAGGAATTGGAGTTGCTATGGTAATTATGTCAGTAATGGTAGCTATTTATTATAATGTAATAATGTGTTATACACTTTATTATATGGGACAGTCATTTAGATCTGAAGTTCCATGGAAAGAATGTTTCTCGTGGTGGGGAGCTGACGAAAATTGTTACGTTCGACAGAGTAATTTGGTAAGTGTATTTTCTCTGCAAATAATGCAATTTTTGAAATTTTCGGGAATAAATTCATTAAAAGAATTTTTCATGATTTAAAAATAAGGATTTTAGTTTTATGACAAATGTTTTGAATTATAAGACGTGAAACTTTAGCTCAAAGATGATTCAATTTTGAAACGTTGTGGAGAGACGGCAAAGAATGTCATATAAAGAGATAAGATATATCAGATTAAGGTACTGGGCGGTACCTAAGTGATGGAAATTTTTGCTATTATTCTTACTGACTAAGACAATTGCCCGGAGTGTATCTTAGTTAACGTTGGATTGTCTAACAGTGCCCCAGTAAGAACGTGAATAGTGTGCTATAGACTGTGTGTCTGTGTTGTATTTCCATTGCGTCTTTTATTACGGCAACGAGTGTTACCGTTTTTCTGCTCTTACCTGTGTATTCTCGTAGTTCACGATGTCTCTGACTAGTGAAGTGGAGGATGAGGTACCGTCGCGGAGTGGTGGGATTCCCGCTAACTCTTCCACGACGAGTAGCCCAGGTTTCGCCCAAGGCTCGGACTTATCCGAGCGGGCAACCGTCGGCCCTCAGCTGACGGATATAGGTTGTCAAACAGGAAGTCGGCTGGGAAGTGTTGACCTGTCCTTACCGGATATGGTTGACCTCTCGGCCTTCTTCACCGAGGAAGCGCACTCTTTAGGTGCGAGAATCCTCGAGGAGCTGAACAAGGTCAGGGGTCTGTCGGCCCCCAAGAAATCTTTCTTTGGGGAATCTATATCTCGGATAGAAGATTTCATAGTCCGACAGCACGCTTGGTTTGTTCTGCTCTATGGGAAAGCCTCACAGAGGGGAAGCTCTACCACTGGCAAGAAGGCGTCCAAGGCTGAAAAGCGGAAGGACGCCTCGAGGCCGGATGACACCCCGAAGGAGGTGGTACCACCTGACAGGTCCTATTCCAACGTTGCCGGTGGTGCGACAGAGGAATGGCAGACTGTCACCAGTAAGAGTACAAGGAGGAGACGGTTGAGGAAGGGACGTGTGGCAGCGGCAGGAACTCAGCCTGCGGCCCGAAGCGGGCCTGGAAGCGGTGGCGCCGTTGGCGCTAAGGGGGCCGGCTCAGCTGCGCCTCTACGCTACCAGGAACGACATGTTCTTCAAATCCTTCCAAAAGACGATACTGTCTCCTCCGATGACACTCGTAAGTTAGTAGCCAGCACGATAGATCCAATGAAAGCAGGGCTGGCTTTGAGAGGAATGCGGAACACCTCCAAGGGAGGGGTGCTGGTCTTCGCGGACAGCGCTGCGGACCTCGAGAAGCTGGTGGCGGAAGTGGAGAAATCGGACCTGGTGAATAGTCACTCGGCTTCCAAACCGACCAGGCGCAATCCGGAGATTGTAATCTTCGGCGTCGGTGAGGATTCGACGGGAGATGGGATCGTTGCAGCCCTGAAAAATCAGAATACAGCGTTGCGTGACGCTGACATTTCCTTCAAAAAGTTTTTTGAGGGGAAGAAGGGACGCAATGGCGTGGTCTCCCTGGATCCAGAGTCGTACAGGCGACTTGGTCGAGTGAGGAAGCTGAACGTTGGTTGGGACACTCTGTTCTTCTCGCGAAGACGGCGTCCTCTCCAATGTTATAAGTGCTGGAAATTCGGCCACATGACAAGAGATTGCCACGGCAAGAGTTGTTGTGGAAAGTGTGGTAGTCAGGACCACATACTCAGCGATTGCACCAGTGAACCTGCGTGCATTAATTGTATGAAGGTCAACTCATTGAACTTGGCGGGTGAGGCTCTCCCTACCAATCACGCGGCAAATTCGCAGGAGTGTAGCATCTTCCGCAAAGAACTGGCTTTGACTGAGAAACGAAACAATGGCCGATAGTCCAAAGTTTCTTCACCTAAATGTCAACCGCAGTACGGCGGCTTTGTACCAGTTGCAGAAGACGGTGCTCTCGCAGAGCATCGACGTGATCTCCTTGAATGAGCAGCGTGTGAAGGAGGGAAAGACCGTCGGATTAACCGAGGGTTTTTCCGAAGTCATTTCTTCGGAGCGTAGCCGAGCAGCCTTTTGGATAAGTTCGCGACTGAAATACTGCGTGGTCCTGAATACTGACGACATAGTGGCGATTCGATGCACTGTCTCGGGAGAGAATGTGTTGATAGTGTCATGCTATTGCTCTCCGTCTGAGGACATTGTCCCGATCCTTACTCGGATGGGCGACTTGCTACTGGAGTTCCCTCAGGACAACGTTCAGATTGTCGGGGACTTCAACGCAAAGTCGTACATTTGGGGGGATAGGCCAACGGACGACAGGGGCGAGGAAGTTATCTCCTTCGCCCTTGGTTACGACCTGGAAATCGTCAACAGTCCAGACAGTGCGGCGACCTTTGATAGCCATCAAGGTCAAAGCTGGATTGATTTACTTCTGGTCAGGAAGTGCGCAGATCGCATAACTGACTGGACTGTTCTGGACGGGGTGACAACCAGCGATCACAACGCCATGACCTGGACCTACCAAGGCAGGCTAAGGGCTCGAAATCCTGAGGGAGTCCGCCGTCGGTGGAAACCCAAGAACCTTGCCTGGGACGATTTCCTCCAGGATCTGCAGAATGCAGATTTGGACGTTTATGATTCGAACGCACCAGACTCGGGAGTTGAACATCTTGATTCAGTCCTGGTTGATCTGTGCTTGAAACACCGAAAGCGTCGTCCTGCCGCAGGCAAGGAGACGTGTTGGTGGACTCCACAGTTGGAGGCTCAGAGGTCTAGAGTGCGTGCACTGAGGAGGTTGTACAAGCGGACGCTTGACCCGACTCAGAGAGAAAGACGTGAGGCTCTCTTTAAGCGTTCGCGGGCGGAGTACAAGCGAGCGATTCTGCAAGCTAAGCGTCGTTCGTTCCGAAAGTTCCTTTCGGACAAGCTTTCTACCGACAAAATCGGTCAGGTCTGTGCAGTGGTGCGAGGCAGGTGGCGTCCTGAAGCTCCAACTATTCTGGAGCTTCCCGACGGGGTGGTGGCATCCACATGGGATGACATCCAGGCAGCCCTTGCGAGACACCACTTCAGACAGGTCGATGAGGTAGTGCAGACAGCGATCGAGAGGCCTGATGACCCGGACTTGTTTGACATCGGGGAGCTAGAGTTGGCTATCGACTCGATGGCGCTCGATAAGGCGCCAGGCCACGATGGATTCAGTCTGGGAATCGTCCGTGAGGTCTTTCGCTGGCACCCTCAGTGGTTGCTCGGCTTGTTTAATCACTGCCTTAGAGAGTCCGTGTTTCCGAGAAGTTGGAAGCGGGCGGTCGCCATCTACTTTCCCAAGGAAGGTAGAAGTAAGAGCGATCCGGCTTCCTACCGTCCTATCTGTTTACTTCCCGTCGTCGGGAAGATCTTGGACAAGCTGTGCGCTACTCGACTGATGGCCTTCCTCGAGTCTAACGGCGTACTTGATGGTCGACAATATGGTTTCAGACGAAATCGGTCGACCGTTGATGCGCTCCATGAGGTGGTCAAGTACATCTCGCAGAGTAAGAGGACGGGTCACTACACCTGTCTCGTCAGCCTCGACATCAAGAATGCCTTTAACAGCGCTCGGCGGGATGACTTGCTTCGCCTTCTGGTGGAGTACGGAGTCCCTCCGGAGCTCCTGGGCTTGATCGATTCTTTTCTTTGGAATAGATCGGTCATTTCGAACGCAGAAGAGCATTACTTCAATGTTGGGGTCCCGCAGGGCTCGTGTCTCGGGCCGGTCCTGTGGCTGGTGTTAATCAATAGCTTGTTGAAGCGGCTTGGGATTGAGGAGGCTTGGACCGTGCTTGTCTTCGCCGACGACATACTCATCCTTGCACGCTCCGTGGCTGTCTACAGGTTCGCTGACATAGTCCGGCGAGTTCTCGCAGAGATTCTCGCATGGGCTGTAGGATGCAGCCTGGAGTTCAGCTACGACAAGTGTTTGTACACTATCATACCACCTAAGGGAAAGATGGATTACGAACCCTCATTGCGCATCCGGATGGGTGAGCATCGGGTGAAGTTCTCTAACCAAATCAAGTACCTAGGCGTGGTCATAGATAGGGACTACAGCTGGATGCCTCACTTGGACCTCGTCCGAGAGAAGGCGACCAGAGTCCAGTACAAGCTTACAAGATTGGCGACAGCCACGTGGGGGCTCAAGCCCGATGTTCGAAAGGCAGTGTACTCGGTGGTAGCCGAGCGCATAGTCTTGTATGCGGCCCCTATCTGGTACTCCGGCAAAGTGGCTCTTCGTCAGAGACTGCTGAGTATTCAGCGTGGTCTCTTGCTGTGCGTCACCAAGTGTTACAGTACGGTGTCAACCGCTGCGTTGAATGTCTTGTCCGGGGTGATTCCCCTGGACCTCCGTGCTCGTATCGAACGCGACCTCGAGGCCCTCACCAGATGGGGCGAAAGCGTTGATAGACCAAACCTCTCACCAGAAATGGTAGAGGTCTGGAAGTACCGACCCCAACGGCGCTATCCGACGCGAATACCTTGGACGCCGGATCTCAGCCGGAAGTCTCCGTATACTTACTATACGGACGGTTCCAAGCTGGTGGGTGAGAGGGTGGGTTGTGCCTACCACCTCGCCACTAGGGATGGCGTTGTTGCGGAGGGAAAGTTCCGTCTCTCTGATGGGTCGACTGTTTTCGCGGCCGAGGTCCATGCGATCAAGGAAGCGATTGCGGACGCCCTTCGGAGGGGTCTCAGTGAACTCGATATCTTCTCTGATTCGAGATCGGCGCTTCAGGCTCTTTACGCTTTGGTGCCTCGGCACAAAGCTGTAGCTGAGATCAGGAACTTGGTTGAGAATACAGGAGTCAGGGTCCATATGCACTGGATTAAGGCTCATGTCGGGTACGCCTTTAACGAGCTGGCCGATTCCCTTGCGAAGGAAGCTGCGTGTCGACCGTCGGTCGACATACTTGTTCCTCTTTCAGGACGTCAAGTCAAGAGGAAGCTCCTTGGTGAGGTTCTTTTGGATTGGCAGCAATGGTGGGACCGATCTGAGGACGGCCGGTTGACGTATGCGATCTTCCCGAAGGTCTCCACTCGGAGAATACAGGGTGATTTCTTTCTCAACCAGGTCCTAACGGGACATGGTGCCTTTGGCGACCATCAAGCCCGCTTCTTTAAAGGCAACCCTGCGTGCTTTTGCGGGACCGGGGAGAGTACGATTAGACACTGCGTCTATGAGTGCCCCCTGTGGAGGTCCATCAGGGAAAAGTGTTTCCCGCCTGACTTCCACACTCGAACGCTGACCGATCTCGTCCTTGACAATTACAGCAGGAAAGGTATTGTCGACATGGTTGGCGACCTCTTGACAAGGACATTGGATCGGGTTGGTCGTCGGGCCAATTGAGCTTTCGACCGTCTCGACCGAAGTCTTTGAACGCTCGACGATTTTCCAGTTCATTCGAACGCAACACTCGATTTAGAGGAGTCCGAGGCCTCTAGCAGGCGCGATTCGGACGAAGCGACTATACAAGGTTTTCCGGGTTTCCCTTGTACGTAACGAGAATTCGAGTCGCTTTCCTATAAGTCCTCCCGGAAGGCTGGGTCTCTGGATCAGTGGTTGTTCAGGCGGCTTGTGCTACGATGCCTGCTTGGCTGCTCCAATCGGCGTGTTGGGCGCGGGCGGCGTCGAGTGGTGGCTGCGGATGGTGAGCGGCCGAGGCCGCGACGCTAAGTCCATGTCCGTGGGCTGGGTGTCCTCGCTTGTCTTCCTGGCCGGCAGCGGGCGCTGTCGTGAGGCCGGACGTCACTTGGTTCCTCCTCTTTCGGGGGTCTCGTGACCTCCCTGTGTGGACCGCATGGAGCCACTTGGCTCTGGTTCGGGATACTCACTGTTTTATATCAGATTAAGTAACAGTACTAAAATTGAGGTCACTAAAGCCCAAGGCAAAACTTGTAATTTAATTTCTCTAGAATAAAAGTAATATTTTGAATTACACTTTTATGGATATGACACGTTTTCCTGTTATAAAATCATGGTTAAATCTGTAGTAATCTTTTAATTTTTGTAACTCTTCTGTAAGGGGCTGTATATATATATCGTTATCATTTTAAGAGGGGGGGGGTCTGGCACATGGTATCGTACGATAATTCTGCGGGAAGGGGAATTATCTTTTGTTATCGATATTATTTTTGATCAGATTTTTTTTTTTTTCGTATCATGGTTTACGAAACTGAATTACGAAATAATTACTGAATTACGAAAAAGTTGATAACGTTATATTTGCACACCCCCTAATTTCTGTTTGTCATAGACGCAACATTCTGTTAGACCGGGTCGTAGCTGCAGGGCCGTAACTAGAAGTGAGTAATAGGGAGGGGGGGGGGCCTCAAGAAATTGTAAGGAGGTTCATATTTTCTCTCTTTCTCTCTGTGTGACGCAGCAAAATAAATTAGAGCATATTCGCACTTTAGTTAATATGTTTCCCATTAAGCTGTTGTAATAAATTTATTTTATGCTAAGAAAAGAATAGGATGAAGAAAAATTAGAGTGTATAATTAGTGCAATATTAAACGTCGTGTTAACTTCATATGTGCAAATAGGATGAGCAAGTGTTGAAACATTTATTTTACTTACAATTTAGTATTACTGAAAAACTGTGAAGATGCCTCAAAACTAAATTAGAATTTTTAACTAAATTTCTTTTGGATTTTTGGAACATAAATTCATTTGTTGACTTGGGATATTTTCCAGTGGAGGCTCAATATGTTTGGGGGGAGGGTGGATGAGCCGCCAAAAGCACCCCCTTTCTTAGTTACGGTCCTGAGTAGCTGCACCATCAACTCATCGAGTTGATGGCTGAAACTACAGGGTTAGGCAGAACTCATTAGCATATGAAATTTTAACTGGTATGCCAAATCATATCTTGGTGGAAACTATCTGCAGACCCGATTTTAGAAATTGATCGGTGGCTTATCATTGTATTTTTCTACACCTAAATGGTATGAAAACATAGAGGATTGGGAACAGGAAAACATACTGAAAAACTACCAGTCAACAGCTAAAATTAGGTTTGCAGATGCTTTCCACCAATGCATGATTTGGCAGACCAGTTACATTTTGATATGCGAATCGAAATGAATTGGTCATTTCAAAAACCACACATAAGTCACAGAACCAGAACTTTTAATAAATTAAAAAAAAAGATACTAAATTATTCACCTTTATTTAAATAAATTATTCTATTAAATACCTGTTGTCTTTTGATTTCGGTCCACTTAAATAACAAAATTTCTTTGGTCGTCCAACATTTTTCTCTTAGTCACTATTACCTGCTTTGTAAATATATTTATTGTTAATATTAAAATATAACTATCTCTTATTTCACTTATAAAAAAAAAAAAAAAAAATTGCTGTTTAAGCGATGGCAGTTTCTCTATCTTCAATTGCTGCCAACTATAAATGAATTAACTAGCCGCTTAATGTGTTTTAACATAACAGAAATTTATGCGTCCGAACATGAAAAGAAATTACTTGTATTCAAAAGTTAAAATAGTTCCAACTGAAATTGATTTTTTTAAATATCTATATATACAAAATTACAAAAAAAAAAAAAAAAAAAAAATGCATTGGTGTGGCGTGCACAACATTTTTGGCAGCTTTTTAAAATTTATTATGTATCGTTAAATGTTCTAATATTTTTTATATACACTAAAAAAATTACTTTTTAAGTATAAAACTTCTAAATAACTATCGTAACTATAAAATACAAAGTATCTACATTGTTGTAAAGATTCCATACTATCATAAAACAGTATTTATAAAATAAGTATGTTTTTTAGCCAAAAATATCAATAGCAATTATAACTACAGCAATCACTATTTTAAAAAGGTTAAAAGAAAATTCGGTTTTTGAGGAATTTTTTTTAGTGTTGTTGTGGAGTTAGTCTGCTATTACTTTATCTTCCCCCCCCCCACCCCCTAAAATGTGTTAGACGTTATTTGAAATATCTAAAAGTTAAATTACTGCAAGTCGATTTTTGGACTTTTTTCCTGCTAGATTTGCAAAATCACACATTGTGTGTCGGGATTAACATTATTGATGCAACCATACCATAAAATATTTACTTCTTTTGTTCAAGGATTCTGTAGTAAATAAATTATTATCAAATTTTTGTTTTTTTTTTTTTTTTATTATTGCTTTTATAGTGTTCTTTTTATTACTGTAATTATAGTTATAGAAAATTAAATACCCACAAAAGTTATCAATAGGTAAAGAGATTAAAAGTTGAAATTCAAACTTAGGTGATCATCCCCAAGAAGGTGGTTTCACCTCAATTTTCCGGTCAATGATTTTAAACAATTCGTCTCTCTGAAACTATTTTTTTTTAAAGAACTTTTTTAACATCAGATTCATTTTACATTTAATAAAGAGAATGAAAGTAAAATTATAAATATTTATTTAACACTAGAATTACCGTAAGCCCGGTTCAAACAAGAAATTTGATTATGAAATAAGCTTAAAAGATTCAAAGAAGAAAGACGTTAAATAATAAAGTTAAATTGTTTAAAATCAAAATTCTTGTGTAAAATATTTTTATAAAACTTGACTCAAATTTCCGGTATTTCTAGTGTTAAAAATAAGTGAAGGTATCGTAAAGTTTTAATACAGCCGACTATTTTTATATTCTATTCACATCACGATAAAAAAAAAAAAAAAAAAAAAAAAAAAAAAAAAAAAAACATTTCGTAATATATTTCTCTTGCAAATGTTCTCAAAGAGTATGTAAAAAATTTTTGTTTTGAAAAAGTAGTGCAAGGTAGCATTAAAAAAATTTTCGCCTGTAATTGAAACTTTACGATATCCTTTACATATACTATTATAGATTTAAATTTTTATTTCGGTTGGATTAAAGTGATAAAATACAATCCACAGTGCTAATTTTTATGAAGGTGAGAATTCGAAGATAATGTAGCGATCTCATCTCACTTGATCAGTATAAAGCGATGGCTTGGCCTTTTGCTCGACACTCACGTTCTCGCCTCCTGATCATGAGATCCTTGTTTCGAATACAATCGGGATCAATCCACTCACACTTACACTCTTCAACAAATAAACACAGATAGACAGTTGGAATTCTGATAAAATTTGCACTTCACAAATGTCTTTTTCAGCATAAAAACAATTGTTAAAATCAGAGATAAAGCAATGGATGAACGCATACGTGAAAAAAATGCTAATTTTAGTAACCTCCTTCTTTACGTTCGTTAAAGAAAAAAAAAAGTGTATGAACTCTATCAATGTTTTCTATCTTTATCTTGCACCCGAGCAAACTTCAAGATTTTCTTTTCGAAGAATGCGTCCGTACAAAATTAAAAAAATTCTAAATTTTCATTTTTTGTAATAATTTGCATCATTTAATTCATAATAATACTAGTTAATTAGAAGTATATAAGCAAGCTATGCCAGTTAGGAAGGACCTATGTTTTAACACATGACGAACGGCGTCACTTTGACTGATACAAAATATTTCGGTTCAAACCAGACATTTCATTACAAAATAAGTTTAAAAGACAGAAAGAAAAAAAAAAAAGTCAAATAAATAAATTAAACCGTTTAACATAGAAATTCAGGTGTAAAATATTTCTATGTAAAACTTGACTAACATTTGTTTTAAAAGATGTCATTTTTTTTCTTCCAAATATAGACAAACTGTTGGGAAGTTGAAGAGAGTTTGGCCTCAAAGTTCTCGGCATACAAGAATACAACAGAATACCTGAAGGATACTGAAAACGTTAACATTACTTGGGCAGGAGATGTCGTCGTGGTGCCTTTGAATGCGTACAATACGGCTTTGAATTCATGCGTCAACGCCACCCAGACAGCATCTGAGCAATTCTGGGAGTAAGTAATGTTTAATCATTAGAAATTGCTTTTCAAGAAAGTAGTGTAATTGTTTATAGTAAAACCCCCTAAAGCGACTACGTTCTGTTCCAATAAAAAATGATGGTCGATTAAGGCGCCACACTAGGCACAGAAAAAGACCCGGATGATAATGCTAAGTCTATGGGGGCATTCTTTCCAAATATCTCGCTCAAATTTTAATATTTTTACATGATTTTTTTTTTTTTTTTTTTTTTTTTTTTGCATAGGATAGCTGAGGACGATCCACAACCGACCTAGTTTTTACTTTTTCAGTTTTGAATTCAGGTTTTTTTTTAGGTGCGTTCGTAATTACATAAGTAAATACGTAGCACCTATAGTGGTCGTTCAGTCCGTCCGTCTGTCTGTCCGTCCGTCTGTCCGCATATAACAACATAAAACTACCCAACCGAATCGTTTGAAATTTAAAATACATAATTATTACATAATTTTGTCGAGTTATTTCAAATTTTATGAAAATCGGATGCATAGATCAATTACAGGGACAATCAAAAGTATTCCGTTACATTACGGTCAATGGGGAAAATGTTTCAAATGCATTTTATTGGTGTTACACTCATTCGAACTTAATAAAATTTATATGCAACTATAAAGTACATATTATAATATACATTTTACATAATTTGTGGTGCAAAGAACATTTGTTATTGATTTACAAGGCCACACAAAAGTATTCCATTACATAATGGTATAGGGAGAACATTGTTTGATGAGCGTTTTAATTGTAATTCATTATTTACAATTTTATGAGATTGATATATGAGAGTAATATTTTTAAAACTTCATTATCGTACGAACGCACCTCATTTGCTATGCTTCACGTGCAATTTCCAACTTTTTTTAAATTACTTTAACTTTCAAAACTAGTTTAAGCGGTTCTGAAATGTAAACTATCATAATATAAAAAATATGTAAGCAAAATCGAAAAAGTAAAAACTAGGCTGGTTGTAGATCATCCTCAGCTATCCTATGAAAAAAAAAATGTAAAAATATTAAAATTTGAGCGAGATATTTGAAAAGAAAGCCCCATAGACATAGCATTATCATCAGCTTCTGTGCCTAGTGTTGCACCAGAATGGAGGAGATGTGTAAATCCTGATTTTAATTGTTGTAAAAAGTTAATGTTAGTAAAATTTATTTTTCACATTAAGAAAAATTTAAAAATTTAAGTATCAAACAAAAGTTAATTACTTTAGAGTTTAAAAAAAAAATGAATATCTTGAAGTTTGCTTTGATTTTACGGTTTTATCTTTTATAACTTTTATTTCCAAGTTCTTTCAAAGTTCAGTAAATAAATGCAATTTACTGAAATAACTGAATGAAATGAAATAACTGGAACAAATAAGGAATATTTCATTACATCTATTTCTTTGAAAGTTTCCTGACAGAATAGGACAAGAAAGTTTAATGACCATCATTAATTCGTCATCAGATTTAAATTTATTACATAAAAAGTTACCAAGGGGTTTAAAAACTTAAAAATTGCAGGAATAAAAAAAAATCTAAATTTAGTTTAAACTTGGATGAATAATGTGCTCTCCTGAATTATTTTTCTAATAAAAACTTCTCGAAGCGACCAGGAAAAAACGAAATTTGTTTCATTTTCTTTAAAGAAATTGTTCACTCATGGAAGGAGTTCAACTGAGATGGTCTCTAAATGAAGGTAAAATTAATATTAACCCTATGGGAGTAAATTTCGTTCCATGAAAAAACTAGCGTTCAGGAGATAGTCACTTAAAGGAGGTGGTCGCAAGGGATGTTTCACTGCATTTGTTTCTTAGAAAAAAATCGCTATCTTTTTAACCTATTTTTTTTCAATATAAATAGTAACTATTATTTTCATTGCATATTTTAGTGCACTTTGCGAATCCATCTAAATTTGAATATGTTTGACAGGGTGTAAAACTTTTAAAATTCATTTGAAATGATTTTTTTCCATAGGCTGTAATGTATCGAAAAACTTTTGATTATCCCTGTAAATAAACTAATCATAGTAGAAGCTTCATTTTCAATATGGTTCGTGCTAGGGTAAACATCAATAACATATAAAAAGTTCATAGCAATCCGAGTATATATTTACGGGAGTTAGAACAAGGACAGACGACCAACCGGCCGGACAAACCGAATGCATAAACTTTTTTCAACTTTGTTGGAAAGTGTTAAAAAAAAGACTCTTAAAATATCTTAACTGTAAGAGTATTTCTTATTACTTACCCATCATACGTAGTATAGGGTAAGTCTTGCAATCGTTTTGAAAATCGAAAAAAAAATTTTGACGGATTTACACGTTTTAGATAGTGGAGATTCCGAAAAACATATTTTTAGAAAAAAAAATTTTGCCGTCCGTCCGTCTGTGTGTCTGTCTGTCTGTCTGTCTGTCTGTCTGTAACCGCTCTATCTCCCGAACAAATTGAGATAGAGACTTGAAATTTTGTATGTAGTTAGTATGTAAGAATGGGACGAAGCCTATTTAATATCAGCAACCTCGATTATCCGGAACTATTTTTTTCGGACCCTCGAAAAATTCGTTCTGATGAAAGGTATATAAAAATTTTCGAATTTTTTTGTTTTAAGGAATGGACGTAAAAGACAATAAAAAGCACACATTTTGCATATAGAACGAAGTCGGTCGGATTATTAGTTGCTGAGATATTTGTAATCCTGTTTTCCACATTCTTCGATTTTTCATGACCCTGTATTTCATTCAAATTTTAATTCAGAGGTATATTTTAATTGGAAATGAGACGCTTAATCCGACACAGTTAATTGTTAGTTAATAGAATTATTATTTTTGGAGTTATAAGGATGTTTCTTTTACGCAGTTCGGTACTACTTGAGTAGTTTGGCGTTTTATATAATTTGTTGAAATTGGTACATCAGCAGTTCTTTAATAGAACATTACTACAGGTATATTAACAATATTTAAATTTTTGTTTATGAATTGCAATGCATTGTATAAATAGTTTTCACATGTTTTATTTTCATATACATATCCATGATGGGTAAGTATTACGGTGGCCCCCAACGACTAGTTTTTTTTATCATCGCTATAATGCATAGCCATCGAATATGAAAATTTCCAATGCATATTGTCAGCCATTGCATATTGTACACTTGACTCAGTAAATATCAGCTACTTACATCAAATTATTTCGTTTCAGAGTCTGATAAATAACAATGACCGGCATCATTGAAAAAAAAGTGAAGCCAGGCTATCAATTTAGCAGCTCTTTAAAATACAAGTTGATGTAAGTAGCTGTTGTTATTCATAGTATCATGAATTTCGATTTATATTTCATTATTATAATTGGTGAATGATGGAGAAAATCATTTCTCGACATTTTAGTTGTGGGGAACATAAAAAGTCTGGCGTTAAATAATTCTGAAATTGTTATTATTTTTTCTTTGTTGTTTGGTCAAAATGTCGGTAGTGTATATAAAACTAAACAATGGCTGTTAAGTCTATCTTATAGAAGTTTTGAGCTTTATCGCTTAACATAGGTATCGTTTATAAATGTTACGAAATTGTTCTTAAATTTACAAAAAATCAGTTACCTTATATATTCGAGTATAATCGGACCACCTCGCCCTATATTTTGAAAGATGAAATATTGCTTAATATTCTTGACTGCGTATAAGCCGATTATAAAAATTCCAATATCTTTTCAGACAAAATTACTTTTTTTAATGGAAATGCTAAACAAGTAAAAATAATTTCATAAAAAATATAAAACATCTAGCGAATTTTTCAAATTCGTAATCACTATCTGAACCTCCAAAAAGTTTTATTAAATCCCTCCCTCGTCGCTTCCTCCTCATAAAAATTGGACTCGGCATCTGATGAATTGAACACTGATGAACCACTAATGAATCTCATGAAGTTTTTTTTTTTTTTTTTTTTCAAATAAAGTTGTATTTACATTTTTCATTCAAATTTTGTAAAACCTGCCTCGAAATTTTTTCTACTGCAAATGTTGTAGATACACGCATCACGAAAATAAATTTTTGGGAAATTTTGGTTTTCGAAAACGGACAAATTGAATTATTCCCCTAAAGATCTGTTAACTCTAACATATAACAATATTTCCCAGTACATTAATTGAAATTTTCCAATACATTGATTGAAAAAAAAGTTTCGGTGTCCAGTAAAGTAGATTTACTTAAAAAGTACATTACACTGAAAGGAGTAAAATACATGGCTCATCTGTGTATATGTCAATATATTAAAAATCACAAATAAAACAACGTGGATTACATACATTAGTAGAACGCAGACTTATTCCGACAATTTCTGGTCAATAAAAACATGCCCATTCTCAGCGGCATAGCCCTCAGGAGAAAGTAACACACACTTCTTTAAAAGGATGTAATACCTTTTCAGTTTCAAAACAAACAATGTAATTTTCATAGAGAAAATGGTTCTCGAATCTGAACGCCGCCTATTACATCATTTTCGATTTATAAGTTTAACCCTTAAGCGGTAACCATGGGTCACTAGTGCCTCGGTCAAATTTTCTTTCCTTGCTAGCTTAGAGGAGAGAGTGGGGAGCGGGACTAAACTACCCTGAAAAAAATAGTACACTAGTAGGCTATTAGCTCCCGAAACGCCGATGTTTTAGTGCGTTCACAGCCGACGTAAGAGCCAGTCAAAATTTCGAAAAGGCACGAGTGACCCAGGGTTACCATTTACGTTGACGAAAAGTGTAAGGTAAGAAAAAATTTGTTTGGTTAGGAATTGATGTTTTTTTTTCATAAAAAATCGATACATTACACTCACTTGGGTTTCCAAACCTTACTTTTTTTGCAAACACGTGTTTATGAAATTGTTTGGTGTGATTGCAGTTTGCTCTGCTTCTTGGCTTCCTTCGATTGTTTATAAATGAAGATATCAGTGTTGCTGTAATTTTTCATTATTATATTTTTTGTTTAATTAAATAAAGTTTGATAATTAACATCATTTTCATAAATAAAATTGATTAAAAACTAATAAAATTTCTATTTCATTGTAAATTGTACCTATTTATAAGTTAAAAAAACGTCATTTTTATGCTCAAAACTTAAGCATTTTTTTAATTTATACCGGCTATTTTTATTTTTTTTGTGAAAGTACCATTCTTGGTCTTCAATTTACTCTTTGAAACAGCAAAAAATGTCAATTCTAACCAAAGTTATGATTTTTTAAAGAAAATGTGCATTTTTCACATTTTTGTTTGTTTATTTAAACATATTGTTTAAACAAATTAATAAGTCAGCAATACTGTGACTGATTCTTGTTCAAGGGTAGTTGATGTAATATCATGAATTTTTTTAGATTTTTTAAAGAACTTTAAACCACTTTTTACAGCGCTAAGCACGAGTGACCCATGATTACCGTTTAAAGGTGCCGAAAAACACGTTACCGTTTAAGGGTTAATAAAAGGTAGTTACAGTTTTAAGGAATTCCGTCTATCTGTTCGATATAATGTTAGAGACTCCATCATTACACACTTGATTATTACTTCAAATTCAATCATTAAAATACAACGTTTAAACACACAATAATTAAAATTTCTGCACATATGTTTACGTTTCGCGAGTACTGGGGACTCGCTTCTTCAGTGTTAAAATGGTAAAATGTATAAAATCCCCCCTTCCAACTGCCAGCAAGCAATGGCGCAGCCAGAATTCGGTTCTAGGGGGTGTTTTGAGTTTCTGATAAAGGTGTTTGCCAGTTATTTGAATCACCGATTAATAGAATAATTATATTTACTGCATCAAATCATAGTGCATCTTTTCCGCAGTTACATTGGTCATGTTTCATTTAAACAGCATTTACATTGTTAGAGTTAGAAAGAATTAAAGTCAGGAAAAGACAATAATATACCTATATGTGTCAACCACTAAATTTGGGATTTCAGGTGTATTCCACAACATGATATTACATGACATCGAATTTGGCATTAATTAATATAAACTTGTTAGTAATTTTGTTGAAAATATCTTTGTTATTGTTAAAGTTTCCTAAAAAGTATCTGGATATGAATTGAACAGGAAATTATCTTTCTTTTAGCATAAGACGTCTAAAAAAGTGAGTTAGTTCAAATAATCCAATTTTATTTAACTAACGTTTGTAATATGCACTTTCACAGTTTTAAGTAGAAGTTTTACCATTTAATTGAATCACTTTGTTAAAAGGAATCTGATTCAACAAAGCTGTAGATTCAGAATTACGCAAAAAGTTTAGATATTAAGTTTGATTTTAATTTATATAAGCGTCAATTATAGCGATCTTTCTTGGCTCTGGGAGGGGTTTTAACCCCAAAACCTTGCCCATGGCTGCGCCACTGCCAGCAAGTCAGGAACTCAAATGATTCAATCATTTGGGTTTCTGACTTGCTGATAGTTGCATGGGGAGGGGGGGGGTGTAGATTTTATACATTTTACCGTTTTAACACTGAGGAAGCGAGTCCTCAGTACTCGCGAAACCTATACGTATGTGCCGAATTTATAATTATTGCGTGTTTAAACGTTGTATTTTAATGATTGAATTTCCCACACAAGGTTTTTATTGATTATTATTTAAAATGACTCACGAATCAAGGCTTTGTAGATCCGTGGGTGTCTTTCACTTATTTGACATTGATTCTTTGAGCAATTCTGTGATTAAGAATTACTGGTGAGAAAAATAAAGTATTATACGCACTTTATATCTCACGTTTACGTGACGTTCATCACGAAGAGATAATGTTGTGAGCATTTTTATAAATTAAATATAGTAAATTCTAAACACTTTGACGAGTGTGTCTTTGCATATGCTTTGTGACTACCCTTGAACCTTCTGTGTTTAATCTTTTTACGAAATAATTTCCACCTTTTACCTTTATTGTGATAAATCCTTTTTTGACGTGACAACGTCTTGTAAATTGGTTTGCCGGGAGACACTTCAAGAAACTGCGTTACGTTACGTTACGCTCCGCTCACGATACGCGCTCACTTTTCTCTTAACTTTTTCCGGTCACTTGTGGGACCATTTTCTGAACGTGAATGTGAATTCGCTGCAAGGAAGGGGCGGTGCTTAATAGGAATTTTAGATAGTATCAAACTAAGACGAAATACGTTATGTATTAGTTATTAGTATAAAGTACAAAGAAAATAAGTGTAGTTTATTTCGTAATTCGGTGGTATATTATGGAAAACTAATGATATGTGATTAGTGAAAGCCATTTTACTTTAGTTATATTCTGCTCATTGAAAAATTCTTTAATATGCTGTTTACAAAATTCAACATTTGACATCAATAAACATGAAGTAAAATGTGTTTAACAAACACAGTGTATTGCAAGTTATTGTATGTATATTTGTATATAAATACGTATGTATGTGTAAAGGTAAAAATAAAATTTTGTTAATATGAAATTCAGTGCGAGATTCTTTGTATAAATTAATGTTTTAAATATAATTCTTTGTATAAATAAATGTTTTAAATTGTTACTATTATTTCATCCTTCTTCCTACTATACGAATGAATATTCACATTAAAATTATTTTACAACTCAAAGTCGTTGTCACGTAAAACTTTCGCCCGTATACCGACTTTACAGGCAACCAATTTTTTTTTTAACTTAAACATAATTATAACTGATTGTAAAATAATATTATTTTCTTTCAGACGGTATGTACTACAATTGACATCTGGTATTGATGAGCTTGGAACACTGAAATGGGATTTGACGCTGACACTTTTTGTTTGTTGGGTCATCATCTTTTTGGGACTGATGAAAGGTATTAAGTCTTCTGGAAAGGTATGTATAGCATTCACCTCTGAACTTTAACATAGTAATACAGGGTGTTTGATAATTTATCTTTATGACTTTGATCAGATTATTTCAAAAATGGGAATAGATGAAAAAGTGCGGTTTGCGGCATAATGTGCTTACAGATTTAACTCTCAAATTCCCATGGTAGACAGTGTTCTAGAAATTCCGTCGTTCAAAAAAACCTGAATTCACACTAGAAAATTTCAATAATAAATTTCGCTTAAAAAAAAAAAAAATACATAATATCTGTTGTTAAAGAAATCAAGTACTGCTATTTTAAATTTCTGCTATGAACTTGGAATATCCGAATAAAAAAATTCATTAAACTCAAAACACTGTTGATAGCATATTGTGATGTGAGTCCACTATCTATGATACTAGTAGCACGTGATAATGGTGTACTGTTCTAACACGGAATTAATTATATAGTTGTAACCTGATGGGAAGTTCAGCTGTATCTATGAATCAGATTTTGTCTCGATCAGCCATTCCACACATTGTGCAATCTGCTGGGAAATCAATTTTTTCGTCAATTAATTTAACCTGCAAAAAAAGGAAAACACAAAACTTTAGATTGGTGAGAATATTATACCGAAAGCCGTGATTTTCATAGCTACCCTCATTTCTAAAATATATGTGATCAAACTTGTAAAAGTTGTGTTGGAACATCTTGTATGCTAAAATAAAATCTTCATTTTCACGCCAAAAGTGATTCTAATAAAAAAGTCTTATAATATGTATAAAAAGCAGGAGATGTAGTAGAGGGTATAAGGGATTATACACCGTATAATTTTTTTAAAAAGCTCTTCTGATATTTTTAAAGCTCTGTATAACCTCTATTTTTCAAATAAAGCATTAGCGTATATCCTTTATATGAACGTTCATGACGTCAGCGTATACCTTCTGCCTATACCATATACTCTCTGCTTTTTTTACGATTACAACACTGATAAAATGTTTTTTAAATCTTTCAATAACGAATCGACTAGTTTCGTGCAATTTTTAACGGTGATGTTCTCAAGCTCTTCAAATAATAAATAAGCTATTTTTGCATTAAGTTGAACTTTGAAACTGATAAATATCGTATCACAAGAAAGTACTGAGTACCATCTATTGTCTATGTACTTTAACAACAACAACAACAACAACCCTCCATAAACGTAAATTGAGTTATAACATCTTTTAAAAGCTTAAGCGGCGTCTCATGCTAAACACTAGGTCATTCAAAAAAGACTTATTCATTGCAAACATTTTTAATATACATGTGCAAATTTTTATTGAGTTACCAATGGACGGGAAATAAGATCTTGATGGACGAATTATTATTTTCAGACATAGAGAATGTCACCGTTATATATGTACGAAACTAGTCGGTTTGTTACTAAGCTATTTTAAATACTTTTTTGTTGTATGTACTGTTATCACTTATAGCATGCAAATGTATATTTTATTTTAGTGATGACAAGTGATTTTTATCCTATAGCTCTACATTAGCATACTTTGTTTTTCTTTACATATTTGCAGTAAAACTAATTTGTTGTAGTTGCGCAATTCTTTTTCAAGAAAAAAATACCGGTACCGAAATTTCTAAAAGGTTTTTATTTTATTCCCCCCCCCCCCCACTTCTATGAGTGGAGAAACTCAGTGTAAAATATTTATCAAATTTTTGTTTAAAAAAAAAAAAGATCCAAATTAGTACCAGAAATTCTGAATAGTTATTTTCGCTATACTTAATTGAAGTGTGTCTGCCATTAAATAAAAACCAAAAATAACTTTTTTGGAATTTTTAACTAAAGGATTCTGCAAAATTGGCACTATATTTAATTTCTATACTGCAAGATCAATAGACATATTTTATATATCGATTAACATTGCCTGTATATTATATCTCGCCAGCGATAAATCTTACGTCTTGACTATCATGTTGAATTCCGACATTTTTCTCCGGGAGGCACATTATAGAGATCTGGAGGGATTGCACTTTTTGACCGCAAAAAGCATAAAATCCCACATTTTCCGGGGGGGGGGAGATTTTATTGCTCCGGGCGATGCCCCACCCCCGGGCTAACCCCTCAATTCAACGTTGATTTTATACCTGTCTTTAAAAAACACGGTGCATGGTCTAATGGAAAATGAGACTGTGTTGTCAGAATCCAAATGAAATGATATCAAAGCAGTATAATACTTATCATATACAGTGTCTCACAAAAGTGATGGGACACTTGTGCTTTATAAAAAGAAACTGCAATAAAATAAATAAACAAACATGTGCAAAAATTTTTTGGGTGTGTTTCATATTTAAAGTTAGTAACAATTATTACATAACATACATTTTGTCAAAATATTAAAATATTAATTTAGTAAAAATACAATTGTTCAGAATGGAGCAAAAAATGGCTCACATAAGTGATGAGACACTTACTTTTCTATCAAATATTTATCCAAAAATTTTACTTTTTAAAAGGTTTTAATATTTTGTTTGATTTCCTTTTACTTTTAAAACATGATTTAATCTTTTTGGGATATATTCGACTAATTTTTTTGTGATTTCTGGAGTGATTTTACCCCATTTTTCTTGAAGCACCGATTTTAGTTGTTGTTTTGAAGAAATGGTGTGTTTGCGAATTCTTGATTCCAATTCTTGCCAAATATTCTCTATGGGATTTAAGTCTGGAGATTGTGGTGGTGTTTTTATTATTTCAGGACAGTTATATAGCAGCCAGAGTCTAACGTTCAGAGCAGTGTGCTTGGGGTCATTGTCCTGGTAGAATTTAAAATCGTTATGAAGGTTCAATTTTCGTGCTGAAGATTTCAAATTTTGCTTTAAAATATCAATGTACTTGTACTGATCCATTATACTGTCAATAAAAACAAGATTACCAACTCCAGCGGACGACATACACCCCCATACCATAACTCCTCCTCCACCATGTTTTACTGTTGGTACCAAGTTCTGTTTGCGAAATTCTTCCCTGAGTTTTCTCCAAACCAAGATTCTACCGTCAGAACCAAATATATTAAATTTACTCTCATCAGCAAATATAACTTTATTCCAGTAATCAGAATTCTTATTTATGTTGGATTTTGCGAAAGCTAGTCTGAGTTTTCTATTCTTTTCACTTACGAAGATTTTTTTCCTGGCTACTCTACCGTGATATCCAGCAGATCGAATTACCCTTCTAATAGTCTCAGGATTAACAATTATTCCATATAATGCTTGTAAATCAGCAGCAACTTTTAAAGCACTATTTCTTGGATTTTTTTTAATATTTCGAACGATAATTTGCTTTATTCCATTGGATAGCTTTGATGGTCGGTCAGGTCTTCTTTTATCCTGAATCATATGATTCTTTTTATATCGTTTAATGATATTGAAAACTGTTGAACGACTCAAATTAACTGTTTCAGCAGTTTTTCTAATAGATTTTCCACGCTCAATATGCAAATTAATGACTAATTTTCGGAATGTGCTGAAACTCCAGGTGTGTAAACAAAATAGTACGCGTCACATATTTTCGCGAAGAGTTTTCCCCGAAATCGAACAGGGGACCGTCAACAAATTGAAAAAGAACGAAGATCTTTTGGATAACCCTGTCAAAACTAATGTAGCAAAAGCGTTCAAACTGCACATTATGATTAATTGGATTATTGTAAAGTACTGTGTTAATTTTTACAAGGATAGCATGTATACTCGTAGAGAAATTAAGGTTTTTATAAAAACAGTCCTAAATTTTTCCGAGTTTTTTGCTTATAATTTGCAGAGTTCTTATTATAAAATAATGTTCTTTTCTGAAAATATGACAAACATCATTGTACACAATACCCTGTCATCAGAATTTAAAAATAATAAAAATTGTATGAAAAATGAGTATGTTCAGTGTTCTCGCTGACATTTGACCAACGTTAGTAATTTGGCTAATTAAAATTAAAAAACATTCGCCAAATGAAAAAAGTTTTAGCCAAATAGATTCGCCGTGTATCACAAAAAATAAATAAATAAATAAATAAATAAATAAATCTTTAATTCTTTAATGTAGCCTCCTTTTTCAATGTGTTCTAAAACAATCTAAATTTTTATAACTACGACAAAAATTGATATTAATCTAATTTCAACTATCCGCTACAAATATATTAAAAATATATATATATTAAAAATACGTATGTGTGCATATGTATGAAAGACGAAAAAGAAAAGAAAGAAAAAGCAAAAATTGAGCACTAGCCATTTGGCGAATCTAATCGCTTGTTTACTCGCCAAATGAAGAATTTAGTCGCAATTTGGCTCAAAGGCGAGCGACAGCGAGAACACTGAGTATGTTTAGTAAATAATTTTTCATTGCGCATGCGTCAACGATATCAAAATGTCATTTGCATATTGTGTTAGCTAAATGTATAGAGCATCTTCTGTAAAAGTTTCAAAAACATAGCTTGAAAATTCTGAAAATGGGAGCCTATAGAATCAACTCAAAATCCTTTATTCCCTAAATGAAGCAAAAAGATGAGGGGCTGTATCCATATTCCATTGTTTAGTGCATACACAATATTGCACGTACAACTATATTTAGGTAAAACCCCTGATTTTTTTGCTTCCTTTAGGAATAACGGATTTTGAGTTGATTTCTATAGGCTCCCATTTTCAGAATTTTCAAGCTATGTTTTTGAAACTTTTACAGAAGTTGCTCTATACATTTAGCTAACACAATATGCAAATGACATTTTGATATCGTTGACGCATGCGCAATGAAAAATTATTTACTAAACATACTCATTTTTCATACAATTTTTATTATTTTTAAATTCTGATGACAGGGTATTGTGTACAATGATGTTTGTCATTTTTTCAAAAAAGAACATTATTTTATATTAAGAACTCTGCAAATTATAAGCAAAAAATTTAGGACTGTTTTTATAAAAACCTTAATTTCTCTACGAGTATACATGCTATCCTTGTAAAAATTAACACAGTACATTACAATAAGCCAATTAATCATAATGCGCAGTTTGAACGCTTTTGCTACATTAGTTTTGACAGGGTTATCCAAAAGATCTTCGTTCTTTTTCAATTTGTTGACGGTCCCCTGTTCGATTTCGGGGAAAACTCTTCGCGAAAATATATGACGCGTACTATTTTGTTTACACACCTGGAGTTTCACCACATTTCGATTTATATTTCTTTCATTACTTACTTAATTACCAATTATGCTTAACTTTTGGACACCAATGTATAATGGTAACCCATCACTTATGTGAGCTATTTTTTGCTCCTTTCTAAACATTTGTATTTTTATTAAATTAATATTTTAATATTTTGACAAAATGTATGTTATGTAATAATCTTTACTAAATTTAAGTATGAAACACACCCAAAAAAAAATGTGTACATGTTTTTTTAATTTATTTGATTAGTTTCCTTTTGTAAAGCACAAGTGTCCCATCACTTATGTGAGACATTGTAGGTATTTATGATGAACATGGAAGCAACAATACAAAAAATAACAGATTTTCTTTCCTTAGCAGGAAAATTTTGGATCAGTTCATTCAGTTAAGAAGTACCTCAACCTAAAATACAATTTAGTTAAATTTTACTGTTTCTTAAAATAATACTGATTATTCAGAAAATTTATTTGCGTTTTATCTACCAATAGAACTGTAATGCATATCTTTGAAGAAATTTGATCCAATTACAGTCAGATCAAATTACAGTCTATCTTGCGTTTAAATAATGGTTTGTTTTAAAATGCCATCGAAACATAAGCATATTAATGAAATGATGAAAAAAATATATATATTAACGGGACATTGAAGTAATTCATTCAACACAAAATCACCGATGTGAATAATAAATACAAAAAATAAATAAATTGAAAGGAACTCTTAATAAAAATAAGTCCGAAATTGAGCGCCAAATGCGGCAAATGAGGTGCGTTCGTACTGAAGTTCGCACTGACGGGTGTGTTCGTTTGGCAGGTTTTCTAAATTTTTGATCTTAATGCAATAGCTGTTGCACTCTTATACAGAAACTCATGAATACAAAATTTACTACAATTCTATACATTAAATTCCATAATACAAAAGTAATAGGACGCTATCTTAGTAGTAGGAAAAGGAGAGTACGGGCTCATGCGGCGGCGGGGCGGCGGGGGGCCGTCCCGCCGCAACAAACCGTCCCGCCGCCCCCGCCGCAGCAAACCGTCCCGCCGCCGCCACCACCGTCCCTCCTGCGGTACCTCCTGCCCCCACCATGCATCCCCCTCCACGAACGCCCCCTAGTGGAAAAAAGGAACATTCTATTATAACAGGATAGGTGAACAACCTTCCCTAATTAAAAATATTATCAATCACATCTCAACTCGGACAATACCTCTCTTTAACTGACATTTCTTCTCCTAAACGACCATTCCCTCCCTGAAATGGCCATTACCTTATAAACAATCATTTCTAAAGCTATATAAATCTATGTTTTTCGATATTATTTTTAAAAGGATGTTAAACATCGAAGTGATTAGTGCTTTATGTGTTTACATATTGATGTGTACCGTTTTTTCACTTGTTTATATTTTTACTAAAGTTGATAGAATAGCAGTAGTTTTTATATTAAATTTTAACGATACAGAGAATTTTCCCCATTAATATCATATTATGGAGAAAAGTTATCAGGATCCAAGTCAAATTGCTAGTTTTGGAGGAGTGGACGCTCTTCATCGAGCAGTTCACGGTAAGGTATCTAAGAAAAAAATTAAATCTTGGTTAGAAGGGGTTGATGCTTACACTCTTCATAAACCTGTACGCAGAAAATTTCAAACAAATCGAGTGATTGTGTATTCTATAGATCAGCAGTGGCAAGTGGATTTGGTAGATTTAACTTCTTTACAGAAATTTAATGACGGATTTCGTTACATTTTAACATGCATTGATATTTTATCTAAGTATGCATGGGCCTACCCTTTGAAATCGAAACGTGCTGAAGATATAGTAGCGGTGTTTGAATCCATTTTTCGAACAAGGAAACCAAAGTACTTGAATACTGACGCCGGTAAAGAATTTTTAAATTCTCGTTTACAGAAGTTTCTGAAGCAACAAGGTGTTCGATTTTTTAGGACTTTTAACAATATGAAAGCTTGTGTAATGGAAAGATTTAACCGCACTCTGAAAACTAAAATGTGGAAATATTTTACAACGCATCACACTTATCGATATATTGATGTATTGGATCAATTTTTAGATAGTTATAATCACACCTACCATACCACCATTAAGAGACCCCCAAGTGAAGTGAATAAGGATAATGAAAGTGAAGTGTGGTTTTCTATTTACGGTAATATGTCAAAACTGAAAAGGAAACCTTGTGTTTTTAATTCAGGGGACTTAGTACGTGTTTCTAAACATAAAATGACTTTCGAAAAAGGATATGAAACAAATTGGACGGAAGAACTATTTTTAGTAACAGAATGTGTCACGAGAATTCCCCCAGTTTACAAAATCAAAGATTTATTAGACGAACCTATTGAAGGAACTTTTTATGCAGAAGAATTACAAAAAGTACAACCAAAAAACCACTTTGACGTTGAAAAGATTCTGAAAAAACGTAAAAGAAAAGGGCAACTTGAATATCAAGTTAAGTTTAAAGGTTACCCTTCTAAATTTAATCAGTGGATACCTTCTTCAGATTTATTTTCTCTATAAAACACCCATTTTTTACAACGAATGATCATTCACAATCATGTCATTCTACGTGACGCTACCTTCTGACAGTTCAATGAACTATTTTCCAGAAAACAAAATTTCACATTATTTTACAAGATTACCTATGCCTTTAGATTTAAAAGGTGAATGGGAAGTCGGTTTAACTGAATTGATTTATCCTCATACATGGCGTAATATTACTGAATATGGTAACGAGTATGAATATGTGTTAGGTAACAGTTTAGAATTACCAGATGGAAGACCTAGAAACGGTAATGAATATGAACAGGATGATAGTGACACGAAAAAAATTCGAATCCCATCAGGATATTATGAATCTCCCAACGATATCATTAAAGTTATAAATTATCAAAAATTTGGTGATAGAATTTCAGTTAGCTACAACAAACACACTAAAAAAGTGAAAGTTTCTTTGAAGAAATATGCACAATTGAAATTTTTATCCGGTTTAGCCGAATGTTTAGGATTCTTACCAGGTGAAGTAATCTCAAATGTTTCGACCCCCTCATTATCTTTTGAAAGTCCCTTTATAGCTGACCCACACGCAGATTTTAAATTGCTCTACTTGTATAGTGATATTGTAGAACCTCAGATTGTTGGAGATACAGTGGCACCCTTATTGCGAGTGATTCCTGTTAAAGGGGAGGACGGAGATATGATTCATGAAGTGTTTGACAGACCTCATTACATACCAGTGACTCGAAAATTTTTTCAAACGATTGAAACTGTTATAAGAACACACACAGGACGTTTAGTGTCATTTGATCGCGGGAAGTTGATTGTGAAACTACATTTCCGTCAGAAATATCTTTCATAATGCTTGTTCCTTACCAATGTTGTAATCAATCTTTTGAAGATTATTATACACATCAAACAGGTAGCGGATTGAACTATTATCAAGGAAATACTTTCCAGAAAGGTTATGGTTTCGGAGGACTTTTCCGTTCACTTTTCCGTGCAGCTGTACCTTTATTTAAATCGGGTGCTAAAGCAGTTGGAAAGCAGTTATTTCATACCGGTGTAGATGTGCTAAATGATATTTCTCAAGGTGATAATATTAAAACAGCGGCTAAACGGCGATTTAAGGAAGCCGGGAAAAATCTGACAAAGCAGCAGTTAAAGTGAAATCTATGATTGGATCAGGTCAAAGGAATAAAAAACGAAAGAGACCTCAAAGTTCTCTCAGTCGCCCTAAAGCCAAGAAAGTGAAAGCACGCGATATTTTTGCTTAAAGATGTCTGGTCTTATTCATAAAGATTCTCCCGTTTGCGTCAAATCTGAACTAGACTTGTTTATGATTCCACCTACGCAAACAGCTATAGAAAAAGGTCACTTTGTAGAATATCATCCACTGGCTACTATATCTGAGAGTGGACCAGTTGAGTTTAACATTACAGGCAATAGTGAAGATTAGATTGATTTATCAGCATCTTACCTTTACGTGAAAGTAAAACTAACTAACGCTGATGGAACCCCCTTACCCGACAAGACACCTGTAGCACCTGTTAATTTATTTTTACAAGCATTGTTTTCTCAAGTAGATGTGAGTTTGAACGAAAGAGTGATTTCCTCTTCTAGTAATTCTTACCCGTATCGTGCTTACATCGAGACTTTACTGAATTATGGAGAAGATGCTAAGAAAAGTTTACTTTCTTGCGAATGTTTTTTCAAAGATGAATGTTTGGATACAGTCAATCCTACACTTACCGATAACCCAGGACTTCATAAAAGATATGAATTAACTTCAAAAAGTAAAGTTTTGGATATGATAGGCCCACTACATTGTGATATTTTTCAACAAAATAGACTTTTATTGAATATGGTAGATTTGAAAATTAAAATGACACGTAGCAAACCCAATTTTTGTTTGATGGCTGATAAAGTCGGAGATAAAACACCTGATTATAAAGTGGTGTTACAACACGCCTCTTTGTTTATTCGAAAGGTGAAAGTTAGTCCAGGTGTTTCTATCGGACATGCTAAAGCGTTAGAGAAAAGCAATGCTAAATATCCTATCGATAGAGTTTTGTGTAAAACATACTCAATATCGAGTGGAAGCTGGTCTTTTATGCAAGATAACGTATTCTTAGGATCTATGCCTAAACGTGTAATTATAGGATTATTAGAAAATTCAGCCATCAACGGACAGTATGACCTTAATCCGTTTTTCTTTAACCACTACAACTTCAACTTTTTAAGTATTTACATTGACGGACAGCCAATACCATCTAAACCATTAGAATTAAATTTTAACGAAGGAAATTATATTTCAGCCTACCATCGATTGTTTCCCGGCTTTAACCGAGATAATGGAAATTATCTATATCGAGAAGATTATGCTAAAGGACACACTCTATATGCATTCGATTTAAGTCCGGATTTATGTGATGGTCCACACTTGAATTTACAACATCAAGGAAATTTAAGAGTTGAAATTAAGTTTTCTTCAGCACTTTCATCAACTATTTCCGTTCTGATCTATGCAGAATTTGAAAACATTATTGAAATTTCTAAATCAAGGCATGTGTTGTGTGACTTTCCAAACTAGACAAAGATGAACTCTCAACAGATTAAAGACATTTTATCTCATAACAAATGCACTAAGAAATATTTTTTAGATGTGTTTCCCAGCGATATGCTCCCTAACACAATTAAGCAATACCCCTGCTGTTTCGTATGCAACGTCGATTCTTCTGATCAACCCGGTAGTCATTGGCTTGCTTTCTACATAACTTCACCTAGAAGAGTAGAATTCTTTGATTCTTACGGAAATACTCCAGACTTTTATCAAGGACCTATTTTAGACTTTACTTTAAAATTCTCTCAAGTGATTTTTAACCCTTTAACATTACAAACAAATGCTACAGCTGTTTGTGGTCAATATACAATTTTTTTCCTCTTCTGTAGATGTAGAGGTGAATCTCTGAAAAAGTTTTTGTCGCAGTTTGTATCTGAAAACTTATGTAATGACCAAAGAGTGTATAATTTTGTTGCCAAACGATTTCATGTGTATGTGAATTTTTATCAATAAAAAGTCTTATAAAATACCATATCTTTTGTGGCTGTTTTTATTTGTTATGGATTTCCCAAGCCTTCAACACCCCTTCACAGCTGTTTTAGCAGGACCTTCGAAAAGTGGGAAATCTTTTTTTATAAAAGATTTCATCTACTTTAAAACATATATGATAAAACCTACACCCGATAAAATTGTTTGGTTTTACGGCATCTACCAAAATTTATATGATGAAATATCTGACGTTACGTTCATTGAAGGTTTCCCAACTAATTATGAAGAATATTTAGGAACCAATACACTGTTCATTATAGATGATCTTATGTGTGAAGTTGGCGGTGATCGTCGACTTACAAATTTATTTACCAAGGGGAGTCATCACCACAATTTAATTTTTTTTTTATCACACATAATTTTTTTCATAAAGGAACGAAAGATCTTCGATTGAATGCTGACTATCTTTTCCTATTTAAAAACAGACGTGATTTAAATCAAATCACATGTTTAGGAAGACAATTATACCCACGAAATCATAAATTTTTCCAAGAAGTTTACGCAGATGCTACCCGAAAATCTTTTACCTACTTATTAATTGATTTGAAAAATGAAACAGATGAAGAACATCGGTTAAGAACACAAATCTTACCGAATCAAAATCAGTATTATTACACTCTGAAATATAAATAATTGCGAAAAACGACAGACTCATCATTCCATAAAATGTCACCGACCCGTAAACAGGTCAAGGATTTACAGCTAATTCACTCATGTCCAAAAGCATTGCGCAAGCAGTTACTGAAAAAGCTACCTTCAAAAGTGGTTAAAACCATCTGTGAATGTTCTTTAAACGTGTTAAAAGGAAATATACCAATTTCACATTATCAGAAGAAGCAGCTTGGAAAACACAAATATCTTCTAAGAAAATTAGCCTCTAAAAAAGGTAGTCTTTACCAGAAAAAACGTTTAATTATTCAAAAAGGAGGTTTTTTAAATATTTTGATACCAGCTGCTGTTACAGCTTTGTCAGAGCTTATAAATGGAGTTTAGCAAAAAGTTTGTTTTAGTCCCTGAGAGTGATTTTTCTAAACATACACCTTCTCAAAAGCAACTAAGTGAGTTTGATAAAGAAATGCAGAAAATTTTGAATAGTAAATTACAAGATTTTGAAAAACTGCAATTATACTACGACTTGTTAAAAAGAAAAATGAATTTAGAAGATTTTAACCCACCATTCAAAATGGATGTTACAGAAAAGGATGAACCTCCAAAACCGACTGAAGATGAAACTATGCAAAATCCTGCAAATTCCGAAGACAACATTTTAAAAATGATTCCAACAGGTGTTCAAAAACAAGGTGAACAACTCTTGCAATATTTGAAAACGTATCCAAATATTTTACGTTGGAATGAACGAGGAGAGATTATTTATAAAAACCAATTAATCCCTAAGTCTAATCTAACTGATTTGATTGGTTTAATACTCACTCAGAGAAAATCTTATAAACATTTATCTGGGAGAGAAGAATTTTTAAAAGCGTTGAGTTCTATGAATACTCCCAAGCTTTTCTTCAAGAACAAATATTTAACTATAGATGATAATGTGTATTCACCTATAAAAAATGTTAAATCGATTGTTAAAGCTAAAAAGACTCTTAAGTCCCCTGTAATACGTTGGCAGAAATTATATAAATAAATATATTTTTTCACTAAATTTATCATGTGTCATCTTTCTTTCTTAAACATCCACTTTCTTATACGTAAACAAACATTTTATCCTCATCTAATATTTTTAAACAAAACTTTTTTTTTCTTTTTCATTTGAAATATTTTTTTCACTTTGAAATTTTTTTTCATTTCGAATTTTTTTTTTTTTACTTTGAAATTTTTTTTTCACTTTGAAATTTTTTTTTTTCATTTCGAAAATTTTTTTTTTTTACTTTGAATTTTTTTTCATTTCGAATTTTTTTTTCACTTTGAAAATTTTTTTTTCACTTTGAAAAAAATTTTTTTTTTTCATTTCGAAAATTTTTTTTTACATTTTGAATTTTTTTTTTCACTTTAAAATTTTTTTCACTTTGAAATTTTTTTTTTACATTTTGAATTTTTTTTTTCATTTGAAATTTTTTTCACTTTACAATTTTTTTTTTGTTTGGAAAGTGAAAGTTAATCTTTGAAAAAAATTTTTATTCAAAATCTGTTCAAAGATTTTAATGTAGAGTTGATTTTTCTGAAAAAGAAACTTCTTTTTTTCTGAAAGAAAAAGTATAAATTATTTTAACACATTAATTACACCATTTTGAGAGACACCAGTTTATTTTTTCTAAAATTTACAAATCATCAAGTGTTTTAAACAGAACACCAGCTAACACTTTGTAATTTACAGTTTGAAGGAAATAATGTGAAACAATCTGTGTTTCCTTGACAAAAAGTTCTGATAAAGCTTTAAAATCTATAGTACAGAGAGATACTTCACCTAAACTTAAAAATTTTTCTAAGTCACTGGAAGTCATACAAGCATGGCGAAGTTATGCGGATGAATTGTAGACACATCCAAGACATTCATACTCCGATTTAAAAACTTTTTGCAGTTCTACTTCTATCAATGCTACTAAGCGTAGTTCTAATGTTGTAAATTCTACAGCCCATGTTTCCGAAGGTAAGAGTTTATGAGCAATTAGATTTGGTAAGTGATTTTCATACAGATATGTGAGCACTGTTTCATTGAAGGAACTTAGATGGTGTTTTAAGTTCTCAAGTTGATATTCATCTAACCGAATGCAACAACCTTTCTGAATGCTGCTGATTTCAGCGATACCATCTCTAGATAATATGAGGATGGAGTTGTTTGCAATGAAAGATGATGTTGTATAAATTAAATTAAAGTAAAATATTTTCTGAACGAAACGATACCATGATTTTAAATTCATGGAAACACCATTTTTTGTAGGAGTTAGTGGTTGAGTTTCAGAAGATCGAAGAAATTTTCGAATGTGGATAATGACAGAACCTTTGAACAGTTCACAGGTTAAATAGATACTATTTCCAAGTTCTTTTAAACAGATTCGTTGATTTGAATAGCCATCGTTCATATCCACAGATTGAGAGCTTTTCTCATTTCCGCTAGATAATGTAGGAATTGCATCAGCGATTGGCGCAGAGGAAGACTGGAATGCAGTTGAAGAAGTGGGTTTATCAGATGAAGACTCAGCTACAGCCGGAGAGGGGGGTTCATCAGATAAATTCATAATTAGTTTATTAAAATCGATGCTTTGAAACACATCATCCAAATTATCAAAAACATCTTCTAATTCACATTCATTTTTCGATTTTTTCTCACAACCATTCTGAGAAGAATTATTAGATCGTTTCATTTTTTCCAAGAGAAAAATTGATGCGACTTTCCACAACAAAATATAACAGAGTTATGTTGCCACGCACAAATTCGAACTCACGCATAACTTCTGTGACGTCATATTCAAACCAATATTTTAGTTCACATTTTGTGCACCTGGTGTTGACACAAACCGAAAAATTCTTTCTCACGGTTTTTGAAAACAACACCTGCTTCTTGTGACGTCATATTCGAACTAATTTTTTTTTTTACTTTAAGTTTTCTACACCTGGTGTTGACATGAATCGTAAAATACTTTCTATTTAAAAACAACATCTGCTTCTTTCAGTTTTATGATTCAACCTTGAAAACATGTTCTGTAACCGAAATTTTAATCTTTAAAACTGTAAACAAACTAGAAAATTTCATGACAGAAAAATTAATTTTCTGAATGCGAATACAAAAACTCTTAATTAAATTAATAAAACTAGATTTTTATTTAGAAATAGTCTTTCTTCTTTTCAACTCTGAATTTAAAAATGAAATGTATGTTTAAAAAGAAAATATTTTTTTTATGGGGTCCCTCCGCCTCCCGCCACATTTTTTTATGTGACGCCCCACTTTTTTTTTTATCCAGATCTTCATTTTCTTTTCTTCATTTTTTTTTCTTTTTCTGTTTTTTAATTTAATTTTCTTGTTTTAAATTTGATGATGACCATAAGCGAGACTTGTTATACCATCATCTAGAATAAATCGTTTGTCGTCAAACGGGCTGAGTGCTAGCTTCTGTTTCTGTATAGTGTACCATTGATGGTGATCTTGCTGGATTCTTTTGTTTATTGTACTGAGTGTTTTCAGATGATGTATGCATTGGAATATTGTGAGTGTTTTATTTTCTTTCGAACGATAGATGTAGGTACTCCTTTGGCTCTTTTTTTCTCTCCATCTTCTGATAGGATGCTGTACATTTTCGCTTTAAGGCCTACAAATTCAAAAATAGTTTTTCCATTCATCTCATCCTTAAATTTACCTATTGTTTTCTTATTTTTTACAGAGTAGAGGGGGTGGTTCTTAGGATAATCGGAAAAGTCGAATTCGTCTTGATGTTCTTGCATATCTTGTAGTATATTATCTGTTTGGATGTGGTAGGTGAGTGAGTCAGTGTCAGTGAAAAGCAGTTGAGCACGATCTTGATAGTGTTTCTTAATTATGTTGTAATGGAATTTGTACATATGTAATTTTGCGAGATCTAGAATAGCGAACCCTACATAGATTGGACGATTCATAGTCAGAGTGGTTTTGACTCGCTCCACGGCTACCAGTCCCTCATTGAAAATCTTGAAGTTGTTAAATGCTGGAGATGCGACAAGTTTTTTTGACCTCTTCTCGTTGTTACACAACTCAATATTCCGTCTCAAGCGGAGATTCTCCATTGTTTTACCAAAAACTGAATTGTAAAACAATTTGAAGAAGTCTTTCTCGAAAGAACTGGTAGCTTGTTTCCTCTTATCGGTGTTGAATTCTATGTAGGGTTTTAGCCAAGGTGCTTGCCTGAATTTAATTATTCTGTGAATGTTAATGAGTTCGAGACCAAGTTGGAGATAGAGTTTCAAGTTTCTGTAGTGGACGATGTAGTGTTCTTTGTCTTTTAAATTTGGTGATAGCTTCGAACTTCCTTTGTAGGGTCTGTTGTTTAATAAAGATTTTGTGTAAGGAGATAACATGTCTTCGGTGATGTGAATGTTTTCCGGAGCAAGTGGGTATTCGTTGTGGAGTAGATGAAGTTCAGGGGGGTAACGCAAGTCCACCTCCAGAACATAGCCATAATCTGCATTATCTGGATGGGAAAGGATGGTTTTTATATCTGTTTCAGATGGTTGAATCCATTGAAACTCCCCAACAGGTAAGTATTCGGACATAGCCCAGCCATATAAGTTGTTAGCGTCCCAATACATAATATGACTTGTTTTATTATTTTTGTTGTAATTAGGGACATTGGGATTGTTCGCTTTTGCATATCGTTTGGTGATAGCACTCACACCACCTCTTACACCCTTCTCGAAAAACAAGAGCATGTCAATGTCTGTGAAAAGTTCCAATTGTACCTGAGTCATTCTAAGACAAGCTTGCCATGCGAGTCCTGGAGATGTGAACATGTGTGTAGGATCGATTTTGTAATATTGTAGGCAAAGTTTTCTGAAGTTTTGGAAGATGTCGGCTAGAAGAAGGACGTCACATTTAACATATAAATCGTGATATTCACCGAGATTTTGAATATTAAAAGTTTCCCAAACATTTTGAGCATGTTCATAATCTTCTATGGAAATGGGTTCATCTGTTAAATCGTTATGGAATGATGAAGGTGGAGGGAATTGTGTTTCATCAAATTTTTGGAAGTCTGTAAAATAGCTATATGGGTATATCCCTTTTCGAGTGAGGAGTGAGAGGTCTGTATCTTTAGGGAAATTAGCTTTAAGGAGGTGAAAGTCTGTTGGTTGCAGATTAGCTGTTAATTTTTCAAGAGATGTAGGTAAAAATTGGAATGAGTCGAGAAATCTAAGTTTTATGGGACAGTCTTGTTTTTTGATAGTAAATGATATGTATTTTTCCATTGTATTTGCGATGACATCTATATTGTAACTTTTAAATTTTCCTAATTCCGTCATCAGATGGTGACCGTCGTAATGTTTTAGATTGTGAAAAATAACTGGGATGACTTTAGGTTGTTTATATTGTAGATTGCAGTTCATATGGGCAGCACCACGGTATGAACCTGTTATATGATCATGTTCTCGACATCGCTTGTTGCCTAAAGGTTGATCGCAGATGCAGCACACAGTCGCTTCTCTAAAGGCTTTTTCTTGTTCTTTGGATGGTTTCAGAGGTTTGATGGTGTTTAATGTTTCGGCTAACTCATCTCTTTCTTGAAAAATATTCTTCAAAAAATCTGATACAGCATCTTCTCCTCGATACGTTTTCATCTTCTTATGTGTTTTCCCATCTTGATCAATTATTATGTAGGAATAGCCGCAAGGGATATGTTTTTGTGTGGGGATAGTATAGGAAGTACTAGGATTAGGCTCTGTAGTGTGAATTGGAACGACAAGACTTTCAAAATCGGCTATGATGATGTAAGGTGTTAAGTGTTGGAAATGATATCCGTTAAATTTTAAAATATTTTTCTCTGGATCAGGCATCTTGATGTGTTGAAGGGCGTGTTCTGAGCAATATGGAAGGTGATTGTCTAGAAATGTCTGAGTTCTAAAACGATGGAGACACCGATAACAAAAATAGACTTCTCCGTTCTGTTTGGTGAGATGTGAAAAGAGTCTTGACATATTTTTTATGTATATGTAGTGGGTGTTCTTATCTTCATCCCCAATTAATAATAAATTAATTGCTTCTTGATGGGTTCGATTTGAGATGTGAAGCATTCCAAATTCATCTTCTTCCTCATCATATGAATATACATTAATTCTTAAATTGTTTTTTTCTTCAACATCTTTAATTTTATGGTAAGGGACAGGACAAGGAATATCATCAATGATTATTTCATGTTCGAAAGGTGTGTAGTTGGAGACACGTTCAGTATTTTTTTCTATTTTCTTTTTATGAGCTAGTAGGCACCAAATAAGACATTTATTATCAGTAAAGTTTTGAATATTAATAAGAGCTTCTTTTCTTTTTAATTTTTGAGGGGTTTCAATATAACTGCTTCCAGTTAGTGGCTTGTAATGAGCTATGTATAGGTCTGTATGAATTATTTTTTCTAGTATCCAGCCTGATCCAAGTTGAACAAATTCTTCAAAATTAGTCTTAATTTTTTGTAAATTTTCGATGATGTGGTTTCTGACTGTTTCTTCAATGTGTTCAGGACAGGGATCAAACCTAAAATAACCTAATATTGATTCAACTTCATTATCTTCATTAAATCGAGTAAACTTGATGGTGTGGATAAGATGCCATTTAAGGGATTTCAAAGTATTTAGAGAATTCAATATATGGTTTTGGATTTCTTCTATAATTTGATTATTGAAAATGTCAATGTCATAAGCGTTTTCTTCTGTAGCAGGGATTGTAATTCGTTCAAATGTGTTTAAGGCTTTTTCAGTGGATCTTTTTTTTTGTTTTAACAGGTTTTGTTTTCTGTGTGGGGACTGTCTTTTTCGCTGTGTGGTGAGTACGTTGATGTTGACGTAGATTGCTTTTCTGCCAAAATGATTTATCGCATACTTCACAACGATGAGAAGCGGGTGAATTTGTATGATGTTGTTGATGTCTTCTAAGATCGGCTTTACGAGTAAAAGATATTTGGCACTCTTCACAAGAAAATGATTTTTCATTTCTATGAATCTTCATGTGGCGGTTTAGGCTATCTTTTCTTGTAAATAAGACTTGACATTCTTGACATTGAAAATTCGTATTATTATGTTTCTTCATGTGTCGATTCAAATCTTTTTTTCTAGTGAATGATTTGCTACATTGTTCACATTTAAACGATTTTTCACATTTGTGAGTCTTCATGTGACGGTTTAAATGATCTCGACGGTTAAAGGTTTTGTTGCAGATGGAACATTCCTGGAAAGAATAAAAGTGTTTTTGAGTATTGAGTATTTTTAACATCATTATTTTTTTAAATTGATTGCATATGGAACATTCCTGGAAGGAATAAAAGTATTTTTGAGTATTGAGTAATTTTAACATCATTATTTTTTTAAATTGATCGCATATGGAACATTCCTGAAAGGAATAAAAGTGTTTCTGAATATTTAAATAGTTAATATATTTTTTAAATTGATTTTTAGATTTTTTTTTCTTTAATTTAGAAATAAAAGTGTTTTTGAATATTGATTTTTTTAATGTGATTATTTTTTAAATTCATTTTTAGTGTAATTTTTTAACTAACAATTTAGAATTTTTGTACTTGTTCCTAATACTTAAAATCTAATTTGAGAGGCCCTAAAAATTTCCTACCTAACAGAGAGAAATTCAGGTGAGTTAGGCTTAACGCGCTGAAGTGTCTCGAGAGTACTGTTGGGTCAGTCATTCCTCGATGTAAACTTCGAAATAGAAAACAGTACTAGCAGAATAAACTTCTCCTAACACTATTCCCCGCTAAGCTCACCAAAGAGAGATAGGTTTTGAAAAAAATACTTACATGAGATGAAGCTTGCATCACTTCACTACGACTCTGGATATTTTCATGTTCTCCACTACCTTCAGGATGTTCCTCATCAGATGCCTCGTTGTCATGCCACCTCATATGCCTTAAAAAATGGCGTTTGTGTGTAAAACGGCACTCACAGAGTGGGCAGCTCTGAAAATAAATAAAAGAAAAAAAAACATAAAAACACTATTTTTACAAATTAAAAAGAAATTTTTCAAACTACTTTTTCTATTTAAAAAAACTTACTAAATGTTTAGTGTCATTTTTGATGAGGTTTAATCCACTGGATCCTGCAACATCTTCCAAATGGAGACTTCCGTCTGTTACTTTGTTGAAATTCACTTCTTCCTTCCTACATTTCTTAGAAAGTGGAGCAGCAGAATCCTGAAAAGAGATAAAAAAGAACAAAAAAATATTATTACAACAAATTGTAACTAAAATAAAATTTCAAATTAGTTTTCTATATAGATATAAAAGAAAAAATTCGTACCAAAGACTTTCCAACATTCGTTCTTTTAGATGGCTTGAATTTTGAAGAATCCTCTTGTTCAATTTTATTGCAAATTTCGTTTAATTCGGAAGGGGATATTCCAAAATCGAAAAAAATATCATCCTAAAAAAATAAATAAAAATACACATGATTATTATTTTAAATTTTTGTAAAAATGATTGCGTAACTTTTTAAAGGTATTATTTGTAAAAAGAAAAAAAATATTATAATCACCTCGGTTTGAGAGATTAACTGAGAAGTCATCTTAGCACAATAAAACGATAAAAAAATGGTTAAGAGAAGTGATTACGGTAACACTCTGAGCGGGAATGAGCGTCCCCACTTATCGAACTGCAATCAAAAGCAAACGCAAACCAAAACCAATCCCCTATCCAAGTTGAATGACCTCTTTTTCAGCACCCCACGGAGGACAGGTGATTTTGAAGTAGATGTTTGCGTGGGGGAAAAGAACATCTCTGACTTCTTTTTAAGCCAGTGGAGGAGATTTTATTTTCTTTTTTGTGAAGATGTGATTGAGCAACATTCGTTTGAGAAAAAATACACAGATTAAATATATAATATTTTTATTTATGAGGTAAACTTTTTATGTGTAAAATTGAAACAATTCTATTTTTTTTTTCTAAAATCAACTTTAGAAATGATGTTAGCTAATTAATAATATTTTTAATGAAAGAAAGAAAAAAATATTTGCTTTTCATGTGTAAAATTTAAAAAATTCTATTTTAAATATCTAAAATCAGTTTTAGAAATGATGTTAGCTAATTAATAATATTTTTAATGAAAGAAAGAAAAAATATTTACTTTTCATGTGTAAAATTTTAACAATTATATTTTTAATTTTTAAAATCAATTTTAGAAATGATATTAGTGAGTTTTAAAACAAAATTAAATAATATTAACAAATTTACTATACTTTTTAATGAAAGAATAGAGGAATTGTGTTTGAATAAATATTTTCATTTATATGATATTGAATTGGAATGTATACTTAGAAATTATAATAAAAAGTATTTAAATTTAATTGAAATAAAAATGTATACATAGAAATTATATAAAAAATATTTAAATATAATTACTGAAATAATCATTTGAGTACATAATTTTAAAAATTATATTGGTTGTATTGTTATTATTCAGTGGAGATGGGGTTAATCACCTCTCATGTTATAATAGAATTTCCTTTTTTCCACTAGGGGGCGTTTGTGGAGGGGGATGCATGGTGGGGGCAGGAGGGATGGTGGCGGGACGGTGGTGGCACTGGCGGCGGCACCGGCGGCGGGACAGTCTGCTGCGGCGGGGGCGGCGGGACGGTTTGCTGCGGCGGGACGGCCCCCCGCCGCCGCATGAGCCCGTACTCTCCTTTTCCTACTACTTATCTTAAATAGAACGTAATCACCATGGCAACCTAGAACCATTACCACTCATGGGATATCATTGAATTAATTATGTACAATGAGATTTAATAGAATAATTATCATGGCAACCAACAATCGTTACCTGTCACGGGATAGCATTGGATTAATTACATATGATAGGATTTAATAGAATGAAAAAAAAACTTTTATTAATATATTTTTAAATTTTAATTCGATTTTCATAAAATTTTAAAAGACTCGCCTTAATTCTGCAACGTTTGTATAGATTAAATTTCAAATCCTTCGGTTGAGAAATTTTTCTTTTATTACATGCGGACAGACAGACGAACGGACCAGACGATGACTTTAGTATCTTTGATGATCTTTACGTATTTATGTAATTCGGAACGTAATTAAAAAGCCATTTATATTATACTATTTGAAAGTATCTCGATTTTAAGTAATTTTGCTAAATAAGTATAAAATCATTTTTAAAATACTTTTTTTTTTTCACTAATACATGCATAGTTATTTCTTCAAATTTCTTTTCAGGTTGTGTATTTTACAGCTACATTCCCATATGTTATTCTGATCATTCTAGTAATATACGGATGCACATTGAATGGAGCAGTTGAAGGCTTGAAGTACCTTTTTATTCCGAAATGGGAAAAATTGCTAGAAATTCAGGTAGATTTTTTTTAAATGGAATTAATAAACCTATCTATGTTATAAAGCTAAAACATGTTCATAAATAACGCTGACATAATATTGACGCGGGCAACAAATAAATTTAGCTTTTACTAATATTTTTTTTTATTTCTCTAACCATTGTACAATTTTAAATTTTATATCATCGAAAAAAAATGTATTCATAAATGCAATTTGTTTGAAGACTTTATCTGAATTTATCGATTTTTTTTTAATTTTTTTTAAAGTAAATTCGAAGAATGATTTAACAAAAAATCTGTGTGCAAACTAATTACGAAAAATCAATTCGTTTGCGTTTAAAAATATATAATCAATTTAGCATTTGTTTTTCTTCGCGTAATATTCCGTAACTAAATTGACAAACAAAATTTAAACTTCACAAACAAATAAATAAAATACGAATTTAACATATAATGTTGTAATACGGTGACTACCCATAATAGCAAATATTAGAAATAAAATTGCAAATTAAACTCCACTATACACTGGTATACGATATTTTTTATGACATAAACATGATTACTATCTCAAAAAATAAACCATATTTAATCTCTAACTGTTATTATTATCATTATTATTTTGAAGTCAGTATGAATGAAATTCAACTTTTAAATGATTTTTTTTATTCTGTGTTCAGTAGGCTGTAAAAGACCTGTGCTAAAGTTCTCTTCCCTTGTTGCGATGCATATGCTGGTATAGGAGTTTTTTCTGCCTATCTCAAAACAGCATAAATTTGTCTTAAAAATTTTTAAGACTAATTTTATCGGAAATTATAACTGAAATATAATTATATCTAAAAAAATCGGACCATTTTTTAACTTTTTTAAGTCAATATGTATGAAATTTAATTTTTAAATGATTTTTGAATTCCATGTTCATTAACCTGTAAAAGGTTAAATGTGTTGTACTTGTGCATGACAAAGATCCTCTTATTAAGCTACGATGCATACGGCGTAGAAGTTTTTTCAGCCTACATCAGAGAAACATAAATTTGTCTTAAATATTTTCAAGATGAATTTTATCAGAATATACTATACTTTTTTATAACTGAAACATAATTTCTAACTCATTTTTTTTAAGTCAGTGTGAATAATAAGTAAATTGTAACACTTTGTGCGATTTACAATAAAACTCAGTATAGGTGAAATTTAATTTTTAAATGATTTTTTTTAATTCTATGTTTATTGGGTTACTAATAGTTAACTGTGCACAATTATACAACGCAAAGATAATTCACAAACTACAATACATATGAGACGATTTTTTTTTTGGCCTACATCGAAACGTCATTAATTTACCTTAAATATTTTTAATATAAAATCAGAGTAATCCTTTAATAATAACAACATTTTGAATCTAATTACTTTTATAGGTCTGGAGAGCAGCTGCAGAACAGCTTTTGTTTTCATTGAGTTTAGGATGGGGTTGTCTTATCATGTATGCCAGTTACAATCAGTTTGACAACAAACTATACAGGTAATTTATTATTACCCTCATATATATGTATTAGTAATGCATTAATTTATTCTCAATATTAAACAAAACTACTGACAAATACAGTTTATATAGATTATTATATAATGTTGAATAAAACAGGAAACAATAGTTATTTACCTACATTTTATTTTTTTCTATGTCCTTACAGGGCCATAACTAAGGGGGTGCTAGGGAGGGATCACCCTCCCCCCCCAAAAAAAAAAAAACATTTTTAGCCTCCGCTGGAAAAGATTCCAAGGTCACTAAATGAATTTATATTATGAAAGTCGAAATGAAATTCTGTTAAAAAATCTAATTTAGTTTTGACGCCCTTTCACAATTTTGCAGAAATACTAAATTGTAACTAAGTGTTTCAACACTTGCTCATCCTATTTGTACATATGATATTAATAACATGATGTTTAATGCTGCACTAGTTATACAGTCGAATTTTTCATCATTCTATTCTTTTCTTAGCATAAAATGAAGTTATTACAAGAGTTTAATGAAAAACATAGTACCTACAGTGTGAATATGCTCAAATTTATCTTTCTGCGTCATATATATAGTGAGAATATAAGCCCTACCCTATATTTTCTTGAGCCCTCTCCCCCTTCCCCATTATTCACTTCTAGCTACAGAACTATATTCTTATATTTTGAAAGAAACAAATTCAAATTCAACCCCCCCCCCCCAAAAAAAAAAAAAATAAAATAAAATAAGAAAACAAATGGTGATAAAAAATTGTTTTCTTCAGGAACTTCTCTACTTACTTTCGAAAAAATAAAATCTCCTGTTAAAATTATATTCTAAAGTTTAATTTCTTTTTTTCCTTATTTAGGGACGCCGTATTTGTGAGCAGCTTAGATTTTGCAACGAGCTTAATGGCAGGTATTGTGATATTTGCAGTCCTTGGACATTTATCCGTCGAAATGGATCTCGATATCAGTAAAGTTGCCAAAGGAGGTGAATATATACATATGTATATTTTTTACGAATTCAGTATTTCTGTTCTGACCAAGAACTGTCTGCATGTTACGGATAAAATTATTATTTTAAATACAATTAATTATTGGTAAATAAGTCAGGAAGTGAAATGCGGGATCAAAGACAAAAAAATTTCTCAGTTTAAGATTTGAATAATATAGTTTTATTTATTAAGACTCTATAAACGCTTGGACTTGGTGTATAGCTTCTTCCCTACTCTTCTTGTAAAAGACCTTAACCTGCGCTACGAAAATTCAACGCATTTCAAATATTAGTAGTAATTTTGCCATCTCAGGGAAAATGTGTCCAGGTTGGGATGGGACCTGTCCGAACCCAGAACATTTGGCTTTAATTGCTAATGCTTTTCCAGTTGAGTTATCCGAACGACATTTCAGCTAAAAGAATATTCGCTCACAACAAACAATCAGGTCATGAGATCTAGTCTATTTTTTGAGCCTGCTCGACACTATAACCGGTCGGTTTTAAGGAACTCTAATAAACTATGGATAAGTAATTACATTTTAATTATTTTTAACACAATCAATTGATTGCTAAGTAATTCATACTTGTTGTAGCTTTCCTGTATGAGCGAAAATGTGTCTTTGCTTTGACTCAAATCCAGAACTTTTGACTTTAATTGCCAGTGCACTTCCAATTAAGCTATCTGGACGACACCCTAGACAAAAGCAAGATTCTGGACTCAAGCGTCAGTACGGACACCTTTTCGCTCCAGATGGAAAAATTGCAACTCGTATGAATTACTTACTAATCAGTTGATTGTGTTAAAAATAATTAATGTGTAATTATTCATCCATAGTTTATTAGAGTTCCTTAGATGCGGTTATTTTTCTGAGTAGTCTCAAATTATAGACCAGATCTCATGATTAAATGGTTATTGTGATCAAAGATTCTGTTCACTGGGGTATCTGGCGTCCAGACAGCACGCACAAGTGGAAGAGCAATGACAATCAAAGATTAAGATTCTGGGTTCGAGTCCCAAACTGGATACATTTTTGCTCATATGGAAAAAATGCTGCTCATTTTGAAAAAATGTTGAATTTTCATAGCGTCAGGACAAGGAAGGTTATAACAAAGGTTACGGAAGAAGCTATGCACGTTTATAAGTACTTAATTAATTAAACTATGATTTTTTTTCCTTTTAATCTACCAGGAATGTTTTCTCCAATCCTGTATCTGGCTCCTACGCTTTTAGAATTTCGAACGATACAAAAATATCTAATCTTTATTATTTTCTTCTTATTAAAAAGAAAGCAGTATTTGAGTCGTTTTCTGATAGATTTACAGAAAGATGACTTCAACACCAATTTGAATATTTTAAGATAATACCTGTCTGCCTGTGTGTGATACAAATTTTGTGGCCACCATATCTCAAGAACTAATACCGTATTTACTTGTGTATATTAGGGTGCACGTGTGTATATGGTGCACCCCTACTTTACAAGTAAAAATGGCGATTTCTTAAAATCTCGTATATAAGGCGCACCATAAATTTGATACGCTAATGAAGAATGACCAAATGAATTTCAGTAAAAAAAAAAGTCGAAACAAACATTACACCAGACCAGAAAACAAGACAAAAATGCATTTTTAGACTTCGGTTTGTAAGCGAATGAGGGAAATAAGAATGAGTAACGGTAAAGAGAATTGCTAATTAGCTTTTAGATAATGTCACTAGCTCTGTTGTATAAAAAACTGCAAAGAATGAAATAAATATGCAGTAATACTTCAATTAAGTAACATTTTCCGAGTTTTAATATTTTCTTTTAATAATTTCTTGTTTTATGTGTATATCGTATTATTACATCCAACAATAAAAAATTATTCCGTATATAAGGCGCCCTAGTAGTTTTGCCTTAATTTTTTGGAGAAAAAAAAAGTGCGCCTTATACACGAGTAAATACGGTAAATGAAATTTAATCAAACTAGAGATTCAGTTAGATCTTGACATTAATGCTGATTAGGTTTGGGTACTTATCGCCCAATAGATGTTCCTGTTATGTTGTGTTTTTTCAGGATTTTCGTGATAGCTATATCTGTTGAGTGACATGCACTTTTTTTTTCTCAAGATCAAACAGACTACGATGAAAGTCCGTGCATTAATTCTTCAGACAGAACGCTCACAAAATTTGTGTCACATGCATATGATAGACAGACAGACAGCCATTTTCCAAAAATGATCAAAAAGTGTTCAGGACATCCCAAAACGCATAGTTCCATCAAAAACAAATGTAAATCGAGAAAAAAAAAATCAAAATTTATGCATTGTTCTCAAAGAAGAATATGTGGATATTAGAATAATATAGAAATGTGGAATTTGATCAAAGTTCATATTCAGTTAAATGTTTAAAAAATATAGAAATGTGGAATTCGATCAAAGTTCATATTCAGTTAAATGTTGAAATAAGTATACCGATTAGGTTTAGGCGTATCTAAACCAGTGTAACACTTCTGTTTTGTTCTTTCCATGATTTCAATGAAAGTTATTTCTCAATGTTTAGACGATGGATTATCACCAAATTTGATATAGAAGATATTTGTTGAAAATTAAATTAATTCTAATTTCGTTTAATTCACGCAGGCTGCTGGGCTGTGCTTTCACGATTTCTGTGATAGTACCTGGTATACATGAGATGAAATTTCACCAAATTTAACAGCTAAAATGTTTCTTATTAAAAATCATTATAATTCATTTTTGCTTTTTTTTTTTTTTTTTGTAATAATTGTGTCAACTGATCATCAGCGTTGCAATCATTTTTTGGACGTCCTAAACAAGAAGACGCAATAAAGGTTCAAAAAAATATTTGGTATCAACAAAGAGGTCAATCTTGGCCATAGATATATTTATCTATATATATGACCAAGGTACTAGATAGATGGGAGACATACAAGAGAGGTCAACTTACCAGGCTTTATTGTGTGTTTTTTTTTTGTGTGTGTGTAGGAAATAAGTAATGTGTCAATAAATACAGCTGTCTTTATGTATGCACTCGTAATAGGCAGACGTTTTTTTTTAATTATTTTTTTTTTCTGCGTCACTTTCTATTTTAAACGAAATTAGAAGAAATATACACCTGTAAGTCAAATTTAAAATTTCTTACATAGTTGCCAAACATTCCAACTTTTGAGTACCATTACTTCTGAGTAAAAATTATCATCTTATTTAATCCCAAATTTCTATCATTCAGTAAAGCGACTATTTTATTCGGAAGTAATAGCGCGCAAATATTGGAAGTTTCAACAGCTATTTATTATTATTATTATTATTATTGTTGTTATTACTATTGATTTTAAATCTTTTTTTTAAGGTCAAGGACTTGCTTTTGTTACCTATCCAGAGGCGCTGGCAAAACTACCTGTACCTCAATTGTGGTCTGTTCTTTTTTTCTTTATGCTGTTTCTATTGGCTATCGACAGTGAAGTAAGTTTTCAAATCAAAATGTATTCACTTTGCAGAATAATTGAAATTGTTATGCTATATAACACACAGAAAAAATAAATTAACTAATAGATAAATAAAATAAAATAAATAATGCCAGTTACCTTTCTACAGTGTAGTTCACTTTTATGCTAGTAGTTATTTATTTATTTTTTTAACTAAAGGACTCTTAGTGCGCCAATTCCTGGGGCAATAAGTGTTTCGCACTCGTACGACAATGCTGCGGTTTCGCTCACATTTTCATTGTAATTGCATTTTACTTTTGATCATTTACACCAACACATACATTGTAAACAATACTAATTTATTTTTAAATTTTATACTTACAATATATCTTTCCAAACAAAAGTCCCAGTGTATTGAATTTCTATGCCTTTACAAATCCAGTTTCATTTTGATAAAGATGAGAGCACATTTTAAGAGAAAAAAAAATGAGTTTTAAAACATAATAAAAACTATCTTGCTTTAATGCAATCTTAGTTTTTTATTTTAAAATGTTGCATCTAAATATTACATCAATTTCTCCTGTCGTAATTTTGTTTCATTTACTACAGCTCATATTCAAAATATTAGAATAATTACCTTTTTTTTAGAAATTGAAAATATCGTTTGGTAATTTAATGTCTTTTAATGAAAATATGCAAACGATATTTTTATTAAGAACTTATTGTTGATTAAACTTACTTGTTATCTTAAATTTAATATCATTTTTGAAAAGATTAATTGCAAAAAAAATTATTTTGAAAAGTCAAAATATTAGAATATTTATTCAAGTGGTTCAAAATATTAGAATATTTCACATTAATTCTCCTTTAATTATTATCAATTCTTAACTGGTGGCATCATTGATTAAATTCAGACTATTTTATTTAAAATCAGTATTCTTTTTTGCAGTTTGTTTCTTTTTCGTCTTAAAATGGGCCGTGTGAGTGATATTCCTGAATCTACTAAACTTCGTATGGTTGATTTGTATCGGCACGGTAAAAATCAATGTTTTATAGCGAATTATTTACATTGTTCGCAGTCGAGCGTTAGTAAAATACCAACACAATATTCAAAAATTGGAAAATTTCAAAATAATCGCCGAAATGGTGGCCGAAAACCAAAAACATCTGCTAGAGATGACAGGAAACTGAAGCGTATAGTTAAGAAAAACCGTTTTAAAAGTGTGCGATTCTTGCACCGAAAATGGAAATTAGAAGGAGTTGAAGTTTCTACATCGACAACATTAAGACGTCTCCATAAATTTAAATTTGAATCTCGTGTACCGAAAACAAAACCTCTCATGACTGCAAGACAAAAGCGTATAAGATTGAATTGGTGTAAATCAAGACGTTTATGGAGCAATGAAGATTGGAAAAATATATTATTTAGTGATGAAAGTATGTTTTGTGTTTCATATGGTAATCAAGGTATTCGAGTTTGGAGAATGAAGCAAGAAGCATTTGATAAAGAATGCCTTAAACGTTCCGTAAAATTTGCTGCTAGTGTCATGGTTTGGGGTTGTATGAGTGCAGAAGGACCTGGAAAGTTATGCATTGTCTACGAAAAGGTTAACTCTCCGATATATCAAGAAATTTTAGAATATTACATGATTCCATCACCAGAAGATTTATTTGAAGATGATTTCATCTTTCAACAAGATTTAGCGTCCCCGCATACCTCGGTGTCAACTAAGAATTGGTTCCGCCAACGCAACATTAAGGTACTTCCTTGGCCACCAAATTCACCAGATCTTAATCCCATCGAAAACTTATGGTGTATAATGAAGAAAAAACTTCAAGAAAATCCTCCTTCAAGTAAAACTGAGTTAGTGGCACGTGTAAAGTATATTTGGGCTAATATTAATAGAAATGTTTGTAAACACCTTGTATATAGTATGCAAGATCGATTGTACGCTGTTGTGAAAGCTAAAGGGGATGCTACGAATTATTAACTACCATTTACTTCATATTCATAAGGTAATATTGTTGCGTAAAATAAAATATTCTAATATTTTGAACCAATCTAAATTTTATTCTAATATTCTGGTGTGTTTAAGGAAGTTGTATACCTAATTTATTGTGCTGTATTTTATATTTTATAAATGTTAAAATCTTATCTAAACATTCCAGATTTAATTTATAAGAAATTTAATTGCATTTACTTAGTATAAAAAATAAATAAATGACAAATAATTTTTTCTTATTACCTTTTCTCAATTATTCTAATATTTTGAATATGAGCTGTAGTGTTTAATCTTCATGTACTGTAAAATTAACCAAGTTTCAGCTGATGTCATTTCTACGTCTATGCCTATTGTGAGTGACGTTTGCAATGACACGTTTGAATGGATGCAAAGATCTTATTATTAAATCATTATTAATTTTTTTAATCTCTAAATTTAAAATATTAAAGTAATATTATCGGAATGTATTTTACATTCTAATAGCATTTCTATTATTATTATTATTATTATTATTATTATTATTATTATTATTATTATTATTATTATTATTATTATTATTATTATTATTATTTTGTATTGGATGAAAGAGAGAAATAGTCAAATGATCTCACTTTCTCATTATTGATGTCATTATTTTATAAGAATGGAAAAACGAAAGAAGAGGGAAAATTTACCTTCTTTGCATGCAGTTGAACACTTATTTAAATATAAATATAATGTAAATAAGTAGCACGTACAGTATTCATTCAGTCCGGCGGTCCGTCTGTCTTTCCGTTCGCATTTATCATAGCAAAAACTACCCAGTTGAATCGTTTGAAATTTAATATATAGAATTGCTACATAATTTTGTCATGAAATTCAAATTTTATGAAAATCGAAATATAGTTTAATTACAAGGGCAATCAGAAGTATTTCGTTACATTAGGACCAATGGAAAAAAAATAGTTTCAAGTGCATTTTAATGATTACACTCTTTCGAATATAATATGACTCATGCATCTATGAAGTATGTACTAAAATATACATTCTGTACAATCTGTGGTGCAAAGAATATTTGTTATTAATTTTCAAGGCTACACAAAAAAATATTTCATTACATAATGATATAAAGGAAAGCAATGTTTTCGGCGCGTTTTAACTATATTAAGCTATTTCACATTTTACGAAATTAATATACGTTGCAGTTTTATATTATACGTATATAAGTTTACTACAAGTTACTTCCTGTATAAAGAAAGGAGATAATATTTACAGGGACACATAAACGATTTCGGCTACTGTACCCAGATAGCATTTTTTGCTTTTCAACAGCTTTTTTCAACCATACTATGTAAATGTCTGAATGCTTTTTAAAGGCTTTTCATGCAAAGTTTGTAAAGATTTTGAAAAGGGTTAGAACAGGTTGCTAGTTGACGCAATCGGAGCTTGTCCGTAAGTGTTTCAGAATAAGCATGCGAAAGGGAAGAATGAAAAGGATAGTTAGAGATGTTACAATCAAAGATAGATAAAAGGCTTTTATAACAAGCATGCAGAAAAAAATGAAAATGAGGTTTTTTATTAATCTTAATACCTTATTTGATAGAAAAAGTAGATTTTCAACAAAATTACTGAACTTAAAAGTTTTCTGGGCTATGTATGCTTTTTTTTTTACTCATTTGTATCTGTTTTTATGGAAAACTAAATTTTCGTCTAATATTATCTATATATTGAAAAGTAGTTGATAAAATTTGAACATACTTTACTTTTTAAATTAAAATGAGATGCTTTATAAATCTTAAATATATATTTGATAGAAAAAGGGGATTTTAAGCAAAATAACTAAACTTACAATTTGTCTGATTTGTGTTTACTTTTTTTTTTTTTTTTTTTTGCTTGTGTTCGTGTGTTTTTACGGAAAACTAAATTTTAATAAAATTCTATCTATAATTAAAAATTATTAGTTTTTTGTTAATCACATATTTATAAAGTAGTTTATTTTAACTCATAAGTTAACTGATAATATTTGAATATTAATTATTTTTTAAATTATAAAGAATTAGCCTGCTTTTAGGCATTTTATTTTTATTTTTTTTTAAATTAGATAACATTCCTATAATCTATAACTATGTATGTATAAAATACACATTGAATTTGTACCAATTCACAGCATTTCTAAATTTAATTTTAATACTTAAGAAAAAAAATCAAATATATTTAAAGGTTATATTACTCAAAACATCTTATTACTAATGTTAATCCTCTGGGGATTTTTTTTTTAAATCTTATTTGCATTTTTTCCTTTTTTTGCATTGGATAGCTGAGGTTGATCTTTACTAAGGCTGTTTACTTTTTCTATCCTATTTACAAAGGTTTTTTTTTTTTTTTTTTTTTTTTTTTTTTTTTTTTTTTTTTTTTTTTTTTTAAGATATTTTTATTTTCAGAAGTTTGAAAGGAAAGGTTTTCTCATTGAGGAAAAAAGAAGCTTGTAAACAAATTAGAAAACTTAGTCTTTGTACAGACTATCCACAGTTAAAATCTAAAATATGGAAATGCAAATGAGATAGTCAAGAATTTTCTCTCATAGGATTAACAATAGCATACAGGTGTTTATGCATGAACAAAGTAATCTCTTACTTAAAACTTTCCAGAGGGAAAAATTTTAATTATCTACTGTGAAATTACTGTAAATTTTCACTTTCATAACTAAGCATAATTAGAGTTCATTGGAGCATTTCTCACTCTGTTGATAACACACAGAATTGTTCAGTTAGAAACGTGAACATTTTCATGTATTTAATATTCGAAATTCATCCTTATACACATAGGCATAGAGTCTTGAAAATTATTGACTGAGAGTTTGAAATAAAAATAAGCAAAGGGATTTTTTTTTTCTAGTGACATTTATCACTGGGCAAAAAAATAAATAATAAAAAAGTATTTAAAAAGTTACTGATGAGACTTGAGAATATAAACTATGCCTATGCTCATGCATAGTAAATTTGATTATACTAATTACTTACCTTTCGAATCCAGTTCACAATTCAGGATCAGATAATTATTTATTGTATATACAAATCTGTCTACTTACAATAAATAATACATCATATATGTGGAATTCCATTACAGCATACATTCTATGGCAGTAGAAGATTGCAGATTTTTTTTTTTTTTTTTTTTTTTTTTTTTTTTTTTTTTTTTTAGTACTTCATTAAATTCTTAATTATTTCATTTATTAAACTAATTTTTTGAATTTTAATTACTATTTAGAGAATATTGGCAGATTTTTTAAAAATTCTCCATAGGATTCAGTTTGATGCCTGCAGCAGCTATTTGATCTTTTATCTGAAAATTGTTTAAGGATGCAAAAACCAACTTTTTTCTAAATTCAATGGTGATTTTTCCATCTTTTTTTACATTAAAGTAGTAATTCATAACAGCATATATTTTACATATTACAGTAAGTCAAACACTTCCTTCTATTTTTTTTTCTTTTAAAGCCAGAGAAATATTTTTCTATGAGCAACACAGTAAATACTAAATTAATGTTAATTTTTTTAAAGTTATAAATTAACACATTTAAATTATTCTTTTCAAATTATAATAATTTTTAATAACTAAAGTATGACTGAAGCTATGAAAAGTATTTCTCTGTATACTGAGAAAATATTCACAAAAACAAATGAAATATCATTCAGTTTATAAAATTCTATTTATTTACATATAAAGAATTAACATAATTTATCAACAAGAACTTCAGTAAAGACTCCCCTTTCTTCTTGATTCATTTTTTTCTCCCTGGAAAACAAAGAGATAAATAAATATAAACACAGAAATCAAATATGCATAAGTAAAAATAAATAAGAGTACTGTGTGACCTCAAAAACTACATTCAAATAATTTAAAAAATTTCAAAATTTAAAGCGATGGGTTAACTGAACTCGATGAAGTGATTATCTGTGCAGCCGCCTCAAGGTCTATCTTTTTATTCAAAGATACATCAAAATCCTTATAAAAAAATTTCAATGGTTAGAACTTATTTAGCTTTTAATATCAATAAACTTGTCTAGGGGAGTGAAATAAATAAAATGGTAGAATCAAATAAGATCTTAATATATAATTTAGTAAACCAGTTACTATAGCAACTAATATAGAATCCTGCCTCCTTACTCCCCCCCCCCTCTCCATTTCACAACACTAACTCTTTCTGAACAATAATTTTTATTCAGTGTTTTTTATTTGATGTAATTGCTTTTTGAAGAGCTAGTGCAAAATATTCTTTTGTAAGAAAATACCAGTTTTGGCCACCCCTTTTTACGCTGTAAAAATAATTAATTTAAATATGAAATTTCAATAGAGAGAAAGTTTACTATATAAAACCTCATAGCAATTTGTTTCAGAATAAATAAAGTTCAATAAATGCCTAATGTTGAAAGAATATGAAAACTTATTACCTAAGCAAAAACTTTAACACATGTGAGCACACACTATAGTTTCACACATTTATTTATTTATTCTTTTTTTTTTTTTTTTTTTTTTTTTTTTTTTTTTTTTTTACAAGTCACATTTTATTAATAAAAAAAAAAAAAAAAAAAAAAAAAGCATTAGAAAGGATAAAAGAGTGTTTGATTAAGGAGTAAGAATGCATATACTTTGTAAAATCAATTTACAGCCTAAACAGGGGGCAAACCGATCCAATGTGGCCAGGGCCATCTTAAGAATTAGAAGTGAGGGAAGCCCAGCATCACACAGGGGGCCTCCTATTACTCTATCAACTATTTTTTATTTATTAAATCCAGTTTTCGTATGCTCAAATAATTTGAAATTTTACCATCAAAATTGTAACAAAATATTATTTTTAATTTTAAACTAAAACTGACTATCTATATATTACACATATGAAAAAGCATTTTTTTAAATACATAACTATACATAACCAAATTATTTTGTAAAAGACAAATATAGAATTACTGTTGTTAATATTTGAACTTCAAAATATCTATTATGATTTACAAATTGCAGCATAGCAAGGGAAAAAATATTTTGTAAGAAAATAAAATGCATTCTTTTACCCTGATTGAATTTCCTTCCAAAAATTAGGTTTGAAATTTAAGTTTGCTGGGCTCCTTTGTATTTCAGTGGGTAAGCACGGGCTTCACGGGCCTATTCAGTAAACAGGTCCTGAATGTGGTCAAAACTGGAGAATCCACCCTATATACAAAATTTAATCATGTGTGATGGCCCTTTAGCCTCCCCCCCCCCTCTCCCCCCAAAAATAATAAAAAAAGGGATGCATTTTATAACAAAACATGGCACTTAATTTGTATTTAAAAAAATCATCCCCCCCCCAAACAAATATATATGCATATACATATTTCTTGGAAAAAAGAAAACATTCAAAAGTTGAACACAAATTCACTAAATTATACTAATGTTATTAAAGTAGTATAAAATAAATAAATCATTACCAGTTATAGCTAGAAAGATGTCTCTTTCGGTCGACTCTTGTAGTTCTAGTTGCTTCCCTCTTTAAAACATCTGTAATCATTTTTAACAAGAAGTTGGAGACCATGGTTTTGGCATGTTTACCAGATGTTGTTAGGATTTGTAACTGAAAAATACAAAATATTGTCAACCAAGAATGAAACTTCAAACCTTCATACACTACTATTTCCATATAGTGTCATATATTAATATTGGTTCTAATTATTTATTAATTATTATTAAAACAATAACTATTGCATTTTAATTCTCTTTTCTTAATAAAGAAGTTCTTTTTTTGCGTCTAAAAATATGACTTATTATTAACGGGGGCCTGCTTTTGCAAAAAAGGGACCCAGGATTTTTTAAGTCCAGTGACATCACTGATATATATTTACTCTTAATATGACATTAACTTAAAATACTATAAATATCATATATAATTTAAAACAACATTTCTTTTACGTTAGATTTGCTGTTTAAATAATACTACTTAAATAACTACAATTTTAAAATTTATAAAAGAGTTTATACAAAAAATGAACAATTCCATAATCGAAGTTAATAAATATCAATACCTAGAAATTCATATTTAATACATTTATGTGTATTTGCAATGCTTGCTAGGATACAATTAAATTTCTAAAAATAAAATTTATGTTTTAGATGCTAATTATAGAGGACTATAAGCTACAATGCAAAAACTATATCCTTTAATACAAATAACTAAGACATATTTAAACTACACACACGCAAAAAATTAACTAATTCTTACTTAATCCATGTGTTCTGGTGCGTTATTTTTTTATTTTTAAGGCATATCATATAAACACCACAGACAACATTGGTGCGATTTTTTTTTTTTTTTCTATTGCCAATTTGGTGAAATTTTCATTTCAACATACATCACTTTGTATTCGCAGTGCATTGCTTCACATTCTTTTGTACATTTAAACATAAAGTTTGAATTTTTAATGATTTTATGCAATGGTCAATAACTATAATATAACAGAAGATTCAAAATCACTATTTAAATACTCGTATCAAAAACATTCTAATTTTAAAGAAAAATTTGATGCAAACAAAAACATGTCACACCATCTTTAGTTACTTGGACCTAGCGTGGGTTATTTAATCCTTACCATTCACCAAAGAAAAATAATGTGTTTTTATGATGTTGAATATTGATATAATTCAACAAAAACACTCTCACATCAATTCTCTGAACACAACAGGACCAAAAACTAATTCAATTCTTGCAGAGAGGAGTCAATTAGGCTTTTTTTTTTTTTTTTTCTTTCTAACGAGGATAGATTGGAGGATTTTTTTTTACTGATTTAAAATATATTTTTTAGGAAGATATTACAGAAACAACTTTTAAACATAGCTATTTTTATGGACTTTTAATAATGTTAATAGATTTGAAAAATTTAGATATGAATTCATTATTATATAAAAATAAATATGTTAAAAATGATAAAAGTACACTTAAAAAATTTACAAATGCACTTTAATAAACAGATCTACATATTTTATACAACAACTCATTAACTATTTTCGCAAAAACTGCAGAAAAAAAAACTTATCAAACACATTTGAAAAAAAATGCAATTTGTTGAAAGTCAAACTATTTTGATTTGTTACTCGCTCATCAAAGATGGTAAGGGGATCGTGGGTAAAATTTAAACATGTCCCTTATTTTCGACGATTTTAAGAAAAAAAAATTAGACTTAAAAATTTTAAAAGTAAAAGCAATGTGCTTTTAATTATAAAAGAATTTTAATCTCGATTATATTGTTGATAAAACATATTTAACATTATATTCCTAAACACTCTTACACTTTTCTAAATTTTGTGTTTACCGTAGGCTTACACAGTTTATATAAACAATGGAAGTGACGTTATGCATTTATTAAAAAAAAAATCTTTTAAAAATTCGAGATGGTTAAGAAACAATACTCTATAATAAGTTTTATATAAAAATCATACTTATACAAGTAACTGCAATTTAAAAATTTAGCGCACAACAAAAGAAAACAGGTTTCAATAATGAACTTGTATAATCAAAATAATGATAAATTTATGTATAAGATTTTAATAATCATCAATAGAAAAGACAATACAGAAGAAATGGTATTTAAATAATAATAATATACTAGAAGTGAACTTACGGAATGTTTTGTAAATCTTCAATAAAACGAATCAACTCTCTTTCTCTTCTGCCGTCGCCATAACTTTTCAGCAAGAGCAAGCAAGACGCGTAGAAGCAGAGTTTGCGCATGCGCATACATCGATTCCTTTCGAATATCCTATCGATGATTTACAAAAAGTGGTTTCTCCCCGACTAACCGCAAAAGCGAATATTGGAAACGTTTACATGTAGCTTTGATGCATGGTAAAATGGCAAACCCTTGCATGATAATGGATAAAAAAGCAAAAGCGACCGTTTACGGAAGCTTGCTTGCTATCTGGGTAGTGTATCCGAAGTACTGTATGCTATTACACTATGATCTGAATATTTTTAAAACTTCGTTATAGTACGAACGCACTTCATTTGCTATGTCTGATGTACAATTTCCGACTTTTTCATTTTTAAGAAACTACCACTTTTGAAACCGGTTTCAAATATATCTGATGCGGCGATGCGTATTAACTTAATTAATAAACTGACATGCTTTAGTAGACTGTATCCTTTATTTTAATACATAGCGAAAGCGTTGCTTACTCTTAGCAAATCAAAACAACAACAACCAAAAACAGACGAATTGCGTTTCTATAGTTACACTTATGTGATGCCAGATTTCAAAGATAAATTACAAATAACTCTAACATACCCCCCGACATTGAAGGGTCAACTTCAATAAATTATACAATACAAATATTAACATTACAAATGCTTAAGTAATATGATACAATACAACAATTTTCTTTTAACAATGAAAAATACAATTATGATCACACAATAATAGGAAAACTAAAAATAAAAATACATAACAAAACCCTTTTTTTTTTTTTTTTTTTTTTTTTTTTTTACATTTCGTAATTAATTTTCTGAGACTTGTTGTGGCAATAACGCAATTTTTGAAATACTTCTTTTAAGTATTCCCCTAGCGGTTTTTACCTCTACAACCCTAATCTTACCATCTGCACCAGGGAAAATATTTATAATGCGTCCTAGTAAGTATTTATTTGTAGGGAGGTCATCTTCCTTTATCAACACTAGGGTTCCTATGCTAACATTATTTTTTTCAAATTGCCACTTGGAGCGTTGTTGGAGCGTGTTTAAATATTCTTTATTCCAACGATTCCATATCAATTGAATGTATTTTGAAATTCTATGCCATCTAGATAGTTTATTTTCGTTAACATTAATTAATTCTGGTTCAACGATGGCTGTCATAGGCCTTCCGATTAAGAAATGGCCTGGTGTTAAGGCCTCCAAGTCATTCACGTCTGAAGACAATGAAGTGATTGGCCGTGAATTTAATATAGACTCTATTTGAGCAATTACAGTTAATAACTCTTCGAATGTTAGCCTTGCATTACCTACCGTTCGCTTCAGATGATATTTTACCGATTTTATTCCTGCCTCCCACAACCCGCCAAAATTAGGTGCTCTGGGTGGAATAAATTTCCAAATAATATTCTCTTCTGACAAATAATTCGCTAACTTCTCCGCAGGATGTCTTAGTAAATTATGGAGTCTCTGTAACTCGACGTTAGCACCAACAAAATTCTTTGCATTATCTGAAAAGATTACTGCACACCTTCCGCACCTAGCAATGAACCTTTTTAAGGTGGCAATGAATGCATCTGTAGTCAATTCTGACACTAGTTCGAGATGCACTGCTTTAGTTACAAAGCAAACAAAGATTGCCAAATACACCTTATTAAGAATTCCCTTTCTCTGTCCCTTATATTTTATGAAAAAGGGGCCACCAAAATCTGTTCCCACGTAATTAAATGGTGCGCTGGGACGTACTCTCTCTCTGGGTAGGGAACCCATGATTTCTTGTATAGTTATGGGGTTGCTTTTACTACAAGTTACACACTCATGCGTTATTTTTCTAGCTAAATTTCTTCCCCGTAGAGGCCAGTATTTTTGCCTCAAGTGGCATAACAATGCTTGTGCACCTATATGAAGATATTTTTTATGATAGTAAATTGCAATTAGGCTACACAATTTACCCTTAGCTGGCAGAATATATTGATGTTTTTGAGCAAACCTTAGGTCTGCATTATCTAAACGCCCTCCTACTCTTAGCACATTATCTGCATCTAAAAAGGGGTTTAACAATCGCAATTTACTTTTTTTAGAAATTTGCTTACCTTCTAACAATGCAGTATATTCTGCCTTAAATTCAAGTTTTTGGATTTCCCGAATTAAAAATATTTCTGCTCGTGATAATTCTTCCATACTTACGTGTCCCTTTCTTTTTTCATCTAATTTTCTTGTGTTATCTAAGAACCTGAAAATATAACTTAAAACACGTAATATTTTAGTGTAATTATTGCTGATACTTAAAATTTCATTTACAAATTCACTAGAATTTAAACTTAATAATGCTGTACTGTTTTTCAATTTTAATTCTGATGAAAAGTCTATATTGTTTTTCACTTGTTCTAAATCAATGTTCTGATCTGGTTCAAAGTCTCTTTTTCTTAAGAGAGGGCCATGCCACCAAAGTTCACAATCAATTAATTTGTCGAAGGTTAGTCCTCGAAACACAAGGTCTGCTGAGTGTTTGATGGTACTTGCAGCATTCATTGGGTACATTAATCGAGTAGTATAGGCAAATCCTGGAGAAGCAGAATCAGCTTTGAAAAGAACAGAATTTGAACATTGTATATCAACCTGTAGCTCCCCAGAATTTTGCAACTGTCTTGTTAAGGGTGTCTTGAGATTCGAATCCATTGGTGATGGTGCTTTTGGATTCGGAGGGGTCGGTACTTTGAATTCAGGTTGAGAATTTTTCGGAGAAGATATCACAGGCGAATGCGAAATTTTGTTGGCTTGAATGCATACTGGAGATTTTTTACTAATATTGCCTTTATTTTGAAAATCGTTGGTTTGAATATGTTGAATTTTTTCTCCATGAGCGATCATTTTCTTAGGCGTGATAATTTCAGTATTCTTTCCAGAATCAATCTTCGATACAACTGCTACTTGTAGGATGTTTGTATTGAGAAGATTATGTAATTCATGTTGTTTACTTGCATCACCCACTGTATAATTATCAAAAGGCTCAACCTTACCGTCAATAAACATTTTATTATCATCAACCTGATGTTGAACTGGTGCTTCTCTTTGTATTTCACCGGAATTTGAATTCAGATACTTATGGTCAATTTTCTTTTCATTTAATGTATGTGAAAAAGTACTTGCTTCATTACTTCTTAAAGGTGATTTATTTTCCGTTAAACGATTTGCTCTCAACAATGATCTGTCCATATTTGTATTTTGATACTGGATAGTTTTCTTTTCATTTAAAACAAAGGAATAAATATTCTGTTCATTTCGTTCTAAAGATAATATGATTTCCGCTTCAGGATTTGTTTGTGGTAATGAACTATTCACGTTCATATTTTGAAACTTATCGATAGTTTTCTTGTTATTTGATTCAAATGAATAGAGACTTTTTCCATTTCGGTCTATAGATTGAGCAATTTTCTTTTCACGATTTGTTTGCAACAGCAAACTACCCATTTCAGAATTTTCCACAATTACTTCTTCATCATCTCTTCTATCTCTTCTAGTATGTGTACGCAGGAAATGTTCCTCACAATACTGCTCTTCTTTAATTTTTATTGGGTTTTTATCATGAACCGCTTCAATTTCCCAAAATTTTTGCATAGCGTTGGATAAATCATCCGCAGATTGAACAAGACCACAATAATTATTAAAATTCTGTTGGGGCATAGACGTAGAACCACTGGCAACATAGCCAAAAACAGTTTCTTGAAAAACCAAATTTTGCATATTTATTTTATTTTGTCCGATTAATTTAAAAAATACTTCGTTTGATAATAAAACATGTATTGGACCTGGTTTATCAAATTGTGGATCAGCTAACTGAAAAGTTTGTAAATGCTTAATAGGCATGATGTTTAGATATGTAGCTGGTGTTATGCGCGTAATTTTAGGAACAACAAAAAATTGCAATGTTTCATTAAAACGTCTGTTTTTATTTGCTATGGTTGTTATAATACTTTCCTTTATATTCATAACTGAACCATTTAGCCCTGAAACTGATGCGTTTATTTTCCTTCCTTTCAAGAACAATAACTCAGAACATTCCTTCGTTATAAAGTTATTTTGCGATCCTGAATCTAACAATGCTCTAAGAGGAACTAATTCTCGTCTAGCGTTTTGTACATATATTATCGCAGTTGAAAGCAGTACTTGTTTACTAGAAGAAGATGTCATACTCATTACAGTATTGTTATTAGTTGAATGCGTGTAATCAAATGAATGTGTATTTTCACCCAAAGCGGTAACAGACATCGGAGTATTTGTGTAACTATGAGGAGTAAATACGTTTGCGGTTGGCGATAAATTACTACTAATATTATTTTCATCTTGGTTTGCTATAGTCTGATTAGTATCAATATTTTCCTCACCGCGTTCCAGGTGGATCAATGTGTGATGACGTTTGTTGCATTTCCTGCACGTGTTTGAACTTTTGCACTGGCTAATGTTATGAACTGATGATAAACAGTTGAAGCATAATTTTTTCATTTTAACAATATTAAACCTTTTTTTTTGCAGGTAAATTTAAGAATTGGGAACATCTCATTAAAATGTGATTGCCTTTACACATTGAACATATGTGTGGACTTTCTGCTAACAAAGTCAATGACTTGGAATTAAATGAACTTTTCTGATCCTTACTGAAAGGTTTAACAGACGTGACTGTATGAATATTTTCCAAATATTGAGATCGTTTTTCTAAAAATAAAAGTAATTCATCTAACTTCGGAACTTCTTTTGAACTTATCGTCATTTCATAATTTTTTCGGGTATCTCTATCTAACTTTTGGAGAATGATGTTCAATATTAAAACATCTGAAAGATTATTTCTATTATAATTCAAAATCTTCAAGGCGCGAATGCTTTTTTTTACATTATCGACTAGATTTCGAAGATCTTTAGCGGAAGGCTGTGTAAGTTTATCTGCGTTTAAGAGTGAATTGATGTGTATTTCTGTTACTATTCTATCATTTTCATATCTGTCTTTTAATGCTTGAAATAAAGATGAAAAAGTGTCTTCTGTGCTAATCAAAGCTCTTGCATCACTTATTAATGCCGCTGATAAATAATGCAACTTTTGCGCATCTGATAGTTGCTCATTTGAAGTTATTAAGTTGTTAAATTGTAATTTAAATAGACCCCATTCATCTGGTTTTCCGGAGAATTTCGGAAGAGATATATCGGGTAATTTAATATTTATCGCGTTGTTTATTTGAGTAGAATTTGGTTGAATTTCATTGGAAACTTTACTTTGTTCTAAATGTTTAAGTTGCTTTTTAATTTGAAATTTGGCCTTTATAATTTTTTCCTGGTATTCTTCGCTAGCACTAATGTCAATTTCATATTCTTTTTCTAAATTAATACCAGATTCTATTTCTTTATTTAGGTTTTTTAGAGTTTGTTCTCTGTCATTTAATTGTTCTGAAATTTCTAAATAACTATCAATATCAATGTTTTTATCGTTTATCAAAGCTTCTAATTTACTAATTAATTTCGTAATTGAAGTGCGTAATGTTGCACGCTTCTTTTTTAATTTATCAATATTTTCCATGTTCAAAAACTTATAGTAACAACAAAAGGAATAATAAATTATTCATTACCTTGATTGCTGCGGCAGACGATTTTCTTTCTTTCTTTTTTCCATCAGTCCAGCTTGTGGAATAATGTTCTAATAAAATTCAATGATGAAAACAGTTCATTATTTTCGAACTTTTCTTTTCGAAGTGAAGAAAAAAAATATATAGACTTTGGCTCGACGTAACCAGAAGTATGATGCGGCGATGCGTATTAACTTAATTAATAAACTGACATGCTTTAGTAGACTGTATCCTTTATTTTAATACATAGCGAAAGCGTTGCTTACTCTTAGCAAATCAAAACAACAACAACCAAAAACAGACGAATTGCGTTTCTATAGTTACACTTATGTGATGCCACATTTCAAAGATAAATTACAAATAACTCTAACAATATCCTCATAAAAATAACCTGCAAACAAAATCGAAAAAGTAAAAAACGGCCTTTGTGGAGATTGACTGCATCTATACAGTGCAGGGAAAAAAAACCCCACTAAAGATGGAAGTGAAAACAAGGTATTAAACAAGAAAAAAAAAATTGTAAGTAGTAAGGAAACGAGAGTTTAAGGACAAGCGCAGGTGGCACTGTGGCACCGTGCCTCCTGCGGTGCCTCCTGCGGCTGTCCCACCGCCACCATCCCTCCTGGTCCCTCCTGCGGTGCCTCCTGCCCCCACCGTGCGTCCCCCTCCACGAACACCCCCTAGTGGAAAAAAGGAACATTCTATTATAACAGAGAGGTGATCAACCTTCCCTAATTAAAAATATTATCAATCACATCTCAACTCGGAATCATACTATATGATGAAGATTAAATTTATATTTGAATTTTGAACAACCATAATTTTAATGTATCAATAAATATAAAAACTTTGTTAAATCACCATAAAAGAAAAATTATACAGGACGCGTTTCGAGCTGCAAAATTTGGGACACGTGTTTGGACCAGCTGAAGACGAGCGGTAATTTTGCAGCTCGAAACGCGTCCTGTATAATTTTTCTTTTATGGTGATTTAACAAAGTTTTTATATTTATTGATATATATTTATCGCCAGTTTTTTCGGTGTTTCTCAACATAATTTTAATGAGTATTATTAATTAAGCGAAACACTGGAAAAATCTCAGTTTTTAACCATTTTATTTAGATTTCTTCAACTACAAGATGAGATTCTCAATTTAACTCAAGAAAGTTAAACATTTATTTGAATTTTGCTTCATAGACATCTTAATGAGTAGTATTAATTAAATAAAAACAATAGAAAATATCAAGTTTTATAGAAAAAGACTGATTTCTTACGAGTTTTATCAACTATATGATCAATGTAACGACTTAAAAGTTGAAAGTTAAACGTACATCCTAGTTTTTCAACTGCTATAGCCTTAATGAGTATCGTTAATTAAGTAAAAAAACAATGGAAAATATCAAGTTTTATGGAAAAAGACTGATCTCTTACGATTTTTATCAACTTAAGAGAGAAAACTTAAACATACATTTCAGTTTTTCAACAGCTATAACCTTAATGAGCATTCATAATTAAGTAAAAAACAATGGAAAATATCGATTTTTATAGAAAAAGACTGATTTCTTACGATTTTTATCAAGTGCAACATCAGTGTATCGACTTACAAGTTGAAAGTTAAACATGCATTCTAGTTTTTCAACAGCTATAATCTTAATGAGTATCGTTAATTAAGTAAAAAACAATGGAAAATATCAAGTTTTATAGAAAAAGACTGATTTCTTACGATTTTTTCAACTCAAACTTCAGAATATCAATTTGATAGAAAGAAATTTAAGCATGCATTCGAGTTTTGAACAACCATTTCCTTCACGAACATTAATAATTAAGCAAAACAACGGAAAATATTAAATTTTTAACTGATTTCTTCATATTTATTTTTTTTTTTTTATATATATATATAAAATCAGAATACACAACTTAAAATAGAAATTTAAACATATTTTTTAATTTTTGAACAGTCGTTACCTCAAAGAATTTCAATAATTGAACAATTAACAAAGGAAACTAATGATTTTTTAACGAAAAAAGACGAAATACCGGCTTCTTGTGACGTCATATTGAAACCAAAACTTACTCCTCCGAAGTCCCTCACCATACCTTTTCTCCCCCATCTCCCCCAATTTTTTACCTTAGGTAGGGAAATGGACAATGCAATGACCTCTCATTCTTGTATATTTAGAAGTCTGGGAGAAAAAAAGAGACATTTTATACACTCCAATTTCATAACAGTTACCGCAATATCCCAAAATTTGAATTTTGGAAGACATAATCAGTATAATTAATTAAACAAAATAATAAAAATATTATTTTTTAAGGGGAAAAGGTGAATTTAAGCGAATTTGATTAGTTTTACAATAGTCTTTTGAACAACAACTTGGAAATATAGATTTCTAACAGAAGAATTAAACGTATATTTTAATTTTAACAACAAAAACTTAACAAGTATCATTAATTTAACAAAAATAAATATCAATTTTAAAGAAAAGACGAATTTGAATAATTTTACACTAGTATTTTCAAAAGCAACATAGAAATATCAATACTTATTCACATATTTCACTTATTCACTGTATTCAATACTATATTTAATAAATATGGATACAATTTAAAAATTATCTAATCTATAATTAAATATTAGCTGTATATTTAATGTTACCCATGTTTTCAACATTAGTTCATAATCGTGAATTTTGTATTTTAAATACCATGTATTCAGGTTCAGATTATTTTCACTTGAAATCATACAGAATTTTTTAACAGAATTTGTTTTTCAAATCATTGAAGCAACTGTATTTAATATTTTTAACACCAATTTTCTAAGATTTTCTAACATTTTCCGATTATACATTCTTCAGAAGTACATTTCTAAATGTTACAATCACTTTACATATCGAAAAGATATCATTGAAGCAACTGTATTTAATATTTTTAATACCAATTTTCTAAGATTTTTTAACATTTTCCGGTTATACATTCCTCAAAAGTTATTATTACGTATTCTAAACAATAGAAAATATTAATTTTAAGAATAAAAAGACGAATTTAAACAAATTTTATTAGTTTTACACTATTTTTTCTCACCTCCAACACGGATATATCAATTTTAACAGAAGAATTAAACGTATATTTTAGTTTTTAACAACAAAAATGTAATAAGTATCATTAATTAAACAAAAATAAATATCAATTTTCAAGAAAAGACAATTTTTTACACAAATTTTCAACTTTGAAATACATTTGCTTACATATATTGTTACAGTATATTACTAAACTTAAACTTTTTAAAAAGTTTGAATGTCTTTACAAAGGGTTCATACTTATATTTTTCACGTCTTGACTGTATTCGAAATCTTACAACAAAAGTATACTTTTATTATTATTATTATTATTATTCTAGAAAACCTAAAAAATCGTTTATTGCTGCTTTAGACACTTGACATATTAAAACTACTCTACCCATATAATTAATCAAATTAGGACATGATTCATCTTACACTTCAAAATTTCTGAATTTTTACAATACTTATTTTCATCAAACTTTATTCTTGATCCTATATATTTTAATAGCACAGAATTTTAATATCTGTTTTTATCTACTTATCAAAAAATTATTAAAACACCCAACAACATTTTCCAAATATGAATATTATCTTTACAATTTAATAATGCAAAACATACACGAATACAAAGTTTAATTTTTACAAACATTTCATATTTCAAACCAAACTATTCGAAATTTTCACAACATAAGAGCAAACATTAGACGAACTTTTTAACATTAATATTGCTTACATCTTTTCATCATAACTTTTAACTATGATAATTATCCATTTTTAGGTTGACTGTTGAAAAACTGTAACTGAAATTACATAAACTTAATGTAAAAAACCATGTTCTCACACAATTTCTTGAAATTCAACAAAGAATTGACTATTACTCCAATACTTATCTACTTCAATCTCGACTCTCGATAGTATATAGATATTGCATCATTACATACTTACAACTCTTTTCAAACGTTTATCAGAAAATCAAGTCAATCAAAGTCTAGTAGTTATCACACCTGTTCCTCAGAAATATTACTATCATATGAAACAGTAAAGAAAATTAATAGATATTTAATATTTAATAACTTCATACGTGAAATTACTGCCGAATAAGAATACTAATAATCAATAAAATCAACTGTTGGACAAAAAAATAGTACAGATTACCGAAAATTCAAATCATTTTTTCTACAAAAATTACAAAAATTTTCAAATGAATGACAAGTTAGAGAAATGACTAAAAAAAAATAATGAACATATTTGCAAATTTATTAAAATCACACCTTTTTCTGGATTACAAACCACAATTTCTTGAAAAATTTAACACCGAATTTGTAAGATTTTAATCCTAGTATTACATACACTCAATAAATATTCAAAATTAACAAAAAATAATTTTTTAGTCTCATCAATAAGCAGAAATTCTATATTAAAAGAATATTTTCATAGTAGTACTTATAAAAATGAGAGTTTACAAGCTGATTTTCATAATTTTATCACATTTAAATTTAATATTTTACATAAAACATTATTTAATCAAATTTTATGCTTTCTAATTCAGTAAAATTCAATACATTTTTAGTTTTTAAACCAATACCACAATATTTATTTACATCAAACTTGATTCTTCACCTTTCATATTTCCACATTACACACGTGAGATAAATACTAACTTGGATCAGGAGTTGAAGTCAATTGATTCCATTCGATTTTCATCATGTACGCATTGCTCCTACACGAAATTTCTTACTGCTATAATCATCTAATGTATTAAAACTAATCTACTCATATTTTTAATCAATTCATCAGATGTTTCATCTCGCACTTCTGAATTATCGTGCATCAAGTTGCTTAAAATATAAATACTATCTTTATAGTTTTAATGATATATAGTATACATGGTTTATCTTGAGTTAGCACTTCCATAGTATTAATTAAATTATATGTTTCATCTTGCACTTGATCTTAATGTTTTCATCTTGCATCTGAATTATCGTCCATCGAGTTTTTTAAATAATAATATATTTATAATTTTTGATTATACATAGCATGTACAAATACAATCTTTAATTTTAACATTTCATATTTCAAATAACCTATTTCCGAAACCAAGCTATGTGAATTTTACCACAATGCTTATTATCATAGAATAATTTGTGTTTCACACTTTTCTAAAAATTATCAGATATGTACCCCTCAGAGAAATTACTATCATAAATAAATGAAGAAAATTTACTTTATATTAAATGTACACGAAATCGATTGCAATATACATGTATTTAATAAAAATAAATAAATAAGCGATTATTTATACATTAAACCTTTACTAAATATATATTTCTTTCATTATACAGATGTTTCAACAAGATGAACCAAAACAGCAGCAAACTTCAGAAATTAATGACCCGAATGATTCATCCCTAGCACATGTAGCGTTAACGAATAACACATATGTGAGTACTTATATGAAAAATACTAGAATTCGTATATGAAACGTAATTAGAGTAAATACAAAATGATTTGTCTTACTACCTACACTTTAACAAGTGCTTTTTACCTATATTATTGAAGAGAATCCTAACTGTGTCCATTTATTTCTACCACAGATGTGCTCTATTTGCTACAAACACTTCTTAAGTAAATGGAATTTAACAGAACATACAAAAATCTATACAGGTGAAAAACCTTACACTTGGAAAGATTACCATAAATGCTGTTTTCAAGGAGACGTGAATCAAAAATGCACACATCATCATATAAAGCATCATCAGATATATGTAAACTTAGCGAAGATATTAAAAAATTAGTCAGACTTTTGAAGAATTTAGAAATAAAGGAAGATATTTAGGCTATTTATCCATCATATTTTCACAACACTTACCACAATATCTCAAACTTAAAATTTGGAAGACATACACACTGCTGAAAAGTAATTTTGTGATTCTTCTAACCAGTATGAATGTATAGATGTTATTTTGCAGTGTATTCTTTAAATGCTCACATTAAATATTCTTTTATATACATATATCGTTGTGTTTATTTTTCTAATACCTATTACATTAATGAAATACATAACATTTTAAGTGAAATAACACTCTCACAACTTAAAAAATGCATAAGAACATACAAAAATAAACAGATGTATGAAAAAATATGCAAGTTTACAAAATATTTTCATTGTTTTCTAGAAATATTAACAAAAAATATTTACAATATGAAAAAATTGTAAAAGTGAAAAGAAAAAACTTAAATGTAAAAACAAAAACCACAAAGTGAAAAACTCATAACAAAGTTTTTGAAAAAAAATATTTACAACAAAATTTTTTTTTTTTACAAAAACCAAAACTTCCAAAAATATTTTTTTCAAAAAATTTTTTTTTCAAAAACATTTTTTACAAAAATTTTTTTTTTCAAAATAAGTTTTTACAAAAGTAAAAAAAAAAAGAAAATCACAACGTTAAAAAAATGAAAAATTTTTGTTAAAAAAAGTGTAAAAAAATTACAAAAAAATGTTGCAAAAATTTCAAAAAAAGTTATGAAAAAAGCTTCAAAAATTTCGTTGGTTTTAATGCAGTATGCAATGGCGAAACCATTGCATTTGCTATTAAAAACAACAAAATTTTTGAGACTTTTTTCATAACTTTTTTTGAAATTTTTGCAACATTTTTTTGTAATTTTTTTGCACTTTTTTTAACAAAATTTTTTCATTTTTTTAACGTTGTGATTTTCTTTTTTTTTTTACTTTTGTAAAAACTTATTTTGAAAAAAAAATTTTTTGTAAAAAATGTTTTTGAAAAAAAATTTTTTTGAAAAAAATATTTTTCGAAGTTTTGGTTTTTGTAAAAAAAAAAATTTTGTTGTAAATATTTTTTTTCAAAAACTTTGTTATGAGTTTTTCACTTTGTGGTTTTTGTTTTTACATTTAAGTTTTTTCTTTTCACTTTTACAATTTTTTCATATTGTAAATATTTTTTGTTAATATTTCTAGAAAACAATGAAAATATTTTGTAAACTTGCATATTTTTTCATACATCTGTTTATTTTTGTATGTTCTTATGCATTTTTTAAGTTGTGAGAGTGTTATTTCACTTAAAATGTTATGTATTTCATTAATGTAATAGGTATTAGAAAAATAAACACAACGATATATGTATATAAAAGAATATTTAATGTGAGCATTTAAAGAATACACTGCAAAATAACATCTATACATTCATACTGGTTAGAAGAATCACAAAATTACTTTTCAGCAGTGTGTATGTCTTCCAAATTTTAAGTTTGAGATATTGTGGTAAGTGTTGTGAAAATATGATGGATAAATAGCCTAAATATCTTCCTTTATTTCTAAATTCTTCAAAAGTCTGACTAATTTTTGAATATCTTCGCTAAGTTTACATATATCTGATGATGCTTTATATGATGATGTGTGCATTTTTGATTCACGTCTCCTTGAAAACAGCATTTATGGTAATCTTTCCAAGTGTAAGGTTTTTCACCTGTATAGATTTTTGTATGTTCTGTTAAATTCCATTTACTTAAGAAGTGTTTGTAGCAAATAGAGCACATCTGTGGTAGAAATAAATGGACACAGTTAGGATTCTCTTCAATAATATAGGTAAAAAGCACTTGTTAAAGTGTAGGTAGTAAGACAAATCATTTTGTATTTACTCTAATTACGTTTCATATACGAATTCTAGTATTTCTCATATAAGTACTCACATATGTGTTATTCGTTAACGCTACATGTGCTAGGGATGAATCATTCGGGTCATTAATTTCTGAAGTTTGCTGCTGTTTTGGTTCATCTTGTCGAAGCATCTGTATAATGAAATAAATATATATTTAGTAAAGGTTTAATGTATAAATAATCGCTTATTTATTTATTTTTATTAAATACATGTATATTGCAATCGATTTCGTGTACATTTAATATAAAGTAAATTTTTTTCATTTATTTATATGATAGTAATTTCTCTGAGGGGTACATATCTGATAATTTTTAGAAAAGTGTGAAACACAAATTATTCTATGATAATAAGCATTGTGGTAAAATTCACATAGCTTGGTTTCGGAAATAGGTTATTTGAAATATGAAATGTTAAAATTAAAGATTGTATTTGTACATGCTATGTATAATCAAAAATTATAAATATATTATTATTTAAAAAACTCGATGGACGATAATTCAGATGCAAGATGAAAACATTAAGATCAAGTGCAAGATGAAACATATAATTTGATTAATACTATGGAAGTGCTAACTCAAGATAAACCATGTATACTATATATCATTAAAACTATAAAGATAGTATTTATATTTTAAGCAACTTGATGCACGATAATTCAGAAGTGCGAGATGAAACATCTGATGAATTGATTAAAAATATGAGTAGATTAGTTTTAATACATTAGATGATTATAGCAGTAAGAAATTTCGTGTAGGAGCAATGCGTATATGATGAAAATCGAATGGAATCAATTGACTTCAACTCCTGATCCAAGTTAGTATTTATCTCACGTGTGTAATGTGGAAATATGAAAGGTGAAGAATCAAGTTTGATGTAAATAAATATTGTGGTATTGGTTTAAAAACTAAAAATGTATTGAATTTTACTGAATTAGAAAGCATAAAATTTGATTAAATAATGTTTTATGTAAAATATTAAGTTTAAATGTGATAAAATTATGAAAATCAGTTTGTAAACTCTCATTTTTATAAGTACTACTATGAAAATATTCTTTTAATATAGAATTTCTGCTTATTGATGAGACTAAAAAATTATTTTTTGTTAATTTTGAATATTTATTGAGTGTATGTAATACTAGGATTAAAATCTTACAAATTCGGTGTTAAATTTTTCAAGAAATTGTGGTTTGTAATCCAGAAAAAGGTGTGATTTTAATAAATTTGCAAATATGTTCATTATTTTTTTTTTAGTTATTTCTCTAACTTGTCATTCATTTGTTAATTTTTGTAATTTTTGTAGAAAAAATGATTTGAATTTTCGGTAATCTGTACTATTTTTTTGTCCAACAGTTGATTTTATTGATTATTAGTATTCTTATTCGGCAGTAATTTCACGTATGAAGTTATTAAATATTAAATATCTATTAATTTTCTTTACTGTTTCATATCATAGTAATATTTCTGAGGAACAGGTGTGATAACTACTAGACTTTGATTGACTTGATTTTCTGATAAACGTTTGAAAAGAGTTGTAAGTATGTAATGATGCAATATCTATATACTATCGAGAGTCGAGATTGAAGTAGATAAGTATTGGAGTAATAGTCAATTCTTTGTTGAATTTCAAGAAATTGTGTGAGAACATGGTTTTTTACATTAAGTTTATGTAATTTCAGTTACAGTTTTTCAACAGTCAACCTAAAAATGGATAATTATCATAGTTAAAAGTTATGATGAAAATATGTAAGCAATATTAATGTTAAAAAGTTCGTCTAATGTTTGCTCTTATGTTGTGAAAATTTCGAATAGTTTGGTTTGAAATATGAAATGTTTGTAAAAATTAAACTTTGTATTCGTGTATGTTTTGCATTATTAAATTGTAAAGATAATATTCATATTTGGAAAATGTTGTTGGGTGTTTTAATAATTTTTTGATAAGTAGATAAAAACAGATGTTAAAATTCTGTGCTATTAAAATATATAGGATCAAGAATAAAGTTTGATGAAAATAAGTATTGTAAAAATTCAGAAATTTTGAAGTGTAAGATGAATCATGTCCTAATTTGATTAATTATATGGGTAGAGTAGTTTTAATATGTCAAGTGTCTAAAGCAGCAATAAACGATTTTTTAGGTTTTCTAGAATAATAATAATAATAATAATAATAAAAGTATACTTTTGTTGTAAGATTTCGAATGCAGTCAAGACGTGAAAAATATAAGTATGAACCCTTTGTAAAGACATTCAAACTTTTTAAAAAGTTTAAGTTTAGTAATATACTGTAACAATATATGTAAGCAAATGTATTTCAAAGTTGAAAATTTGTGTAAAAAATTGTCTTTTCTTGAAAATTGATATTTATTTTTGTTTAATTAATGATACTTATTACATTTTTGTTGTTAAAAACTAAAATATACGTTTAATTCTTCTGTTAAAATTGATATATCCGTGTTGGAGGTGAGAAAAAATAGTGTAAAACTAATAAAATTTGTTTAAATTCGTCTTTTTATTCTTAAAATTAATATTTTCTATTGTTTAGAATACGTAATAATAACTTTTGAGGAATGTATAACCGGAAAATGTTAAAAAATCTTAGAAAATTGGTATTAAAAATATTAAATACAGTTGCTTCAATGATATCTTTTCGATATGTAAAGTGATTGTAACATTTAGAAATGTACTTCTGAAGAATGTATAATCGGAAAATGTTAGAAAATCTTAGAAAATTGGTGTTAAAAATATTAAATACAGTTGCTTCAATGATTTGAAAAATAAACTCTGTTAAAAAATTCTGTATGATTTCAAGTGAAAATAATCTGAACCTGAATACATGGTATTTAAAATACAAAATTCACGATTATGAACTAATGTTGAAAACATGGGTAACATTAAATATACAGCTAATATTTAATTATAGATTAGATAATTTTTAAATTGTATCCATATTTATTAAATATAGTATTGAATACAGTGAATAAGTGAAATATGTGAATAAGTATTGATATTTCTATGTTGCTTTTGAAAATACTAGTGTAAAATTATTCAAATTCGTCTTTTCTTTAAAATTGATATTTATTTTTGTTAAATTAATGATACTTGTTAAGTTTTTGTTGTTAAAATTAAAATATACGTTTAATTCTTCTGTTAGAAATCTATATTTCCAAGTTGCTGTTCAAAAGACTATTGTAAAACTAATCAAATTCGCTTAAATTCACCTTTTCCCCTTAAAAAATAATATTTTTATTATTTTGTTTAATTAATTATACTGATTATGTCTTCCAAAATTCAAATTTTGGGATATTACGGTAACTGTTATGAAATTGGAGTGTATAAAATGTCTCTTTTTTTCTCCCAGACTTCTAAATATACAAGAATGAGAGGTCATTGCATTGTCCATTTCCCTACCTAAGGTAAAAAATTGGGGGAGATGGGGGAGAAAAGGTATGGTGAGGGACTTCGGAGGAGTAAGTTTTGGTTTCAATATGACGTCACAAGAAGCCGGTGTTTCGTCTTTTTACGTTAAAAAATCATTAGTTTTCTTTGTTAATTGTTCAATTATTGAAATTCTTTGAGGTAACGACTGTTCAAAAATTAAAAAATATGTTTAAATTTCTATTTTAAGTTGTGTATTCTGATTTTATATATATAAAAAAAAAATAAATAAATATGAAGAAATCATTTAAAAATTTAATATTTTCCGTTGTTTTGCTTAATTATTAATGTTCGTGAAGGAAATGGTTGTTCAAAACTCGAATGCATGCTTAAATTTCTTTCTATCAAATTGATATTCTGAAGTTTGAGTTGAAAAAATCGTAAGAAATCAGTCTTTTTCTATAAAACTTGATATTTTCCATTGTTTTTTACTTAATTAACGATACTCATTAAGATTATAGCTGTTGAAAAACTAGAATGCATGTTTAACTTTCAACTTGTAAGTCGATACACTGATGTTGCAGTTGATAAAAATCGTAAGAAATCAGTCTTTTTCTATAAAAATCGATATTTTCCATTGTTTTTTACTTAATTATGAATGCTCATTAAGGTTATAGCTGTTGAAAAACTGAAATGTATGTTTAAGTTTTCTCTCTTAAGTTGATAAAAATCGTAAGAGATCAGTCTTTTTCCATAAAACTTGATATTTTCCATTGTTTTTTTACTTAATTAACGATACTCATTAAGGCTATAGCAGTTGAAAAACTAGGATGTACGTTTAACTTTCAACTTTAAAGTCGTTACATTGATCATATAGTTGATAAAACTCGTAAGAAATCAGTCTTTTTCTATAAAACTTGATATTTTCTATTGTTTTTATTTAATTAATACTACTCATTAAGATGTCTATGAAGCAAAATTCAAATATATGTTTAACTTTCTTGAGTTAAATTGAGAATCTCATCTTGTAGTTGAAGAAATCTAAATAAAATGGTTAAAAACTGAGATTTTTCCAGTGTTTCGCTTAATTAATAATACTCATTAAAATTATGTTGAGAAACACCGAAAAAACTGGCGATAAATATATATCAATAAATATAAAAACTTTGTTAAATCACCATAAAAGAAAAATTATACAGGACGCGTTTCGAGCTGCAAAATTACCGCTCGTCTTCAGCTGGTCCAAACACGTGTCCCAAATTTTGCAGCTCGAAACGCGTCCTGTATAATTTTTCTTTTATGGTGATTTAACAAAGTTTTTATATTTATTGATACATTAAAATTATGGTTGTTCAAAATTCAAATATAAATTTAATCTTCATCATATAGTATGATTCAGAGTTGAGATGTGATTGATAATATTTTTAATTAGGGAAGGTTGTTCACCTATCCTATTATAATAGAATGTTCCTTTTTTCCACTAGGGGGTGTTTGTGGAGAAGTATGCATAGTGGGGACAGGAGAGTGGCGGTGGTATGGTGGGCGCAGGAGGGATAGCCGCAGGGACAGCCGGAGGCACCGCAGGCGGCACGGTGCCGCTGTGCCGCCTGGTGCCGCTGTGCCGCCTGGTGCCGCCTTACTGAGCCCGTACTCTTATTTTCCTACTACTATTGTAAAATTAACATTAGCGTGCCGATGTTTCCACTAATGGAGGTTACTTCAATGAAGTGAAAACACAATTTGCAAGCTAATGTTATCTTTTGTAACCAAAAGGAAAAAAAAAACACTGCAACCAAAATCGAAATTTTAAAAAGAGTCTTTGAAAAGATCGACTTCAACTATCCAATGGCAAATATACACACACATACATATATTTATATTGAAATACAAACGAGATATTTTAGAAGAACTCTCCGATTAGCATTCGAGTCCTAGCAAGTCACCGAGTTGGAATTGAAGATATCTATATTATAAAGGTGAAACGTATCTGTGCGTAACGCATACGTCATTTTGCGCATGGCTACACTTTCAAATTTTAAATGAATTTCGGTATTGCAATTTTTGCTACTAAAAGTTTTTAAAGTTCTTAATGTCGTACATTTTCAATTTTTACACTATCGTGTAGGAAAAAAATGTACTATTAAATGAAATTTGTTTGAAAGCTGTATCTTAATTTGTTTTTGAAATATTAATTTTTTTGTAGCTTTTAATACCTCTTTTCTAATCGTGGCAACAGGAGTACTCCATTTCTATTTAAAGCATTTAAAGCAAAGGAAAAAATGAAAAAAATTTAGTGCTGTATCTTTATGTTATCATTTTCTCATTAAAAGGAAAACAAATAGAATTTTAAATATTTTCTGTTATAAATCCCGGTGAATTTTGACTTCATTTACAAAATTTGATTTACACGTAAAAGAATATCAACAGTTTAATATCTATTTCAGCTAACAACATTGAGACTTCAAGTTTTGAATCAAAATTATCAAATTAAAATGCCATATTTTAAAAAAATGTGAATACAGACGTGAAATGTACATTTGTAAGTTTTGATATGGTGAAAATGATGCCGGGTTTAGATTTCACGGGAAAAAATTTCTATGATTGAGTCAAAGTTGAATAAATTTTGCTTTTTATCATTTTGGAATATTAGCATAAGAACCTTAATTGATAACTTTATCATAATAACATATCTTTATTACTTTTTACTGCTTACATATACGATTAAAGTTTAATTTTAACAATTTCTACAACTGCGTTTTATAGAAATAGTATTTTGTTAATTTGACGATAAATATGGTTTGTTTAAGAGTTAGACGTACCAATATAAAATGCATTATTACTATAACTAATTTTGTAGGTTTATTATAAGTTAATGAAACAGTTCCTTCTTAAGCATTTTCTTTCGTCAAAATTTGACTGGTTCTGCCTTGTATGTATAATTTTACAAAAAGTTCAATTATTTGCTTATCTTTTCGGTCTATAATGACTCCCATAAAATTAAACAAATTATTTATAGAGTTATTTTCCCCTTTTTCATAGTTTTCTTATCTCGAGAATGTTTTTACTGTTATTTATGACGAATATCCTCAACTGAAGAGCAAAAAAGTGGCTATTACCCTATTTTTCTGCATGTTGTTTTTCCTTTTGGGTCTGCCCTGTGTCACACAGGTAAGAATTTTTACATCATATACGCATAATCTTTCATTTCTAATCTGCCATACATTCATTTACATCGCATTGTAAAAATTAGATTGCCTTTTATAGATTTTTTCCCCTTAATTTAAGGCGGTTTTCAAAATAAAATTTTACCGGCTCAGCAAAGCGGACCTGAACAAAAATTTTCTGACACAAATTCTGAAATATTCTAACTCATTTTTAAAGATGCAAGCACGATGTCTGCAGACATGTTTATTGAAGTGATTTGTAAGCGAACACACACACATATATATATATATATTATGTAACTGAAATATATCAAGGGCTATAAACGATTACTGGCTCAGCGGCCTTTTTTTTTCTTTTCTTCGCTGTCGCATCGGGAATGATGGCGACTTTGACAGCACTTTGCAAAAAATCTTCTGCTCTTTCCGGAAAACAGAGAAAGTAGTTCGATTTCATAAATCCTTAATAAGAATATCTGTTAATTTGGCATGTTTGCGAACAAACATGCCAAATTAACCAAATTAATCAAAAATTAATCAAATTAATCAAATATTGTATTAGAGAGTAATCAATTTGGATTTGGAAGCAGCCTTAAACTTTTTAGGTTCTTGATTCGGATGTAAAAGATTAGCTGATATTCGTAAGACATATGCAAAAATTAGATGTTCGTACTGAAAATTTCAGAGTTTGATGCAATTTTAGTATGAAGGCATTCAAAACGATTTTTTAACGTAATGTTTAAAAGACAAACTTTCCCGTGAGCTTGTCTTTAAACATGAATTGAAAGATCATATACTTTCCAGTCGAATGGCTATTTCTTTTTCTTCCTGGGGAATTTACGTAGCCCGCAACTTAGACCAATATTACATACTAAAACATTTCTTCAAAAATTACCTAACCAATAATGCGAGTCTCACGAAAAATTAATTTGCATTTTGTGCATACAGGATTTAAAAAATAAAACTGGAGAGGTAAAGACTGACGCGGAATTGACCCTTATTAATGAACAGGACTCATCGCAAAAATTTTTTTGCTCATCACAAAAAATGCTGAAAATGGCCACTGTCGATGTCGGTGCAGCGCTGTTCTCGATTTAACTGTGAGACACGCGTAGCAGCTCCACCTGAAGTATAGTAGAAATAACATTTTTCAATATTCTGCTGTAGATCTTCCTGTGTGTGAAGATTATTTGTGTAAATCTGACCCATCAACTCCCCCACAGTCAAAAATCCACGAAAGAGAGACCAGACGATAGAGGGGACCAGGACATTGTGATTATCCTCTCCTCCCCGAATACTTCATGCACTCGTAACAAGATTGTTCAGTGCTGCCACAGGCGACTATTTTTTATGTTCTATTCGCACCAGTAATTCTCTAATATGCATTTTCGTATTTTTATTTTAAATATTATCAAAGTGTGTATTAAGGATTTCGTTTTTTAGAAAGTACACTGTTAAAAATAAAGGTGACAAACCAGTTGCATTTGGCGCCCAGGGGTAAAAAGGTATTACCATTTGACACCCACAGGCTTGAAAATGTGTTTGGGGTGCCATTTGACCTTTCAATGGGTGATTCACGCTAATTAGGGCATACCGTCGGAAGATTTTCACCCCTTAGTCATTTGCGCATGCTCTGTGATGTGTGTCCCATCCCCTTCAACTCGCCGTTACTGGTGGATCATAACAACAGTTTCTCTCTAGAAGGAATGTGCTATCCCAATTTCGTTTAGAACTTCGGGTGGAAAACCTTTGACGAGCTTTTTAGATAAAGCGATCTTTGAATTTCAGGACATTAGAACATTTCAGGGAGACTTTGAAGGTGTGCTCTATGGCCGAATGGTTAGAGCGTTGAGCTTCCAATCAGACGTCATGAGTTCAAATCCTTCGCGGGGCAAAAGTCAATTTATAATTCCTTTTTATTATTGGGCACTTCCTTTTTATTATTGTTTTTTATTATTTGGATTAGGGGTGCCATTTTTTCACCATAATTAAGGGTGCCATTCTGTCTCCCTTAGGGGTGTTACCAGTGAGACAAGCCTTTCACCCCTAAAAGGTGCAATGTGTCACCATTAGTTTTAACAGTGTAATGCCAGTTGAAATTAAAGATTAATTGCCCGTGGCAACCCTGGGTTATGGTAGAGTGTGTCAATCTTGTTGAAAATATCCATACATATCAACCATATTGCTCATTAATAAGAGTCAATTCCACATCTGTCTTATAAATAATTTCTGAGCCAGTTTTATTTTCCCCTCTGCATAATAGCTTTTGCCCATGGCTTCGCTTACTTATAATGTAAATTTTGCAATTCGGAAAGAAATTTTACAAGTATTTTTTACTTTTTATAATTTATTTACCTTATATTATTACTCCCATTGAAATCCGTTCGATAGACTCAAAGAAAAAAAAACTATTTTTTTATAATCGGGTTGACCTAATTATAAAACTTTTCCAATAATTCTATAACTATGCAACGTAGAAATATCCCACAAAGGACAAATTCTGAAGAATATTTAAAATAAAAATTATTTAAAAAAAATAAAACTTATTTATTCATCTTAATTACTGTAGTATACTATGAAAAATTAGCTTAAATTATTTCAATTCTACATAATTATTACATACATCGTGTTAACTTGGAAGCAGTACGTTAATTTAATAAAGTTTTTTTAAAATATGTGGTAGTAATAACTATTTGTTTTTGTTTTTTTCAAGTTGACTTACATTAAAATGTTTTATGTAGGGAGGACAGTATGTTCTGAATTTGATGGACAGATATGGAGGAGGCTATGCGGGCATAATTGTGGCAACATTTGAAAGCATAGCGATCATGTGGGGTTATGGTAAGTGTTCAAGTTTTAAATATTTTACATTACTTGGAATCAAAATATTAATACTATAAAGAAAAATACAAATAAACACACACAACTGTCCAAAGCTTAAAGGAAGCGTTCATTTTGTACAAAATGAAATGAAAGAGAAAAAGAGAGGTTGGGAGCATTGATTGACTAAGCAGAGGTATGTGGGACAGTTGCCCTAGGCTGACCTGTTTGAGCCCCCCCCCCCCCTAAGGGCAAATAAAAGATTTTTTATCCCCTTAATTTTTCAAAAATTTTATATTATTAACAAGCATTTCAATTGATTTTCTTATTTACACAATGGAATTCCACGGATTCTAATTTAAAATATTTTTTATTTTGTGATATTTAATTTCTTCCGTCCTTCACTGTTAATTTTTTTTTTTTTGTAAAAACACAGAAAAAAAAGCGAGATTCACTGTAAATTTACACTAGTTCTCATTTAAATTATAGCTAATTCCCTGTAGGGATTTCGTCGTTATTTAAGATTAATTTTTATCTTTGTTAAAACTTATAATTCAAAATATACACTTATAAAATTATTTTGCAATTTATTAGAATTGCAATTTATTAGAATAACTAGCAGGCTATGCCCGCTGCGCTAGTCCATTTTTCCAAACAAATCTTGATTCAAACAAAATGGTGATTTAAAATTTCTTTTTTAAAGGAGTGTAGACCATCGCCTGGAATGTCCTTCCGCAATGTTGAAACGATGCCAGTGCCAATGTCATTGCGATATACCACTATTGTATGCCTTGTAGAAAATTTGGGTAATTAGGTACCATCTCTCTTATTTGATCATTTATAGAGAGTTTGATATGAAAATGAGACCGTTGTGACAGCAGAAATTAAAATATTCTCTACTCATCACATTATTTTGTTAGAAATCATTGCAATGATTATCAAACTCTATTAATTTTCAAATAGCACATTATCATTTGTTAGTTCTTAAACTCCCGAATCTGAACTTGCACTATATGCAGATCCTATAGCCTAAATACAATCTCGTTACATGTTGCATTACATTTTTTAATAACCGTCCTCTTCTGGCAATTCTACTACAGTTTTCTATCTACCTTGGTTAGTTTCAGCAAAGTACATAGCAGAGAAATGTAAAAAAGAGTGTTTAACTTATATATTTATTAGAACAATGAAGCATAAAAGGTGTGTTTTAAAGCCGAATTATTTGGGTAAAATTAAAATTACATCAGTTTCACTGCCTCTTCATTTTTAAAAACCAGTTGCAGGGATGCCACAGGCGACTATTTTTATATTCCGTTCGCACCACTATTTTTCTAATATAAATCTCAAAATAAATTTTTCTTGCAAATGTTGTCTAAGTATATGTTAAGGATTTCTGTTTAAAGAAAGTGGTGCCAGTTAGAGTTAAAAAATAGTCGCCTGTGACAGCACTGCAGTTGCAAATATGTAGCTGTTAATTCGGGAATAATCTTGATGCTAAATTTTGTAGAAAAATAAACTTTCAGCTTGTAATCAATTCCATTATGATTTTTGGCGTGAAACATTAGTATTGCTTATAACGATTTGTTACAAATGAATCAGACTTATTTCGTGTTTATTGTCAAATGAAAGTGAAGTTTACAATCATCTATTATTGGCATTTAATCTTATATGTTGGCGATAGTTTTTTTTTTTTCGACGGGGAAATGAAGTAGTATTTAATAGTTAATTTTTAATAAAATTATGTTGATAGGGCTTAATGTTAATTAAAACTGCAACATAAACATCATAAAAAAATTCTACTGTCGGTATTGTATATTTTTTTCTTAGCCAATTTTAAAGTATTTTTTTTAACCTGAATGATTGATAAATTAATTGCAAATATATTTTTTTAAATTCTATATCATTGATATTCCGAATATTTTTCCTGCACATTGCAAATATTACGGATAATAAAATAACTACAGATGAAAAATACATAATAAGGCTAAAACACAGAATTAACGACAGCTTGGCGAATGCCTCTACGGAGACTTGAAAAAGACGCCAGTTCTGTCAACTTAAATATCCATCTAGAATTTTAATAAATAATAGATACTACTTTATGATTCCATAGATCAATTTCGCCAAATTATACATATTGCAAAACGATTCACCATATTATACAAACGAATATAACCTTTATTTTAAATAACCAAAGAATCAATAAATTATGAAAATATTAATAGAAATACAAATAAAACGTCGAATTAAAAAGTAGTTAATGACGTAACAAATGCATGTAACATGTTTAATTTCAAATGAATGTGGCATTTACGATCATCCATTATTGACATTTAATCTTTTATTTTGGCGGCAGTTTTTTGGTCGATGGGTTAATCAAGTAGTACCAAATAAGATAAAAAATATAAATAATAATATAGCCAATAATATTTTGATTAGGTGTCATGTATACATCACGTTGGTGCGATTGCAACAAATTTGTGATTTTATGGATTGCATGGTAATCTGGTTGTTGTTGTTTATTTACTAATAAACTTTGTTTCTTTACTTTTCTTTAATTTTTTCTTTCTTTATGGTTGTATTCCATAATTATTAATTAATTTTTACTTATTTATTATTGTTTCCTTTTTAAAATAATACAAAATAATTAAAAATAATATAACATGTAACTGGTATTTGAAAACGCAGTGTTTGCCAAACTGATGTCAGATTAAAAAAAAAACATGCCAAGGTGATGCGTATATAAAAATGGAAAAATGTTTATAATAATGTAAACAAAAAAAGTAAACAAATAATTAAAAAATCGCCTTTTCGATTTTTTTAAAAATATAACGCCAAGCAGTCGTTAAGTCTGTAGTTGCATCAGTAGTAAATTTTCTTTTCTTCGTTTGTTTCGTAATGAAAAAGCATAAATTTAATAATCTAAAATAAAATAATCTGAGAAATTTTCTATGATCTCGTTGATGATCTAGAAATCTTCTTAATACATAAACAAAACGGCAAAGTTGTCATATGCGCCGAGTTTTGCGCGATAATTTTTTATACTAATTTGGCGGAAACATTGTTTTCGAATACCAGTTACATGTGTATATTTAAATTATTTTCTATTATTTAAATAGTAATAAAAATTTATGAAAAAAGTTTAATTATTAAGCATATAACAAAACAGTTTAAACAATTTATAATATAAATAAGCATTTTATTTATAAATAAATATTAATAGTCGGGTTAATATATCTCAGAAAAAATAATGCCAATTTAAAGTCTATTAGTTACCTCGGTGATATATAATATCCGTGCCAATAAAACTTTCAATAATATAGTAAATATGCTATTTGGCGATGCTCAATTATCGAAGATTAGTCCAATATCATTTTAAATATTATCTAACACAGGAAAAGTATGAAGAAAATTGAAGAAGAAATGGCTAATTAAAACAGACTTGTAAAATATTTTGGCACAAATGCCTTATGTGCACCACATTTGTGCAATTTTTTTTTCCTTTTTTACGCCAATTTGGCGAAAACTTCGTTTTAAAAAATCAGTTACATATATATTTTTTAATTGTTTTGTATTATTTTAAAAAGGAAATAAAAATAAATAAATAATGTTTTGCTAATAATTATAAAATAAAACAATTTACATCATTAAAAAAATAAATAAGAGTAAATAGTTTATTAATAAATATACAACAGCCGAGCTACCATATGAACATAAAATCGACGTTTTGTTGCAATCGCGCCAATGTGGTGCATATATGACATCTGTGCCATTTTTTTTTCACCAGGCAATTTTTATTTCAAAATATCGAATTTATCGATAGTAATAACGCGAAATTGCATAAATTTCATTTAAATTGCATAGATACCCTTGTTCAGTTTGTAAATTTTAAAACTAATTTTCCCTGGAAGAGAATTTGACAAAATGGCGCAAAAAAAAGTATGTTGATTACAATTTTCAAAATTGAGGTGAAAAACTTTTAAAAGAGAATGACATTACTTTACAGTATATATACGTGTGGCAGAATTTCACACTAAATCTAAAATTTAAATATTTGATTACAATTTTTAAAATATTATCTTATGTTTATTGAATTTACAATTGAATACCAAAAATTATCTTCTTTTGGAAAAAACAACATCATTGTGACCTAATGTTAGACATATGCATTTTTGACTTAATTCTTTGCCAACAAAAGTAAAAAAAAAAAAAAAAAAATCTCAAAGAAACAAATATATAATTCACAATTACTTTTATAATTAGATCTGCCTTTTTCTGGAGTAAGTTATATACTACCGAAATTTGATAAAAAAGAGAAAAAAATAATAAAAAGGAAAATAAATATCGTTCAAAATTCATTTAATCAAATTTTCAAGTTATTTTTTTTTATTCTAACGCAAGAATAAGTCGCCAAATGTTGCATCAAATGTAATATTTCAGTTAAGTTATTTTTTAAGCGTTACAAATATTTCTTTTAAGATAAATATTTTTTTATAATATCATGCCTCATTAAATGGTTTTTCTTTATTATTATTATTATTATCATTATTAATTATTATTATTATTATCAATAGTTATTTTCTGCTTTTATTTGCAAGATGTTTGTAATATTTCTAACAGATATATCATTTTTAATTTGTTTAGTAATGATAATTTTCGCCAAAAATAACTACTGGCAACCCTTTCATCAAAAATAACCGAAAAATACAAATATCTGTTATCACATATCTGTTATCACACATTTGTTGCTTTCTATTTGAAAGAATTTGTCATAATAGGAAATTTAATACTAAAGTACTTTGTGGCATTATGAGGAATGCAGTAACAGCATAACAAATATAGAAATGTATTGCTATTATTATTAAATGCATGCCACCATTTGCCTTTCAATGTGGCGGAATTGTCCAAATGCATATTGATTGAATACAAAGATTAAGTTAAGTAAAAAAGTATTAGCACAAATAGTTAATAATGCCTGAAAAGTAAATAAAAGTATTAACAGAAATAGCCAATAATGCATGAAAAAATTTACATCTTAACGGCTCACATTTATTCTTTTATTCCTATAATTGAAAAAAAAAACGTATTCTATAATTTCTTTAAGTTATCTTTCTTGTGCTAGTCTGTATATAGATGTGAATAGTACTGGGTGTGAAATTTATAATTCAAACAATAGGTATAAAGTTTAGTTTTAGTCATTTGAGCATAATTCACAAAAAAAATTTTAAATATAGAAGTTCTCTCCGAATTCTACTGTTAAAAATATTCCTGTAAAATTACGGCAGAGGCCGGACAGAGAGCTTCCAGTCACACCCCGTAAAAAATAAATCCATGTCCATCATTTTGTGCAGTCCGTTAAACAGGATATAATGCACTTTAAAACACAATACCACTTTACTTATTGTTCATTAGCATGTAGCACATTAGATAAAAATCACCAAATCGCTTTTATTTGGAAGATTAAAAAAATAAGTTACGGCTAAGTGACATTATTCTTCGAAACAGGAAAATGTATGGGAAAATGTATGGGGTCGTATACCGTAATTTTGCTAAAAGATGAGCTAGAACTGTAAGAATACGTGGATTGCCTTTAATTTTTTAAATATCTAAGGGACAAGTTTGCATATTTAATGGACCAGACCATTATTCATCAAATAAGGCTGTTGCCAAGAAAATTGAAGGCAAACGCTCAAATCATAGTTTTTCTGTCGCTCAGACTGCAGTAAAATCGCAGTTTTTTCTGGGAGTGTCCTAAATAATGTTTGTCCCAGGGTCCCCGTTCAAATGACAATAAATTTACAGTTTTTTCTGCGAGTGCCCTGAATAATGTTTGCCCCAGGATCTCGGTCTTCTGCGATCTTTTAACGAAATTTGCGTTGTTTCGTGTTGTTTCTTAATTTTTCTGAGAAATTAAGCCATTATGGCGACTGAAATATTTGAGTGAGCCACTGGCTCCTTAAAATTTTTGAGAATCTACACCCGAATTCACATTAATATCGATACTATGCAACTATGTATGCAGATTCCGATGTTTGCAACATCTTTAACCCTAAACTAATGTTGGCGATCTCAAAAACAGCTTTTTTTTTTTTTTTTTTTTTTTTTTTTTTTTTTTACATTTTTAGCTTACAGGCTATCATAGCCTAAGAGCTTATGTGCCCGCCCGTTCTGTATGTATGTTCGTTCGTGCGTAACGCGATAACTCATGATAAAAATGTCCGATCCACTTGAAATTTTGTATATAGGTATATCCTGACAAGGCGCTTCCCTGATTAGTTTTTGGAGTTCATTCGATAAGTATAAGAAGGGGAACGGGGGGCTCATGCTCCTCCCTTTAATTGATATAAATGGGTTTTTCATGCAGAATTAAGTTTTCGTTCAAAATTCAGATATAGGATCATTCTGATGAGGCGATTCCGTGACTGTTATTAGGTGTTCATTGATTAAGTATAAACAGGGGGAACGGGGGTTCTAATGCCCCTCCCCTTAATTTATATAAATGGGTTTTTCAAGCAGAGTTGTCAGATTTCGTTCAAATCTCTGAATAGTTTTGGAAGTTTAATGGTTAAGTATAAAAGAGGGGGATAACTCCTCTTAAGTTGTATAAATGCTAAATGTGTTTTTATTAAGAATTATCCGATTTGCTCTGAATTTTGGATATAGAATTTTTATATGATAAAGCATGTCCTTGATAGTTTAGGAGGGTCAATGATTAAGTATTAAAAAGGGGAAAGGAGAGAGCTGTTTCCTCTCCTTTAATTTTTTTCCAAACGGAATTAACCCTTGAAAATATAAGGCTGTAATGTACAATTAGTATGCGTAGCCTGTGAGCTCAATGCCATCAATTTAACTGGGCAGTATTCTTTTTATTATAGTTTAATTTATAATTTTCAGTTTAACTGTAAACATTACTGAAATTTTACTCATTTGGAACTCTAGTACTATCGCCAGAGATTTTTGAATTGGTGAATTTCAATTATAATAATCTTGTACTGAAACAGCATCCTAAGAGTTAATCACGCCTTTTATTCATTTTTTGATACTGCTGTCTCCGAGACTACTTTTCGGTACTTACCCTCAATACTCAAGGTTAATCCAAGTCAGGTTTGAATTGGTTGGAATATTTTGATGCCCAAGAATTCTGTTGACACACGCTCTAAATTAAGTTAAATTTCAAATTATTTTTTTTCTCTTTAACTTTGATTTTTGTTATTTTATTTTGTAGGTGCAGATCGATTTTCCCTTGATCTTAAGTTCATGCTGGGATTCAGACCAAGCCTTTACTGGAGGATATGTTGGAAATACATTTCACCTTTAGTGTTGCTGGTAAGCTTATTCTAATTTTTAATTCTTTGTACTTATCCAGTTGAATTTAATTAACCAGAACTGTTTCAGAAGCTGGAAAATTTTTGAACGATCTTGATAATCTAGTTTTATGTATTTCTCTCAATCTAAAATTGTGGTGCAAAGAATAAGCACAAGCTCATTCCTATATTGCAATACGTGCTACAGCCACACGACCTGTGCAGTTCCTTTCTTTCTTTTTTCCCCATAGGCTAATCGATCTTCTACTGAATATTTTTTATTGCAATTTTTTTTCTTTTATGAGGATACTTTTACTTTCTGAGTCGGAAGGAGCTGCTTAGAGATTGACTGAGACCAGCTATCCTATTTGTAATTATTATCAACTAATTAGTAATTTAAATATTCTATTAATAAATCACATCACCAAAAACAGAATATGAAAAAAAAAAAAAAAAAAAAAAATCTTAAATGGCGCGACAATTGTCAGGTAATTGAGAGAAATACACAAAACTGCCGCTTGATGAGTAGAAAAATAAAAAAATAAAATAAAACCCCTACATTATTTTTTTTTTCTTTCAGTTTGTATTAATATACAGCTTTTGGAGTCATAAAACTATAGATTACGCTGGCGTGCCATATCCTATGTGGGCAGAGGTTGTTGGATGGTTCCTTATCCTTGTATCAGTCATTCAAATTCCTATCTGGGCTGTGGTAGAACTCTATAAACATAGGAAGGTAATGATATTTTTGTACTAACTATCTAATAGTTTAAAATTCGTAGGAGAATTTTTCTGAATAACAAGGAATTAAGCTACTTTCGACATAAAAATAAATGTATTCCAGCAAATAAAAATACGTTGTTATACTAATCTATCGCTGATAAAAAAAAAAAAAAAAGTTTGCATTTGATCGAACTATAATAATTACTCTTTCAAAATCAAATTTATCAGATAAATTAAAAAAATGAAATTATTCTAGCATTTTTAATGTTATTATTTTTTTTAAATCTACCATAATAGAATGATCATCAATCTGCCAAATTCCTTAATTATAATAATATTATTATTAAGGAATATGGCGTTCGATTACTTTTCTTGGTAACTTCAATTAAAAAACATTTTTTTTCATACATATTTTCTTATTCATACTATCTGTCTCATTAAATATATAAATAAGATAAAAAATCTCTTGCACTTATAATACCTGTAACAACATTCATAATAAATACTCTCTTTAATTTATACTTTTGAACGAAAATCCTTCTGTAGTAAAAAAAAAACTAGCCTTAAACAAATCTCCAGGAATGACTCCTGGAATGATGCTGATGTGTAAGGTTTCCGGAAATAACGCGTCCGGGTGGACCACACCTTCCATAAGTCGAATAGACCAACCAGGAAAGGACTCCGTCTCGGGTGGACTTGGAAATGAATACACTTCCTTTTTTTTCCTTATGCTGCTATTTTGGTAGATTTTCCTGGTTTTTATGGGTATTTAACGCTCGGTATTTTAATAAGTGTACGTTTATGAGAGGAATTCCAAAATTGAGTGTATGGAAAATAAGGTATCGCGAAGCGATTCCATGGGGTATTGGCGAGCGCAGCAAGCAGGGGTAGCCTACAACTTGGAATCTCGAAGCGATTATGCGGGGGGTTGGCGAGCGTAGCGAGCAGGAGGGCGGAGCCCCCTAGTCTTTCAAAACAAACTTCGTATCGAGCATCCCGCCATTAAAAATCAGCAAATTAAATTTCGATTTTTTATAATTAGAATATTATGTGTTTATAAAGAAAAGATAAGAATTAAAGCCAAATACATTCGATTCCATTTCAAATTCAATACAGTTCACTACAGTTTTCAATACATTTAATACAGTTTTCAATTGGTCTTTCATATTAATATTTTATTATTATTGTGGATTCATTATTACATTTTTTTTATTTATTTTATTTTATTTATTTATTTATTTTTGTAAACATAAATCTTATTTCATACAAAATAAGTACTCGAATCATTTTTATTTCTATACTCATAAGTGTCATTAAAAACACTTAGTTAATGGTTAAAAATGAAATTTGAAATATGATCTATAACGAAGTATTTTGTTTCTAAACTACGAGTATATATTTATGTAATATAGCGGGATATGTGACAGGAAGCACGGGAGGGGGGATGGTGAATTGTGATATTTTGTGACAAAGGGGGAGGGGAAGTAAAAAAAATGACATCATTTATGCACAGTCCCTTACCACACTAAACAATTAAATCTTTTATTTTGTTTTGTAAACAAAACAATTATAGTTACTAAATGTATTTATTGAGTTAATTTATTATTTTACTTTTTTAGAATTTGAAAGCTGCTTTTCGTCCACATCCCGACTGGGGTCCAGTCGATCCCGAAACACGTCAACAATACAAACTTCAGCTTTCTAGAGATTTTCAAGAACCCACTGAAGACGAAGGTGTTTTCAATATGGGAATGGACATTCAGAGCGAACAATCCCATCCGAAAGATATTCATCAAAATCCACTTCAAAACATTAAAATGACTGCATTTGTTACAGAAGTAGAAATAACAAACACACAAAGCAATGGTTACATTTGATATTAATTCACGACTATATTTCGAATAAGCCCATTTAGACTTTGAAAAAGTCTTATGGTTGTTTATTTTAAATGTGTAAATACGACATTTTTCATTTATCAATGTATAGAATAAATTGACATAAATATTTTATGTAGCCAAAAAATGTGTTGATTCTTTTTTTTTTCTACAACTACTACTACTTAAAACTCCCCAGACAATTAGTTCAAAATAGTGACATTATCGAGTTATAGGACATTCAGAGCGAACATTCCCATGTGAAAGATATTCATCAAAATCCACTTCAAAACATTAAAATGACTGCATTTGTTACAGAAGTAGAAAGAACAAACACACAAATCAATGGTTTCATTTGATATTAATCCACAACTATATTTCGAATAAGCCCATTTAGACTTAGAAAAAGTCTTATGGTTGTTTATTTTAAATATCTAAATACAACATTTTTCATTTATCAATGTATAGAATAAGTTTACATAAATATTTTGTGTAGCCAAAAAATATGTTTATTCTTTCTTTTATATAATTACTTTTAAAATTTCTGAATCAATTAGTTCAAAAATAATGAAATTATCGAGTTATAGGATATTCAGAGCGAACATTTCCATGAGAAATATAGTCATCAAAATCCACTTCAAAACATTAAAATGAGTGCATTTGTTACAGAAGTAGAAAGAACAAACACACAAAGCAATGGTTACATTTGATATTAATCCACGACTATATTTCGAATAAGCCCACTTAGACTTTGAAAAAAAGTTTAATGGCTGCTTATTTTAATTATGTAAATACAACATTTTTCATTTGTCAATGTATAGAATAAGTTTACGTAAATATTTTATGTAGCCAAAAGATATCTTGATTCTTTCTTTTATACAACTAATTTTACAAATTTCTAGACAATTAGCTCAAAAATATCGAGACAATTAGCTCAAATACATCATCGAGTTTAAAAACTGAAATCATGATGTAAGACAAGAATATTTTAGCAGTAGATGAAGGAATGACTGTTCTGCCTCGGCATTTCTTGGTACATTAGATGCAACAGTTGGAAAAATTCGTCATTTTGGCATATAATATCCCAATGAAATTGTGAGTTAAATGTAACTTTTATACTGTGAAGCATATTTTATGTGTTTCTAGAACATTGTATTTTTGTATCGCTTACCCGCAATAAAAGTTACACATCTCGACAAAAGTAAATTTCACAGGAGAGTCAAAAGAAAATTTACATGATTTTACTGTAAGATGAAATTACAGCTCTTAAATCTGCATGCAGGAATAAAAACATGCATAAAAACATAAAACCTTTAAAAATAAAGACATTTGATGAAGTTTAGAGGATTGAATAAATTTATCTCTCTACGCAATTCACACCCTTTTCTGTGGCCACGAATGGACAAATAACGTAATAAAGAGGTTTTTCATCGTCTTTTTCATCGTCATTTCATTTATTTGTCAACTTTCAAGAAAAATATTTTTGAATAGATAGATAGCTTGGGATGTGTATGTGCCATTTATGATACAGGCTCCTTAGCTGATCAAAATATTAATTTTATCGTCATCATCATAGAAATAACAATTGAAAAATTCGTCTTTACGCTACCTCAATGGTGACGTTTTGAAATGCCATGAAAAAGAGAGGTAAGGTAGGTTCAAAAAATGATTGAATTTCACTAAATGTAAAAATAATTGAATTAGAAATTATTATCAATTGATTCATTATATGTCATATGATTGTAGGCTGAAATGAAATAATATAAAATAACAGCACACTGTACATAATAATAATTATATATATATATCTATATATATATTTTTTAATAAATGCTTTAAATATGCAGAACTGTGTTTTTCTCTCTGCAAATATGTAGAACTAAATAGGTAAACGGAAAACCTCTTTATTACGTTATTTGTCCATTCGTGGCCACAGAAAAGGGTGTGAATTGCGTAGAGAGATAAATTTATTCAATCCTCTAAACTTCATCAAATGTCTTTATTTTTAAAGGTTTTATGTTTTTATGCATGTTTTTATTCCTGCATGCAGATTTAAGAGCTGTAATTTCATCTTACAGTAAAATCATGTAAATTTTCTTTTGACTCTCCTGTGAAATTTACTTTTGTCGAGATGTGTAACTTTTATTGCGGGTAAGCGATACAAAAATACAATGTTCTAGAAACACATAAAATATGCTTCACAGTATAAAAGTTACATTTAACTCACAATTTCATTGGGATTATTTAGAAGTCATTAAACATAATTTTTAAACAGTAAAGTTTTTAACAGTTTGCCATTTATGGGTTAAAATTTTTTATTAAGTTATAAATATTGTTTTCTTGTTCAAGGAAGCTAGAAGTTTGTTAAATGTTCGATAAACTACTACATATTTTTACGATTTGGATTGAAAAATAAATTTCATAAATTCAAAACATATAAAGCACAAAATTTTATTGAAATTATATGTCATATTTAATAATTATATTTAAAAAAATTAATGTATACGACAAATAATCTCGCGAATTATGTTGAATCATTTAAGTATTTTATTTTTCACTTCCTTTAAATTTTAAATTAAAATAATTACTATATGATTAGACAGTTTCTTTCACGATAAAATAAAATGTACGCCGAATATTAATTCAATTCCGCTGGATTAATACTTTACAATGAGGCTGCAAAAGGAGGTTTAGATATAAATTCATGGTGTAATATTTTTTAACGAATCTTTCATTACGTGTTTGAATAAAAGTCTTTGTCATTATAAAAAAGTTCTAATTTATGTACTGTATTTATTACGTATGGCACATGATAAATATATAATAATCAATCGTCGGTATATTTAAATGGAGTGAAGAATCTGGTAACATTTCAAATAGTCGCTTGTAACGTTTGAAAGTTGTTCTTAAAAACAGGTACAGCTGTGAACCCTATTTTCTTAAAAATGTTGATGACACAACTGCAAATTATTCCATGTCTACCTTTGTTCTTGATTTTATTACTATTTGTAATGCTTAGTTATAATGATGATTCTGGTGAAGATGTAACTACGGTCTTCCTGAAGATTATATATTTGGAAAATGAAATATTTCAAGACACATTATTTCCTGATTTCTATATTAAGTATTTTTATCAATTTTTTTAAGATATGAGCTATACTTACATTCCTTAAACGTAAAGAATGTAGGGTACTACTTGGTTATCTCGTCGACCAAAATTCTAACACCAAACTACAAGAATAAATGCCAATAACACAGGTCAACACAAATCTGGGGTTTGTCGAATAACACTTTCTTCTTAGTAAATTAGACACGCTGATCATAGATACGACAATAGTTTTTTGCTATCACCCACAGTTTTTTCACAAAACAAAAAGTGAAGGGGTATCTCTTAATAAAATTAATGTGTAATATTTATTGAATAAAATACATTCTTAATAAAAATTAAAATTAATTTCTTCTTCAAATGACAATAATAGAGGTAAAATATAATACTGCATTAAAGGATGCGAAATATAAATACATATGGCATCTCGTTATGTGTTAATATTTGTTCAAGAAGGCACAATTTTTTCCCAATAATTTGTAGTGAGAACATACACTTATTTTGTTCGTTTATTGATATCTTACTTTCGTTTTGTCAGTTTCTTAAGAACAAAAATTTACTCGCTTCAGGAACAACATTCTTACAAGGAAGGTCTCCATTGGGGGCATACTCAGCATTTTTCGAAAAAAATACGAACTAAACTACTCATGTAGGTAATAAAGGATCAGTGAAAATTAGCGGCGGAATTACATTATTAGATATGTAAAAAAATAAAATAGTTTGGAATAATTGGCGTGAAAAGCTGAAAGCGACGCGGGATTAGGCGAGCAGTGCATTTCCTCGCCAAAAGCAGACGATTTTAACGAATCTGAAAATTGATTTTAATTGACTTCACTGTTAAAAATCTGCAGCACTTACTGCAACGTCACTCCACTACTTTTACAGAATATCTCTCTTCCGACCAATAAGAATGCTCCATAGCACGGTGAATTGACCGTTTTCTATAAAAGCGGTGGAGTGACGCTGCAGAAAATGGTACAGATTTTTAGCGGTGTTGTAGATTGTGCAACACTGTTAAAAATCTGCTGCATTTTGCTGCAACGCACTCCACCGCTTATATATAATATCTCTATTACAACCAATGAGAAAGCTCCATTTTACGGCCAAGTAACCGTTTTCTATACAAGCAGGGGAGTGCGTTGCAACAAAATGCATCAGATTTTTAACAGTATTTTTCAATTTGGAACAATTTTAATCAATTTAAATTGTGTTTTAAATGATAAAATATATTAATTTCATTTTGTTATAAGTACATATAAACGTATATATGAAACAAATTACACTTAAAGTAAAGTAAAAATGCAAAACTAAAATTACTTAAACTAAACTTATTTAAATAAATTGAACATGGAAAGTATTGTCTTTAAAAAGTATTCGAAGTGTAAAAGCGTATTTTTCAAAATTTCGTTTTTTCGCCAACTGGAGATAAATCGCCAAATAAACGAAATTTTTATTATTTTTTTACGGACATTATAAGGAGGTTCCGCCGAAATTTTTTTATAAATTTATATAACTATATGAGAAGAACATTCTGTAATTTTTTCAGATTTTTCTGAGTATGATCGTATGGAGACCTTCCTTGTTAGTACAGAAATGAGAAAAAGAATTTACCAAGAATTTCTCCGAAGAAAATTGACATGTATACTATACAGATCTTCCTGACTTAAGACTCATTTATTTTCCACCCCTGTTCTTGAACAATTTCAGAGGAGACTACTTATTTATTCTACTAAAAGAAGTTTAAAGGGTGTCTTACTTTGCTTAATAATGGTAATATTTTACCTTCAATTCCTGTAGCTCATTCAGTAATTTTTAAACCGCCATATGATAACCTTGATTTTCTCCTCAGTGTTATGAAATATCAAGAATTTAAATGGGAAATCTGTGGGGATTTTATAATTTTACCTATATTATTAGGTCAATAAGGCTATTTATATCAAAATGCCCTGTTTCTTATATGAATGGAATAGTTGACCTAAACACCAACATTGGATAGGGAAAGAATGGCTTATAAGAAAAGATTAATTCCAGGATAAAAAATGTGATTCGGCTGAAATTAATTGATCCAAAAGAAGTCCTCTTGCCTCCCTTGCATATTAAATTATCTTTAATAAAATAATTTGTAAAAGCCTTATATAAATCAGGGGATTTATTTCGATATTTAAACGAAGTTTTTCCACATTTACCGGAAGGTAAAATCAATAAAGGTATGTTCATTGGCCCAGATATAAGACGAAAAATATTAAATTAATCGAGAAAGATGCACGTATTTGCTTTAAAGACATTATTTAGAAATTTTTAGGATACTACAAAGATCCTAACTATGCAATAATCATTGAAAAAACTTCAAAAAATTTAAAAACTAGGTTGAAACATGAGTTTAAAACATACATTTTCTGTACTTTCATCGTGAATATTTACCAGAAAATCTTGATGAAATGAGTGAAGAATAAGGTGAGAGATTTCAGTACGACATAAAATGCAAGGGGAAATGCTGTTAATACAATAGCAGATAATACTGGAGGGGGAGGGGAAGAGACACTAAACTAATATCAAAATTTAAAGGACACAAGTGTTATTTCGATGACAAATAAAAGTAATTTTACTGTAAATATTATGATATAATTCATTATAAAACACGTACACACATTTTTATATGTATATATAATTTTCTGTATTTATCTGATTTTTTGTGCATTTTTTAATGAATGTTGTGTAAATTGTATATTATCAAATTCAAAATTCTTATTTTCTTAATTGTAAAAAATCCTGACGTGATGCATAAAAATGAATATTATTTTTGAAATAAGTATAGCAGACTTATTACAATTTACATAAATTCATAAAAACCCCAGACAAAAAGTTAAATTTTGTAAACCTGTGTAATGGATGATCGTAAATGTCACATACACTTGACATTAAGCACAATGTATATGTTTATTACACCATCAAATGATTTTTAATTCAATTTTTTTCTACTTTTATTAATGTTCGATAAATTTATTTGTTTTTTCGTTATTTAAACGAAAAATTATGTTAATTTAGCTAATAGTTTGGCGAAATTGGTCGATGAGATAACTAAGTAGTACCTTAAATACTAGCTTAAATACCTTAAATACTAAATAAAATGCAGCTACTTTAAATATCACTAAATGAATAATCCAAGCTTCGTTTATTATTAAAAAATAAAATATCACGTTTGAAATTATTGTAAGACTACTAATTATTGTCAATAGTTTTGAATAGTTTGAAGTAAAATGCAAGGTTTTGAAAAAAAAAAAAGCAATTTTGTGTCGTTGGGGGCCACCGTAATACTTACCCATCATGGATATGCATACTAGCACAGGCCTGTTCAACCTTTTATTGAGCAAGGGCGCATTTCGGCTCTTGACACTCAACGAAGGGCGCCATTATTCACATGACCAAAAACATGTGGCAATATTATCGCACAGCATTAGTATATGCATACGTTTTAACATAATGCAAATGAATCTTTCAACAGTAGACAAAAGGCTCATACAGTTTTGGAGTTGCATTAAATTTTAAACTGCACATTTTTCTATGAGAAATCTCTCAAAAATATTTGTAGGGTATGGTGTAAAAAATTTTAATTGTACCTATAATAGAAAAAATAACAATAAACATATAAATCAGAGGTATTGGAGCTAGGTTTCTTTTAAAATGTGAAAATACGCTTTGATTTATTTTGAAAGCGTGAACTAGTTTTATAAAAAGTACAAAAACAAAGACAGCCATGATAGTGAACCCATGTGGGTGGTTCCAGAGAGATAGTCTCGAAGTGCTTTCATAGATGCAAATCTTTCTCACAGTTTTATTAATTTTTCTAATCAAATAAATAAATAAACAAACCTAAAATTTCAGAAATCAAGAAAGAAAATTTAAGCCTCTTTATCCTTCGTATTGAACAGCCAAAGGGCCAATGTGACTACAGCAAAAAAAATAAAAGCTGAACTTTCATGCATATGTGTCTTGAAAGAGGTGATAAAAGGTGAAAAATGTTTACTTTATGTTATTTCTTAAATATAAAAAAAAGCTAATTCCAATTATTACCAAATTTAAGCTTTATATAACTACACTTTAAATACACTTATTAATAATAATTAGAAATTGTGGAAATATGCATGAGTGTGTTTCTAGTTTTTAATTCGTATTTACAGGTTTTGAAAGTATGTCTTATACAAATGTTAGTGATTTTGAAGAAAGCATTATTTATACTGGAATTTTGCTTCTAAAATGTCTAATAACAGGAAACCTTCAAAGGGGCGCCAAGAAAATCGTCAAAGGGCGCCATGGCGCCCGCAGGCGCTACGTTGGACAGCCCTGCTATAGCATATGAAAATAAAAGATGTGGAAATTATTTATAAAATGCATTGCAATTCCGAAACAAAATTTAAATGTATATTTAAATATTTTTAATATACATAGTAATGCTCTATTAATGAATTGCGTATGGACCCATTTCGACAAATTATATAAAACGCTAAACTACTCAAGTAGTACCGAATTGCATAAAAGAAACATCCTTATAACTCCAAAACTAATAATCATATTAAATAACAGTTTACTGCGTAGGATTAAGCGTCTCATTTCCATTTAATATATTTCCATTAATATCCACCATAAATTTCCATTAATATATCTTTGAATTGAAATTTGAATGAAATACAGGATCATGAAAAATCGAAGAATGTGAAAAACAGGATTACAAATATCTCAGCAACTAATTATCTGATCGATTTCGTTCTTTATGCAAAATTTTTGTTATTTTATTATCTTTAACATCCTTTCCTTAAAATAAAAAAATGCGAAAAATTTTATGTACTTTTTATCAGAATGAATTTTTCGAGAGTGAGAAAAAAATAGTTCCGGATAATCGAGGTTACTGATATTAAATTATAATGATACTTCGTCCCATTCTTACATACAAAGCACATGCAAAATTTCCAGTCTCTAACTCAATTTGTTCGGGAGATAGAGCGTTTACAGACAGACACACAGACGGACGGACGGCAATTTTTTTTTCTAAAATATGTTTTTCGGAAACTCCAGTATCTGAAACGTGTAAATACGTCAAATTTTTTTCGATTTTCAAAACGATTGCAAGACTTACCCTATGCTACGTTTGATGGGCAAGTAAAAGGATCTTTTAGTTCATACAGCTTATTACTTGTCAGTGCGCCAAGGAGTTTCAAAAACTGAGTCGGAAATCGTAATACACATACAGGGTATCTTAGAAATATTGGGGCAAACTTTAAGGGGAGGTAGGGTTATTCAGTTTTGAATAACAACCTATGGTCGGAAACGTTTTCCTAGCGAGGTAGTGACGACACAAAACACAAGAAAGAAAGGATACGGACAGGGAAAGAAAACATGTTTATTATTCTTAGTGCTGCAAAAATACTGAGACAACGCTGGGAAGTGCTGTGGAACTTGTTACATGCATCGTGGCAGCTGTTGGGGAAGTTCGGGACATTCTTGGTGTTTTTGAGATGACTAGAACATTCATGCGCCGGCGATGCGCTCAGTGCATCATGGACAGAAATCGTAATTTTAAACACATGTTTTGATGACGATCGTTGTCTCTTTAATGTTCTTTTTTCTTTGTTTTTTTCTTGTTTTAAGAATAATAAACATCTTTTCTCCTCTTATTCGTGGCGTCCTTACCGTGCCAGGAAAACGTTTCCGACCATGGGTTGCTATGTAAAACTGAACCCTTGTGATGTCCCCTACTCCCTTTTAACATTTGTCTCAATATTTCTGGGACACTCTGTATAAATGATGTAAGTTTGATTAGTGAAAGAGAAATAGCTAAACTTTATGAAATAAAATTTTGTAAAGTTACATCTTGATCTTTCCATTTGACGATACTTATCATGAGTCTAATAGGACACATACATTAAATATAATTTTCTTCCAATTAATCGAAATCAAGAGTTGTAACAACAATAGTGAGAATTAAATGAGCAATTTGGGAAAGAATAATAATTTGGGAAAAGGAATTACAGTTTACGAAATGAAATTTTGTAACGTTACATCTGAATTTCTCAGTCTGATGATACTTATTATGAGTCTTATAGAACACACACATAAAATATAAAACATTCTCGATTAAACGAAATCAAGAGTTGTACTAACACTAGTTATAACAAAATAAACGTTTGTGAAAAATAAATAATAGTTTGTGAAAATAAATAATAATTTGTGAAATGAAATTTTGTAACGTTACATCTTAATTTCCCACTCCGATGATACTTATCATGAGTCTAATAGAAAACATACATAAAATATAAAAAAATAACGATTAAAGAGTTGTTGCAACACAAGTGTGAATAAAAAACATTTGTAAAAAAAAAAAAAAAAAAAAAAAAAAAAATAGTTTGTAAAATGAAATTTTGCAACGCTATATCTTTTGATTTCCCACTCTGATGATACTTATTATGAGTCTAATAAAACACATAAAAATGTCTCGATGAAACGAAATCAAGAGTTTTAGCAATACTAGTGTGATTAAAATAAACTTTTGTGAGAAATAAATAATAATTTGTGAAATGAAAATTTTTAATGTTATACATTGATAGCCCACGCTCTGATGATACTTATCATAAGTTTAATAGAACACAAGCATAAAATATAAAATTTTCCCTAATCAAGCGTTGTAGAAACACTAATGTAAATAAAATACACATTTGAGAAAAATAAATAATACTTTGTGAAAGTGAACAATAGTTTGTGAAAATAAACTATACTTTGTGAAATGAAATTTTGTAACGTTAGACCTTGATTTTTCACTCTGATGATAATTATCATAAGTCTAATAAAACACATGCATAAAAAACATAATTTTTTCCTGAATTAGTCAAAGTCAAGAGGTGTATAGATACACTAGTTGAATAAAATAGACGAAATATTGCTTTTTAAAATAAATTTTATTTTTAATTTTCTAAAACCTAAAGGAAAATTAATTGAAGTTATTATTACATTTAAATGCTTTCATTGTAAGTTAACTTGATAAAATAATATTAATTTTAAGAGAGATAAAAGAACAGAGAAAATATTTTTTTTTTTTTTTTTTTTTTTTTGTATGCAAAAATACTGCTAAATTAACATAACATTTAGCATAAGTCTAAACAGTAATGATTACATATAAACACTTTGAATTCATCCTCTCAAATTTTATAAATTCCATCATTCTGAAAAGTATTTATATGCTTATTGTAAATAAACTACAATTTATAATTAAAGAATATTGCAAAACAATTAGCGTTGAATAAAATCTTCATACTTATATGTCTTGTTGTTAATAATTTATCACTAATAATATTAAAATTTACTAACGGCCTTCACCCGCTACGCTGGTCTGCTTAGATAGACAGACGGGCAATAAATAGTTTAATAGTTTATTAATTAAGGGCATTAAATAGTTTAATTGTTAGTATTAAATAGTTTAACACTATTAAAATGCATACCAAACAATGTCTCAATATATAAGCATGCAATGGAATACTTTTGTGTGGCCCTGTAAATCAATAAAAAATATTATTTGCACCATAGATTGTACAGAATATTATATATTATGGTTTATACTTCATAGATGCATATCAACTTTATTATGTTCAAAAAAGTGTAAGACCATTGAAATGCACTTGAAACTATTTTCCCCATTGACCGTAATGTATCGGAATCCTTTTGATTGTCCCTGTAATTGAATATGGATCCGATTTTCATAAAATTTGAAATGACTCGACAAAATTATCTAATAATTATATATTTTAAGTTTCAAATGATTCGGCTGGGTAGTTTTTGAGTTGTTATATGCGGACAGACAGACGGACGGACGGATACAGACGAACGAGCAACTCAGGATCCCGGGATTTTTTCCCTTTAATTCAAATCAAACGCGACGTTTCTCCGTTTCCGTGATCGGAGGAGTTAGCGTCAAATACATACATACATACGGTCGGATTTTAATAGTGTAAATAATAATTTATTATAAACTAGCAAAAGCCATGCTTTGTTTGGATTCGCGAAGCATTATTTTATAAAACAGATATTTGAAAGTAACAATATTTTTTATTATTATTATTATTTTTGCATCTTTATTAAACAAAAACGTTATTTTATGTTTTGGCGCATTTTAATTTTTTACTTATGATGTAAAACTGGCATAAGATATTTTCGAAGCAAACTTTTACAAATTTTTTTTTTAATTTTCAACTAAAAGCTCTTTTAAAGATGTTTTTACAATTTCAAGTAGCCACTGGTGTTTTTTAATTGTTTGAAATATGCATGTTTCCAATCTTTGTAATCAACATCCGATAATCTTTGATAGCTATTTTAGAATAATATATTTGAAGAAAGCTTGAAGAAAGTTACTTCTTCAAAATCCTATTTTCTGGAAAAAACATTTGAAATCTGCTTTCGTTGATACTATGAATTTTCAACTGTAAAACATTTTATTTTAATTTCTTCATTTTTATACATGTTAGCGTATGAGAATTGCTGTAATTCTCTCCGCGTGGGAGAACTGTTTACTTTCTGCGAATGGCAACTCAATTAATGGAATTACCTTTTAACGAAGCGCTCTCTCATTCTCGCAGTGACGTTTTCACGAATAATTATTGTTGTGTTTGCGAACTTATTAAAGTCTTATTTTTCTATAAAATCCTTCTGATTAATGAGTCGATATTATTTAGCCACAATACGACCTTCGCAAAAATATTTATAAAGAGCTTGAACCAACAACTTCACACAGATCTTTTAATTTTTCATTTATATAACAAATTTAAGAATTAATTTTATTTGTTTACAATTATTTTGTTGCCAGTTTACAAAAAAAAAAAAAAAAAAAAAAAAAAAACCATAATACAATTCTTTTAAACTGTTTAAGTGTCATCTGTGCAAACGATTTTGCGGGATAATGAAAACATGTTTTATTTAATAAATTAATCATGATTCTATCTATAATTATTTACTCCATGATTTAAACTTTTTTTTCTGAAAATATACGCGTTTCATTTTTTATTTATTTGCTAAAATGCTTCCGTATTGGAAATGCATGTAAAATAAATTAATTAAAATAATAATTTTTTTAACGTTTTACTGTAAAAAAAAATTATATTCTGCAAATCTACAGATCATAATTTATTTTTGTGTTTAATTTGAAGTTAAAATATTGAATAGTTTTTTTGTAAAGCGTACGACAAATTGTAATTTGAGTGGACTAGTAGAGGATTCGCTTCGCTCATCCTAATAATAATTTATCAAAATACGATTTTTTAAAATATTAAAAACTCACTCTACAGTTCGATGTGAAAATATTTTAATGCTTATTTTAAAAGCAGTGAACAGAAAAAAAAAAAAAAAAAAAATCAAAATATCATTTTCTAAAAACTGCTAACTATTGGCGAAACCTGAATATCATTTTTTTTTTCCTTTTGACATAAGCATGCAATTTTTTTTTTGTTGGCAAGAGTTTCTCCAGTCTCCATTAACAGTACTTTAATGTTAATATCATTAAATAAATTAATGAACAATAATCATTAAAAAATTTCATTTATGATCACACAGGTATGATTAAAAAAATATTTTTTATTAAAATTTATATGGAAATTTACCAATCAAAAACTATACACTGAAAAAAAAAAATCTGTAATTTTACGGATGTAATGTTACGAAAATCTGTATCCTTACTAAAATTTTGTCTGTGCACTGTACCAGAAAAAGGTGTAAATCTACAAAATTAGTGTTCGTACCAAAGCTCAGTAATCTATGGCTTTACACAGTGGCGCAGCCAGAATTCGGTTCTAGGGGGAGGGAGGGTGTTTAGTTTCTGATAAAGGTGGTTGCCGGTTATTTGAATCGCTGGTTAACAGAATCAGTACTAATTAGAATATTCACTGTATAATACTTAAACTTAAAGAGCATCTGTGTGGCAGGAAATCATCATTAAGCATAATGTGTCTCAAAAAAGTGATTTAGTTCAAATAACCCAATTTTACTTAACTAATCCATGTAATATGCACTCTCACAATTTTAAGTAGGATTTTCGCCATTTAATTTAATCACTTTTTTAAATGAAATCTGATTCAATAAAGCGGTGGATTCCGAAATGCACCTAAACATTTAAATATTAAGTTTCGTTTTGATTCATATAAGCGGCAATTATAGCGATCTTTCTTAGCACTGGGAGGGGTTTTAACCCCAAAACCACCTCCTTTATTGTGCCACTGGCTTTACAAAAGAACCTGCTAAAATTGCAGTAATTTTCAGAAAATTCAGAAAAAAATTACAGAATGTTCTTCTCATGTGGATATATACGTTTATAACTTTTTTTTTTTTTTTTTTTTTTTTTTTTTTTTTTTTTTGCGGAACCCTGATAAAAAGTTCGTAAAAAAATAATGAACATTGCCTTTATTTGGTGATTTATAATCGGTTGGCGACAAAATAAAATTTCAAAAAATACTTTTTTTATGTCAAATTCTTTTTAAGGTAAAAATGTTTCATCTTGAACTTGTTTAATTTTTTTTTTCATTTATATAACGTTAATTTTGTCAGCTTTAATTTGTTTTAACTATATTTTTGTCATAGAACGAAAATTAACTGTGAAATTTTGTGAATTAAAACAAAATTTAAATTATTTAAAATTGTTTCAATCTCAAAATTAACTCCAATCTAATTGAGCTCTGTGGATTCAATTTTGTTGCTATGGAAATAAAAACTTCTCCTATACTGAAATGTATTATTGCAGCATTCTTCATCTGGCCTTTATTTTGTCATACGCTTAAATATATGAAAAAAATACTTTTCAATATGAAAGTATTTTTATTTAAGAAATTAGTTTTAAAGTGATAAAATTAAATAACTGTAGCAAAAGCAACAGAAATATGTAATGTAAAATACATCTATGCGTCGAACTCTCTCATTGTTCAAATTTAAATTCATTAAATACTATTTACACGTATTCTAAAATTTAATTAAGAAGAAATTTTCAGGTGCATTAAAATCGTTTGCTTTAGGCGAGGGAAAATGCTGCTCGCCAAATCCAATGACGCTTTTGTCTTTTCGCGCCAAATACTCGAAAGTATTTTATTTTTTTACTGAGTTTCTTCTGTAATTCCGCCGCTAAATTTGATTGATCCTTTATTACATACATGAGTAGTTTAATCAGTATTTTTTTCAAAAAATTCTGAGTATGCCCAGTATGGAGACCTTCCTTGTTAGTAACCTTACAGATTTTTTTAATTTACAGTACAAATCTGTATCTATTGAATGATTGTTTCTGTTGTTCTTGTTCTTGTAGATATAAAGTTCTATGAATTTTTTTCTAACAGTGTACAGATTTCAACATTTTTACTTCTTTTTACAGCTAATATATTGCATAATAGTTAAAATTTTCATGCAAAAACGAACGCACACACACTTACACATGTAAATTACTATCATGCAAATAAATAAATAACAACAACAAAAATAAATAAATAAATAAATAAAATAAATAAATAAATAATCGAAAGTGTATCAATGAAGCACAAAATATTTTATCAAATCTGTCACAGCTACATAACGCATATGTTAAATATTGTTCTAAAATGAAGCATTTTCGAGCTGCTGAAGTAGATTCCCTTCCTGAAAATTGTTACTTGTTTGTTATATTTTTCAAATGTATCCAGTGGCGCAGCCAGAATTCGGTTCTAGGGGGGGGGGGGGGGGAGAGTTTCTGATAAAGATGTTTGCCAGTTATTTGAATCACTGGTTAATAGAATCAGTATTTTTACTATATTAAATCATGATGCATCTTTTCTGCAGTTACATTGGTCATGTTTCGTTTAAATGGCATTTACAATGTTAGAAAACATAAGAGCCAGGAAAAGACAATAATGAACCAATGTGCCAACCACTAAAATCTGTATTTCAGGTGTTTTCCACCACATGACTGACATCGAATTTGGCATTAATTAACATAAACTTGTTTAAAATTTTGTTAAAATATCTTTGTTATTGTTAAAGTTCGCTAAAATTATCTGGGTATGAATTGAACAGGAAATCATCATTCTTTTAGCATAAGACGTCTAAAAAAATAATCAATTTTCACTTACCTAATGCATGTAACATGCACTTTCACAGTTTTAAGTAGAATTTTTGCCGTTTAATTGAATCACTTTGTTAAATGGCATCTGATTCAGCAAAGCATTAGATTCAGAAATACGCAAAAGTTTAGATATTAAATTTGATTTTGATTCATATAAACGGCAGTTATAGCAATTTTTCTTAGTTCTGGGAGGGGTTTTAAGCATTTGATTGGGAAAATTACACATGAATTTTAAAATGCACATAAAACTAATTTCAGTGAAAACAAATACATATAATTATTCACTTAAACATTTTATTTGTACATCAGGATAATACAATGAGTTATGAATTTCTAATGACAGTAATGTTCAATACAATGATACATATGAGAAACATGCATGGATCAATTTTGGCTTACAGAGACAAGAATAATGTGACAGGACAATGATCGCTTCCAAACACATCTTTTCTGATGACGCTATCGCACAAATTCTCAGCAAATCTTTCAGAAATGACAAAATAATCCAATCTCCTAAAAATAATAAAGAACAAAGTTTAAAATATTACATAATAAATAAAAGTAACGAATAACCAACATTGATTAATTTATTCTAAAAAAAAAAAAAAAAAAAAAAAAAAAAAAAAATTCTTGAAGTTATTAAATTTAAAAGGGTATTTTACATTGACAAGAATAAGCATCATGGAACATTAGAGACTTGTATGTAGTCTGAGCACAGATTTCACTTTGCTTAGTTTGCACAAATTGCCTATTGATTTAATTACCTATTACCAATTGCCTAAATTTGACTATTAAAATCTAAAGAATCAATGTAAATTAATGAAAGTGATGTTGAAACTCAACTAAAATAGCAATTATAATTAAAATAGTAATCATTATTTTTCATTAAGTCTGAAGTTTCAAAGTTTAAAAATTAAGTATTTTTGAAGCTATCATTTTTTAACAATTATCAAATATATATATATATATATTTATTTATTTATATTTGTATTAGGTATAGTAAGAAGTTTTAAAGCAAATTTAGTCTGGCGTTTAACGCGAAATAACGCACCAATCAGCAGACCGAATTTGTGTCATGTGATAAGAATTATTTCAGCATTTTCAAATTGACGCAAAACCCCAGAGAAAAGTGAAAGTAAAGTTGAAATTTTGAAGGTCAAAGATGTCATATGATAAGTCTTTTATTCGTCACTGCATTTGTTATGAATTTCACCAAGGAAAAAGTGCTTCAAAAGCATATCAATCAATTTGTTCTGTTCTTGGAGAGGAAATCGTATCGAAAAGCACATGCGAATTTTGGTTTCGGCATTTTAAAGACGGTGATTTTGATGTTAGAGATCGAGACCGTAGCGGCACTCCACCGAAGGCTAGTCATGAGGATTTGCAATCTCTACTTGATGAAGATGCATCTCAGACGCAAAAAGAGCTGGCCGAAAAATTAGGGGTATCTCAAAAAACGATTTGTAATCGTTTACACGCAATGGGAAAGATTCAAAAGGCAGGAAGATGGATGCCACATGCATTGAGCCAGAAAATCAAGGATGAGCGTGTCTTCAAGTGCATGAATCTTAAACAGGCAACAGAGAAAATCTTTCTTGTGGAAAATCGTGACGGGAGATGAAAAACGGATACGTTATGACAATCCGAAATGCAAAAAATGGTTGAATCCTAGCGAAGCAGCAACATCAACGCCAAAACGATCCATTCACTGCAAAAAAGTTCTCCTCTGCATCTTGTGGAATATGAAGGGTGTGCTCTATTACGAACTGTTGGAGCCTGGTATAAGTGCTGAACGCTACAAGCAACAATTGAACCAGGAAATCGGTCAAAAACGTCCATTTACTGGGAAAGGTTTGCGCTCCGTGAAATTGCTCCATGACAATGCCAGGTCTCATGTTGCAAAACCAGTCAAGGACACGTTAGTAACTCTTGGCCGGGAAGTTTTGGAACACCCGGCGTATAGTCTTGACATAGACCCTTCGGACTATCATTTGTTTCTGTCGATGCAGAATGCCTTGTCTTCTGTACACTTCCGGACAGTGGACGAAATGCGAAATTGGGTTGATGACTTCATCGAGTCAAAAGACTAATTATTCTACACAGCTGGCACCCGTCAACTGCCCGACGGATGGCAAAAGGTGTTCGATAATGATGGAGATTATTTTGATGAATATATTATTCGTAGCTCTTAATTGCATATTCATTTCTCTGAAAAACGCTTTAAAACTTCTTACTACACCTAATAATTTGCAATCAAGTTACAAAAAATTCTTGTTTCCTTGTAAGAAAAAAAATGAAAAAAGATTCTTAAAGGCAATGAAAAAGGAAAGGATAGCTTACTTTTTAATTAATTTTAAGAATTTAGCTAAATTTACTTTAAACCACAAAAGTTAAAATGTATAGAACTTAATTATAGAAATTTCTTTATTCTTGTCAATACCGAATTTGGACTTTTGAAAAATTTGTTTCACTATATTAGCTTCATCTATAGAGACTTATTTTGTAACCAAATTTGGCAATAATTTATCAAATATCTCAAAGCATGATGAAAATTTGACTGTGGTGGACAGCATTGCATATGTACATCTGCTCCTAAGACATTTTTGAATGTCAATATATTTTTTACCATTTAAATATGGTAATTTTATGATATGACTGAGTATTTATAAACACATGAGATTTGCAACGATAGTCACAACAATTAAATTTTAGAGAATCACATTTACTAAAACATAAATTAGCAGCAAAAATGATTGGAGAAGAATGCCTTTCATTTAATTTACTGTCTTGTTTCAAAATGTCAGCCACTCTAGAACCCTAAATTGATCTTAGCCATTTTTTGTAATCAAAACAAATCAAAAGATGTTCAGGAATCCATGTATCAAGGCCTGAACACTTAATTTTTTTTGGCTTAATTTTTTTAAAATACTTTTATAGTTTGAAATCTTTAGATGGCCATCATTTTGAAATAAGATGGTAGATCAGGCTGGCCAATGAACTTTGTCAAGGTGTTGGTAAGTTCTCTACATATGCTTAGTAGTATTCAAATTGGTTTATAATTATATATGAGATATCACAGAACAAACAAATACACATATAATTTATAAATCATATAACACATTTGAATGAGGATGGTTTTTGGATCTGAGTGTCATAATCGGTGAAATTACATGGAAATTTTTCTGAATTGTTTTTCTCTGGAGGGCCACATAAGTAATTTCTTATTTTTTGTAATAGAACTACCTATAAATTTCTCAAGATGTTTGGATGTGGTTGACTGCAAATCCCTGAACTTTCATCAATACTTCATATCATAAATATTTGAAATAGCATTTATTCAACAATAAATTACAAAGATTTTCTTATGAAACAGGATTGGCAAGTTTTACAGATGTGACGAATTAAACCATCACAATAAAAACCTTTCTGTCAAAAATGTCAAAAAACTACATTTAATAAAATAATATCAAAAGAATTATTTGGCAGAGTTAGATAGGTTTTAATAAATAAATTCTAAATAAAACTGCATAAATACATTAAAATCCAAGAGCAACAACTTTATTTACTTATTTTTTAATTAAAAGTAAAGAAAATTTAAAATGAAAGTCATTTTAAAAACGTATAGTCCAGGAAGTAACAATATTTTTTGCCAAATCATTTTATACAAGTCGATTTTCATACATAAGGACCCCTGAAGGCAAGGGGTACAGGCGACAAAAATTTGATTTGAATTAAATTGAGTTCAAAGATAACTGAGATGACTTTATTAATTTGAACATCAATAATAATTGAATGAATTGAAATAGGAAACTGCCACTTGTTTCATTGTGGTCTTTGAACTCTATTTCAATAAACGTGAAAATAGTAAAGTACAACTTTCTTTAAATTTATAATGAATCAATATTGATTATTATTCAGCAAAAGTAGTTGATCTCTAGAACACAGCATATGATTAGAAAATCACTTATATTTCATTACTTGGAAATAAAGAAGCATATTTCCAGGTCGTCCATGCACTTATAACGAAGGTCTCCATACTGGGCATACTCAGATTTTTTGAAAAAAATACTAATTAAGCTACTCATGTATGTAATAAAGGATCAGAGAAAATTAGCGGCGGAATTCCGGAAGAAAACATAAAATAAAATACTTTCGAATATTTGGCGTGAAAAGACAAAAGTGTCACACGATTTGGCGAGCAGCATTTTTCCCCGCCAAGCAAACAATTTTAATGCAACTGAAAACTTGGATTTTTAGAATCCGTGTGAATGGTGTTTGATGAATTTAAACATAAACAATGAGAGAATTTAATATATTTTATACATATATATGTATATTAAATTGCATATGTATATATTATTTGTTTCTGTAGTTATTTAATTTACCACTGGAAAAAGTATTTTCACATATAAAAAATTCTTATTCAGTAAAATTATTTTCATACATTTAAGCGTATTAAAAAATAAAAGCTAAATGTTTCCATAGCAACAGAATCAAATTGACAATGTTCAAATGGACTTTGAAACAATTTTAGTTAATTTATATTTGAATTTCGTTTCAAATCTTAAATTTTGATGATTAAATTTGAATTAAATACATATAAACATCAATATAAAGAAATTATATTTAAAACAAACTAAAACTGACAAAAAAAAGATATTTAATTTATCTAAACACGTTGAACTTGAAACTTTTTTCTTTTAAAATGCATTTGACATTTCGGACAGAGAACGGGGGTTCCGCTGAAATTTTTTTTGTAAACGTATATATCCTGATGAGAAGAACATTCTGTAATTTTTTCAGATTTTTTGGAGTATGCCCATATGGAGACCTTCCTTGTTAGTTCAATTTTGTCAGTTATAATATCCTTAGCTTGTGGTATCCTCATATGTGATGGATCTTAATCAGTTATGATTGTCAGGTGTAACAGCAGTAGATGCAAGTTTAATAGTTGTTTTTAGTTTATAACATGATAGGTATAATATTCCATAAATAGAATAAAAAGAAAATTGCTATAAACTTTTTTTGTTGTTGTTTTGAATTCAATATTTCTAATTGAAAAAATCCACCAGATACAGCAGCATCTAGAAGATGTGACCTAGAGGATAACAACAAGCTCCAGTTAAAATTAACTGGATAGCAATCCTACTATGCAATATTGTTACTGTTTGTGGTAATACATTGTCGCACGAAAAAGAGCTGTGCAATGATAGAGATAACATTGAGTATGATATTAAAACTTTGCTATTGCATGATACTTTAATGGAAAAAAAAAAAAAAAAAAAAAAAAAAAAACTTGATAAGAATGAATTATTATTTTTTTATTTTTCAATCTTGTGTAGAATTTAAGTGAAAATATTCACCTCTGACTGCCAATAAATTAATCTATCAATATCGTTCCTTTTTTAAAAAAGCAACACGTATAATCACACAGAAATATATCTGGAAAAATTGCTACTTTGAATAGCATTATAATAATAATAATTAAACATTAAACTTAAATGTAGGGAACATCTCGCAATGTTCCATCACCATCACAATTTATTTAAAATCAATCTTGTTCACTGATAAAATAATTTAAAAATGCAATTGAGATGACATGATATTGAAATTCAGAGAAAATGTCTGAAAATGATGTAAGGGATGTTAAATTAAAGGGAAAAGAAATTCAGAACGGGAATGACGAATTTAATAGATAAGTAAGGGAAACGATATAAATATGAAATTTTAGAGAAAATAAAAACTTGTAGCTGAGATCGTGTCACATTTCTATGTGGTAATACTTTTAAATTTTCTGTTCTGTAATCAGGTTGCCATTCATTTCCCTTTGAATAGAGATGTTGCAGTGCTCAATGTTTTTCCCCTGGTATCACAACAACTGATGGCTATTTTTGTGATCAATTAAGTTACATCCATTAGACATTCGAAGATCAGCTTGTGCATAATGATTAAACAAGAAATGTTATCTCACAGACTATTAGCATTCAATAGGTGAAATGAAAATAATTTAATAAAAATAACAAAATAGACTACAGTACCATCCAACATTCTTAGCTCTAGCATTCATCATATATGTCCAGAACGTATAAGCTCCTTTAACATCTGGATACAAGTGCCTGAATGTATCAATAAAGCCCTCTTTCAGAAGTGCAGAGAAACCCTCACGTTCCTCTTTTGTAAAACCAGCATTCTTCTTGTTGGTCTTTGGATTTGCCAAATCTAAAAAGCAAATGAAAAAGAAAAAATTAGTAAAAATCTCATTATAATAATAATATATATATATATATATATATATATATATATATATACATATATATAGTAAAATGTGTAGGTATCCTATTGAATTAAATGACGTCCTATTCAAAATATTATATTAATTTGTTGTTACTTTTATGTTCTTAACATAAAAATAATTATTTTATGAATTAAGCTGAACAACAAAGAATTGAAAATGCTTTTTGTCTACTGTTGTCATAAGAAATGTTTTGAGTACTTGATACTAGAAATGTATTCTAGAAAGTAGAACAGTATAGTAATATCATGAAAATGGCAGTGGTAAAACAGAATCTGCACTAGTATTATTGTTACTCATATAATCACTTCTGATTATTATATACTTCCAAACTTAACATCATCAAATGGGGGGGGGGGGGGGGAGAGAAGGAAAACAAAAACTTTTAATTTATCAAGTTTTTTTTGAGTTTTTAAATAATTTTTAAGCTTGATTTTTTTTCTTTTGAATCTATCTCAACAATGAACTTTTGTTTGTTAGAATAATGCAAAATAATGAGGAAGAAATAAATACCAGAAGTGGCAATTGATTACACATGGAAGGAACAAATTAAAAAGCATATCATTGTTTTGCTTTTTTTAAAAAAATATTTAATTTATCACCAGCAATTTTGCCAATTCCAAGATTACTGTCTTGGATACAATGTCCTTTAAATCGATACAAATACCATTAATGATTTAAAGAAAAAACACTCTTTCACCAAATCACACTGTTTTGTTGTGAATTTGATTTTATTAAATCATATAATTACACATTTCGGGCAAAAACTGACATCTGCTGATGAATAGTCAAATTTTTATTTTAAGCTGAATATAGATAATTTTCAGAATTGATTTTGTATTGTACTTAAGTTTTTTTTTTTTTTTTTTTTTTAAGTAATCTTATAACTTAACATCCTGATAATGATAGCTGTTATGTTAGAATATTCATTTTAAAAGATCTAGTAAAGGTGATATTACATTTAACTTAATAGGATAAATAATACTGTTTTATTTACAGTGTCACTACTACTAATGTAATGGATGCAAATTTGTAATACATCACTTCTCTTTTGTTTTATTACTAGCTGATCTGCCTGGTGTTACAAGGGTCTGTGATAATATTCTAAACTTCTGCAGACCTGATGGATGTATCCTATACACATTTATTTTTTTTCCCTCATATATATACTGTTAAAAATTGAAGCCTAACAGATAGCAGAACTAAAGAAAATATAATTTGTTTCTTATAGTGCTTTTATAGTGAGCTACATGTTATATAAAAGAGGCTTGTAGCAGAAATGTACAAAAATGAAAATGTAAATAATTTAACTGTGCTTTAAGAGTGTTCTCAACTGCTCCGCTCAACAAGCGCAAAACGTTTTGACACATTTACAAATTCATTTTTTAACAGAAATATATAAAATTGGAATGCCTGACTATGGAAGCGATTTCAAAACGAACTTATTTTTCCATTTTATGATAATTGAACTACCGATCCAGTTCTAAGATATTTCGATCAAAAGATCACCCGTTTTTCTCCTGCTTTTCGACCGGTTTTTCTGTTTTCATCTATAAATGTGCTCAAAAGTGTCAACTTTGAAGGCTTGTCATGAAAAATCTATTGCGTTTTTTTAAAAACAGAAAATTGAGTGCAATTAGACAGTTTCTGAATAATAACATCTGCTATTTTCATGCATTTCCGGACAAAAATAAATTAAAGCATGTGTCAATTTTAGGTGAAAAAAAAAAAAAAAATTAAATTTTTTTTTTGCTTTTTAATCTTTTTTAGTTATTAGTTTGCTAATACAAATACATGATTGAAGTTAAAAAATATATAGAAATAAACTCTACAATCTGAAGAGGTTAAATGAACTTCATGTTTGTATGATTTTATATTTTCAACTTGATTTTGTCTGACATATATGCTTGCTAATTGCAAGAAACATTGGTAAAAATTGATATTTAGCAGTAAAAAGCAGTAAAAGCAATAAAATAACTAACGGGAAATGGATCATATGTTTCTGGCGGCTGCATAATTGCTAAAATATAGATATTTAACTGTAAAAATCACTGTTTTATGCATAACTTTTCTTTTCTCACTGAGATATCCTATTATATCATCCTTAAATCTGGCTAGACTTGCAGGGGTCTCTGGCATTTTAAATGTTTAAAAAGAAAAAAAATAGTCATCATCCTAACTCTTTGAAGTTTTTAGGAATTAAAAAACATAATATTTTTTAAGCCTGTGTAAAACAAAGAAAAAATGTTCTCATTTAGTTATTTTAGAAATTAAAAATAATAGTCCTTGTTGTCTAAACTCATTGGGATTATAACAGCAGTCATAAATATGATAGGTATTCACTTTGGGAAAAAAAATCGTGAAAAAATATTTATATCTAGTTGGAAAAGGAATAAGTTTATTTTATTTATTTTTTTTTCTTCTTGTTTTTGGCTCGGTTCCATTAGCATTAACAGAAGTTCTTAACATGACTTCTAAAATATTTTAATAAATGTTAAATATCACTATATCCAAATCTTCCTAAAAATTTCATGGGAAAAAATATGCATATTTAGAAGTGAAAACTTTAGTTTAAATTGAGGGAAACCGCTCTGAAACTCCTCAGTTTTTATTAAATTTTTCACAAATTTTGCAAAAAATACTTCAATTTATCAGAATGTTTTGAAATTTTAGTAGGTGATGTAAATCAAAATCTAGTCATTATATTCTGAAAGGATTGCATCGAAATGCAAATGTTCAGGCATTTTTACCATAAAAAGTCTTTATAAGGTGCAAAGTGATATGTGGCTGTGAATTTTCTTGAAAGGGTCAAAATTCATATTTGAAAAGAGTGATTGCACCTTCGAAAAAAAAAGAGGGTATCAACCTTTCATATATATTTTTTGCTAAATGGTATCTCTAATATTGCACCTTTGAGAAATGATGTTGTATGAGAGAAAAAGAACTGTAAAAACGACCTATTTAAAGAAAAAAATTGTTACATTTATTTAAAAATATTAAATTAAAAGTCTAATTAGCATAATGAATGAATGACATTTTGATTCAATTAGCATAATGAATGAATGACATTTTGATTCAAAGTTAAAATGAAGAGAACACACAATATTTCATTTTTTTAAAGTTGGGAGTATAGCATTTTTCTTTTAGTTCAATGAGTTCCTTACCACATGATAAAAAATCAGCAAAAAATAGCTTAAAATGAACAGGCATTTGAACTGATTCAACAATTTTTTTAAAAATACATTAAATTCTGCAATAAGTTCTAAACAGTATTCCTAATATTACATCATATATAAAAGTAAAAGATTTCATTTTTTCATAAACATATAGCAATACCTTTCTCACTAATAAATACAAATCTTTTTTTTTTTTTTCGTTAAACAGTATGTGCTTATCAATTTTGTATTTCCATTAACTTTACCATTTTGTCAGTGTTTTGACACTTAAAACAAATACTTAAAAACTATTTCAAGATTTTCATTTATTAGAAAATAGCATTAAAATATAAATTTGTTTTGAATAGATTTTTGACATTATGATTCCCATAATTTTTTTTTTTTTACTATCTGAATTAATGATAAAGGTTACATTCATTTTCCACAGTTACATCTTCATTTCTGTACTATTAAAAGTAAACAAATGAAACAATTTTTTCTTAAAAACAATATATATTTGTATGCAACACAGAAAGCTATTAAGTTTATTTGCTAAAGTTAACCATCTTGTGGCATAAATTTCATTTGTTACAATTTCTGAATCATGCTTCAAAAATCTTTTTCTGATTATATTGACAATGTTTTACCATGGCCCACTAGATCTATAGCACGGTTGCCACTCAAATCTTGAAAAAAAATTCCCTGTGTTTTCCCTGTACTGCAACGCGTTTGTTCTATGTTGAGTGCGCAAAAATATATGCGTGTATGTAGGCTAATTAGACATCTTATAATTTACCAATATCGAATTAATTGAACAAATAAAATGCATTATATGATATGAGCAAATGAAAAAACCCTTTAAAGTTGTTACACTTATTATTGAATCCCACATTTTACATCAAGAATAATAAAAACAGTAAAGCAATATTGAAGCATTCTGCTAAAAAATACTTTGAAATATTTGTAAATGAATGTTAAAATATCTAAAATCTTTGTATCTAATAACTTAAAGAATATAAAATTTTAAAGAATCTTGCCTAAAAATCAAATTATCTTGAACATAATATCACAAAAATTGTAGAAATAAAAAAGAAAAGAGAGGAGGAAAAGCTACTTACTTTATGCATTCAAATTAATATTTATCTATACAGGACACACAAAATATAGGATAACTTTGATACACAACACTGGTTTATTTTTTATTTAAAAAAATATAAGATAATATTTGGCTTTCAAAATGAAAGCCAAATAAAAATAATAATAATTAATGTTTAGATCTAAGAAAAAAATTTCCCTGTGTTTTCCAGATTTTTTAGGTTTTTTAAAAAAATTCCCTGGATTTTCCCTGTTTTTGAGGAGATTTTAAAATTCCCTGTGTTTTCCCAGTTTTCTAGGTGGCGTGGCAACCCTGTATAGGCCCATCTATTTGAGATTAATGAATGAAGTCTCCCGTCAGAGGACTCTGATACCTTTCCCAAGTTATTCTATCTAATCGTGCAAACCCTGAACCAAAACAATTACCATACGCACCGAATAGAAAGCAGTTTATTCAATGCTAATTTGGGCAGAGTTTACATCACATGGACTCACACGTGGTCCAATGAAATGGTTCAGGGTTTGAAGCTGAATACAGCTTCACCTTTTTCGGCAGTTTTTTGCGAAATGGCTCGGCCGGTAGTATAAAGTCAGTTATGGTTTTACAGACTTATAACAATCCTCAAATGCTTCTAATGCAATATATTCTTCAATATAAACAATGAAATTTATAACTAACCATTTCACTTCCAGGCTTAATTTTGCTGATGAAAGATTATATACGAGACTATGCAATGTAAAATATTTGTGTTATAAATCATTTCATAACTTCAGTGATACATAAGTAATGAATTTAAGGTCTTAAAAGATTTACAACATTATCAGCGTTAGAATTCCTAAAAAAAAGTCACTGGTCCCAAGGACCAGTAAGCATGAGAATTTACTGGTCCGCAGACATCATCACTGGTCCGCTACATAAAATTCTATTAAATAATTTTAACACTTATAATGGCCTCTCCCCCTTCCCCCCTCCCTGGAATATAACCCAATCCTACTTTGCATTTATCCAAAATTTTTAGCATAAAATGTAAAATTATAATTTGCTTAAAATTAAATAAACAGTACGTAAAGAAAAACTATCAAATTATTAATTAGATATTTTATTTGCCATTACTTATTTCAACTGACTAAGTTTTAATGCAATTTTTTTTCGATTTTTTTCCAGATTGTAGCCAGAGGGGTGTAATTGTAGCTAGTGTCAGTGATGCAGCTGGACTTGAAAAATTCTAGGTCCCCGGGACTTCTAAAATTCTGTGTCCCTTTTCGATAAAAGCGGGTCCCCACTAATAATATTAAGTCATATTTTTCGACTCAAAAATTGAACTTGTTCATTTCCACAAGAAAAATAAAATGCAATAATTGTTTTAGTAATAATAAATAATTAAAACAATATCAATTTAAGAGAAAATTTGTGTACTTTTTAAAGAATAAAAGTGCAAGATACAAATTTAATTATAAAATAATGCTTATTTAAGTGTAGAAGATAACAAACCCCTTTTAAAATGGGGCAAGACAGGTTTATTGAAAAAAACATTTTTGCTGAAAAAAGGGATATTTTTGTTGAGTAAATAGATACTTTGCTTAATGAAATGGTGCTTTCAGGAGTCGCATTCACTCAGAAAGATTTGGAGCAATAAAAAACCGATTGGGAAACAGGAAAATCAGTTTTTGGAGCAGCAACAACAATTTTGAAGCATGAAAATTAGTTTTTAAAACAGAAAAATTTTCTCCCAGCATTCACTTTTTTTTTTTTTTTTTTTGTGCTTTTTTGTTAAAATTTCCGTTTTTTCGTGTTATTTTCACGAAATCTTTTGTTTTTTCGGGGTTTATTGACGAAATGTACCGTTTTTCGCGATATTTTTTGACAAAATTTGCCGTTTTATCGCGATTTTTGGACGAAATTTGCCGTTTTTTCGCGATCTTTTGAAGAAATCTGCCTTTTTTTTCGGGTTTGAGGCTGAAATTAGCCTTTTTTGCCGATATTTGCCGGAAATTAGTCGTTATTTAGCGATTTTTTAACAAAATTACAAAATTTGCCGTTTTTTCGCGATTTTTTTTTCTAAATTTGCCGTTTATCGCTATTTTGTTCGAAATTTGCCGTTTTTTCGCGAGCTTTTGAAGAAATCTGCCTTTTTTTCAGGTTTTGGAATGAAATTAACCATTTTTTCGAGAATTGTTTGACAAAATGTGCCGAAAATTAATCGTTATTTCGCGATTTTTTAACGAAATTTGCCGTTTTTTCGCGATCCCTTAACGAAATTACGCTTCCCGTGGGACGCATAAGCTATTTTTTTGCATCCCATTGCCGATTTTTTGCTTAATTTACGCGCTATAGCGCGTCCGTGACATCGCTGAAATAAAAAAAAATCTTAAGTGCGATTGGTTGCGGTTTTCTCAGGGCCTGAAAAAAGGCACTGGTCCTGCGGACCACTAAATTTTTCAAATTAGTGGTCCGATTGAATTATCGGTGGTCTCGGACCAGCGGACCACCAAGGATTTCGAACGCTGATTATCATAATACATATAAAATACTACATAAAACTTGCACATTATATACATATACTGACATACATAAAATTCAGGAATTTATTTTAAAGATCTATGATATAGATCAAAAGGACCACCCAAGAAAATCTTCGCAACCAGAACACGAGTATCTTTCCTAACATGTTTAGTTGTACAAATATGGCATCGCTTTTGGGGACATTTCTTTCGATCTGAGCAAGTTTATGGAGAGTTTTAGTTTCATCCAACATTTCTTTAAAACTGCCACTGTACTCTATAAGTATTTCTTCGGAACGTTTTATCTTTGAACCTAACATATCTATATGACACCATCAGCATTTCTATGGATGACAAGATCATTCAAAAGCCCTCTAGAAGTCATATAAATTGCAACCTTCTAAAACCAAGTGTACAATTTGGGATTTGGATTATATAATTGCTGTAACTGTTTGACATGGTCAACAGATCCCATCATCTCAATATTCAATGGGTTATAGAGAAAATCTTTCCTTCTACAAGAACAATGGCATATTTATTAACACAGTCCAGCATCATATCACGATGGCAGAATGTATATATTTCTTATCTTTGAATTTTATAAAAAGATTGTCACCATTTCATAAAAATATGGATGCTTTCTTAGCAAGTGGTTCTTCTACAAACTGCTTTGGTACACCATGGTTAGTCCAGACGGTTCTAACTGCATAAGTTCATGTTTTAATAAATACTTACAAAGACACACAGATAGATACAGATTATTAACAACAATGTGCCTCCTTTCATTGAGAACATCCTGAGCTAAGTACAGTACAATTCTTTCTGATATAGGTAAATCCGTTTAATCTGGAAGCAATAACATTTTATAAGTATCCTTGCTAATATACAATGGAAAATTCCAAAAGTATCCTTGAAATTTAGGATCATTTAGACATATTTCAAACCAAAATGGGATCTTTTATATTTTATGAATTACAGGAAATGCTATGTCCCCTTTATAACATCAATATGTTCAACTGGATCATCAGTTGAACAATATTGTCAAATATTATGCAAATTGAGTGACTGGGTAATCTTTTCTTACTGCTGGTAACTCGAAAAACACAAAAATAAAAAAAATACTTTGAAAATGATTTTGATTCATAATTTACCATCCACACATTTCGGTCTGCTACACAAGTTGTTGGACGACCAATAGTAACTCATTTCTGGAAAGTGTACAGTTTGCATCCGCTCTCTTAGTGTCAATATCATTTATTGACATATAGATTGTCAATGTAGCTATCAACTTAACTTTTTCTTGTTGTGAAAAATATGGTGAAAACTTACTTCTGTTTTTAAAGGCCATATATTTTCTGACTAATGAGAATGCCCTTGGAGCATTTTCATTAGTCAAAAAATAGATAGCCCTTAAAAACAGTGGTAATTTTTCACAATATTTTTAACAGTGATGGTCGAAAGTTCATTTTGTTTCGAATAATAAAACAGATGTGTAGTGAACGAATTGGTGTATTTAATGGTCACTGATTATTGAAATGAGAAGACATACACATTGTGTGTCCTGGTCACTGATTACTGAAAGAACAGGATGTATGCAGCATATGTCCTGGGAATGAAAAGATTAAAAAAAATTAACAGTGACAGTTTTTTTTTTTTTTTTTTTTTTTTTTTTTTTTTTTTAATTTACAGAATGTTTCTTTTTATTTGGAGATGGAAAGAGGATTAATTTGATCAAATTTTCAAAGTAATATTTTTCCCTATAAACATTCATTAAACTAATAATTTAAAAGAAATTATAGGAACTTTTTATGAAATGAGTTATTTCTATACAGGAAGTTACATTTTTCAATAAACAAAAAAGAATAGAAGGTTAAATTATTACAGTCAATACATGGCAGGGTTGGCAAGTTTCTGCCAGTAAGTGGCAAAAACTGGCAGAAACTAAGAATTAATACTAAAAAGAACTTTAACCTGCAATGATTCATAATTCACACATGTATTTAATATATAAAGAATTTAGTTAAAAAAATAAGCTAGCATAAAAGCTAACACTGCATTAAATGAGATTTGAATCTTGCATTTGTGAGTTTAAATGATATTTCCATCATTAAATAAAGCTAAGTTAATTTTATGAGCAACTGCAATAGAACAATCATGTTTTTTACTTTATGTTTAATCCAAATTATTATTTGTTATTTATCATGAATAAAATGTATAAGCAACTGAATACTACTAAAAATGTCTCAGATTAAGTCTTGAAATGAATTTATGCCAGTTTTTGCCGGTTAAAACCACTTTCTACCACTGTTTCTGACGGCAAAAACCCAACCCTGATACATGGAAGTATTATTTTCACTAAATATATGAATGAATAAAAATCTGAATATTTCTGTGAAAACTGGAAGAAAGGGAGGGGGGTTAATGCAAAATGAAATTTCTAAACTTAGATCTAAAATATTAAAACAAACAAGTGCATAACAAACAACTGTAGCAGAAGATAAAAACTAGCAAATGATAAATGTGCATTTAGGTAAGTATTTCTAAAAATGTATGTCATTAAAAAAAAAAAATAATAATAATAATAATAATATGAACATGAAAATAGAACAAATAAGAGTATATACCAATTTCTTCATGGGCCACATTTAGATCACCAGTTAAAACGACAGGCTTTTCTGCATCCAATTTCTTCAAATATTCACGGAAATCTTTATCCCATTTCATTCTATAATCCAAACGCACCAGGCCTCGACCAGCATTAGGAACATCTGTAACAAAGAGGAACATGGTAATAAAAATAAAAAGATATAACTTGTTTCTTGTACATATCTGAAAAAGCACATAACATTTTAGAAGGTCTACAGTCTAGATTCAGAATGTCTCATTCAAATAATGTAGATTCAGAAAGGGTTTAATAAACAAAAGAGTAGAAGGTTAAATTATTACAGTCAACACATGGAAGTATTATCTCCACTAAATATATGAATAAATAAAAATCTGAATATTTCTGTGAAAACTGGAAGAAAGGGAGGGGGGTTAACTTAATTACAGTGCTGCCAGAAAAATAAAGGTACTGGTCTTAATTTTTTCACACATAAAGGGCTGCATCTTTAATTCTACTGAGCCTAAAGGCTAAAAAATTACACAACCAGGAATAGAAAAATATACTTTCACACTCATGTACATAGTTTAAAAATTCATTTATAAAATCCCATTTCATTTCTGTTTAAAGAAACACAGATTTTTGAGAAATCTTTCAAAATGAAAACAAGTGTTTTGAAACAGATGACTGACACTGGTAGGTACATTAATAGATGAAATGTAAAAACATTCAAAAATTGAATTTATAGATTTCATTTTTATGCACCCAGAAGTAGAATTTTTTGCTGATTTCAATTATGTAAATTTAGAACAGTTGCTCAATATATTAATTATTTCATTAACTGGATGATTTCATTCAAACTCTTAATTTAAAAGCAAATTTTCATTCTGGAGTCTTTGTAATAAGGGAAAAAAATGACTCTTTTTGAAAAAAATATTTGAAAGGGTCAACTGTAACATTTAAAAAATTGATTGCATCATTTGAGACATAAGAGTGCGATCTTTCGGAATAGGTCTTTCAATTTTAACTGAATCAAGCAGTTTTGTCAATTTGGAATAAAACAAAACAAAAATGCGTTTTTTTTTTTTTTTTTTAATTTATTGGAGATCAAATAAAAGACTTTTTGATGAGAGTGAATTATGATTTTTAATTAATAATTCAAATAATTATTAAAATTTTAAATTTTAAGATTTAGGTGCATTAGAAGAGACTTTCAAATACTATCACATAAAATTTCAGCCAAGTACATGCTGTAGATTTCACTAGCTATTGCAGACACACAAATACAGAGCAAAACTTTCTTTTATTAGCATAAATTAGAGGTGCGCAACCTTTTCAAGAGAAGGGCCACATCAATAACACAGAGGAAATTCGATTTGGAGGAGTGATTTGTGGCCTATAACCGGATAAAAAATAAGTTTCAGAGGGGAGTGGCGAGGGGTTACTCCTTTAAGTTCGCTTACCCAGTCAAAATATCCAATTCAACTGATAAGGATATATTAGCAGTTTTTATGTTTTTATATATAACAGATGTAGCAAGGATTATTTTCAAGATGTAAAAATATTCCTTGACTTTATTCAAGAGAGTCATTTTTGTTATATTAAAAGTGCTAAAAAACAAGCATAAATGGCTGGTACCTGAAAAAAATTTAAACTGTATGAATGAAGGAGAGAAAGAAGGAGCCAATCAACAAGATTTTTCTGTTCCTGATCAACGAAATTTGTAATTCCATGCCTGATCGATCAAATTTGCACTGATCAACAAAATTCTCTATTTTTACGATGCTGACTGACGAAATTCGTAATTTTTAAAAAGCCGATTGACAAAATTTGCAATTTTTTCTCATATGATCGTTGAAATTCTTGATTGTATTCTCACCTGTTCGACAAAAATCTCAATTTTTCAGTGCTTAATCGACGAAATACACGATTTTTACGAAGCCGAACGATAAAATTTGCTATTTTTCTTCTCATAATCGACGAAATTCCTTTGCATGATCGATGAAATTCGCGATTTTGATGATACCAATCGAGAAAATTCACGATCTTTCTAAGACTGATAAAAAAAAATTTCACTATTATTATGAAACCGATCGGCAAAATTCGCGATTTTTATCAAGCCGATCGACGAAATTCGAAATTTTTACGAAGTTGATCAATAAAATTAGTGATTTTTACAAAACCGATTGACAAATGCGATTTTTCTCCACATGATCACAAAAATTCGAGATTTATCTGCAACGGATCAGTGAAATTTTCAATTTTTTCGCGCCTGACAAATAAAATTTGCGATTTTTTAAAGCCGATTAACGAAATTCCTGATTTTTCAGTGCATGATTGATGAAATTTGCGATTTTTCAGTGCATGATCGACGAAATTCGCAACTTTTACGAAGGTCATTGATTAAATTCGCGAGTTTTCTTCACAGGATCGACAAAAATTGTGATTTTTCTTTACATGATCAATGAAATTTGTGATCTTTCCTTTGCATGATCAACAAAATTTGAGATTTTTCCTTTGCATGATCAACAAATTTTGCGATTTTTCCTTTGCATGATCAACAAATTTTGCGATTTTTCCTTTGCATGATCAACAAAATTTGCGATTTTTTTTCGAGCCTGATTGACAAAATTCGCAATTTTTACAAAGTCGATTGACGATATTCGCGATTTTTACAACGCTAATACATGAAATTTGCGATTTACCCGCACCTGACTTACACCTGACTTACCCGCACCTGACCAATTAACATTTTTTATGAAACTGATTGACGAAATTCAGGATTTTTTCTGTTCCAGATCAACAAAGTTCGTGATTTTTACAAAGCCAATCGACAAAATTCACGATTTTTCTGCACCCAATCGATGATTTTCGAGATTTCACTAGAGCCTGATCGAGTGATCGACGTAATTAACAATTTTTCCCATGTGTGATAAACAAAATTTGCTATATTACCTTCTCTTACCAACAAAAATTGTGATTTTTCGGAATTTGATCAATAAAACTCGTGATTTTTCAGTGTCGATTGATGAAATGTGTGCTTTTTCCACCTTTAATTGACGAAATATGTCTTTTTCAGCACCCGATCAACGATATTCGTGATTTTTGTACTAAATCTTACAAAATCTGCATTTTTTGAGTGAAAAGATGAAACTTGCGATATTTTTTTTCTCATGATAAACTGACGAAATTGATGATTGTTTTGCTGCCGATCAACGAAGTTTTCAATTTTTCCGTGCATCATTGTCAAATTCACAATTTTTTCGTTTTTTATCAACGAAATGTATGATTATTTTTTGTCCTTGATCGACAAAATTTGCAATTTTTTTGTGCTCGATCAGCGAAATTCACATTTTTTTTTTTCACGCGATAAACCAAGAAAACATGCTTTTTAAAAATTTTTGCAACCAATGAATATAATTTGCAATTCTCTCGAGCATCACCAACAACTGACGATTTTTTCTTGCCCGATAAACAAATGTATCGTTTCCAACCGACAAAATTCACGATTTTTGTCTGTCAACAAAACTTTTCCGTGCCTGATCGGGAAAATTTGCTATTATTCTGAGCCTCTTATGAAAAATTCGTGATATTTTATGAGCAAACTTGCAATTTTTCTGATTCTCATCGACAAAATTCACCTTTTTTCGCACTTGATCAATGAAATTCGTGATTTTTCCATGGCAATCAACGAAATTTGTGATTCTTAAAAGTCACGAAATTTTATATTTTCCACAGTAAATCTACGAAATTTGTGATTTTTTCTTACGACATATGTACAAAAATTGAATTTTTTACAGTTGTAAATTGACGAAACTCGCGGGCCACACTTTCACTCATTGCGGGCCACAGGTTGTGCATCCCTAGCATAAATAATTGCATATTTACAGCTTAAAGAGAATTTAAATTTAAAAATAAAACATTTAAACTGCAATAAAAATGTTATACACAACTATCCCATACATAACTTTTTTTTTTTAATTGACAACATTACTTATGAGCAGCAATCTTTGCGTTATTTATTCATAAATTTAAAGGTTATGCAAGATTATTATACAGAAAAAGATGTATTTAAAAAAAAAAAAAAAACATACATGACACATATACAAAATGAAAGTATCTATGCATCTAAATGCCTAACAAATGTCTTGAAGGGTTTAAACCAGTTCATCAAATTAAAACTAAAAATTAGCAAAAAATAAATTTTAGTTATTTGGGACACTGTTTAATTGGAAAAAAATGACATAAACAACAACAACAAAATAATAATGATTAAATTTACTTTTAATTGTTACAGCCACTTTATTAAGATAAATAGTACAGAATTGATATGTCCCAATTAACTAAAATCTACCTATTTATAAACGCTACAAATAAATCATAAATCTCTTTGATTATTACAAGATTGAATTGTCAATCTAATAAAACACATGAAATAACTTGGGGGTAAATAAAAATAAAGCGTGATAAATAAAAAGATTAAATATTCCTATGTTTGATTTACTGAAAAAAAGAAGGAATAAGGATTTATAACTTACAAGTGCTCACTAAATAAAATTTGTCATATTCAGCAGTAATGACTCGACCTTCATTATCATGTTCTGAAATACCTAGATAAAAAAATATAAACTAATGAGTTATTTGGAATATAAAATTGGAATAAAAGAAAGAAAAAAAAAATCATGTAAAATGTAGCACAATCTGTTGTTCTAATTACTTCTTTCCCATTATCATCTGGGAATAACGGCATAGCTTAGCTAATTAAGTTTCATACAAATTTCATAGTTGTATCTCAAAAGAAATGTCAGTGCAATTTAAGTTAATTTATTTTTGAGCTTTGTAAAGAAAATTATTAGTATAGTAGAAAGAACAAGCTTTGTATTGTGTGGGTAAGTGTGGGGCATGCTTATGAGAAAAGGGGAATAATTTTAAATAAAAAGCCTAAACAAAAGGTACATGAAAGAAAAAAGAATGAGAACTGTTGAGCTCATTTTTCCTTATTTTTCAAATTTTTAAAAACAGTGATTTTTTACATTACTATAAAATATTTTTAAAATAATAAAAATATATTTAAAATAATAAAATAAAGAAATCTGTCTATGTATGTGCAATTTCACATTATGACTAGAAAATTTTTGATGAAAATATCTCCATTGGAGAGAATGTAGAGAGATGGAAATCTGATCATTTAAGAATTTTTTTCAGAAACAAATTTAGATTTTTTTTCTTTTAACTTTAAAAAGATTTATTGTTTGATTTTTACACAAAGTTCTAATAAATACTTTCTCTCTCTCTTATATATATATATAAACAATTTATATTTTTATTCTGTTTAATAGAATAAAAAAACAAAAAATGCATTTAAATAGCTTCAAAATGTAATCAACCAATTTTTGAAAATTTTTAGGGTTTCATACTTAAAAAGTAAAAATGGAACCATTATACGATCACTCCTGTGTCTTGTCTGTCACAGCACTTTCATTCATAAACTATCAAATGTGGAAAGTTCAAAATGGGGAAGTAATAAAGACTATTAACCCACATATTTACAGATTGTTAAAAATTTTCAAATATATTTAGGAGGGGGTAGGAGGACTAACAAAGCTACTTGAAGAAAAAAAAAGGCTTTTCTTTGTCGATGGTGTGTTGTTTTGTGTAAAAGCTTTCATAACACTTAACACAAAATAGATTTCTTTTTAGATATTATATTTTGAGAGATATCGTTGAAAATGTAGTGTAAAAATATGTTACCCCACCCATCTATTTCCAAATCTGCTGAAATTAAAATTATGAAAACATTAGTAGATGTTAATTTAAACCTTGCAGGGAAACTATAGTGATTACCCTAAATAACAAAGTTTTGAGAATTTTTTTTTTTTTTTTTTTTTTTTTTTTTTTTTTAAATGTATAGAGCAATTCCATCTCAGCTCAGGCAGGGCATGTCAAATCACCATCACAGATTTTTTTCAAAAAAATTCAGTAGTTAGAACTAAGTGATTTATAAAATTTCCTAAAAGGATTTTTACCTAAAAAATTTATTTCTCTGATTACAGCACTTTAAAGTTCATGATAAAATTGGCAGTTTTCAGAAAAACTGAAAAACGCTTCATTTTGAAATGAACACAATACCAAACATATTCAACATATTCAGTCAATTTATTTTTTATAAACAGTTATTAAACTGAATTTTACTTTGGCATAGTTTTAAAAAATATAGTGACATTTTTACTTAATTAAAAAAATTAGATTTTAAGTATAAAAAATATAATTATTAGTGAATTTAAGATTTTTTTTTCAGAATAAAAAAAAATATTTTAAAGCTAAACATTGATGGCAATCCAAAGACCTTTAATGGGAGTTTTACAGCAAATTTTATTTTAACTCTAAGGTGCTTACAACTTTTGTAATTCAATTTTAAATTATGCAAAATTTTGTAAAATCACTACTTTTGAAATGCAATTTCTCAAAAACACCATTTTTTAAAAATCTGATAATATGCTCAATTCATACCTTATTAGTCTCTAATAAATAGCTTACAAGCAAATCGTGTGTTTTTGCTTAGAAAATTTTATATGATTTTTTGAAAATAACATGTTGTGTGTATTTTTCAACAGACCACAAAGTCAAGCTCTTCCTTATTTAACCGAACTTGTAATGTAATTAATATTTCAAACTAAAAAATACATCACTAGTACATAATTATTACTGTTAAATTATAGCTAATCATTTGCTTAAATTTAAAATTGCGTAAAATACAGTCAATAATAAAATTAGTATTGATCATATGTCATTTCATTCCATACTCATAAATGTGCTAAATTTATCTACAGTGTGTTAAATATTTTGTTATATAGTATGGATATAATATATTAAAATGCAAATACATAAATTACAACTGAATTAGATTTTTTTTCAAGTTTAGTTTTTTTCCAATTAGTTTTTTTTTCTCAGAAAACCAGAAGATCAAGCTTTTTCTTATTTCTCTGTATTTATAATAATATTTTTTAATGAAAAAATAATAATATGCACATTATTATGGCAGATAAATATAAGCTAATCTTCAAACATTCCTATTCATAAAATTAAATAAGCCAAACCCATTAAAAAAATCTGCGCTTGTGATGCATTTTGAAAATTACTCACTAATACTGCCAAATGAAGTACAAAGTTACCACTGGCAGAATACTCAGATATCGTTAGTTACCTGCACAGCATACTTTAGAGAAGAAATAAAGAGTTTTATCATAGTTTCTGATGATTAACTCATGATACAGCTCATGCTGTTTGTGACATAGAAAAAGTAAAAAAAGAATTATTTAAGTTGTACCAATTACAAACACTGGAATCACCTGTGTATATATCAGATGGAGCTGGAGCACACTTTAAAAACAAGTATCAGTTTTATGAATTGCACAAAAATAAAATTGTACTGAAGTAGAGGATATTTTCAGGTACTGGCCATGTTAAAAGTGCAAGTGATGCTATTGGGGACTGAGACAAGCACTATGCAACAAAATTTAATCTCCAAATGGAGCCAATAAAAGCTATCCAAAATTCTGTCTCATTTGTTGCTGAACTATCTTTTCTGCTAAAAAATAACATTCTAGTCCATCCAGACAGAAATATTATTCAGTCCTATAGAACTAATAATGAGAAAGAATATGCTAATGCTGTTATCTATTGTTGGTATTAGATATAAACATTATAGGGTGATTGTAAATAATGGAAATTATATGGAACGAGCAAGTAAAAATGAAATGACAAAAGTTGAAACCTTCAGCCAAATGAAAAGACAATATTCAATACATAGTTTCCAAATCGGTGATTTCATTGGATTTATTTATGAAAATAATTGGTGGATAGGACAAATCAATGGTATATCAATCACAAGAACTAAATGACATTAAAGTATCATTCATGTACCCAACATGGTCCATAGATAAAGCATTCCAGTGGCCAAAAGAATCTGGAAAGAAAAAATATGAATGTGCATTACCATTGGAAAATGTGCTTCTAGAAACAGAAAAACCAGTTACAATAGGACAATCTGAGCGACTTCGTACCTTTAACGATAAGGAGTTGAAGTTAATTTAAGAAACCTTCACTACCTAATTCTTCTGTTATGTATGTATTTGCACATTAATATATTATATCCATACTATATAACAAAATTTTTACACACTGTAGATGGATTTAACACATTCATGAGTATGGAATGAAATGACATATGATCAATACTAATTTTATTATTGGCTGTATTTTACGCAATTTTAAATTTAAGCAAATGATTAGCTATAATTTAACAGTAATAATTATGTACTAGTGATGTATTTTTTAGTTTGAAATATTAATTACATTACAAGTTCGGTTAAATAAGGAAGAGCTTGACTTTGTGGTCTGTTGAAAAATACACACAACATGTTATTTTCAAAAAATCATATAAAATTTTCTAAGCAAAAACACACGATTTGCTTGTATGGTATTTATTAGAGACTAATGAGGTATGAATTGAGCATATTATCAGATTTTTAAAAAATGGTGTTTTTGAGAAATTGCATTTCAAAAGTAGTAATTTTACAAAATTTTGCAAAATTTAAAATTGAATTACAAAAGTTGTAAGCACCTTAGAGTTAAAATAAAATTTGCTGTAAAACTCCCATTAAAGGTCTTTAGATTGCCATCAATGTTTAGCTTTAAAATAATTTTTTTCATTCTAAAAAAAAATCTTAAATTCACTAATAATTATATTTTTTATACTTAAAATCTAATTTTTTTAATTAAGTAAAAATGTCACTATATTTTTTAAAACTATGCCAAAGTAAAATTCAGTTTAATAACTGTTTATAAAAAATAAATTGACTGAATATGTTGAATATGTTTGGTATTGTGTTCATTTCAAAATGAAGCGTTTTTCAGTTTTTCTGAAAACTGCCAATTTTATCATGAACTTTAAAGTGCTGTAATCAGAGAAAAAAATTTTTTAGGGAAAAATCCTTTTAGGAAATTTTATAAATCATTTAGTTCTAACTACTGAATTTTTTTGAAAAAAATCTGTGATGGTGACTTGACGCATATCAGTACTGTCTGCCTGAATTGAGATGGAATAGCTCTGTATATATGTATATAGACACAAATTTCAATTTGCGGCTTTCAACAACATTTTTAAGGAATGCTGGATGTACCTATCATACCAGAAGTATAAAAGCATTATAGATAGTGATTCTTAAAAAAATCATTAATTCGCTGAGATATTAACTTTTAAAGACACAATTTGGACATACATAATGTCAGGTGCAGCATACTATATGTACCATCTGCTTTTAAATCCTAAATACCAACTTCTAATGATATATTTATATAATGCAATACTTAGTAGTAGCAGTATAAAAGCAATAAACATAAATTGCAAAAAAAAAAAAAAAAAAAAAAAAAAAAGACGACTATTTAGAATTAATCACATAAATACTATAGGATTTGAAACTTTGTATTGAATGAATCTCTCAACATGTCTAAAAAGTTAATTAAAAGCATACCTGGAAAAATGCAGCATGAACCAAGGCGGCATTGCAGAATTGCAACCTCCTTTTGAAGCACACTCAATGATAAATTAAAGAGATACAATTTTTTACCATGACCTCTTGATAAAATTCCCGAGTTTTCCATGATTAGTTGGCAAAATATTTTAGTAAAACAAAAAACAATATTTCACATCTATTTTCTGCCTTCTTAAAAAAAAAAAAAAAAAAAAAAAAAAAAAAAAAATCCTGTGTGCTTAATTGTAAGTTTGTAATTATATATGCCTGCTTACAAGGAAGGTCTCCATACGGGCATACTCAGAAAAATCTGAAAAAATTACAGAATGTTCTCATATAGTTATATATGTTTATAAAAAAAATTTCGGCGGAACTTCATTGCAGTGTCCGTAAAAAATTAATGAAAATTTCATTTATTTGGCGATTTATCTCCGGTTGGCGAAAAAACGAAATTTTGAAAAATACGCTTTTACGCTTCGAACACTGTTAAAAATCTGCTGCATTTTGTTGCAACGCACTCCACCGCTTGTATATAATATCTCTATCCCAACCAATGAGAAAGCTTCATTTCACGGCCAAGTAACCGTTTTCTATACAAGCAAGGGAATGCGTTGCAGCAAAATGCAACAGATTTTTATCAGTGAATACCTTTTAAAGAAAAAACTTTCTATGTTCAATTTATTTAAATAAGTTTAGTTTAAATAATTTTAGTTTTGCATTTTTACTTTACTTTAAGTGTAATTTTGTCATATACGCTTATATGTACTTATAACAAAATGAAATTAATATATTTTATCATTTAAAACACAATTTAAATTGATTAAAGTTGTTCCAAATTGAAAAATACACTGATAAAAATCTGTTGCATTTTGCCGCAACACACTCCCTTGCTTGTATAGAAAACGGTTACTTGGCCGTGAAATGGAGCTTTCTTATTGGTTGGAATAGAGATATTATATACAAGCGGTGGAGTGACGTTGCAGTAATTCTCATTCAGCATTCTCATTGGTCAGAAGAGAGATATTCTATAAAAGTAGTGGAGTGACGTTGCAGTAATTCTCATTCAGCATTCTCATTGGTCAGAAGAGAGATATTCTATAAAAGTAGTGGATTGACGTTGGAGTAAATGCTGCAGATTTTTAACAGTGAAGTCAATTAAAATCAATTTTCAGATTCGTTAAAATCGTCTGCTTTTGGCGAGGAAATGCACTGCTTGCCAAATCCCGCGTCGCTTTCAGCTTTTCACGCCAATTATTCCAAACTATTTTATTTTTTTACATATCTAATAATGTAATTCCGCCGCTAATTTTCACTGATCCTTTATTACCTACATGAGTAGTTTAATTCGTATTTTTTTCAAAAAATTCTGAGTATGCCCCCAATGGAGACCTTCCTTGTTAGTTAAAAAATGAATGATTATGTTATTTCACACAAAAATAAATGTATCAAAATTCTGAAAATATATATATATATATATATATATATATATATATATACATACATACATACATACATACATACATATATATATATATATATATATATATATACATTTGGTGGGAAAATTATGTAACTATTGGTGCCACTGCCATAACGCAAAACTTGAATAATTTAAAAGAATTGAGAAAGATTACTGTGTTGATACTTTTTTTTTCTTTTTAAGAAAGAGGGGGGGGGGGGGAGGTGAATGTTAGGAAAGTATAACTCTAAAGTAGACGACAATATGTTTTTAAATATTTTTATTAAAATTTACTTACCAATACCATATTCTACTTTCAGGGGCTTTTCTTTGGTTAAAAGACCAACACCTGAATAGCCATCTTTATCACCAGACAGCCAATAAGCATGGTAACCTTCAATCGTTTTCACTTCTTCAGGAAGCTTATCATCAGAACATTTGGTTTCTTGGATACATAATATATCAGGCTTTTCATGATGCAAATATGATATTCCATTTTTCTAGAATAACAGAAAAACATTTATTATTTTTGCTGAATTTATATAGTTTCAAAATACAATTAAAGATAAAAATTCTATTCTCAATAATTAAGGAACTTTCTAGTGTAACAGATTTTCGCTTTGCTTTTTACAGATTATTAACATCTCATGCTAACTTTTGATCACTTGTTACTTAATATAATTATGATATCAAAATCATATATTAATATAATTTATTTTCTTTTATTTACCATCTTAAACCCTTCTCGTTTAGTTTAACCCATTGCTATAGAAAAACAAGTTATCACAGTACAATTTTATGATAATCAATCTTCTTCTATTATATACAGATATACATATTAAAAGGCAAAAAATGTATTTGTTGCTTTTTAATACGTATATCTACTCTTTTTCCAGCTTCCTGTTCTACCTTTAAAAAAAAAAGAAGCAATAATGAACCTTAAATTTGTTCCATTGTTCTAACCAACGAATCAATTCACTCCATATTTAGGTCATGTCTCTTAATAATCCCACCTAATGATATTTTTCCCCACAAGAAAATTCAGTATTACTTGGTTATCTCGTCGACCAAAAAACTATCATTAAACTCGACCAAAAAACTATCATTAAACTATAAAATTAAATGCCAATAACGGATGATTGTGAATGTCACATCACATTCAATGATATTAAATCAATACCCGTGTTTAAAACGTCATTAAGTGATTTTTAATTTGACATTTAATTTGTATTTTTATTAATTATTCTACTAATTATTTGTTTTTACGCTATTAAAAAAAAAAAAAAAAAAAAATGTTGTCAATATGTATAATTTGGCTATTAGCTTGCCGATTCGTATAACTTGGCGAAATTGGTCGACGGATTGACTAAGTATATTTAGGAAATGCATGCATTCACTCGCATGCATTTATCCTGACCTCTGCAGAAATCGAAGATTACCATATACGTTAGATTTAAGTACTTGTCTAAAATTCTTGTTATTGGTACAAGCCCCAGTATCAAAATTACCCCACTCATAGAATGTTTCTTTCTGAGAAAGTTGCGTGCCAAGCAGCAACTATTTGGCGATATTCTACTCTGAAATCTAATGTGAGTGTGAGATGAACATTCACACACACTCTCTCTCTCTTTCACTATCTCATGTTGTATCCAGATATTTTTACTTGTGGCTCTTTTATCTCATGGTTCAAAAAATTCTTTTTAAATAAAATCAGACATGGAATTATTTTTTTAATACCACGGCAATGTTTTAAAAAAAGTTCTTTAACTTAGTCAGTCTTACCAAGAAATTTAATTCCTTTACAACAATATCAAAAAGTATATTCTTACATTTTAAAACAATTAAAAAGTTTAAAATTTTTTTTTTAGTTAAATAAAAATTTTAAAATTTATTACTTAAAAAGACTTTAAATTCAGTACACTAGAACATTGGTTTTATTTTTCAGAAAATGAGTAATAAACATTAATTTTTTTTTCTTCCATATAAAAATTAGATAGAACTGAACCTAAATTAATAGTATTAATTTAGGTTCAGTTAATAAATTAATAAAATTAATAGTATTAATTTAGGTCAGTGTAGCATACAAAAATCATTAAAAATGACTAATTTTGTTAATTAGTAAAACTAGGCAATTAAAACTGAACATAAAAAATGGAAGTGAAAAGTTATATCTATGATTGATTAATCACAGAATTTCTTCTTGCTTAAAAAAAGGTAGCGTGCTTTCTGGCGGGAAAAGGACTTTTTAAATTTTTATAGGATTTTTTTTTTTTTTTTTCTAAATGCAACATTAATATTAATAGTCAGAACTCTTTTCTTAATTACTTTTTGCTTTGTAAGCAAATATTTCAATACAAAAAAAAAAAAAAAAATAATAAAGGTATTTTTTTTTTTTAGATGAGGGTACTACTTTCTGGATGAGGGACAAAAAGGATGCTATTTTTTTTAATTCAAGGGCAGGTAGAGTGCAAAGCCCTCCTGAAACTAACTGGTATTATAAAAACACATTCATATGTTGCAAAAAGATTATTCTTATAAGATTAAAATGATATAACATACCATATATGTCGAATCCTTTAATTCACCTTATTTATACATAAAACCAAAATAAAATACTCAGATTACTTAAAGGTGGTTTTTATTAATAAAACCTAGTACTTTCGAGCATGTCATGCTCATCATCAGGGTTAAAACAACAAAAGAGTAAAAGTGGAAGGATGAGTTCTTTTATACAAAGTGGACTGATTCAAAGACAGCGTAAAAAAGGGGGAGGAGAAGTTCGAAAATTCCAAATTCGATGAAAAGGGGGGTTCAAGTTATTTTGAGCAGATTGTACCATATATGTAGGTGTATATTTAATCCCAGCCACAATAATGGAGAACAAAAAAAGAGCAGATTACATTGGAATGACAACCAGGAAATTTAAGAAGCGTTTGTCAGAACACATTGCAAATATCAGGCTTAATCGATGCAATACTGCTCTGTCTAAACTGTACCAGGAACAAGAAGTTATAATAGATTTCAAAAAAGCTAAATTACTAAAGAAAATATCAAATTATCAGAAGATTAAAATCATGGAATCAATTGAAATTTTATGTCGAGCTAACAATACTTGTAACGATACTTTGTTGTACGATATTCCAAGTATATGGTACAATCGGCTCAAAATAACTTGAACCCCCCTTTTCATCGAATTTGGAATTTTCGGACTTCTCCTCCCCCTTTTTTACGCTGTCTTTGAATCAGTCCACTTTGTATAAAAGAACTCAGCCTTCGACTTTTACTCTTTTGTTGTTTTAACCCTGATGATGAGCATGACATGCTCGAAAGTACTAGGTTTTATTAATAAGAAACACCTTTAAGTAATCTGAGTATTTTATTTTGGTTTTAAGATTATTCTTTTTTTCCCCTTTAAATTTGACAAGCCAATTAGTACTGAATATGAATAAAAACAATAGGGCTCTATTCTTTTTTACTAGTTAGCACTTAGGACAACTTTTAAAGCTGTATTACTTCTAAATAAAATGATATCACTAACTTATTGCTTACATATGTTTAGTGCAAATTAAAAAAATGGTACTTTTAAAAATGTTAAATCTAGATAAAGCAAGCAATTAAAAAACTCAAACCATAAAAAAGGAATTTCCTTTTTTTTTTTTTTTTTTTTTTTTACAAAATTCCACGTGAAATTTTAACATGAAGTATTGATAACAAAACATATAATTACCTCTAACCATGCACGAATGCCATTAACATTCCACGATGATATCTTAAAATTCCATGGATTACCACTAGAAGATTTTGACTCATTACTAAAATCTATAGCTGAAACATCTGGAATTTTTTCTTTTTTTGAATTCTTAGAATCACCAGATTCCTTCTGCTTTTTTGATTTTTTAGAACTTTCTCCATCTTCTTTATTTTTTTCTTCTTTTTTACGTTTTGTACCTTTACCTGATTTATTAGCAACTTTCTTAGCTTTTCGATCATCTTCAAGCATTAAATTTGAACTTAAAGTTTTTTCTTGAACATCATCTAGCCTTTCAAGAACTATAAAAAGATCTTTCAACAAAAGAGAACTATGGCATTCACATTCAGGTTTATTAATTTCAGGTTTATAAAGAACATGTTTATCTTCCCCAAGATCTTCTTGCATAAAATTTGAATTGTTATTAGACATTGTAGTTTCTTTCAAAATGTCATTGTGCCTTTTCAACACCACAACAGCTTCTTTTGTTATACGTGGATCATGAAATTTTTTTTCATCATTTTTTATTTCAGAAGAGTCTAGCTTTTTAAGTTCATGTTTCACATTCATGGTTGATTCTGACATTAATGGATTTATTGCCAAAGGAGCTCTTTTTAAAATTTTGCTAACATTAGCACAATCATCCTGATTATCAATTTTTTTAAGAAAAACTCTACAGGAAAACTTTCCAACTTTCTCTTCATCCATTGCAAATTCTTTTACATTTTCTTTGTCTTCTATTAAAATTTGATTATAATTATCATTTACAAAAGCTCTTGACCTTCTTCCCATTTCTGTCTGAAAAGATACAAATGTCAACTCTTATAGAAGTTAGATAACAAAAATATATAAATAAATCAACAGGTTTCAAGTGAAAAGATACAATTAAAATATACAGAGTAAAAACTGTGCAAGACACTAAAAATTTAATTCAAGATATTCTAGACAATATTTGACTTTTTTCATGATTTTTTGACAAAATTTGTCGTTTTTTTTGTGATTTTTTAAGATATTTGTTTTTCCTTTTGAGATTTTAAAAAGAAATTTGCAGTTTTCCCCCGATGCTTTGATGATATTTGAATTTTTTCTCGCAATCTTTAGAAGAAATTCAGGCTTATTCCGTGATATTTTGACGAAATTACGCATCCTACAGGATACATAAGAGCTATTTATTGCATCCCAACACCCATTTTTTATGTTATTTACACACTATAGCACATCTGTGGCATCACTGAGTCTGCAGGTGTCCTTAAAAGTCTGTGATTCCCGTTGCAGCGTCATGCACATTCTCCCACGGGGCTTTAACTGTCAATATAATTTTAGAAATGTGGCTTTAAGGTCAGTTTTATCAGTCCAGTCATTGGTTATAGTGAAGTCAGTTTAGATTTGATTGATAGGTGCATGGAAGTTTTAAACCATGCTCTGCTAATTTCTAACCCTGTCCCACCATAATAAGATTTTTTTTTTTGTTTTTAAATAGCAATATTTTCAACTAATTAATTTCCAGCATCTAACTCTACATGCAGTTTTATTATTTATTGTGGGCTTTTGGAAATATTTTTGTTCAGTAAGTCAATTATACAATACAATACACTTTCTAATCTGCACAGGTCAGGATTAAAGGTTTAACAGATTATAGATAATTTTTTTAAAGTTTACATTCTCATGCTTGGAATTTATCACTAGAAATGTAGTAATCAGGGGTTGCAAAAAACCCTTTTTTTTAAATAAAAAACCCCAACCCAGGTGGATTTTTTGGGCTTTATTGGGTTTTTTGTTTTAAGAGGTGATGGACAGAGGAGGTCTCTTATTTCTAGAAAGTATGTATTATATTTAAAAATCTTTTGATATTTTTATTAATTAATTTAATGTACAATAAATTTTTATTGAAATAACACAAATAAATCAATGTAAAAAGTTGTAAAAAATGTTTTTATTTCTGATATTATATGAGGAGACCAGAAGCCAAGGGGTACAAGTGACAAAATGTCGATTTGGAGTAAATTGAGTTTAAAGACAATTGATGTTAAATTGAAACATCAATAACAATTGACTAAATTGAAATAGGAAACATCTGCTTGTTGTATTCTAATCTTTGAACTCTCATTTCAATAACTGTTAAAAAAAAATAGAGTACAATTTTCTTTAAATGTACAATTAATCAATATTGTTTGTTTTTCGAAAAAAGTGGTTTATCTCTATAACTCCCCAAATAATCAGAAAATGACCTATATTTCTTTACCTGAAATGAAAAAAGCATATTTCCAGATACCCTGTGCACTTAACTCAGTTTTTTCAATTTTGTCATTTATACCCCTTGGCTTCTGGGGTCCTCATATGATATGATACAATAACCACATAGCACATATTTGAAAACTACTTTAATAAATTACTTTTTAATCAATATTCCCCACTAAGAACACATTTTTAAAACAAATGTTTTATTCTTTATCAATCAAAGGATGCTTGATAATATTTTCAAAATATCTATAGTTCATTGTATAGAGCAGTTTATTCTCTGAACATAATACAGAGCTATAACTAAAAATATTTAACAAATGAATTTCAATTATCTACATAACTGATTATCTATATATTTAAAAGATTTAAATAAACAATATATATATATATTTGAGTGTTTTGAAAAAAGTCCCCTATTTCCTTTTTTTTTTCTTTTAACCATTACTGGCCAAAAGGGAATTAGTCAAATTTGTATCTGGTTGGGACATTATGAAATTTTATATTGTTAAATCTTGAAATAAAAGATCTTGTCATTTTTCATCTATGCAAAAATGTTATAATTAGTTACATATATTGATTTTGGCCCTTTTTTTCATAATCATAACAAGTTTTTAAGAGAACTAGGCACAATATTTTATTTTGATAATTTTTGGCTTTGTCATATTTTTTTAGCAATACACTCACAATCTATTTTGATAGAATAGTGTAACTTTTTAAACACAAAAGTTAAAAAACTAATATAAAACCTGCTCAATAAACACTTAGACCACAGATATTAAAAAACCCAATAAAACCCGCTTTAACGTGGGTTTTACCCAATAAAACCCACACGGGTTTTTTTGGGCAGATGGGTTTTTTGCAACCCTGGTAGTAATCATATTGCAAATAAATAACATAGAAAATGGAAAAAAATGATTTTTATTTATAAAAAGCTATATTCAATATTAGGAATACATTTAAATGACAGAAATGTTTTCTATTAATTTTCTATTATTATATTTCTTTTTAAATCTGACAAACATGGGAGTGATAATGGTTGCTTTATAGTTTTTAATTTATGCTATGCTGTTTGATCTTGAAACCTTTTAAGAGTGGATTTCTTGATCAGTAACAAAAGTTTGCTTTTCTAAAAAAACTAAGTTATTTTGTTCTTGAATGGAACTTTATCATTATATAGATAACAAATATGTTCAGAATATAGCAGTCTAATAGTTATTTATAAGATACACAAAACATTTCTTTCTGCAATGAATGTCAAAATGCATTAAAAGCAGGAGAGTCAACTTTTACTATGGTCAAAATGTACATTACTTTGCCCTTTGCCTTAAAAAAAATATGATTATAATGATTCATTTACATCTGAAATATAGTGTGGATTATACATAGAATTGCTGATTAGAGGGAGTGGACTGTAATGCCATACTGAGATCTTAAATTATTTATATCAGCAATGTTTGAATCCAACTTTTATTTATTAATTATAAAGTATACAAAGATGTCTTAGCTTCCTTGTTTTCCTCAATGAGGTATCTTTGTAACATACCCTATAGTTAAATACACTAAATATTTTTACATGTACCAAAAAAGGTATTACTCTGTTATCCCGTCGAGTAGACCAATTTTGCCAAATTATACAAATTGCCAAACTAATAGCCAAATTATACATATTGACATAATTTTTATTTTAAATAACGAAAAAACAAATAATTAGTGTAATATTAATAAAAATACAAACAAAAAGTCAAAATAAAAATCAATGACATTTTAAACACATGAATCGTATTTAATGTCATTGAATGTGACATTCATGATCATCCATTATTGCCATTTAATCTTATAGTTTGGCGATAATTTTTTGGTTGACGGGTTAACCTAGTAGTACCCCAAAAAATAAAGAGAAAGCAAAATGCTCACTCTCACAGATTGTAATGGAGAACTTCTTAATTTGAGAAATCGCACTGATACTAGCATGTCAGTTGACAACCAGGGCTTAACTCAAGCAACACCATATACAGTTCTGTCCACATTTGGCGACTAAATTTGAAAAAATTGCTTTCATGAATATTTAGAGTTAAACAATTGTTTTATTTACTGAATTTCATGACATTATATATACAGTTTCCCCTAGATGGTTTCAGGCAGGGCTGGCAAGTTTCTGCCGGGGTGGTTAAAACCAGCGGTTATAACCGGCATGGCAGAAACACTTTACCCTGCAATGATTCATAATTCACACAAGCATTTAATATTTAAAGAATTTAGCTAAAAAATTAAAATAAAGTTTATGAATGTTATTCAAAGTAGCAAAAAGTTTCAAAAGGATTATATAAGTATACCTTGTTTATATAATAATTTTCTGTCAGTTAAACTGAAATTTTCATAATAGTAATCTGATGCTGTACAAGTTTATTATTGTTTATAATTGAATTTCTATTTGAAAAGAAAAAAAAAATTACAAAAAATTCCATGATATTTTAGCATCACTTTTTAGAGTATTTTTAAATAAATAATACACTGTGACAACTTAAAAGTTATTTATTACTGTACACAAAAAGAAATGGTTCTTGTAAAAAAAATATAAATAAATAATTTTAGCATAAAAATAACAGAAAAAAAATTAATGAAATACAATGTACAATTATTTTACAATATTAAAAGAACAAATTTATTTCTGTAGAAAAAGTAATAATATACTAAGAGCATTCTATAATATAAGATTAATTTTGCTAACCTTTCTTAACCTAAACTGCTTTTTAACTTGTTTTGAATGAAAGAAAAATTCAAAAATATTCTTTTAAGACCAGCATTACTTGCTAATAATGTCATTATTGAGGATGTAAAATTTGAAAATTTCTCATTTTCACCGGTATTTGTTTCTAAAGGAGATCACCAACAGAAGGCAAGACATTTTCTAGGACTTCGTTGAGGAAATGAGTCGATTTTGCTACAAGGGGTTATTATATATGGCTAGAGATGTAAATTTTCCGGAAAAATATAAGTGGCGGGAAAAAACCGGTTTTTTTTCGGAAAAAACAGAAAAATTGGAAAAATTGATTTTTCATGACTGTTTCTCCCAAATAAATTATATTTTCTTAGAGAATATTAAATAATAAACATTTTTTCCCATTTATATGTATTAAATGAAAATTATTTTCACTTTATATTACAAAATAAAAAGAAAGTAGCAAAGCCTGCTTTTAAAAGTTTAGTTTTTTTTTCAACAGCCTAAGAATTTTTATTAAATGCTATTGTTTGTTATATCTTTGTTGAAATGATTTTTCAGTTACATGTTTAACTACCAATCATGGGCGTAACTAGATAATTTTTCTAGGGGGGGGCCGCGGTACCATTTGATAATTTCGAAACAATAACATTTCAATTCTGTACAGTTCAGTTGTTTAACCCCTTGGGGACACGTATAGATGCCACAAAAAGGCTTAAAATTTCTCGTGTATCCCCACCAGTAAAAATGTATTGTAAAATTTGCCGTATTTAATCGGAGCATTTTTTCGATTCAATAAAGCACAAATTTTTGTTTTTTTAAAAACATTGACCAAACATTTAAAATTTCGTAAAAGGCTCCCATCGCGAACGGATTAAGAGCGTAGTTCAATTACATGTTTGTTAAATTTATGTTTATATAATTTTATGATGAAGATCCATTATGGCGTATAAGCAGGAAATGAAATGATGAACTGTTTTTATTAAACCTTTCAGGGGCATGTAATTGTATTTCTATAATGTTCAATTCCCATCAAAATATTCGAAAAAGTTTGCTTCAAAATAAGGAAAAACAATTTTTAAACTTTTTCCCACCAAAGTTATACAGGTATGAAAGTGGGAAATGAGAAAAAAGGTGGAAATTCTTTCCATCTATACAGTGGTGCCAAACTCTTATAATCTAACTGCCATTTTAACCGATACCTTTACAATAAAATTAAATCTAAATCTGCATATATAATAGCTTTTTTTTAAAATAAAAAAAAACTTTGGATACATTAACAATGTATTTCCAAATGTAACTGATAAACTTATGCTAAGTACAGTCATTGATTTTCTAAAACAAATATTATCTTGAATGGTTTAGCTGTTAAATTCCACCCCTCTTTACTTTTTCAATAAAAGCAATTCCCCCCACCTTTTATTTTACAATAAAATCAATCTCCCTGCTAAATTTATCTTTGCTTCGGAAATGCATCTTAAAAAGGTATCACAGAAATTATCCAAAAGTGTAGTATAAATGGCACAAAATATTCTATTCCAAAAAGAAACTTCCTATTTTTAAAGTCTAAAAAAAAAATTCATTCTTGAAAGACACTTTGAATAACCTCATTTATACAACTTTCAAATGCTTATAATATTATATGAGCTCACATTTCATTTTATATCTATTTTGCACAATAATTCAAGTTAATATATCCCACCAGGGGCCGAGAGGTTCTGCCTCCGAAACTGATAGACGGCAGATGCTGGACTCGAACCTAATCGCGGCCATCAGCCTAACCGTTCGGAGTTTTCCTAGGTTTTCTTAGAACCTTGGATTTCCTTGCGTAAATATGGGTTAGGTTTCCTTAGAAAGACCCCTACGGAGGGCATTGCCCACTTAGAACCTATATCCGAAGTGTAGATAATTGGCCGTCATAAACACAAACAAACCAACATTAAAAATAATATTGCCCAGTTAAACTGATGGCATTGAGCTCAGAGGCTACGCATACTAATTGTCCATTACAGCCTTATATTTTCAAGGGTTAATTCCGTTCGAAAAACAAATTAAGGAGGTGAAACAACTCCTCACTTTTACCTTTTTATACTTAATCATTGAACTCCTAAACTGATCAGAAAAATGCTTTATCATATAAAAAATCTATATCCAAAATTCACAGTAAATCGGAAAATTTTTAGTAAAAATCCATTTATGTAATTTAAGAGTAGTTATTACCCCTCTTTTATAATTAACCATTAAACGTCCAAAACCATTCAGAGATTCACCTTATCAGAAAGAACCTACATCCAAACTTAAAAGCAAACTGGACAATTCTGTATAAAAACCCATTTATAAAATTTAAGAGGGGTGGGGGGTAATCTCAAGTACCCCTTAAACAAGAACTTAACGAAAGAACCCCACAGCTAATTAGTGAAGCATCTTATCACTATGAATCTGTATCCAAAAATTGAAGCAAATCGGTTAATTCTGCAAGAAAAAACGTTTAAATAAATTAAGAGAGTAATCCCACCAATCCCCATTTGTCTTATTCAATGAATTCCGAAAACCAATCAAAGAAGCGCCTTATCAGAATGAACCTATATCACAAATTTGAAGCAAATCAAAACAAATCATGGCGGTGCCCTCATCAGAATGATCCTATGCTAAAATTTGAATGAAATCTGATAAATTCTGCACGAAAAACTCATTCATATCAATTAAGGAGGGGGTATGATCCCCTCGTTCCCTCTATTATACATATCGAATGAACACTCCAAAAACTAATCAGGGAAGCGTTTTATCAGAATATACCTATATACAAAATTTCAAGGGGATTGGATATTTTTATCAAGAGTTATCGCGTTACGCACGTACGCACACATGAACGTACGTACATACATACAGAACGGGAGGGCACATAAGCTCTCAGGCTTTGATAGCCTGTGACTAAAAAAGGGGTTAATTTAAAAGTAAATGGTACTTATTTTTCCTAATTCTCTGCAGACGATAGAGATAGATTTAAAAATAAAAATCATGTTTGAAAATTATTGTTAAAACCATACAAAAAGAATAGTCAATTGCAATGAAGTTTTTGAATAAATTACAATTATTTTACCTTTAGTAGATGTAACTAAATTCTAAATTAATTTAAAGTTGCTGTAGAATTTATATGAATTAGTTTATTTAAGCGTTTGAAAGACATTCATTACTTCTATATAGAATGCATATACTTTTATACACATACACTTATTTGATGCACATATTTGTATATAGACACACTAGTGTGACAAAGAGTGGGATTTCTTGTTTACTCCCCTAACCTTCCGCAGACACACAAACACATCAATAGCATTTAAAAGCTGAGAATATGCATAAAAATATCATGTAAAATATTAATGCATGTATAAAAGCAGGGTAAAGTAAAATATAAACAACATAAGATGTTTCCCATTTAACATTTTCAAGGCTACACACAAGGAGTCTATTTGATAATCCAAGGAGGGGGGGGGGGGAGTAGAGTCACGAAGATCATGTTGTACGCCCAGTCCTCTCTTCCCCTCCAGAATGAAGAAAATTTTCAAAGGATAGTTTAAAAATTAAATATATATTAAATTTTTTCGAAGTTTCTTCTTTCTCAACAACGAGATACTTTCCGATTCTCTAAATATTTACTTAAATCTAAAATACTTAATTTCTGACATATCCATAAAATCATTTTTTTTTTTTCTGAGTTGTAAAAGAAAATTTTCAAGTGCAATTAGTCAAAATAAATATGATAGATTAGCGTTTTCCATTTTTCGATAAAGACAATGTGTTTTTCAGGAAATCTCATTAAAATGTGGAATTTAAAGGAGCTCCCTTATGACGACATTTTTCTAACTGTAAAGTCCTAAAAACTGGTTTAAAATGCTCATTTTTTAAAAATAATTTTATGTCTTTATAAGAAAATGAAATTATTAAATTTCTTCGTAATGCCATCGTTTTGTATTTACGAATGAAAATAATTTTTCAAAAATATCAGAAAATGAATTGTTTTGGATATGGAAGCAGCCTTTAATGTGAGCTTAAGGGTGTTCTCAACTGCTCCGCTCAACAAGCGCAAAACGTTTTGACACATTTACAAATTTATTTTTTAACAGAAACATATGAAATTAAAAGGCCTGACTATGGAAACGATTTCAAATCGAACTTATTTTCCATTTTATGATAGTTAAATTACCTATTTAGTTCTAAGCTATTTCGATCACATGATCATCCGTTTTTCTCCTGCTTTTCGACCGGTTTTTCTGCTTTCGTCGGGAAATGTGCGCAAAAGTGTCAAATTTGAAGGCTTGTTATGAAAAATCTATTATGTTTTTTTAAAAAACAAACTTGAGTGCAACTAGACAGTTTCTGAATAATAACGCCTGCTATTTCTATGCATTTCCGAACAAAAATAAATTAAAGCATGTGTCACAAAGTTGCCCTTTTTGATTTAAGAACACCCTGAAGAGATAGATATGAGCTTTTCCTCTCAAAAAGGATCTATGAACCCCACACTCCTATGAATAAAATACTGAATCCGCCCGCACTGTAAAACATTTGTGTAACTTTACTCCATAAAATAGAACTCATCAGTGTGACGTCACAGACAACTCAACTCTGCATTTCCAAGGTAACTGGGTCAATACAAACCGAAAGAGTTTAGAGTTTGTTAGAGATGCACGATATACCTTCAAAAAAAGTCTTTCAATATGAAATCAGATACCGTTCAAAGACTGATTGTTGAATTGCTGAAGTTTTAAAAGCGATCCGCAAGCGTTTGGGCCTAATTGTAACTTGTTTAAAACAGTTTCAGGGTTGAATTTTTAGCTTCACGATAAAACAACATACTCCATCTCAATCTTTTTTTTAACTCTGTGGTTTGTTTTGAACCAATTTCTGGGGTTGTGACGTCACCACTGATGAGCTCTATTGGTGGCAGCCTTGCTGCCTCCGATTTTGTGGGGTACTTTAACCGATATAACCGGCGTAACATTGCAAAGTTACACCAGTAATATATGTTTAAATTACACCATTATATAAGTAAAAAATTACTCCTTGAAATGGAAGTCGTAGCTACCACCAATTTTATGGAGTAACGTTACACAAATGTTTTACAGTGCGTATTTGAATGCAAAATTAACGAAAGAAAAAGTTAGGAATAATAGTAGATAAAACCAGGAGTGCCCAGAGAGGGGTTTGGTGACGCAAGATGCGTCATACAATTTAGTTTTGGGGGGGAATTTGAGAAAAAGTACATTTTTTTTTTGGGGGGGGGGGGAGATTTTTAATTTTTTAATATTTCAATATTTAAGTCCAGAAATGTTCCTATGTTTTCTTTCTTTATATAATGGCAATAATAGCTCATTCTGCTATTCTCATTTCGCTAACTCTTGAAGGTGCAGTAGATTACAAGTAATGTAATTTACAATTTGTATTATGTTTGGGGGGGATGTTAAAGTATGAAGGGGGTTTTTTTTTGGGGGGGGGTGGTCACTACTGGATAAAACAATACATCTGTCATTTCTACTGTTCCTTCTCTTTTTTTTCTCCTTGAATATTATCTGTTCTTTCATAGATTATATGGGATGGGTGATAATAGTTCCCAGTTCTACCTACAAGCAATTTACAGAAAAAGCGCAAAACCATTGCAAAATGGTGTAGTTAAATGTTAGATTAATATCTTTGAGAGAAGAGGGAATCCGATTTCTATACGTAACTTCCCAGAATTTAATTGGACGGGGTTCAGAGTTCTACAGTTCGTACAGTGAGACTTCTTTTCTTTCCTGAGGTCCAAGGACAACTCATACAAAAGAAAAACTGTTGCCTTATCGTAGGACGAACAATAAAAGATCCCTTTTCTCGCTTAAGGCATGTAAATATCAAGACCTCCCAAGTTCCAGACCAGAATCAATCTCATGTCTGACGTTTGTCGATATTTATCGCTTATGAAACTTTAAGTTTGCACCCTCCGCCCCTTTAAATAGTGGTATAGAAAATTTGCAAACAAGCTGCGTTTTATTCGGTTTTGTTAATATTGTTTATCATCTAAAGAATTACTGCTTTTGAAATCTTTTAAATAATATTTCAAAAAAAAAAAAATAGTCTTCATTTCACTGTAAAATTTTAATAAGGGGTCCAGTCAGAATTCTAGGGGGGTTTAGGACCCCCCCCCTTCTTACGCCCATGCTACCAATTGACCTAATGTAAAAACTAGGGATGGGACGAATATTCGGCCACTATTCGGTATTCGGCCTATTCGGCCCTTTTGCCGAATATTCGGTTGGCCGAATATTGAAGGCTTGTTGACCGAATACTTCGGCCGAATACCTGTAGCCGAGTATTTAGAGATATCTTGCCGAATACTGCTAAAATCTCACCGAATAGTGAAAGATATCTTGCCAAATAAATTTCGGATTTAAAGAATTTCATTCTTGCAATTTTTTTTCTCTAATCCAAATTGGCTACTTCATTTATGAAGTCATTCTCACTCTTACTTACAAAATATAGAGTTATTCAGATACTAAAAAATATACATACAGCCTTTCTGTACTTTCTATAAAAGTTAGTGATATTCTAGAAAATGCTGCCCAAGTTGGAGATTTAATTGTACGGGAAATGTCATCATTAGAGAATGATATATTACAATTCAAGATATAAAAACACTGCCTTATTCTAAAACGCTCGAATATTTATTAATGTCTGCAAATTCCATGCTCATATAAAAATGGCTCTTAGGAAATTCATAACTTATTTTCTATAAAGTAAGAAATGAAAAAAATTTATTCGCTAGGTGTGTTAACGAAGATTCAATTTCAAAATTAAATATAATATATCATCATTCCAAATACAACGGTACATTTGAAAGCAGAACTGGTGTCAAAATCTATACACATTAGATGACAACTTGCTTTATAAAGATGGTTTTATAAATATTTTAATATAAATTCTGAATACTCAACAAAATAATTTTTTCATTCTATAGTTTTTACATTTAAATAATTATTTGCATAATTACTGACTTTAATATGTAACATTATGTATATATTTTTAATTTAATCTTCCTTGCTTCATGTTGTTATCAATTTCTGTTTATCCTTTTAATGCTTGTTGAATAAGTGGAATATTTAAGTTGAATATTGTATGTGCCGATTCAAATGTCAAAGATTTTGTTAACATATGCATTCTACTTTAAGCATAATCTTTTGCTTTAACGTAATTTGTAATTTAAAGCTTGGCATCTGATTTCAGAACAGTCTCACTCTTAGAAATTTGCTTATCACTAGGGACACAAACTCTAAATGATCAAATTTACTTCCTTAAAGGTTATTTCAGAAAATATGTCCTTCTGAGTTCTGAGAGAGAGAGAGATTAAAAATATTATTGATTTTGGATGCAAGAAGTATCAATTGATAGTAAAAGTGAAGTACATTCTTCATATTTTAATGGAAATATTTTCCCATCTTGACTTACTGAAAATCAATTTGATGTACATTAAAATAAAGGATATAATGCAATTTCATAATTTTTTTGTGTTAAAATAAGTTTTTCAAATTTAAAAATACATTTTAAAACACATTTAAGAGTAATAATTGTTAATGAGCTCCTATTTTTTAAATTATATATAATCAAAATTTATTTTCTTTATTGGAAAAAATCTTTTACTATTCGGCCGGCCGAATATTCGGTATTCGGCCTAAAATTTGGCCGAATATTCGGTATTCGGCTATTCGGCCAAATCACTATTCGTCCCATCCCTAGTAAAAACCTGAGCCAATATGTCTGCAGTTTGGAATGAAATAAATTATGCATTCCATTTACATAAGTATAGTTTTTAAGTAAATGATACTAGTTTAAAGAAATTATTGCAGTTTTGTCATTATTATGAATATCAGTATTCAAAAATTCCATCGTTTGTTTAAAAAATGTATATTTTTATATTATTACTTTTTTTCTTAGAATTTTAATTTTATTTCCTTTATAAAATATGTTTAGTTTTCGTATAGCTTTCCAATCTCAACTCAAAAAAGTTTTGATTTAGTTTTATAATCTAAATTCAAACAAAACTAAGTTTTACTTTGGCTTACTCAGGTCTGCAACTAAAAAATAGCATAGGATTTATTGACTGTTAGATTTTTACTCACTAAAACAAAAAAAAAAAAAAAAAAAAATATATATATATTATATATATATATATATTTTAAGTTTAATTAAATGTAATTTTTTTTCTTTCTACCCTGAAATCTGGTATTCTATTCTTGAATAAGAAACCATATTCAATAATGTTTCCCCATGGTAATTTTATATTTCTAAGAGTGGAACTCAAAAGTTATGAAACCAGAACACTACAAATAGAAAATGCTCACTATTTGAGGAATTAACAAAAGCAGTTACATACAGAGATAAACTCTACTGTGCTTTAGAAAACTACAAAAATTCAAAGTTTAATCAAGAGGGAAAGTATAATTTGGAACATAGTTACTTGTAATAAAATATGGGGTTTTTTTCATTGCAGTTCTACTTTTCTAATGCAAACTGCCCATGTTTTTGCAACATTACTGTACATTATGGAGGTAAAATGGAGGTCAATTTTAGATTCAACACCTTGAGAAAACATTCAATTAATCAGCTATAACAAAATCTTGAAAAATGCAGCATAGTAGTGCCACCTATAGGACAATTTATACCAAAAACTAAATAACATTAATATATATCAGAAACTGTCTGAAGCTGTAGTTTGATTTAAAAAGAAAAATAGTCCTTGAGGTAAAGCTATTGCGATAATCTATAATAATGTAGCAGAGCAGTGTCATCTGTTGAGCAATTTACACCAAAAAGTAATGAGCACGAAGTTATGTCAAAGATTAACTTAATCTTAAATTTTATAAAAATACATACATTAGTTTGAGATAGAACTATTGTGGAAATTACGAATAATGCAGCATAGCAGCCCATTGGTTTGGCGATATACACTAATAACTAAACATCTCGAGTTTATATCAAGGTGTAGCTGAATCTAAAGTTTTGTGAAATTATGTGCATCAGTTCTTGAGATAGAGTGCCAATAAAATTTGTCACATACAGAGGGGCAGATATTTTCCGAAAACCATCAAAACATGTTCAGGACCTTCTAAAACGTTTAAATACACTAAAAACTGGAAGTCAAATTTTTCACGAATTCAATACTTACTTGAAAAGGTAGATTAAAGTAATAAATGCATACTTCAAAATTTTATGTTGAATTTTTAATTTTATCATTTTCATTAATCGGCATATTATTGCAATAATTTTACACATGAATTAATTTTTAAAAAGAGAAGTTGCATTTAATTACATATCTAGATTTTTTTCATGTAATCAAGTTTCTGTGAAATTGTGAACTTTTTGTATATACTTATACAAAATATATTCAGAATTTTTGAATAAGAAATTATTACTATATTTAGGTTCCCATTTAGAAAATTTTAATAAGGTTATTTACATATATATATGCAACTTAATCAGATTCAGCTGCTGTATGACATGAGATTTTTTTTTTCTTCCATCACTGCACTTGCGAAAGATTCAATTTGTTGATTAAACTTTTTCTGAAATGTCTATTTTCAAGAGAAATTTTGCAAAGGGTCTTGTGTTTCAAACAAGAAAAAAATGTGAAGGATCCTTTTAAGTCTTTTCAAACAGATTTCTGTTCAGAGATCAGATTACCCACATTTAAATTTTCGTGTGAGACACTCAACATAAAAATAAATAAAATAAAAAGTATGAGAATATAGCTATTACAAAATTTTTACTATATTATTTCATAAATGAAATTTCAATTTTTCCAGTTCGGAAAATTTGAAAAATAAGCCTTCAGAAAAAAACCGAAAAAAACCAGTTTTTTTCCCAATTTTTCCGACTATTCCCATCTCTATATATGGCACAAATTTTATTAATATCAAAAAGCAATTTTCTTGCTCTTTATTAATGCTTAATTGTCAATTTTGGTTCCATATACTTAGGATGAAGTAAATAAGATCCCACATCTTCAGATGAATTGAATAAGCTAGTACTGCATTAAATGAGATTTGAATCTTCCATATTTCCATCATTAAATAATGTTAAGCAAATTTTATGAGCAGCTACAGAGTCATGCTTTTTACTTTCATCTAAAGCAACAACAATTAATTTTAACATTTGTTACAAATATTTAACTTCTTCATAAATCATGATATTTACTTACAATTTTAACAATTGCTATGTCCTTAATATCATTTTCATGATTTTCAGTTATCTGTAAATAATATGGCTGATACTTTGTGAAAGATTCAAAACTATCAAATTCTAATACAAAATTTATTTATATTTTAATTAAAAACTATTCACAATATTTTATTTTGCTATTTATTCTGAATAAAATTTATATAAGCAATTTAATACTAGGGTCATTCCACGTGAAATCAACCAATTTAAGGAAAACTTGTTGCATCATAGTCACAGATTTTTTTTTAATTTTTATCATAGACATAGTACTGAAACCCTCAAATCTGAAATTTAAAAAGTAATTTTCACAATATTGGCCGAGATATGGCCATTTGAAAACTGGCCATTTTTACAAAATGGCGGCCATCTTGGGATTGTATCACTGTCTAAATATGGTCATAACTTGACAACTAATGGCTCAAAGTTTATATATCTGGTACCAATTTGAAGCTATTTGTACAAAGAATGAATATTTCACATCAAAACAATAATAAATTTTCATTTTTTTACTTTTTATTATGTGCAAAGTGAAAATTTCGCCGCAAAAAAGGGCAGATTGTAATGACTCAAAAGAAAAATGAATCATCATGAATTTTTCTGAAACTTGGTAAAAACGTTGCTCCATCTGTGTGCTTTAAATAAAAAAAAAAATTGGAAAGGTAAAATTTGTTGTTTTAAAATAAATGGTTTTTTACAGATAAGGTGTCATTAACCAAATAATGATATTTTTAGAATCTGTGAGCATTCCTGATTCAAAAAATAATGGTTAAAATAAAATTTTCTAACATCTAAATTAATGTAAAAGTATAATCAAAACCTCATTTGTACTAATTTTGTAAAAATCTGCCTCCAGCCCCCCTCCCCCCCACCCAAAAAAAAAAAAAAAAAAAAAAAAATTAGACAATTCAAAAAATTTTACACTGAAAAAGATAAGATAATAATTAAGGAATATAATGTATAATTATAAAATACCTATAAATGCAATGCATACATATGGTGATTTACTTCACATATAGGGGCAAGTGGGGTAGAATGGGACAGTAGGTTTTTCTCTTTATGTATCATTCTAAATATTTCATCAATCACATATTAGATGAAGTAATGGTACCCCAATCTTCAGTTGAAAAAAGTAGCTAATTTACACAAGCTTGCAATTATATAAAGAAAAAGATTATTTCAAGAATCAAAACATGAATTCAAAATTTTAAATTTTGAATTCAAAACATGATGTAAAAATTTCATTATGTTTCTATAAGCTGATGTAATATTGCATCATGTTCTATATAAGCTGATGCAATTTAAAGAAAAGATTGCTACTGTACCTTCATCTGCTTCTTAATTGGCTATAATCAAAGTATGATGCTATCTTGCATCATGTTCTATATGAGCTGATGCAATTTAAAGAAAAGATTGCTGCTTTACTTCATCTGCTTCTTAATTGGCTATAATTAAAGTATGATGTAATCTTGCATCATAATGTCCAAGAAACTTGAGTAATTCCTTTTAAATACCATATACCACTTCTAAAGTTTTCAATGAAGTGTATTTAGACATACAATAATTATTTTGTACTTATTATACAGTGGAGATGGAGTGTTTTGTATGTAAAAAACTCAATGTTTCTCTGAGTACTGATGTTATTTCTGTTCTTCAATTATCCCCACGGGTAGGGCTGGGCGATATACCGTAATATCGTTATATATCGATATTTCTTCAAAACCGCGGTAACGATATTGAAATTTCAATCCTTCCGATATATCGTTTCAAACGGTATTACATCCTACTTTCGGAATTACGGAGTTACGGAATTTCGAATCTATCTCTGTCGGCGCAAAAGTTGTTTACTTTTGCAAATGTTCGCGCTGTAATCGGCACTTGCTTGATACTTCCGGTTTTGAGCCGGTGTCGCCCACACACCGGAATATGGGCGAACAGTCTACTTTTTGCGCTGGTGTCGCGCACATACCGGAATATGGGCGAACAGTCTACTTTTTGGGCTGGTGTCGCGCATATACCGGAGTATGGGCGAACAGTCAACTATTCTGATGTACCGCTTTATTTATCGGAGTTCGTTCGAGAATCGAAGTTGAAACGCTCGTTCGAGGATAGGGCATTTCCGATACAATCACTTGTTGACTCCACTCGGTGGCTGACTGTTGTTTTCCTGTGAGCTTGTGTACAGTTATTGCTGCCGGAATGCAGAATTGATTGACATATTTTCAAGAATGTGAGCACAATTAATCGATATTTCTTGTATGTTTGTTTTTCATTTATTAATAGCATTAATAAATAATTATATTAAATCACATATTATTTTACATTTTTTATTAATAACATTAATAATTTACATGTATGGTAATTCTATTATATCATTTATTTTAAGCAGAAATTTTACTTAAAGCAGAAGTTTTTTCTTTTTTCATTGTGATTCACCTTAGTTTTAGAGTTTATTGGATACTAATATTTTTACCCGTTTTGCGTATGGGTTTTTAAAAAAATCCCCCCCCCCCCCCCCATAAAAAAAAAATTGAAAATCTTTCTCAAAATTAGGAAGGAAAATACTTTTCATTTCGAAAGATCGCTAAAACTCTATAGGGTCATTCCATGTCAAATCAACCAAAAAAATTCAATATTCAACCTGACCATTTCTGATTTCAATGAAACTGCTAGGGATCATTCTCTATGATGATATAAATAAGAGCATATTTTTATTTTGTGTTTATCGCTTTAAATTTTTATACAATTAATAATTTAGATTTTGAAAAATCAGCATTTTTTGACTTGCATAAATATTTTCAATTTTGAATTTCTCAAGTTCTATCAAACATAGAAAATTTTATGACCACTCATTTCAAAGAGGAGTTTTTAAGGTTTCATTTGATATGCAAGTCGACTACGTATAATTAAAATAAATAAAAATTTAAAAATTTAAAAATTTTAAATTTAAAATTTTTTTAGATAGTCATTTTTAAAAATTTTGCAAAAATTGTATGTTTGTTGTAATATTATAAGCTTTAAATTCTGAAATTTTTAGAGTGGGATCTCAATGGGATCAGGAGTTATTAAATAAAAGCTAAAAATTACCATACAAATCATAAATAAATAACAAAATAGACAGAATTAAATTGCTATTTTAATGGTAATTTTTGTTTTTATTTAATAACTCCTGATCCCATTGAGATCCCACTCTAAAAATTTCAGAATTTAAAGCTTATAATATTACAACAAACATGCAATTTTTTCCAAAATTTTTAAAAATGACTATCTAAAAATTTTTCAAATTTTAAATTTTAAAAAATTTTAAATTTTATTTATTTGAACTATACATAGTCGACTAGCATATCAAATTAAACCTTATAAACTCCTCTTTGAAATGAGTGGTCATAAAATTTTCTATGTTTGATAGAACTTGAGAAATTCAAAATTGAAAATATTTATGCAAGTCAAAAATGAAGATTTTTCAAAATTTAAATAATTAATTGTATAAAAATTTAAAGTGATAAACAAAAAATAAAAATATGCTCTAATTTATATCATCATAGAGAATGATCCCTAGCAGTTTCATTGAAATCGGAAAGGGTCAGGTTGAGTCACTGGTTGATTTGGCATGGAATGACCCTATAGATGGTGTCTTTCTACTTGGCAAAACATATTACCCATCCACAGCAGATGACAATATGATTATTGTATAAACATTCAAGTTTCGATTTGGCTGAGTTCGATAAACAAAAACAAACGATGGATAGTTTCATACGTTTTCTTTGAGATTCTTCTGTACTGGACACTTGTAAAAGATGCTCAAATTTTGAAATAACTTATTATATTTTAATAAAAATTTGTCACACAGCCTAATTTACTATTATTGCAAATTGCTGAAAATTTGAAAAAAAAATCGGCAAATTAACTTAGGAGTTATGAATTTTTTTCCCTTTTAATGGTAAAGAATAAAAGGTTTTGTTTTTCTTCCTCCCCCCCCCCCTTTGTTTGTATGTGCCGTTGAATGTGTTTTTCGCACACTTAAACAATTGAAACTAGTTGATACTTTCACAAAACCCTTTTTATAAGTAAAAAAAAAGAAAAGAAAAAAAACCAACAGTTTATTTCTCATAAAAGAATGAGGATAGTTTTTATTTTGAATATCATGGCTCCTTTTTATTTCAAGAGTTCACTAATGCAAAAACATCCGCTCAATGTCAATCTTATTTTTTTTTATACCTCGTTTGCATTTCCATGTTTTTGTTTATTTATTTATAATTTTTTTGTTTTTGCATTGCACATCTGAGGTTGATCTAAAAGCCGTTTTTTAATATTTGTTTCAAGTTTTTTTTTCTTTACTGGAATACTTTCATTTTTGAAACTGGTTTCGAAAGTAAAAGCATCCTAGAAAAATATCTGTAAACAAATAAAAGAAAAAATAAAAGATCATTATAGAGATTAATTCAGCATTATTATATATATATATATATAAATAAAAAAAAAAAAAAAAAGTCAGTTAGCAAAACATCCTTATTTAGGACTTCGTACTCTATTAAAGAAATTTCGTGTTTTCTTAAAATTATTTAATTATTCTAATGCTTTCATTTGTATTTTGACTAATAATAGAATTATTTATTATAACAACGAAAAGAAGGTGTTCCTTACTACCCAAAATTGCAGAAATGCAATTTTTTTTTGTATTGTAATAAAAAGATTCTAAGTTTATAGGTAATTAAAGTATTTTCTTTCAATATATCTAATGTCTATTTGTTGTCTTATATACATTTTCTTGTTTCATTTTAATGATTTATAATGTTTAACTTTCTAAAAGTTTTCAATAACACATATTTTAGATCAGATTTGCAGGTAAAGGATTTGCATATTTTGAATCAATACATAAAAATTAAAATTTATGCTCCTTGGAACATGTTAAGATATTGATATTTTTGTTTTTTCTTCATAATTAACATACACACACACACACACACATATATATATATATACTATTATGTGTTTGTAGTATTTTATACAGAGGACAGTTACATTTATGATGGAGTGACATATGAATTGAAATATATCGATATATCGAAAATTATCGATATTTGTTCAGCGATATATCACGATATTAAAATTCTGATATCGCCCAGCCCTACCCACGGGATTTACATTTATTAAAAAAAAGGTTACATTATATAATCCCATATGAAAAAAGTTTTTTGCATGCGAATATATGCAAGGTTCACAAGGATAAATTTCTAAAATTTTATAGTTTAAATCAGAGACAGTGTTGTGATCCATTTAATAAACATCCAAATAGTAACAGAGCAAAATCACTGAAAACAATTTCTTTAGATATGTCTATGACAAATCCAGACATCCTCATTCCAGGAAAAAAATTATGTACTTCCTGCTATTCATCAATAAATAAGATGATTTCTATTGTTGACATGAAAAGCATCTCTGATCCAGAATTTAGTGAACCCACAGTAGTAATGGAACAATTAAACAAAAGCTGTGAAATGTTAGAGTTATCGCCAATAAAAATGAATAGGCGTAGCTCAAAGAGGAAACTTGGTTATTTGCAGACAAAAGTTACAAAAATTTTGAATGAAATTAAATAAAAAGTATTGTAAAAATAAATATTTAGTGTAAATAACTGCAAATTGATATTTCTTTATTGAATTATATAATATAAACACAATACTTTAATTTAGGTGCTAGAAAATTTCATTTTAACCAATATTTCTTAAATTAAGAATACTTACAGATTTTAAAATAATCATTATTTGGGTCAATGACATCTTATATGTAGAAAACCATTTTTAAAACAACAAATTTTACCTCTCTAATTTTACAGTATAATGTTCCATATATAGAGAAACTGTTACATCTATGCATAATCAAATCATTATACAGAAAGCGTAAAAAGTATATGAACTAAATTTACTTTTCATTTTTGAAATAATCTTTTTCTTTATATAATTGCAAGCTTATGTAAATCAGCTACTTTTTTCAACTGAAGATTGGGGTACCATTACTTCACCTAATGTGTGATTGATGAAATATTTAGAATGATACTTAAAGAGAAAAACCTACTGTCCCATTCCACCCCACTCGCCCCTATATGTGAAGTAAATTATCATATATATATGCACTGCATTTATAGGTATTTTATAATTATACATTATATTCCTTAATTATTTTCTTATCTTTTTCAGTGTAAAATTTTTTGAATTGTCTAATTTTTTTTTTTTGGGGGGGGGGGGGGGGCTGGGGGCAGATTTCTACAAAATTAGTACAAATGAGGTTTTGATTATACTTTTACATTAATTTAGATGTTAGAAAATTTTATTTTAACCATTATTTTTTGAATCAGGAATGCTTACAGATTCTAAAAATATCATTATTTGGTTAATGACACCATATGTGTAAAAAACCATTTATTTTAAAACAACAAATTTTACCTTTCCAATTTTTTTTTTTATTTAAAGCACACAGATGGAGCAACGTTTTTACCAAGTTTCAGAAAAATTCATGATGATTCATTTTTTTTATGAGCCATTACAATCTGCCCTTTTTTGCGGTGAAATTTTCACTTTGCACATAATAAAAAGTAAAAAAATGAAAATTTATTATTGTTTTGATGTGAAATATTCATTCTTTGTACAAATAGCTTCAAATTGGTACCAGATATATAAAATTTGAGCCATTAGTTGTGAAGTTATGGTCATATTTAGACAGTGATACAATCCCAAGATGGCCACCATTTTGTAAAAATGGCCAGTTTTCAAATGGCCATATCTCGGCCAATATTGTGAAAATTACTTTTAAATTTCAGATTTGAGGGTTTCACTACTATGTCTATCTATGATAAAATTAAAAAAAAAATCTGTGACTATGATGCAACACCCATTGGTTGAATTCATGTGGAATGACCCACTACTAAAAAAGTCTCTGATTATGTCTCAAAATGAGTTTATGCCAGTTTCGGCCGGTAAAAACCGGTTATAACCACTTTCTGCTTCTGGCACGGCAGAAACTAATTTCTGCCGGCAAAAACCCAGCACTGGTTTCAGGGAGGTGTTTTCCGCCACTCCTGCCCTTTAGTTTAAAAAATAATGCCCTTCTTGCCCCTTATCCAAAAACTAGCGCCCTTTTTGTCACTCATTCAAAAAACTAGCGCCCTTCTTGCCCCACATTTGAAAAAACGCTGCCCTACCATTACTGTTGTTGTGTCTATACTGAATGCAAGCTTGCTAGTTGTCATCTCATTCATGCGCTTAGGATCGGGCTTTCTCAAAGCTTGAATTGCAGTAGACAAGTCTTGATAGGTCAAGATTGCAATAGTAAAATTCCCAGTCAATGGCACGATACCTTCTGATTAAAAAAAAAAAAAAAAAAAAAATGCATCAATTTAAAAAAATGTCTAAAAGAGAGGAAAAATAATTTTGTTTTTCTAACCAGGGATTTTCTAACTGTTCCTTACAGGGTGAGTAGCAACATTTTAGTTTTAAAAATAAGCACCTGTAAGCACACTTTTAGAGAAAAAGAAGCACCCATTTATGCACATATATGCATTACAGGGGTGATTGTGTTCATGGTGTACCCCGGATTTCCGAGCTTTTCGATTGATCCTTTCGGTTTTATGATATCATTACACTTAGTAAAAAATTCAAACATTAAAAAATATCACGCATTTTGAAAAAAATTTGCAAATTCTGTCAAAATTTAAAAGAAAAAAACATTAATTTCTTTAAGGAATCGTGCAGAGAACAAATTTCTTTCTAGAATCAGGGGTAAAAATGCAAATTCGTTTTTAAAATAAAGGCAAATTTTGTTGAAAAACGTGAAAAAACGATCAATTTCGTCAAAAAATTGCAAAAAAAATCATGAAAAAAAAAAAGATAAGCTTCGTCAAAAAATCGCAAAAAAAAACCCAATCAATTTCGTCATATAAGCGCGAAAAAACGACAAATTTCTAGAAAAATGGTCACGAAAATACAGCAAATTTCACAAAAAATCACGTAAAAACATTCATTTTCGTCATTTAAGCGGGAAAAAAATGTCAAATTTCTTGAAACAATCACGAAAAAACGCCAAATTTCATCAAAAAATCACGTAAAAACAATCAATTTCATCAAATAGACACGCAGAAACGGCAAATTTTGTGAAAAGATCGCAAAAAAACGAGATTCCTTCAAAAGATCGCGAAAAAACGAGATTTCCTCAAAAGATCGCGATAAAACGAGATTTCTTCAAAAGATCGCAATAAAGCTGCATGTTTTGTCAAAAGACTACGAAAAAAAAAAAAGGTCATTGCTGGAGTGGAATTTTCTGTACAAAAACTATTTTTGCTGCTTTAAAAACTGATTTTATAGAGCTCCAGCAGCAGAATTTTTTTCTGCAGTCTGCAACACAAGTAAAAACTTAAAAAACAGTCTGCAGACAAATCCCTCGCATTACATTATATGCACGCAAACCTCCCAAGTATTTGTGATAGACATAAAAAAAAGTATACTTAAAAAAAAGAAATTGTCTTTGTACTCAGAATTTTTAACACCTCATACATTTTCTGAAAGAGGAGGAGGGGGGGGGGGGGTCCTCTTTGACAAAAATTGACATGGGTTTTTCACGATCTTTTGACGCAATATCTTTTTCACAAACTTTTGACGCTATTTGCACCTTTTTTTGCATTTTTATGACAAAATTTGATGTTTTTTCCGATTTTTTGACGAAAACTTCTTTTTTCATGATCTTTTGAATAAAATAATTGTTTTCTCGCGATTTTTTGAAGAAATTTGCTGTGATCTTTTGACGAAAACTGCTGTTTTGTTGCGATCTCTTGAAGAAATTTGCCGTTTTTATCACAATCTCTTGAAAAAATTTTCTGTTTTTCGCGATCTTTTGATGAAATTTGCAGTTCTTTCTTCTTTCATGATTTTTTAACGAAAACTGCCGTTTTTACGTGATCTTTTGAAGAAATTTGCCGTTTTTTAAAAAATCTTTTGAAGAAATATTTCGTTTTTTCGTGATTTTTTGATAAAATTTGCCGTTTTTTCGCGATGTTTTCACGAAAACTGCAGTTTTTTCGCGATCTTTTCATGAAATTTACCTTTTTTTCACGATCTTTTGAATAAATTTCCCGATTTATCGTGATCTTTAGACGAAAGCTGCCTTTTTTGCGATCTTTTGACGAAAACTGCCGCTTTGTCGCGATCTCTTGAATAAATTTGCCGTTTTTTCGCGATCTTTTGAAGAAATTTGCCGTTTTTTCAGGATTTTTTGAACAAATGTTCCGTTTTTTTTCGTGATTTTTTGATGAAATTTACCGTTTTTTCGCGATTTTTTGAAGAAATTCGACGATGTTCCGTGATCTTTTACGAAAACTGCCGTTTTTCCGCGATCTCTTCACGAAGACTGCCGTTTTTTAGTGATCTTTTGAAGAAATTTGCCGTTTTTTTCACGATTTTTTTGACGAAAACTACCATTTTTGTTCTGAACTTTTGCAGAAATTTGCCACTTTTTGCGATTTTTTGAAAAAATTTGCCTTTTCTTCGTGATTTTTTGACGAAAACTGCTGTTTATTTTGTGATCTTTTGAAGAAATTTGCCATTTTTTGCAATGTTTTGAAGAAACTTGCCGTTTTTTCGTGATCTTTTTAAGAAATTTGCTTTTCTAGATTTTTGGATGAATTTTGCCGCTCTTTTCGCGATTTTTCGACGAAATTCACGTGTTTTCCGCAAAATTGATTTCTTTTCGAAGATTATTTGTCGAAATTTGCGATACTTTTTATGTCCGAATTTTTGGATTTAGGATCGGAAATTTTTAATTGTTGCTAAATTTTTAACAGTTGAAAAATAATCTGCAGACATTTCCAAGAGTCTGCGACGTACGTCGCAGCGTTGCGCCGATTCTGCTCCCGGGGTAGCAGCATTTTTTTCTTTTTTTTTTTTAATTTATTGCTTTTTCTAAAGCTGTTTTTTCTGCTCCAAAATTGTTTGTTTCAAATTTTGTTTTTGAGTGAATATGACCTTTGAAATTAATATATTTTGCATTTGATAATTTTCAGGGTTTTTTACTTTGTATCAGTTAATTTTCAGGGGTTTTTTTTCTTCTCTCCTGGGGTTCATGAAATTTAAGTCTTTTTAAAAATCCTTTGAAGAAATTTGATTTTTTGCAATATTTTGACAATTTTTTTTTATTTTTTTTTTTTGCAGAAAATTTTTGGTTTTCGCAATCTTTTGCGGTTTTATCACGATTTTTTGTAGATATTTTTGTATTTTCGTGATCTTTTGGTTTTTTCGACGTAATTTGTAGTTATTCGAGATCTTTTGACAAAATGAGTGGTTTTTTCGCGTGTTTTTGTCAAAAATAAGTTTTGTCGCGATCTTTTCACGAAAATTGCAATTTTATTGCAAAATTTTTAACAAACTTAGTGCTTTTTAGCGATGCAAATTTCTTCGCCGAAATGTGCATTTTTTCGCGTTCTTTAATAAAAATTTGAGACGGAATTTTTCAATTTTTTCGCGATTATTCGGCGAAATTTCAGCAGTTTTTTTGGTTTTCTGGTGAAATTTGTGGTTTTATCGCAGTTTATTGATGAAATTTGGGGTTTATTTGCTGTTTTTTGATCAAAATTTGCGGTTTCATCGTTTTTTTCTGAGGAAATTTGTGGTTTTATTCCGAGATTTTTCGGTAAAATTTGTGATTTGATCGCATTCTTTTGACATAATTTGCTTTTTTTTTTCATAATCTTTTGATGAATGTTTTTGGTTTTTCGACGTATTTTTTCATATTTTTCTATGATATTTTTAGGTTTCTTTGCGATTCTCTATAAAAATTTGAGCATTTTCATGATCTTTTGACAGCACTGGCGAAAAGGGGGGGGAGCCGCGCCGGGTACGGAAATTTAGGGGGTACCAAATTTATACTACCAATGTCATTTTTCGTCTATTACAAGAAAAAGTTGGGTAGAGGGGTCATCAAATTTACAATTTGTTCCGCGCGCAGTTTTCTCTTCGCACGCCCTGTCTTTTGATAGATATAGATTTTTTTTTTTTTTTTTATTGTTTTATGTTCACAACTTATTTTGATCGATCGTTCGGCGATATATTCAACTTACTTTGGTATAATAAAAAACTCAAATGGCGATAATGAATAATCACACGCTCACACGAGAGTCACAAAAGAAAAAAAATATGCAACGCCAGAATTCTAGAAAACCATGCAGAACGGAGAACTTGCGTACAGAGTTCCGAGAATCAAAGGCTGAAAGATGAGGGAGGAGCTAAAAGTGGACAATACGAACATTTCTGGGTTACAAACGACGTATCATCGGCCGTTCTAGATAAGGAAAAGTTGTTGTTTCGCTTTTATCGAAATAGTTTCGGTTCAGGATCGCGAAAATTAAAACAAGAAGTTCGTTCAAAAATAGGCATTTCAAGGGAGAGAGAAAAAAAAATAAGCACTCTGGGAAAAAAAAGAAGCACCTTGTAAGGACCTGACAAATTTGCTTTGAAAATAAGTACCTTGTAAGCACCTGTAAGCACCGCTACGCACCCTGTCCTTAACTTCCAAAAATTCATGACATTTCATTCCGAAAATGAAAAAAAAAACTAGTCGTTGGGGGCCACCGTAACACTTATCCATCATAATATAAAATATGAAAATAAAACGCGTGCGTGTAAACTATGTATGGCAATTACAAAATGAAATTTAAACGCATAAATAATTTTAACATACATAATAATGCTCTATTAATGAATTGCTGATAAGCCAATTTCGACAAATTATATAAAACGCCAAAATACTCGAGTAGTACCAGATTGCGTAAAAGAAATATCCTTTTAACTCAAAAAATAATAATCATATTAATTGAAAATTTACTGCGTTGGATTAAGCGTCTCATTTCCAATTAAAATATGTCTGTGAATTGAAATTCGAATGAAATACAGGGTCATGAAAAATCGAAGAATGTGAAAAACAGGATTACACATATCTCGGCAACTTATAATCCGATCAACTTCGTTTTTTATGTGAAATTTGTGTTATTTTATTGCCTTTTACACCCATTTCTTAAAATAGAAAATCTCGAAAATTTTTATATACCTTTCATCAGAACGAGTTTTTCGAGAGTCCGAAAAAAATAGTTCTGGATAATCGAGGTTACTGATATTAAATAGGCTTCGTCCCATTCTTACATACTAAGTACTATACAAAATTTCAAGTCTCTATCTCAATTTGTTCGGGAGATAGAGCGGTTACAGACAGACAGACACACAGACGGCAAAATTTTTTTTCTAAAATTATGTTTCTCGGAATCTCCAGTATCTAAAACGTGTAAATCCGTCAAAATTTTTTTTCCGATTTTCAAAACGATTGCAAGACTTACCCTATACTACATATGATGGGTAAGTGAAAAGGGTCATCAATAAGAAAATTTAGGCATAAAATGCATATAGTAAATTTCAACAAATGGTTGCCGAAAATTTCGTCAATCGTTTGCAGAAAAAATGCGTATTTCATCAAAGAATTGCAGAAAAAAGCCGTATTTTGACAAAAAGCATGAATTTCATTAAAGAGCCTCGGAAAAACGAGTTTTTTTTTTGCAATCTTTTGACGAAATTTGTCGTTTTTTTATGAAATGTCCCTTTTTTCCCCCCCGAGATTCTTTGTCAAAATTTATGGTTTTTCTTTCTTTTTTTTTCGTGATACTTGATCAAAATTTGCATCTTTTCACGATCTTCTGGCAAAATTCACGTTTTTCCTGCAATCCTATAACAAAATTAGCAATTTTTTCCCACTAATTTATGAAAATAATTCTTTTTCAATTATTTATCAAAATTTGCAATATATTTTATGTAAGATTTTTTGAGTTACACAGACTTTTTCTAATTTTCGGAAACTACTGCCTTAATTTTGGAAAAAAATCTGACAGAATCACACAGGTGATCCTAAGCAAAAAATAAAATAAAATAAAATAAAATAAAATTCACAGCAAATTTTCTGAAAGGTTACAACAGAGGTGGGAGAAAAGAAGGGTCGATTCCACTCCTGTTACGAACTAACAAGGAAGGTCTCCATTGGGGGCATACTCAGAATTTTTTGAAAAAAAAAATACGAATTAAACTACTCATGTAGGTAATAAAGGATCAGTGAAAATTAGCGGCGGAATTACATTATTGGATATGTAAAAAAATAAAATAGTTTGGAATAATTGGCGTGAAAAGCTGAAAGCGACACGGGATTTGGCGAGCAGTGCATTTCCTCGCCAAAAGCAGACGATTCTAACGAATCTGAAAATTGATTTTAATTGACTTCACCGTTAAAAATCTGCAGCATTTACTGCAACGTCATTCCACTACTTTTATAGAATACCTCTCTTCTGACCAATGAGAATGCTCCATAGCACGGTGAATTGACCGTAAAAATCTGCTGCATTTTGTTGCAACGCACTCCACCGCTTGTATATAATATCTCTATTCCAACCAATGAGAAAGCTCCATTTCACGGCCAAGTAACCGTTTTCTATACAAGCAAGGGAGTGCGTTGCAACAAAATGCAGCAGATTTTTAACAGTGTATTTTTCAATTTGGAACAATTTTAATCAATTTAAATTGTGTTTTAAATGATAAAATATATTAATTTCATTTTGTTATAAGTACATATAAACGTATATGACAAAATTACACTTAAAGTAGAGTAAAAATGCAAAACTAAAATTACTTAAACTAAACTTATTTAAATAAATTGAACATAGAAAGTTTTTTCTTTAAAAAGTATTCGAAGCGTAAAAGCGTATTTTTCAAAATTTCGTTTTTTCGCCAACCGGAGATAAATCGCCAAATAAACGAAATTTTTATTATTTTTTTACGGACGTTATAAGGAATTTCCGCCGAAATTTTTTTTATATATATAACTATATGAGAAGAACATTCTGTAATTTTTTCAGATTTTTCTGAGTATGCCCGTATGGAGACCTTCCTTGTAAGTGCTTTTTCTTTTGTGCAACTTTTTTTTAATTTATGATTTTTTATGTTTAAACATGATAAAATTGGCAGTTTTTCGAGATCTTTTGAAGAAATTAGCCATTTTTGTCATTTTTTAACAAAATTTGCTGTTTTTTTGCGATTTTTTCATGCAATTCATTAGCAAATTCTGATGTTTTTTCATTATCTTTTAACAAAACCTGCTGTTTTTTGCAATCTTTTAACAAAATCGGCTTTTTTTTTGCAATCTTTTAACAAAATTTACTTTTTTTCAATTTTTTGGATATTTTTCTGGATTCTATGACAATTTCTACATTTCCACGATTTTTTGGACCGCTAGATTCTAGATTCAACTCTATAAAAGTAACCTTAAAAATCAAAAAAGTGCCCTGAAGAATGTAAAAAGTGCCCTTTTCAGAACAGTAGCGTCCTGCCCCTTTTAAATCTGGAGGAAATTTGATATATATATTAAAGAAGAGCAAAATAATCAAAATATAATTTAATCAAATTATCTCATCTGTAATTGGAAAAAAGAGAAATTTCATAAAACCATAACTGATTTAAAGGTACCAACAATAACCTACACTTATAAAACATAAAAGGGAGAATTATAAAAAAAAAAAAAAAAAAATAAAGCTAAATATTTATTAAATATTTTTTATGAATCTAAAATATTAAGGGGTGTTGATTACTGGCACATCTAGCCTCTTATATTTAGAAATGTATAATTAGTTGATGTTTGCAATTCATAGAAATTTAAAGTTAACCTTCATTTCTCATGTAATAGAAGAAATGAATCAGCATTTTTCATTTCAAACTTTGGACTTTATTTAAATCTGAAATGCATAGAAGTTCGTTTAATCAAGGAAAATAACAGGAACCCTGGTTTAACAACAATTCCATTAAGCAAAATAAAACAATTTCATTCAGAATTTGATATTATTCATACAATCACTGAATATGCTGTGTTTATGCAAATAATTAAAAATGAAGGCACTTAGATATTGCAAAATTTTCTTAATTCTGTTTAAAAGAGAATAAGCATTATTTCCAAGAGTTTCAAAAGTTATAAATGGTGCTCTTGAGCTATCTACAACAAGTTTAGCTCGTAAAAGAGAATTTAAAGCTCAAAATTGAATAAAATCTGAATTCAGAAATTCATTTAACAACCCTATTGTTAAGGATTCATGATACTTGGGAAAGTTGAAAAACAGACATTGTATAAAAGCTTGACTTCCTCTTTTTTTGTAAATAAAAATACTTTTTACATAATTATTCTGAGTTGTAGATTCAAATTTCTTCAGTGGTATTTTGTTAATTCTGTGTTAATGCAATTCTTTAAACAGAAAGTTAAACAGTAGGTTTTAAAGATTTTAGAGAGAGATATGATAACCTGTGATATAAAAAAGAGAGGGAGAGGGGGTCCAAAATTACTAAAAAATTGATAACGTTATATTTGCACCAGGCTTCAAGCCCTGAACGTAGCGCCGAATAGCTCCCCAAAATTACTCTGAATATGCAAGTTTTATGCACTATAAATAAATAATAGAAGTGAAATTAAAAACTTATATTTTTTTCAAGCTGCAGTTTATTTAGTTTGTTTTATTTGTTTTTGCGAAAAACAGGAAAGTTTACTGAATAAAATTAAATGTTTAAAACCGAAACGTATGGTCACCATACCAATGTCAAACTCTATTCATAGAAAAATCTCACCAACGATATCGAAAATATTTACAAAAGTCTCTTACTTTAACTTTTAGAAAGCTCGTTGCGGTACTGGTTAGTACTGTTTTCAGAAAATTAAAAAATCTAAAGTTCTAAAATAAACAAACATTCTATTAAACCGCCAACGAACCTCATTTAACAACAGTGTTGCCAGTATAAATTTACATTATGCCTTAGTTCGCATAAAATAATATTCGCGATACAGGTACATATTTTACTGATTAACGAAACGAGATTGGCCAATCAGAAACATGAATTCTTGTGAATTCAGTGTGATTCTTGTTATACCTGGATTCATCTTGTGAATTCAAGAATTATTGTGAATCCCGGTTTCGCTCTTTGCGAAAATGCAGATTTTGATTGGTCAATTTCCTTTAGCCAATCAGTGAAATATCTATCTTTTTTTTTCAGAACAGTGCGGTAGCTAAGGGGGAGGGGGGGGCAAGGGGCGTTAACATATTTTAAGAATAAATAACTTCAATTTTTTTTTGTGTCTGGATGTGATTATTTTCTTTAGTAAGAAATTTTATTATATTTAAATAATAAATAAAGAAAAAGCTTCGCCAATTTTTTTTTTTTTTAATTCTCAACACATTCGGTACTTTAGATAGTTATGTTAATTGAATCTTATACCCTGTTCGCACTGGGATAGTTGAGTCACTTAAATTTTTTGAAGCGGGATACCCGGAATTAGGCTTCACCTGTTCGCATTACAAAACATTGTAAGCATGAAGATAGAATAATAGAAGGAGAACCGAGAAGATAGGCTTTTCCCAACAGAACTTAGCCCCAAAGTATTTCCCGGTGCATAGCGTGGCGCTAGTGATGCTGCACTGACTTTCGATCACATGACTTGTTAGACTGGTCTCTCGACTAGTCTGCTAGCGGGACGTAGGGGGCGCTAGACTTCATCTGCTCCCAAACTGCCGGAAATGCCACCCAAACTCGGAAAGACTTTAGGGACGAAAGTGGAAGCGCCGTCTTTGTTCTCCTTCTACTATATCTATCTTCATGATTGTAAGTGACTCGAGGTGACTTAACTTGGCCAGACTGACATCTGAGTATGCGCATAAGTTCTGAAATTTGCAACTGCAACTTTTAACTTTTTTGTTTACACTGTAATTATCCTGCCTTATTTCAATTAAAAAATTAATTTCTTTTGTGGGAGGAAATAACAGGTTCAACGTTTTCCATTTTCGGCCTTTGATTACAAAAACACCCCAGAAACACACGTGTTAAGCAACTGGAGTAAACAAATAACAACTTGAAATAGTTTATAATTATTTGTAGTACTCAAATACATTAATTTAATAATCAGAATTAAACATTCTAAAATTCAGAAATAATAATTAAATATTCAGAAGGCACATTTCCACTCAACTCATAGTTAAGTGAGCAAGCTCAGTTAAGCAAGTTTCAGAAATTTGCTCAAGCAAGAATCTTGATTCCGGGTACGACCGCTTCAAAAAACTTCAAGTTAAGTGACTTAACTTTCTCAGTGCGAACAGGGTATTTATTAAGGCGCAAGATGATTAAATAAGGAGCGCCAAATTAAGAGGAAGTTTAAAGCGGGTTTAAATTTCACATATTTTCTCAATATATTAGAATTGCTGACGTTAACTTTTGCATGTTTGTGTGTGTGAATATTAATATTGTGAAGAAATTCGGAGAAGATGAGGAGGAATAGGAGAGATCTATGGTCAGCTGTGGTCAGTGTTGAATTCGGGGGGTGGAGCAGGGCCGTAACGAGCGAATCATGTGAGGGGGGGGCTCCGAAATTTTTTGTGGGGCTGACATCTTTTAGCGATTCATACAGTACATAAGCAAACTCAATACAGTAAAAACTGATAAAATGGACTTTCCTATAAATGGACCCGACTAAAGCGTAATCTCTGTATGACGAAACCTTCCTGAATGGAAAATACTTCGTGATCATCGGAAAAAGAATTTAAAAGAATTAGAAGCTGTATACCTCTGAACACATTATGTCCCAAATCCTGAATACATGAAAATTTCATCTTCTAAAGCAGTTTTTGTGAATTTTTGAATCTACATGAGAAGATTCACACTAGAGGTCTGCACGAGCCGAAATTTCGAAGCCAAAATCCGGCCCGATCCATAGAAAAAAAAAATCGGCCCGGCCTGTTATTAAAGTTAAAATTTCGGCCCGGCTAGTAAAGTAGATTTAGCGGCCCGACCGGCCCGATATAACAGCTAAAAGCAAGACCGAGCTCGGACCGGATCGAAAAAAAGGTTAAAAATTCGGCTAGAACCCTGTCCGGCCCGAGTGAATTTCTACAGAATATCGATCTTTATTCTTACGGAAGAGTTCAGACCAAAAAAATTATCTTAGTCTATAAATATTTGAATAAAACAATTTTATTTTACTTGAGAGGTGTAATGAAAAATTAAAAACAAATATTGACATGTTTTGATTCCATCTAATAAGAACCATAATCATAGATAAAACCATAGATTATGGTTCTTATGAGATGGAATCGAAACATGCCAATAATATTTGTTTTTAATTTTTCGTTACACCTCTCAAGTAAAATAAAATTGTTTTATTCAAATGTTTATATTTAAAAGGTGTATTTCTTAAAATCTTGAGAGTTAAAAATGTAAAAGATTTAATAACTTTCTTATGATTATCTTAGTCCCTTTTTTTCCCCATATTTATAATCTCCATTTATGCAGAAGTGCCGTAGGCTGGGATATTTATGCTTTTAATGAACTTTTGTTTGTTGTATGTAAATGTTTCAGTTATGTAATGTGTATGTTTTCAGTATTATTAATCCATACTCCATGTAATGGAAACATAAAAATCTAAAAAATGGTATATAATAAAAGTAAAATCTTCTAAGACGGAATCGCATTGAAAAGAAAAAAATACATTCCCTTCTTAGCAGGTGCAAATGTTTAATATATATTTTTTCTCGTGTATTGTTGTATTCTTTTTGCATGAATGAACAGCTTAAAAGAAGTTTAAAAGAAATTTTCAATTTTCAGTTAAAAAAAAAATCCGTCATAATCAGTTTTTTTCATGTGTTTAACTCAATTTTAATAAACCTAGTAATCTACGATTCTTTAAAAAGAATAAATTTTAATGTTTAATTGTAGAATACTGACGACTTAAAAGTATAAGCCTCTTTTGCAAAAATTTTTGGACCAAGCCAAATTTTACTGATTTATGAACAGACTTGGTCACGTTGCGAAAAGAATTTTCATACGAGATGATTCAACAATAACTGATTATTTCGGTACGTGAAGATTAGGAAGAATGAAATCAGTCTGGGCTTCGTACGGAAAAAATAAGTTGGGAATAGCACGACCCGTTACTCCAGAAAGAGAGTTAAGGCCCGAGCCCGGCCTGTTCCGAGTCTTCAGAAGTAAGGCTCGAGCCCGGCCAAACCCGAATGCCGTTAATGGAAATCAGTTCGTATAGATCTCTAATTCACACAATTATTTAAGAGGCAACTTCAGTCAAGCGAAAAAACCTGTTAGGTAATGCTAATCCTATGGAAGAGATTTTAAAAGCATCTCGTTTGAATTTACGCATTTTTAAATGATTTTTTTAATTGAATAGTTCAGATCGATCCATTTAGTTTACAGGTATTTTTTGTGATGACACTTTTATTTTCGGAACCGGTTTGGAAAATAAAAGCATCCTCATAAGGAAAAAATGATCTGTAGAAACTTTTTTGCTAATTTAGATAGAGGTTTGAAATTTTTTTAGTTGTTCTCTATGGGGCATTGAATATTTTTGCTATGGATTTAACATTCAAGTTTAGGGTTATTTTTAAAAAAATATTTAAATTGTGAGCTTATTGAATTTCTTTCATTTTTTGATAGACACCAGAGAAAAAAAATCATATTAAATGTAAAATCCTATACATCTAAAAATTCATACACAGTTTTATGTGTAGTATATTCCAATGAATAAGGGAAAAAAATCAAAGTCAAAATATTCATATTTATAAATGTAGTAGGGATTTTTAAAAAGTTACTTTTTAAATTTAATTTTAGTAAAATAAGTTGCTTTACAACTAATAATAATTTTATTTAATTTTTAGTATTAAGTATTGTGCCACTAGATATATTACAACGTTATTCAAAATTGAAGATATGTTTTCAAAGGTACTGTGCCCACTTAACATATATTACTTCGTATACTTTTTATATGTTTTTCCTGAAGTTGGTCCAAACTCATTTCAGAAAAAAAAAAAAAAAAAAAAAAAACAATAGCATGAACTCTTATTTTCGAAACAAGTGAACAGTTTTCATTAAATAACGACAATTATTTATTATTATGCATTTCCCCTGTTTCTAAGGGTCTTAAAAAATATTTGTCTTTCTTTCAATATCATGATGAATTTTCATGATGCATTAAAGAATTTTCTTCCCATTTATCTAAAAACATCAGCTGTTCACCTTCATGTGCTTAAGAATGGAATGCTGTTTCCCTTATATATATATATATATATATGTATAAATGCCATATATTATAAGTTTTAATTATTTACTATTCTGTGACTAGCATTTCATCGTTAAATTTGAGAAAAATCAGCCTATTGCGTCAAATTTGTACTTATTTTTTGACCAGATTTTTTTTCTGTATTCTGTTATAGAAAAACATAAAATGCTGCTCGATCCTGTATTGTCTGAATAATTGAAAATGTCTTTAAAAAAAAAAGAAAATAATCAGAAAGTCTTTCGTTTAAATTGGTAAACAGTCTTATAAAACACAAAACTCAGTTGTGAAGTTTAATCCTTTGAGTCTGAATTAGAGGTCTGCACGGCCTCGCACGGTCTCGTACCCGGCCCGGCAGATTTAGAATAATTTTTTAACAGGCCGGGCCGATAAAAAAAATTTAGCGGGCCTGACGGCCCGTTTAAATGGTTAGGGCACAAACGATAAAATAATAGCTGTTGTTAATGAATATGGCTTTAATGAAAATAAGTAGAAATGTGCGTCATGAATCAACACTAGTTTGTCAACATCAATGCAGAAATGTAATTCCTACAGTGTAGAGATCGGCAACGGACAGTTACATTGTGTGTAACACGGGCTTAATATTTTTAGCAGACTCGTGCCGGTCCGAAATCAAACTTGCATTGTTTTTCTGCATACAGACGAGTTGGGCCGAAACTAGACTTAATTGATCTCAAGATGTGTATGTCAGACAACATGATTTGTAAAATTATTAATAACGATAAAGAACTTATGTTAACATAATCTTTGTATATGTTACTTCTTGGTGATTCTTAAATACAGTTTTCTACAGTGCTAAAGTTTCATAAATTTTCTGACTAATTTTTAACTGTAAAAGCATAATATTGACAAGCCTGATTTTTGAAGGGATTGGGAATCAAACAACGTTTTTATTTTTTGTAAAAAGGATACTTGTATAACCTTGTTGAAATATAAGTTATTTTGTTAAATGGTTGTAAATTTTTCTTCCAACCAATGTTGTCGCTTCCGGAAATTCTATTCAAAACGCTAACTCTGACAGTATTTTTTAGCTTTCTGGTATCAAAAAATGGAAAAATCCATTCGATTACACAGTTTCTGAATAAAAACATCCGCTAATCTAATGCATTTTCGAAAAAAAAAAAAAAAAATAATAATAATTCAGAAAGTAGCTTCTTTGAATTAGAGAATGAATTTGGATTTGAAATGTTTATTAAAATAATATAGAAATATTTCCATAAATATATTTTTACTATACAGCTTCATAAGTTACGATGTTTTTAACTTTCTTTTTTTTCTTTTATTCGAAACCATATTAATTTTTTAATGAATCTTTGTTTGAATATTGAAAGTCTAAGAATCTAAGTAACGATAAATGTTGAAAATATATATTTCCTGTAAAATCCTCCCGGTGACATATATGCAGTATTCTTTAAAAGAATCTTAATTATACGATGATAAAAATCTAAATTTTTTAGAAATAATAGAAATATTGACGGGCCACAACGGGCCGGGCCTAAAAAATGTATGATGAACAGGCCGGGCCGGGCCCGGGCCTGGAAATTCCGGGCCCGTGCAGACCTCTAGTCTGAATAATCCATATCTGTAAATTTTATGCCTTTATTAATAAAAATTATTTCGCAAATGTGTCAGAAAATAGCGGATTTAAGCTTGAAAATAGATTTAAATGCAACATACAACAAATAATTGAAGATATTTTAAAATAAGATCTAAAGTTAATTTTATCTTAAAATAAACTTAACCTTAATCATGCAATTTCGCATTATGTTTTTTATTGTTATATGACAAATTGAAAAAAAAAATGGTTTGCAAATTTATGAAACACAAAAAAAAAAATTTTTTTTTTTTTTAAATTTGCTTTCCCAATATACCCTTGCCTACACCCCCAGTATGAAACAATTACTAGTATTCAAACAATTGTTTTTCTTATTTCATTTTATATAAATTGACATATTTTTATCTTTTTAATTTCTTTCAACAATTTGTTTTACAAGTGATATTTCATCATTAACTAAATCTACTGCCAAATATATATTACCAATAGGCAAATCATTCAAATTTAGAAACACGTGTTGTTAGTTAACTACGTATAGTGATGACGTTTCCCCATTGCTTTACCAATTGCCGATCAGCTTGACCAAGATGTCTGTTTCCATTCATCTGTGTAAGATTATTACTTTTAAATTATCACAAAACGACCGACGAAACATGTGGTAGCTAGTTTGTGCATCTGGATTTAACTTTTGAGGAGAAAGAAATGTTTCGATCTAGAAGGTGTTTCCAGAACTGTACCGCAAATTTCTTTGTCGCAAACAAGATAACGTAAAATAACTGATCTAGGGTTCTGAACGTAAAGTGTTTGGTATATTTCATTGCATTCAAGGCAGTTAAAAATCTAAAAGTGAAGTTCAGTTTCTTTCTCCTTTTCTTTTTTTTCCTTCTTTGAGGAAGGTTAAAATATACATTTTGTAAAAAAAAGTAAAAAATATTAAAAGCATTAGAGGGGGCTCAGCCCTCTTCGCCCCCATCAGGTTACGGGCTGGCTCGGAGGGACATTCCCCCCCTCTCTCGGAGCAATAGAATGCCCCTCTTGGAAAAATTTAGATTTTGTGTTTTCTATGGTCAAAAAATGCAATTCCCCCCCCCTGCAAAATTCTAAAAATTCTACATAACTCAGCTATACGAGCAAATTTTGTTGTTTGGTATGCGCATGCGGTGAAAAGTTAAAAGATAGATTTTCATTGTGGGACCACTTAAACACCACCAGTTAAAAGATAGATTTTCATTTATGGGACCACTTCAATCAATCCATCGCCCTAGGGGCGATGGATTGGTTGAAGTAGTCCCATAGCTTGACCATCAAGATCGTAGGATCTCTCGTGTTTGGACTTTTTCCTGTGAGGCCAATTGAAAAGCCAAACTCTCGAGTGCCCCATTGAAACCAATATGGATCTAGTTGCTAGGATTGCCGTAGTTGTCGATGATGTGCGTAAGGCTTTATCCAACAGATGTGAAGCGTGCATTACAGGTCACGGAAGATCTTTTTCCCAATTTCTTTGAACATGTACAGCGTTTCCAGTAAATAACTGATCCATTTTGAACATAAATAACAAAAGACGATTTGAGACAAATATGCGCGGTTTGTTGCATTGTTATTAGGAAATAAATATTTTTTTAAAAATGCACTTTCTTCAAATAGTTTGAATTTCGGCCAAAAGATAACGCTGGTGACAAGAGGCTTCGGAATAAAGACGTGACTCTAGTTTTCATAGGCTTGAGCTTATCGGTTCATTTTGCAGAGTCGAATCTGAGTCGACCCTCGACTCACCTGCTGAAATAGGGTCTGTTGGTTGGGAAGAGATTTAAAATAATATTTATGATTTAATAATGTTATTATACTTAACCTCATCAGTCCTGAAGCAAATATTACGTAAAACTACAAAAACTAGTTTAAAATTACTATAAACATCTCCAAAGGTAAGCACACATTTAAAATAAATATATTCTATTCAGAATATGCTTTTTTAACCGCTTAACGAATTGTTTTTTTTTTCACATAAAATAAATTGAAAATATGGGACAAATACCGCTTTTTTAAGGTAAAACAATTTGAATATTTAATCTAAATATTTCTTCTGTTAAATACTATGAAATTGTATTTAAATAATTTAGTTGTATCAAAAAGCTTTAGTGGTGGATCAAGCAAACTCGTACAGGAGTGGTTAAAACAGTGGTACGCAAATAGTGTTGCCAAGTCCCTTGTCCAAAAAATAGGGGGTAATGATTTCTAAATTGCCACATAAAAAGTATAGTATGCGTTAAAATACATGAGTCCGTTTATAACAAATCCTGACTTAAACATAAACTAGTCGTTGGGGGCCACCGTAATACTTACCCATCATGGATATGTATATGAAAATAAAACATGTGAAACTATTTATACAATGCATTGCAATTCATAAACAAAATTTAAATATTGTTAATATACATAGTAATGCTATATTAAAGAACTGCTGATGTGCCAATTTCGACAAATTATATAAAACGCCAAACTACTCAAGTAGTACCGAATTGCGTAAAAGAAACATCCTTATAACTCCAAAAATAATAATTCTATTAACTAACAATTAACTGCGTCGGATTAAGCGTCTCATTTCCAATTAAAATATACTTCTGAATTGAAATTTGATTGAAATACAGGGTCATGAAAAATCGAAGAATGTGGAAAACAAGATTACAAATATCTCGGCAACTAATAATTCAATCGACTTCGTTCTATATGCAAAATGTGTGTTATTTTATTGCCTTTTACGTCCACTCCTTAGAACAAAAAAATTCGAAAATTTTTATATACCTTTCATCAGAACGAATTTTTCGAGAGTCCGAAAAAAATAGTTCCGGATAATCGAGGTTGCTGATATTAAATAGGGTTCGTCCCATTCTTACATACTAACTACATACAAAATTTCAAGTCTCTATCTCAATTTGTTCGGGAGATAGAGCGTTTACAGACAGACAGACAGACAGACAGACAGACAGACAGACAGACAGACAGACGGACGGCAAAATTTTTTTTCTAAAAATATGTTTTTCGGAATCTCCACTATCTAAAACGTGTAAATCCGTCAAAAAAAATTTTCGATTTTCAAAACGATTGCAAGACTTACCCTATACTACGTATGATGGGTAAGTAAAAAATATTAATACCGATGGAGAAAGTAATAAATGGAACTACTTGCTAATACGAAAATCTACTTAAAATGAATTCTTATAAATTATTCAGAAAAATTTATACATTTCTACAATATGTTCATAATTTACCATTTAACATATCTGAAAATTTTCTTACGAAACTATACGAGAGATTTTAAAATGTCTTTTACACACACATCCCCTCCCCACCCCACCCCCTCCCCGATTGCAAAAGCATCCACGCTGAGATGTAAGGATTCTTAAAAAAAAAAAAAAAAAAAAAAAAAAAAAGGAAGGTACCTGTTTTTAGATCCTTCGAAATTTTTTGAAATTTTTCGAAATTTCTTTACAAAAAAGCATTATAAATCATGAAATATACTTTTCGTTCTCCGCTGCCTTCCTGAACTATTCTGCATGAGAAAAAAGTACAGGAGAGCAAAGAATTCTGAAGATATCTTGAGTATCTGATTTTAAATAAGAAAAATTATAAAAAAAATGATTCTATAAACTTTTTAAAAAATTTTGTATAAAAAAACAAAAGTGTTCAAGTTATCTATATTGGTAATATATTGGTATCGATATTGGTTATCTAAATAGTGGTAATATTTATAGTTATAAAATGAAACTAAAGTAAGTGGAGATCCAGTTTTATATAAAATACCTAGGCTAAAAAAAAAAAAAAAAAAAAAAAAAAAAAAAAAAAAATTCAGTGGCAATTTAAGTTAAACTCAGTTAAATTCAAAACTGAGTTAAATACAATTTCATACTATTTATGGGAAGAAATTTTTAGATTAAATATTACGATTATTTTCACATAAAAAAGTGGTGCTTTTTCATATTTTCAATTTATTTTATGGAAAAAAGACAATCAGTTAAGCGGTTAAAAAAGCATATTTTTAATAGAATTTACTTATGGTAAATGTGTGCTTAATGGTAAATGTGCTTATTAAAAAGTTTCGCTGGTTTTTATTAACCTCTTCAGTACTGATATCGCCGGGAGGAGACATTAAAGAACATCCTTTAAATTAATTTAAATATTTCTAGAATTGGTAAAACTATTTGCAGGCTTTTTAAATAAATGTTTGGATATCACAAGTATTCATTTATAGACTGATACAACTTTGGAGATGTTTTATAGTAATTTTAATCTAGTTTTATTAGCTCCACTTGATATTTGCTTCAGGACTGATAAGGTTAGGTATAATAGGCATTGTTCAAACATAAATATCATTTTAAAAATCTTTCCAACCAACATACCCTATTTCTACCGGTGAGTCGAGAATCGATTCAACATATCGACTCCGATTCGACTCTGCAAAATGAGCCGATAAGCTCATGCCTTTAAAAACTAGAGTCATGTCTATATTTTGAAGCCTGCTGCCGCCAGCGCCATCTTTTGGCCGAAATTTGAACTATTTGCAGAAAGTGCATTCTTTAAAATTTATTGATTATCTAATAACAATACAGCAAACTTCGGATTTTTATCTGAAACTGTTTATTTGTTACTTGCGGTCACAATGGTTACGTCCAATGTCAGTTATTTATTGGACACCCTGTACATTAATTATATTCTCGTTAATAAAATGTTTTCTGAAGCATCGCCTCAAATTTTTGTATGAATTCTTTAACTACGACAGTGGAAAACTACCCTTTAACTTCTCACAGACTGTATTCCGACTATAGATTCTATATCAAAATTTGCTCGTTTAGCTGTGTTCTATCACCTGAAAAATCTTTGCTCCTTTTTTTAGTTACATCCTGTATACCAGCGCGAATGATTAAAGCCTCTCTTCATATTACAATTAAATGTATATACAGGAATCTTTCAAATTAAATTCTGGGATGAATTCCAGCTGTCTTCGGCAGCGTGCACCGGAAGTGCCACGCACGAATCTCTAACCGCTGAAAACCTCCATTCAAATATATCTTTTCAAAATGAATCTAAGGTACAGGTCCTAGCTGCCTACGCCCTCGTATAGCAGACGTGCTACGCAGGCGCTGAAAATCTGAAAAGAATCATATGATGTATAAAGAAAAAAAAATACGTGTGGCACTCGGGGACTGCCGCGGTAAAGCTATTGCAGAGCACTTTTTATCAACTTATGCAATTATAATTATTTACTTATTTTTTATTTATGCAGTTTTTTTTTTTTTTTTTTTTTTTTTTTTTTTTGTCTTTGATATTAATTTAAGTTACACTTTTTGAGCATAATGACCCATATCAATTTTTTTTCTTTTATTGAATAAATAAGAAGTTAATATCGTTTAAAATATTTTTATTATCTTACAATACATGTAGGTTAATCAGGAATTTTTATCTTTGAAACTATACGTTTATGGTAGCTGAAATAAAAAACATAAGTTTGAGACTTGATATTCTCAAAATATTTGAAAATTACCGCGTCAATGTCTGCCGAAGTCTACGGAAGGATACCGTGCCGAAGCCTGCCAAACTGAAGCGAGGTTAGGAATTTTTCTCGTCACGGAATTTCTAGATTCTTTCGCCGCGCTCAAAGCCCGCGATAAAAGCTATGCAATACCTTAATAAATTACTAAAGAAAATTTGGCCGCCCTACGAAAATTAGATCGCGAGTTATAAGCATTTTAAATATTCCGAACCTCACCGTGGAGGTCTCCTGGCACCAAAAATTAACACTGTCTCATAATAAATTACCAAACAAAAATTGGCAGTGACACGAAAATTAGATCGCGAGTATAAGCATTTTAAATTTTTCGACCCTTAACGAGGGGGGGTCACCTGTCACCAAAAGTAACACTGTCTCATAATAAATTACCAAACAAAATTTTGCCGCGCAACGAAAATTAGATGGCGAGTTATAAACATTTTAAATTTTTCGACCCTCACCATGGGGATCTCCTGTCACCAAAAATTAACACTGTCTCATAATAAATTACCAAACAAAATTTGGCCGCGCTACGAAAATTAGATCGCAAGTTATAAGCATTCATACTTTTTCTACCTTCACCGTGGGGGATCTCCTATCACAAAAAATTAACACTGTTTCAAAATAAATGACCAGAAAAAATTTGGCCGCGCTACGAAAATTAGACGGCGAGTTATAAAAATCTTAAATTTTTCGACCCGCACCACAGGGGGGTCTCCTGTCACCAAAAATTAACACTGTTTCATAATAAATCACCAAAGAAAATTTGGTTACGCTACCAAAATTAGATCGCGAGTATAAGCATTTCAAATTTTTCGACCCTTAACATGGGGAAGGGTCATCTGTCACCAAAAGTAACACTCTATAATAAAAAATTACCAAACAAAATTTTTCCGCGCTACGAAAATTAGATCGCGAGTTATAAGCATTTTAAATTTTTCGATCCTCACCGTGGGGGGGTCTCCTGTCACCAAAAGTAACACTGCCTCATCATAAATTACCAAAAAAAATTTGGCCGCGCTACGAAAATTAGATCGCGAGTTATAAGCATTTTAAATTTTTCGACCCTCACCGTGGGGGGTCTCTTGTCACCAAAAGTAACACTGTCTCATAATAAATTACCAAACAAAATTTGGCCGCACTACGAAAATCAGATCGCGAGTTATAAGCATTTTAAATTTTTCGACCCTTAACGTGGGGGGGGGGGGGTCACTTGTCACCAAAGGTAACACTGTCTCATAATACATTACCAAACAAAATTTGGCGCGCTACGAAAATTAGATGGCGAGTTATAAACATTTTAAATTTTTTGACCCTCACCATGGGGGGGGTCTCCTGTAACCAAAAATTAACACTGTTTCATAATAAATCACCAAACAAAATTTTGTCACGCTACGAAAATTAGATCGCGAGCATAAGCATTTAATATTTTTCGACGCTTAACGTGGGGGGGGGGTCACCTGTCACCAAAAGTAACACTGTCTCATAATAAATTTCCAAACAAAATTTGGCTGCGCTACGAAAATTAGATCGCGAGTTATAAGCATTTTAAATTTTTCGATCCTCACCGTGGGGGGGGGGTCTCCTGTTACCAAAAGTAACACTGTCTCATAATAAATTACCAAACAAAATTTGGCCGCACTACGAAAATTAGATCGCGAGTTATAAGCATTTTAAATTTTTCGACCCTTAACGTGGGGGGGGGGTCACCTGCGAACAAAGGTAACACTGTCTCATAATAAATTACCAAACAAAATTTGGCCGCGCTACGAAAATTAGATGGCGAGTTATAAACATTTTAAATTTTTCGACCCTAACCATGGGAGGGGGGGTCTCCTCTCACCAAAAATTAACACTGTTTCATAATATATCGCAAAACAAAATTTGGTCACGCTACGAAAATTAGATCGCGAGTATAAGCATTTTAAATTTTTCGGTCCTTAACGTGGGGGGGGGTCACCTGTCACCAAAAGTAACACTGTCTCATAATAAATTACCAAACAAAATTTGGCCGCACTACGAAAATCAGATCGCGAGTTAGAAGCATTTTAAATTTTTCGACCCTCACCATGGGGGATCTCCTGTCACCAAAAGTAACACTGTCTCATTATAAATTACCAAACAAAATTTGGCCGCGCTACGAAAATTAGATCGCGAGTTATAAGCATTTTAAATTTTTCGACCCTAACCGCGGCAGGTATCCTGTCATCAAAAGTAACACTGTCTCATAATAAATTACTAAACAAAATTTGGCCGCACTACGAAAATTAGATCGCGAGTTATAAGCATTTTAAATATTTCGAACCTCACCGTGGGGGTCTCCTGGCACCAAAAATTAACACTGTCTCATAATAAATTACCAAACAAAATTTGGCCGTTACACGAAAATTAGATTGCTAGTTATAAGCATTTTAAATTTTTCGACCCTCGCCGTGGGGTGTCTCCAGTCACCAAAAATTAAAACTGTTTTATAATAAATTACCAAACAAAATATGGCCGCGCTAAGAAAGTTAGATCGCGAATTATAAGCATTTTAAATTTTTCGACCCTCGCCGTGGGGGGTCTCCAGTCACCAAAAGTAACACTGTCTCATAATAAATTACCAAACAAAATTTGGCCTTGCTACGAAAATTAGATCGGGAGTATAAGCATTTTAAATTTTTCGACCCTTAACGTGAGGGGGGGGGGTCACCTGTCACCAAAAGTAACACTGTCTCATAATAAATAACCAAACAAAATTTGGCCGCCCTACGAAAATTAGATCGCGAGTTATAAGCATTTTAAATATTCCGAACCTCACCGTGGGGGTCTCCTGGCACCAAAAATTAACACTGTCTTATAATAAATTACCAAACAAAATTTGGCAGTGACACGAAAATTAGATCGCGAGTATAAGCATTTTAAATTTTTCGACCCTTAACGAGGGGGGGGATCTCCTGACACCAAAAATTAACACTGTCTCATAATAAATTACCAAACAAAATTTGGCCGCGCTACGAAAATTAGATCGCAAGTTTTAAGCATTCATACTTTTTCTACCTTCACCGTGGGGGATCTCATATCACAAAAAATTAACACTGTTTCAAAATAAATGACCAGAAAAAATTTGGCCGTGCTACGAAAATTAGATGGCGAGTTATAAAAATCTTAAATTTTTCGACCCTCACCACAGGGGGGTCTCCTGTCACCAAAAATTAACACTGTTTCATAATAAATCACCAAAGAAAATTTGGTCACGCTACCAAAATTAGATTGCGAGTATAAGCATTTTAAATTTTTCGACCCTTAACGTGGGGGGGGGGGTCACCTGTCACCAAAAGTAACACTGTCTCATAATAAATTTCCAAACAAAATTTGGCCGCGCTACGAAAATTAGATCGCGAGTTATAAGCATTTTAAGTTTTTCGATCCTCACCGTGGGGGGTCTCCTGTCACCAAAAGTAACACTGTCTCATCATAAATTACCAAACAAAATTTGGCCGAGCTACGAAAATTAGATCGCGAGTTATAAGCATTTTAAATTTTTCGACCCTCACCGTGGGGGGTCTCTTGTCACCAGAAATTAACACTGTTTCATAATAAATCACCAAAGAAAATTTGGTCACGCTACCAAAATTAGATTGCGAGTATAAGCATTTTAAATTTTTCGACAATTAACGTGGGGGGGGGGGTCACCTGTCACCAAAAGTAACACTGTCTCATAATAAATTACCAAACAAAATTTGGCCGCACTACGAAAATCAGATCGCGAGTTATAAGCATTTTAAATTTTTCGACCCTTAACGTGGGGGGGACACTTGTCACAAAAAGTAACACTGTCTCATAATACATTACCAAACAAAATTTGGCGCGCTACGAAAATTAGATGGCGAGTTATAAACATTTTAAATTTTTCGACCCTCACCATGGGTTGGGGTCTCCTGTCACCAAAAATTAACACTGTTTCATAATAAATCACCAAACAAAATTTTGTCACGCTACGAAAATTAGATCGCGAGTATAAGCATTTAATATTTTTCAATCCTCACCGTGGGGGGTCTCCTGTCACCAAAAACTAACACTGTCTCATAATAAATTTCCAAACAAAATTTGGCCGCGCTACGAAAATTAGATCGCGAGTTATAAGCATTTTAAATTTTTCGATCCTCACCGTGGGGGGGTATCCTGTCATCAAAAGTAACACTGTCTCATAATAAATTTCCAAACAAAATTTGGCCGCGCTACGAAAATTAGATCGCGAGTTATAAGCATTTTAAATTTTTCGACCTTCACCGTGGGGGTCTCCTATCACAAAAAATTAACACTGTTTCATAATAAATGACCAGAAAAAAATTACCCGCGTACGAAAATTAGATTGCGAGTATAAGCATTTTAAATTTTTCGACCCTTAACGTGGGGGGGGGTCACCTGTCACCAAAAGTAACACTGTCTCATAATAAATTTCCAAACAAAATTTGGCCACGCTACGAAAATTAGATCGCGAGTTATAAGCATTTTAAAATTTTCGATCCTCACCGTGGGGGGTCTCCTTTCACCAAAAGTAACACTGTCTCATCATAAATTACCAAACAAAATTTGGCCGCGCTACGAAAATTAGATCGCGAGTTATAAGCATTTTAAATTTTTCCACCCTCACCGTGGGGGGTCTCTTGTCACCAAAAGCAACACTGTCTCATAATAAATTACCAAACAAAATTTGGCCGCACTACGAAAATCATATCGCGAGTTATAAGCATTTTAAATTTTTCGACCCTTAACGTGGGGGGGTCACTTGTCACCAAAAGTAACACTGTCTCATAATACATTACCAAACAAAATTTGGCGCGCTACGAAAATTAGATGGCGAGTTATAAACATTTTAAATTTTTCGACCCTCACCATGGGGGGGGGTCTCCTGTCACCAAAAATGAACACTGTTTCATAATAAATCACCAAACAAAATTTTGTCACGCTACGAAAATGAGATCGCGAGTATAAGCATTTAATATTTTTCGACGCTTAACGTGGGGGGGGGGTCACCTGTCACCAAAAGTAACACTGTCTCATAATAAATTTCCAAACAAAATTTGGCCGCGCTACGAAAATTAGATCGCGAGTTATAAGCATTTTAAATTTTTCGATCCTCACCGTGGGGGGGTCTCCTGTCACCAAAAGTAACACTGTCTCATAATAAATTACCAAACAAAATTTTGCCGCACTACGAAAATTAGATCGCGAGTTATAAGCATTTTAAATTTTTCAATCCTCACCGTGGGGGGTCTCCTGTCACCAAAAGTAACACTTTCTCATAATAAATTATCAAATAAAATTTGGCCGCGCAACGAAAATTAGATGGCGAGTTATAAACATTTTAAATTTTTCGACCCTCACCATGGGGGGTCTCCTGTCACCAAAAACTAACACTGTCCCATAATAAATTTCCAAACAAAATTTGGCCGCGCTACGAAAATTAGATCGCGAGTTATAAGCATTTTAAATTTTTCGATCCTCACCGTGGGGGGGGGTATCCTGTCACCAAAAGTAACACTGTCTCATAATAAATTTCCAAACAAAATTTGGCCGCGCTACGAAAATTAGATCGCGAGTTATAAGCATTTTAAATTTTTCGACCTTTACCGTGGGGGGTCTCCTATCACAAAAAATTAACACTGTTTCATAATAAATGACCAGAAAATATTTGCCCGCGTACGAAAATTAGATGGCGAGTTATAAACATTTTAAATTTTTCGACCCTCACCATGGGGGGGTCTCCTGTCACCAAAAATGAACACTGTTTCATATTAAATCACCAAACAAAATTTGGTCACGCTACGAAAATCAGATCGCTAGTATAAGCAATTTAAATTTTTCGACCCTTAACGTGGGGGGGTCACCTGTCACCAAAAGTAACACTGTCTCATAATAAATTTCCAAACAAAATTTGGCCGCGCTACGAAAATTAGATCGCTAGTATAAGCAATTTAAATTTTTCGACCCTTAACGTGGGGGGGTCTCTTGTCACCAAAAGTAACACTGTCTCATAATAAATTACCAAACAAAATTTGGCCGCACTACGAAAATCAGATCGCGAGTTATAAGCATTTTAAATTTTTCGACCCTTAACGTGGGGGGGACTCTTGTCACCAAAAGTAACACTGTCTCATAATACATTACCAAACAAAATTTGGCCGCACTACGAAAATCATATGGCGAGTTATAAGCATTTAAAAATTTTCGACCCTTAACGTGGGGGGGTCACTTGTCACCAAAAGTAACACTGTCTCATAATACATTACCAAACAAAATTTGGCGCGCTACGAAAATTAGATGGCGAGTTATAAACATTTTAAATTTTTCGACCCTCACCATGGGGGGGGGGTCTCCTGTCACCAAAAATGAACACTGTTTCATAATAAATCACCAAAGAAAATTTTGTCACGCTACGAAAATGAGATCGCGTGTATAAGCATTTAATATTTTTCGACGCTTAACGTGGGGGGGGGGTCACCTGTCACCAAAAGTAACACTGTCTCATAACAAATTTCCAAACAAAATTTGGCCGCGCTACGAAAATTAGATCGCGAGTTATAAGCATTTTAAATTTTTCAATCCTCACCGTGGGGGGGCTCCTGTCACCAAAACTAACACTGTCTCATAATAAATTTCCAAACAAAATTTGGCCGCGCTACGAAAATTAGATCGCGAGTTATAAGCATTTTAAATTTTTCGATCCTCACCATGGGGGGGGGGTATCCTGTCACCAAAAGTAACACTGTCTCATAATAAATTTCCAAACAAAATTTGGCCGCGCTACGAAAATTAGATCGCGAGTTATAAGCATTTTAAATTTTTCGACCTTCACCGTGGGGGGTCTCCTATCACAAACAATTAACACTGTTTCATAATAAATGACCAGAAAAAAATTACCCGCGTACGAAAATTAGATGGCGAGTTATAAACATTTTAAATTTTTCGACCCTCACCATGGGGGGGGGGGTCTCCTGTCACCAAAAATGAACACTGTTTCATATTAAATCACCAAACAAAATTTGGTCACGCTACCAAAATTAGATTGCGAGTATAAGCATTTTAAATTTTTCGACCCTTCACGTTGGGGGGGGGGGTCACCTATCACCAAAAGTAACACTGTCTCATAATAAATTTCCAAACAAAATTTGGCCACGCTACGAAAATTAGATCGCGAGTTATAAGCATTTTAAATTTTTCGATCCTCACCGTGGGGGGTCTCCTTTCACCAAAAGTAACACTGTCTCATCATAAATTACCAAACAAAATTTGGCCGCGCTACGAAAATTAGATCGCGAGTTATAAGCATTTTAAATTTTTCGACCCTCACCGTGGGGGGTCTCTTGTCACCAAAAGCAACACTGTCTCATAATAAATTACCAAACAAAATTTGGCCGCACTACGAAAATCATATGGAGAGTTATAAGCATTTAAAATTTTTCGACCCTTAACGTGGGGGGGTCACTTGTCACCAAAAGTAACACTGTCTCATAATACATTACCAAACAAAATTTGGCGCGCTACGAAAATTAGATGGCGAGTTATAAACATTTTAAATTTTTCGACCCTCACCATGGGGGGGGGTCTCCTGTCACCAAAAATGAACACTGTTTCATAATAAATCACTAAACAAAATTTTGTCACGCTACGAAAATGAGATCGCGAGTATAAGCATTTAATATTTTTCGACGCTTAACGTGGGGGGGGGTCACCTGTCACCAAAAGTAACACTGTCTCATAATAAATTTCCAAACAAAATTTGGCCGCGCTACGAAAATTAGATCGCGAGTTATAAGCATTTTAAATTTTTCGATCCTCACCGTGGGGGGGTCTCCTGTCACCAAAAGTAACACTGTCTCATAATAAATTTCCAAACAAAATTTGGCCGCGCTACGAAAATTAGATCGCGAGTTATAAGCATTTTAAATTTTTCAATCCTCACCGTGGGGGGTCTCCTGTCACCAAAAGTAACACTTTCTCATAATAAATTATCAAATAAAATTTGGCCGCGCAACGAAAATTAGATGGCGAGTTATAAACATTTTAAATTTTTCGACCCTCACCATGGGGGGTCCCCTATCACCAAAAGTAACACTGTCTCATAATAAATTTCCAAACAAAATTTGGCCGCGCTACGAAAATTAGATCGCGAGTTATAAGCATTTTAAATTTTTCGACCTTTACCGTGGGGGGTCTCCTATCACAAAAAATTAAAACTGTTTCATAATAAATGACCAGAAAATATTTGCCCGCGTACGAAAATTAGATGGCGAGTTATAAACATTTTAAATTTTTCGACCCTCACCATGGGGGGGTCTCCTGTCACCAAAAATGAACACTGTTTCATATTAAATCACCAAACAAAATTTGGTCACGCTACGAAAATTAGATCGCTAGTATAAGCAATTTAAATTTTTCGACCCTTAACGTGGGGGGGGGTCACCTGTCACCAAAAGTAACACTGTCTCATAATAAATTTCCAAACAAAATTTGGCCGCGCTACGAAAATTAGATCGCTAGTATAAGCAATTTAAATTTTTCGACCCTTAACGTGGGGGGGGTCTCTTGTCACCAAAAGTTACACTGTCTCATAATAAATTACCAAACAAAATTTGGCCGCACTACGAAAATCAGATCGCGAATTATAAGCATTTTAAATTTTTCGACCCTCACCGTGGGGGGTCTCTTGTCACCAAAAGCAACACTGTCTCATAATAAATTACCAAACAAAATTTGGCCGCACTACGAAAATCATATGGAGAGTTATAAGCATTTAAAATTTTTCGACCCTTAACGTGGGGGGGTCACTTGTCACCAAAAGTAACACTGTCTCATAATACATTACCAAACAAAATTTGGCGCGCTACGAAAATTAGATGGCGAGTTATAAACATTTTAAATTTTTCGACCCTCACCATGGGGGGGGGGTCTCCTGTCACCAAAAATGAACACTGTTTCATAATAAATCACTAAACAAAATTTTGTCACGCTACGAAAATGAGATCGCGAGTATAAGCATTTAATATTTTTCGACGCTTAAGGTGGGGGGAGGTCACCTGTCACCAAAAGTAACACTGTCTCATAATAAATTTCCAAACAAAATTTGGCCGCGCTACGAAAATTAGATCGCGAGTTATAAGCATTTTAAATTTTTCGATCCTCACCGTGGGGGGGTCTCCTGTCACCAAAAGTAACACTGTCTCATAATAAATTTCCAAACAAAATTTGGCCGCGCTACGAAAATTAGATCGCGAGTTATAAGCATTTTAAATTTTTCAATCCTCACCGTGGGGGGTCTCCTGTCACATAAAGTAACACTTTCTCATAATAAATTATCAAATAAAATTTGGCCGCGCAACGAAAATTAGATGGCGAGTTATAAACATTTTAAATTTTTCGACCCTCACCATGGGGGGGTCCCCTATCACCAAAAGTAACACTGTCTCATAATAAATTTCCAAACAAAATTTGGCCGCGCTACGAAAATTAGATCGCGAGTTATAAGCATTTTAAATTTTTCGACCTTTACCGTGGGGGGTCTCCTATCACAAAAAATTAAAACTGTTTCATAATAAATGACCAGAAAATATTTGCCCGCGTACGAAAATTAGATGGCGAGTTATAAACATTTTAAATTTTTCGACCCTCACCATGGGGGGGTCTCCTGTCACCAAAAATGAACACTGTTTCATATTAAATCACCAAACAAAATTTGGTCACGCTACGAAAATTAGATCGCTAGTATAAGCAATTTAAATTTTTCGACCCTTAACGTGGGGGGGGGTCACCTGTCACCAAAAGTAACACTGTCTCATAATAAATTTCCAAACAAAATTTGGCCGCGCTACGAAAATTAGATCGCTAGTATAAGCAATTTAAATTTTTCGACCCTTAACGTGGGGGGGGGTCTCTTGTCACCAAAAGTAACACTGTCTCATAATAAATTACCAAACAAAATTTGGCCGCACTACGAAAATCAGATCGCGAATTATAAGCATTTTAAATTTTTCGACCCTTAACGTGGGGGGGGGGGACACTTGTCACCAAAAGTAACACTGTCTCATAATACATTACCAAACAAAATTTGGCACGCTACGAAAATTAGATGGCGAGTTATAAACATTTTAAATTTTTCGACCCTCACCATGGGTTGGGGTCTCCTGTCACCAAAAATTAACACTGTTTCATAATAAATCACCAAACAAAATTTTGTCACGCTACGAAAATTAGATCGCGAGTATAAGCATTTAATATTTTTCAATCCTCACCGTGGGGGGTCTCCTGTCACCAAAATTAACTCTGTCTCATAATAAATTATCAAACAAAATTTGGCCGCGCTACGAAAACTAGATGGCGAGTTATAAACATTTTAAATTTTTCGACCCTCACCATGGGGGGGGTCTCCTGTCACCAAAAATTAACACTGTTTCATAATAAATCACCAAACAAAATTTTGTCACGCTACGAAAATTAGATGGCGAGTATAAGCATTTAATATTTTTCAATCCTCACCGTGGGGGGTCTCCTGTCACCAAAACTAACACTGTCTCATAATAAATTTCCAAACAAAATTTGGCCGCGCTACGAAAATTAGATCGCGAGTTATAAGCATTTTAAATTTTTCGATCCTCACCATGGGGGGGGGTATCCTGTCACCAAAAGTAACACTGTCTCATAATAAATTTCCAAACAAAATTTGGCCGCGCTACGAAAATTAGATCGCGAGTTATAAGCATTTTAAATTTTTCAACCTTCACCGTGGGGGGTCTCCTATCACAAAAAATTAACACTGTTTCATAATAAATGACCAGAAAAAAATTACCCGCGTACGAAAATTAGATGGCGAGTTATAAACATTTTAAATTTTTCGACCCTCACCATGGGGGGGTCTCCTGTCACCAAAAATGAACACTGTTTCATATTAAATCACCAAACAAAATTTGGTCACGCTACCAAAATTAGATTGCGAGTATAAGCATTTTAAATTTTTCGACCCTTAACGTGGGGGGGGTCACCTGTCACCAAAAGTAACACTGTCTCATCATAAATTACCAAACAAAATTTGGCCGCGCTACGAAAATTAGATCGCGAGTTATAAGCATTTTAAATTTTTCGACCCTCACCGTGGGGGGTCTCTTGTCACCAAAAGCAACACTGTCTCATAATAAATTACCAAATAAAATTTGGCCGCACTACGAAAATCATATCGCGAGTTATAAGCATTTTAATTTTTTCGACCCTTAACGTGGGGGGGGGGGTCACTTGTCACCAAAAGTAACACTGTCTCATAATACATTACCAAACAAAATTTGGCGCGCTACGAAAATTAGATGGCGAGTTATAAACATTTTAAATTTTTCGACCCTCATCATGGGGGGGGTCTCCTGTCACCAAAAATGAACACTGTTTCATAATAAATCACCAAAGAAAATTTTGTCACGCTACGAAAATGAGATCGCGTGTATAAGCATTTAATATTTTTCGACGCTTAACGTGGGGGGGGGTCACCTGTCACCAAAAGTAACACTGTCTCATAACAAATTTCCAAACAAAATTTGGCCGCGCTACGAAAATTAGATCGCGAGTTATAAGCATTTTAAATCTTTCGACCCTAACCGCGGGAGGTATCCTGTCACCAAAATTAACTCTGTCTCATAATAAATTATCAAACAAAATTTGGCCGCGCTACGAAAACTAGATGGCGAGTTATAAACATTTTAAATTTTTCGACCCTCACCATGGGGGGGGGTCTCCTGTCACCAAAATTAACACTGTTTCATAATAAATCACCAAACAAAATTTTGTCACGCTACGAAAATTAGATGGCGAGTATAAGCATTTAATATTTTTCAATCCTCACCGTGGGGGGTCTCCTGTCACCAAAACTAACACTGTCTCATAATAAATTTCCAAACAAAATTTGGCCGCGCTACGAAAATTAGATCGCGAGTTATAAGCATTTTAAATTTTTCGATCCTCACCATGGGGGGGGTATCCTGTCACCAAAAGTAACACTGTCTCATAATAAATTTCCAAACAAAATTTGGCCGCGCTACGAAAATTAGATCGCGAGTTATAAGCATTTTAAATTTTTCAACCTTCACCGTGGGGGGTCTCCTATCACAAAAAATTAACACTGTTTCATAATAAATGACCAGAAAAAATTACCCGCGTACGAAAATTAGATGGCGAGTTATAAACATTTTAAATTTTTCGACCCTCACCATGGGGGGGTCTCCTGTCACCAAAAATGAACACTGTTTCATATTAAATCACCAAACAAAATTTGGTCACGCTACCAAAATTAGATTGCGAGTATAAGCATTTTAAATTTTTCGACCCTTAACGTGGGGGGGGTCACCTGTCACCAAAAGTAACACTGTCTCATCATAAATTACCAAACAAAATTTGGCCGCGCTACGAAAATTAGATCGCGAGTTATAAGCATTTTAAATTTTTCGACCCTCACCGTGGGGGGTCTCTTGTCACCAAAAGCAACACTGTCTCATAATAAATTACCAAATAAAATTTGGCCGCACTACGAAAATCATATCGCGAGTTATAAGCATTTTAATTTTTTCGACCCTTAACGTGGGGGGGGGGGTCACTTGTCACCAAAAGTAACACTGTCTCATAATACATTACCAAACAAAATTTGGCGCGCTACGAAAATTAGATGGCGAGTTATAAACATTTTAAATTTTTCGACCCTCATCATGGGGGGGGGTCTCCTGTCACCAAAAATGAACACTGTTTCATAATAAATCACCAAAGAAAATTTTGTCACGCTACGAAAATGAGATCGCGTGTATAAGCATTTAATATTTTTCGACGCTTAACGTCGGGGGGGGGGTCACCTGTCACCAAAAGTAACACTGTCTCATAACAAATTTCCAAACAAAATTTGGCCGCGCTACGAAAATTAGATCGCGAGTTATAAGCATTTTAAATTTTTCGATCCTCACCGTGGGGGGGGGTCTCCTGTCACCAAAAGTAACACTGTCTCATAATAAATTACCAAACAAAATTTGGCCGCACTACGAAAATTAGATCGCGAGTTATAAGCAATTTAAATTTTTTCAATCCTCACCGTGGGGGGGTCTCCTGTCACCAAAAGTAACACTTTCTCATACTAAATTATCAAACAAAATTTGGCCGCGCTACGAAAATTAGATGGCGAGTTATAAACATTTTAAATTTTTCGACCCTCACCATGGGGGGGTCTCCTGTCACCAAAAACTAACACTGTCCCATAATAAATTTCCAAACAAAATTTGGCCGCGCTACGAAAATTAGATCGCGAGTTATAAGCATTTTAAATTTTTCGATCCTCACCGTGGGGGGGGGTATCCTGTCACCAAAAGTAACACTGTCTCATAATAAATTTCCAAACAAAGTTTGGCCGCGCTACGAAAATTAGATCGCGAGTTATAAGCATTTTAAATTTTTCGACCTTTACCGTGGGGGGTCTCCTATCACAAAAAATTAACACTGTTTCATAATAAATGACGAGAAAATATTTGCCCGCGTACGAAAATTAGATCGCGAGTTATAAGCATTTTAAATTTTTCGACCCTCACGGTGGGGGGTCTCCTGTCACCAAAAGTAATACTGTCTCATAATAAATTACCAAACAAAATTTGGCCGCACTACGAAAATCAGATCGCGAGTTATAAGCATTTTAAGTTTTTCGGCCCTTAACGTGGGGGGGGGGGCACCTGTCACCAAAAGTAACACTGTCTCTTAATAAATTACCAAACAAAATTTGGCCGCACTACGAAAATCAGATCGTGAGTTATAAGCATTTTAAATTTTTCGACCCTCACCATGGGGGATCTCCTGTCACCAAAAGTAACACTGTCTCATTATAAATTACCAAACAAAATTTGGCCGCGCTACGAAAATTAGATCGCGAGTTATAAGCATTTTAAATCTTTCGACCCTAACCGCGGGAGGTATCCTGTCATCGAAAGTAACACTGTCTCATAATAAATTACTAAACAAAATTTGGCCGCTCTACGAAAATTAGATCGCGAGTTATAAGCATTTTAAATTTTTCGACCCTCACCATGGGGTATCTCCTGTCACAAAAAATTAACACTGTCTCATAATAAATTACCAAACAAAATTTGACCGCGCTACGAAAATTGATCGCGAGTTATAAGCATTTTAAATTTTTCGATCCTCACCATGGGGGGTCTCCTCTCACCAAAAGTAACACTCTCTCATAATAAATTTCCAAACAAAATTTGGCCGCGCTACGAAAATTAGATCGCGATTTAAAGCATTTTAAAATTTTCGATCCTCACCGTGGGGGGTCTCCTGTCACCAAAAGTAACACTGTCTCATAATAAATTACCAAACACAATTTGACCGCACTACGAAAATTAGGTCGTGAGTTATAAGCATTTTAAATTTTTCGACCCTCACCATGGGGGGGGGGGGTCTCCTGTCACCAAAAATTAACACTGTCTCTTAATAAATCACGAAACAAAATTTGGCCGCGCTACGAAAATTAGATCGTGAGTTATAAGCATTTTAATTTTTTCGACCCTCACCGTGGGGGGGGGGGGTCTCCTGTCACCAAAAATTAACACTGTTTCATAATAAATCACCAAACAAAATTTGGCCGCGCTACGAAAATTAGACCGCGAGTTATAAGCATTTTAAATTTTTCGATCCTCACCATTGGGCGGGTCTCCAATCACCGAAAAATACATTATCCTACCTTGTTTTATCTTAAGGCGATTCTTTTCTATACACATTCTATCAGGAATTTTTATTATTGAAACTATAGATTTATAGTAACTGAAATAAGAAATATAAGTTTGAGACTTGATATCCTCTAAATATCTGAAAAATACCGCGTCAATGTCTGCCGAAGTCTACCGAAGGATACCATGCCGAAGTCTGCCGAACTGAAACGATGGTTAGCCGAGTGTTAAGTTTTTTCGTTACGGAATTGTTGTTTTTCGTTATGCTCAATTTTTCTCGTTACGGAATTTCTACTTTCGGTCGCCGTGCTCAAAGCCCGCGATAAAAGCTATGCAATAGCTTAAAAAATCCGCAGAAATATGTCCCATGAAACCAGAGATTAAAATGTCCCGTGACAATATAATGCAGAGCTAAAAACTGTAAGACAATCGAAAACCAAGTGGAATGAGGAAAAACCAGTTGAAATTGGGCCCATAGAATCCGAGATAAGAATGCGATGGAGGTAGATCAAAATTGGGCCCCTCGCAAAGCTAGAATTATGCGCCCCGCTCCCCCAACTTTTTCTTGTAATAGGTCAAAAATGATGTCGGTAGCATAAATTTGGCGTCCCATAAATTTCCGTGCCCCCTTCGCCTACCCTTTCGCACGGCGCTGTGTAGACGATTGTGTTAGGACCTTTCTATTTTGATAGGACTGTTCATTTTCCGGCAACCTCAGCTCGCGTTCTTTGACTTTGGGACAGTTTTCTTGGAAGTGCCACAGGTCATCGTGCCCCCAACACTTGAAATTCTGTTTTATTGGGATTGTTCTCACGGATTTTAAAGCATCAAGCTCGAGTTATTTTTCTAAATTCCTGGAATAAATCACCCTCAATGCCTGTGATTTTGCACACCACATCCCCTCTGATTGAATGGCGATTGGCTTGGCTGGCCTGTTCAGCCGCTTCCAACTTTAAGACATGGAGTAAAGCAAATTTTAAGTCCGTAACGACCGCCATTCGTACTACTGTGCGAACTTCTGGCTTTTTTATTTCATTTACAAAGTACTGAAGGGAGAGCATTTCCCGTATATTTGCGAAGCAGTCAGCAAATGTCAAATTTCTAAGTCGTTCTATTTCAGAGGAAAATTCTTGAAGTATCTTTGTGTAGTCTTTAAAGAATTTTTCTCCAAATCTCAGCTCGAGTGCATTACTCAGAATCTCAAAATTGAGTTGCATCATATCCGATAATGATTGTAACACATCAGTGGTTTCTCCTCTGAAAGACGCTACCAGTTGACAATAGGGATGGGCATTATTTATCGTATTAGGATAAATAACAGTGTTACTACGCTAGAACCTAATATTGCATTAATATGTTACTGAAAAGTCCCTGTTAAATAAATAACACATGGTTCTTAATGACAGCATCTTCCTTCACTTGTTTTAATCAAGATTTCATTTTTTGTACCGCTAAAATAATAATAATATTCATTAAAAACGTCCTTAATCGTTTCTTTTGAGACGTTTACCGAACAATGTTGAATGTCCGGGCTGGGTGCCCGGACAGCGCCCCCCCCCCTTCCTGCTTGCGCAGACCCATTCACAATTATTTAAAAAATTTGCGTCCCCCCCCCCTTATTAAAACATCCTTAAAAACCCTTATTAAAAAAATCTCACAAATATACACTCTAAAATTAAAAAAAACCTGTCTAAAACGGAATTTAAAACTGTTTTAAAAGCTTCCGTTTTAGAAGGTTTTACCATATAAAATAAGATATTGTATGTATCCAGCAAGTACAGCCCGGACAGCCCCCCCCCCCTGCTTGCGCAGACCCATTCACAATTATTTAAAAAATTTGCGTCCCCACCCCCTTATTAAAACACCCTTAAAAACCCTTATTAAAAAAATCTCACAATTATACACTCTAAGATAAAAAAAACTGTCTAAAACGGAATTTAAAACTGTTTTATAGGCTTCCGTTTTAGAAGGTTTTACTATATAAAATAAGATATTGTTTGTATCCAGCAAGTACAGCCCAGACAGCCCCCCCCTCCCTGCTTGCGCAGACCCATTCACAATTATTTAAAAAAATTGCGTCCCCCCCCTTATTAAAACATCCTTAAAAACCCTTATTAAAAAAATCTCACAAATATACACTCTAAAATTAAAAAAAACCTGTCTAAAACGGAATTTAAAACTGTTTTAAAAGCTTCCGTTTTAGAAGGTTTTACCATATAAAATAAGATATTGTATGTATCCAGCAAGTACAGCCCGGACAGCCCCCCCCCTGCTTGCGCAGACCCATTCACAATTATTTAAAAAATTTGCGTTCCCACCCCCTTATTAAAACACCCTTAAAAACCCTTATTAAAAAAATCTCACAATTATACACTCTAAGATAAAAAAAACTGTCTAAAACGGAATTTAAAACTGTTTTATAGGCTTCCGTTTTAGAAGGTTTTACTATATAAAATAAGATATTGTTTGTATCCAGCAAGTACAGCCCAGACAGCCCCCCCTCCCTGCTTGCGCAGACCCATTCACAATTATTTAAAAAAATTGCGTCCCCCCCCCCTTATTAAAACACCCTTAAAAACCCTTATTAAAAAAATCTCACAATTATACACTCTAAGATAAAAAAAACTGTGTAAAACGGAATTTAAAACTGTATTATAGGCTTCCGTTTTAGAAAGTTTTGCTATATAAAATAAGATATTGTTTGTATCCAGCAAGTTCAGGTTAAAAATTCTGGGCACCCACCCGTTCAAAAAGCTGGTTACGCCTATGCAACCACAAAAGAAGTAACTCCTTAATATTCGCAAATTCAATAACTGTTAGATTTTTCACCAGTTTTTCAATTCAGTTCAGTTATGTAGTTCTTTTCTGTTAGATTTTCTACCCGTTTTTGAAAAAATGTAGTTTTTAGCTCACAGGCTATCATAGCCTGAGAGCTTATGTGCCCGTCCGTTCTGTATGTATGTGCGTAACGCGATAACTCATGATAAAAATATCCGATCCACTTGAAATTTTGTATGTAGGTATATCCTGACAAGGTGCTTCCCTGATTAGTTTTTGAAGTTCATTCGATATGTATAAGAGGGGGAACGGGGGCTCATGCCCCCCGTTAGTTGATATAAATGGGATTTTCATGCAGAATTAAGTTTTCGTTCAAAATTTAGATTGGGATCATTCTGATGAGGCGATTCCGTGACTGTTATTAGGTGTTCATTGAATAAGTATAAATAGGGAGAACAGGGGTTCTAATCCCCCCCCCCCCGTTAGTTGATATAAATGGGATTTTCATGCAGAATTAAGTTTTCGTTCAAAATTTAGATTAGGATCATTCTGATGAGGCGATTCCGTGACTGTTATTAGGTGTTCATTGAATAAGTATAAATAGGGGGAACAGGGGTTCTAATGCCCCCCCCCCCGTTAGTTTATATAAATGGGATTTCCATGCAGAATTAAGTTTTCGTTCAAAATTTAGATTAGGATCATTCTGATGAGGCGATTCCGTGACTGTTATTAGGTGTTCATTGAATAAGTATAAATAGGGGGAACAGGGGTTCTAATCCCCCCCCTTAATTTATATAAATGGGTTTTTCAAGCAGAATTTTCAGATTTCGTTCAAATCTCTGAATAGTTTTGGAAGTTTAATGGTTAAGTATAAAAGAGGAGGATAACTCCTTTTAAATTATATAAATGCTAAATGGGTTTTTATTAAGAATTATCTCATTTGCTCTGAATTTTGGATATAGATTTTTTATATGATAAAGCATGTCTTTGATAGTATGGGAGGTTCAATGATTAAGTATAAAAAAGAGGAAAGGGGAGAGCTGTTTCTCCTTCTTAATTTTTTTTTTCGAACGGAATTAACCCTTGAAAATATAAGGCTTTAATGTACAACTAGTATTTGTAGCCTGTGAGCTCAATGCCATCAGTTTAACTGGGCAGTATTCTTTTTTATTTACATTACAAAAGAACATTTTATCGCTTCGTAACTGTTGTTTATTTTCAAACGTTTTGTCTGAGGATAATGTTGTTATCGTTAACGACTTTTGATTTAAAGTTTCGTTTCCTGTTTGGTTTTCATTCGCGGTTGTTGAAGAAAGAGGATAAATAAAAAATGATTTCGTCTCTCTTTTATTAAATATCAGAAAGACTGAATTTGAGATTTGTGGATTTGATTTCTAAAAGGCTCTTCTGGGGGGGGGGGTTCCCTATAGGACCATTTTTTGGGAGGAGGGGCTGGGGGGGTGTTTCTCATTTTTTGATGTAATATGTCTATCGAAAGCTTATGCTTCATACATTACAAATCTAGCATAAAAAATTTTCTCCCGTTATTCTGGGTCACGTTACGGACCCATAATGGGTTGAAATTTAAATTTCTTAAACTTCTTCGAGGTTTTTTTGCCAAATCGGTATCAGAAAAAAATTGTGCCAACGTGATGTGTGTATGACATCTGCGCCATATAAATATTATTCAGTCTTTTTTTATTGCAATTTTTTTATGTAAAACAATATGCATTATTTTTCATGCACAATTGCGCATTAAATGAAAATTGTAATGCAATTTTTGTAGTAGTACTTTATAATAATGAATAAAAAAAAAAACACATTATTTAAAAGTATTTCCTGCACAATAAAATGTTTCCTGGCGATTACAAAAAAATATGTCCTGATAATTCAAAAAATAAAAACGTAATTGTCCAAGTTTTCACTTCTGTCGACACTCCAAAAATGTCACTTTTTTTAGGGTGGGGGGGGGGGGGGGTGAAAATTTTGTGGAAATAAGTCTTATTTTTTATTTATTTATGTATGAATCCATATAAAAAAGTATGAGCTAGTGAACTTTGGAACCATTTTAATACAACTCATATTCCAAATATTAAAATAATTGAGAAAAATTATTAAAAAATTATTTTCAATTTAATCATTTTTATACTAAGTAAATGCAATTAAATTTCTTATAAATTGAATCTGGAATGTTTAGATAAGATTTTAATATTTACAAAATATAAAATACAGTACAATATATTAGGTTTACAGCTTTCTGAAAGACATAAAAATAGTAGGATAAAATTTAGATGAGTTCAAAGTATTAGAATATTTTATTTTGCGCAACAATATTACCTTATTAATATGAAGTAAATGGTAGTTAATTTTTTGTAGCACCCTCTTTTGCTTTCATAACAGCGTACAATCGATCTTGCATACAATACATATCTGCCATTAAGAAACTAGTAAAAAAAAACTGAGTCTGGAAAAAATTTCATTCTCTACCATCTGTCCTATCTCACAAGTTTCTTTGTCCTATCAGTTAACATTTGTTTTATGTTGTGCAGCTGCTCTAGTAGTGGCAGCACGCATTGACTTGCTGTACGAAAATTCAGTAATGCATTTCATCTCAGATTTTAAAACATCAACAGTGCTGATTGAGAAAACGCGGTATACGGAAAATGGATTTTTGAAAAATTCGTTTTCCTCTGTATGTTAAATAAAGTTTTCTTAATATGTTTTCTTGTACTTTCTAATTTTCCTGCTTTTCGTATTTCCTATTGGATACATTATTTTATATTCAAAAATATATGTGCCTATAGATATTTTCTTAAATGTTGTTGCCCCACCAGTGGCTGAGAGATTCTGCCCTCAAAACTGGTAGACGGCAGGCGCTGGATTAGAACAAAACCCAATCGCGGTCGTCAGCCCAATCATTCGGAGTTTTCCGTGGTTTTCTTCGAACTTTGGATTTCCTTGCGTAAATACGGGTTGGGTTCCCTTAGAAAGACCCCCCCCTCCCTCCACGGAGGGCACCACCTTGGGGGCCCATATCCCATGTGTTGTCCGTTTGGGAGCATATTTAGCAATTGTTTATAAATTGTTTATTGTATCCTGTTACAAAAATAACAGGATGTTGGAACCTGTTACCAGCGCTACTGTGGAATGATGTAACCTGTTAACCAAAAATAACCATATTTCCCATCTCTAGTTGACAAGCTCTACCTCATCACTCCACCTGTTTACTTTGGCTACAATAGAGAATGGATCTTGTAATCTTGTCAGGAACTTTTCCTGTCGTATGTCGACAGCTTAACTTGTACAAGAGAAGCAGGTGGGTCTTTACAATCTTCTTAATTACCTCTAGGTTGTGAAAGCTTCTTCTCAAGATCTTGTGTTTTTTTTCTTAACTTTTCATTCACTTCCCCAATTTTCCTTTTCATTTTTGCCTCAACATTACTAACTTCACTCTGAATTTTCTCTTCTACGAAATCTCTGCTTCTCTATAATTTTTTCTTCTACAGAATCTACCCTGTTCTCTATTTCTCTTCTGCAGAATCTACTCTTATCTCTATTTTCACTACTACTCTTTCACTACTCTCTTTCACTCTTATCTCCATTTTCTTCTATCAAATCTATTCATCGCTCTATCGATAAGAACTTTCCTTCTGTTTTTCAGTTCCCTTCAGTTCCTTCGTTTCCTTCAGTTTTACCTGTTCTTTCGTGGTCTTTATCCATTTTCTCATTAACAATATTAACTTCACTTTGAATTTTCTCCATCTATTCTGTCATTGATACTTTCCAACAGCTCTTTCGATTTTTCTTCCATCATCTTGTAATCTTCCATAAAGTTCCCTTTTCTGACACCAAAAAATGTTGTGTATATATAGAGGTTCTTCCAATTGTACGGTGTAGTAGCTCAAATGAACCACAGTCCATAGAGAATGTAACAGTTTATTCACAACTATTTAAAGACACAGAATCCTTGTAACTCAACAAATAAACCAAAAAACTACAGAAACAGTCTGATAACTGAACAAATCAAGTATTCGAATATAATTGAAATATCTCACAGAGACTCTTTACGCAACATCTCAATGCAGTAACAAATGTAAAACAACGTAAATAAATCCTTAATTCAAGCACAACCGTTCTAAACGTATCACATTCAGGAAAGTGTCTAATTAATTCACTGACTGATGCTCTCTTCCGCTCCCATTTATATGGAAGCGAGAGAATGTCCAAAAACTTTCCACAATTTTCTATTGCAAGAATTTTCTGAAATTCCCACCAAAAATACGGAATGGCATTTAATGCATCTCCGTACCTTTAAGGGGGACTACTATCGGGGAGATTTACCATTGGTTATTTTTATTTGTTAGGAGTGCGTTTTTTTTCTTCAAAACGTAAGACTTATAGATTAAAAAAAAAAAAAAAAAAAAAAAGGGTGCATTTCGTTTCCAACTGCTTATTTTCCGATTTATTTTTAAATTCATTTTTGCTCTCAAATTCATCCAACTGACCAATTGTCTTGTTTAGAAAGTACACAAGCTGCCGTGAGGGTCGAAACTTTGATAAAGGCAGAAAATATTGCAAAAAAAAGCAATCAAAAATGGCATTTTGAAGCGATTTTTCCGAAGCGGGAGGTCTAGGAACGAAAAAAAGGGTCCTACTGAGAAGATAATTGTTTGTAAATCAAGCTCTAATGAATTGAATTGAGAGTAAAATGACATCACACGGCACCTTGTACATCTCTTCCAAAGTCCCCCCAGCCAGTTTCATGTTTCTACTTTGAAAAATGCGTCTGAAATTGTATCGGAAAATTTTGAGCTGTTGAAGGTGGAAAAGCGTTTTTTCGAGAGCACTCTTAAACACAAACTTAAAAAAAAAAAAAAAAAAAAAACACGAGAATGGAAATATGAATACAAAATGATTTACTTGAAAAATAATTAATACAAAGGTATCGATAGCACGGTCTATTTTTGTCGGCGTATTTATTGCGTTTTAAAATGCAAGAAAGTAATTATACTGAGGTAAATACAATAGCTGGACATATGGTATCGCAAATTTTTATTTTTATTCCATATTGATATTTTCTTTAATATTGTAGCACATTTTTTTGTTCATTTAAAAGTATTTCCTGCACAATAAAATATTTTCTGGCGATTCAAAAAATATGACGTAACGATTCAAAAAATATGACGTAACGATTCAAAAAATACACCCGTAATTGTTTAAGTTTTCACTTCTGTCGGCAGTCTTTTTTGTTGCCACTATTTTTGTCCTACATCCGTCCTAATCCCCCCACTCCCCTACCGCCTCTCCGGGATTGAAGGCGATAATTATTGTCCAGCTGATTGTCTAAGTTTTGGAATAACTACTTTCGAGCTTATCTGTGAATATCCTAGTATCGATTCTAGAGCTGAAAAATCGATTCTTTTTATGATCGATGCTGTTTTATTCGATGTCGATTTTAATCGATTCTCAAAATTTCCAGAATAACCCATCACTAATGGAAATCACAGCCCTGTGTACGATTTCTGCTTTAGTGGATTAAATAAATTTGATTTGATTAAAATCCATGTCATTTGAATAAAGTGCACAAAAACTAGCTGGCATTTTACAAACTTTATATTCAACTATGAAGAATTAATTTTTTTTTTTACTTGAAAGAATAAAAAAAATAACTTTTTCGTATGCCTGAACTGGAACGCTTCCAAGCATACAATTTCCTTCCATTTGACTAGTTTGAAAGCAACAAAAAGAAATTTTATCATAAAATACTTTGTAGCTTATCTTAAATGAATGTTTTTCAGAACTGATATTGTTAGCTGAACAAGAGACCCCAATTTAAAAAACACTGTTTTATGTTCTTTTCTGTATAAGAAAACTTTAAATCCAAACGGCAAAGTAGAAATTATATAAGGAAATAAAAGCTCACAAAATCTACTGCCAAATGTTTCGCACAATTGAACTTTATGTAAATAAAAGTGATTATTTCAGAACGCAGTTAAAACAAGTCAGAAATCGTAGGTCAAACGAGACAAATTCGGTCCGCTCGTACTATGATTTGTTTTATAAATATTCAGATCTTGTTGTAAGTTTTCTATTGCACTCATGCAGAAATGCATGAATACAAACTTCATTATTTCTATATATATCAAATTCAGTAATACGGAAATAGCAGGACTGAATCATAAATAGGATGTAATGTAATAACCATGGCAAAATAGAATCATTACCTATCATGGAATACCATTGAAATGAATACATATGATATGATTTAATAGAATAAATAAAAAAAAAAACGAATAAGATGAAGTAATATCTTTAGATTTTAATTCGATTTTCATAATATTTGAAATGACTTGATGAAATTCTGCAACGAGTACATTTCAAATCAGTCACTTGAGTAATTTTTAAGCCATTATATGTAGAAGAGACACACAAAAGAATTTCGTCACGATGCGATCTATGGAGAATCATTTGAGGTGCATGTTAGTGTAATTAAGATATGCTAAACCTAATAAAATTGACATGCTTCACTGCAGTACACTGCGAGATAATTTTTATAAAATGTGGTGCAAACAACATTTATAGTTAGTTTGTTTAAGGGACACATAAAGCAATTAAAATACGTTTTGATGTGTAGGAATAAAATGTTTATGGTATTTCAATCATGTTACAGTACTTCAAATTTATGATATGCATCACCGAGGTGTACACTGCAAAAAAAAAAAAAAAAAAAAAAAAAACTGTAACCCTACAGATGTAAAATTGCCAAAACCTGTAAGGTTACTAACATTTTATCTGTACATTTTACAAGAAAAAATGTAAATCTACAACTAATTTTTGTAAAGCTACAGAAATCTGTAGCTTTACAAACGAGTCTACTAAAATTACAGTTAACTTACTAAAATTTTATCTGTAACTGGGGTTGCAGTTACATAAAAAGGTCTTTGAATCCCAGTTTTCCTAGAAAATTCTTAGTAACCATACAGATTTTTTGATTTCCAGAGCAAATCTGTATCTGTTACATGAATTTTTGCTGTTGCCCGTTACATAAAATGTTCTAGGAATCCCAGTTTCTTAGAAAACTTTTAGTAACTTTGCAGATTTTTTTGTACAGTGTATTTCAATACGTCATTGAGTTATACAGACACACAAAAGGATTTGGTTACTCGATTGACTGTAAACAATAATTGTTGAAATGTCTTTAGGTGCATTTGTAATTATATAAATACGTAGAGCCTAGGGTCGTTGTTCAGTTCGTCCGTCTGTCTGTATACGCATACGACTACTCAAAATTTAAAATTTAAAATGTAAAATTGTTTCATAATTTTGTCGAGTCATTGAAAAGTTTATGAAAATTGGATGTAACATTCAATTACAGGGGCAATCAGAAGTATTCCGATACGTTACGGCCAATGGGAAAAATAGTTTCAAGTGAATTTTAAATATAATAAAATTGATATGCATTCCTGAAATATGTATTAAAATATGCATTTCGTACAATCTGTGGTGCAAAAAAATATGGGTTATTAATTTACAGGATTATATTAATGCACAGAAGTATGTTCCATTACATAATGGCAAAGGGATAAACATGATTTAGGACGCGTTTTAATTATATTAAACTATTTCACAATTTTATGAAATTGATATACTTTCATGACGTTTGCTACACTGTAAAAAAATCTGTAAAGGTATTAAACATTTTCTAGGAAACTGGGATTCCAAGAACTTTTCATGTAATGGTAACAGGAAAAAACCCATGTAACTGATTCTGAAACTTGAATTTTTGCTGTTACCGTTACATGAAAAGTTCTTGGAATCCCAGTTTCCTAGAAAATGTTTAGTACCTTTACAGATTTTTTTTACAGTGTACAAGCTACTTCCGATATAATAGAAAGCAGATAGTATTTACAGGGGTACACAAACGATTTCGGATTTTATACTTTATTCGAAATATTGTATACTATTACACCAAGATCTGAATATTTTTATAACTTCGTTATAATACGAACGCAACTCATTTACTACGTTTAACATGCAATTTCCGACTTTTTTCAGATGTGCTGTGCATTATTTGTGTTATAATTTTTTTAACTTAAATATAATCATTTTTAAATTTAAAGAATTTGCACATTTTGTCCAATTTTATGAAAAATATCAATAGAAAGGAAAAACTAATGCTTCGCAACGAAGATGCAACTCTTTAGTGTCGAATATGTAAGCGTTACATACGTATGGGGGAATTGGATAGAAGTTATGTAGTCGTAAAAGGGAAAAAAAACCCAAAAAGTCTTTCCGGCAGTACCGGGAGGAAGAGGTAGCTTTCATATATCTTATTAATTAATTAATTTATTTTAAATTAAGTTATATTATTCAAACATAGAAGCTCAAATTAGTGGAATTAGTGTTATATAAGCTCAAATTAGTGTTATATAAGGTTGAATACTGGTTTTTGTCAATACTGAATATTAATGGGAATTTTTAGAAATTAGTCATATTTCTTTTGTTCAAGCTGGTTTTCCTCCAGTCGGCTGCAATAGGTAGCTTTTTACTTTTTGTAATGGAAGCTACCTAAAAAGTATACGCTTTATGCAGAGGGTATACGCTCAAGGCACAAGATATACCTTAGAATATATGTACTATAGCTTTCTTGAAAAACAGAGGGTATAAGAAAAAAAATCCAGGAGATGTACGGCGTATACCCCCGTGTAACGTCCACTACATCCCTGGTGGATAGAGGATCAGGCTTTATAAGCTAGTGTGGCAATTGATACTTCTATACACATTTTTTCCCCAAATAGCTTTAATGAAAAACTAATGCAATGATTTTCATCAAATTACAGATTCAGCTAGACGTTGACATTGGTTGTTGCTAGTTAAATTTTGACTTAAATCATCAATACTACCCTGCATTTTGCAGGATTTACATAATTTTGATGATTTTACTAATCTGAAGAATTAATATACAAAATTTCATATCTCTAAAATCCTTATGATAGGTATTTATTTTGATTTAAATTTGGCACTGTGATAGCGAATTCTTAAGTATTAATGAGTTAGAATGATTAGGATGAGATAGAAAAAGTATTAGGATTGGCACATCCAACTAGTGAAACAGTGTAAGTTGCAGTGCTGTATTCCATAAATGTTGGGTTGGTTGGTTGATTTATGGAGTTTTATGGCGCAAAATTTCTTAAGGGACATGCTGCGCCTTGTAAATGTTGGGAAGCATTTCATAATTCATACATACGAGATTTCTTTTTATGAACAATGAGCTGAAAAATTCAGATTTTTTTATACATTTGTTGAATTAGTGCACAACGGGAAATGCACTATACAAAACGTTTAAAAAATATGCATGACACTTAAAAATATGCATGGAGTTTAAACATTAAATGATGTTAAAAACTTACCAACAGTTTCAGCAAAACCACTTGACTTTTCTCAATGGACAGTAAGGATGAACTGTAGAAAGCTTATATATTACAGTTCATCCTTACATTTACATTGACAGTTCATTCTTATTATCGCTTGTGAAAGGCCAAGTAGTTTTGACTGAAAGTGTTAAGAAGTTTTTAACATCGTTTAATGGTTATATGTCATGCATATTTTTAAAAGTTTTGCCTAGTGAATTTCCAATCGTATACTGATTCTAAAAATGTATAAAATAATCTGAGTTTTTTAACCCATTGTTTATAAAAAAGAAATCTCCTATAGATAAATTATGAAGTATTTTCCAACTATTACAGAATACTGTATTGCAACTTACACCATTTGACTAGTCCGATGTGTCAATCTCAAAACTTTCTTTTATATCGTGCATGTCAATGCCTAAAATTTGCTATCACAGTGCCAGATTTAAATGACAATCTATGCCCATCATGAGGATTCTAAAGATATGAAATTATGTGCTTTAGTTCTTGAGATATGATTATCAATAAAATCCTATAAATCCTATAAATCCTGAAAAACGCAGCACAACATTGATAATTTATGTCAAAACGCAATCAGCAACAACCAATGTCAACGTCTTACTGAATCTGTAATTTGATGAAAATCCATGCATTGCTTTATCAGATAGAGTTATTCGGGAAAAATTCTGCATAACAGTGTCAATCGCCATGCTTGCTTATAAAGCCTGAGTGTTTTAGTTCAATGTTCATATTAGACTCATAGTGTAAAGTCCACTCTTAAAGATTAAATATTAGATTGTTCTTTCTTGTTCATTATTCTTTCGAGTAACATGCTATGCATAATTTATGTGATGTCTGATTTCGTTTTCTTTTCAATCTTTTAGAGAATATATTAAATTATGTTTTAAAAAGCTGAAATATGTAATAATGCTCCATCACCACACGCACACACACAATAGTGCGATGATGAGCTTTTGAATAAAATAACTTTATATTCCTATATTTGAGAATGAAGAAAAAAAAAAACATTTTACGTAATGAAATCATAACCTGACAAGTATGACAATATAATTTTTCGTTTCCAAAAGGAAGAAATATAGTAATGTACAACGTGAGAAGAACTAAATATTTTCACTCCAAAAAGGTTTCAATAATTTCAGCGAAAACTTTTAAGTTCATTTTATAAAGAAATTTGTTTAAAACGACTTGGCAGTTTGACTTTAAATGAAACAAGCTTGGTAGAATTAAAGAGTCCACGCTCGTATTTTTATTTACACGTAATTTTAAATTGCGAGCAAAAATTTCTTTTCCTTTTTTTCCGCTTGTGCATTTTTAAACCATTTTAACATAGTTGAAAAATGTTTATCAATTCGTCTTATCTATCTGTTTGTCCGTGCTTTAATTGGTATAAATATACTGGTATTGACATGCAAATGATGTATGTTAATTTGATTACTATGGTATAGATATGGGATGGAGCAACAGCCTGGTGTGCTGTGGTTCTGGGTTCAATTGCTAGCTCTGTCTAATTCTTCACTCCAGTTGGGTTTATTGTATTTATTACTTGTATGCCTTATATTATTTGTATGTGCCTTTGTTATTTGAATGCTGGTATGTATCCTTGTTTTAATATTAATACGGCATGTTCGATGTTGTAATGAAGTATATAGCGTTTAATTTACAGGAACACTCAAAAGATTTGCTATGGCATGTTCGATGTTGTAAATGAAGTATGTAGCGTAGTTTATAGGGACTCTCAAAATAATTTTCTCCTTCCGGAGAATGACATTTTAATAAAAGAATTATTATTACGTATTGATTCGAGCTATGTCAGACGCAAATGTGCATAGCATGACGCCAACCGTACTAATTCCTGTAACTCTTATTATTTGTCAACTTTATTGCGTATCATACTCAGTTACGAGCTATAATATAATAATACGTAGTGCAGTTTACTTTTTATAATTGTTTATAATTTATTTATTTATTTATTATAGTTCATTTATTACATTTTATTTATTAATTTATTAGACAACAATACTATTATTAATATTAACAATGTTATGTGTTAAATACTGTTTAATAACTTTTTGAATAATAAGAACATTGGCAACAGTAAACAAAATGGGCATTTGACAACTTTTTTTGACGGTCTGTCTTATAGCTCCGAGAGTACGTAAGTAGCGATTTCCGTTACTATATGGTCTATGTTGGGAAAAGTCCTTTGTGGTATATTTTTAAGATGTCGCACTATTTTAAACACATTTAAATAATTATCCATCAGTGAGGTTTACTATAGAATATGGTGTGCGTATCATTTCTCGTTCATTTACAGGGACACGGGAAAGAATTTGGTTACAGTATCATTTAAGATCAATAATAGCTAAAAGTGCGCTTTTAAATTAAACTCTTTTTTTTGCCTATTACGTAATGTGTACAAATTCTACCGATGAATTACAGGGTAGCATAAAAGATCTAGAATACATTTCCGCTTGTTTCTTTCCTTGTTTAAAACTTTTGAGATTTTCTTTTTATTTGCAGATTTAAAATAAACAATAGCTAAAATTAGTATAAGTACTGTTCCGAAAGCGAATTTTATTGAACTAAACAAAAATAGCACCTTTTTTATTATCAGCTACAACATTACAATTTTATATTTGGCACCTGTTAATAAACGTTACCTACATCAAATTAGGTTTTAGGTGCGTTCGTAATTGTATAAATATGTTGCACCTATAGTCATCGTCTGGTCCGTCCGTCTGTCCTCATAAATGGCGCCAAAAATACAAAATCAAGGGGTTTGAAATGCAATATATATAATTGTTGCATCATATCGTTGAGTCATTTCAAATTTTAAGAAAATCGAATTAAGACTTAAGAGAGATATTATATTTACAAAAGTTTTCTTTATTCTACTAAATCCTATCATATGTAATGAATTCATTGATATCCCATGATAGATCGTGATTATAGATTGCCATGGTGATGACGTCCTATTTAAAAGTGAGTCCGATTATTTCCATATTACTGAATTTAATACATATAATTTAATATATAGTATAAACTATTGTGTTCAGGCATTTTTGCATAAGAGTGCACCAACTATTGCACCAAGATTTGAATAAAACTAGTTATAGAAAAAACGTACCTCATTTACCACGTTTGTCGTACAATTTCCGACTAGTTTTAAATGTGAGAATTGAAAATCAAGAAAATATAAAAAAGAACTCCAAAAGAATTAAAAATTAATTAGCTGAAAAAAATCATAAATTTTTATATTTACAGTTGCGTTGGTACATTCTGTCATGAAATCTACCATCATTAAACCTTTCCGGCACGGGCAAAATCTGTACTAAATTGAGAAATTATCGACTGACACCGGAATTCACAAACGAATTTTTTAAATATTTTGAATTCCTCAATTTAAGCTTTTATTATAAAAACAAAATTCTACTAAAATATTACTGGTGCCGTTTGCAAGTTTGGAATTAAAATTAGGTATCCCAGACCGGGCACAATGTGCCGGAAAGGGTTAAGTAATCCTTAAGTTTCTTATTTTTCCCTTATTTTTCTTCAATTTCTGTGCCTATTTTGCAGTTTAAATGGAGCAAAAATGGAATTATGGTAACAAGTAATGGCGCCATTTAGCATAAAAACAATCATATGAAAAAGGATACCAAAGAAACTGTCAAAATTAAGACAAAAACATTTACTCTTTATGGAACTTATTAAAATCATCTTAAAGATTTTCAAAATGCATTTTCCATATTTCAATTCTTATAATAAAGTTTAAGAAACACAATATAAAAAGAAAATGACATACCGTGAAATTTTTTTCGTTTACATTTGAAGAAAATTGAAGTAATGATCAAAGCATTTACTTTTTTCTTCAAGAGTCAAGAATAATAAACTACGAGCAGATTGCTCTGTGATTTAATTTTCTTTCGTAAAATTACAAAATAGAAGACGTTCCGTATAAAATTGCTTTTTCCAATTTGTTATTTGAATGAATTATTTGAATGAAGTAAAATGATTCAATGAAATTTCTGTCAACGTTAGAATTTGATCTATTTATGCAGTTAAGATATGTCAGCTGTAGCATTGAATGTTAAATGGGGGGGGGGGGGAGGGGCTTGCTTTATTTCGATTTAAAAAAATCGATTCTTTTGTACATTTTTCTATTTTATATAGTCTTTACTATCCATATGAAGCAATTTGGCCGAATTCGATGGATTTTCGCAGTTATTTATTGAGTACTTTAGCGCAACACATCGGTAAACTTACACTGTTTTTCAACTCTACAAGCGCATTTTACGAAAAATGACTTTTCCCAAACTGCCCGGAATCAGAATACAAAAACATTTAAACCAATATTATTAATAATTTTTAAAAGTAAATGTAATGTAATTTATTGGAGCTTGGACTACTTTCAGCCATTTTAATAAAGAAATAAATATTTTTAGAAGTACGTCAATTTACGCCAAAGTGCAGTAAAAGCCAGTAATCTCTACGCGGAAAGCCAAATGTCCCGATTTTTCATGATTCAAAAATTCCTTTTAAATTATTTTAAATGCCATCATACTCGCTAATCGACATAGAGTGGAAGTTAATACAGTAAAATTTTTGAAAAACGACATATGTCTATAACGGAAATATTTCATAATCTCTACTAATAAACATTAAAAATCACAAATTTTTATATTTACAGTTGTGTTTCTACATTCTATCATGAAATCAACCATCATAAGTGATCCGTTTCTTTAAGTTTCTTATTTTTCTCTTTTTTCTTCAATTTCTGCCCATTTTGCAGTCTAAATGGAGCAGAAATAACTTATAGTAACAAGTAGGGATGAGATTTCCCACTTGTTACTATAAAAACAATCATGCGGAAAAGATACCACAAAAATTGTCAAAATTAAGATTAAAAAACATTTACTCTTTATGGAAGTTATGAAAATCCTCATACAGATATTCAAAATGCATTTTTCATATTTCAATTCTTATAATAAAGTTCAGGAAACACAAATTAAAAAGAAAATAACAAACTGTGAAATATTTTAATTTTCCTTTACATTTAAACAAAATTGAAGTAATGGCCAAAGCATTTACTTGTTTCTACAAGTGTCAAAAAAAAAAAAAAAAAAACTTGCTGTGCGATGTAACTTCTTTCGTAAAATTACAAAATGCATGACGTTTCATATTAAATTGCTTTTTTCAATTTGTTTCTTATTATTTGAATGAAATAAAATTATTGAAATTTCTGTTAGTGTTAGAATTTGATGCATTTATTCAGTTAAGAAATGTCAGCTGTAGCAATAAATGTCAAGAAGTTATTTCGTTTCTTTCGGTTTAAAAAAATCGATTTTTTGTACATTTATGTATTTTTTATAGTCTGTAGATTACCCCTCTGAACAGGGATGTAGTTGAAGGTATACACGGTATATTTTCTGAATTTTTTAAGGAACACCGTATACTCTGTATTTCTCAAGAAAGCTATAGTATATACACTCTAGGGTATACTCTCTGCTTAGAGCTTACACCCTCTGTTTTATCAATTGTCCTAATTTGAAGTTATTTCGTAGTTGTTTATTTCGGGCTTTAGCGCAACACATCGGCAAACTTAATTGTTTTGGAGCTCTACAAGCGCATTTTACGCAAAATAATTTTTTCCAAACTGCCTGGAATCAGAATGTAAAAACTATTGAACCAATATTACTGATGTTTTTTAAAACTAAATGTAATATAATTTATTGGAGCATGAACTACTTTCAGCCATTTTTATAAAGAAATAAATATTTTTAGAAGTACGTTCAATGTATATCAAAGTGCATAATAACTACGCGTGACGCCAAATGTCCCGATTTTTCATGATTCAAAAATTCTTTTTTATTTATTTTAATATCATGATATTCACTAGACTACATAGAGTTTAATATAATACAGCAAAACCTTTGAAAATAACGCCTGCCTATAACGGAATTTTTTTATAGTCCGTACTAATGGACATTAAAATTCACAAACTGTTATATCTACAGTTGTGTTGCTACATTCTGTCATGAAATGAACCATCATTAAGTAATCATTTTCTTTAAGTTTCTTATTTTTCTCTTTCTTTTCATCAAGATCTTATTATTTTGCACTTTAAATTTAGCAGATATAGAGTTACAGTAACAATTAGTGACGCCATTTCCCATAAAATCAAACATGTGAAAATATACAAAAGACTCGAAATATATACAAAAACATTTGCTCTTTATGAAAGTTATTAAATTCATCTTACGAATTTTCAAAACTCATTTTTCCCAGCTCAATTTTTATAATAAAGTTTAGTAAACACAATTTAAAAAAATAAAATAAATTGACAAAGCGTGAAATATTTTTTCGTTCAAACTTACACAAAATTGAAGTAATGGCCAAAACATTACTTTATTCATCAAGTGTAAAAAATAATAAACTACGTGCAGATTGTTCTGTGATGCAATTTTCTTTCGTAAAATTACAAAATGCAAACGTTCGTATTTAAACTGCTTTTTCCAATTTGTATATTATTATTTAAATGAAGTAAAAAGAGAAAGGAAATTTCAATGAAATTTCTCTCAACGTTAGAATTTCATGTATTTATTCAGTTAAGATATGTTACCTGTACAAATGAATGTTAAAGAAGGATTGGCTTTTTTTCGGTTTAAAAAAATCGATTTCTTTTTTAAATTTTTCTATTTTTTATAGTCTGTAGATTATTCTTCTAAAACAATTTGGCAGAATTTGAAGTTATTTCGTAATTATTTATTTAGTGCTTTAGCACAACACATCGGTAAACTTTTACTGTTTTGGAGCACTACAATTCATAAAATAGTACTAATAAAGAAATAAATATTTTTAGAACTACAGGAATGTATAAAGTACGTAAAAAAATGTGCGTAATGTGCGTAAAAAAATGTGCGAAACACGGGACAACAAATATCCCGATTTTTCATGATTCAAAAAACCCTTTCAATTTATTCTAATACCATGACATTCGCTAGTCTGCATAGACTGGAACTTAATACAGCAAAATCTTTGAAAACAACAGCCTAGGAAATTTTTTATAGTCTCTATTAAATTCAAAAATTCTTATATCTACAGTTGTGTTGCTATATTCTGTCATGCAATCAACCATCATTAAGCAATCCTTTTCTTTATGTTTCTTATTTTTCTCTTACGTTTTTTTTTTTAATTTCTGTCTATTTTTCAATTTAAATGGCGTAGAAACAGAATTATAATAACAAGCATGGCGCCATCTCGCATAAAAACAATCAAGCGAAAAAGATACCAAAGAAACCGTCAAAATTAAGATAAAAACATTTGATATTTAAGGAAGTAATTAAAATCATAATACGTTTTTGAAAATACATTTTTCACATTTCATTTCTTATAATAAAGTTTGGGAAACACAAATTAAAAAGAAATGACAAACGGTGAAATATTTTTTGTTTACATTTAAAGAAATTTGAAGCAATGGCCAAAGCATTTACTTTTTTCTTAAAGTGTCAAGAATAATAAACTACCTGCAGATTGCTCTGTGATGCAATTTTCTTTCGTAAAATTACAAAATACAAGACGCTTCGTATTAAATTGCTTTTTCCAATTGGTTTGTTGTTGTTTGAATGAAGCAAAAAATTTGAATGAAATTTGTGTCAACGTTGGAATTTGATGCATTTATTTATTTAAGATATGTCAGCTGTAGAAATAAAGGTTAAGGGGGAATTTCCCTTTTTTAGGTTTAAAAAATCGATTTTTTTGTACATTTTTCAAATTTTCATAGTCTGTAGATTATCTCTCTGAAACAATTTGGCCGAATTCGATGTTATGTTGTAATTATTTAGTGCTTTAGTGCGACACATAGGTAAACTTTCACTGTTTTGCAACACTATAATTCATAAAATAGTACTCATAAAGAAATAAATATTTTTAGAACTACGGCAATGTACAAAGCACTTAAAAAATATGCGAAATCACTACGTGGAACAACAGATGTCCCGATTTTCCACAATTTAAAAATTTATTTATTTATTTTAATACCATGATATTTGCTAGTCTTCAAAGAGTGGGACTTAATACAGTAAAATCTTGGAAAACAAACCTGCCTATAAAAGGAAGTTTTTTATAGTCCCTAATAATGGACATTAAAATTCACAAATTCTTATATCTACAGTTCTGTTGTTACATTTTGACATGAAATCAAACATCATTATGTAATTCTTTATTTTAGTTTTTTATTTCCCCCTTTTTTCAATTTCTGGCTATTTTTCAGTTTAAATGGAGCAGAAACAGAATTATAATAACAGGCATAGCGCCATCTCGCATAAAAACAATCATGTGAAAAAGATACCAAAGAAACTGTCCAAATTAAGGTAAAAACATTTACTCTTCAAGGAAGTTATAAAAATCATAATACGTATTTTGAAAATACTCTTTTCACATTTCATTTCTTATAATAAAGTTTAGGAAACACAATTTAAAAAGAAAATGACAAACTGTGAAATATTTTTCTTTTAAATTTAAAGAAAATTGAAGTAATGGCCAAAGCATTTACTTTTTTCTTCAAGTGTCAAGAATAATAAACTGCGTGATGCAGATTGCTGTGTGATGCAATTTTCTTTCTTAAAATTACAAAATACATTCCGTTTAATATTGAATTGCATTTTCCAATTTGTTTGTTATTATTTGAATAGTAAAAAGATTGAATGAAATTTCTGTCAACGTTAGAATATGATGCATTTATTCAGTTAAGATATGTCAGTTGTTGTAATGAATGCTAAAGAAGAGGATGGAAGTTTTTTTTTTTTTTTTTTTTTTGAAATTTTTATCATAACAATATGAAATTTTTATGGATCTATACATTTCACCAAAAGCATATAGAACGCCTTCAAAAAAATTTCCAATCTTATTAAAATTTTAAAAATTAAAAAAAAAATTTAAATTTTTAAATGAAATTTTAAAATACTCCTCGTGTTTTAATTTTTGAGATGTTTTCCTGATTGTGTATTTTTATCACTTTATACTCTATTATAAACAAACTTGTGTAAGATGATTTTAATCTCTTGAATAGTTAATATTTTACAGATTTTTTTCTATATTCCATATCGATTTTCATCAAAATTTTGCCTTTTAATAAGTAAAAAATCAAATTTGACTATCTTAATGAAGACGAATTTTAAAAAGTTTACACAATTTTTTCTAAACAATATCAATGTATCAATTTCATAAATATTGATCAAACATTACGTCTCAAGGAGCATTTCAAAAATCTAAAATCGCTGAAAAATTAGTTTTTAGAAAAACAGATTTAAAGTATATAAATACATTACCTTTATTATTTACTCCTTAAAACCTTCATAAATGATTTTTTTAATAAGAAAAAACTGTTTTGGTACTATTATACCACAGATATAGACCTTTTTTACGACGATTTTGCTATAGACGATTTTGCTCAAAAAAGGTCCACTGTCCCCTTAAGGGGAATTCGCGTTATTCGGTTTAAAAAAAATCGATTTTTTGTACATTTTTCTTTTTTTATAGACTGTAGATTATCTATTAGAAACAATTTGGCCGAATTCGAAGTTATTTCGTAGTTATTTATTTAATGATTTAGTGCAACATATCGTCAAACAAGACTGTTTTGGAGCACTTCAAGCGCATTTTACGCAAAAGGCTATTTTCTAAACTGCCTGGAATCTGAATGCAAAAACTATTAAACCAATATTGGTAATGTTTTATAAAATTAAAGGCAATATAGTTTATTGGAGCTTGGGCCACATTCAGCCATTTTTATAAAGAAATAAATATTTTTAGAAATACGTCAATGTATACTAAAGTGCAAAAAAACTGCGTAACCACTACGCGGAACGCCAAATGATCCGATTTTTCATGATTCAAAAATTGCTTTTAAATCTATATAATAAAGGCCAAACGTATCTGTGCGTAACGCATACGTCATTTTACGAATGGCAACACTTTCCAATGACATTTCACTTTTGCAGTTTTCGCTACTGCAAATTTTTAAACTTATAGACATCGTACACTTTTAATCCTTATACCGTTGGATAGAAAAAAAAATGTACTTTTAAATGCATTTTATTTTAAAGATGTATCTCAATTTGTTTTTAAGTTATTAATTTTTTTGTAGTTTTTAATTCGGATTTTTTAATCGTGGCAACTGAAGTACTCCATTTCTGTAGAAAATAAAGGGGAAAAAATGAAAAAAAAAATTATACTGCATCTTTTTGTTGCCATTTTATCATAAAAACAGAAGAAAAAATGGAATTAAATAAATTAAAAATATTATCTCTTATAATAGCCCGTAATTTTTTGTTTTATTCTTACTTATCAAAAATTTTAAACTTTTGACCATTGTACATTTTCAATTTTTACACCGTCTAATTGAAAAAAAAATGTACTTTCAGATGCAATTTTTTTGAAAGCTGTATCTTAATGGACTGATTTACTATGGTTTTTAAAATAATTTTCAAATATGAATACGTATTTTTAATTTATTTCCATCGCGTGCGAAAAATATTACGAAAAAATACTAAACAAATTTCACTTCAACATTGGTCTCCGACTTATCTTCCATGGCGAATTCAAAATTCTATCAACAAGTAAATAAAAGGATTATAATGTAATAAAATTACAAATTCAACTATAAGGTTTTCTACTGCCGAATTGGAAAAAATTATTTTTTTTTCAAAATATAAATTTTTTAAAACTGTATCTCATTTCACTAATTAGAAAATTTAAATTTTTTTAATTAAATAGAAAATACATTAAAAAGCTATAACCCAAATAAAAAGAAAAATAAGGGGGAGGATTAGCTTTTTTTCTTGAAATAAATGAAGAAATAAAAACACGGATTTTGAAGAGTTAAAAATAAATGACGAAAAGGGTTAATCAGATATCCTTCTATAGTAAAAAAAAACTAGCCTTAAAAGGAATGACTCCTGGAATGATGCTGATGTGGAAGATTTCCGGAACTAACGAATCCGGGTTGTCCACTCCTTCCATGAGCCGAATAGACCAATCAGGAAAGGGCTCTGTCTATGCATCGCCGTATGGGTTACCATAAAGAGAGGAAAGGTTACCATCGCCAACAATCGCCAAGTTTGTCGCCAACTTGGCGATATATCGCCAAATTTGGCGACCAAAATTAGTTGTCAAAAGTGACGCCAACTTGGAGATAACTGTAATATTTCGCCAAATTTTTAATTTCTTTACAACACCAGTCGTTTGATACATCATTTGAGAGGTTTGCAACTGCTTATTCATATAATGGATGTCTTGTGTGTTACCCCCCACTCTGCTCCCCAGGGGGGACACATTTTTAATTTCTTTACAACACCAGTCGTGTTACACAAGATTTGAAAGGTCTGCAACTGTTTATTCATTTTATTGATGTCTTGTGTGTCACCCCCACTCTGCCCCCCCAGTGGGGCACATTTTCAATTTTTTACAACACCAGTCGTGTGACATATCATTTGAGAGGTCTGCAGCTGCTTATTCATATTATGGATGTTTTTTGTGTCGCCTCCCACTCTGCCCCCCAGGGGGGGCACATTTTTAATTTCTTTACAGCACCAGTCGTGTGACACATCAGTTGAAAGGTCTGCAACTGCTTATTCATACCATGGGGTAATGGCGAGCGCAGCAAGCAGGGGTAGCCAATAATTTGGAATCGCGAAGCGATTACGCGGGGGGTTGGCGGGCATAGCGAGCAGGGGGGCGACGCCCCCCTAGTTTTGGTAAAATAATTTTGGGTACTACTCTGTTATCCCGTCGACCGATGTCGCCAAATTATACAAATCGCCAAACTAATAGCCAAATTATACATATTGACGTAATTTTTATTTTAAATAATAAAAAAAAACAAATTAGTAGGATATTAATAAAAATACAAATAAAAAATCGAAATAAAAATAACTTAATAACGTTTTAAACACGTGTATCGTATTTAATGTCATTGAATAGACATTCACGATCATCTATTATTGACATTTAATCTTATAATTTGGCGATAGTATTTTGGTCGACGATTTAACAGAGTAGTACCTAATTTTGTTTACTATTAAATTTTCTGCCTTATATTCGTACTCTGTTCTTTAACCTTTCTGTTGTTGCTATAGTTGCGAATTCTGTATACTGTTTCGTACGCCTATGAATTAATCATAAACTCGGGATTAAAGTATGAAACATACATAATACAAATATCGTTTTCTAACATGACTGTAAATGAGATGATTTTGTTCATTTTTATTCTGTCTGTTGTTAATTCTGAGCAATTTATTTAACCAGCTTAGAAGATAGTCTTCTAGAAGTGAGTATTAAAAATTAAAACAAGTAAGACAAATCATGCGTTAAGCATAGATTTTAAAACACTTTCCAACACTTCCTGAAATCTTTAACAAAACTTCATTGTTTAGGGAAAGAACGTTACTGTATATAGCCAAAATGTTTTCCAATACTTTTGAACAACACTGTATTTGACCTGTCGGTTGCTAGATATACTATATAATGAGGAAATTTAGTTTAGCAAGATAATGCCTTGCAGATTGAAATTTCTGTTTCAGCAATTTATACTAAGAGATGGAAGCATACATGAATACTTTTATTCGGCCCTGTAGTTTACCAAGTAACTGTATTATACGCCAGTATTTAGTTAAAATTTATTTTAAACTAAAACACCCTTAAAACTACTGAAATCACATTCTCAGAAATAATCATTCATAGGCGTCCATGTACCCATTTCGTTGCGTGTCCCTATGTATATCATTTCATCTGTATTCTACAAATATTTTTTAGTACACTAAATGCAGTTCAGCATAACAATGTATAATTTTTTTATAAATAACCTTTAAGTAATTTACTCTCATATTCAATAACGTTTGCGAGCTCTTTTGTATAGCCCTGTGTATCAGCTATAGCATTTATACAAACCATATAATATGCATAGATTTAGTGAAACTAAAAAGCGCATATCATAATTAAAATGCGTTTCATCCATACAGCAACCATCATCGGATACATATGCAGTACTTCCGAGAGAATATACTATTTGAAATCTTTCATGTTTCCCAGCAAATGTTATGCACTTCGTTATTATACATCACTATATCGTATAACCTCAGCAACATATATCAATTTTATTATATATAAGTTGTTTAATATAATTAAAATATGTCGCATACAATTCCCCTTTTTACCATTATGAAATGGAATTCTTTTGTGTGGCCCCGTAAATGAATAATAGTTATTTTTTTTCACCGCATACTTTTCAGAATGCGTATTTTAATCCACTTTGTAAATGCATAAAAATTTTAATATGTTTGGCAGGATGTAATATCTTAGAAATTTTTTCCCCATAGGCTGTAATGTAACGGTAAACTTTTTACTATCTTTCTAAATAAACTAATCGTGCTCGAAACTTCATTTGAAATAAGGTTCGTGTTAGAATAAATGTCAATAACGTCCAAGTGTTTCAGGATAATCTGAGTATATTTACCCCTTCGAGCGCGGCCAGACAGCCAGACAAACCGAAATCATAAACACTTTTCAACTTTGTTGGCAAGTGTTAAAAAGGCAGATGTTTATGTAATTTTCAGTAAATTTACCAGAGCAGACGATTTTTTAATTTGTCACGCTGACAAGAGAAAAACAAAACATTTAATCGTGTCCTTTATTTTTATGATAATTTTTCTTTCAGTTACTTTTTAGTATCTTTTTTTTTAGTATCTTTTTTTTAGTATCATTTTTAGTTTGGAAATATATATTGTCAAAAGAAATAAGTATTAAAGTAAAAATAGTTTTTTAAAAACATTCTTTTATAAAGTATAAAAATCGAAGTGCACATGTTAAATGGAAAAAACAGCGTCTTTTTTTACTTAAAAGTGACATCATAAGGTACGTGTATTTTAATTTATGAAACGTAAATTTGAAATTTGCCAAGGAGTCAATTTTGGAAGAAAATTTCTTTGAAAAAATACACGTGCTGCTTTTGTTTACTTTTCATTTTTCTATTATCATAATATTTTTGGTTTGTGAAAAATATTCGTTTACCAGTTTATCTTAACATCCTTTCTTGAGTTGAGGTTTTTTAAAGTAAGTTATATAATTTTTTTAATTCTGAGACATCTTAAGCACGTAATCGAGTGTTAATGATCTATTTAGATTTTATGCTGAATGTAAATTTCAGTGATTGGTACTCTATTGGATAGTAGTATGAAGTATTCCGGTTTAATTAAATAACTGTATTAGAGATGAGTAATGTAAATTACATACCGAATCGAAGAGCAACGCACTTTGGTTAGAGAGCGAAAAAGATGTCGAATCGACAGATTAATGAAAGATGAAAAAGATAAAGAAAGACAAAAAAATAGAAAACGAATGAAAATTACAAGAAGACAAATGAACGAACCTGAAATAGAAAACGAGAAAGAAATAGATAGATTAAATAAACAAATGCTGCAAGAGAAAATAAAAACAGGTAATCATATACCAAATACGTTTAAATTAGCCAAAAATTCAACTAACGTTGCTCAACATTATTTGAGTCAAATGAATTTTAAATGTGCATTTTGTAGTGCTTTATTTCAGAAACATGAAAAGCTTAGTAATTCCTCACTGCAAAATCCTCAATTTTTCCATTGCTGTCGAAAGGGCAAAATGAAATTACCCCCAATTTCAGAACCACCTGACATGCTGAAAGATTTATTAACTTCAGAAAACAGTGTAGCAAAACACTTTAAGAAAAATATCAGAGGATATAATTCTGCTTTAGCGTTTGCTTCTTTGGGTGCGAAAATTGAGCAGTTTGAGCGAGGAATTTCTATTTTTAAAATTCATGGAGCAGTATTCCATAGCATAAGTTCAATATGGCCACAGAAAGGAGAACCAAAATATGCTCAAATTTATGTTTTTGATACGGACCACGACATCGATAACAGAATGAATAGATTTGATTGCTTAAATCGTAATTTATTGAAAGATTTACAATTAATGATACATAATGAAAATCCGTACTATCACTTTTAAAATATACAATTGAAAGAATACAAGCTACGGATATTAATGATTTCTATAATGTAAACATGAAAATTGTTTTAAAAGGAAATAAAAAACATCCCGATGTGAAATCTTATTGTTTACCTACTAGCTCAGATGTAGCAGTTATTTTACCTGGAGATGGTAACGAAGATGTAAATCATAGAGACATTGTAATATTTCTAAAGGATGGTATGGTTCGACACATTAACGAATTACATTCAATGTATGATCCACTACATTATGCATTAATTTTCCCTTATGGTGATGAAGGATGGCACCTAAGTATTCATGAAAGTGATGTTGTTTTCACTACAGCAGAAGACAATGAAAACAATGATGACCAAGAACAAAATGATTTTGAACAACGAAACAGAGGATTTATAACACCGATGAAGTACTATTCCTATATAGATTGCATTACATACATAATTCGTATTTGCATTTAAGTTGTAGACTTTTTCAACAATACATTGTTGACGAATATGCTAAAATTGAACACTTGAGATTGCTTTGGCTCAAAAACAATCAATCCAAAATAAGAGCCGATTTGTATAGCTGTTTAGAAGATGCAGTTAATAAAGAAGATTTTAACTTAAACAATCTTGGAATACGTATGATTCTGTCAACATGTTTTGTTGGAGGACCAAGATATATGCATCAAAAATATCAAGATCCAATGGCAATTGTTAGAAAATTAGGAAAGCCAAACCTGTTTATTACGTTTACCTGCAATCCAAAATGGAGAGAAATTAAAGAAAATTTGAAATACAATCAGTCAGAAAATGAGCGCGCTGATTTATGCGTTCGTGTTTTCAATCAAAAATTAAAAATACTAATGGAAGATTTAACTAAAAAACAAAGCTTCGGCAAAGTAGTTGGATTTATTTATGTTATTGAATTCCAAAAAAGGGGTCTTCCTCATGCCCATATTTTATTAATTTTAGACCAAAAGGATCAAATTGAAATTTCTGAGGCCGACGACTTTATATGTGCTGAATTGCCAGACGAAAATGACACTGCTCTATTTGATATTGTTACTAAAAATATGTTGCATGGTCCTTGCGGTGATACATATCCAACCGCACCATGCTGGGATAAAAATGAAAATAAATGCAAAAGGCATTATCCAAAACAATTTCAAGACGTAACATGTTTATCTTATGATGGCTTTCCTTTATATCGAAGACGGGAAGACGGCAGATATGTTACTGTAAATGGAGCCCAATTAGACAATCGCTGGATTGTTCCTTATAATGCATATTTATGTCGCAAATACATTGCACGCATAAATGTTGAAATATGCAGTACAATTACTTCAATAAAATACTTTTACAAGTACGTGCACAAAGGATCCGACAAAGCAGTTTTACAAATTTCTAATTCAACCGAACCAAATACAGATGAAATAAAATCTTATATTGATGGCCGATATATATCAACTTCAGAAGCTTTATGGAGAATTTTTGGTTTTCCTGTAAATAATGAATCACCGCATGTGACACGATTGCCTGTTCATTTAGAAAATCAGCAGACGGTTTTCTTTGGAGATAACGACGTGCAAAATCCACGAGCCATTTTTGAAAGAAATCCTCAAACAAAGTTAACTGCTTGGTTTAAACTTAATCGAACAGATCCCCAAGTAAATTCTTACCTATATGTAGATATACCGCAATATTACACGTGGAATAAATCGACTAAAACATGGAAAAAAAGAAAAGATAGGAATTTTTCGATTGGTAGAGTCTATACAGTTCCTATTGCAAACCGAGAAGTTTTTTATTTAAGGCTTCTTTTGTATCATATTACAGGTGCAAAAGATTTTAAAGATATGCAATCAGTAAATGGTTTCATTTTTGAAACGTATAAAGATGCAGCTTTTATTAAAGGCCTTATTGAAAATGATAATGAGTGGATGTTCACTCTTGAAGAGGAATGCTTATCTCGGAGACCTAAACAATTGCGTGAACTCTGTAACAATTTTAGTATCTTGCACCCCCCGAAAACCTGAAAATTTGTGGCAGAGATTTAAAAATGATCTTTCAGAAGACATTTACAAATGGTTAGTTCAAAAACGGGGTCAAGAAATACCTCGCGAAGTTGCACATGGAAAAGCTCTAAAAGATATTGAATTGATTTTGAGAAGAAATAATCGTTCTTTAACTGACTTTGAAAATATGCCAATAGTTAACGATCTGTCATCACAGCCTCTGATAATTCAAGAAGAATTACCAGCTGATATTGAAGCTCTAAGGCAACAAGTTTGTGACAGTGAACTAATTATGAATGACGATCAAAGATCAATTTATGATGAAGTTTCGTATGCTGTTTTAAATGGAAATTCTAAGGTTTATTTTATTGATGCGCCAGGAGGCACTGGCAAAACATTTTTGCTTAATTCAGTTTTAAAAAAGGTGAGATCACAAAGCATGGTTGCATTAGCTGTTGCATCTTCTGGGATTGCAGCTTTGTTATTAGATCAAGGCAGAACAGCACATTCAAGATTCAAAATGCCGTTGAATTTAAACGAGACTTCTACGTGTGCCATTAGTAAGCAATCTGATCTTGCTGAATTAATAAAGGAAACGAAGATAATCTTCTGGGATGAAGCACCCATGATGAGTAAATTAGTATTTGAATGTGTAAATCGTACGCTTAAAGACATAAAAAAAATGATTCAGCATTTGGTGGAATAGTAGTTGTATTTGCGGGCGATTTCAGACAAATTTTGCCTGTAGTGAAGCATGGCAATAGAGCTGATATTGTTTTGGCCACTTTGAAATTTTCTAATATTTGGAAGAATGTTAATATTAGACATCTTAAAATTAACATGCGAGTGAACAAAATTCAAAATATGACTTTTTCTGATTTTTTAATTCAAGTTGATGAAGGTCAAAATGTCGATTTTTCTAAATTTATCATTCAATCTAATAGTTTAAAAAGTCTTATTGAATATGTATATCCAATGAAGAAAATACAGTGCATTAATTTGACAAAAAGATGCATTTTAACACCTTTGACCGAAGAAGTTGAAAGAATAAACAACTTAATAATTGAACAATTTCCTGGACAATAGAAAATTTATTACAACGCTGACTCCGTAGTTGATGAAAATCAAGCAATATCATACCCAATTGAGTATTTAAATAATTTAAAACCAAGTGGTATTCCGCCACATGTTTTACAACTTAAAGTCGGAGTTCCAATTATACTGCTGAGAAACCTTAAACCTTCTTCGGGTCTTTGCAACGGAACGAGATTGATTGTAAAGTCTCTAAACAATCGATCAATTGAAGCTGAAATTATAACAGGAACCCATATAGGCAATCGAGTTTACATTCCAAGAGTAACTTTAATGCCCTCAGATTCTGATTATCCATTTGATTTTAACATAAGACAATTCCCCATCAAGCCATCTTTTGCGATGACGATAAATAAAACTCAAGGTCAAACACTTGAGCATGTTGGCGTCTATTTACCTCAACCAGTGTTTACACATGGACAGTTATACGTTGCACTATCCAGAGTAACATCTGAAGAAAGCATTAAAATTTGTTGTATAACAAACGATTTGAATGTAAATAAATTTGTGTACAATGAAGTGTTGAAGTAAACGCATAAGTAAAGCATCAATATGTGATATAGAGCTTGATTTAGATTATAGGTAATTTAAAAATATGCATATTAAACTAAGTAAAGTTTTGCAAAATACTACAAAAAATGCAGGCTAAGCACAAAATATTTCATAATATTTACAGAAAAATCTTAAATATGCATACGCTAGAAATGATGAAATCAAAACTTCTTTTATTTTGATATCATATATTTGGTTTAAACATATGGAATAAAATATACTTTATTAAATCTTGAATCTAATCATACGCAATCGGGTTCATGTTAAGGGATGCCACACATAAATGATGTCAGGAAGAATACAGTTTAATGTAAATAACAATGCATATTATAAAACTAGCACGTGTTTGAGTATTTTTGAAGTCATTTTGATGATAGCAATGAGTTAACTAATTAATTTTATTTTTACTGCAACTTTTTAAACTTAAAATATCTCACAAATTTAATTTTTACATAATCGAATAGAAAAAAAATGTAATTTTTTGGAAACTTTTTAATTTATTCATTTTTTGTAGATTCTATAATAATTCTTATATATGAACGTTTTAAAAATCTATGTATATCGCGTGCAGCTCGATTGCGAAAGATTTATACTTTTACATTTAAAACAATATAATTAGTACCACATTTATTCCTGGCTAATATTCAAGAACAAATTTAAGATTCCATCAAAATGTAAGTATAAATAATAACATAGTACAAATAAATAGAAATTTGTAACAGATATGTTCTCGAACTAAGTGCTCAATCGGTTTAAATTTTCAGAATAAAAATATCTGCAACAAAAAGCTAAATTTTAGACCTTTTTTTTTTTTTTAACCTATAATTTTTGACCTACGGCTAACATAGTTTTATAAAATTTCAAAAATCTCTTTTAATATATTATTGATATTTTCTTATTTGTTTTAGCATTGTTAATGGATAAATTTAAAAAATATATATCAAGTTGGAAAAACCCATCTAAATAAGAAAAAATAGTTTTTGCGTATGTTCTGAAACCCGGGATTCCCGGGTTCAATCCCCTAGTTATTTTAAATGCCATGATACTCGCTAGTCCGCATAGAGCGGAAGTTAATATCGTAAAATCTTTGAAAAACAACATATGTCTATAACGGATATGTTTTATAATCTCGACTAATAAGCATAAAAAATCACAAAATTTTATATTTACAGTTGTGTTTCTACATTCTGTCATGAAATCAACCATCACAAGTGATCCCTTTCTTTAAGTTTCTTATTTTTGTCATTTTCTTCTTGAATTTCTCCTTATTTTGCAGTTTAAATGGAGCAGAAATAGAATTATGATAACAAGCATGGCGCCATCTCGCATAAAAACAATCATGTGAAACAAATACCAAAGGAATTGTCAAAATTATGATAAAACATTCACTCTTTAAGGAAGTTATTAAAATCATAATACGTATTTTGAAAATATATTTTTCACATTTCATTTCTTATTATAAAGTTTGGGAAATACAATTTAAATAGAAAATGACAATCAGTGAAATATTTTTTGTTTACATTTAAAGAAATTTTAAGTAATGGCCAAAGCATTTACTTTTTTCTACAAATGTCAAAAATAATTAACTTGCTGTGGGATGTAATTTCTTTCGTAAAATTACAGAATGCATGACGTTCTGTATTAAATTGCTTTTTCCAATTTATTTTTTATTATTTGAATGAAGAAAAAGATTGAATGAAATTTCTGTCAACGTTAGAATTTGATGCATTTATTCAATTAAGATATGTCAGCATGTAGCAATGAATGTTATGGGGGATTTCGTTCTTTTTCGGTTTAAAAAAATCTTTTTTTTTGTAAATTTTTCTTTTATAATCTGTAGATTATCCCTCTGAACAGAGATATAGTGGAAGGTATACACGGTATATTTCCTGGATTTTTTTAAACAACACCGTATACCTGTTTCTCAAGAAAGCTATAGTACATAAACTCTAGGGTATACTCTTTTGCTTAGAACACCCTCTGTTTTATCAATTGTTCTAATTTGAAGTTATTTCGTAGTTATTTATTTCGTGCTTTAGCGCAACATATCGGTACATTTAACTGTTTTGGAGCACTACAAGCGCACAGGGGCGTATATCCCGGGGAGGGGTTATGGGGGGGTGTGGCACTCCCCTTCGAGTAAATCAGTCGGAAAATTTCGTGTTTATAGGTAAAACTATAAACTTAGTCGGGAAAAAGATTTTATTTATCTAAATAAACTTATAAATTAGATAAATGAAAAAAATCAGTCGGGAAAATGTCCGTTTTGTCGGAAAAATGGATTTTACTACAAAGACTTAGATATTGGAAAAACGAAAATATCAGTCGGAAAAATTCCCGTTCGATAGGAAAAATGTACGTTTAGTCTTAAAAATGGTATTTACGACTGATTTACGGCTATTACGGTTTTATAAGGACTTACAAATTTTAACAATGTTCGTTTAGTCGGAAAAAGTTATTATATATGAGGATCCCAGAAGCCAAGGGGTATAAGTGACAAAATTGAAAAAAAATAAACTAAATACACAGACGATCTAAAAATATGCTTTTTTTCATTTCAGGTAAAGAAATATAAGTGATTTTTTTATTATTTGCTGACTTATAAAGGCAAACCACTTTTTTTCGAAAAACAAGCAATATTGATTAATTACACATTTAAAGAAAATTGTACTTTATTTTTTAACAGTTATTGAAATAAGAGTTTGAAGACCAGAATGCAACAAGCAGAAATTTCCTATTTCAATTCACTCAATTGTTATTGATGTTCCAATTTAACATCAATTATCTTTAAACTCAATTTACTCCAAATCGAAATTTTGTCACTTGTACCCCTTGGCTTCTCAGGTCGTCATATATAAAATCCCTCCGTGTATAACGATTCCGGGGTCAACCCATCCACGAGAAAAAAACACTTATTTTGACCAATGACAAATTCCATTGTGAAAAGTTAGCTCCGATTTTAAAAGCTATCAATTTTTTGTCCAATGCAAAAGTTCCAGACTCGTAATGGAGCGTTCTCATTTGTCAGATTTACAGTTTGAGCTGTAAATGACGTCACTACATTTTACTGTGCTTTGAAATCTTTTCCCTATTTCAAACACAATATTCACACTGTTAAAAATTTGACTCATTTGCTGCAGCATCATTCCACCGCTTTTATAGAAAACGATTACTTTGCTGTGTTATGGAGCATTCTCATTGGTCATAAAAGAGACATTCTATGAAAGCTGTGGAGTAACGCTGGAGTAAATGGGTCAGATTTTTAGCAGTACACTGTTAAAAATTTGACCCTTTTGCTGCATCATCACTCCCCAGCTTTTATAGAATACACTGTAAGTAACACACACAAAGTAACCGTTTTCTATAAAAGCGTTAGAGTGATGCTGCAGCAACTGTTAAAAATTTGACCCATTTGCTGCAGCACCACTCCACTTCTTTTATATAAAGCGGTTACTTTTACTGTGATATGGAGCATTCTCATTGGTCATAAAAGAGATATTCTATAAAAGCTGTGGAGTGACGCTGCAACAAATGGGTCAAAATTTTAACAGTATAATACGGTAAAGTAATCATTTTCTATAAAAGCTGTGTAATGACGATGCAGCAAAACAGTCAAATTTTTAACAGTGTTTAATTAAAACTTTTTATTTAAGAAAAGCGAAGGTGCGTTTTAAATACAATATTGCCAGAATTTTTATATTCGTGTTGCTTTATTTATTTATTTTTTATATTTTTATTTATTTATTTATTTATTTATTTTACAGCCGTGAATGACTTCATTGTCACATAACGAATCACGATTGTTTACTCTTTATTGTTGACATTTGTTTTCGATCTTATAAAGTATTTTCTTTTAAGAATTAGCTAATGGTATAAAATAGTTAATTCACAAATGTTTTAAAATAGCATTATTAGTACATGTTTTGCATTATTAATGCATGTTAATTTGCATGTTTTTTGTGAAATAATTACTGTAATTTTTTGAGTGAAATTCTTTAGCGGCATATTCTATGCCATTATTTTACCCATTCAATAAATAATTTGGCTACCCTCTCATATTCGTCTGGAAATGGCCAAAATGGGAAAATTTTTTATGCATTTTGGATATTTTTATTATTTTCTCTCAGTATTTTAAAATATTTTTCGGCTGTAGTTTCACAATGTATTCTTTTATAATTGATAATTTACCTTACTTTATTCTTTTAAAATTTATGCATTTACCATTTGTTCATTACAATCCCTCCCCATCCACCAGACAGTTTTGTTATAGTTTTAAATGCAGATTTCTATTGAATTTTTTTTTTTTTTTTTAGATTTTCCCCTCATGTTCAATCTTTGTATTTTTCAAAATTGTTTAAGCCTAAAGTGGCTATGATTGACCAAAGTTGTTGTAATGTTTTATCATCCTTTCAAAAATGGAAACACGTCATTTTGACGGGCTATCTTCTAGTTTATTATAATGACTTACAAATTGGAAAAACGAAAAAATCAGTCGAAAAAATTCCCGTTCGATAGGAAAAATGTATGTTTAGTCGGGAAAATGGTATTTACCTATAAAGACTTACAAATTGGAAAAATGAAAAAGTCAGTCGGAAAAATTCCCGTTTGATCGGAAAAGTGTACGTTTAGCCGAAAATAATATATACATATATATGCACTCCCCTCTCCCCCCCCCCCCCCCAAGAAGAAAGCAGTCAGAAAATTCCCAGATCGATTGGAAAAAGTTTAGTCGGAAAATATGGTACTGACCTATAAAAACTTATAAACTGGAAAAATGGAAATATCATTCGAAAAATCTCATGTTACATCGAAAAAGGCGTGTTTAGTCTGAAAAAAATAGTATTACGTATTATCCTATAAAAACTTATAAATTGGAAAAACGGAAAAACAGTTAGAAAAATTGTTGTTCGGTCGGAAAAAATGGCTTTAATACATAAAAATTTATAAATTGGAAAAACGAAAATATCATTCGGAAAATTTTCCGTTTCCATCGGAAAAGGCATGTTTAGTCGGAAAAAATAGCATTACTTATTAACCTATAAAAATTTATAAATTGGAAAAACGAAGAAGTCAGTCGGAAAAATTCTTGTTCGATCGGAAAAAAATGGTATTAACCTATAAAAACTTATAAATTGGAAAAACGAAAATATTCGGAAAGTTTTCCGTTCCATCGGAAAAGGCATGTTTAGTCGGAAAAAATAGTATTACGTATTAACCTATAAAAAATTATAAATTGGAAAAACGGAAAGTCATTCTGAAACATTCTTGTTCGATCAGAAAAAAGTAAGTTTAGCCGAAAAAAAAAGTTTTAATCTATAAATATTTATGAACTGGAGAAATATTTTTATAGTTTTTAGTTAAATAAGAAAAACAAGTTAGGTCGAAGAAAACCTATAAAATTCTATTCGTAATCGGATTTATTTCCACTTGCAGTTTCTAATTAGAAAAATAAAAACAATTTAGAACGAAGAAAACAAATTTGTTCTTAGCCGGAACTATTATTAATTAATTTAGCTAACTGGTAATTTACTAAGTACTTTAATTTACTAATTAATTAATACAATTTATTAATATATAGGGTTTTATTTTTCTGATAAAACTATTCAGAAAAATTTTGATTTGACAAACATTGTGTACTCGGAAACCTCAATATGACAAAAAAAAAAAAAAAAAAAAAGTTTATGTACATGTTCTAGCAATATTAATGTTATTTGTAACCGTGATATTTTGAATGAAACCTTGATATTTCGATATTTTTTCCTGTGCCTTTTGGCTTCGAGACATCGAAATCCACCTGTATTGATTTACTGTCGGAAAGCTTTTAGTTTAGTGTCGAAATGTTAAGATATACTGATTAAAGTGAAGAAACTTCTATTTTTTTACTTAAACTTTAAATTTAGTTAGAAATATGTATCACAGAATTTAGGTGGTATTCCATGAAAATTTAAAACTGAAATACAAGTATTTTGTATTTTTCCATATCAAAATCTGGATATTTTCCACTTCATACAAATTTTACCTTTAATTGAAAATAATTATGGTTTTAATTATTCCTACTAACTAATTTTGTGTTTTCTTTTTATTTTATTAAAAAAAAAAAAAAAAAATAAAATAAAAATGTGAAATTGCTTTTCATTTTATTTAAAAAAAATTTAAATGTGAAATTGTTTTTATTTACTTAGTTACATAATTTTTGATTGATTTAAAAAGGTGCTTAAGAAATTTATATGATACAGGATGAAAATTGAAAATACCCAAATACTTTGAATTTTTATGTCAAAATAATCTGGATATTTTACAGTCTATACGAGTTTACTTCTCTCAGAAATAATACGTTCGTTTTCTTTTTCCTGAATCAATTGTATTCAATTTTTAAATATTTTTATTAATACTATTACATTTTGTTTAATCGGAAAAATGATGGGTATCACCAAATTGTACGCTGCTTTAAAGTTTGCCGTTAGAAAGAATTAAATCTTATATTAAGAAATGTCGTATTTTTGACAAATTTTTGTCTCTAAAATATTCTTCAAGCAAAAAAAATTTCAATTTTACTTAAAATCGCTAAAGAGATTTTAACTGATTGCAAAAAAATTAGAGATAGAACATTGTTTTCTCTTCAACGTAACTCTTACACGCTTGGGCACCTAGACGACTGGGCGCTGGACCTCCCGCCCTATGTGTCAGTTACAAAACTTACAGCTCGAAAATTGGAGAGAAAATAACTTCTTATGATGTAAACGTGCACTAAGATGGAATTTTTGAAATTATCCCCCTAAGAGGGACAATCGGCGGGGGGGGGGGAATCAAAATTCTGGAACAACTCGCCATATCTCAGCAAACAAATTAAGTGGGAGCGTGGAATTTCAGAAAATAAATCTTCTAAAAAAATTATCAAACACATAATCCAACGATTACAGAAATTCCCCATAACGGGGTTAAAAAAGGAAGGGGGTCGAAAAATTTTGGACATTTGCGTATCTCAGCAGTCTTTTTTAATAAGAGCGTGAAACGGCATAAAATAGAATTATTAAAAACTAATTAAATACGTGTTTCAGCGATATTTTAAAATTTCCACCCCGTGAGGATGTTAAAGTGGGGTGGAAAAATTCCATACTGTTTTGGACCCATCATGTGACCTATCATAGAAAAACCCTCAGATCACTCTCTCATATTATAAATCTTTCTTTCTTCCCTCTGATTCCCTCCTATTTCCCTACCGGGGACAACTTTCGATCTTTTTCGAAATTGTAGTGTTTTATCATTGTAGTTCGGGTTTTTTTACGGGGACCTCCGATAAATATTATTTATAATATATGAAAATCAGTTAGGGGAAGGGTCTATTCTGGTAAGGAGGACAATTTTTTAAATATGGTCTACATCTCTCGTGATATATCACGGGAGACCACTTTTCTAAATTTAGCCGGCATCTTTCATGTGATATATCGTTGGAAAGCCCTGTGACTGCATATTCGTACTAAGCACTACCCATAGCCCTCTCGGATGGTACGATTATTGTATCCCAGCGGTTCCCAAACTATGGGTCGCGACCCACTGGTGGGTCGCGGCGGCTATTTTAGTGGGTCGTGAAAGCAATCGAGGTTTGTCACTAAAATATATCTTTTACTTCAACTGTCAAAAAAATGTAACAATTGCAACAACAAATAATATTTTAATGGAAATTCCTTAATTTCCATATGAAGAAATATACGAGCAGAATATCCAGAAACATCTAAATGAGCTTTGTATTCTTTGAGGGAGTTCAACACAACATACTCGTGTGAATATGCTTTTTTTACTTGTTTGTTTTTTAAAAAACAAGTATAGAAAAAACTATTTGTTGTAAGTGAATTAAGGTTGAAATTAACAAAATTTATCCCTGATATAGATGCTTTCATCGGTAAACCCGAGTGTCAGAAAATGCACAGATTATAAAGTTATGTTTTGATAGTAATAAAATGATTTTTTTAATTAGCTTTTTAGTTTGTGTATTGTGTTAATTATTGTTCCACTTACACTCATTGGAATTACGAATTGTTGTTTTCGTTGATAGTGCATCATCCTTCGTATGAAAATTTGCCTTTTTCGTAGGGTAGGATAGTCGATAGGTTGGTCATACAATAATTGCCACTACTGACATACACTCTTATATTAGGTGGGTCGCGAAGAATTTTTTTACTTAAAAGTGGGTCGCGTACCAATAATGTTTGGGAACCACTGTTGTATCCCATCAGGAGACCTTCTAATAATGGGAAAAATATACCGTTATATAAGACTAATAATACATAAGATTAGTTGACTAACTCGACACACTAAGTCATAATTATCTTGAGAATTATATATGAATATACCTATATATACAGTCGGCTCTCCTTAATTCGAAATCGGATAAGTCGAATTTTCGCTTAATTCAAACTAAACATGAAGTCCCGATTTTCAATAGCAGAATAACGTTAAAATTTTTCATTTATTCGAACTCATTTTATCTTGACTTTGTTTAATTCGAACTAACGAAACTCTTATTTTTTTCTTTTTCTTCACTTTCTCCCGGAATTTAGATCTTTGAAATAATTTTCCTTCTTTTGTTTTTGTCAGAATTGTTCTGAACAAGTATACATATAGTCCTATGCATTTGCTATCCTCTTTTTTAGTGCCCTGTGTGTCCATCAATAACACATCCACCCTATCTTCGTTTCTGCTTATTCCTAATACTTTAATCAGTTTATGTATTTATATATTTTAATTTAATATTAAATCATAGTTTAATGAAAACAACCGAAAACATTTTAAAAATATCATAACATTAATTCTTTTTAAATAGTATCCCTTTAAACATGTTTTTCTCTCTTTATTTTCCATAATTCGAACGCTGGATAATTCGAACATTTCTTGTGGTCCCGACGACTTCGAATTAACGAGAGCCGACTGTATACATACAGGGTGATTTAAAAAAAAAAAAAAAAACGTGGACAAAAAGATATGACAAATCAAGCATACAACAAGGATAAAAGATCACATAGGAACATAGGGTCGAAAACTATTTATTGAGTCCCAAATACAGGGTGTTTCAGACTAGTTACACCCGGTTTGAAAGTAATAATTTCGAGGAAAATAAAAGTATTATAATGAAATGCTTATTTTGTGTGAAATGTGATGACGTTACGAAAAGATCTGGAAAAACATGTTGCTCAAGCAATCGATGATACCGTATAAACTGATTATCACAGTTCAAAATGTGAGGTGTCAAGTGCATATTGCTGGCGCGCATAATGCAAACTTCTACCACTTTTGTTTGGTGTTATCACATTTAAAACAAAGGTGAGAATGTCTGTTAAATGTTTTATTACAATACTAGCAGGCTATGCTCGCTGCGCTGGTCAATATTTCAAAATCAACCGTGGATGAAACGAACTGGTGAATTTAAATTTGTATTTTAAATAATTTGGACCTCCAGCAGCACCTTGCTCATTGCTGAAAACGATTTAGACACCATTGTGATATTAAATTATCTTAAACTTTGCGCAAAAACCAGCTGTTTAGAATTAACTATTTTAGTTTATTACTAACAGTGCACATTTGGAAGCGAAATGAGACCATTATGGCAACAGGATTTAAAATTTTCTCTTATTTGAAGAAATATTAATTATTGCAGTCGTTACCATGGTACAATTTCTGAAAAATTTCTTCACAACATTTCATTATGTGAAGCCAGGAACCCAAAGCTACTCCCACCTAATAAGTTTATATGTATATTAAATTTTGTCCGCGCGATAAAAGGCACAATTATACAAGAATCATCTTCAAACTCGTCAAGTACATTGAGATGGTTAATATCTCAGTGGGAATTGCAAATGAGCAAAATCGGCCCAAGGGGGTGGTAATTGGGAAGGGTTCAAAAATTTGAATACCATCTTAACATGGCTTTCACAAAACCAGCTCTTACAAAACAATAGCAGGAAAAAAAATAAACATTTTCCGTTAAAGCAAGTTGCCAACGATAAAAAAAACACACATTAAAATTATCACTACAACAATTACTTTATTATTGCAAAATTTCCTCCTGAAAAATGAAAACAAAATTATTTATTCTTTCGTATTCAAGCTTTTTCTCTTTAGTTATTTAAGATAAAATTATGTAAATTTGTATAATTTGGCGAACGATTTGGCGAAATTGGTTGACGTGATAATCAAGTAGTAGCCAATTTACACTTTTCATATTTCACAAAAGATTCCTACACAGACATCATATACGCAATAGGTTTAGCACGATTATCTTGCAACTACAATGTGGCAAAATCCTCGTTTTAGAATACCAAAGAAATTCATGTATATTTTATTATTTTCTATCATTTTAAACAGCAATTGACAATAAATAAAAAGTAACTGTAGAACAAAACAACAAATATCATTTCAAAAAAGAAAAAAATGAAAGTAAATAAACAACTTATCATCAGATAAATAACTATAGCTGGGTTACCATATGAGGGAAATAATGCCATTTTGTCGCCAGAGAGATACCTCGATGAGTATATGACCAAATCCGTGACAAAATTTCCATTTGGAAAAAACTTTAATCGGTATTTATACTGCATTTTCCCTACTTATGTATAAGAAAAAACTTTGACACAGATGTCATGTATGCACCACATTGGCGCAATTTTTTTCTGGCGCCAATTTGGAGAACTTGGTTTTTAATTACCAATTTCATAAATATTTTTTAATTATTTTGTATTATGTGAAAAAAAATAATAAATAAAAAAGTTTAATTAATAGCTATAGAACAAAATGATTTATATTATTTTAAAAAACAAAATGAAAGTTAATAAATAGTTTATTAATAAATAAACAACCATAGTCGGTTTACCATATGAGGTCATTTGTTGCAATCGCGCGAATGTGGTGCGTATATGACACCTGCGCCAAAACTTTAAAAAGTTGCAATTAAATTATTTTACAGTTTGGATGAGGAAGACATTTATACTAAAATTTAAACATTATACGCATTTTTTTTTGCTATAACTGCTATTTATATATTTACAATTAAACATAAAAAATATACTAAAAATGCTCTCACACATTTAAAAGAGAGTGAGAGAATTTAGTGACTGTGAACATCGCTCCGGTTTATGCCTTCTTGGTATAAAATCGCATTGTTTGATGACAAAAGTAAATTCAAACACCCTAGTAAACAAATAACATACAATTAACAGATAAAACCATTTTTAATAGTAATTCTGCTATTTTGTCCTGTAAGACACATAATGGTAGAATTAGATTTTAAAAATAATTTTTAAAAAATAGAAAAATGTTATTTACGTTTTATCTAATAAAATATTTAAAATACATTTTTGTTAGCCTGCGCGAAAGAGAATAGCGAAAGTTTGATTGAAGAAATATTGAAGAGGAAATGGTCAATTAAAAAAGACTTGTAAATTTTATTCAGCGGGAATTTTTCATTTCAAAATGTTGAATTTATCTATTGTAATAACGCATAATTGCATAAATTTACTTTGAATTGCAAAATTTTTCCTTCAGTACTACTTGGTTATACCATCGACCAATTTCGCCAAATTATACAAATCGCCAAACTATTAGCCAGATTATATAGATTAGCATAAATTTTCATTTAAATAATGAAAAACAAATTAGCAGAACATATATAAAAGTAGAAATAAAATGTCGAATTAAAAATCACTTGATGACAAGTATTTATATTATGCTTAATGTCAAGTGAATGTGACATTTACGATCATACATTATTGACATTTAATCTTGGAATTTGGGGGTAGATTTTTAATCGATGGGGTAATCTTTCCTTCTTCAGTTTTTAAATTTTAAAACTGAAATTTTTCCTGTAAGTGAAATTGACGAAATGGCGCAAGAAAAATTAAATTAACAATGAAAACATTTGCAAAAAGAAATAAAAGAGTTAAACTCATATCTATATAATTTACGATTGAATATTAAAATATACTCTAAAAATTATCTTAACTTGAAAAAAAAAACATTATTGCGAAGAACCTAAGTCAGGCATTAAGTCAGTAGTGCATTTTCGGCTTAAAAACACATTCTTTGGCGACAAAAGCAAGATGAAAATGGTATAGAAACGAATAGTAACTCACAGTGTTTTTTACAATCAGATCTGCTTTTTTCTGCTGTAAGTTATATTATACGGAAATTCGATAAAAAAGAGAAAGAAAATAATAAAAAGGGAAATAACTATCATTCAAAATTCATTTAATCAATTTCTGACCCAGGGATAACCAGGGATAAGTTGCCAAAAGTTGAACCAATCGTTATATTTCGCGTTGATTAATTTTTTTAAGCATTACAAATATTTTTTTCATTCTCAAGATAAATATATTTTTATAATATTACGCCTCATTTAAGTGGTCTTTCTTTATTATTATTAATATTATCAGTAGTTATTTTCTGCTATTATTTGCAAGATATTTGTAATATTTCTAATAGATATAGCCATTTTAATTCTTTTAGCAATTATAATTTTCGCCAAAAACAGCTACTGGCAACCCTTTTGTCAAAAATAATCGAAAAATACGAAATTTACTACGAAAAATCAGAGTTATCCCTGTAAATTTGAATCATAAACCTTCGGAAAAATATTTCCTATCGAATGATACAATCGGCAAAAAAATCCATCGGGTAGTTTTTGAAAACACTCGTTTGGAAGTTTCAGAACTTCTGCTTTATAATATACTAGCAGGCTAAGCCCGCTGCGCTGGTCTGTTTTTCAAAACAAAACATGAATCAAACAAAATATTGACTATGATTGGGTTTTTTAAAGCAACTTCACCTCGAATGCTCTTTCACATTTCTGAAAATCATACAAAACACCAATGTATTTAAAGATAGAAAACCAACGATTATAAATGCACCAAAAATGCATTAAAAGTTAGCAAACAGCTGTTTCAAATCTACTGTCGAGATTCTTCATCAGTTTTTGAACTCGAAACCTCTCAACTTGACGATATGGGTATCTGTGGAAACCTTAATACATCCTCTATGAATATTATATTATATTTCGCAACTTACATCTGCTCTTGACAAATCTATTACAGTGTTCCGTTTTTGGAATGCAGCAGAATAAATAAAGTTAAATAAAGTTTTCCTTGGAAAAATAAGGTGAATGTTTTTTGAATGTGTGAAATTCATTTTTTGATACTGATGTCATATACGCATCACGTTGGCGCGTGATTGAAACAAAATGAACATTTTATGCCTCTTATGGTAATTCAGCTTTGTTTTTAATTTATTAATGAACTATTTATTTACTTTCATTTGCATTTTAAAATAATACAAAATGTTAAGTTCTATACATAGAAAAGTAAAACAGAAAATAGAAATGTATCTGTCATTTGAAAACGAAGTTCCCGTTAAAGTGGCGCCAGAAAAGTATCATCCCAACGTGGTGCATATATGAAATTTGTGCCTCTTTCTTACAACATGGGTGTATGCATTTGCACCTAAATTTAGTTATTTAGCTCTATTTTTGTAATATTAACTGGAGTTTGTACAATGTACGGTACTACTTGATTAATCTGTCGAGAAAAAAATTAATAGCGGATTATAGGAATAAATGTCAATAATCGATGATCGTAAGTATGATAGCAATTGATATTACACGTGATACACGTATTTTTTTACGTCATAGGTGCTTTTTAATTCGACTTTTAAGTTGTATTTTTTATTTGTGTTTATTGTTCTTTCGTTATTTAAAATGAATTTTATGTAAATTTGAATAGTTTGGAGAAACTGGCCGACGTGTTAATCAAGTAGCACTCAATTTACATTTGAAAATATCATATTTCACAAAAAACTCCGGCACAAACCTGGATTTGCAAGATTTCCTTCCAATACCAATGCGACAAAATCCTCGTTTTAGAATAGCGAAGAAATGTGCATTTAAAAAAATTATTTTCGTTATTTTAAAACGAAAATGTTAATAAATAAAAAAGGCACTTCTAGGTTATCCCGTCGATCAAAAAAATTATCGCCAAACTATAAGATTAAATGCCAATAATGGATGATCGAGAATGTCACATTCAATGACATTAAATGCGATTCACGTGTTTAAAATCTAATTAAGTGATTTTTATTTCGCCTTTTTATTAATATTTTTATTAATATTCTACTAATTATTTGTTTTTTCGTTATTTAAAATAAAAATTATGTCAACATGTATAATTTGGCTATTAGTTTGGTGATTTGTATAATTTGGCGAAATTGGTCGACGGGATAACCTAGAAGTATCATAAAAAAAGTTACTATAGCACAAAACAATTTATAGAATTTCTAAAAAGAAATTGAAAGTAAATAAACAATTTATTAATACAGAAACAACTATTTCTGGGTTACCATATCAGGTAAAATAACACCGTTTTGGCGATAGTCAGTGTGTATATAATATCTGTGCCAAACATGTTTGGAAAAACAATAATCGTTATTTATACAGCATGTTTAAATACTGTAGTATAGCGAAAAAAATATATACATGATATATACGCACCACATTGGCGCGTTTTTTTTCTTCTGATGCCGATTCGGAGAAAATTTTGTTTTCAAATACCAGTTTCATATATAGTTTACAATTATTTTCTGTTATTTTAAATAGAAATAATAACAATAAATTTTAAAAAGTTTAGTTAATAATTATAAAACAAAATTATTTATATCCTTTGAAAAATAAAATAAAATAAAAATTTATCAATAAATAAACAACAGCCAGGTTACCAAGTGAGGCATAAAATCGCCATTTTATTGCAGTCGCGCAAATGTGGCGCATGCATGACAAATGTGCCTAGATTAAAATAGTTTACGTAATTGGGAAAAAAAGAAAAAAAAAATGTAAATAGACAATTTATTAATAAATAGACAATAACATCCGGGTTGCCATATCAAGCAAAATAATGACACTTTGGCGTCAGTTAATTACCCTGATGTATATACGGTATTGGCGTAAAAGACAAATCGTACCAATGTAGTGCGTATGAGATATCTGTGCCAAAAAAAAAAAAATTAAAAGTTGCAGTTAAATTATTTTACAGTATCTATTTATGTGGAAAGACATTTACCCTAAAATTTAAATATTATTCATTTTTATGGTATTAACTGCTATATATGTATTTAAGTTAAATGTAAATTTTTTTCCTAAAAATGCTCTCACTCATTAAAAGAGAGAGAAAAAAAAACAGTTCTTGCAAACATCGCTCCGTCTTTTTTTTGGGGGGGGGGAGGGGGGGTTAGAATCGCATTGATTGGCGACAAAAGTAGCTTGAAACACTCAATTGAACAACATACAAATAACAATTAGAGCCTTTTTTTAAAAAAAATTAATTCTGCGAGTTTCTTCTGTAAAACACATAACGGGAAAATTAGATTTAAAAATATTTTTAAAAAAAGAAAGAAAAAAATACTTATGTTTTACCTAATGAAATTTTTGAGATGTTGTTTTCTTTTAATCTTGGCTCGAAAGAAATAAATAGCCAAATATTGTGTCACTTCAAAACTTTCTTTCACATTGAATTACTTTTTAAATATTATAAATATAAAGAAGGTAGAACCCGTCGAATTTCGACGAAGAAAATATTTATGAAGCAACTATTTCATTGACTTATAATAAACCTACAAAATTAGTTACAATAAAAAATGCACCTAATATTGTTTTATCTAACCCTCATGCACATATTATTTTAACCTAAAGTTAACAAAATACTATTTCTATGAAACTGATTTGTTTGAATTATTAAAATTAAACTTTAATCGTAATGTAAGCAGTAAATTATAATGTATAATAACAAATATATAATTATGACAGTGGCAGTAATCTATAATTATGACAAAGTTATTAATTAAGGTTCTTAAGCTTGATATTGTAAAATGAAAAACAGCAAAATTTATTCCAATTTGACTTAATCATAGAATTTTTTCCGTGATATTTAAATTCCACATGTGAAAAGACAAAAATTAATGAGAAAATGGCAATATAAAAATAGAGTAATTTGCTTTTTTCGACTTTTTACCCTTTGCTTTTAATAGAAGCGGAGTTCTTTTGTTGCCACAATTAGAAAAAAGATATTAAAAACTACAAAAAAAATTAATATCTCAAAAATAAATTAAGATACAGTTTTCAAAGAAATTGCATTTGAAAGCAAATTTTTTTCCCTATACGATGATGTAAAAATTGAACATGTGAGATGTTTAGATATTTAAAAATTTCCAGTATCAAAAATTGCAAAACCGAAACTTCATTTCAAATATTAAAGTGTTGCCATTCGCAAAATGACATACGCGTTACGCACAGATACGTTTGGCCTTTATAATATAGATTCTTTTTTTTTCGTTAAAGATAAATATTTTCCTTTCATAATATTATTTTGCATTAAACGGATTTTTTTCTTTTTATCATTATTTATTTTAAATCAATGAATTAACAGGTTTTTTTCGAAATGTTTATATTATTTTCCATTAGAGAAAGCATTTCATTTCTTTTTTGAAATATAATTATCGCCAAAAAATCAGTTGTTGCAACCCTTCCGTCAAAAATAACCAAAAAATACGAAATTTAGTACAAAAAATCAGAGTTATCCCTGTATATTTGTATCATAAACCTCCCCAAAAATATTTCCTATCGAATGATATAATCTGCAAAAAGATCCGTCGGGTAGTTTTTGAAAACACTCGTTTGGAAGTTTCAGAACTTCTGCTTTATAATATACTAGCAGGCTAAGCCCGCTGCGCTGGTCTATTTTTCAAAACAAAACATGAATCAAACAAAATATTGACTATGATTGCGTTTTTTAAAGCAACTTCACCTCGAATGCTCTTTCACATTTCTGAAAATCATACAAAACACCAATGTATTTAAAGATAGAAAACCAACGATTATAAATGCACCAAAAATGCATTAAAAGTTAGCAAACAGCTGTTTCGAATCTACTGTCGAGATTCTTCATGAGTGCAAAACTCAGTAAGCTATAGAAAAAACAAAACTGAGCCAAAAATAAAAACAACAACAATGGAATCAAGGCCCATTGACGCCAAAATATATTAAAATAATAATAAAATATTATTTTGTTGTATCAGCTTATGCATTCGATAAAATTCGGGCTTTTAAGGAAAAAATATCTCAGTTGACCATTTATTGTAGAGTTTGATAGATAAATGAGGCAAGTATGAAAAGAGCAATTTAAATATTGTCTATTCACCATACTTCTAAAATAGCGAGCATTATGATCGCAGAGATTGACCATTGAATTTAAACAATTTTCAAGTGATTCATTTTCATTTGATTGTTTTTGAACTCTAAACCTCTCACTTGAGGATATGGGTATCTGTGGAAACCTTAATACATCCTCTATCAATATTATAGTATATTTCGCAACGTACATCTGCTCTTGATAAATCTATTACAGTGTTCCGTTTTTGGAATGCAGTAGAATAAATAAAGTTAAATAAAGTTTTCCTTAGAAAAATAAGGTGAATGTTTTTTGAATGTGTGAAATTCATGTTTTGATACAGATGTCATATATGCATCACGTTGGCGTGATTGAAACAAAATGAACATTTTATGCCTCTTATGGTAATCCAGCTTTGTTTTTAATTTATTAATGAAGTATTTATTTACTTTCATTTGCATTTTAAAATGATACAAAATGTTATGCTCTATACATAGAAAAATAAAATAAAAAATAGAAATGTATCTGTCATTTGAAAACGAAGTTTCCATTAAAGTGGCGCCAGAAATGTATCACCCCAACGTGGTGCATTTATGACATTTGTGCCTCTTTATTACAACATGGGTGTGTGCATTTGCACCTAAATTTAGTTATTTCGCTCTATTTTTGTAATAACTGGAGTTTGTATAATGTACGGTACTACTTGATTATTCTGTCAAGAAAAAAATTAATAGCAGATTATAGGAATAAATGTCAATAATCGATTATCGTAAGTATGATAGCAATTGATATTACACGTGTGCACGTATTTTTTTACGTCATAAGTGCTTTTTAATTCGACTTTTAATTTGTATTTTTTATTTATGTTTATTGTTCTTTCGTTATTTAAAATGAATTTATGTAAATTTGAATAGTTTGGCGAAACTGGCCGACGTGTTAATCAAGTAGCACTCAATTTACATTTGAAAATACCATATTTCACAAAAAACTCCATCACAAACCCGGATTTGCAAGATTTCCCTCCAATACCAATGCGGCAAAATCCTCGTTTTAGAATAGCGAAGAAATGTGCATTTTTAAAAATTATTTTCGTTATTTTAAAACGAAAATATTAATAAATTAAAAAAAAGTTACTATAGCACAAAACAATTTATTGAATTTCTACTAACTTTTACTTTTACTTTTTAGTAAAAAGAAATTGGAAGTAAATAAACAATTTATTAATACAGAAACAACTATTGCTGGGTTACCATATCAGGCAAAATAACACCGTTTTGGCGATAGTCAGATACCTCAATGTGTATATAATATCTGTGCCAAACGTGTTTGGAAAAAATAATAATCTTTATTTATACAGCATGTTTAAATACTGCAGTATAGAGAAAAAAATGTATACATGACATATACGCATCACATTGGCGCGTTTTTTTTTTTTTCTTCTGATGCCGATTCGGAGAAAATTTTGTTTTCAAATACCAGTTACATATATAGTTTACAATTATTTTCTGTTATTTTAAATAGAAAATAACAATAAATTTTAAAAAGTTTAGTTAATAATTATAAAACAAAACTATTTATATCCTTTAAAAAATAAAATAAAATAAAATAAAAATTTATTAATAAATAAACAACAGCCAGGTTACCAAGTGAGGCATAAAATCGCCATTTTATTGCAGTCGCGCAAATGTGGTGCATGTATGACAAATGTGCCTAGATTAAAATAGTTTCTATAACTGGAAAAAAAAGAAAAAAAATTGTAAATAGACAATTTATTAAGGCCCCTGTCCTCGCTCGAGGAAACGCTCGCGAGCTAATGCTATTCCTATGGGGAAGCATTTTTCTAATAACTCTTTCGCATTTTGACATTTTCGAATAATTTTTTTCGCATTAGATAGCTGAGGTGCATGCCGATTGCGCGCCTTTTTTACTTTTTCGATTTTGGTTGCAGATATATTTTTTAAAAAGCACTTTGTTTCGAAACCGGTTTTAAAAGTGAAACTAACTTTGTAAAAAATATCTGCAACCAAAATTGAAAAAGTAAAAAAGATGCGCTATCGGCATGCACCTCAGCTATCCAATGCAAAAAAAATTATTCAAAAATGTCAAAATGTGAAAGAGTTATTAGAAAAATGCTTTCCCATAGGAATAGCATTAGCTCGCGAGCGTTTCCTCGAGCGAGGACAGGGGCCTTAATAAATAGACAATAACATCCGGGTTGCCATATCAAGCAAAATAATGACACTTTGGCGTCAGTTAATTACCCAGATGTATATATGGTATTGGCGTAAGAGACAAATCGCACCAATGTAGTGCGTATGAAATATCTGTGCCAAAAAAAAAAAAAAAAAAAAAAAAATTAAAAGTTGCAGTTAAATTATTTTACAATATCTATGTATGTGGAAAGACATTTACCCTAAAATTCAAATATTATTCATTTTTGTGATATTAACTGCTATATATGTATTTAAGTTAAATATAAAAAAAATTCCTAAAAATGCTCTCACTCATTAAAAGAGAGAGAGGGAGAGAGAAAATAGTTCTTGCGAACAACGCTTTTCTTTTTTTTTTGGTTTAGAATCGCATTGATTGGCGACAAAAGTAGATTGAAACACCCAAATGAACAAACAACATACAAATAACAATTGGAGCCTTTTAAAAAATATTAATTCTGCGAGTTTCTCCTATAAAACACATAACGGGAAAATTAGATTTAAAAATATTTTTAAAAAAAGAAAGAAAAAAAATACTTATGTTTTACCTAATGAAATTTTTGAGAAGTTTTCTTTTAATCTGGCTCGAAAGAAATAAATAGCCAAATATTGTGTCATTTCAAAACTTTATCTCACATTGAGTTACTTTTTAAATATTATATATATTCTTTTTTTTTTTTTCGTTAAAGATAAATATTTTCCTTTCATAATATTATTTTGCATTAAACGGATTTTTTCTTTTTATCATTATTTATTTTAAATCAATGAATTAACAGGTTTTTTATCGAAATGTTTATATTATTTTCCATTAGAGAAAGCATTTCATTTCTTTTTTGAAATATAATTATCGCCAAAAAATCAGTTGTTGCAACCCTTCCGTCAAAAATAACCGAAAAATACGAAATTTAGTACGAAAAATCAGAGTTATCCCTGTATATTTGTATCATAAACCTCCCCAAAAATATTTCCTATCGAATGATATAATCTGCAAAAAGATCCGTCGGGTAGTTTTTGAAAACACTCGTTTGGAAGTTTCAGAACTTCTGCTTTATAATATATATGATATGATATTTCAGTTTTCTGAAATTTATTACTGTTAACCGAAATTGAGTTAGGATGAAACACCTTGTATTTGTGACTCAATAAGTGGTTTGCGGTGCTATGTCCCTACGCGATTTTTTACCCTTGTCATATGCCTGATTTGTCATATCAATTTGTCCACTTTTTTTTATCACCCTGTATATTATTCCTAAGGTTGGCCATAGTACTCGGAAATTTTCCTTCTTGGAGTCGGAAATTTATGAGCCTGCACCCCCCCCCCCCTTTACGCGACTAGGGTGGTTTAGGCCCCTGCAAGCGCATTTTACGCAAAATGACTTTTTCTAAACTGCCTGGAATTTAGAATGCAAAAACTATTGAACCGATATTACTGTGTTTTTTAAAAATTAAAAATAATATAATTTATTGGGGCATGAACTATTTTCAGCCATTTTTATAAAGAAATAAATATTTTTAGAAGTACGTTCAATGTGCATCAAAGTGCATAGTAACTACGCGGGACGCCAAATGTCCCGATTTTTCATGATTAAAAAATTCCTTTTTATTTATTTTAATACCATGATATTCATTAGACTACATAGAGTGGAATTTAATACAGTAAAACCTTTGAAAAAAAAAACACCTACCAATAACGGAATTTGTTAAATAGTCCGTATTAATGAATATTATAATTGAAAAACTCATATCTATAGTTCTGTTGCTACATTCTGTCATGAAATCAACCATTATTAAGAAATCTTTTATTTAAGTTTCTTGTTTTTCTCTTTTTTTAAGTTTCTGGCTATTTTTCAGTTTAAATGAAGCAGAAAACGGAATTATAATAACAAGCAAGGCGCCATCTCTCGTATAAACAACCATGTGAAAAAGATGCCAAAGAAATTGTCAAAATTAAGATACAAACATTTATTCTTTAAGGAAGTTATTGAAATAATAATACGTATTTTGAAAATACTCTTTTCACATTTCATTTCTTATAATAAAGTTTAGTAAACACAATTTTAAAAGAAAATAACGAACCGTGAATGATTTTTTGTTTACATTTAAAGAAAATTGAAGTAATGGTGAAAATATTTATTTTTTTCTATAAGTTTCAAATATAATAAACTACATGCAGATTGCTGTGTGATGTAATTTTCTTTCGTAAACATACAAAAAGCATGACGTTCCGTATTAAATTGCTTTTTCCAATTTGTTTGTTATTATTTGAATGAAGTAAAAAGATTGAATTAAATTTCTGTCAATTTTAGAATTTGATGCATTTATTCAACTCTGACATGTCAGCTGTAGCAATGAATGTTAAAGGGGATTTGCTTTTTTTCCGTTAAAAAACCCATTTTTTTTGTACGTTTTTCTATTTTTTATAGTCTGTAGGTTATCTCTCTAAAGAAGGATGTAGTGAAAGGTATACGCGGTATATTTTCAGGATTTTTTTAAGGAATATACCGTATACCCTCTGTTTCTTAAGAAAGTTATAGTATATACACTCTAGGGTATACCATCTATCTTGAGCGTATTCTCAGGCTTAGAGCGTATACTCTCTGTTTTATCAATTGTCCTAATTTGAAGTTATTTTGTAGTTATTTATTTCGTGCTTTAGCGCAACAATCGGTAAATCTAAATGTTTTGGAGCATTACAAGCGTATTTAACCAAAATGACTTTTTCCTAACTGACTGGAATCAGAATGTAAAAATTACTAAACCAATATTACTGATTTTTTAAAAATTATAGGTAATGTAATTTACCGGAGCTTGAACAGCCAATTTTATAAAGAAATAAATGTATTTAGAAGTACATTTAATGTACACTAAAGTGCAAAAAAAGTGCGTAACCACTACGCGGAACGCCAAATTTCTGCTTTTTCATGATTAAAAAATTCCTTTTAAACTATTTTAATACCATGATACTGGATGGTCTGCATAGACTGGAAGTTAATACAGTAAAATCTTTGAAAACAAAATCTGTATATAACGGAAATTTTTTATAATCTCTATTAATGAGCATTAAAAATCACAAATTTTTATATCTACAGTTTTGTTTCTACATTCTGTCATGAAATCAACTATCATAAGTGATCTTTTTCTTTAAGTTTCTTATTTTCCTCTAATTTTTCTTCAATTTCTGCCTATTTTGCAGTATAAATGGAGCACAAATACAGTTATCGAAACAAGTAGGGATGCAATTTCCCATAAAAACAAACATGCGAAAAAGATACTACGAAAATTTTCAAAATTAAAATAAAAAACATTTACTCTTTAATGAAGTTATGAAAATCATCAAACAGATATTCAAAATGCTTTTTTCATATTTCAATTCTTATAATAAAGTTTAGGAAACACAAATTAAAAAGAAAATGACAAACTGTGAAATATTTTATTTTTCATTTACTTTTAAACAAAATTAAAGTAATGGCCAAAGCATTTACTTTATTCTACAAATGTCAAAAGTAATAAAAGTGCTGTGCGACGTAATTTCTTTCATAAAATTACAAAATGTATGATGTTCCGTATTAAATTGCTTTTTTCCAATTTGTTTTTTATTATTTGAATGAAGTAAAAAGATTGAATTAAATTTCTGTCTGTTAGAATTTGATGCATTTATTCAGTTAACATATGTCAGCTGTAGCAATGAATGTAGCAAAATGGGAATTTCGTTTTTCTTTCGATTTAAAAAAATCGATTTTTTTGTACCTTTTTCTACTTTTTATAGCCTGTGTAGATTATCCCTCTGAAGTGTATAGGATGTAGTGGAAGGTATACGCGGTATATATTCGGGATTGTTTTAAAGAACACCGTATACACTCTGTTATATAAAGAAGAAAGCTATAATATATAAACTCTAAGGTATACCCTCTGATTAGAATACCCTCTGTTTTATCAATTATCCTAATTTGAAGTTATTTCGTAGCTATTTATTTCATGTTTTAGCGCAACACAAATTTAACTGTTTTGGAGCACTACAAGCGCATTTTATACAAAATGAGTTTTTCCAAACTGCCTGGAATCAGAATGAAAAACTATTGAACCAATATTACTGATGTTTTTTAAAAATTAAAGGTAATATAATTGAATGGAGCATGAACTACTTTCAGCCACTTTTATAAAGAAATAAATAATTTTAGAAGTACATTCAATGCACATCAAAGTGCATAATAACTACGCGGGATGCCAAATGTCCCGATTTTTCATGATTCAAAAATTCCTTTTTTTTTTTATTTTAATGCCATGATATTCACTAGACTACATAGAGTGGTATTTAATACAGTAAAATCTTTGACAATAACACCTGCCTATAACGAATTTTTTTTATAGTCTGTACTAATGGATATTAAAATCGATAAACTCATATCTATAGTTGTGTTGCTACAATCTGTTATGAAATTCACCAAAATTAAGTAATCCTTTCTTTAAGTTTTTTTTCTTTTCAATTTCTGGTTTATTTGCTATTTAAATGGAGCAGAAACAGAACTATAATAACAAGCATGGCGCCATCTCTCATAAAAACAATAATGTGAAAAAGATACCAAAGAAACTGTCAAAATTAAGATACAAACATTTACTCTTTAAGGAAGTTATTAAAATCATAATGCGTTTTTGAAAATACATTTTTCACATTTCATTTCTTATAATAAAGTTTGGTTTTAAAAGAAAATGACAAATAGTGAAATATTTTTTGTTTACATTTAAAGAAATTTGAAGTAATGGCCAAAGCATTTATTTCATTCTTAAAGTGTCAAGAATAATAAACTATCTGCAGATTGCTTTGTGATGCAATTTTCTTTCGTAAAATTACAAAATACAAGACGTTTCGTATTAAATTGCTTTTTCCAATATGTTTGTTATTGTTTGAATGAAGTAAGAAGGTTGAACGAAATTTGTGGTCGTTAGAATTTGGTGCACTTATCAGTTAAGATATGTCAGCGGTGGCTATGAATTTTAAGTAAAAGATAAACCCGGAAATTAAATAAAAACCCGGTGTCTTAAAATTGGCTTACCGATTTTAATGGCACATGGAAAATAAAATGATTAAAATTTTTAAGTTTTTAGTTTTTAATCATCGGCCTAAAATAGAGATAAAACGTTATTGGGTTAAATGATTATGGACCTAAAAAGATTATGGTGCTGGAAGGCTTTAAAATAATATATTTTAAGCACTAACGGTGGTGTATATACACTGAGGTTACAAAAGTCATGGAATAGCAATATGCAAATATATAGATGTCAGTAGTGTCGCTTACAAATTGTATAAAGGAAGAGTGCCTGGGTAGAACTTTTATTTGCGTTCAAATGCTTCGCGTGAGCAGTTTGATTATGCGATTATGGCCACATGACGAGAATTAACGGATTTCGAACGTGTTATGCTAGTTGGAGCTAGATGCATGGGGCATTCCATTTTGTAAATCGTTATGGAATTCAACATTCCGAGACACGCAGTGTTAAAGTTTGCCGAGAATACCTAAATTCAGGTATAATCACACATCATGGACAGCGCAATGGTGGACCACCTGCACTTAATGACCGCGACCAGCGACGTCTGCGTAGATTTGTCAGTGTGAACAGACAAGCATCACTCTATGAAATAGTCGCAGAAATGAATGTGGGACGTCCGACGGGCGTGTCCATCAGGACAGTCCTGCGAAATTTGACTTTAGTGGGCAATAGCGGCAGAAGACCAACTCGAATGCCATTACTAACATCACGACATCGACAACAGCGGCGCTCCTGGGATCGTGACCATATCAGTTGGACCGTAAACGGATAGAAAAAATGTCTTTGTCTGATGAGTCTCCATTTCAATTGGTAAGAGCTCCTGGAAGAGTACGAGAATGGCGCGGACCCCAAGAAACCATGGACCAAAGTTGTCGACAAGACACTGTGCAAACTGGTGGTGATTCCATAATGGTGTGGGCTGTGTCCCTTGGGTCCGCTGGTCAAATTGAACGGAACGTTAACTGGAAATGATTGCGTTCAGCTACTGACAGACAACTTGCAACCATTCATGGATTTCACCCTAACAACGATGGAATGTTCTAGGCTGACAATGTGCCATGTCATTGGGCATAATTGTTCGTGATTGGTTTGAAGAACATTCTGAACAATTGCAGCGGATAGTTTGGTCACCGCGAATGCCCGACACGAATCCCATTGAACATTTATGGGACATAATCGTGAGATCGATTCGTAAATTCGTGCACAAAATCCTTCATTGGCAGTACTTTAAGAATTATGGGCGTCTACAGAGGCTGCATGGCTCAATATTTCTCCAGAGGACTTCCAACAATTCGTGGAGTCCATGCCACGTCGTGTTGCTGTACTTTGCCGGGCAGCCGGAGGACCGACACGCTATTAGCAGAGCATCCCATGACTTTTGTCACCTCAGTATATATATGTTTGCTTTTTTCGAAATTTTTTTTAATGCTTTGGTACAGTTTTCTAAAATTCTACTTTAGGTAAACAGCTGAAACTTTCCAAAATTATGTAACTAACTTATTTCTTTAAAAATATCTAATATTTTAGGCCTGACTGAAAGTTTTTAAAATAATGACAAATATGTTATTAAAATTTTTAGAATTTTCAAAGTTTTTAACAAAGTATTTTTGATTTTATTTCTTTTAAAATAAAGTGAAATATAGAGTTATCTTCTTATTATTCTCAAATAGTACGTTTTCTGAAACCACAACAAATTTTAAAATAATACATTCAATATATATGTATATATATATATATATACATTTAGTGTACTAAACACATATATCGTTCGAAAAATTTGCCAAAAATTAATTAGTTCTTGAAAACCATTTTATGAATGTAGTTAATTTCTTTTGATTTATATGTGGAGTATAATGTGTAAATTTACTGTAAAACATAAAACTTCATTTCTATACCTATTTTTAAGTAAACTACATGATGTTGAGTATTTCGCAAAAATTATTAATTATATTTTTCGAAATGTTCCATGTGCCTTTGAAATTAAATGACTTACAACCAGTTTAAACATTCTTTCAGCAGAATTATGTAAAATGTCAAAAGTTTTTTTTAACTGCGATTTTTGATTTCAATTAAAAATAGCAGCGATAGATGGCACTGTAAGCAACAGGTGCTAAATCGATTTTTGGCCCCACCCGTTTTTCGATTTTGATGCGAAAGAAAGACGTTAAAAGCATAGAGTGAATCCATTAGAACAAAATAGCATTGGCGACTGGGAACCACACTATACATTTAACCACCTTCTTTTGCAACAATACTGAGAGAAGGACAAAAATCGGGCCTAGATTTAGTACCTATTGCTTGCAGCGCCATCTATCGCTGCTATTTTAAATCAAAATCGAGATACGCACTAAAAAAGGTCCTGACATTTTACATAAGCCTCCTGTAGAGTTTTTTTTATAGCTGTCACTAGTTGTAAATTATTGAATTTTAAAATCTGTCAGTCCATTTTAGAGCACCCAGTACTCCTACGTTAGACAAGCACTGAATCAGACAAGATGATTTTTCTACGAGTCAGTATTTTTTTTCTTCTTCTTTTTTTCATAAGTACATTTTTGATAATCTTAGTTTAAATTTACAATTATCCTTCAATTCAATAAAAGTACAGGGTGTCCAGTGAATAAGACACCTATTTTAAAATTAAATTTCTCAAAAACAAAGATAGAAAGAATTACGCGGTAAACGGTTTGTTTATTAGGTAAACTGTAAAAATCTTATACAGATGCTTCGAATGGTGAATATTGTGTCCTAATTGTAAAGAATGCTTGATTTGACATTTTTCTTGTTTTAGATTGCATACACAGAACGACTTTATCGGCGCACAGGGCCATATTTTAAAGATCTTTGGAATTTTAATTTCTGAAATTTCGAAATTCCAAAAATTTAGTACGAAAAATCATTAAAATATGGCACTGTCGCCGAAACGCTCGAAAAGATTTGCCAGAATTCATAGAATTGAAGAGGCTGATGTTTCTATTACTCTGGACTTGTTTACCGAAGTGCGAAAATAATTAAACTTCAGGTTGGAAGTGTTCCGTATAATTAAATGTACACATATTGAAAATTTGTAAGAAAAACTGGGTCAGTTCGCTTTCCATTTGATGTACGATTTGTTGTCAATAATCCAATTTAAACTGTTATAATATACCATTGAAACTGTAACATTTTTTTGGAAACCCTGTATAATATATAAATTTTATTCTGCTCCATTTCACAGAATTTCTTTAATTGAACTTTCTGTCATAGTATTTATATTACTAATAATTTCTACATACGTTGCGGAATCTTTTGATCGCTTATACTCTGGGAATTTCACAGAAATGTGTAAAATTTCCTCAATATGTTCCTTATGTAGAAAGGAGAAATTATACTCTTAGTTCGTAATGCATTTCAAAAGATTTTCTTCAATATAAAACTTTTCTAAACCGTATATTTCTTAGAGAATAAATCAGTAATCATTAAAAAAAAGCGAATCATAAATAACTATTGCTTTTCGATATATTGACTGATAAAAAGATTGTCTTGGTCACGAAATAGGAAAAAAAATAAACAATGGCTATAAGAGTTTAAAGGAAGCTTGTATTATGAGATAACGATTTTTATTCTGTCGCATATGAGTTAGTATATAGTCGAAAGATAAATAAATGAAACTGAGTTTATTATTTTTCCCTCTCAATAGTAGAAGTTTGTTGTTATTTTTGTTGTTATTTTTTCTTGCAAAGTATTAACTTTGATAGTGATGGTTTTATTAATAGATTGTGAAACATTCGAATTACTATTATGTATAAACTTTAAATATTTAAATTTCTGAAAATAAATACATGCACTTATTTTACAATAAAACCTGTTTTTGAAGAAGAAGATTATAGGGGTCTCAGAAATAATTTGAAAAATGCATGCTATTATCAGAGCAAAAATCTCTCTAAACATATATTTCTTAGGGAATAAATCAGTAATGATTGAAAGAAAAAAGTGAATGATAAACAACTATTGCTTTTCGATATATTGACTGATAGAAAGATTGTTTTAGTCACGAAATAAGCAGAAAATAAAATAAACAAAGGCTATAACAGAGTTTAAAGGGAGCTTGTATTATGATATAACGATTTCTACTGTATGGCATATGAGTTAGTATATAGTCGGAAGATAAATAAATGAAACTAAGTTTCTATTTTTTTTTCTCGCAATAGTAGAATTTTGTTATTATTTCTATTGTCATTTTTTCTTGCAAAGTAGTAACTTTGGTAGTGATGACTTTGTTCATAAGATTGCGAAACATTCGAATTACTATTATATATAAACTTTTAATATTTAAATTTCTGAAAACAAATGCATACACTCAGTGGCGCAGCCAGAATTCGGTTCTAGGGGGGGGGGGGCTTTGAGTTTTTGATAAAAGTGTTTGCCGGTTATTTGAATCGTCGGTTAATAGAATCAGTACTAATTAGAATATTCACTGTATAATACTTAAACTCAAAGAGCATCTGTGTGGCAGAAAATCATCATTCTTTCAGCATAATACGACTCAGAAAAGTGATTTAGTTCAAATAACCAATTTTTACCTAACTAATCCATGTAATATGCGCTTTCACAGTTTTAAGTAGAATTTTTGTCATTTAATTGAATGACTTTATTAAATGAAATCTGATTCAAAAAAGCGGTGGAATCGGAACTACGCCAAAACATTTAAATATTAAGTTTGGTTTTGATTCATATAAACGGCAATTATAGCGATCTTTCTTAGCTCTGGGAGGGGTTTTAACCCCAAAACCACCCCCTTGGCTGCGCCACTGCATACACTTATTTTGCAATAAAACCAATTTCTGGAACAGAAGATAGTAGGCGTCTTAGATTATGATTTGTGAAATGCATGTTATTTTCAGAGCAAAATTCTCTCTAAACGTATATTTCTTAGTGAATTAATTAATAATTATTGCAAAAGAAAGCGAATCATAAACAACTATTGCTTTTCGACATATTGACGGATAGAAAAATTGCTTTGGTCACGAAATATTAAAAAAATAAATTAAACAATAGCTATGTAACAGTGTTTCAAGGAAGCTTATATTATTAGGTAACGATTTTTATTTTGTCGCATATGAGTTAGTATATACGTCGAAAGACAAATGGACATGACATTGAGTTAAATTCTTTCTCTTCTCAGTGTTAGAACTTTGTTATTATTTTCCCTGACTTTTTTTTTTTTTTTTTTTTTTTTTGAAAAGTAGTAATTTTATAAGATGATTTCATTCGCAAGCAAATAAATTCACATTTGAAATATTATTTTATATAAATTACAAATATTTCACTTTCCTGGAAAAATTCATACACTTATATGACGTAAAATCATATATGTATAATAATTTAAGGTATTCAAGATCAATTTATTTTCCTAAATTATATTCCATTATTAAATCTTAAAGTCTAATAATTTTCTGTCTAATATTCGTTGATTTTTTTTATCTGATTGAAAAAGCTTCTTATTCAAATAAAAATAATTATATTTTTTACAATATTGCAGTTATTATTAACTCAATGCGATAATAAGAAAATACATTTATTTGCTGCCTAAAATTAGTCTTTATTGTTGCTAAAATACTTTACTTTTATAACTTAATCTTTTGTTTTACTTTGTAAAATAATTTGGAAACCGCCAAAACTCACCGTTTATATCAAAAATCCTGCGGTTTTAAATACTGTAAAAGAAAAAAATTTTTTTTTTTTTTTTTTTTTTTTTTTTTTTTTTTTTTTTTGCTGAAAAAATTGCATTTTTTAAAGAAAGAATTGTTTTAATTGAAAAGATTTTTTCTGTAAAAAGTTGGATTTTGTAATTTTTACATAAAAAATCGAAGGAGTCCTTTGGTAATAACTCCAAGTATAAATATTACACCTACTTTTGAAGGAATACGGGAGATGAGTTGAGTGTTGAAGGACTATCTCCATAATCATATGAATCACAAAAAGTCTGTAAAAGTTAATTTGATACATTTGTAGGTCTCACCACTGGAAGAAGCATGAAAGAATCAACGCCCTATCTATAAATTGCGATGTAAGTTTTGTGATGTTAATTATATACTTAATAGGAAACACTTTGTTTATTACATAAAGTTATAATATATTTTATGTACTTTCAAAATGTGGGAGATTTTGGATGTGTTTGGAAGGTACCTGTAATTTAAAATGTGCTACGCAATAAGTATGCCGGGGTAATAACGCCATCCACGAGCATTATTATCTGGTTGAATTGTTTTCAGTGACGGAACTACATCCGAAAAGGCTTTTTTTTGTTCTATGCACGAGAAAGAACATTATTGTCATTGATGAAAAGGAAAAAGATAAAGGGAAATTAGTATGTCTCTATTCAGAAAAAAACCCCCTAATGTTGTCACCGCCGCTAACAATGAATATTTTGTGACTAGAGGTATTTCTTCATTAATATTAAAAGATCTGTTGCATGCAAAAATATGCAAACTGGTGGTATTATAGAGGAAGGTTTTATAAACATGCTTATGCACACAGCTTTTAAATCGAATAATTTTAATGTGAGATATTTAATGTTAAAGTTGGTAAAAATTGTTCCATTAAGAAAGTTTTATAGGAGCAAAAACTATGAATAGGAATTTAATCATTTTTAGATGCTAAAAGATACCTGTGTGTAGCCTGCATTTAGTTTTTTTTTATTTGACTCATTTTTTGAGTATAATAGTACTCAAAGTGAAGGTTCAGCCTAAAATTTTATTAAGTAGAAAACTTTGTTAAATGGGGACTTCTTTAAAGAGAAATTTGACTGTACATAGTTAGAAACATTTTAAATAACGAATAGCTATTTAACAGAATTATTATATAACGAACATTTTTGATAGTTTTAGTGACTTCGCTAAATAGAGATCTGACTATAAACCAACAACTTAAGAACTGACTCCATTTAATTGCAAAGTTAACAAAAGTTCCTCTTATATATATATATATATATATATATATATATATATATATATATATATAATTCTTTTTTCTGTGATAGTACAGCGTACAGATAGAGTCATTTAAAATCCATTTTACAAAAAAGACTGGCGTATAATCAGATTGCAGCATCATCATCTAACACCATTTAAAGAAACATACGAGAATAAGTAACATGGAGAACTTTTGTTTACTATGTCAACTTCCAGATCAAATGTTTGCTTTTAAAAGAAAAAAAAATGATAAAAAATAAAAACACTGGATTATCTCCAAATCGTTATGCTATGGATGTCATGTGACTTGAAAGAGATTTGAAATTGATTTATAAGTTTCATAAAATTGCATTTTGTATTTGCTGCAAAATATCAAAGCTTTCACGGTAAAAGGAGCGATTTATGTAAAGTGTATTTTCGTTATTTTTTTTTTCTCAGTGCTTCTTAGAATATATGTATTAAATATTTATAATTCTTAGAATAGTCTTAGGATAAAGGTCAATGATTTTACACTGCTTTCTAAAAGTAATTTAAAAGTATATAATACAGTTTCCGTTGTAAAAATTCTATTAATGTTTTTTAGGCAGACTTTAAAGTCATCAAATGTAGGGGAGAGGGGGGCACCTTTGAACAATTTTTCAGAAAATCAATATTTTTCTTACTTGAATTATACTTTTTGAGTTTTAAATATTACATAATAAAAACAACGCATTTCTCCATTATATTAACCATAAATTTAACATTTTTTAAATAAATTAAATAAGTTGTGAGGATTTAAAAAATTGAAAATTTTTTGTTCAAACCTGCCCCATGTAGGGGTACCTTTGAACAAAGAAGGGGCACCTTTGAACAAATGAATAAAATATGAAAATATTGTGTTTTTTAAAAAAAAGTTGCATATGTTACAGAAATATAAAGTAATATGTATAAAAATAAATAACTACATTTTGTTGAAATTATTAATTTTTTATTATTTAACCAAACTTAAATCCATCAAAGTTAATGTCAAAACTCATTGTTGATAAAACACAAAGTATCCCTCTAGTTGTGTTTGGTTGTGAAAACTTTTTAAAAATATCCTTGAAATACACCAATCGGATATCTGATGCTTCAGGAAAATTAATTTTTTTCATTCGATATTATATAAAACGCTCCTGATATAAAATTCCGTTTTAGCCGTTACGGAAATCTGAAATAATGTTTGGAAACCTGTTAAATCATGAATCATTATTTTGTATCCAGGATTTTCAATTATCAAATAAATGAATTTAGATTTGAATCTTCCCATCATGGATACATACAGATATTGGAACCTAAGTGTGCAGTACAATGTTGTTAGTTGGCTTTTTTTTCTAAATTCAGATTTTTTTTGGCTGACACCACTTTTTTGAAACGTTAAATCACCTTTTGATTTCGTTTTAATTATAATGTCATTGAATAAGTCACATTTTATCATTCATAAAAAGTGGTGTCAATCAAGAATTTAAATTTTAAAAAAGTAGCCCGTCTGGCAACACTGGTGCAGTAAGGGGAATTGTTAGCAGTGTAAGTCCAAGTTCCTTGACATTCTTAGCCCCTTTTCACATAAAAAAACAAAAATAATAATATTTAGATGCGTTAACAACTCTTTACTTAATAGTTTTAAGTGTTCGCTTCAAATTATTTCAATTAATATTTATCACCAGTTTATTCGGTGTTTTTTCGCTGTTCAAAGGTGCCCCAACTTTTTTGTTCAATGGTGCCTTATCACATGGAATTCAACATTACAACGGTTTATTCAATTCGGCTAAAGAATTTGAATAAAACAAAGGTTATAAACTAAAGCTAACATCTTTGTTTAAGCATTGAACAATAAATTAAAATTTTAGGGATAGAAGTTTGTAAACAAAAATCTTACAACTTTATTTTCTTAAGTTTAGATTCAAGAGGGAGAAAAATACTTATCTTGATTAAAAAGTACTGTTCATGCAAAATGATACAGCTCTGTATAATTATTCCCTTAAAGCAGCTTTAATGTATTGCTATATGTATTTTTTTAAAATAATTTATTTGAAGGAAAATATTTAGCGTGTTCGAAGGTGCCCCCAGTTCAAATGTGCCCCCCTCTCCCCTACTTTTTATTATAGTCTTTTAATATTTGCCGATATCTGGATTCTGAAATTCACCCTATTAAAAATTCATGTCAGTTATCTCTTAAAGGGTCTTTTTAACGGTTTTTTATTTTAGTTGCAGATTATTTTTATGTGAAGTCACTTTTTAATTCGGGACAAACTTCGAAAAGGAAAATAAAGTTCAAAAATCTTTTGCCAGAGTAAAAAAAGCAAAATTAGTTACAAAAAAGGGCTATCAAATGATTTTTTTTTATTATAGAGTGTTTGTCTTTTTATATTTACTTAAAAGATCTTACTTTGGAATTTATCTTATATCGCATTCCCGTCAGTGATTTCTAATAGGTTTTTAACTTTTACGATTTTGGTTGAGGATTTTTTTTTATATAGTGACTTTCTATTTCGCAATCAGTTTAAAAAAAAAAAAAAAGTAACAATAAAAAGTCTGTAACCAAAATGAAAAAGCAAAATCGGTTATGGTTATTAAAAAAAGCTATCAAATGATTTTTTTTTTATTACAGGGCGTTTGTCTTTTAATATATTTTTTAAAGAAATTATTTGGTATGAATATATGTACATAAATATAAATTAAAACATGGATTAAGTAGGCAATGGCCGGATTAAGTAGGCTTAATAGTAAAAGCCGCCATAAACAAATGTCGAATATCAGTTTTAAGTCTTCTACCTTATTTTCTTTACGAAGTCATTTCGCATGGAGTTTCATAATTTTCGCATCATTGAACGAACTGCTGCGTTCAGAAAACTCGATAAATTTATTCAAAGCTGCTTAATTTCAACAGATGTTGACTGTGTTGATGTCGTCCATATCACATTCTTCACAGTTAACGTTTTTGAGGGCTGTTGGTTTGATAACACTCTGAATGATGCCCTTATTTGGCGAAATTTCCTCTGTCGGCTCATCAAAATTTGCTTCAACTTACTCTTTTATTTCTTCTTCATTCAGTTGGGATATAAAATGCAAACAAACTAAAACATCTTAAAATTCATCGTCGAACTGTATCGCTTTCAGTAACTTATATATTTTCATCCATTACTTCAAGCCAAAGTTTACTCCATGGCTTTTTCAAGTTTCCTATTTTTTTCCTTAATTTGATGTTTTATCAGATTTTTATAAAAATCAGAGAAGATTAAATAAAGAATGCATTTTTTTCCTTGAAATCCTGCCGGTTTATCCAGCATGCCGAATCTTAAGATGCCGGATTAGAGGATGTTAACTGTATTAATTTATTCGCCGCCCTGTATTATCTTATTTCCAGCTGATAGCGATCCTCAACTTAGTTTATTAGTGAGGAATTGCCGAGCTAGAACTTCAGCCAGGATAGCTTAGTGGTTTAAGCAACAGCACGATGCGCTGTATAGACACAGATTCGAGTTTTGACCCCGGCTAAATTAAGATGCAGGATTTTTTTGTATTTTAGTACATGCTAACGTATTTTCACGCGTTTCACTGGTCGGTTTTTTTCAAACGAGCTGCGAATTTAGGTCACCAATTACCTGAACCTTTGACTGAGACACCTTCATAGTATACCCGCGTGGAATCAGAATAAATAATTTTGCTCCTGTAAACCGGCATTTACTTAAAAAAAATGTAAAAAAAGTCCCGAAGCATTAAGAAATTTTCAAAAGCGTATAAAAATTTGCGACAAATTAAAAATTACTGCACAAATACTGAATAAACTTTATTGTAAAGACGACAAAATATACAGAGCGGTAACAATTTTACTACTGTAAACGGTAATAATTTTACTACTGCAGAAAAACCGTCGAGTAATGTGAAAACAATATCCCACTAAAAATCGCGTAAAAAATTAAATAAATTAAAAAAAATACTCAAAAATTTCAAAATTCCAAAATTTTCTTTTAAGTACACGATTTTGGACATAAAGGTATCTTGCTGACGAATCTCACTGCTCTAAGCACATAAATCTGTTTAGAAAATTCTGGACAGACAGACCGATATTAAAACACCTGTCTTTATTATTATAGATATTGCAAACTTATGAAAAGTATACAAAATTCGATAACTTTCACTGATTTTTTAAAAATTTGGAACTTAAAATAAAAGTACTGATTTCTAATAATTATTAGAGAAAGAAATTTTTTCTTTACACCTATATTTCCAAAGTTAATTTCATCTTGTACATGTAAGATGTAATAACCTATCATTGATATAAGAAAAAAAAAAAAATAAAATAATAAATTTTTCTACTTTTCTACCTTAAAGTCTTTTCCTTTCATGTTGAAAGAAGTGTTAAGAAAACACTATTTTTTCTTTGTTGTCCAATTGACTTAAGCTTCGTTTGCTTTACTGGAAAATACAATAGGGAAAAATAATAAAAGTTTAGCTTTTGACAAATAAAGTGCAAGTTTTGCAGTTAAAAAAAAATGTAGATTATAGTTTTTAGATAAAAACAAAGCAAACTTACTTTTTCCAGGAGACTTTTTTACATTAGATAATTCGACTAGATATGTTTAAACGCTTGAGTTTCAGTAGTGTATTTTCGCATCTTTGTTTATTTTTATTTTTTTTTTCGATAGTCTAAATCGATTTTAGACAAATAAAAGTTTCCCTAAACCGAAATACTATCGTCCGATATATTATACTTAAGGTTTTATAAAAGAACATGATAAAGTGATCAAAAGAATTTTTGATACACTAGAGGCAGATAAAAATAGAATACGAAGTAAAAAATCCATCTGGTGGACAGAAATAACATAGGAATTTCTCATTGGATATTGATAAAAAGGATATTGTTGTTTTTTAGGTGCGTTCGTAATTATGCAAATACGTCGCGCATATAGACATCGTTCAATCCTATAATCATCGTTCGCATATAACAACGCAAAATCTACCCAACCGAATCGTTTGAAATTTAAAATATATAACTATCACATAATTTTGTCAAGTCATTTTAAATTTATGGAAATAGAATTTTATGGAAATAGTATATATAGTTCAATTACAGAGACAATGAAAAATATAAAGGTTGGAAAGGGAGGTCTTGGGGCTCTGACGATACCGAAGGACCGTATCTACGTCAATCTTATTATTATTAAAGCATTAGCTGATCATTTGCATTAGATAAACTCAAATCTGAATCCGGAAAACTTTAATCAGGTGAACGTTCGTCGTTTGAATCTAACACGTTAAATTGATTAGAATTTCATTTTCAAAAGGTTTGTTATAATTTGTTAAATTACATTTTTAAAATTACATTTTACTTTATTTTAGCTGGAAGGCCCCTATGTTTAACATGAGCAAAAGCGGGTAAATCTGCTAGTTCCTTGATAAAATAAGATAAAATTTTCTCTAATTTTAAAAGCGATGGGAAATCCAAAATTTTAATTTTAATGAAGAAAATAGTTCGAGCGTTAATGAGTTAAAATAATTAAAAAAATTGGAATGTATATAATTATATAATTAAATTTCTTAAATTTAAGGTTTAATTTCTTGAACCTTTTACTAAATTTCTGGTCTTATTTTCGTGCTTTTTTATGTATGTAAATCAAAGTGATTCCATTCCAGAATGTAAAAATTTAATTTGTCATAATTAAATGTACGATCAATTGGAATCAAATTGTTCAAAACAGTAATTTAAAAAATATTTAATATTTATCTCTTATGTATTTAAGAATACGAGAGGAAATTCCATGGAAATTTTCCAGTTCATAATAATAATATTTTTTCTAAAAGGATTTTAGTTAAAAAATGTATAGGAATTTCAGATTAAATCTGTTTTAGCTTTTAGAATGTTTTGTTAACTTTTGCTTTTTGTAAAGACTAAGAAAAAAAATCAAACATTTTTTTCCTCTGTATTACCGAAATAATTCTGAAAGAAAACTGTTATTTTTATATGTTGAGTTTTTATAAAGCTTTTTTTTTCCAACACGAAACACGTTTTAAAGTAATTTTTAAAACATTAATTCAATGTAATTCAAAGCATGAAATTTTTAAGTAATGTTTCGAAGAAATTATAATTTTCAGTTTTATAGATTGCAAATCTGCTTATATCTTATAACAATAATCAATCCAGGGCTTGAAATTCAATTTTTCCTTGGAGGGGAGTCTCCCTCCCAACATTTATAACTGGAGGGGAGTTTAGCTGTTTGGGAGGGAGAAAAAAAATCTTTAAAACCCACGATTATTTTATGTGCTATTTAAAGAATTACAAGAATACAACCATGACAAAATATCATTGAAGCAATTTTTATCAACTACTCAGAATAATTATGCAAAATGCGTTTAAAAAAAGTCAAATTTTTATACCGTCTAGTTTTTACAGGTAGTAAATTTCCACCGGTGCTAATTATATTTGTTGCAGGTCCGGTAAACACTGTTTTTGGTTCGGCTCGATTTTAGATTGAGTGTAGAAGTCAGTTTAGTATTATTTCCGATTAAAAACTATGCATGTAATAATAAACATATGTTTGTGTGTGGGCTGTTTTCTAAGAAGGCGGCTGCATTTTTCTCGACTCTCTAAAGAAATTTAAGATTTTTTTGCAATTGTTTGACGAAATTTGCATTTATTCCGCAACCTTCCGACAAAATTCACATTTTTTTTTTTTTTTTTTTTTTTTTTTTTTTTTTTTTTTTTACAAAATTCTATTATCAATCCAAAAATTCGGACAAAAAAAAAAAAAACGAATTTCCACAAATGGTCGCCGGAAAAAATCAACTTTGTAAATCGCTCGCAGAAAAATTGCGAATTTCGCCAGAATACCGCGGGAAAAACGCAAATTTTATCAAAAGAGCACTGGAAAAATAAAACTTTGTCAGAGGACTGAATAAAACGCAAATTTCGTCAGAAGATCCCGAAAAAAAATACTAATTTCGTCAAAGAATAGCGAAAAACCGAAAATTTATCAAAGGATCAAGAAAAAAAAAAAAAAAAAAAAAAAAAAAAAGAAAAAGAAAAAAAAAAAAAAACGTGAATTCTGTTTGGGGAACACAGAAAACACGAAAAAATGTTTAAAGAATAGTGGGAAAATGCTAACAGTCCTGAAATAAACTCTAATATCGTCAAAAAATCGTGAAAATACTGCAAATTTCACCAAAAAATTGCGAAAAATTACAAAATTCGTCATAAAATCGCGAATAAACCACAAACTGAAAAATTCGTAAAAAAAAATTGAAAATTCGTTAAAAATTTGAAAAATCTGTAAATTTCCATAAAAGACCGTGAAAAATCCACTAATTTTGTCAACATATAGTGTCTAAACTGAATCCCCCCCCCCCCATATACACACACACTCAAATTTTCAGAAAATGTGCTTTGATTTTTAAGATTTATTTCCCCACTCAGAATCACCTCTGAAGCGACTGTTTGACGAATTTGGCATTTTCCCCGCGATCCTTAGACAAAATTGGCCATTTTTTACGAACAATTGATGAAATTGATTTTTTCGGGAATCAACTGTCAAAATTCGCGAAATCTGTATGTTGGAATTTCTGGCCTGGTAACTAATTTTTCATATTTTTTGGAATTCAATGCGTTAACTGTTTTACTTTGGAAACAGAATCACTTTGTTTTGCCGTGGAAAATAGTACGAAACGTGTCAATCGATTGCAGGTAAGAAATTGGGAAATTTGTCGATCGGTCGCGGAAAAAATCGTGAATTTCAACAATCTTTCGTGGTAAAAAAAAAAAAAAAGAAAAAAAAACCCTAGCAAAATGTGTCAATTTGTCGCACGAAAATATCGCAAAATTGTCATAGGAGTTGATCGTAGTTTCAAAATGCGAAATTTTTTGGAGGGGAGTCTCCCGCCCGCATTACTCTTTTGGGCGGGATTTCATAATTTTGGGCGCAAATCCCGCCATCCCGCCCTGAAATTCAAGCCCTGCAATCTATTAAAAAATCTTAAGTGTTGCAAAATGCTTTATAATACAAATCTTAAATATCACACACTGATTAATCAGGAAAGAAAAAAATATTTGTCAATAATAGATTATGAAACACTTTCTAACATATTCAGGATGCTTTAACAAAACTTAACCATTTAATAAGTTGAAAGCAGTTTTCCTGAATAAACAAATCGGAAATTGCACTTCAAACGTAGTAAATGAGGTGCATTCGTATTGTAACGAAGTTTTAAAAATGTTCAGATTATTGTGTAATAGTATACAACAGTATTCGGATGCAATATAGTAACCGAAATTTTTTGTTTGCCTCATTAAATACTGTCGGCTTTCTATGATACAAGAAGTAATGTGTAGTAAACCATAGCAACGTATATCAATTTCATAAAATGTGAAATAGTTTAATTAAAACGCGCCCCAACCAATTTATCCCTTGTACCTTTATATAATGACCATAGCAGCTCAATAAGAAGGGATTTGCCAAGAGGAGCTGGGTGCAACTTCTGCTCGGGACGTTTTTGAATCAATTCAAAAAATTCCATTTCGAATGATGTCTATACCAATCAGAGAATCAGCATTGTTGAGCTAACTAACTTGTAACTGCATATGATGTTTGATCATAGTTTTAGGACGATATTTGTAAATCAATTTATAGAAAAATATTATCATGTTCAAAGATAGACTATATGATGGCAAAATATGAGAATAATGCCGCCCTTTATGAGATTGGTCGGATCGTATTGCAATATTGGGGAGAATACCAGGTTCACATTTTACTTTTTTCTGGAATGAAGTGATTCACTCATTTTCTGATGAAGAAAACTCAACTCACAAACATCTTGACTAAATTGTTTTTATTTTTGAAGAATACTAGAAATAAGAGCATATCAAAACACTTAGAATGCAGTGTATTCACACCAAACGTTCACAATCGGTATTAAAAGAAACATCATAATTTTCCGACGACCACAAATTGTGCATGTTGACATGCCGTAATAAAACGTAATCTAAATAATCGTCCACATAAGAATGCAGCACACTAACATAAATGTCATAGAACATAATAATGAAAATATTTGTCATTTTTGACAACAGCGAGCGTGTGTGTTTACTTCACCAAGACAAAACGTAAATCTGACAAAATTTTCACATTTCACAAACGCCAAAAAAAAAGTCTTTTGGCATAGAATAGATTCCCAATCCGAGTAAAAATATGTACAGGTAAAAAGGACCGTTATATGATAAGCAAAGGGGAAATTTTAAAAATGAGTGTTGTCAAGAATACAGTATTTATCGCCAGAGGCGAAAATGCGCAACACCCAGCAACCCTAAAGGAAATTACACAACCGGTAACAAAAATAAGTTCTTTATACAAGACAAAATCAAATGATTGGGAAATAAAAATAGCAGTTATTTAAAACAGAAAAAATATTTAATTCGTTTGATATTCAATCAACTGAAGAACAAGAAAGAAACATATAGAAATAGAATGATATTTTAAAATTAATTTATTATTTATTTATTTTTTTAATTTATTTTTATTTTATATGCAATTGGAGACGAACACACAATAACAATAATTATTAAAAATGCTGGGGGACTAACATTTGAAAAATTAATAGAAATATATATAATAGAATATGTGCTACAAATGCTGGGGGGGACTAACATTTGAAAAATTAATAGAAATATATATAATAGAATATGTGCTACATCACACATTAATATGTGATGTAACAACTTGCTGTTGTCAAAAATGACAAATATTTTCATTATTATATTCTATGAAATTTATGTTAGTGTGCTGCATTCTTATGTGGACGATTATTTAGATTACGTTATATGGCGGACATGTCAACATGCACAATTTGTGGTCGTCAAAAAATTATGATGTTTCTTTTAATACTGATTGTAACCGATTGTACCGATTGTGAACGTTTGGTGTGAATACACTGTATTCCAAGTGTTTTGATATGCTCTTATTTCTGGTATTCTTCAAAAAATAAAAACAATTTAGTCAAGATGTTTGTGAGCTGAGTTTTCTTCATCAGAAAATGAGTGAATCACTTCATTCCAGAAAAAAGTAAAATGTGAACCTGGTATTCTCCACAATATTGCAATACGATCCGGCCAATCTCATAAAGGGCGGCATTATTCCCATATTTTGCCATCATAATGTATTAACACCTCACTTTAACTCCTGATCCTAGAATAAGCACCCTTTGAAACAGGTATACTCACAAAAAAAGGTAAATAAATTTAAAATTTAGTAGAATATTTTTATTTTTATATCCATTAGTAAAATATGAAAAAAAAATATCTTTTCATACTGATTTTTATTCATCGATATTATTTTATATTTTTTTTCTTTCACATATTTTTTCCTAAAAATCATATATCAAACAGGTATGATTTCTGAGAGATTTTCTAGAGGTTTTGATTGGTTTAGTGATGGTAGATTCGATTTTTTTATAGAATATTGATTAAAGTTTTACAGATATATATTTCACACATATTATTTCATGTTTATTATAACTTCTTGCTTAAAAAAAATGATGTGCACAAAATTTTAAAATAAATATTAGAAACACATTTAAGATAAACAGGATTTAATTTCAGCGATATCACTTGTTGCTTCCAATTTCTGTCAAAAGAATATTTCTCAACCAATGGTGCAGTCGTTTAAAAAAAAAAAAAGAAAAAAAACAGCGTGTATACGCTTTAAGTGGAAGGTATATGCTCAAGGCAGAGAATATACCCCAGAGTGCATACACCATAGCGTTTTTAAGAAACAGAGGGCATACGGTGTTCCTTCAAAAAATCTAGAAGATATACGACGTATACCACCATATACCCTCCACTACATTCCTGTTCCCATCTTTAAATAATTTTAACTAAGGATCGACCAAAACAGGTTTTTAAGCGAAACCGAATTTCGGCAAACTTCCTACTATCGACCGAAAAATAAAATGTTAATTTTTCAAAAGTAATTACATAATGGATCGGGAGGCGGCAGTAGAAATAATAATTTCATTGAGTCCACGGATGAAAATCTAGCATTAGTTAAATCTCGATTTACTATCGGTCTGCCAAGTCATGTGAAAACACCTAAAAACTCGATTTTAGCAGTTGACTCTTAGGTTTACCATAATGTTTACCTGCTCCCAATCCTCTGTGTTTTCATACTTTTGGATGCAGGAAAGGACAATGATATACCTAAGAATCAACTGTTAAAGTCGAGATTTAAAGGTGTTTTCACATGACTTGGCAGACCGATAGCAAATCGAGATTTAACTAATGCTAAATTTTCACACATAAACTCGGTCACGTAATTGCTTGTGCTGCCGCCATCCGGTCTATAATAAATATCCATAATTATTAATCAATTAAAAATCAAAAAATTTCACACCTTTTTATTACATTGACCAAAACTTTTTATTTTCATATAAAGCGATTGGGTAGGTGTACGCGACCATTACTGGTCATCACACCGTGCTCTGATCGGGGCCGCCACGGCGCTCAAGAGCCCCACTTTGGCCGTCTATCAATGATCGGGGCCGCCACGGCGCTCAAGAGCCCCCCTTTGGCCGTCTATCAGATATGCACATTTGCTGAAGCTCACGGACCGTGAGAGGCGAACTCCAAACCATCAGATCACTTCAACAAGGGGTCGCGACCTCCCCTAGAAAAGCCAAAGACGTTGGTTCTCATCGAGTTGAAGTAGATCGACTTCAGCTTGAAAATTCCTTACCTACCCTCAGTCAACTTAGAACTTCCGCGGGGGGACTGAAATCTGGCCCTGCGTTTGTTCTTCTATCACCTCACACTTGGCACAACATCACCACTGCCGCTCGTGCTCCTAAGTTTGAGATGGAATTTCGGGTGCGTTATCAAGACTCTTCATGAGCAGGAGGGCCCGCCAAGCCCCGTCGACCCCACCCTCAACATGGGCTATGTTCCCTGAAATAAAGACAACTCACACATTACTTCAAAACTCCCTTTATTAATAAAACTACAATACAGAGAATTGTTGATCAGGGTGGAACCGCGGGAGCGGTTTATTTTTTAAAAAATCTGACTAATTCATCAATAACGCAGAATTTTCTAATTATATGAATTTCATGTAATTAAAAAATAGCATACTTCAGATTTGTAATTTATAATTATTTTTATAAATGATCATTTGTTCTGGTAGAACATTCTTAAAAAATTTTCGAAACACATCTGCAGTTAAAAAATATATATATATATATATATATATAATTATTGATAAGTCTGTAGCTTTTAATGGGTACTTGTAATGCACCTTCAAAGTTTAGTAATATTTTCATTGTTTGCTCAATAATTTGCACTCAAATTTTGATTCGGCCGTGACTTATAAGAAGGTAATTTCATAATAATAAATAGTTTCTCTTTTGAATCGATACTGCTCGAATAATTGAGTAATGTTGAAAATTTTCAAACGAAAAAACGAGATTTCTGTTATAGAAATAGTTTTGTTCGAGTTTCGATCTAACCGAAATTTCAGCAACATTTCCCCCGAATACAAATTTTTGGCGAAATTCAGATTTTGGTCTAAAACCGAAACCGAAACGAAAATTTCGGTCGATCTCTAATTTCAAAGACAAATAGTTTCAGTCGATGCAGTTTCAGAAGCCTTTACCAGGATAAAGTATATAGCTTGAAATTTCTGATGTTAATCATTCCGTATGAAATTTGTTATCACGTACTGAATTTAACTATCTTGAAATTTTTAACCAAGTCTATAAATCCTGATATAAATCTTCAAATCGATTATCTTTTAAATTTTATACGACAATCACAATTTACTTACAATAATACACTGTGTATAAATCACCATTAAACGAAAATAACAAATCAGGACACTTTTCAAGCTACAACAATAACAGCTAGCTATCAGCTGGACCAACATGAGTCAGTAAGGGGACAGAGTTAGATAAAATCAGCTCAAGAGATAATCAGAGAGATGTTCAGCTGATGACGAGCTGTTATTGTTGTAACTCGAAACGCGTCCTGATTTGTTATTTTCGCTTAATGGTGATTTATACAAAGTGTATTATTGTAATTAATTTTTATCGCAAGTGTTATCGGTGTTATTTCACAATTAACTGTCACAATTTAATGCAGTTCTAAGGACATTCGCAAGATAAGATATTCGCAACTATTCCCGATTTCTTTCCAAAGAATATTTACTCACGCTAAAATATTTTAATAAAAGATACTTTCAATCAGTTCAGTTATACAGGGTGATTCAGCTCGTCGGTGACAAACTTTAAGGATCGATAGAGCACACCTAGACGAACATTTTTGAATAGGGAATGTAGGGTCCCTGACGCGATGGTAAGGCGCTAGGCGCTTTCGAAAATTTGGGTGCCGAAATTCGAAACGTCATAAAAACTAGGGAAATGGTTAGATTTTCTTGCTTGTTGCGTCGAAATGATTCTGTTTGTTTAGACTTTCTTCAGTACCAATTTGATAAGCGTATCTCTTAAAACATGGATAGGGGGCGCTGCAGACTTTGGAGAGCTAGACAACAACTTTAATCCCGTTATTTTGATAATTTAACACATGCTCGCCAAAGTTTATACTCTAACTTAAAGTTTGAACCCAAAAGTAGAGCCCTGCAAAAAGCGTAAGAGCCGGAATAAAATGTCAAAGTACAGGGTGGTCGAAACTCGAAGGCTCCTAAGAGATAAACAAACAGATTTCTTGACTTATGGCATGCATTTTCATGATTCTGTTTGCTGGGGCTCTCTGAAACTCAGTTGAACGGTACAAAAAGAAACATCGATAGGGGGCGCTTTGGGCAAAAAACATAATTCGTTGACATTTCGGACGCTAACTGGAAACGGGGCGCTACGATCAGTTAGTAATAATGAAAACACATTTTCTACCTCTGCTCAACACTTCTGAATAAATTTAGACCAAAAACATCAATGATACTGGAAATTTATTTACAAAAAATAACACTACAGAAGATGCTCGAAATTTCGACCTTGGGCCATGATGCAGGCTTCGCACCTCCGTCGCATTGAGGAGTGTGTGTTTCCAACAATGCCAGGAGTATCTCTGATCTGCCCTGCAGCTGCCACAATGCGCGCCACAAGTTCTTCAGCACTGCTGACAGGTGTATGGTATACCTCGGCCTTCAGGTAACCCCAAAGGAAGAAATCCAAGCAGGTGAGGTCTGGTGATCGGGCAGGCCAGTGAACTGGACCCCCACGCCCGATCCACCGCTGGCCATACCTTGCGTTTAGATGGAGACGCACGTCGTTCATGTAATGGGCCGGAGCTCCATCGTGCTGGAACCACATCTGGCGACGCGAACCTTCGGGTACGTGCGCCTCCTCCAGAAGCTGCGGCAGCACTTGATCCAGGAAAATCAGGTAATTTCCACCTGTCAGCCGTTCAGGTAACAAATAAGGGCCAATGAGGCAATCCCCCAGAATGCCGGCTCACACATTTACTGAGAAACGCTCCTGGGCTGCTCGGCTTCTGGTTTCATGTGGATTTTCATCACACCACACATGACTGTTGTGGGCGTTCCACATTCCCTCCCGGCTGAAGGTGGACTCGTCCGTAAACAAAATGCTGTTTACAAAACGGGGATCCCTGGATCTCATCGCCAAGTACCATCTTGAGAATTCCACTCGAGGACCAAAATCCTGCTCTCTGAGCAACTGCACCCGCTGGATGTGGTAGGGGTGCAGATTCCGGGAACGTAAGATGCGCCACGCAGTTGCTTGCGAAATGCCAACATGTCTGGCGATATCTCTCGTGCTAAGACCTGGGTTGTCCTCAACCAGGTTAAGCACAGCCTCTTCGTTGTCGGGGGTACTCACTGATCGCTCCCGTTCAGGCCTGCCTCCGTCGAAAGATCCCGTTGTGGACAACCTCTGGTGTACTCGAGCGAAGAAGGCATGGCAGGGGATTTGCCTGTTGGGGTAACGCTCGGCGTACAACCGCTGAGCGGCTCGTCCATTACAACCAGCAGCGCCATACGCCAAATGCATGTCAGCCAATTCAGAGTTTGTGTACCGTTCCATCCTACTACCGATCTGCAGACAAGTAACCCGAAGCTTAAGTAGGTACCGCACGTTCAAAAGACGTGTCTGCGCATACAACTACGTCATCTCGCGTTGTCGTCTACGCATTACGTATCTTTTGCATATCGATATGGTACGATATCTTTTGCATAAATCAGCAAAAAGCACCTTATGTAAATTTTATTGCGCGCATTGTGCATGATTGAAACCAGCTATGTTTGTTAAAAAAAAAAAAAACTGCAGTTTTAATAGCTTCTTATGATAAGTAAATTACTCTCTTGTTTTGTTTCTAACTGATCGTAGCGCCCCGTTTCCAGTTAGCGTCCGAAATGTCAACGAATTATGTTTTTTTCCCAAAGCGCCCCCTATCGATGTTTCTTTTTGTACCGTTCAACTGAGTTTCAGAGAGCCCCAGCAAACAGAATCATGAAAATGCATGCCATAAGTCAAGATATCTGTTTGTTTATCTCTTAGGAGCCTTCGAGTTTCGACCACCCTGTACTTTGACATTTTATTCCGGCTCTTACGCTTTTTGCAGGGCTCTACTTTTGGGTTCAAACTTTAAGTTAGAGTATAAACTTTGGCGAGCATGTGTTAAATTATCAGAATAACGGGCTTAAAGTTGTTGTCTAGCTCTCCAAAGTCTGCAGCGCCCCCCCTATCCATGTTTTAAGAGATACGCTTATCAAATTGGTACTGAAGAAAGTCTAAACAAACAGAATCATTTCGACGCAACAAGCAAGAAAATCTAACCATTTCCCTAGTTTTTATGACGTTTCGAATTTCGGCACCCAAATTTTCGAAAGCGCCTAGCGCCTTACCATCGCGTCAGGGACCCTACATTCCCTATTCAAAAATGTTCGTCTAGGTGTGCTCTATCGATCCTTAAAGTTTGTCACCGACGAGCTGAATCACCCTGTATAGAGGAACTATTATTAGGATAACATAAGTAGCTTAATATTTGCGATTTGAATGAATCCACATGAAATTTTTGGTCGCGTACATATTTTAAGTATCTCGGGAACTTTAACAAAATTTATGAAGAACGTCTTTATATCTATTATCTTCTTCAAATATGTTATGTCTTATATTTTCATGTGAACTCTCCAATTTAATGTCTATGCAGTTCTGGTGACAGAGATATTAGCGTTTACTTCCAATTAACTTCCAAAAAATATTTCCTATCGCTGAAATATTGTAATAAAAACTATTTTCAGTCGATTCAATCAGATGAGCTGTTATCAGGATAAAGTAGGTAACTTCAAATTTGTGATGCGAATAACGAAATTCTTAGTCATTCTTAGCCACATGAAATTCTTAGTCATGTACAGAATTTAAATACATCGAAAACTTTAACAAAATCTATGAAAAAGTCTTTAAATCTGTTATCTTCTTCAAATCTATTATATTTTTTTACGAGGTCCACAATTTAATGTCTATGCGGTTCTGGTGACAGAGATAATTGCTTTCACCTCTGATTACTATTCAAAGAATGTTTCTAACCCTAAAATATTTTAATAAAAACTATTTTCAGTCGATTCAATCAGATGAGCTATTATCAGGATAAAGTAGGTAGTTTCAATGATTTTTGTATTTGTGATGCAAAAAATTCCACATGAAATTATTAGTCGCGTATAGAATTTATCTACAGCGAAAACTACCGCGAAAGTGAAGTCTTCAAATCTATTTATCTTCTTGAAATACATTGTATTTTATATTTTCATGGAAAGATGACGATTTAATGTCTATGCGGTTCTGGTGACAAATGTATTCACATTTACTACCGATTACCTTCCAAAGAATGTATTTTAACACTAAAATATTTTGATAAAAACTACTTTATATCAATTCAGTTAGATGAGATATCATCAGGATAAAGTAGATAGTTTGAAATTTATGATGCGAATAATTCCACATGAAATTCTTGGTGACTCACAGAATTTAACTAAATCGAAAAGTTTACCGAAATCTATAAAGAAAATCTTTAAATCTATTATCTTTTATATTACATTAGAAGAATCCAGTTAAGGTCGGATGGATTTTAAAAGATGCGATATATCATTGGTATCGAGTATATTCACATTCATAAAGACGCTCCAGTTTTGTTCGATTTATTAAAGAGAAAGTTTGACATAGTTCCATGAATAGAGATTGTTTAATTTTGGCCACCAGATTTAGTTTACTGGAAAAGTTAAATAGATATAATATGTTATCTTACAAACAGAAAATTTTAAATAACAATAATAATAATAATAAATTGTATAACGAGTATACTGATTGATATGGATAGAATCATATACATTTATAAAGTTATGCTCTTTCTATCCTATTCATTGAAAAGAAAAATTGAATTAGGTCTGATTAGTTCTAAAAATAGAGATAGTTTAATTCTGACCTCTCTCTTGCATTTATTGAGAAAAGATGAAGTGCATACAATTAAGGGACTGCATATATAACACAGTCGGACCTGGTTAAAATGTGATCCCCTTTAAAATACGCAGACTTTTTCCGGTTAGTTGAACATTACCCATAAGATTAATGCAACAATATCACTTTTACTACATGTTTTTAACTGTTGGGTTTGGATTTCATCAAGAGTAGTTATCGGAAAAGTCATTCATTGAAAATTAAGAAAAATGCAGTAACTGCCGGTCTCAGTCCAATCATTCAGGATATGCGGATTAAGTTTTTCTGTGAAAATAACATAACCATATATAATAACACGTGTGACCACAAATCACGTTTTCGCCTCCCCCCTCCCCCCCCCCAAAAAAATGTCGGGAAAGTTTTACCACAAGAACATTAACTAATGATTTAAGTAAATAACGAGGCAATTTGCATGTTTTAATTAGCCTAAATACAAATTTTCACAAAATTAGTGCGATTAGTTTCAGAAAAAAGGATTTTAATTTGAGCCTATTTTAAGGGCTCCATCCAAATTTAAGCTCGGTACTCGATTGTTGAAATGTTCTAGAATTAGATCATTTCTATTAATGAATTATTTTTTTGACAATATGAGCATTTCACTCACTTGATATGTTTCGACGATTACCACCAGCCTAAATATTTCAATAAAATGAGTATAATATAAGAGGGCTTGAGTTTCAAAACTTACCTTATCCAGAAAATCGGTAATATGTCTAACCGTGTCATTTATTTTCATTGTAAGCCAAGATTTTGCAACGCCAGAAATACACGATAAAACTAATATTTTCGCATATTGTAATATTTTTTAAGTGCAGTTTTTCTAGTACAATTGATTAAAAGAAAAGACTTGATTTTTTAAAATTTTGCAGAAGGCCAATTTTGAAACTCACGTTCTCACATATATTTTGAAATGCTTAGTTAAATTATGCTTTTCTGAACTTCAAAACATTCCCTTAAACAACCATTTTGACATTGGGATTAAAAATCATAAGTTAAAAACTACTTGGAAGAAAAATTTGAAATTAAGAATTCAAATAAAGCGGAATATAATAAAGATAAAATTATCAAAAACATTTGCATGTTTCCATTTATATTTTTTCCGAATATTAATTTCATCATTTTTATTATATATATTTTTAAAATTACCTATTTAGTGTTTTTATATTTGTATACTTTGCTGTTATAATTACACAAAAAAATGGCATCAGGATTATAATTTCAGGAGATATTAATAAAAATATGAAAATGTAATCGAACATTAGAAGCTCTAAATTTTGAATGTTTATAAATCAAAAATATATAATCCATAAAATTTGATATTTCCTTTCTAAACCTAGTTTGTATCGCAGAATTAAAATGAACTATTTTATGAAAGTTAGGTGATGCCATTGAAAAAAACAAAAACAAAGTTTGTCTTTGTATATGATACTCTGAGTAAGTTATATACAACATTTAAAGGTAGATTTCCCGCCCCCACTCGTTTAGTATCAACAATTTTCTTTTATTTTAATTAATTGCAAAGTTAATAAGTTAGTTAGATATTTTTTTTTTTTTTTTTTTTTTTTTTTTTTTTTGCGACTATATATCGATTTATCTTATGATATAAATATATTTTTGCACATTACATTTTGTAAAATTTACCTTGTCTTAAAACGTGCAAACGTTGGAATTTTTAAATTTAAAATGCAATATACACTGCTGCTAGAGTTATTTCTTTAAGTTAATTGAAATTTCTTTGTGTTGTATGAAATAAAATACACACATATAAATGTAAAGAACAATAATATTATTGGCTCAGAAAAGCAGTTTATCGTAGTGTGCCTAAGTGAAAAATCAAACTATTTCCTGCATCTTTCGGAAATTTTTTTGCTATAAGGGAATAGATATGTCGATTTCTTTTCAATCTTCTTATTTTATTTTTGATATAAATACGGAATAAAGTCCAATGCAGTGAATCCCATCATCATATAACAGTCAGGCATCATACATGATATTTCATTGCATGCATAATATACTAAAAATTGTTTTTGAAGTTTGAGCGAAGAAAAATTAGATTTTTCTGAGTTTTGGAGCTTATATAAAGCAATATTTTTAATCCTCGAACCTTTTTACTTTCTCTTATTTTCAATAGAAAAAAGCATTATTTCCTATTTTTTCGATTTCCGGTTTTTTAGAGATTTACATGTTTTATGGGTCAGAGATACCAAAAAACTTGTTTATACAAAATGTAGTTTATCTGTCCGTGATGTATCCGCCATAGCATTATTGAAAATGTATGAAGTTATGTATAGAACTGAACCAATTTTTTTTGCGTATGTTTTTGGTTATTACCGCATATTCTTCTTCAATTTACGAATATTCCACCAGAATTGAGCACTGTTATAGCAAGTTTTGAGCAAATTTTCCTTATTGTATCATCGAAAAGTGTCTCAAGTTATGCAAAGAATGTAACAACGTTCCATTTTCAAACCGCTTGTACCAGTAACCTTCTTCTGTTATAATTAGTTGCAGACTTAGAAGATGGAGTTTATTTTTTTTGCCTCGAATATACATGGATTCGTCTTTTAATACAAATATATTTTTTGTATTACTTTTTGAAATATTTATCTTTCTTAAAAAGTGCATATGATTTTGAATTTTTACATTTAAAATGTAATATGTACTGCTGTTACAGTTATTCATTTAGTCTTGTTGAAATCTCTTTCTATTCAATGAAATGAAAGAAAAATGACATTAACAGCTAAGAGAACTAGTTTATGTCACACACATACATACAAATCTGAAGAACAATAATATTATTGGCTCAGAAAAACAGTTTAGCACTGGAGGGAATATCAAACAGCACCTAAGAGGAAAATCAAAACATTTCCTGCATCTTTCGGAATTTTTTTCCATCAGGGGGTAAATATGTTTACGTAGATTTCTTTTCAATCATATTATTTTATTTTTGATATAAATATGGAATAAAGTTCAATGCAGTGAATCCCATCGTCATATAACAGTCAGGCATCATAGAGGATACTACATTGTATGCATAATATATTGAAAACTGTTTTTGACGTTTAAGCGTAGAAAAATTAGATTTTTCTGAGTTCTGGAGCTTATATAAAACAATATTTTCAATACTTGAACCTTTTTACTTTCTCTTATTTTCAATAGAAAAAAGCATTATTTCCTACTTTTCCGATTTCCCATTTTTCTGAGATTTACACGTTTTATGGATCAGCTATACCAAAAAATTTGTTTATACAAAATATAGTTTTTCTGTCCGTGATGTAACCGCCATAGCATTATTGAAAATGTATGAAGCTACTCATAGAACTGAACCAATTTTTTTCCATATGTTTTTGATTATTCCCACCAGAGCTGCGGAGTTGGAGTCGGAGTCGTGGAGTCAGAGTCGGGCCCATTTTTGAATAAAAGAGTCGGAGTCGGAGGATAACAAGCCGACTCCAACGCCGGCTTTTTTTGACAGTTTGAAATGAAATTAAATCAATAAAACGTAATTTGAAATCCACAAAGGAATTATTATTGTTACTTTTGGATTATATCGGACTACCCAAGTTAAAGATACCCAATTTACTGCCCAGCGCACACAGCAGATAAAAACTGTTTTTAATTAAAAGTTCTACTAGATTCCAGATTATTACCGAACAAGTAAAATTTTCATCTTCAATTTTATTTTCTCTATCTTTACAAGAATAAAGTATCGGATTCGAGAAAGATTCCGACTTCCGGCATTCAATAAATTTATACGTTTTAGAATACCCTGAACACGATTTGATAGTTTTTCGAAAATGTCTGTCTGTGAATCTGCCACCTCATGTGTCTGTATACGACAAAAATTATAGAGCGCTCTATCTCAAGAACTAATGGGTGGAATTTCATAAAACTTTAGATTCTGCTAGATCTTGATAGAAACTGGAGCTGATTAATTTTTGGTGTATATCACTTGACAGGTGGCGTTGCTATGCTGCATTATTCGCAATTTCCACAGTAGCTATACCTTGAGAATTAATGCGCGGATTTTTATAAAACTTTAGATTCAGTTAGTCCTTGATATAATTAGGTGCTGTAAATGTTTTGGTGCAAATCGCTCAACAGGTGGCTCTGCTATGCTGTAGTGTTCGTGATATTGAAACAGCCTATCTGAAAAACAAATGCTCTAATTTTCATCAAACTTTATATTTAATTAGTTTGTAATCTAGATTTGTATAGTTTAGTGCATAGTGTAAATCGCCCTACAAGTAGCGCTTCAATGCTGCATTTTTCACGATTTTGCAATAGATATGGCTCAAACACTAATGCATGGATGTTCATTAAACTTTAAATTCAGTTAGTATCATAGAAATTGATCCTGATTCGTTTTTGATGTACATCATCCAACATGTAGGGTTGTTATTCAGAATTTTAAGATTTCCGCAATAGCCCTATCTCAGAAATTAATGTACTGATTTTCACCAAACTTCGAATTCTGTTAGAAGTTGATATAACTTCTTGACTAGAATTTGGTGTAAATCATCTAAGAGGTGGCGCTGCTATGCTGCATTTTTCAGGAAGTATTAATATGTATGATATAGAAGAAAGTTTTAAGATTAACACATATGATTAGGGTTTTTTTTTCTTTCCATCGAATTCTTTCTGTCTGGAAGATGCTAATTAAAAATTAACATGAAAATTGTACATATTTTCCCTTTTTGAGACCTAGGATCCGAAATAGTAAAATTTCCATTTTGTTATCTCTTTTAGATTTCGGTAGTTTGATTTTTCAGGTTTGTGGTACGTGAAATTAAAGAATTTGTAAAACGGTAAATATATTTTTTCCCGAAGCTCTAAGAACTGAATTAATACCGAAATGGCATTTTGCCTTATTTTTCTTCCGTTCCCTCATAATTTTAACCAATAACACTAGTATATTAGCTAGTCAGGAGTCGGAGTCGGAGTCGTTAAAATTTCCAAAGTCGGAGTTGGAGTCGGAGTCGGAGTCGAAGTCATTAAAATTTCCGGAGTCGGAGTCGGCCACTTTTTCCACCGACTCCGCAGCCCGGATTCACACCGATTCTTCTTCAATTTATGAATATTCCACCATAGTCGAGCGCTGTCATAGCAAGTTTTAAGCAAATTTTCATTATTGTATCATCGAGAAATGTCTCAAATTACACAAAGAATGGAACAACGTTCCATTTCCAAACGTTTGGTACCAGTAATTTTCTTCTGTTATGATTGATTGCAGACTAGAGATGGGCATTACTTAACATAACAGGATAAATATTCGTAATATTAACCAAAAACTTATTATTCAATAACCGATTACCAAAAAGTCCCTGTTAATTTTGGAACGCCTCGTATGATAAGCATTTTAAAAAGAAGAAACAAATAGTAAGGCTAAAAATCATTTTTGGAATACATATTTATAAATTAATAAAAGTTTAGTTATATAAAAAAAATTCCAACTTATAAATTTATTTGAATTCTGAGGCAAAGAATTTTTATTACTGCAGAAAACAAAAATCCCCAACTGCATTAAAACGCTTTTGAGACAGAGAGAGAAAAAAAAAATCCGACGCACAAAAAAACCCCTATGAAACTTTCTTTTTGACGCGTCACTGTCGATCTACAATTATACGACATTAAAAATCCTTTTGGTCTAATCAAGGAAGTCAATCATAGGAACCATTTTCCTTTTGCATTGTCCAACACATTAAAAATCTTTTTGGTCTAATCAAGAAAGCCAATCACAGGAAACCTTGTCCTTTTGCTATCTCAAAAGTTCACGTGATAAAATCTCTCAAAAGCTATTCGTTGTTGATTATTCTATGAATATTTAAAAACATCTAGCTTCGATTCTTCACAAAATATATTTTATCGTTTGATTTTTATAATACTCACAGTTACAAAGATTAAAGTAATAGAATCAGCTTTTAGAATAACGAAAACAACAGCTGGAATAATGAAAACTGGTTAGAATACTGAAAATGAAATGGGGGGAAAATGTGTTTTTATTCTAGAGTACGTGAAGTTAGTTCGTGACGCTTGCAGATTATTAAAAAGCCAGGAGGTAATGTCGGCCATCTTTGGTCATATTTTTAATGGGAAGGAATCTCTGTTTGAAAAATGAAATTAAAGAGATTTACGGATTTAATTGTTGATAGAAAGCTGTTTTATCGCTCGGACACGGGACATAATCTTTCGTTGGTGTAGTTAGATGGGTAAAACGGTGGCAATCTTTGAGTTTGAATATTTAAAAGGGATATTACTATGTACTCATGGTATTTGAGGAAGGGGGGGGGTATTCTGGCGCTATGATTTTTATTTAATAAAATGTTTATTACTGTTTTCTTTTATGATTATTATTTTGTCAATATTGCTTCGTTAGAAAATACGAACTGGAAAACATTACTTTTGTAATTGTCTTTTCCTGAAAAAAAGGAAGAAAAATACCCTGGTGAGGACACAGCCATTCGAAAAGGGATGGGAGGGGCGGAGGGGCGAAGGGGGGCGGTCCCGACGGACGCGGAAATTTATAGGGCGCCAATTTTATACTACCAACTTCATTTTTTGGCCTGTCACAAGTTTTGGGGAGGGGATTTTAAATACGTACTTGCACATATGAAATTTGTTGGATGAATGACATTTGATTAAAAATATGCAAGTAATGTTTCGTGTTCTTGTGGGATAAGCTTTGAATATGCGTTGACAGATATTGATTCGGGGATGTCAAAATTCGAACTTCAAATCAAGGTGCTAACGAATGAAGATCATTTTTTTTTAACAAATCGCATTGTTAAAACTGTGTTGTTTTTATGGAGCATATTTCTGATCGTTTAGAAAAAAATAATTTCTAAACCGTCAGCTTTGGAGTCATTGTAACAATTGTAAAAATGCTTTAAACTTTGTTCTGCATCATATAAATATAAATTTACATTAAAATAATTATTTTTTAAGTTGTTAAGAAACTACATATTTTATACAGTGTTCAGTAAGTTTCCTACAACTTTTATTTAGAAAAAGTTTTTATGTGTTTTAACAGGTAGATCAGAAAAAGAAGTTCTACGAGCAAAATTTACTGAGTTATGATACTTATAAATTTTCAACGAGGAAAAATGCATATTTAGTGCAAGAAAACGATAATAATACGTGAAATGTAAAGTATCACAACTAACTAAGTTTCTGTCTTGCAAAACTTAAAATTTTAACTCTATGTTGATTTTAAAGGCGCAGGTTTATCTGAACTAAAACAGCGTCTATACTTATGTATCAAAATTATTCAAGATACCTTAGTTAAAGGCCCTCTAATTAAAATATCTGTTGACAGCATAGTCTCATCGATTAGTTATACGTTACAAAAATAACAGGTTATTGAAACCTGTTACCTGTGAATGTATGGAATGATGTAACCTGTTAACCAAAAATAACTATATTTCCCATCTCTATTGCAGACTGAGGAGGTGGTGTTTATTTTTTTGCGACGAATGTATATAGATTCATCTTTTAATATAAATATATTTTTGTAATATTACATCTTGAAATGTTTATCTTTCTTGAAAAGTGCATATGATTTTGAATTTTTACATTTAAACTGTAATATGTATTGCTGTTACAGTTATTCATTTAGTTTAGTTGAAATTTCTTTCTATTCAATAAAATGAAAGAAAAATGAAATTAACAGTTAAGAAAAGTAATTTATGTCACACACACATACAAATCTGAAGAACAATCATGTTATTGGCTGAGAAAAACAATTTATCGTTGTATTAGAGAAAAATCAAAATCTTTTCTTCATCTTTCGGAAATTTTTTGCTATAAGGGATAAGATATGTCGACGAAGATTTCTTTTCAACCTCTTATTTTATTTTTGATATAAATAAGGAATAACGTTCAATGCAGAGATACCCATCATCATATAACAGTCAGGCATCATACAGGATACGTCATTGCATGCATAATGTATATCTATATCTATATCCATCTATACCGGGTGCCCCAAAAATGACTGATGGATTTTAAAATTCAATAACTTGCAAACGGTGACAGCTATTTAAAAAAAATTTGCAGGAGAGTTATGTATAATGTCAGGAGTTTTTTTACCGTATTTTTTTTAATTTTAGTTCCCATCTCAAACAATAGGTAGCGCTGAATCGTTATTACAGCCCCCACCTCTCCCGGCGCAATGTTTCCAAATTAAAGAAGTACTTTATGATCATAGCGAAAAATGTACACAAAAATTGATTCATTTCTATGAGTAATTTTCTCATACACTTTTCGGAAGTATAATAATAAAAATAGTACAAAAAATTGCTAATACACCGCCCCATGATGGCGGAATATTTCCAAATTCAATGAAGGCGTGCTGGACATACCCAAGAATATACACAAAAAAGGATATAAGGTACCTGTGCTCAATATGGACACCCTAAGGAAAATGTATTCCCCCCCCATGTACACGTCATAGGACTTCGAAAATATGTGACCACTATCCCTGGACTGTTGAGTATCATTATAAAAATTGGCGACCTTGTAAGTATTCTGGTTTCATTAAAATGGTAAAAACAAAAAATGTTTACAAGTGTCCATATAAGGAACTACCTGTTCCTATTATGGACATTCATGTTGTCATATCTCCACATTTCTGCTGCAGGTGTGCCTTTGTTCCTACAGCTGGGAATGTTGTCGAAATTATTGAGCCTTTATGTGGACAGTGAGGGGATGGGCAAGTTGTCTCCAGCTGAGTGGTGTGCGAGGATTTAGTGCCATGCCTGAACAATACTGCCCCCCCGCGCTTTATGTGGAGGTCACCTTACACAGGTGTTTTGCTTGCATTTCTATTGCTAAGTACAGATTTCTTTGGGCTGTGAAATCAGTCAAGGGGAGGCACTCTGTGATATCGAATGTGAGAAGGACGCCTTGACCCCTGGATCCAGATTGGAAGAAGTCTGAGAAAGAGGTCTTTCCTCCCCCCCCCCTTGGGAATGTTGACCAGGGAGGGACGTTTTGTTCTTGGCTGCTGGTCGGACAGTTGAGATATAGATCTCTCAGGAATACGTTGGAGGGAGCTCTGCTCTCTCAGACCACTGCTATACCCAATATCGGGGTTTGAAGTCCGGGTGTCCGGCGAACCAACCGCTCTGAAAGTCAGAGCATTTGTAACTGTCATTTCTCATTAAAATTGTGTAGTTGTTGAGTTTATAAAATTTAGTCTTGAATATTTAATTAAATTTCTACAATTTATTGCAAGCCCATCTGCCACTACGCCACAGCTAAAGTAAATAAATTATATTGGTGGCAGCGCGTTTGGATCTGAGAGTTAAGTTAAAAACTCTGGACCCGTTTCTTCAGTTGATTTTTGGGACTTTCATCGCTTGTGAAATTGGACTTTCGCCAGAGTCGTGTGCATGTTCGACAATTTTTTGGACTTTCATCGCTTGTGAAATTGGACTTTCGCCAGAGTCGTGTGCATGTTCGACAATTTTTTGGATTTTCATCGCTTGTGAAAGTGGACTTTCGCCAGAATGGTATGCCTGTTCAACGTTTCCTAGTGTGAATTCGTCTGGTGGAGCACCCGTCCGGAGTTTCATCTGACTGATTGCCTGGTATTGTCTGGTGGAGTACCCGTTCCGTCGCCTAAAAGAGGGGTGAGTTCCTTTTAAATGCTTTTTGTGTTGCAAGGTACTGGTCGATGAGAAAGTTAGAAAATTAATTTTTTAAAATTTAATTTGAACTGGGAATGTTCGATTATGTGGGTGTGGTAGAGATAGGTTAGTGTATTGTGTGTAGAAATTTGTTTAAGGGTTTCTTTTTGTTGTATATGCATTTCTCTAGTGTGTTATTTATATGTGTTATTATATTTATTTTTGTCTCATTTGGAAACATTTGATCATTCATATATATATTTTTTAAGTTAAGGTAGGGAGTAATGATATTTGTTTTGTATGTTATGTTGGGGCAAAGTGAAAAGAGTAGCATATGTAAGAGTTATGGAATGTAATAATTTTGAAATTATAATTAATTTTGAAACTATATTTAATTTGAAATCTCATTGAAATTTTGGGAAATCTTATTTAATGTTGAAATAACTCAAAGATTAGGTTCTTTGTTTTTGAAAGGTTAGAATTGTGTATAGGAGTGTTAGTTAATTGTTATCATGGCTTTTCTAAATAAGTTAAAAAGGCAGAAGAAACAAACTTTAATTTTGTTAGCCAGAGAATTTGAGGTTGATGTGTCGGATTCAGACCTGATTAAAGATATTATAAAAGGCATAACGGAATCGACAGAATATGATGAGGAAACTGGGGAAGCTTTCTTAGATCGTATTTTAGAGGAATTAAAGGAAGCGGAAAAGGAAAGATTAGCTAGGGAAGCCAAAGAGGAGAGGGAAAAAGAAAGGTTAGACAAAATAGCTAAAGAAGAGCGCGAATATGAATTGGAAAGGTTAAGGCTTTCTAATGCTGTAGAAACAGCGAGTGTAGGATCGACGGTTTCCATAAATACTGAAAGGACCAGAAAAATTAAGTTAAAGGACTTAGTCCCAAAATTTGATCCGAAAATCTTAGATATTACTTTATTTTTTATGATTTTTGAACGTCAGGCTACAAAAGAGAAAGTTAAGGAGGAAGAATGGGTGTCGCAATTAATTCCGTTGTTACCTGCAGAGATAGCTGAGTTAGTTGTCAAGGAACCTGCAGATAAGGGAGATGATTATTATCACATGAAGAGTATGTTATTGACTAGGTTTAGACTAAGCACGGTTGCTTTAAGGTTAAGATTTGAGGAGAGCATAAAAAAAAACCGGGTGCGTTTTGGTCTGATCTGGTTTATGAGTTGCGTGGCTATCTAGATAATTGGTTAGAGTCCGCAAAGGTGACTGATTTTCAATCTTTGAAGGAATTAATGCTTACGGAGCAATTGAAAAAACGGGTTCCCCCTGAAATTAAGGAAAGGTATCTAGAGAGTTGGGAGGAATTTCGCGAAGCTTCTGAATTAGCGACCAAACTAGATTATTATGAGAGCGTCAAGAAAACGTTAAAAAAAACGGATAGTAAACCTTGGGAAAGGAGGTCTTTTGGAAAGGGTAAAACAGGGAATAATTTTAAGGAAAGGACGGAAGATCGGAGGAAACCGGAGCCTCAGAATAATAGGGAACTACCTAAGGTAGAAAAAAATAAACGCTTTGAGAAAACTAGGGAAGTCGTTTGCTTTCAATGCAATGTTAAAGGGCATATACGCACGGACTGCCCCAGTTTAAGAAAAAGAGAGGAAAAAATAGTGTGCCGATTAGTCGGAAATGTAGAAGTAAATGAGAGTTTTGATCCATATATCAGGAAAGTGAGAATTAATGGCGTTGAAAGGGATTGTTTAAGAGACAGTGGTAGTGGAATCGATTTGCTAGCAAAAAGTTGGGTAAATCCGGAAGATTTATTAGGTGAAGTAACTTGGGTACGTCAACCTTTAGATAAAACCTGCTTTTGTTTACCTTTGGCTAAAGTCACAATTCAAGGTGAATTTGGAACTATTGTCACTAAGGCAGCTGTTAAACCGGATGATTTAGATCAGGGATTCTATTTAATGGGTAATGAAACCGCAGAATTAATTGAGAAGCATAAGGAATCTCCTATACCTGTTTGTGCTGTAATTACGCGTAGTCAAAGTCGGAAGAGTAAACAAATGGAAGTCGAAATTCCGGGTGAATCCGAAACCGAAACTGAACCTCTCACTTTAAATGAAGAGGATGGGGAATTTCTACCGAAGGCTGATGGGGAAAGTATATTAGCTAAGATTTCGGGGGATGAATTCAAAAGGGAACAGCTGAAATGTCCTTCGTTAATTCCTTTGTGGGAAAGAGCAAGAACTGCCGAGGAAAAAGAATTTAAAATTGTAAAGGACCGTCTTGTGCGAATAGTTGTGAGTAAGTCGGGGGAAGAGAGAATGCAATTGTGCGTTCCGGAGAAGTTTAGGGAGGATTTAAAGGCCCTTTGTCATAATGAAGTGTCAGGACACCTGGGAACCACAAAGACTAAAGACAGAATTTTGAGGCATTATTTTTGGCCGAACTGTTATCAAGAGATTGAACAATATGTTAAAACCTGTCACGAATGTCAGATTGTTGGTCATAATAGGGATAAAGTGAAAGCACTTTTGAAAATTGTGCCTGTAATTTCGGAAGTGTTTTCAAAAATAAATATAGACGCCGTAGGTCCATTACCCAGGAGTCATAAGAATAATAGATATTTACTTACTGCTATTTGTGTAGCGTCGAGGTATCCGGATGCTATACCGGTGGAAGATATCACGTCGGTCAGTGTGATTGATGCCTTGTTGTTGGTATTTTCTAGGACGGGTTTCCCTAAAGAAATCCAGAGTGATTTGGGAAAATCCTTCACCAGTGAGTTAACTTCTGAGTTTTTTGAACGCTTTGGAATCAAAGTGACTCATAGTTCGGTTTGTCACCCGCAGAGTCATGTGGTGGAGAGATGTCATTCTTCATTAAAAAGAGTCCTTAAAGTGCTTTGTTTAGAATCAGGAGAAGATTGGGAGAAGAATCTATCAGCGGCACTGTTTGCGTTACGCACGGTGACCCACGAAAGTTTAGGGTTTAGCCCTTCTGAATTGGTTTTAGGGAAGAATCTGAGGACCCCTCAGACTATTGTTTTTGAGAATTGGATGGATTCTGGTGATACCGATCCAACGGTTGTTGAATACATCTTGGATTTAGTCAACAGACTTAAAAAATGTCAGGATTTGGCTTCCGAGAAACTGCGCGAATGCCAGGAGAAAAGGAAAGTCTGGTATGACAGAAATGCAGTGTCTAGAAATTTTAATGTGGGAGATAAAGTGTTGGTTTTAGCTACTTCTAAGCCCAATAGAATGGCTGTAAATTGGCTGGGGCCAGGAACTGTAACAGGAAAAATTTCGGATACAAATTATTTGATTGATTTACCTGAAAAGAGGGACAAGAGTACCATTTATCATGTAAATCTGATGAAACCATATTACCGCAGGCCGGAACGTGTTAATTTGATTATTCCGGAGGAACCGCAGGAGTCTGAAAGGGACGCAAAGATACCTTATCCGGCACCGGATTCGACTCAGTTCGATTTGCGGGAAATTGTGCGGGTTGGTTGGTTGAATGGAGTTTTCTGGCGCAAGGTCCCCTGTGGGACATGCTGCGCCAAGAACATGGTAGGAATAAGACAAGGTTAAATTTTAAAATAAAATGTAAAAAGTGAAAGTTGAAATAAAAATATGTTGTAGATATGAGTTAAGTTGATAAAGGCAAGGCGGTGATACATGAAATTAAAAACCAATCAAAACCTGACAAATGTATTTAAAATTGTAAAAAAATAAAACGCTAAAACTAGTTAAAATTCTAAAACAGTAAGATAATGACACGATGACCAAATTGGAAAAGTACTACAGAAAACCTAAAATACAACTAAAACAAAGACCAATAAAAAAATTAATTTAACCAGGCACATACTCTTCAAAAATTGTGTTTTCGTCTGAATCCGAGCCACTGCCGTAAGACTCGGATTCCATAGCTTCTTGGACATAATGCTGCAGTTGTCTGGGATCTTTAAAATTTCTTTTGCATGGGCTGAGCGATGAATTTTGCAATCTTTTAACGACAGTCTTCCGCCGTGGGGTTGCTGGAGTTGGGGTTTTTATGGTATCCGATTGTTTTTTAAGCATATGTGATTTTTGTAATGTTTTTGATTTTGTAGCAGTTTGGATCCCAGCCTTGGTTCCTTCTTTCTGAACACCAGTTTTCACTATTTGACTAGAGTTGGGTCGGACCGTGTTGGACTTAGGCGATATTTTTGTACAGGTTCCAGCTTTGATATTAGTTTGGGGATCAGATGATTTTTTGGATGGAGAATTTAATTTCTGTTCTCTTTTTTCTAAACCAATTATTTTAACCGGTTCTGTGGATGGTAGCCAGCGTTCTAATTTAGGGGTTCCAGACAATTTAGTAGGGAGACAGACATCACGTGTTTCTTTAATTGGTGTGCTAGTTGATTGTGATTTAGTAGATCTATTAGGTGGATATGAGGAATCTGTTTGGGTGCTTACATGTCTAACAGATTTTGATTGGTTTTTAAGTAAGCTGGAGTAAGAAATTCCAACAGATGGGGTTCTGGTTTCTACAAGTTTGCGAGCTTCAGGATAAGACAAATTTTGAGTAATTTTAACTGTGATAATTTCTTTTTCTCGGTTCCAATTAGGACAAGTACGGGAATATGCAGTATGATCTCCCTTACAGTTTGCACAACGTTCGGTTTTTTTACAATCTTTATTGTCATGGCCCACTTCTGCACAACGTGCGCAGGTAAGAGATCCACGACATGTACCATTAGTATGGCCGTAACGTTGGCATTTAAAGCAACGGAGAGGGTTAGGAATGTAAGGTCTGACAGGACAATTCAGGTAAGCGGCTTTGATTCTAGTTGGTAAAGTAGGACTATTGAAAGTGAGAATGACATGCTTTGTAGGAAGGATTTGTCCATTCCGACGGATAGTGATACGACGTGCATCAAGGACATTTTGATCTTTTAAATTTTCTAAGAGTTCATCTTTTGTAGAGAATAATAGGTCTGGTTCAGAGATGACACCTCGGCTTGTATTTAGAGATTTATGTGTTTGTACAGAAACGGAAAATGTGCCTATTGTAGAGCAATTAGTGAGAAACTGTGATTGTTTAGCTGTAGATACTTTTACTAGTAAATCTCCTGATTGTAATTTTTTGAGAGTGTGGCCATCCCCTAAGACAGACTGGAACGTTTTTGCAATGAGAAATGGCGATGTTTTTCCAAAGGAACTATCAGAGTGGCTATCAGTGCGTTTAATTATGAAATATCGAGTGAAAGCAGAATTCTGTGACATTTGTTGCTCTCTACAAGAGAGAGAAGGAGGAAGTGAAGTATTTCCATCCATAGTAGATAAAATAAAATTCAGACCCCGGCCGCACCACCCACTCCCGAGCCCTACAAGGGGATGCACATTCGTGCACCAGTGCTAACCAGGGCCCATACGGTCACAAGACAACCCTATGTCAGTCTCCACCCTTAACGAGATGACTAGTAGTTGCTCGATCACTTGATCCCTAAAGCCAGTGACAAAAGTCAGCTGACCAGCCGATTGATGCACACGGGACCAATATGCACCTCCCGTCTACCTGAAGCAGAGGCCAAAGCAGTGTGTTGGTTTCCCTCAACTGCCAGGATCCCCCTTTCCAGGGACACGGGTCGCCACGCACGGCTAACACGTCGGTGATTTACAATTCTCCATGAGTCGATATACAGGATGATATCGGCCCATACAGAATTGCTCTCACCTCCGAAGAGGAAACCACAATGAGAGTGAAACAAAGATGACAGGAAGACAAGAGGAGTAAGAGGAAACGGAAAAGAGAAAGATCACTCAGGCGCCCCGGGGTTGTGAAGCCCGTGAATACCTGAAGAAGGTATCCCCCTGGGGGGGGAAATTGTGCGGGAAAGTGGGTTAGCGGAGCGCGCTACGGAAAGTCAAATTGATAGTTTCTGTAGAATGTTAAGACAGAATGGGAAGGTATTTTCTGCAGATCCGGGTAATACTAAATTAGTGGAGATGGACATAGAGCTCACGAGCGATGCCCAGGTGCGGGCAAGGCCTTACAGGATGTCCCCTAGACAAATTACAATTTTGCAAGATGAAATTCAGAGATTATTAGATTTGGGGGTGATAGAAATCGGTCAGTCAGACTATACAAGTCCGATGATTCTAGTTGAGAGTCCTGGCAAGGATCCTAGGCCTTGTGTGGACTATAGAAAATTGAACGTGATTACACGCCATATGTATTTCCCCTTGACGAATATCGAGGAAGTTGTGCAAAGGGTGAGCGCCGCTCCCTTTATAACTGTTATGGATCTGACGAAGGGGTATTTTCAAATTCCCCTCTCGAAGCAAGCCCAAAGGTATGCGGCATTTGTGACCCCCTTTGGCACGTATATACCTAAGAAAATGATGTTTGGATTAGCCAATGCGCCGTTCTATTTTTGTAAGTTAATGGCAGAGGTTTTACAGGGGATGGAGATTTTTGCGTCGCCATACATCGACGACATTGCGGTGTATTCTCCTGATTTTGAAAGTCACGTGAAAGACGTGGGGAGAGTATTGGAGAAATTACGGGAAGAAAACCTTACCATCAAACCTTCTAAGTGTCAATTTGCCCAAGACCACGTTAAATTCTTAGGTCACGAGATTGGGTCGGGTAAAAGATCCCCGGGGGAGGCTAAAATACAAACAATTAAAGATTTTCCTACCCCATGCACAAAGACTCAAATTAGAGCATTTTTAGGAATTGTGGGGTACTATGGGAGGTACATCCCGAATTATTCTGTTATCGCGGCTCCTCTCACCGACGCGTTAAAGGGGAGGGTTAAAAAAGAGAAAATAGAATGGACGCAAAATTGTCAATCCGCGTTTGAAAATTTAAAGGGAAAGTTAGTAAGTAAACCTGTACTCTATGCTCCAGATTATTCAAAGGAATTTATTGTCCAATCAGATGCGAGCGAAATTGGGGCCGGTATTGTGTTATCCCAAATGAGTAACGGGGAAGAACATCCCATAGTTTATTTGTCCAAGAAATTTAGTCAGGCTGAGAAAAATTATTGTACGGTAGAGAAAGAGTTAGCGGCTATCATTTTTGGAGTAAAAAAGTTAACTTATTATCTGGATGGCCAGGAATTCCTGATTCAGACAGACCACGATCCTCTCACGTATCTAAAAAAAATGATGGGAGCTAATGCGAGGCTATTGCGCTGGGCCTTATGCCTACAACAGTTCAAATTTAGAATAGAGCATAAGCCAGGAAAAGAAAATGGGAACGCCTATGGTCTGAGCCGACTCATCCCTTAGCCTTTTTAAATGAATTACAAAAGTTGTAAATATTAATTATCTAGCATATTTTTAATTCCAGTGTTTAGCATTTGTGTTTATGTATTGTTATTTATTATTGTGTTTCCAAGTGAGACAAGGTGGGTGTTATGTGAAAATTGTTCTCGGAAAAAGGTAGTTAAAATTAAGCGATAGGATATTTAAATGTGCCTTGCCTTGCCTTGCCTCACAAAGGGTGTTTGAAGGGAACGAGCTATCCTTGTGGAGCTTTCCTAGTCAAGCCCAGGAAAACTCTTTAGGGGGAAGGAGTTGTCATATCTCCACATTTCTGCTGCAGGTGTGCCTTTGTTCCTACAGCTGGGAATGTTGTCGAAATTATTGAGCCTTTATGTGGACAGTGAGGGGATGGGCAAGTTGTCTCCAGCTGAGTGGTGTGCGAGGATTTAGTGCCATGCCTGAACAATACTGCCCCCCGCGCTTTATGTGGAGGTCACCTTACACAGGTGTTTTGCTTGCATTTCTATTGCTAAGTACAGATTTCTTTGGGCTGTGAAATCAGTCAAGGGGAGGCACTCTGTGATATCGAATGTGAGAAGGACGCCTTGACCCCTGGATCCAGATTGGAAGAAGTCTGAGAAAGAGGTCTTTCCTCCCCCCCCCCTTGGGAATGTTGACCAGGGAGGGACGTTTTGTTCTTGGCTGCTGGTCGGACAGTTGAGATATAGATCTCTCAGGAATACGTTGGAGGGAGCTCTGCTCTCTCAGACCACTGCTATACCCAATATCGGGGTTTGAAGTCCGGGTGTCCGGCGAACCAACCGCTCTGAAAGTCAGAGCATTTGTAACTGTCATTTCTCATTAAAATTGTGTAGTTGTTGAGTTTATAAAATTTAGTCTTGAATATTTAATTAAATTTCTACAATTTATTGCAAGCCCATCTGCCACTACGCCACAATGTTCATATTAGGGACAGGTGGCTTCTTATTGACCTACTATACAGGGTGTATGGAAAAGCCATTCTTCCAAGGGATTTTAGAGGAGAGGGAATAAAAGAATATAGCTTAAAATTATTTCGGGGAAGGAGGGGAGCACAGAAAATATCTTCAGAAAATGCACTTTAGAAGGGGGGGGGGCATTCTCGGTTGTGGCCCTTCGAAGACCCAGGCAAAGAACCTCAGTTACTACTAAATATTATGAAATAATAGTGTTGGTTTTGCTTAGCTTTTTTGCATATGTCAGCAGAATTTATATCTGTTATTACTCAGTCCTCACAGGATGGAGAAATAAAAATTTCTTCATCGTGGAAGGTAAGTCCACACAGTCCACATGGACATATTTGCCGCATGTGATGCGTAGCCGCATGTCTGCAACAGCATCAATACTGCATGAGAAGCAGTTCCAGCTCTCCTTTGTTGAGGAAGTCATACTGTTTGTACGTGCGATATCGCCAACAGATACCCTACTGAGGGGAGGCTTCTTTTGATTTTTCTGCAAGGGATATTTGGAGGATTTTTTTTCTTGGAGGATTGTTCAAGATGGCATCTTCTTGAACAAAGATTTTACCACTTTGATTCCTTTTAAATTTATTGCCTGGCGACGTTGTTTCTTCTTCCTTCTTATAGTTGAGTCGATGGGGACATAAGGTGTCCATATAGGGAATTGGACGTAATTTTACTAAATTTTGTAACAAATAAATAAGAAAAATATTTTAAAGCAAAATATGCAATAACAATCGAAAATATCTGTTATTAGCTTTCTAAAGCATTCGATGTTTCAATATTTAATGTAATTTTACCATAACTAATAAGAATTTAAGCCCACAAGTAATTAAGATCAGCGCACCTCGAAACAACAAGTTTTCCTGTAAATGGAGAACAGCGCTTTTATTTTTGCAATTTCCAGCCATAATTATCTTTTGAACTGCTTTTCTTCGTGGACATGTTGAGTCAACTTTCGATAAAAATTATTACTTTTAAAAATATTAGGGTTGTCCATATTGAGAGCACTGTCCATATAGGGTACAAATACCTTACAGATTTACTTCAATTGCAGACGTAACGTCACACACTTTTGGTGATACAAAAAAGAAAAACGGGGCACACGAATATATGGAGGGACAGACAGACATTTTTATAAACATATTTTTCTGGATCTCTGATTCCTGAAAGATGTAAATCCGTGAAAAACAGGAAATGGGAAAAAAATTCGATTACAATATTTAAAAAAAAAAAAATAAAAAAAAAAACACTACACAGCTCAAACGAAATAAAAAATAAATATACTGAACTCTTATTTAATGCGTCAGTGTGTGAAAAACAGATTTATGCAAAAAGTTAATTTCATTCAAAGTTTCTGTTTCTAAAAATGCATAAATGCTCCTCATTATTTTTGAGTAGCAAAGTGTGAAGCACTTTATTTGATAAAATGTTTCTTTTCAGTCACACGGATGTTGTTTTCAAGCAAAAAGATTTATAAAACAAGCAACAGAACTCCCCCCCCCTTTTTTTTTTTAGTAAAATATCGTATCTGATTAACTTGCTTCTGAAAATTCTCTTCAAATTATAAAAACGTTATAAAAGAAAATAAAGAAAAAGAAGCTCTTAAAAGAGCGTTTTTTAAATCTTGTCATCCTCAAGATTAAATCAAAACGACCTACGCAATTTGAATAATTCTTTAAGTATATTTTTATTTTAAAAAACCAACGAATTTTTACGAAAACTTTCTTGAGCTTATGTAACTTAAAAAATTTCCTTTCAGAGAAGTATTATAGTCTGAAATTTTTAATGTGTATTCTAAATTCCAAAAAATTAGTAACTAAGGGATAAATATTTGAATCTTTTCCGCAACGAAAAAAAAAAAAATGCTCATCATTTTTTTTTCCAAGTTTAAAGAAATGGAACATTAATTACAGTTTTATTATTTTACTATGAAAAATTGTAATGTCTAAGTGTTCGTTTCCTACATTTTTTTAAAGGGAAAACTCATGTATCATAAAATTTTTTATGCTTATTACTATTATTTAATAAAATTTGAAATGACAGGATAAACTTCTGCAAAGATCATACATATTACGTTTCAAACCATTTGGTTGAGTAGTGTTTGTGTTGTTATTTGCAGATAGACATGCAGATGGATGGACCAGATGATGATTAAAAATGCTACATACTACCTCCGACAAAAAAGTTCGGTGAATGAATTCAGAACGACCGATATGGCAACACTAGGGAAACAAAACGCTGCACCTGCATAGAGGCAAGTGTTGACCATCTTCCCCCACCGTTCTTCAATTGAGCGTCGTTTATGTTCTGTGTAAGACGTGCTTTACTAAGTGCTTGTTCAGTGTGTTGGTTCTTAACTGAGAACAGGAAAATGAACGAACAAAAGATCAGTTTAAAGTTTGGTTTTAAGCTTTGCAAGACACTGAAATAAATTCATGAGGGGTGGTGCAAATTGAAGATCTACCATACTCGCCGGATCTCAAACATCCAGACTTCTTCCTATTTTCACCACTCAAATTCTCTTTGAAAGAGATTTGACGATATTGCTGACATCCAACGAAACGTGACGAAGCTTTTGAACTCCATCCCAAAAGAAGACTTCTTGCGAATTTCCCCAGGACATGTATAACAGATCTCAGTGGTGCATAGTTATGGGAGATATTTCGAAGGATGGTATGGTAACTTTTGTTAATATTTCCAACGATTTCATCCCATTTACCACACACATTTCCACATCTTTCTCAAAACAGGGTCAATTGGATTGATACACATGTAAGAGAGGAATCAATGAGAAGCACATAAGAGAGGCCTTCAAATGCAGGAAAATGTTATCGACAATTTTTCATTCCTTGCTAAATTTTGAGCATTTTTCTGAGAGCGTAACAATTTTAAAATCAAAACAACAAAAAATTATAGATTTATTCGTCTGAAATTAATACTTCTTCCTTATTTGATTTTCATTAAGCTTTCAAATAAATGCCTATTCTCTTTTATGAAACGGCTTAAATAATTAAGAAATAAAATGTTAGGTTAATATTTACTTTTAAACATTTCTAATTCTTAATTCTAAAGATCAAAAATTATATTTCTTCAAATTTTACGCATTAAATGACACGTAAATGAACGATTTTTAACATCATTCTCTATACATCGAATTTCTCTATATAACGAATTTTTTACTGGAACGGTGGATTTCCTTATATAGAGACTCGACTGTATATATAATCTTATAAAATTTTGGAAAAGAATTCTGACATAAAATGAAATTTCTAGCGCATCACACAACAAGGTTAATTTTCTTTTCTTTGAGAATGTGAAATTTTATGCAGAATGGAGTATCTAAATAACATATGCACCAGGAACATAATCCTACCTATCCAACAAGAGAATAACAAAAACAAATTTTTTAGTATTTTGTATTTTAATTACAATTTTTTATTAATTTCTTCTAATTGTCTATAAAAGCGCTCCAATCATGCAAAAATTGTTGAAATTTTATTCGCAATAACGTAGAATTGTGATTTAAAAAATGTGGTAAATTTGGGGTGGGGGGTGACACCATTTACATCCGCCCCGGGTGTCCCCATCCTAGCTACGCCATTGCTCAGATTCGTCATTTTCATGTTTTTCATGAAATACTTTTCCGTTTTTACTAAAAATTCGTTATATATTGAAATTTGATGTATGGAGTTTCGTTATAGAGACACTCGACTGTATTTGCAAATAAAGATTGGGTATCACCCCTTAGAGGGTGACATCCATAACGGACAACCCGCTCCGCCCTACGCTAGCTACCTCTCTGAGTCTTAGTAAGATAGTCCGATAAACACGCTGAAGTCTACTGCTTTCAAATCTAAAAACTTAAAGACTACTTAAAGACTATTTAATGTCAAAATTGGTTAAAAACGTTTAGTTAAATGAGTTTTATTAGTCAAAAAGTATGCATAGAAATTTAACTATCTTTTGCATTCATATACTTGATTAGATTGAGGTGTACGGTGTCCAATCATTTATTAAATGACCTTTTTTACTTTCATAGCTTCAATTAATTTATAGTTTGAAATAGCATTTTAAATTTACTTTTGCTAGATTGTCAACGACGTTTCTACTGAAAAATATACTTTTATGTGAATATTGAAAAGAAAAAAAAATTAAATTACTATGTATGAAAAAATCTATGAAAATGGCGTCATATTTAAAACGATTTATTTAAAAAGTTACGTTTAAAACGATTTCCTAATATTATTTTAAAGAAAACTCTTTTTTTAGAACATAAAAAAGTTTGTGATTCAACGATACTTTTTACTTAACCCATTTGAATGAAATAATTTTTAAATATGTAAATGGTCTTACTTAATCGATCACAAAACAGCCGTCAGCTATTGCGACAGTTGTGGATGCGATCTTTCGAGACAAAACATCTCCAAGAGAAAGAGAAATCAATGGCGACTACATTACGGAAGACAGTCTTGGTCATGATTATATAATCCAATCTTCAGTAATTGCATATTCTTTATTTTTTCAAAAGAGAAAATTAGTATATTTTTATTACCTGCTGAGTATGAATGGAGCTGGGGAGCGTAACTCGTAGGGAACAGAGTTTTATCTGGAGTGACCTTCTCGACTTTCTGAACACCGGTATGAATCTACTTTTTAAAAGTACAAAAACTTTTAAAAAGTAGACTTTTTATGAATTTCTGGTAGAAAGAAATCGTCTAAATTTTAGCATTTGGATAACTTTTTTTTTTCTTTTGTAAACTGGTGAGAAAGCATTTTAATGTTTACATCGCCTCAATATTCCTTGTATTCTGTTATACTTCCTTAGTTTTCCCTGAATATCATTTTAACTCATTAATAAAAAATATAGTACACTGAGAATCAGCTGCACAGTATAGCTGCAGATTTTCGAATTTTTTAAGCAGCCAGTGGCTCTTAGAGGCTGTGAAAACATAACGTTATCATTTTAGGGTGGAGAAAGGGAGGGGGTTGGCACATGATATTATAAGATATCTCTAGGGGGAGGGGGAGGTTGTCTTTTGATATCGATATTATTTTTCATCTGAATTTTTCTCTGTTTATTTATAACATGGCCTTTTTTTCAAAATAGCATGTTATCTTTTTTAGTCTGTCATCTATTTTTATGAAAATACAAAATTATTATGAAAATCATTGAAATATTATAAAATTATCTAATTCTGAAACATGGAATGCCTCAAAATTTGACATTCCTATTCTTCTGTCATATGTACGCATATATAATCTCTGTTTACTATGTGTGAGGTATATGTGAAACTATGCATAGAAATGTAACACATAATGTGTAAACTATGTGTAAAGTATATTTGTATGGAAGCTAGTGTTTGTTAGTAAATAAAAGAAAAAGAGAGAAAATGTTGTCCATTTATTTTGTTGATTACCCTTTATCCGTGCAGGGCAAGTGAAATGATACACTATTACTGTTGAATGCATTGTGATGTAACAAAAAGTTATTATAAAATACTTTTAAATAGTAACTATTTCTTTAAAGTATTATTTAATAGAGCGTGATATTTTTTTATTAACATTTAAATTATGCTAAAAATAAATTTGACCAATTTTGCATATCATTCTAAATAAAAGAAATAAATTTTAAAAAATCCACATTGATAACGTTATCATTACTAGGCGGAGGGGGGGGGGGTTCCAAAATTACCAAAAAGTTGATAACGTTATATATGCACAGCCCCTTAAACCCAAATAATCCAGTCACCAATTCAAAGGGAAAAATAATTTTTATATATATATATATACAAGAGACTGAAAAAAAAAACAGACTACTTTTATTAAATGTGTATATTTTTTTAATAACACACTTTTTAAAATTTTGATATAAATTAATTGTAAGATAAATCTTAAGCTATATATAGTCAAAGATAAAGGTGAGCAAGATAGAGATAAAAATTATATATATATATCTAAGGATCGCGGAAAATAATTAATTTTGCCAAATGATCGAAGAAAGAACACGAATTTCATCAACATATTGATGAAAAAACAAATTTTAGCAAAGGATCGCAAAAAATTCTAGCAAATTTCGTCAAAAAAACAGCAAGAAAAGTGCGAGTTTCATCAAAGCGTTGCGAAAAGAATGCGAATTTTGTAAAAAGAATCTGTATATAAAATTCTAAATTTCGTCAAAGAATCGCTACAAAAAAGTGATTTTCGCCAAAGAAACACACACACACACAAAAAACACAATTTTCGTTACAGGAGCGAAAAAAAAAAAACACTGCGTGATTTTCGTCAGAGAATTAAAAAAAAGCGTTTCTCACCAGGAAATTGAAAAAAAAAAAAAAAAAAAAAAAAAAAGATAGATAAATACGAAATAGTACTCGAAATAGTACTCGAGATAAATGCAAAATTCGTCAAAGGATGGTGACTTAGACACCAAAAAACTAGTCCCCAAATCAAAAAATATAGTCACCATGTGATGACTGGCGACCGCGAATCTTCACCAATATTGCACAGATTCATGGAATTCACTCCCATTCCTGAGGAATATAATTTTATCGAATCATATTCCTCATCGAATTTACGGATGAAGTTCTAGTATTAATTAAACTCGATTTCACATATTAAAATGTATCTGGTCTTCTCAATCACATCTTGGTGCAAGATATCTGAATCCCCGATTTTAGTAGTTGACTGGCAGATTTACCATTCTGCTTTCCTTCTCATATTTCTTCGTGTTATCACAACTTTAGGTGCAGGGAAACACAATAATGAATCTACTAGTCAAACACTAAAATCGGTTTTGAGGTGTTTTCCACTAATATATGATTGGACAGACCAGTTGCATTTTAGTATGCGAATTCAATTTTAAATAAAAATTCATCGGTGAACTCTGTTGTTCAAATGTCTCCCGTTGTGTATAGTATATATTCATTCAATTTTAAAGAAAATCTGGAATAAGTTCATTCGAATTTCCGAACTATAATGCGTGTGCTCAGAATATAAAATAATAATAATACAATAAAAAATGTAATTTAACAAAACAAAACAACCATTTAAAAAATAATATTTTTAAAGACTAAAATTTTAGACTTTTAAATAAATTCTACATTTAAAATAATAATAATAAACATCAGTTTTGAGATGTTCAAAACGTGGCTTAAATAATAATAGAGTCATATATTACGTACGCTATGGATATTCATGTGGATATTCCATTAATATTTCAGGATCAATCATAAACAAATGTTAAATAAAATTTCTGTTTTACAATTTTCGGTATGGCAAATTTTTAAACTTCACACATTTTCAACTTTTACACCGTCGTATGGGGAAAAAAAAATTTCTTTTAAATCCTATTTGTTTTAAAGCTGTATCTGAATTGGTTTTTGAGTTATTATTTTGTAGATTATATCACCGAGTTGTTGTATTATTATTATATTATCACTATATTATTATGTGTATTATTGAGTTAGTATTCTTGTAGTTTTTAATACCTTGTCATTGTGGCATTAGAAGTATTCCATTTCTGTTTAAAGTAAATGGAAAATAATATATTACTGTATCTTTTTGTTGACAAAAAAGTGTTTTATGTAATAAGAGTCATAATTACGTGCGCCATGGAATTAAACACGGACCGGAAAAAGAATAAAATGCGGACATCACAAGGATTTAGATATGTCTCAGATGTTTCTAGACCGAGAGCAACAACCAATTTTCAAATGGTTAAAAAAAGGAAGATATTTTTTTAAATATAAACTTCAACACATTCAATCGAACATAGCGGATTACCAAAAAGCAGATACTTTATTACAACTAAGGTGGTCTGGTGTAATAACGCCAGGCGGGGTAATAACGCCAAGTGCTAATATTACGCATAATTATGAAATAATCTGGTAAATGACACCCATGTGCTCTGCACAGACGGGTTTTGAGTCATATAAATCGCAAAAAACAGCTTAAAGTTAATTTATTCTGTTAGTAGGTCTTATTGATTTTACAAGCAACTAAAATTAACGCTTGATCTAAAATTTGCGATATAAGTTTTGTGATGTGAAGACTATTTATTTTTTCCGGAAATACTTTGTTTATTACATAAATTTGTAGTGCATTTCATGTACTTTCAAAATGTTGTAGAAGATTTTGGATATATTCTCGAGATAATTTGTAGTTTAAAATGTACTGCGCAATAAGTATATCGGGATAATATCGCCAATCCTTGGCATTAATGCCCCGGTTGATTCCCAACAGTGACCGAACTACATCCTAAATTACTGATTTAGATAAACACAGTTAAAAACTTGCAATGTTCCTAATAATTCTGTTTAAACGGTCTTTTTTAAGCAAAAAGTAGCTTAGAATATGATATTCTTTTGCCTCCTCCCCCCCATTCACCTTTATTTTTCTCACACATTCACAAAAAATTGAACATTTCCAATAGCTTAGGATGCAATTTGTCAATTTCTAGAGCTGTAGAGTTTGTATATTTAGAATTGGACAATCTACATGCCATTACTCCGTCTTATTTTATAGTTTTGTTTACATGGCGTTATTACCCACATAGGTGGGTAATAACGCCAAATAGCATTGGTCAAGAAATCACGCCTTTACATTTTATGAATACATATCTGTTAAATTATATTTTTTATATAGATAGTCAATGAGTTGCTGTATCAAATCCTATATTTGTTTGAAAAATACAATCTAAAACTAAGCCGTGAAAATTGGTAGAACCTTAAGGTGGCGTTATTACCCCAGGACACCTTATCATGTCGGAAATTTAGCTGCAAGCTACGAGCAAGTGGAAAAAATAATTGAAAAGTGACCGAAACTTTGCCTGGCTCTGACAAGGACAGAAACGATGGGCAGCACTCGATGGAATTAATTTTGTTAATCTAACATTCTGATGACATAATTGTACCGAGACAATACCTAAATAGAATGTGAAACAGAATAATATACAATAATAATATTATTATTACATATCATAGTTGCATAGAATTTCAGTACAGTTTGCTTGTGCTTAAATAACACAAATAAAGAATACAAGTTGGAAATTGAACGCCAAACGTGGCAAATGAGGTGCATTCGTATTATAATTAATTTTACAAATATTCAGAGCTTGATGCATTAGCTGTTAAACTCTCATGGAAGAACGCACGAATACAAAATTTGATACGATTATATACAGTCGACTCTCGTTAATTCGAAATCGGATAATTCGAATCTTCGCTTAATTCGAACTAAACATGAAGTTCCGAAATTTTCAATGGCAAAATAATGTTAAACTTTTTCATTAATTCGAACTCATTTTCTCTTGACATCGTTTAATTCGAACTCACGAGAATTTCGATTTTTCATTTTTCCTTTCTTTCTCATGGATTTCAGATCATTTGAATATTATTTTTTCTTTGGTTTTTGAGAAAATTTTTCCGAACGAGTATACATATAATCCCATGCATTTGAAATCCACTTTATAAGTGCCCCATCTGTCCATCAGTGACGCTTCAAATTTTTCTTTCATTGTGCTTGTTTCTAATCTTTTAATTAGTTTATGTATTTATACATTCAAATTTAATATTAAGTCATATTCTGATGATAACAGCCGAAATAAATTTAAAGAGCACTATAACATTAATTCCTTTTTAATAGTACCATATTAATCATGTTCTCATTTCATGCTTTCCATAATTCGAACTTCGGATACTTCGAACATTTCTTGTGGTCCCGACGAGTTCGAATTAACGAGAGCCGACTGTATCTTCAATTCAATAATACGAAAAGTAATGAGACTTTATCTTAAATCGGACGTAATCAGCATGGCATACTTAGAACCATTAGCTATCATGGGATATCGTAGAAATGAGTAACTCATTCGAAAACCCCTTTTGAGCTATTTTCATTCATACTCTGTAACTCTTATAGATTATGTTGTGTTACCCTATGATCTATAGCATTTATACACAAAACGTAATGTGCAAAAGTGAAGTTAAAGTTAAAAACTCATATCAGAACTAAAAATGTATTCACAGCAAAATTTTGTAACATGCAGTATTTCTGGTACAATATAACATCCAAAATTTTTTGTGTGTTTTTGTAAATACAGTTAGCCCCTTCTATTATACAGGAAGTAACTTGTAATAAATCTCAGCAACGTATATCAATTTCATTATATATGAAGTAATTTAACATGATTAAAATACGCCTAAAACAATACTTTCCCATAAATCATTATGTAACGGAATTCCTTTGTGTAGCTCTGTAAACGAATAATAAATATTTTTGCACCGCATATTGTACAGAATGCATATTTTAATACATTTTAGTAAATGTATATCAACTTTATCCTCCAAACGAAACAAAATTCCACTAGTACGTATTTGAAGAGATGCGCTCTGAGAAAATCGAAAAAAAAAAGTTAAAATTTTTGTCAATAGGTGGCGCTGAACCAATATTAAGACGATGTTTGCAGTTTCATTATATCAATTTTAGTCAATCCAGACAAAGCAAACAAATTTAAAAATTTCGACAAACTTCGATGAACTGCGAATTGTTATAATTAAAGTTCACTTAATCAGACAGCTCTAGTGTCTGACCTATGACTACAAACAAAACAGAAAAATAAATATCATTTCATGTGATGTAATCTGCATCAGCAAAAATAAAACATGTCGCTCGGCAGCGGGGAAATAACGAAGAATGCTCAATGAATCCTCCACCATTATCAATAACTCATTACATTCTCAGAATTGTGTTTTCTACAGCATTGCGTAAATTGTCCTGTGAGATTGAGCAAATGTGAAGTCTAATACTCTCTTTCAGATCAGAGGTTGTCTGACATATGTCTTTAGATACAGAATCTTTCAAAAATCCCCACAACCAAAAATCGCATGGTGTTAGATCAGGCGATCGTGGTGGCCAGGCTGTTTGAAAATAACGATTTATGATGCGGTCTTCTATAAAATGGCTCGTTAAGAAAGTCCGAACTGCTCTAGTAATGTGCGGTGGTGCACCGTCTTGCATAAACATGATATTTTGAAGGCAACCTCGCTGTTGAAGCTCGGGAATCAGAAAATGCGACAACATATTGAGATACCTTCTTCCATTTATGGTACATGTAATGGGTCCTGTGGATATTAGTTCCTCAAAAAAAATATGGTCCTATCATGAACGTAGCAGTAAAACCGCACCACACCGTCACTTTAGCTGCATTCAATGGAACTTCTTGAACAATATTAGGATTCTCTTTCGCCCAAATTTGTCAGTTGTGTGTGTTCACTTGTCCGTTTAAATAAAAATGCGCTGCATCACTCCATAGAATATCCCAGGGCCAAGAAATGTCCACATTCATTCGTTCAAGAAACTGTAGTGAAAATTATAGCCGACTTTCGGTATCACCCTGTATTAGCTGTTGCACCCTCTGAATTTTGTATGGATAGTAGCGCAAAATTTGACGAATCATTTTTCTCACAGTGGAAATCGGCATATCGATTTCATTCGCAATTGCGGGCACACTTGCATTACCAAATGATGACTGGCTTGCTACATCAACGGCACCAGTAGCAATATCTTCAATGCTAGAAATGTCTACCTTTTTTCGTCCTCTGCCAGGAAAAATGTCGAGTTTTCCTGTTTCCTTGAACTTTTTAACCATTTTGTGAACTTCACGATCCGACATTGGTCCACGTCTAATATCTTTTAATTTCCAGAATTCTCGAAGAGCTGCAGCTGCATTGCTGTTATTTTGATAAAATAACTTTATAAGAAGTGCCTTTTCTTTCAAAGTTACCAGTGTCAAAGAAATGATAGACACACTTTATCAGCAAGTTTTAAATCGTCAGTTGTTTAGAATGGTATTTCAAGTTTTCGAAGTTGCGACGTCACTTTGACGTCGTTCGTCGAAAATTTGAATAAAATGTTATCTTTTTCAAGCGTTGGGTGGAATTTTGTAATTTTGTGTGTTTCATCTGAATTGACCGAATTTGATATAACTAATCTCAAAAACTTTACTTTTATAAACTATTAAATAAAATTTCCTGTATACTGTTTTTACAAAATAAAGAAATCTGCAAATATCGGCTTAAACAGTGGTGCAGTGCCATCTATTGACAAAAAATTTAACTAATTTTTTTTTTCGATTTTCACAGAGCGCATCTTTTCAACTACGTACTTGTGATATTTTGCTTCGTTTGGAGCCATAGAACCGGCTCTAGAGCCTTCTAAATAGGCGAACTTTAATTATAACAACCCTGTACATGTATGTGTGTGTTTATGTCAGTGTGAATTTATTTACTCATAATGATCCATCCGTTCCATCGGAAAATGATGGCATTAATCGCGGAAGAGGCGACACGTGTCCGGGAAATTCCTGGCCAATTGGAACATCTTCGCAATTCCATGCAGCGCCGATATGAAGCATGCATCAGGGCTAATCGAACACATTTTGAGCACTTGTTGTAAGTTTTATCATTTATCATTTGTATTTTGACAGACGATTAATATTTTTGTAAAATAAAGGTCTGTTTACATCATTTGTTATCTTTTTTTTTATTTTTTTGCGTCATGGTCACGATGCATTTGTATCGTCACGATCACGTTTCTGATCCGCAGTTCCTGCGTAATTTGTGACTTGACACAGCCACATTTGCAGTTTGGACAAACGTTTTGAGTCACTCTGTATATACATTGAAGTGTCATTCTTAGCGTAAAAATTTTAGATTTTGATGAAAGAAAAGTAGTTTGTTTTGCATTCGTCACGTGGAAAATTACAAATCAAATGTCATATCTGTGTTGTCACTTTGAAAACTATTGAAACGTTCATTAGCACAAACGTTGATTTTACACATTATTCAAAGTTATGCTTTTAAACAATTATTGATGAAACATCCAATGTCAATATTTTGTCTAGCACAGCATATCTTCCTTTGGATTCTGCATCATTAACGAATGCTAAATCTAATGACAATAATACATTTCGAAAACTATGTTATAATAACAATTACATAAGTAGCAGTTGTGTGTCCAATTATGTGAAACAGGAAACTAATTATGCAATTTCAAATCCTGACTGATAGTTTAAATGCGAATTTAACATCCAATCATTTCCTATTAATTTCATTTGAAAAATTGATGTAACTTCTGTTTAATGCATTCTAAAAAAATTCGACACTCATAAGTTTGAGTTAAGTATTAGTTTATGTAAAAATCGTATAAGAATTAAAATATTGAATAAAGAAAATTTTTAGTTTTAATCGAATCTGTCGAGAATTAAAATTATGATTGATGATAGCAAATAATTCTCTGATATATCATCCCAGTTCTTGAATAATGTTAAAACAATGATATTGTAAACGAAGTAGAATATGTAAATTCCAATTTGCATTTTATTTGTAAAATAATTTAATTACATAATAACATAATCAATAAACATTTGATTAATGATTATTTGCCACAGAAATCTAAGACTATTTTATTTAACTTATATACTAGGTTTTAATACTGGTAAAATTTTCCCTTATGTCAATTTAAAGTTTGAAAAAAAATATTAAATTGTGTCAAATCGCGTAAAGTGTGAGCATGTATAATTTTTTAGGCCCAGTGCACACGTACGGTTTTTTAAGCTCCGGCGCCGTTGCGGTGCAGCAATTACGGCGCAAAATACAAAGGAAACAGGTATGGCATGAACACATACCTACGGCGCCGTTGCGGCGACGTACGTCCACCTTGCGGTCGTTTTTCCAAGCTTTTCCCCATCACACCGCAGCGGCGCCGCACACGCAATTGCGGTTCCTAGTACCTTGTTGCCTACTGAGCTATGCACACGTCCGGTAAAATACGTAAATACGACAAGGATGGCGGACGTTGATATTGAACTTTTGATTGAATAACGCAAAAATAATCCGCTTTCTAGAATACACGTCCATCGTTGTCGACGGACTGCCGCAGCTGGAAAAACCGGACATGTGCATCACATGCTGCGGGCGTGCAGCGGCGCCAGAACTTGAAAAAACCGTACGTGTGCACCGGGCCTTAAAATAGAAAAGTATAATTTCTGTTATACAGGAAATATCTTATAAACCTCAGTAACGTATATCAATTTCATAAAATGCGAAGCAGTTTAATATAACGCGCCCCAAACAGTGTTTCCCTCTACACCATTATGTAATGGAATATTTTTGTGAGGCCCTTAAATTAATAAAAAATATTCTTTTCATCACAGATTGTACATAATGTATATTTTAGTAGATACTTTACAGATGAATATCAATTTATGAAAGAGTTTCGAAAGAGTTTAACATCGTTAAAATGCACTTGAAACTGTTTTTTCATATTGACCGTAATGTAATGGAATGCTTTTGATTCTCCCTGTAATTGAACTATACATCCGATTTTCATAAAATTTGAAATGATACGACAAAGTTATGTAAAAATTATGTATTTCAAATTTTAAACGATTCGGTTGGATAGTTTTTGCGTTCGGACAGACAGACAGATGGACGGACTGAACGACGACTATAGGTGCTACGTACTTACATAATTGCAAATGCAGCAAATGACACCTACATCGATAAATAGGTATTTTTATCAATGGTTCCAAACATGTGCTCTTGGAAAATGAAAACACACCTGCCTCTACTAACTACGCTACAAATCACCGTATAAAAATAAATGCATTTAATAGTAGTCGATTAGCAATGATGTCTGTTAAATAATACTATTTTTATACTATTTTTAAATTATGCTTATTTGGGTTGTTTTCTTATAGAAATTTAAACAAACTCTAAAATTGTTAATACTAACATCTAATTTTGACACCACATTTGTAAATATATTTGGCTGCCAAACAGGATGCCATTTGGTCAGGTTTTGAGTTAAGGAATTATTCATGATCGTTTCTTTTAAATTGGTTCTAAACTAAAACCTTATAAAAATTAATTAATAATAAAGTCTTTGTTTACGTGTATCACATTTTAGCATTGTTCAATAAGTTTTTAATGTGTCGGAGATAGAGATTTCCTAATTTTGAATCAAAGAATTCGTCGCCGCCAAACTTGAAGAATACGGAGAATATAGAAAGGAAATAGTATCGAAAATGCTTAGTATTAGTTCGCTTGACATATCCTCACCTGAGAATAAGATGATTCTATCTGGAAAAAACTCATTTTGCAGTTAAAACACTTTGAAAATCAGCATGCTCTGTATGTGCGGCTAATGAAGTTTGCAAAAAACTTTTGGTATTAATAAAGGTAGGTAATTATATGTAGGTATTGACAGCAATTCTACTAAATCAATGTTTGTAAATAATATTTTCGTAAATTTTTTTACATTCAAAAATATTAATAGAACCATATTGTTCTCAAACGCCGTGTCTTGCTCTAAATAACAGGGTTCTTTCATAAACGAATCATGTTATTCTTAATTTGCGTAGCTTTTTATAGCTTAACAAATTGAAATTTCGTTGATTAAATCGAATAAACATCAGTAACATTTATTACTAATTATATTTTAATACTGCATCAGCAAATTGTTGCTTTTACTTATTCAGTCTAATTAATAGCATCTTTGTAAAATTAAGGAATTTACATAAGTTAAATATATTATTTAATTGAATGAAAACTGTCTTAAATATTTAATTATGTTAAATATGAACCCGAAAACTTTCACTTTTTAGTATGCTATTTTTATAGGGAGGGGAGGAGAGCATGAAAATTAAGACAAAAATTAGTTATTATATTAACATTAAATGAAATTTTCATTGGCTCTTTATTGTTTTTTCTGCATTTCTGAAAGTAGAAGTCGTGCATTATTTGTAAGCCCTGACTCTATGTATATTTTTTAAAATTATTATTATTATTATTATTATTATTATTATTATTATTATTATTATTATTATTATTATTATTATTATTATTATTATTTTAGTGTTTGCTCTGTTCTAATGAGACCTAATCTTTGGAAAACTTTTAGCATGAGATTTCAGTTTATTTTTGACATCATGTGAGATTGCCCTACTAGTTTTTTTTCGTTCATAACCAGTGTGGGTACCCAATTTTGATGCACTGTATAAAAGGTTTCTGAATAATTTACAATGTTCCCGAGTTGATTTTTTTGCACACTTTAACCTCTTCGCTACTGGCGATTATTACAGTATTTTTAATTATTATTGAATTATTTCTTCTCTCGTTTGACTTCAGAGCGAGATTTTTGTTTTATTTTCATTAGCTCGAATCTTAGAATTCGAAACATATTATTCTTATATGGAAATTTCATTTATATTTAAGTATCATTAATAAAATGGGACAAAACTGATGTACCCATTTGGGTACTCAGGGACTGAAGAGGTTAACCTTGTTATTCCCTATTATTAATTAATAATAAAAAAAGTGCTATTCACGGGAATTTGTGTTGGTGCTAAATCGCTTTTCGATCGAGTTGCTAAATCGCAAATTCAACGATCTATACAAACAGCTTACTGAAATGTGCTTATTTACAGAAATTGCGAAAAAATCTTATGTGCAGTATGTATACATAATGTGCACATGAATGGGTCGATTATGTGCGCCAGTTTTTATTTAAAGAATTCGGAAATTGTACGTCAAAAGTGGCAAATAATATGCATTCGTACTACAACTAGTTTTGTAAATACTCAAATATTGGTGCCATAGCTATTGCACTCATGCAAAAAATGCACGAATACAAAATTTACTACGATTGTGTATATTAAATTCAGTTATACGGAAATAATATGACACCATCTTAAACAGGACCTTAATAACCAACATGGAATATCATTGAATTAATTACATATGATAGGATTCAAAAGAATAATCACTATGGCGATCTAAAAGTTTTATCTATCATGGGATATTAGTGAACTTATTACGTATTATAGGATTTAATAGAATGAAAAAATCATTTTATAAAATATTTTTTTTGAGTTTTGATTCGATTTTCATAAAATTTTAAATAACTCAATAAATTTCTGCAATCATTGTATATATTAAATCCCAAATTGTTTGGTGAGCTGTTTTGAGGGCAGTCAGGCGACAACTATAGGGGCTAAGTTTTTATAATAATTTACGAAACGCACAAAAAAATAATAATGAATCCAGAAGTAATCTCTGTTTAAGTAACATTGTTAAATTCAGATACTTATTTTCTTCGAAAAGGATTTCTGTGTTTCTGGATGGGGGTGGGGGGGGGTGGGGGTGGAGGGTATTGCATTTTTGACCCCTTCCTCCCTCACAAAAAAGAAAGTCTCAAACTTTTTCGGAAAGACAACTAATTTCTCCGATCAACCATCTAAATTCAACGCTGTGTGTTTTACCTCCGACTATCAGGCGAGGACATCTTTCAATTTGCTCGTTACAGATTTAGTTCTAAATTTCGACGATAGAAAATTAATAGAACTGTTCTAAAAATTATTTCTACTAATAAGTAAGACGTACTTTGAAGTAATTTATCAGAAAAGTTAATACTCAAACAAGGCATAGAATTCAATAAAATTGTAAGACAGTAAACCAATTATCTAACAAGCCACTTAGTTGAAATATCATATGATAAATACCTACTAAATTCCCCAGAGTAATTTAAAAATGAATCACTAATGTTATCAGGACAGTCTAATTCCCGATTGAAGCTTTATTGTAATCAAATTTAATGCATAATGCATATAAAGGTACATTAAACTCTCATTAATCAACTTAAATTTACCTTTATGTAAATACATTAAGAGAGTTGTAATGCAGAGGATGTTTGTTTCCAAGTGTAATCAAATTCGTTTGCAAAGAAGATTTAATTAAGGAAAGGGAGTTGGTTGTTTATAGAGTTTATTTGGTAGTTAAAATGATTTCACGATAATGATGCATTTAAGGAATTGGATTTGATTTTCAAAGGTCAGATGTTCGTATTAGTTCTTATAAAACTTTTAAAATCAGCTTATGTGGAATTAGGATTATTAGGATTTAAAAAAATTCCCTTAAAATATATATGTATTTAAAAAAAATCATTTCTGAATACAGTCGAGTCTCTCTATTACGAAACTCTATCCAACGAATTTCTCTATTTAACGAATTTTTTGTAGGAACGGTCATTTTTTTTCATTATTACATTAAAAATAATCTCCATACAGCGAAATATGTATCTCCATATAACGAATTTTTTCAGAAAATTTTCTTCATTTTTTTTAGACAACGCAACGCTTTAAATCATTTGTGAAATCCATCTAAATTTGCTGTTTTCTGGTTTATATTTCATAGCTGTTTTGTTGTTCGATCAACACTGGAGATTACAATGAAATGCAAGACTACTACTTCTAAGTTTACTTACGAAAAAAAAAAAATTACTTGTGTCACACACGCAGCTAACTTATAGCTTCGAGGTTCATGAATGGTTGTCGCTGCAAATAAAAATTATTTCATAATTTCGAAACTAGTTACCCATGGTTTCTAATCAGTTTTTATTAAATTATAATCAATTTTCTTCTTATCGAATTGAACAACTTCTGCTCGGCTAGATTACACACTTCTCAATTCCTTGGTAAGGATAGAAAACTTCAACTCTGACACTAGCATTCAGAATGTAAGACTCGACTCAAGATCCGCTGATATGAACTTTCGATCCTACTTTTATATTCAACGTATTAAAACACCACGCGTTGCTTGATTTGCATAAAATCAGATCAAAGACATATATTTGCAGATCAGTGGCGTAGCTAGGATGGGTGATACCCGGGGCGGATGTAAATGACATCATCCCCTCCCTCGCCCTTCCGAAATCCATCATATTTTTTAAATCATAATTCTGCGTTATTATAAAAAGTTACCATACCATTTCTTATTTATCTTTTGTCCTCCTGCATAAAAAAAAAAAAACAAAAAACAAAAAAACATAGGAGCGACTTTTTGCTCAACCAAAAGTTTACAAAAGTCATTATGGTATTTATATATAGAAGAAAATCTTTCTTTTAAAATTCTTTTCGTTCTTTCTTTTAAAATTTGCGTGTGGTATATAACGCGTTGGATATGTAGGTTTTTGTTCCCTGGTGTAAGTGTTATTTAGATACACCATTCTGTATAAAATTTCACAATCTCAAAGAAAAGAAAATTAACGCTATTGCTTCGTGCGTTAAAAATTTCATTTATTTCAGAATTCCTTTCCAAAATCTTATAAGATTATATATATATATATATATATATATATATATATATATATATATATATATATATATATATATATATATATATATATATATATATATATATATATATATATATATATATATACAGTCGAGTCTCTATATAACGAAATTCATCGTTCCAGTAAAAAATTCGTTATATAGAGAAATTCGATGTATAGAGAATGATGTTAAAAATCGTATTTAATGTCTAAATTTTGAAAAAATATTATTTTTGATCTTTTTAATTAAGAATTTGAAATGTTTAAAAGTAAATATTAACCTAATATTTTATTTCTTAAATATTTAAGCGACTTGCATTAATTTCAGACGAAGATATCCGTAATTTTTTGTTGTTTTTTTATTTTAAAATTGTTACGCTCTGAAAAAAACTCAAATTTTAGCAAGGAATGAAAAATTGTAGTTAACATTTTCCTCCATTTGAAGGCCTCTCTTATGTTCCTCTCATTGATTCCTCTCTTATATGTGTAACAATCCAATTCACTTTGTTTTGAGAAGGATGTGGAAAGGTGTGTGGGAGGTGGAGAAAAGTAATATAAATAAAAACTCAGCACTGAACGATAAATCAAAAATAAGTTATGGAAAATTGATTCCATGTGATTTCGAAGCTTTTTTAAAAATGAATAAATTAAGACCAATTTATGAAAAAATTCGTTATATGGAGATAGATATTTCGCTATATAGAGACTGTTTTTAATGTAATCATGCGAAAAGGGGACCGTTCCTACTAAAAATTCGTTATATAGAGAAGTTCGATGCATGGAGTTTCGTTATAGAGAGACTCGACTGCATATATATTTGCAAATAAAGATTGGGTGTTACCCCTTAGAGGATGCCCCTTTACCTATGCCACTGTTGCAGATTTCGAGAGTCAGAAACACACTTAGAAAATTATAGTAAAACAAAAGATAGAGCGCTTTTGTGCACAGTGGTTAATATCGACAAAAAGGGGTGTCTTTCAGAAAAACTAGGCTTTTTTTAACCACTTTCTTAGTCCACTACACAGTGTAGCACAAAAAAACACAAGTATAATTTAATACTAAAATTTTTGTTCCACACAGAAATTCTGTTATATTCATACGCGCAACTTTTGATGTAGATTTCTTGCTCAACAAATGTCTAAAAGGTTAAAAATCTCTATAAAAACTATTTTCCCCAATTATAATATTTATAGAATATGAAGTTAAAAAAGACACATTATTTACTATTGTATTTAAAAACTGTGTTTTTTTTTTAAGTTCCTTTTTGAGGTATAACTTAAATAGATTCCAATGGAGGATGAATCGAAACTTTTTACAGCTTTTGTTACACATTTAGGTCATTACTTGTAGAACGATGCCCTTCGGTTTAAAAAACACTGGGATTACTTTTCAGAAATCTACGGCTAAGTTATTTCAACAACAAAAAATATTAAAGGTCATGGATAGTTGACATTGCTATGTTTTCTGAAATGTGGGAAGAACATGAAAAGCTTGGAGAAATATTCCGTACATCAATGATGCAGGATTGATTGTTAATTTGAGAAAGTGCAATTTTGGTAGGAATGAAATAAATTTATTATATAATGTGATTGGATTAGGTAAACATTCCCCAGACCTATTGATAGTTGGAACGACAATACGAAAAATATCCATGCTTTCTACGTAAAAAAGAATTACCAAATGAGGTGGACTTAGCGATTATAGAGATTATACTACAAATTAATATATGTTTCTAATAATTACAAATTATTGACAATTGTTTTATTCTTTCCATAACTCTAACTGAAAACATGTTTTTTTTCGTCATTCTAAAAAAATTATACAAACGTCAATCCTTTCAAACATCGTTCAGTATTTTCTAGTTACATTTCATGTATCATTTACTTCAAACCATTCTCTTATTTGAAGTAACTTCGAGATTTTATCTGTTCTGCGTCAAAATCAGATTTTGTGAGCAATCAGATGAATTTTGCTTGCTATTCTTGAATTATCTGTATTTTACAAACATAAACTTGAGTTATATATACACATTTTAATATGTGAATTAAAATATATTAACTAAATATGTATTACTTGACATATTTGCCTACATTAAAAATATTTTATTAAACATTTTTAATGTAGTCAAGCATGTCTAGTGATTTATAATTAGTTTATAAACTTGAGTGTCGCAGTTCACATCATCTATCAATGAAAAATTTCGACCTAAAAAACCGTATCAAACTAAGTCCGGTATACGATTCCGAAAACAGCGGTGACCGAGCCGTATCGGTTCTGTACAATACGAGATTCATTTTTAGAGTTTCTTTCATCTGATGAAACCTTATTCATCTCTGTCCCCTATCTGTCCGTCACAGAGTCCGTACATAAAAACTGTGTAAGTCAGAGACTTCAAATTTTGTGTACATACAAATGAATATACTGTGTCCCACAACAAAACATAAAATTTTGAAAAAATCTTTTATTTTAATTAGATCAATTTTATAAATATCATCCATTCATTTTTGAGATTTAAATTTAAAATGAGAGCCTTGGTTTCAACGCTTTTCGTGTCAACATCATAGCTTGGTGGGAAAGCACCTTGCTGTTAAACTGTAGGTTCTTAGCTCGATCCCCGGTCCCCTGGAAATTTTCATACTAAAATGGATTTAGTTAATAAAATTTCGCATTTTTTGCCAATTTAAGCGTTGATATTGTTATTATTATTATTGTACAACGGACCTTCATAATATTTTTTGGAATTTAATTTTCTTTCCAATTTAAAAACTATTGCGATTTATTAATAATTCAGAATTTTTAATTTCGTTATCACAATTGTTTTGTTCGTTTTTAGAAATTTAAAATTTTATTCATATCTCCGTTAATTTTTTTTTATTTCAGATTTTCAAAAAAATAAAATTTTGGGATTTTATTTAAATAATTTGATTTGAACATTTTTTTTATTTAATTAACATAAATAAGTTCCTCTTATAATTATTTAAAAATTAAATTTATTGGTGCTACCATCTATATAAGAATTTTATAATTATAAATTAACAAGTTGGATTTCTTAATTAAAGAATAAGTTATTTTGAAAGTAATATTAAACGAAACTCTCTGTGCAATCTGCGATCACTCTTAACCACTTGATTTGGAGAATTTTCATAAGAATTTAAGATGCCAATACAAGATTTCCGGCGCGCCCGCACCACGCCGATATTTGGTGCCGTATGTGAGCCGGAGGTTCGTTATTTGGCGAATTTGACATTCGCCTTAGGAATAGAAATTCGTGTAAGTTAGATCTCCGGATGTAATTAGGGGCCCCCTAGCAGGTGAGGCCAGTTATAAGATAGTGTTTTATATTTATCTAAATACAAAACGTAACAGACTAATGTTTTATACAGTCGAGTCTCCCTATAACGAAACTCCATACATCGAATTTCTCTATATAACGAATTTTTAGTAGGAACGGTCCCTTTTTCGCATGATTACATTAAAAACAGTCTCTATATAGCGAAATATCTATCTCCATATAACGAATTTTTTCATAAATTGGTCTTAATTTATTCAGTTTTATAAAAGCTTCGAAATCATATGGAATCAATTTTCCATCACTTATTTTTGATTTATGGTTCAGTGCTGAGTTTTTTTTTTTATATTACTTTTGTCCTTGTTCTTTAAATCCAATGAATTCATCCCACCTTCCACACATCTTTCCACATCCTTCTCAAAAGAGAGTCAATTGGATTGACGCACATGTAAGAGAGGAATCAATGAGAGGTACATAAGAGAGGCCTTCAAATGGATGAAAATGTTAACTACAATTTTTCATTCCTTGCTAAAATTTAAGCTTTTTTTAGAGCATAACAATTTTAAAATCAAAACAACAAAAAATTACAGATATCTTTGTCTGAAACTAATGCAAGTCTTACTTATTTGATTTTCATTAAGCTTTCAAATAAATGTCTGTTCTCTTTTTTGAAACAGCTTAAATAATTAAGAAATAAAATGTTAGGTTAATATTTACTTTTAAACATTTCAAATGCTTAATTAAAAAGATCAAAAATAATATTTTTTTCAAAATTTATACATTAAATACGATTTTTAACATCATTCTCTGTACATCGAATTTCTCTATGTAACGAATTTTTTACTGGAACGATGGATTTCGTTATATAGAGACTCGACTGTATTTATCTAAATCAAACTTTTCATCACCGTACAATAGATAAACAAAAGAGAGGAAATCTGATAATTCCTCTTAGTAAAAGAAGAAAAATTCAAATGTTTTAAAATGATCAAAACTGTTGTTAAATAAACGGAAACAACTGTTAAAACGACGAATATTCAATATAGACTTAAATATAAGTGAATCTGGACGAATAAAATTTACCATTAAATTCGGGAGATTGCTAAATCTATGTTATACAAAACTTAGATGAGGATTGAACATCAACATACATTCGAACGACTTCAACATGCAATTTACAAGTTTCAGCACTAACAATTTATGACCATAGTCTGGTTTTATCTTTACTACGAAATCTAATTTGTTCATAAATATAACTAGTACAAACAAAGTTACTTTTGGAGGCTTTTTAATGGTTTTATCCTCATTTAATTCCAAATAAGTACATTATTCGAATGGCATTGTATATTTTACGTTTTCCTTTTAGCCTGATCTTAAAAGTTAACTAAAACTAAATTCTAAAACTAGTTTTGACATTTAAAACACTGCTGATAAACTTAAGATATATTGTTCTTAACTGAGGTTTAAATTAAGTCCGCAGTGTTATGAAATTTGTTTGGAAACTCCCATGAAAACTATTTTGTCTATTTGTTACGCCTTATAACAGAAACTTTTCAAACTTTGACTGCCTATTTACATGTACATTTGTTTCGATTCATTTACTTTTATGAAGTCGCTTATTGGCTATCTTTATAGGAGGTAAGCATATTCAACTGAACTTTATTTGCTGTGAAGAAATAGATTTTATCTGTTCCGAAGAATGCAAAATAATGAAACTATAAAGTCAAAAGAGATATAAATTAGAATAAACGAACCGTGAAAGGGTTTTAACAGAGTTTCTTATTCAAATTTTTGTTTATCTCAAAGATACTAGTTTTTTTATATTTTTAATTATTTTCAGATGTTTTCTTTTAAATTTAATGTTAAAAGGCCACTCCCCTCGAGTGAAAAGACCTGTTCGCTAATGCTATTCCTATGACAGAAATTTATAAAGATATCTCAATTATATTTCAATATTTTAAAATGCTTATTTATTTTATTTTATCTTATTTACTTATTTTTTGTATTGCATAGCTGAAATCGATCTATGAAGGCCGGTTTTTACTTTTTAGATTTTGTTTTACAGATATTTTTTATGAAGACAATTTCATTTTCGGAACCTGTTTCGAAAATGAAAGCATAATTTTACCAATATTTTGAATATTTTCATATAATAAAGTCATATTTGCAATATTTTCATTTGATTAAGTAATATTTGCTATTATTATTATTGTTGTTGCTAAAAAGAGTTGTACACGACAAGTGTACATAGAGAAACAGAGGCGCTTTTAATACGATATTTGTTTTATAAGGGTTGACTCGGATTTGATGGTAAATTTATTATTCAAAATACTCCAGTTCTCTTAAAATCAAAGTAAACAAAAATAATATCCTTGGTCAAAAGAAAAAAAAACAGGATAAGATGAAATTTTTTTTTAATTTAAATACTTACATCATAATGCACAAGTACATAAATACAAGGTGCGGCCAATTATTTCCAGGATTTATGTTACTGTATGAGAACGGGGATTCACCAGAACGCAGTATTACTTGCATTTGGAACGACGTTTTTACGCGTATGACAAACGACGTCGATACCCTGCAGAAGCAAGTAGTTGACCTTGAAATTCACATTGAAATGTAGCTGTTAAATTTTTGTTGTCATAAACAATATGGAACAAAAAAAAACCCCATTAAATTTTTTCTTAGATTGGTCAAAGCTCTACAAAAGTCAGGAAATGTTAAACGAGTATCTTTTTACAACCTAGCCGTTTTCTGGGCGGCTACGAATGTAAAAAAGACGAAGCACATGCTGAATAGCCGCATTCCGTGTGCACGCCGAAAACAATTGATAAAGCTCCTGAACATGTGGCTTCGGATCACCGATTAACTATTTGAGTACTCGGAAATGAACTCTATATTGCCAAGAAGATCGTTACCCAAATTTTGGCATAAGACCTATTTAAACAAGATTTGAGGATGTCGAATCCATCAAGAAAACGTCGACGTCCATTTTAAAGGGCATTCCGAAGGAGGGTTTTAAAACCGATTTCAAGAACTTATATAGCCGGCACAGCCATTACGGAAGGTAGGAATTCTAAATAATATTAAACGGATATGTACTTTATTTAATATTTTCTGGTGTTATTAGATCAGTCCTGGAAATTAATGGCCACACTTTGTGCTATTAGAGGTTCACGAGTACAGAAAACTAGGCAGCATACAAGTAGCACAATAGCAGGTATGCAAGCACGTGTACAATCAGGTATCTCCCGTAAGCTTAGGGATTTATCCTGGCCATAAGCCCAAAGCTGGTCCCCAGGGTGGACGCCTACTATTGCTACTACTACTACTACTACTACTACAAGCAGGCATATGTACAAGTATAGTACAAGTACAACAGGTCAGCAGGTATACGGATTCGGATTCAGCCAATGGGAAGGCCTAACAATTAGTTTGAGCTCAACTAGCCCCATCCATCAATGTTTATTAAAAAAATAGAACAATTATACAGAGATAAAATAAAGGCAGCTAACAAAAAGTAATTGAGATAAGGAAATAAGTATAGGTAACAATAATAAAATAGACGAATTGAGTGCTTTACAGACGTATAACACATAATTTATCTTTAACAGCAACAGTAATTCTATAACTGCTTGAAAGTAATAGTTTGTTTGATTAGTTCCATAGTTCATCATCATTATTATACAAAAGTTCTCGTGGAGGCATTTGGAAAAGTCCTTAATTGTTTTCAATCATTGTTACGCAGTTTATGATTTTTTGCAATTGTGCTGGTTATTTTCTTAATATTTTGAACTGCAGGTATACAAATAGAACAAGTACAGAAATGCCAGTAGCAGCGGCATCAGAGGTAATAAATATAATGACCTCATACTACGTCTTGACAGAGATAGCGGTCCGAGAAAGAATATGAAAATCATGAGCCACAAATTGCTTTATTTGACTTATTGGCATACTGAATTTGGCAAGAGTGTATGGATCGTCAGACATCTGTTAGGTATTAACATACAGATATTTTTGAATTTTTGATCATAAATTTCCAAAGTTGACAACAGCTTGCAAACAATTTTAGAACAGTCTTGCATTAAACAATTTAAGAAATCAAGGGAGAGAAGGTTTAGAGGAACATAAACATAAAAAGGAATGGCTTTTACTGGCAAGGAAGGTCTCCATACTGGGCATACTCAGAATTTTTTGAAAAAAAAATACTGATAAATTACTCATGTATGTAATAAAGGATCAGTCAAATTTAGCGGCGGAATTACAGAAGAAACTCAGTAAAAAAAATAAAATACTTTCGAGTATTTAGCGCGAAAAGACAAAAGCGTCACGCAATTTGGCAAGTAGCATTGTCCCTCGCCAAAAGCAAACGATTTTAATGCACCTGGAAATTTCTTGTCAATTAAATTTTAGAATACATGTAAATAGTATTTAACGAATTTAAATTTCGACAATCAGAGAGTTTGACATATAGATGTATTTTATATTACATATTTCTGTTGCTTTTGCTACAGTTATCTAATTTTATTACTTTAAAAATAATTCCTTATATAAACAATACTTTCATATTGAAAAGTATTTTTTCATATATTTAAGCGTATGATAAAATAAAAGCCAGATGAAGAATGCTGCAGTAATGCATTTCGATATCGGAGAAGTTTTTGTTACCATAACAACAAAACTGAATCGACAGAGCTCAATTAGATTGGAATTAATTTTGAGATTGAAACAATTTTAATTAATTAAAATTTTGTTTTAATTCATAAAATTTCACAGTTAATTTTCATTCTAAATACATTATGACAAAAATATAGTTAAAGCAAACTAAATCTGACAAAACTAACGTTACATAAATAAAATTTCTTTAAACAAATTCAAGATGAAACATTTTTACCTTAAAAAAGGTTTGACATAAAAAAGTATTTTTTGAAATTTTATTTTGTCGCCAACCGATGATAAATCGCCAAATAAAAGAAATGTTCATTATTTTTTTACGAACGTTCTATCGGGGTTCCGCCAAAAATTTTTTACAAACATATATATTCACATGAGAATAGCATTCTGTAATTTTTTCAGAATTTACTGAGTATGCCCGTATGGAGACCTTCCTTGTTAGTAATACTATGATTCCAAAAGAGATAGATGCATAAGTGAGAAATTTTAACGAACTCAAAAGTACAAGTAAGTGTACGTGTATTTTTTGTATCAGGTAATATTTCTAGATGAAAATGTAGTTGATCTCACTTACAATTAAAGAAAAGAATTTGCATGTGAGCGCTATTATCATTCCATTAAATAACGCTTAATTACTTTATGCAATTATTTAGAATTAGAAAACACGTTGTTTATATAAATTTAAAATAACTTAATTAGTGAATTAAGAAAAATATATTTAATAAAGGAAAAAAAAATATTCAAAAACCACATGCGATTTCACAAGACAGTTTTTGTTTGTATTATTAAATCCGTGATCAGCCATACTGGTTGTACATGGATTGGCGACAGTTAAATCGTGGCCCAATAGGCACAATCATTAATCTACAGTTATGAAAATTTTAAATACGCATAACAGATATTTAAAATAAGATAAATATTATTCTATTATTTATGATTAATTTAAAAATACTTTAACATTTTAAATATTATTTGCTCATTTAAAATTTTTATGTACAATACTATTTATATCAGTGGTGGATATGTTTTACTCTTCAACATTAACCAAACATTATTTGAAGGGCTGACAAGCATAGTAAAACAACTCCATTTATGTCAAATGAGAATAATACTGCTTTAACATTTTTAATATATAATTAGTTCAAGTCAAGTGATTTATAAGAATTTTACATGTCAATATTCAAATTAAAGTGTAATTTTTTTTTTTATAATGGCCTACTTTTATAAATGACAAATTAATATTTCTATTACAAATTTAAACGCTCTTTAACAAAAGTGACCACTTGGTCCAGTATGGTTGAGAAATTTCTTCGTGTAAATAAAGACGGCATAGATGTCATATACGCACCACATTTGCACGTGTTTTTTCTCCTGCCAATTTGGCATAGCACATCTGTGCCAAGGAGAAGATCCGTTAGTTATAAGTTTATAAAATTGTTAGTGAAATAAGATTGGAAAAATTAGAGATTTCAATGAAATGTGCTAATTAAATGATGCAACTGCATGCATTCAATATGGCTATATAAGTATTAATATTTACAATTCATTGTGAAAATTATATTTACTGTTTTCTTACTTATTAAGCTTATTATTTGTAACTGTTTATTTATCGTTTCCCTTTTTTTTGAATTCATGTTTATTTACTGTTATTTTTTATTTTAATTCCTTAAATTATTTTTATTATAATGTACATGAATAATTATTTATATGAAACTGTAATTTATTTATTTTTATTTCCTTTTTAAAATACTAGAATCTCCTTTTTTTAACTTTATTTTTTCTATAGTTCAATAAAAAAATCACATGCTGTTATTTCATGCCATTTCCAACATATATTACAAAACAAAATTTTGGGAATTTGGGAATCGCCAAATTGGCAGGGGAAAAAACACGTGCAAATGTGATGCGTGTATGACATCGGTGCCATAAAGACATTTATTACGATTACAAAAATTTGATTTTTATTTATATTTACTTATTTTATTTTTTACAATCACAAATAGTGAAACTTAATACCAGTTATAGTAAATCAATCACTGTACACAATACTATCATCATCACCGTCATCATCAGTATCATCATCACCATCACATAATGTATTCTGGAGGAAGTACCTTGGAGCCTGACTTGCCTCAACTGGAAGATTCTTGAAGTATATATGATAAATTGGCGTAATGTATGGTAGATGATCCAACACTTCTTCCTTTTTAGCCAAAGGGATTTTTCTACGGCCCGCATATAATGCACTTTGACAGATAATTGACAAAGAAGTAAATTGTGCCCACGAGGCCGTATTCTAAGATTTATTTTGCGAAAAGATTGATACTCATTGAGAGATTCTTTAACCAGTATAAATAACTTTTATTTAATAAATTTAAAAGTGCATGTCCAAAGTGAAAACGCACTTACAGCAATTATTATTTAACCTTTTTGGGTTCGAATTTTTTTCCAATTCTTAGAAAAAATATTTTACGTTAATAATATTAATACTAGCTATCCAAATAGAATAATTAGTGTTTAACTAATATTTGATTGTCTTAAAGATAATGAATATTGTTGTTTTGCGTAATATTCAATTGTTATTCATATGACAATAGGCTAACGAAGAATGTTTTGGGATATTTAGAAAATATTGTATTGCAATAGGATTTAACTAATATTACAACTTTCTAATACTTTTTGCACTTTATAAAACATGATTCTTTCAGGAACGTAATTTTATTTTAAATTTAAACAGTAAAATACGCGTTTAAAATATAAGAATCGCAAAAGGTGCAAAGATAATTAAGTAAATAATAGTTGTTATTTTACTAAATACCTGAATATAAAGTACGAAGTCAGTAAATGCATAGACATACACTAACGTTACTACATGTACCGCGTGTCCCAAAATGACTGATGGATTTTAAAATTCAATAACTTGCAAACGCTATTATTTAACTTATTATTTAACAGCTATTTAAAAATTTTTTGCAGGAGGGTTATGTATAATGTCAGGAGTTTTTTTACCGTAATTTTTCATTTTAGTTCGCATCTCAAGCAAGAGGTGGCGCTGACGGCGATTGAAGGCCAGGTAGACTCTTCACTCAGCACTCATCACCTGGCCTTCAATCGCCGTCAGCGCCACCTATTATTTGAGATGCGAACTAAAATATAAAATTACGGTAAAAAAACTTCTGACATTATACATAACCCTCCTGCAAAAATTTTTTAAATAGTTGTCACCGTTTGAAAGTTATTGAATTTTAAAATCCATCAGTCATTTTTGGGACACCCGGTAAATAGTAGCATAAGTATTTCTTAAAACAAATTAATATTCCTTTAAAAGACATGTACTGCTAATAGTACGCCAGACCCGAAAGGGTTAAAAAGAGTACTGACACCGATTTCTTTTGTGCATCCCTGGTATAAATAAACGATAAATGCTATTAATGTCTATTCTATCGTAATCAGTTTGTAGTGAAATTCAGTGATTCATATCAGCTTGAATACATTTGAAATAGCGTAATGTTATTAAAATACTCGGAAAAGGATTTTCACCATGTACCAAAATGCAATGGAATTCTTTTAGGTACCCTGTAAATTAGCTACTAATTCCACATATTTCAAATACAATACCAGAAACTCCTATGTAACCTTAAATAAAGTTTATCAATTGCACAAAAAACCGAGTATAAATGCTATAAATGCCTATTTTATTGTTATCATCTTGTATTGAAATTCATTGATTTATATCAGTTTCTATACATTTGAAATAACGTAATGTCATTTAAATACTCTGCAAACGATTTTCTCCATGTACCATAATGCAATGTACAATATAATTCTTTTGGGTTCTCCTGTAAATAAATTATTAATCCCATGTACTGTAAATGTAACATCAGACATACCTAGGTAACTTTAAATAAAGTTTATCGGTTGCACAAAAAACCGAGTATATTTACGGGAATTAAAGCGTGAACAGACGGACAGACACATAGAGTGCATAAACACTATTGGGCTTTGTTGGAAAGTTTTAAAAACCTTTACTCGAAAATAATACATGATTTACATCTTTGATAATACATTTTTTTTAATTAACCAATATATGCTGAGTTTCGTGAGAAATCTTATACACCTAAGAATAAGCAGTCATAAAAAACTGTTACTATAAGTACTAATTTCAGTATTCTAAAAACTTGTACGTAAATTTTTAACTATAGAAAATTCACATAACATCTTTTGCTTGATATTTGTTTGCACGACATTTGTATGCGTGTTTTGATCTTTCTTTCTTTAATCGGAATAAAAACTTTCTAATTAACCTAACTAGTAGGCGATTTGCAACAATGCCATTTGTTCAGAAATGTTTAAAATGTATTAAATGCATGTGCATGTTGTAGTAGTCATTAGTGGAATACGAGTAGATAGGATAATTGTTACAAGCAAATGCGATGTTACATAATGAATGAAATCTAACACCGTTATAAAATGAGATGGACAATACAATTTCACACCTTAATGAAATGCTTTAATTTTATTACTAAAAATAAATTCAGATTTTTTTATACTGATAAAAAATTTAGTTTGTTCGTAAAATTATTTTTGTTAACTGGATGATGTACTTCAAATTTAGTCCAATAATATTTCATTAAAATTCCGTATCCTTTGAAATATTTAGAGTGTAAATTTGAACCATACGGGTCTGGTGTACATTAATAAGACATATCTCTTCATCGAGTATTATTTTGTCATTACAATTAATACGCTGCTTTCTAAATATAGAAATGATAGTGTATGGCTCTGACTTTCTTATAATGATTTCATAACATAATTATAAAAATTTATTTAATTATCTTTATACCAATGGCAATTCCTTTATTTTATACATATATTTCACTCTTTAAACACTTATAAAAGAAAAAAAACCGGACGATTTTACGCAAATTGTGCTGGTAATCAGGACTCCAGTACAATTTACTGTTTTTAAAAGAAAAATTTCCGTAAATTCCAGAATTTTTTTCGTTATTTTCTGGAATTTTCGGAAATATTTCTTTTAAAAAACAGTAAATTCCACTGGCTTCCAGATTACCAATACCATTTCCGCAAAGTTGGCCTTTTTTAAATAATAAATTCAAAATATAAATTACTTTTCTGGACCAATTCTGTGTGATAAAACGCAAAAAATATTAGAAATTTGCAGTAACCTCTGAAATTCTGTTGTAATAAGTTATTTTCCAAACCCCTTCAAAAACTTTTCCTTCGACTATTATCACATAAAAATGAATTGAATAGTACATAAAATTAGTACATTCATTAAATTTCAGGCAATCAGGTAATATTTAAACATCAGTAAGTCTTTAAAGATAGAAAACCAACGATTATAAATGCACAAATAGAGTATGAGAAGGTAGAAAATAGCTATTTCGAATCTACTATCGAGATTCATCATCAGTGCAAAACTCAGCGAGCTAAAAAATAGCAAAACTGAGTAAAGAGACAGAGAGACGCAGGCTTATATACCCGCTATGGGTACAATCCCGCCTAAAGAAAAGCAACCAATGAGAAGAAAGCAGCCAAAAAGCAACTGAGTGGACAAGTAACGACATCTATCGGAGAGCAAGCAAAACAAAAACTAAAAAGCGAGTGAAAAAAAAGTATTAAATTAAAGATTTCCAAATACTTGGAAAGTAAGGAGTACTAGATAAGTCATTGACTAAGGAGTGAGAATTTTTTATGATGTAATAAGCTTCCCAAAAATCAAGATCAAGAATAGAAGGACATTTATGGATGATGGTGGCTGAAGAAAAGTTAAACTTTTGTTGTGAAGACCAACAATGTTGAGCAATAGAGGAACGTTTAAGCTCTTGATTTTAATTTTAAACTTAATAAACTTTATTTGCTACCTTCTCATACTCTATTTGTGCATTTATAATCGTTGGTTTTTTATCTTTAAACATTTGTGCACAAAGGCTTTATTTGCTATTTTAATCAATAAGTCTATTTGTATAGTTACGATTAACGTTATCTATCTATATCAGGCATGTCAAACTCGTAGACCACCGCGGGCCAGATTTAGCATCATACACAAAGCCGCGGGCCACATTGTCGAAAATAATAAGAAGCAGATTAATTTGATGACTATCGCACAAAATGAAAACTGTACATTAAAAATATAGCATTGTTTTTAAAAACAAACAAGCAAACAAAAATGCATACAAATTTTTTAAAACTATTTATTGAAAAAAATTAAAAACATGCACCAGAAATTTTTTTAAAATATTTATTAGGTAAAATCAAATCTGTAGCAAAAGAATTTTTGAGAATGTACTGTCAAATATAATGAAAAATAAGTTAAAATAAAAATACAAACATGCTTAAACAGATTCTGAACTTTTTAAAATTTAAATCGCAATTAAAATTATACAAAAATGCATTATTAATTTTGTAATCCTAATATCTGTATTTTCTTTTATATTATAATTGATACTATTTATAAAACCAATCATTGATAGAAAACAATTATTTACAATACATATAATATTATGAAATAAAAAAAAAATCATAAATGATTAAAATGCATTAGAAATGGTTATTGATCCGTCATAGGAATAATTTTCTAATTCTCCCCACTTTTTTTTTATGTACATATCGTGTCTGCGAAAAAGAAAAAAAAAATCCCACAAAGTAAAACTTCTTGAACCTATATTTTCAAGAATTTTAAAGTTAAAGGGCAAATCCACTACCGGCCACGAGGTCATTAAATGAAAAAAAGTGGCTATTAAAAAATGAGGTGGAATCCGTCGAAATTCAACAAAAGAAAATCTTTAAGAATGACCTGTTTCATTGATTTATAACAAATCAACAAAATTAGTTAAAGTAAAAAACGCATTTTATATTATGGTCGGTCTAACTCTCAAACTAATATTATTTTAAGTTAAAATTAACAAAATTCTATAAAACCCAATTATCCAAATTATTAAACGAAATAAAACCGAAATTCTTCGGATTTTATAACAGACGATATATTTAAAATAGTAAATGCATTTTATTTTTATTTCTTTATTTATTTATATATATTTTTTAATTTTAAGAGAAAATGCATTGTTTCTGTTGCCACAATTACAAAATTGGTACTAAAAATTATAAAAAAATTAATATCACAAAATTTAATTGAGATACAGCTTTGAAACAAATTGCATTTGTCGGTGGCTACTGTCTACTAATGAAAATTTGTTAATTTAATAAAAATTTTCAGTTATAGCATCACATATTGAAATTATGGATTCCTTACGATCATTGGAATTTCTGGTTACATCATTAATATTTATAGAAATGCCCCTTCATATTTTTAAATTTATTTAACTATTCTGAACATCCTTTATTCTACTTTGAACGATTTCGAGTTGTGTGTATTTGTATCCAATCATTGTTTTTAAAAGCAGATGGATTGCTTACTTTTAATATATTTCACAAACACACCTTTTTTAATTTCTTCTATCTTTACAAGAAGAAAGTATTGGATTTATGAAAATTTTCGACGTATTTATATGTTTTAGAAGGTCCTGAACACGTTTTGACTATTTTTAGAAAATGTCTGTCTGTGAGTCTGTCTGTCTGTCTGTCTGTATGTATGTCTGTCTGTATGTGACAAAAAATTCGTGGGCGCTCTATCTCAAGAACTAATGATCGAAATTTAATAAAATTTTATATTCAGTTAGACCTTGATATGAATTAGTGCCTATTGGTTTTTGGTGAATATTGGCCAGCAGGTGGCGCTGCTATACTATGTTTTTCATGATTTTCAAGATTGCTATATCTCAAGAACTAATGCACAGAATTTCACCAAACTTCAGATTCTGTGACCCCTTGATATACATAGATGCTGATTAAGTTTTGGTGTAAATTGGCCAGCAGGTGGCGGTGCTATGCCACATTTTTCATGATTTTCATGATAGCTATATCTCAAGAACTAATGCACAGAATTTTACCAAATTTCAGATTCCGCGATACCTTGAGATACATAGCCGCTGATAAAGTCTTGGTGTGAACTGCCCTAGAGGTGGCGCTGCTATGCTACATTTTGTACGATTTTTGCGATAGCTATATCTCAAGAACTAATGCAGAGAACTTCATCAAATTTTAGATTCTGTTACACGGGAATATATAACATAATTAGACGCTGATTACATTTTGGTATTAACCTTGCAACAGATGGTGCAGCTATGCTGCATTTTGCACGATTTTCCCGATAGCTATATCTCAACAACCAACGCACAGAATTTCATCAAACTTCAGATTTTGTTACAAAATGACATATAACATAATTACACGATGATTACGTTTTGTTATAAATCCTTCAACTGATGGTGCTGCTGTGCTATATTTTACACGGTTTTTTTAAACTAGCTATATCTCAAGAACTAATGCACAGAATTTCATCAAACTTCAGATTCTTTTACACCATAACATAATTAGACGCTTTTTTACGTTTTGGCATAAATTGTCCAAGATATGGTGTTGCTGTGGTACGTTTTGCAATTTTTTTGTTATAACTATATCTCAAGAACTAATGGACGAAATTCCATCAAATTTCAGATTCTGTTAGATCTTGACTTAAATAGACGCTTATGGGCCATTCCATGAAAAATGGTAAATTGATAGTCATTTTAAAATATTTGTGTAAAAATTTAAAGTTTGTCTTTTGTGGATTGGCAACATAACAGTTCAAAGATGGCGTGCATGTGCAAGCAAGTATGTTGAGTTTTATAATGCATTTTGAGTGAGTTTTTTTAAGAAAGAAAATCCAATGAAACTTTTGAAATCAACATTTTAGGTAAATCTAATATTCATTCTTTTTATTTCACTAAACTTAAAAATCTAAGATAATTTCAAATAATTATTACAGCACACACAAAAAGCTTTGTTTCTGTGTCCCACACGTGACACAAAAGATGAATTTTTTAAATTAGGAGAAAAAAGGAACTCATTTATTTTGTTTAGTTGGCATTTCTAAAGCAGTTTAGTGTAGTACACTTATCCTATGCTAGTTAAAAATTTGGGCCAAATTTTTATTTGGAGAAAAATATAAAAACAAAATTGTCCTGCACGTGACACCTTATGAGCAAGACGATTATTTTTGTTTGCTGAATGCTAAATAGAGATTTATTATAGCATAGGTTTAACAGTTTAATGATTATTTTGTCCTAAGAACATATTCTATGTAACTTAAACGAAATTAAGATTTTTTTAAACATTTTTTTATGACAGTTCCATTTTTTTTCTTTTTTTATGTGATGCTAACATTTTTTATTTCTATTTTTTTTTTATAAATATATTTTAATAAAATTTGAACACTTTGATGGTTACACTGTTAAAAATCTGCTGCATTTTGTTGCAACGCACTCCCTTGCTTGTATAGAAAACGGTTACTTGGCCGTGAAATGGAGCTTTCTCATTGGTTGGAATAGAGATATTATATACAAGCGGTGGAGTGCGTTGCAACAAAATGCAGTAGATTTTTAACAGTGTATTTTTATTATAAGAACATATTGTTTTCTAGTAAGAATTGATCTACTTAATTTATAGGTTTTTTTCGATATAATAAGAAGAGTCATGTGTTTAAGAACTTGTTGTTATTCTGCAGAAAATAAATAATAAAACTGCTTATTTATATTCTGTTTTTCTAAATTAAAATAGAATTTTAAAGTTCAATGTTTCTATGAAATTAAGTAAATTTAGACAAAAGCATTTATAATTGATAAAGTTTGTTATTCATTTAGCAGAAATGGAAAGATCTAAGTCTACTAGTGCTAGAAGAATGAAAAAGATAATGGAGAAAATAGTGCTATGAATCCTCCAGGAGCAATTATATTAAACATCTCTTTAGAAACAGAAACTTCTTTTAAGATGGGTGAATGGGTAGTTGTAAAATATGATGGCATTAATTATCCTGGTGAAATTATTACAAGCACCAATCATGATAGTATTGAAGTGTCTGTCATAATAAAGAGTGGTAAATTCTACAAGTGGCCACAGTATCCAGATAAAATTCTATATTCATTTAAAGATGTGGTAAAGAAAATATCAACTTCCACTGTAACAAAAAATAGAGGTTGTTTCAAATTTATGGAAAACTTTTGAGTTTCTGTTTATACATTTACTTTATTTTATGTTTAAAAATGTCAATTTGAACATTTATTTTGTACAAAAGAAAGTTAAAATAAATATTTTTGTATTGTAAAATGTATAATATGTATTTTCTTTTTTTGTATTCCTTTATTCTCTGATTTTTGAAAAGGTTACTTGAATGATATTTGCAAATGTCCCACACGTGACAACCGTGTCCCGCACGTGACACTATACGTTATATTTTTTTAGCAGTTTAAAAATTTATTTTTTAAAAAATGATGTTTATTTCATGAAAATTAGACCTTTAGCTTCTAATATATATTTTTTCTTTTGAAATTGCAAAACTAGTAGAGCAGAAATGTTAGCTGGATCATAGAGCAAATTAGAAGTGGTTGACTTCAGATGTCCTGCACGTGACGCATGCAAATTAATTAATAACTAAATCATAAAACCATTTAGGAAAAATCTGTCCCTGTCTGAGATATTGTTATACCAAATATAAGCTTACAAAAATGTGTTTATTCCTGTTTCTGCAGAATTTTAAGCCCTATAACACAATTTTGGCGGAGTTATGGTGTCTGATTGTCCCGCACGTGACAGTGGAACGGCCCTTATTAGGTTTTAGTATAAATTACCCAACATGAGGCACTACTAAGCTCATTTTCTCAGAATATAAATTAAATTTTGCGTTTTAGGCTTTTCGGATACCAGAATCTCATTAGGTTAGGTCAAATGTTCGAGGAAATTCGATAGTGGGTAACTTTGAGGTCACCACGTTTTTTTTTTTTTTTTTTTTTTTTTTTTTTTTTTTTTTAATTTAATTTAATTTTTTTTTAATTAAAATGTACTTATGAGATAGAAGAAAGTTTTGGGATTGACACATCCAACTAGTTTTCAACGAAGTTTCAATTCAAAATCTATTTATTTTTCAAAATTATTTCTTGATATTTGTGGGTTTTCCGAAAACTCATAAGTAAAATCTTAGCAAACTTCAACTAAGTTTCGACATAGTAAACACAATTTTTCAGTCTTTGTCTGAGTATAAAAAATTATTTCAAATTGACTTTTATGAATCTGTGATGTTATATCTTCATCATCAAAAAATATAAAGAACACACAGGGATAATTTGCAATGCATAGGTTTACTAACCTTTAAGAATAAAATTAATTAATGAACTTGTGTCCAAAATGCTCACTTTCGACTATGCATGCTGCCAAATTATAAAAATAAGGTAACATTTTTTTGTTGTTATTATTATTATTATTACTATTATTATTTTACAAGAGAAGAAATCGTGTCACTTTCTCTTTTAAAGCTATTTATTTCTCTTGATTTTTTAGAAACTTTTAATTAGAAATGAATGTCGTATTTTAATATTGATTTTCGATACATTTTAAATACCAAACAAACACCATGCGTTACTTTATAATGTCGTATTGAATCAAAGAGAGCAGTAAAATAATGTATTCATTTTGACATAAAACACATAATAAACTATTAGAAAAAAAACTCTATAAATTTTTAGATCAAGATATGCTTTTCCTAACTTACTTATTGATAACTTTTGCATACCTTATCTCCTGGAAACGAAATTTTAAAATAAATTAGATTTGATCATATTCAAGACAGTGTGTTTGCATCTTTTATGCCACAGTGTTGTTGCATCGGTGTTGTTTGCATCTCCTATTCCAAACTGTATAAAAATGTCATCCAAAATAACAACCATTAGTTTAAAAATTTAAACTTTTCTTTATTTAATTGCGGATCATTAAATTTAATGTATGTCAATATCTGCCATTAAACGTAATGAAGATTAATATTCTGAAATAATGGTAGATATTTTGTATAAAATCATTCTCTAATTTCGCAGCACTGCAATATTTGCAATGCAAAGTGTATTTTCTGTATCAACTAAGAATTGAATCAAACATACGAAAATGCCAAAGGCTTGTCGGGCCACAGAGAACTTCCTGGTGGGCCAATTGTAGCCCGCGGGCCATGTGTTTGACATGCCCGATCTATATTTTAAAGGCCAAACGTATCTGTGCGTAACGCATGCGTAATTTTGTGAATGGCAACACTTTCTTCTGCAATTTCGATTTTGCAATTTTCGTTACTGCAAATTTTACACTCCTAAACATCGCACATTTTATTTTTTTTACACTGTCGTATAGTGAAACATATGTACTTTTAAATGCAATTTGTTTGAAAGCTGTAACTCAATTTATTTTTGAGATATTAATTTTTTTATAGTTCTTAGTGTCAATTTTGTTTTTGTGGCAACAGAATCACTCCATATTATCTTACAGTTGAAAGAAAAAAAAAATAGAAATTAAATTGCGCAAAACTTTCCCTTGTAAGTTTCGGTACTGCAAATTTTACATTTCTAAACATCGTACATTTTAAATTTTTACACTGTCGTATAAAAAAATGTACTTTTAAAGGCAATTTGTTTCAAATCTGTATCTTCATTTAATTTTCAGATATTATTTTTTTCATTTTTAGTACCAATTTTATAAATATGGCATTCTCTTAAAATTGAAAAAAAAAATGCATATATTATTTGAAAAATATCGTATTTTAAAAATATTATAAAATCCTGTGAATTTCGGTTTAATAATTTGGATAATTGAGTTTTATAGCATTTTGTTAATTTTAGCTTAAAATATTTGTTTGAGAGTTAGACTGACCAATACAAGAAATATTTTTTACCGTAACTAATTTTGTAGATTTATTATAAATCAACGAAACAGTTCTTTCTGAAAGATTTTCTTTCGTCGAATTTCGATGGGTTCCGCCTCGTTAAAATAAAAGTAATTTTGTTCTCAAAATGGAAAAAAAAATATCGGACCGAAAGGGTTAAATAAGATAATGAGGTTTAATCAACTACTCTATATCTGCGAATCTGCAAAATGTCCAAACCGTAAAACAGCACGTGAAATACATTTTCCCCATTTATTCATTATGTGTGAACAAAATTAAATATTAATAAAAATCATATGTTAATATTTTTTTAAACAAATAATCAACTTTTGATAAATAATGTTATAATGCAAATTTTAGTATGCAGAATGTTTTTAAAAATTCGACAAGAAAATATGAACGTAATAAATGTGTTGCCTTTCAAAAATTCAAACGCATGTAGGTAATTGCTAATGTTTAGTATATTTCAGCTGTATGTATTATTATTCATATGATGTGCTTAAAATTATTTTAAGATTTTAATGATTTAGCAACAAATTTTATAAGCTGTTATGTAGAATTTACAAAGTTTTCCAATTTTATTCATAAACTCAGATAAACATAAAAATCCAAATGACTATTAAATATTATGTTTAATATATCTCAGTTATTTATTATTATTATTCAGATGATAAATTGATAGGTAGTTTCAGATTATAATAATTGTTTAATACTAAATTTTATAAATTATTATAATGTACCTTTTATAAAGTTTAAAAAACAGATAAATTTATAAAACTAGATAAATATATATTATTTATATATATCGGTTCACAACGTTAAGATCCAAAAACACCATAAAGGAACATTTTGTTCAACTAAAAAATCTTGGGATATTTTTTATGAGCTATTGGTTAATATGCTTTTAGAAATATTTTAAGAGCAGAATTGGTTTTGTGCTTCTGAATGGCAACAGTTTTCGTTTATTTATATCAGCATAGCTGCCAAATTTACGCATTTTTGCTACCACTAAAATTGTACAGAGATTTTCCATTTGTTTAATCCTAAAATTTTGACGTTTAAATAAGACAATATTTACTATAAAATTTTTGTGGTAGGAAAAATGCGTAAAAGTTGGCAGCTATGATATCAGTAATCTGCTGTTGATAGCTGTTTTATTTTTATTTTAGACCTTAAAACATTATTATCGCAGAGGTTTTAGAGAAAATATTGAAACATAGATATGATACAACGCATATTATTTATAAACAAGTCGAACAATGTCCTTATCTAAAAGATCTGAATGCTTAAACTTAACATGGCCGCGATATGTTTATTTTTCCCAGGATGCATGCAACCCACTAGATTATCGGGATCTCGATGAATTCACCTCGGAAGTGTTATACATTTAGCTTCTTATATAAATAATAAAAAAGAGAAATTTTAAGAAAATCAAAATATTATTTGATGATATGGATGAAGTTATTTAAACGTTCTTTTTTATTTTAATTTTAACTTCAATATTTAATATTTCCAAAATGCAATTCCTATGCAAAGACTGATATTGGAAAAAAAGGTAGCATTTAAATAAAATTAGATTGACAATTTCTTTCTAGATAATTATTTTTTTAATTAGGGGTAAGTTAATTAATTTTGTTATCAGCTATCAATAAAATGAAAAATTGCAAATGTCATTGTTTTTTTTAATTCTTTTAAAAATTGTTTTTAAAAAGAAATCAATTACCGGATTTTGTAAGTTATATATATATATATATATATATATATATATATATATGTACATATATATATAAAGAAAGTTCTTGTAAATCATTGTTCTTGAAAGTTTTCAATGAATTACTCATTCTTTTCCTAAGATTTTTGTTTAGACTAGAATAAATTATTAGAATAAAACATAATAAATACAACCATACACAGCGGAAACAACAAAACTGCTGACAATAAAAAAAGATATAACTTAACTAAAAATTTTTATTTATGTTTGTCTGGATTACTTATATTAAAGAAAAATAAATTTAAAACATACAATAAAGATTTAATTCTGCAAAACGCAACATTTTTTTAAAAAATGAAAACTGATTTCCTAAAAAAATAATTGAAAATAGGAACTTGATGGTAGTATTTAAATGCATTTTAAATATGAAAATAAGTTTATATTTGTAGGATTAAATATAGTATAAATATATTTAAAAGCATATTTAAGAAGTAAAGTAAATATAGAATTTTTATTTGATTTAGATAGCCGGAATTTAATCCTTTAATCATTTATTAGTATACGAATGCAAGTATTATTTCAGATTTTGGGGCATCTCAAAGTAAAATAATGTAAACAGTAGTTATTTCTTTGTTTTACATCATTTTTTTTCATTTTTACAATTTAAAAGAATTCAACACTGAGAGATATTATGTGACACACACACACACACACACACACACAAAAAAAAAAAAAAAACGGTATACGCATATTTAATTTGTTTTTTTTTTTATAGAATGGAACTGAAAGAAAATTAAATATTTTGAGCCTTAAAATTTTACAGCAGTTAATTGCAATGGTGTAGGCGCAGAGACTACCGTTCTGTTTGATTAGACGAAAGGGGAAAAGCTTTATGAAGTAAAATGTGTCATTGTTATTTTTTAATTTCACAAATGCATTATTCGTTTAGCACAAATGTTGAGAAAAGTCCAGATTAGTGCACGGAAGTATTTATATTTGAACACGTTTGTTTTTACTTCCTTCAAAATACATAAAAAGAAAGCGTATGATTAAAATTAGACTTTGTGATATAGTTAGATATATTGAGATGTCCTAAATACGGTTTCATTGTTTTTTATATGCATGTATATGTCTGTTGTCAAACTTTGAGGGGACTGTGTTTTGTAAAAAAAATTAGAATCTCTATTGATCAAAACTCTTACCTCGGATGTAGGTTCTCTACGCCTTTATTTAGTGTATCTTATCTTAAATTCTTCAGAAAACATCCATTTGCACGAAACAGTAATATTTAATGGACAAAACGAACATAAATACTTCAATAATTCCCTTTTTTTCTACATCTTGATTCATAAATGCGTACAATCATATGTCTTGTTAAAAGACCACAACATCCTCCAGCCCAGAAAGACAAGCTATTCATCTTTAATGGGGTGCTTACTTACTTATTATACTTACTTATTTACTACTTACTTATTATATGAGGTATAAAATAACCATTTTGTTGCAATCGCGAAAATTTGTTGCGTATATGACATCTGTGCCAAATTTTCTTAAGGGGTACGAACCCAAAAATTGTTTTTTAAATAGAAATACCAAAGTTTGATACCATAAATAAATTCTACAATATTCAATAAGCCTAAAAACAAATTTTCAAGCGCATTTTTGCGCGCATGCATAGATAAAAAAGATAATATATCTGATCATATTTCATCAAATCTATTTACATTCCAATTGCATTATATTATTTTTACTTGTCAAATGTCCTAAAACTGGCGTTAAATTTGGTGAAAAACCCCTGCATGATGTAATAAAAAAAAATCAAGAATTTTTTTAACCTAAAATATAAGCCCATATATCTCCATTAATGTACGTGTTATTTTTTTACATATGGATACATATATTGTAAAATATAAATATATTCACAAGCTATAATGATAGGCCATTTGGTGTGTGTTATTTTACAGGGTAATCCCAATTATTAGTATTTTTTTATTTTTTGTTTGCTTCCTAATTGTCCTTCTGATTAAATTGCCATTGATAAATATGAATTTAAACCTATTCTTTATATTTCTGAAGTTCTAGAAAAATCCGAGTATAATATCTTTAAATATTTGATAAAATTTCAAAAACTGAAAGTTTTCGGTGGTTAATGCAAATACGGGGCAGGGTCAGACTGGGTCATTGTAAAGGGCGCAGACCTTAAATTTTTGGAGGGCGCAACTTTTTTAACGAAACTCATTATTTTATAATCTTATAGGAAGTCAACACTATTCATTAATAACAAACAGACTGTAAGAATATACAGGGTGTTTATAAAGTCCCGGACCCATTTTGGTGTTTAATAACTCATAAAATAATAAAGATAGATTAAAATTAATAAAATAAAAAATTAGATAGACTCAAAAAGTTTCATGACCCTTGTCAATGAATTTCTCACGTGTGCCTCCTTCGTCGCACGGAGAATATCAAGTCGATAGTCAAGTTCACGCCAGGTAGCGGCAAGCATGTCGGCATCCACAGAGGCTATTGCGGTTGTAATTCTGGCTTTTAAGTCATCAATCAGATCACCTGATATAACGCCGCTGGACTTATGATTTCTAAAGCATACAGGAAAACGGCAACCTCTGCCTTATGCACATTAACTGGAATAATTCCGCTACAATACCAAATAAAAAGAGAATCTGAAGCTGGGCAAGTATTAAGACTTGGCATACCATCAGAAGAGTTCGATCCAACCCTAATACAAACAAGACTAAAAGCGTGCCAGATAAAACCATTTAAAAAGTATTTACATTGGATAGAAGACATACCTCCGAATTTAACTAACTTAGTGGAAATATACACCGATGGCTCAAAAACTGAATCTGGCACAGCCTATGCCTTCTGTACTTTCTATAACAATCATTTAATTCAAACATATCAAAAGTCCTTAATAAATGACAATAGTGTTTATCAAGCAGAATTGTTAGCTATTCATGACGCAATAATCTGGGCAAATTCAAGCAATTTTCAAAATATATTAATTCAAACAGACAGTTTATCAAGCCTACAAGCCTTAAAAGACATTAATACAAGAGATATATTAGTAACCTCAATCATATTACTATTGCAGAAAACTACTAAAAATTTTGTTTTCAAATGGATAAGAGGCCACACGGGCATAAAAGGAAACGAATTAGCGGATACCTTGGCAAAAGAAGCTACGCTGGAATCATCACAAATAGAAACAAAATTCTATCCATTACCAGCATCCTTAATAAAAAGAAAATTAAAGCTAGATTCGCTTCAACACTGGCAAAACTATTGGGACTATGCAGATACCGGCAGATACACATACGAATTTCTACCGAAAATTTCAGAAGACTTTTTACTTTTTCATCGAAATCTATATTTATTCGCTACCAATCATGGTCCTTTTTCTTCATATCTAGTTAAATTTAATAAAGTAGATTCTGACCTCTGTACTTGTGGGAACAGAAGTACCTCCTTGCATTTCATGTTAAATTGTCCACTAACTTCAACCTTTCATCTGCGAAAGCCATCAAATATGAAATTAAATGAGTGGTTTTCATATGTATTGAAATGTCCGAAATTATTACAGAAAATAATTGACTGCATCACCGTCGTTGAAAAGAATCAGTATATATTTCAACTTGCGCATTAGCAAGCTTATCAAATCATATCTCTGTTTTAATATTGTAAAAACTTTAGGTTCGCCCAGAAGAAATTGGGTAACCATTTGTAAAACAATTGTACTTTTTTTTTTTTTTTTTTTTTTTTTTTTTAATAATAATAAATGTTAGGTGGGGCTTGTTGAGCTCAAGCCATATGGTAGGCCTCCCCACCTAACTGAATCTGAATCTGGGGATTTGTAAAGGACAATGTTTACAGAGGAGAGTGTCGAACATTGATGAATTAAAAGCCAGAATTACAACCGCAATAACCTCTGTGAATGCCGACATGCTTACAGCTACCTGGCGTGAAATTGAATATCGACTTGCTCATTGATAAGGGTAATAAAAATTTTTGAGTCCATCTAATCATTTATGTTATTAATTTTAATCTATCTTTATTATTTTATGAATCATTAAACATCCTGTATAATAGAGCTTCGCTAATCTGAATTAATTGGGACCGGTGTCTATTTTGTTTACAAAAATTGGGAAAATACTCAGTAGTACAGTAAAGATCTTTTAATCCTTCATCCGATAGTTCGGCTTGCTGAATAAACCAGCACGACTCTCGGGAAAAAAAATAGCATTCCTTCACTGTAAAAAAAAAAAAGACCCAAACTGGGTTGTAAGATCTCTGCGTAGAGTACTGTTCGTAACATGGTACATTAGTATTCCTAAAGTAGTTAATCAAAAATGGTTCAAAACACAGCAGATCCTTAATAACATTAAAACAATCAGAATTTCTTAGATATAATGTATACATTATCTAAGATGTTTTGATTGTTTTAATGTTATTAAGGATCTGCCATAAAATAAAAAATAAAAATTTAGGCTACAAAGTGAACTTTCTAATTTGGAACACTCTGCTGTACCCAAACTTGATTGATTTGAATCTAATGACTGAAGTTTCAATCATTCAACAGCCAATACTTGGGGCAATAACCGAGCGGGGTTTTTGAACCTATTTTATCATTTTTCCCCCTTGCACTGAGGTGAGGGGAACGGGCTTGTGTTTTAGGAAATTTGTGCGTTATAACGTTGTAGTTTTTAACTTATGTAAGGAACATTAATATTATTGACTCTGTGTTCTTATAAATCAGTATTTCTCAACCTTTTTTTGGTTGCGGCACACGTGAATGTAAAAAAACGGAAAGTTGTATGATACAATAAATCACGTATACATTTGCAAAATTTAATTAGCTAGAGGGCTGGCTCGCTGTATTTTCTTATACAAGTTAAATCAAAACATGATTCTAAAGTCGCCAGACAAGTCCGCATTTCATCGTCATTTTTTAAAAATCTTTCTCCTTTTTGGTCTTGATTTCTATCAACGCTAAAAAAATTAAATTCACAGATTCATGAACATGCAAGAGACAAAAGAATTTTCATTATTTTAAACTAATTTCGCAGTAAGTATGCATTTTTGGGAAGGGGGAGAGGGCAGGTACCCATTCAATTTTTTTCTCGAAGATTATTGAAAGGTAAATCTTATTCTTTCTCAAATCAGTGAGCTGTTCTTTTCAAATTTGATGCCATGCAAATTACAAGTGGGCTCGTTAACCGTTTTTATTTGCCAACTGAAAGCGAAGGAAAGTAGCTTTTAAGTATAAAATTGAAGCTGGTGTTATACACAATTGAAGTGAAAAAACTTCTTAAAACACCATAAAATAAGTTAACTGCGCAAGGCCTTTCGAAAGAACTTAGTCTTTCTTCGTCAGGCGCAAAAAAGACGTGCGTCTACAATGAATGTAGCGGCAAGACGCCGAAAAGGTGGTCGCCCCCCGCGCGGTAATTTAGTAGGGCGCCAAATTTATACTAACGTCATTTTTGACCTGTCCATAAGAAAAAGTTGGATGGGGGGGGGGGCGCCAAATTGACCCGGGTGAATTTTTCTCATCGCACGCCTATGACCATTTATACAAATTCGTGACAGACACAAAGTTTTGATTGTTACATTTAATATACAATATTAAAACAGTTCTGTTTTCACATTAAAATAAAATTTTTAAGAAAATAAAGTTGGAATTACCTTTTTTTTTGACGGGAATATTCTTTCGAAAAGTGTTTAGATATATATTTAGTAACAAAAATACTTTTAATAAAAACACTTATGTTTATAAATTAAAATCAAAACATTTAATTTTATGGACACACAAAGTTTACGGCTTTGAAATGAATGATTTTACTGCAAACTAACTAATAATAATAATAAAAGAAATCGAAGCAAAAGCGACTATCTTTGGTGCCAGACAGTCTGCATGTTTTTACGCGCATTCGTTGCAGCTATCGGTAACATATAAAATGTACTTTAGATTTTAAAAGATTTGGATTGGATGTTGCCCTGAACAAAGAAACAGTCAAGAATAAACAATACAATTATTTTACTTTGCAAAGGGAATAAATTATTTTTATTGCTTAAAAAATTTTTGTTTTTTAAAAAGATATATGAAGAATATTTTTAACCATGTTGTAGTTATTCTAGCATTTGTCATATTTTTATTTTTTTGCTTTAGTTTATTTATTTAATTTTTTTTGTCTTTTTTAAACTATTAACTTCACGTAGATGAGGGCGCAGATTTACTAGACCGAGGGCGCACCGGTCCACGGGCCGGTGGGCCGGCGGGCCAGTCCGAGCCTGATACGGGGTGTTTCGCTACCAGACCGACAAACTTTGAGGGGTGATAGTAGACATGAAGACAAACATTATTAAATAGGAAACCGTGGGGCGCAAACGTCTTCCGTAGGAGCTAGGGACCATTAAAGTTTAAGGTCCAAAATTTTAAAGGATTATAAAAAAACGAAAAAAAGGGTGGATTCGTTTGCGGTTTTCGCTAAAATCATTCTTTATATCAAGATTTGTTTGTAAAAATTTTTTAAAGGTTGCGTTCAAAAATTTACGATAGAGGGTGCTTTAGACTTTAGAGTAACAAACAACTACTTTTTATCCTTATTTTGTGAACGGGGTTGAAGTTATTCTAAAGTTTAGACTTTAACTTAAATTTTAAGCCCAAAATCGGAAACATTGAGATCGGGTAACTAGCGAAAATTGAACTGTGAACAGAGGGGGAATTTTAAACACTCATAAACACTATACAAACTGATGGATTTTGTTGCGGTTTGCGTGTAGGTCATTCCCTTGGTAATTATTTTATTCAAAATGACGTACAGCATTGGTGTCTCCATTTTTTGATAGAGGGCGCTTTCGACACATCTCCGAAATTTCAGTGGCATTACTTCTGTATGTTTTACTCCCAGACCAAGATACTTCTAGGAAGTGTTAGAGATGCAAAGACGACTCGGAATCATATTATAATGTAACGTCGAAAATGCTTTTTTTACGAGTTAGGGTTAAACGAAGCAAAGAAAAAAGCAACTTGATAATTCTACAACACGTTCTGTCGGAACTTCTGCTAAAAGCACATGTTCCTCTTTCGTTGCGCCACTCAATAGCACGATGGGGCTCCTCCACATTTTACCAATGATGTTCGCAGACACCTCAGCGTAATATATGGACAGCGGTGGATAAATAGTGGTGACCCGGTTCGTTGGCCTGCCAGATCGTCGCACCTACTTCATTATAACAATTACTTTTTGCTACCTACCTTTATTTTATTAGTGTATAATTGTTGTGTATTTTTTTAAATAAACATTGCTGGGTGGGGCTAGTTGAGCGCAAACCAATTGGTAGGCTCCCCCAACTGGCTCAATCTGAATCTGAATCTGTATTGACCTCTTTTGCTGGGGTCAAATGAAAAGTTGAATGTATGAGACTCCCGTGCCGTCAGTGGAAGACCTCTCAGCTCGAATTTCTGTAGCTGCCAGAAAGCTATCCGAGATGCCAGGAGTCTTTCAAAGTGTGAGGAATTGCGAGCATCGCTGCTATCAATCATGCTCGACTACTTCTGGTCGTAATTTCGGACACCTTTTGTAGTAAAACCCTTAACTAAATTGTTTTCTGCCACATTAACGTGTTGCTGCTTCACTACCTGTTTCTATTGCTTTTTTGCTCTGCTTCTTTTAACCACAACTTGCTAAAAAGGCATTTTCAACTTTACATTGCTATGTGATTCCGAGTCGCTTTGCATCCCTAACACTTCCTGTAAGTATGTTGGTCTGATAGTAAAACAACCAGGAGAAATGCCATTGAAATGTCGGAGATATGTCGGAAGCGCCCTCTATCAAAAAATGGAGGCACAAGAGCTGTTAATCATTTTGAATAAAATAATTACCAAGGGAATGACCTACATGCAAACCGCAACAAAATCCATCAGTTTGTATAGTGTTTATGAGTGTTTAAAATTTCCCCCTCTGTTCACAGTTCAATTTTCGCAAGTTACCCGATCCCAATGTTTCCGATTTTGGGATTAAAATTTAAGTTAAAGTCTAAACTTTAAAATAATTTCAACCCCATGCATACAATAACGGTAAAAAGTAGTTGTTCGTTACTCTAAAGTCTAAAGCGCCCTCTATCGAAAATTTTGAACGTAACCTTTAAAATTTTTTTACAAACAAATCGTGATATAAAGAATGATTTTAGCGAAAACCGCAAACGAATCCACCCTTTTTTTCAGTTTTTTATAATCGTTTGAAGTTTTTGACCTTAAACTTTACTAGTCCCTAGCTCTTACGGAAGACGTTTGCGCCCCTAGGTTTCCCATTTAATAATGTTTGTCTTCATGTCTACTATCACCCCTCAACGTTTTTCGGTCTGGTAGCGAAACACCCTGTATATGTATAAATATATATACAGTGTAGATTAGTGATAATTATATCTTGTTCTATATCGCTCAAAAGATGGTGTTTCTATGCCTTGTTTTTGAAATTGCGTTAAACTTAAAGATGCCTGTGGAGAAAACCATGTTGATTCGATTTTGGTTGTGACTAGTGTTGCCAAGTATTTCGATTTTTAGTGATTAATGCAACAAAAAATCGTAATATATTTACTTGATAGCCACTAAACGCTTTTGCTTCTAGATCATGATGAATATTTTATGAAATAATGTTCATAGTTTTATTTACACAATACAAATTTAAGGTAAGAAAGTATTGCTTACTTTTCATTCTTCTGATCAATATATCAGTCTTATAATTTTGGTTTATCCACTTTTGTTGAGTACATGATTGTAATTTATTTATTCCTATGAATTTGCCATGGTAGTGCATCATGAATAATCTGTTAATGAAATAATATTGTGGCAATGTTTATAATTGCACAAAGTTAAAATATAGAAAGAGGTATAATAATTTGATAACATATTATGGAGAAAACTACGCTTCTCCTTTCATACCGAGATCAGATGCTACAACTACATGATAAGAAAATAATACGTATATACATATCTTCGTTAAAAATGGGTTTTTTTAGAGTCATAAATTATTATTTAATTTAATGTCAGTTTATAATAAATTTTCTTTATAGGTGGAAAAACATTCTTCATTTAACCATTAGTTATACATTTTGATTAAAATGGCCTTGCTAAGTTTCTCTGCGTTGACAGATGAAATATTTATTTGATGTAATCAGGAAGTAAATATTCTTTAATGATTTGGGAATGATGAGATCTTTACAGTTATTAGTAGTTTTCAAACGCAGAATGCAATAATATTATTTGAAGAGATTTCTGATGTTTACCTTTGAAGAGATTAATTTTTCTAATAATTATTAAACTTGTTCCACGGGATAGCAAATTCCGCAATTCTTTCTGTTGCAAATAATTCTTTTAAATTTCTTTTAGTAAAATTCTATTCGTTATTTTGTATTGAGTGGAATTAAATGCAGTAAAAACAGAACCTATATACAACGGAATTTTTTTTATTGATTTCGCAAAAAGAAATATGTACAACTCAAATTCTTAAAATGAAAACTTTTCTCGACCCTTAGCTACTTTGTTTTAAAGATCTTCATGCACTTTGTTTGTTAAAACCTGTGTAAACTACTGACCTCCTTATAAAGAAACCCTGTTTAAAACGTAAAACTTTCATAGTTCCTAAAGAAGGAAGTAAGGTCATACAATAACTGAAAAGTTATAATAAGTCGAAAATATCTTAAAAACACAATTTTGTTCTCGCCCTTAGCGAATTTCACATATATCACTGTATAAATTTATTCTCTTTATTTAATTATAGTACAGCCGAAATAAGGCGAAAACGGTTGTAAAAATACTTCAATTTAGACAGGTTTTCAACCAAGATGTGTAGTTCTATGGTATTCTTTCCGTAGTGATCATGAATATTTTACGTTTCAGATAATATTGTGTTATAAATAAGTTCCGTTTTTACAGTATTTAGAGTAATTTAATGTTCAAATTTAGATGCAACTGTCCCGTTTTCATTATTTCCCAGATTCTGCTTTTTATGACCTTGGATCCTAGGGACATTAGTTGCACCACTCAAAATACAGCGCTACTTAAAAGAATCAGTTCCTCCTTAACTCTTAAATGCATAGTGTAACTATAGAGTTAGATAATCATTTTTTTAAACATTTGGTCTGTTGATGAACTAATATATGTTCCTAACATTTGATAACATGCATTTAAGGTTGTGATGATGTCTATTTTTGCACTGATTTCTTATCACGAGGTGTTTATAACAACGTTTGTTGATACTACTTACAATGTGCTCGACTTGCACTTCTTCTGCATCTTTATAAGATAACCATTATTAACTTTTCAAACTATCAAAAGCATTATAAAATTTATTACATCATTGAATAGTTGTTATTGTGCAGTATAAACATTTTAAAATTAGCGTATAATTAAGTGTATAATTTAAATTGTGATTTTTGGAGCAATTTTGGAGTGGCATTATGACATGTTCACGGAAACATAAATTTTTTTTTCTCTAGTGGATTATTAACAAAAATAGACTGAAATGTGGATTTTCCCGAACAAAATAAAAAATCATGCATTAAAGGGTTAACAACTGTCGATAGTATAGTAACTTAGCATATTATAACATTAATCTTTTCTGATACATTAAAGGTAGAAAAACTTTACTAATTTATAACTGGACGTAATTAAAATCCAATATTATACCAAAGAAGAATCGCAAAGGAACTCTCAAATATTTATTTATTAAGTATCATCACTTTTAATTTACAAAAAGTTCCAACGAAAATTTTTTTCTGTTTAAAATAAAATCTTTTTAATACGAAAATACATTTGCATTTTCTTTCTACTAAAATGATTGCTGTCAGTTTCGCATGATTCCATTAATATAATCTAGATTAATTTAAATTTATAGCATTCTATTTATTACAAAAACTATTTTTAATTAAAAGTTTAATCTGTATGGAAAAGCATACACGTTTGTTTATTAATTTTATTGTTTATTATCATTTCTTCATGTTTGAATTTTTTTTAAAAAGAAATTTCCTTTTCCTGCTTCCTTTTGTAAGGTAAATCAATATTGACTATTTTTAATTAATATCTTTATTTGATTTGTTTCTAAATCATCATTTTTGTAGTGTTTTAAAGAAATAAAATATTACTAATAAAAAATCTTTAAATAATTTGTAAAAATGTTATAAAACATAGCACTCCTTTGTATTTTCAAAGGAGTGTCAGACTTTCATAAAATCTTTTCCAATTTTAAAAATATTATACCGAAGATAATAAATGATAATTATATCTTAAATTATGTTAAATATGCTTATACACGCACGTGCTCACACAAATACATGTTTGCCCATAGGGAAAATAGTAGACAATCAACCAATACGATGACTGGAAGTCTTCTAAAGCAAGAATAAAAAACTTATTTTTCATCTTCTAATTTTTGGTGGTAATATTAAAAGATCAATAGTTTCGTGATTTAGATATGAGCATCGGGTATATTAAATTTGACGACTATAGAATTTTTGATAGCTCGTTGACATTCTTCCTTAACATGGCGATCGAAATCAGAGACTTTTTTTATTTATTCAACTTTAATTAACTGACTTTTCGCATGCTTTATCTTACGGTTACACATACTTTCACATAAAACTGAAATTTCCAGTTGATTTTTAACGCTGAACGAAAGAAAAGTCAATTTAACTATTTTGTCCTCATCAAGGTGCATTTACAGTATGGTGTTACCGTCTTAAGAATTGTTGTTCCTGGTTATTAATCACAAATCTCAACCAATCAGCGGCCACATAAACAACTAATGACCGACCTAATTGGTAAGTATGAACTAATGATTTAACGCCAACGCCTAAGATGATAACGCCATATGTAAAAGCATGATTATACAATAGGAAAATAAAATAAGTAAATGCATATTCTGTTTTGAAATTTTACCCTCTTGTTCTCTACAAAGCATTGTGATATATCTCGAAAAAGCTGTACCTCCAAATTTTTGCACTTACCGAAGGTTTAAGATGTTAATTATTAATTTTAACCCAATAAATCTCATTGATAAAGGAATCATACAAGTTAAATACTTAAAAATTTATTTGAAACTGCTTAATCCTGAAATTGAATTTAACTATCGAATCATCAATTTTTTTTCCTTTAGAGACACTTGACCTTCATAGTACCTTTCGATAGTCGACATAAAGATCATATTTGGTATTGCTTTATCTTGTTTTTCCCATTTCATTTAAGCTTTTTCTTATCTTCCTGAAATGGCTGCTAAAACAAATCTCAAATGTATTGTAAAAAATGGTGAAAAATTTGAAAATCTACCACATAAACATTGAAAATCTATCACGTTACCATAAAAACTCCTGTCCAGTTTGTGATGGCTAATGAAAGTCAAGCACCTCTCTCACTGAAAAAGAGTATACTACATTTCAAGTAACGGGTGAATGCTCTATCAACTAAGCTACCTAAAAAGTCTTTAGTTAACAAAATCCGACTAAAACCTTCTAAAAAAACAATCCGATATAGATTTGTTTTTTAGTATATTGGTTAGAGCACGAGATACTAATCAGCAAGCGTCGAATTAAAATACCTTTTTGGTCCTGAATGTTTGATCAATACAGGGTGATTCCAAATTTTTTTTACAATAAAAGAGGGGTGATAGTACACATCAAGACAAACAATATTAAATAGGAGACCAAGGGTCCAAAACGTTTTCCTAAGGAAATAGCCGCCATTAAAGTTTAGGGACCAAAATTTCAAATAAACATAAAAAACGGAAAAATCGGTCGATTGATTTGCGATTTTCACTAAAATTATTCTTTATGTCGGCATTTTCTTGAAATTAAATTATAAAGATAAATTGCAAAAAATGCCGATAGAGGGCGCTTTAGACTTTGGAGTAATGAACAACTATTTTTTGCCGGTATTTTTTGCATCTCATTAAATGTTTTCGTAAGCTTAGACTCAAACTTAAATTTTGAGCTCAAAATTTGTAGTTGGGAGTGGTTAAGTAACACAAACTGAGCTGTGTTCAGAGGGTTCAAATTTCAATTGATTATAAAAAACGGAAAAATTGGTCGATTGATTTGCGGTTTTCACTAAAAGTATTCTTTATTTAAATATTTTCGTGAAAATAAATTATAAAGATAAATTTCAAAAAATGCCGATAGAGGGCGCTTTAGACTTTGGAGTAACGAAATACTCTTTTTTGGCGTTGTTTTTTGCATCTTATTAAATGCTTTCGTAAGCTTAGACTTGAACTTAAATTTTGAGCTCAAAATTTGAATAGCTGGGAGTCGTTGAGTAGACAAACTTAGCTGTGTTCAGAGGGTTCAAATTTCAAATAATTGTAAAAAACGGAAAAAATTGGTCGATTCGTTTGAGGTTTTTGCTAAAACTAATTTTTAAATCAGCAGTTTTCTTGATCAATCAGTGTTTTCTTGAAAATAATTTTTAAAGATAAATTTCAAAAAATGCCGATAGAGGGCGCCTTAGACTTTGGAGTAGCGTACAACTATTTTTAACTGTTATTTTTTAATCTCATTAAATACTTTCAAATGCATAGACTTAAATTTTGGGCTGAAATTCTGAATCGTTGGGAGTGTTTAAGTAGCGAAAAATTGAATTGTGTTCGAGGAGGAAAGAGGGTTAAATTTCAACTCCTGAACACACTTCAGTTTGCGCTTTTTAACTCCTCATAACGATTTAGGATTTGAGCTCAAATTTTAAGTTTAAATCTAAGCTCCCGAGAACATTTAAATGCTTTTGCAAGCATTTAATTAGAACCAAAAAATAATGGTTAAAATGAATTGCTGGTTACTCTGAAGTTTAAGGCGCCCTCTGACGGAATTTTTTGAGATTCATCTTTAAAAATTATTTTCAAGAAGATACTGACTTAAAGAATAGTTTTATTTTAAACCGCAAACGAATCAACCAATTTTTCCATTTTCTATAATTACTTTAAATTTGAACCTCCCCCTCCCCCTTGAACACAGTTCAGTTTGTGCTACTTAACCACTCCCTACTATTCAGATTTTGAGCTCAAAATTTAAGTTTAAGTCTAAGCTTCCGAAATCATTTAAAATGCAAACAATTCGGCAAAAAATAGTTGTTCGTTACTCCAAAGTCTAAAGCGGCCTCTATCGGCATTTTTGAAATTTATCTTTATAATTTATTTTCACGAAAATACCTAAATAAAGAATAGTTTTAGTGAAAACCGCAAATCAATCGACCAATTTTTCCGTTTTTTTAATCATTTGAAATTTGAACCCTCTGAACACAGGTCAGTTTGTGTTACTTAACCACTCCCAACTACAGATTTTGAGCTCAAAATTTAAGTTTGAGTGTAAACTTACGAAAACATTTAATGATATGCAAAACATACCGGCAAAAAATAGTTGTTCGTTACTCCAAAGTCTAAAGCGCCCTCTATCGGCATTTTTTGAAATTTATCTTTATAATTTAATTTCAAGAAAATGCCGACATAAAGAATAATTTTAGTGAAAACCGCAAATCAATCGACTGATTTTTCCGTTTTTTATGTTTATTTGAAATTTTGGTCCCTAAACTTTAATGGCGGCTATCTCCATAAGAAAACGTTTTGGACCCTTGGTCTCCTATTTAATATTGTTTGTCTTGATATGTACTATCACCCCTCTTTTATTGTAAAAAAATTTTGGAATCACCCTGTATATCTTAACTTATATCTTTAACTGTTTATATGCCAAAGAAATCCATAGTTAATAAAATCAATCATAAGCTATAATCATGTTTCTGATTTTTTGGAGATAATACAATAGATTCTATTATTCAAAATTTCAGATCACATTTAGTACAGTTAAAGATAATAAGTATTTTTTTTAGCTTTTGATGCATAAAGAATCTTCTCCTATCATAACAACACCTAGTTTTAAGATTACCATTTCTAACAAAAAACAAACAAAAAATGGAAATTGTATGATTATATGTTTTTTTTTCTTAAACGAGAATCTTTCTGGTTCTGGTAAGATGAACATGAGCTAAGAAAACGAGCAACGGCACTTCAACAAAAGCGCCATCGGAAGGGGGCTAGAAAGCTATTTTTTAACGGCTAATTTAAATTAAATAGATTTTAAGGAGATGAAAAATACTATTTTGGAACTAAGACTCTAAAACTAACGGTTTAGGAATTAGCTATTAGTTAATGAAAAGAAGGGATACCCGCAATAATAACGCCCAAACAATCAATTCATCTTCACAATATCAAAAAACTACTACGTAGCAGTTATTTGTGTATTTATTCGATATAGAGCTAAGTATGTAAATGTGTAATCTCATCTACAGGGTGTATATGGAAAAGAGTGCAAAAGTTTACGAGGTGATAGAATGCAGCTATATGAGCTGATTATGTCATAGAAGTATGGTCGGAATGCAAGCCTTTTTGAACTTAAAAGGTAGTTTACTTCCACTGTCACAGTTAAAAACACAAAAATTAGAAGAGATACTTCAGAAAAATTTTGTTAACAAAAATGTAATTAATGTATATGCTCAAAGAAATTTCTCAAAAGATCTTCTGTCAGCTGTAATGCACGCTTTACACCTGCGGAATAGAGACTGATGCACTTTCGAAAGGATATCAGGCATTTTTCAAATATCGCGGAATTAACGGTAATTCTGGCGACTAGATACATGTCGTTTTCAATGTTCACTCGTAGATTAGGTTTTTAATATGGTCCCAATGAAAACAATTCAAATACGCGAAATCAGGAGAATTTGGTGGCCAAGCTATGGGACCACCTCGACCAATCCATCATTCTGGGACAGTGGGACAGTGGAAAACTACCTTTTAACTTCTCACCGCTTGCATTCCGACCATACACTCTATGACGAAATTTTCTGTTATAGCTGCGTCCTATCAACCTGTAAATTTTTGTTCACTTTTACAGATACAATCTGAATATTTAATTCAAAAACATGCACAGAATTCTTTTAACATTATATTTAAATCATACAGTAAAGAAGTTTATTAGACAGTAAAAAACAACAATTAACTCAATTTAAGAACATATTTTTTAATGAGAATTTAAATTTTGAAACTACTAAAACAATAACATCTTTATTCATTAACAAATGATAATTCTTAAATCGAAGAAAATTAAATATTGAATATTATAAAAGAATTTTGATTAGAGGGCCTCTGATTCATTTGCATAACATCTTAGAAAATCAGAACTTATAACATTTAAAAGAGATTGTTTTAAAATTAATTCAATGAAATAAATGAAAAAATTTTCGTGTTATAAGATACTGATCAAGCTCATCAGCTTTATACATATATAGGTGGGTAAATGTTCAATTTTTTTTCAAAAAAGATTATTTTTTTATATCTTAAAACATATTGAAAATCAGAAAGGGATACAGATTAATTCGGGCATTAATAATGGCATTTAATGTATTATTGTAGAATATAAAATCATTAATCAGTAATTTAATGTACTCAAAATCAATTTATTTCCTAAATTAAGTTCCTTTATGTAATTTTAATGGTCATAAATCTTAAATCAACTCAATTCCTATTTAATATAACTTAATGTTTCTTTTTTCCAATCTAAGAACTTTTTAATAACATAAAAATAAATATATCTTTTTACAAAAAAATTAATTGATAAAGTAGATGTAATTATAATAATATATTTACGTCATGTCTATAATTAATCGTTATCACATGTAAAATACTTTATTTGTATGTAATTTCTAAGATACATAAATTAAACATCTATCAGTTCATGTAAGAAAAAAATAGTATGCACTATATAGCCAAAGATGACTGGTCTCTTGCGATTTTATACGTTTTGTTAAATATCTAGAAAAATACACGAGGAATTATCCCGAAACTTCAAGTGTATAAACAGTATAGTACAGGTTACATTTCCGCGAAGTTATTTACCCGAAATTCCACAGGAGACCTTCAATATATTGAAAAAGAACGATTATTTTTTGGATAATAACTCTGTCAAACTAGTGTAGAAAAATGTTCAAACTGCTTAGTCTGGTTCTACCTGTATACTTGTCCACTAAATAAGCCATAAATAAACAACCTGTTTCGAAAGAAATAACACCTTTTCATCAGGACATCCTACGACTATAAGAGAGGACGAACGTCTTTCTTTTGCTCTGGCAGTGATGGAAAGTAATACAAGAAGTGCGTACATATTAACTTTAGGAAAAAATCAACGATTTACCCTAGAAAAAAGAGAATGCTCTAAGAGCCAGAGCCTGCGCAACGTCGAATGGTTTCCTGGCAAAACTGTTAGTAGAGTTCAACGTACGCTGCATTACTAGACAAAATACATGGTTTTAAATTCTATATATCATAGAATAATACATAATATTAATCACAAAAAACGCTTTTTTATTTTTTATGTGAATAACTAAGCTTTATTTTTAAATTTCCTATACTTCAGAATAATTTAAATATTCGTTTTCGCATTTAATATATCTCAGGATCTTAAAATCTATACATTTTCTATAGTTATGCAATATTTATAATCTATAAGTCTATACGCTATACAGCTTTGTCCATAAAAAAGCTAATTCTAATTTTTTCAACAAAACTGCAATTAAAAAGAAATCTAGGGAAAAATTATTATAATAGAAAACATTCACAAGAGAATCAATAAGACTCGTCAATTAATTATATGGAGACAAATGGAATGTGTCCCATTTATAGAAATCTGACATTTAACGGTTTAAATATTCCAAGTGATAGAAATTTATTGGAGTGTGGTCGAAGGAACAAGAAACACCAACGCTATTTATCATCATGTAGCGCTAAATTGAGTCAGTGTTAAAACAAGACGGCTACAGAAATGGAAAGTAGCGATGCATTCTGTGTTATCAAAGTTCTCCCGCAGCATACATCGAACATTCACTGCTCATCTTTGTCTTTGTCTTATCCGCTTTTTGTAGTATTACGCAGTGATTTGGTCGTAAAAAAACCAGGGGGTATACGTTCTAAGTAGAGGGTATACCCTAGACTGTATGTACTATAACTTTCTTCAGAAACAGAGGATATACGGTGTTCCTTAAAAGAATCTAGAAGGTATACGGCGTATACCCCAGTACCCTCCTCTATATCCCTGGCATTACGAGTATCAACGAGTACCAATGCCAAATTTTTGCAATACGACAGAATATTTTGTGGTGTAAGAAAGTGGGTGGTGCTATTTAGAAATTTGAGTTTTTTTTACTGTAACCATAACCGTGAGAAATCGACTATAGTTATCTATCATATTTTTAAGCCCCTATTTTTATATTTAAATCTCTTGGAAAAACATTTAAGAAAGAAAATATGATTGTATATGTTTTTAGTTAAATTGAAACATTTTATGCACTATGAAAATTACTGAAATTACTCTTTTAATTCTGATTACACGAGGTGTCCACTAGCAGGAATTTGTCTAATTCAGTATTCCAGTAATGGATAATGACTCCAAAATTTTTAAAAATAAACAAAACAATTGTAAATTGTCCATTTACCGATGAGCTCAAATACCAAATTTGTGCAATATAAAAGGATATGATATTGTGGTATGAAAAAGTGGATGGTGCTATTTGAATTTTGAGTTGTTACTCAAATCATAAACGTCAGAGATCGACTGTAGTTATCTACCACGTTCTTAATACTCCATTTGTACAGATTTAAATATCTGGTAAGAGCAATCAGCTCATGAAAGCTCGTTGGCAAGAAAACTTGCCATCAAGAAATGCGAAAATTTTGAATGTGACAATCAGTATTTTAGTAAGGATTTTTTTATATTATTATCTAATCTTAAACTTAGAGACACTAATTTTGTTATATTACAATATGTAAGAACTGGTGCCAACTCGTATCGAGGTATTAAAAGTGGTATAAGAGAAGTCGCCGTTAATGGGTTAAGAAAGGAAATTTGATTGCCTAGTTTCCAAATTAAATCGAAAGATTTTATGCATTAAGAAAATTACTGAAATTATTCTTTTAAATCTGAGCACATGGGGTGTTTACTAGTAGGATTTTGTCTAATTAAGCGTTCCAGTGATAAACTGTGACCTTAAAATCTTTAAAAATCAATAAAAAAATTGTTAAATAGCGATTAATATACAAATTCAAAGTTTTCGATTACTATCAAAAGAAAAAACATATATTTCTTTGAAACAAATCAAGATGATATCAATTAACTAAGTAAAACCAGCTTACCGAGGAAGGTAATCACTAAAAGAAAATGAACTGACAAACTTTACTACCTGTTTCTAAACTAGTTTGATTAATATTTTCAACAATAAACTATATTATAAAAAATGCAAAGAAGATTTATGGGAAAAGTTATAAAATGTGAATTTTTATTGGTTCTTTTTTACAAACCAAAAACTTTGAGGTCTGTTCATTACTAGTATTAAATGTGTCAAACTTTATGGGCAAAGCTTCATTTCTCATTTTTTTCAGATTTTCATACATAAACAAAGTTGTTTTTGGGTGCGTTCGTAATTATGTAAATACGTAGCACCTATTGTTGTCGCTCAGTCCGTCCGTCTATCTGTCCGTCTGTCTGTCCGTCTATCTGTCCGTCTGTCTGTCCGTCTATCTGTCCGTCTGTCTTTCCGTCCGTCTGTCTGTCTGTCCGCATATAACAACGCAAAAACTACCCAACCGAATCGTTTGAAATTTAAAATACATAATTATTACATAACTTTGTCTAGTCATTTCAAATTTTATGAAAATAGGATGCATAAATCAATTACAGGGACAATCAAAAGGATTCCGTTACATTACGGTCAATGGGGAGAAAAGTTTCAAATGCATTTTAAACGTTTGAAATTTAAAACGTATAATTATTACATAATTTTGTCAAGTCATTTCAAATGTTATGAAAATCGGATCCATAGATCAATTAAAAGTACTGTCAAAAGTATTCAGTTTCATTACGATCAATGGGAGAAAAAAGTTTCAAATGCATTTTAATGGTGTTACAATCATTTGAACGTAATAGAAATGACATGAATCTATGAAGTATGTACTAAAATATATATTCTGTACAATCTGTGATACAAAGAATATTTATTATTAAATTACAGGGCCACACAAATGTATTCCACTAAATAATGTTATACGGAAAAACATTGTTTGGGGCATGTTTTAATTATATTAAACTATTTCTTATTTTATGAATAAGATATACGTTAATGAAGTATAAAAAAAAATTTATTCCCTGCATATTTACAGGAGCACAAAGATTTCGACCACTATACTGTATCCAAAGTACGCTCTACTATATCAGCAAGATCTGAATATTTTAAAACTTCGTTATCGTACGAACGCACCTCATTTGCTATGCTTCACGTGCAATTTCCAACTTGTTTTTATTACTTTATGTATGTGTTACAAATAAAAATCACTTTTTCTGTTGAAAATGACAATAATAATTATTAAATTTTAGATTTTATCCAGCCTCGCATAAACTTAAAACAAAAATAAATAAATATGCAAACTAAAGAATAAGAAAAAATGAAAATGGTAGTTGTTTTTAATTATTCTATTAAAAAGTTTTAATCTCTAATATACTTAACTTATCAAGATTTCTTTTTTTAGATTTAAGTAGTACCTAAAATCTAGCATTATAAAAATACTTCTTTAAAAAAATTATTTAAATGAATCTTAACTATTACCTAAAAAATTTATACTAACTTTTAATAGTAAAACTTTGATTAAATAAGAATACAATATATTTTTTACATTAAACTAAGGGGAATTTAAAACAAAATTTAGGTCCACTTAACTTTAGAAATAACTGCTGTAATTTATCATTATAAAAAATTAAATAAGTCTATTTTTAGTAAAGAGTCATTGAAGTATTTTTTTGGACAATGTATGCTTTGCACATTTTTATTAATTTCTTATATTTTATAAGTACTGTAGAAAATTTAGTTCCCCCTTTTTTAATTACGGGATATACTTTATAAATTGAATTTTTCCCCCTTGCTAATGTAAGAAATTTTTAAATTTTGCTTTTTGACTTTTTAAAATTAATATTTAAAATTAATTCTAAGAAAATGAACTTGTTCTAGCAATAAATTGACTTAATAAAACTAATGATTTTTTTTTTAATTAGTCAAAACTAGAAATAAAATATGCCGTGAAAGAATTTGTAGAGAGAATTAATTGTAGAGAATAATAATAAATTGGTCTTTTTATGTTTCCACCATACGTTGAAAACTAATTGTAAATAGCGGACGTTTTAGGTATATAAGCTGGATTTACAATATATATATATATATATATATATATAGGGTAAACCATTATGTATGGTATGTTTTTTCTGTTTTTTCCCCTCCATTTTCCTATACAATTTAATAATGTTATTATGATTTATTTTTATTGTTTTTCTCCATTTAATTTTGGTTTTATGCGTGTTGGTAGCCCATATTTCGTACTATTTTGCTTTTTTCATAGATAATGCGAAGATGAAACCACACTCTTTATTTGCAATTCCAAAGTATTTCTGGGATGATTCTGTTTTGCTTCTGCAAATTTCATTTGTAGTCATTTTATTTTATTTTATTTTTATTCATTTATTTTTCCCCAGGTTTCAATGTGGTTATTTTGCATTAAATTCAATGGTTCATATATTGTTTTACAATTAATGGTAATATATATATATGTGTGTGTGTACTAGCCGATCCACCCAGAGTTGTCCGGGTTTTTTTGATGAAATAACCCCTAAATAAATTTCAGATTTTCATGATTTTATATCTTTACTTCCAATTTACCGGAATTTATATTTTGAAATGAGAAAATATTGTATTGAAAGTATGCACTTTCTGAAATGCGCGAAATTGTGACAAAACATTCGCATTTTTACTGACTTCATAAGGAAAAAAATCACACATTTTATTTTGTAATAAAATTCTATCCGTCCGAATGTTTCAAATTTTTTGTAGGCGATGTAAATGTGGTCAATTAAGACACTATAAAAATTGTGTTAATATAAGGACATTTAGTTACTTTTAGCGTATAAAAATTATTGTCAGAGTGAGGCACGAAATGGCCTGGATTTTATGGTCTATTAGAACAATTTAAGATTCATAATTTAAAAAACTAGTTACATCATCAATTAGAAGAAGGTTTTAGTTTTAAGAAAATATTGTTGGTTTGTTGATACTTCTATAATTGTCTCCTCGATGGATGTTGAAATAAGGAAAACGTATTACTGAAAAACGACCCGTTTTGAAAATTTCTTTTCAAACGGTTAACTGCAATATAATTTTTTTAATTGGTGGCATTTGAGACGTAAGAGTACAATTTTTTAGATAGTGGTTTCTGTTTTTAACTTTATTAAAGCGGTTTGACCAATGTATGTTTATAAATATTCTTAAAATACCACCTGAAAATTTTCACAAAATTCCTGATTAATGTCTATATCTTTAGTATCTTTCTATTCTAAAAAGAGTAACTTACGCTGTCACCGTCTCTGATAATGAACTTTTTGTGACCTGGGGTGTTTCTTTACTAATATATATATATTAAAAAAAAAACTACTGCACACAAAAATATGAAAATTGATAATATTATAGAGAAATGTTTGATAAACACGCTGAAGCAGGCACTCTCTAAATCGAATAATTATTTAAAGAGATATTTAATGTTAATTTTTTCAAAATCAGGGGTGTAGTGGAAGGTATAGGGGGGTACACGAAGTACATTGGACTCTCCATATCCCAACACTCTCTAATCTGAACACCCCGGTATTATGAATGCATTTCGATGGTCCCGGCGAAACTCCATAGACTCAACATAAGATAAACACTTTGTATTCTGAACATCCTCTAATCTGAACACCCCGCTATTATGAACGCTACTTTCGATCCCCATTTTTACCTCACCTCTCTGTAAACTGAACATGTGTTTAGAATCGGAATTCAGGAAATTCCTACATCATGGAAATTCAGCGAAACTTGTTGCAGAAGAATAAAAAGGTTTAACAAACTCAAATAAGTATAGAATTTTGGAATAGAAAACAGGAAACAAGAACATAAACATTAATGTTCGGAAGATTTTTTGTCAAATGAGAACAAAGAATCATCTTGTCACTGGACTCCTACTTAGGATTTTTCAGAAAAGCAGAAAATTGCAGATTTAAAGGTATCGGGAAGGATTGTTGACTCATTCCAAAATTTAACATAACATTGAATTCAAAATAATCAATGGTGAAGCTGCAGGTGTAAATATCGGCACTGTGGAAGAATAGAAAATAAAATTTCTGAACATAACGAAGGATTTCGATACAGCAAACATTTTCAATGCTGACGAAACTGACCTGTTTTTCATAGCTCTTCCTAACAAAACTCAAGCAGAAATTGCATAATTGAGAAAATGTTAAAAAAAAGATTTGCCATTAGGCTTTGTACCAGTTTTATGGATGAGAATCTCAAGTCACTTGTGATCGGAAAACTTTGTGATCGCATCATTGCCTACATACTATAAACCAAATTGGATAGTGTAGATGATATTCACAATTTTCTCTTAGTGGTTCGAGAGAATTAACGAGATAATGAAGAGAGAAAGGAAGAAAAAAAATTGTTGTTGTTAATACTAGATCACTTGCAAACATGCAGCTGAGCAACATAATTTTGAATTCCCTGTTGCCAAACTGCACTTCTATAATCCAATTATCAAAGAGTAATCAAGAGCATTAAAACTTACTACCAAATCCATTTTCTGAAGAAATAGTCTCAGATGATGAAGGCGGCGAATTCGGCGGAAGAAGGTGAACATTATGGATGTTGTCTATTGGATATCAATGGACAACCTCCTACACCATCCAAAAATGCTTCTATAAAGTTCGATTCCTATGTGAGAATGGGCAAACAAGAATAGAGGACCTAGCAGCACAGCTGTGAGTGACTTGGGATCAATTCTTCAGAAGCTTCATACTGAAACAGAACCTGGAGCTTATCTCGAAACCGATGAAATCTTCATGGTTTGCAAGAACAACATTGTTGAAGAAGAAGATGAAAGTGAAGGAGAAGCAGAAGTAGAAGAGATTGACGAAATATAACGAACGATGATTAAAGTCAAGCATTATGACTAAGAGATATATTCAAGACCTGTTGAACTATGTGTCTGAACATCACCTCAAAGCTTTTCCACTTTTTAAACAGCCATATAGCATGTATATTGTATGTGCACATACAATGCCAAAACAGACTAAAATTATTCGTTTAATTAAGTAGTGCACTGATTATGTTTTCAAGAGGTGTATTGTAGTGTAAATATATGTTTAGTAAAAAAAAAATTTAATAAAAAAATGAAATGGTACAGTACAAAACTGACTAAATTTAGTGTGGCATTGCACAATGGTATGACTTACCATGCTAATTATTTTATATCGACTGTAAATTCAACACATAGTAGTAGTAGTAATGCATTTCCTATTCTCCCTCTATACTGAACACCTCCATAATCTAAACATTTTGGTCGGTCCCTTGAGTGTTCGGAATAGAGAGAGTCCACTGTATATACTCTGGATAGTTTAAAGAAGTTCCATATACCTTCTGTTTCTCAAATAAAGCATTAGCATATATCCAACCTATGAACAATCAGGAAGTCAGCGTATACCCTCAGCGTAAACTCTCTGCGTTTTTTACGACTACAACACTGGTCAAAATCGGTCCATTAAAAAGTTTTAATAGGAGCAAAAACTATACAAAGGAATTTAAACTTTTTTAGATCATTTTATACATTAGAAATTCTTGGTGCACAGACTGCACTTATTTTTTTTTAATTTAAATAATTTTTTGAGGATTTACTTCCATTTTAAATTAAAATTTTCAGTATATTTAGAAACTTTTTGCATATTTTAGAAAAGGTTTTAATTTTAAATTATTCCCAAATGATAAAAGAATAATATTTTCTTCGAACTAAGAAAAATATTTTAAACGCAACTATCGCAAACAGAAAAAGTAACTTTCAAATGAAAACTAAATAATTAAGAGTTAAAATAAGGGATAATTACGCATTAAAACCACCATTTATATGTGAATATTAAAACAGAAAGAACATTTTAAAATAATGAATTCATTAAAATGCGTTTAATCGCCGTAAATGGGAAAAAATTACGATATATTTAAAATAGCCAAACAATAACAATAATAAAAAATATCTAAACAATGAAAAAATGGGATACCAAAATTTCATTACGTATGCCATTATCGTATCCTTATCCTTATCCTTAATATATATAAAAAACTAATGATTTGGAAAAGGACCGATGAATATTGCATAGGTAACGCAGAAGGCGAGACCCGGTTCTGTCGCCAACTTGACGATATTTCTAATATTTCGCCAAGTTTCCATAGACATCCAATGAAGAAAATCGACAGATTGATGCATTTTAATGCAACAAAAACTAATATTAACTTATGAATAGAGTTTAATGCGATTATTTACATTATTTTTGAGTACAAATACCAACTATTTACAAAATCCGTAACAACACATTTATGTGAACTTCTCAGGCAAAAAAGTCCACACGCTAAAAATTGTAGAATATTACATGAATTAACTAGAATTGATGGATAAAAATATGTTTTTTATTTTATAACTCAAAAATTTAAGGGCAAGCGAAGATAGATCGAAGCTAAGCGAAGCTATAACGAATCAGCAACTTCGAAAGTTTTCATAATTGAATCAAAATATAATTGTATTCAATGTGTGGATCTTTAAATTTATTCAAGACAATAAGATGGTTATGAGAGCACTACTATCAATCAATCCTCACAATTTGCAGATCCCATGACATTTCCAGTTTTATTTTCTTATGGTGACTTAGGATGGACATTCAATATGTTGTCAAAAAAAAGTAAGAAGATTGCACATTTACAGTACTTTGAACATCGTTTAGCACTGCGAAAAAAAATTAGTTTAACCCTTTATTTAACTCTGTTTAATTCATTTTGCATTTGATTATATTAAAAAATCTAACTTTTTTTTTAAATTTAAAAACGCAAACAGACATTGCTCCTTTTAGCAAAGGCTAATTTAGCCTTACAAATCTCCAATCAAAGGAAACTGAATGGAAACCCGTTAACATAGAGACCGCCACTTTTCTTTGAAATTATAATCCAAACTTTTTAAAGCCGATGAAATTAATGTGCTTTTAGAATCTGTGGTGTACGAACGGGGATTGGCGAGCGTAGTACGTAGGGGGCAGAGCCCCCTAGTGTGAAGAAAATAAAAGAATTTAACACAATAAATATTACATATAAATGTCTACTATATAGCAGATTAGGTGTTATCGCCAATAAAGTTACCTGAGCGAAATATGTCCATCGGCTATTTGACAAAGTAACCCAAACAGTAGATCATGTACATCATTGACAATGTAAGTCAAGAATTCTATATTCGAGTCCCGTGTTGGACATTTTTTTTGATGCGCTGGAAAAATGGAATTTATATAGAGGATCTGATTTATTCGTGGGATGTTGTTTATGTACTATATTTTAAGCGTAGCACTAGTATAATAAATATTCATTTATTCTGAAATCTCTAGTGATTGTATTTGAGCTTTGGGAACCAAACACATTTTTTCCAGAATTTCAAAGTTAAAATTACAATTTAAATTGTAAAACAAAATTGATCTGTGAGATCTCTAACAAAAATTAAGGGTTAATTATGTTAATAATTAATAAATATCTCTTTAGTTAACTGTTTGGGATTAAGTATTCAACGAGAATTTCCCCAGAAAATTACGATAAAAAATTATTATTTAAGAGACAATAAAATATACCATTTGTCACTTAACATTTTAATACCTGAAGAATAAGGACAAAAATATTCTGAATCATTTAACTACTCAATGTTTAAAAAAAAAGTCAAGCGCAAAAAATTTTAAAATTTTAAACTAAAATAAGAATTTAGTCATTTTCATATTTTAAGAATTTCTGTTTATGTAATTGAATAAAAACATTAATCACTAATAGATTCAAATAATTAAAAATTTTGCTCGCATCTCAAATTTAACATACATAAAAACTTTTATTTAAAAATTTTTATTTCTGTGTCACAATCGCGATGAAAGAGATTTTTTGTTATACTGATGACTTCAATTAAAGATTTTTTTCTGAGAATCAGCTTAAATGAATTTACATTTCAAAGAATTGTTAGTTTTTTAAGTTAAAGTTAAAGTAAAAAGGTTTTTTTAAAAGTATTTAAATTAAAATACATTTTCCTTTAGAATTTTACCATTAAATATGCAAATAAATTAAAAATATTTACTATTAAGAATAAATGAAGTGAAAGTAAATTATACATGCTGAAAAAGAGAAAATCTGATGTATTTTCAATGCGCAATGGCTATGTAATTAAAACTGTGTTTCGCTGTTTATTTCACTGTTTGATTTATCTGCATGTATTCGTTTTCAATCTTAATTAACTTACTTACAGCAAAAAAGCTGCTTTTAACATAGATTTAATGGTAACTAAAATATTTAAAATTATTTTTTTAATTAAGGAATCTTTTAGATGCTGTTACTGCTAACAAGCATGGACCTTGACACATCGAGGTCTTAAAATGGATTGACTGATTTTAAAATTAGATAGTTTGCAAATGGTGACAGCTATTTAAAAAAAAAGAATGCGATAGTATTACATAAGATGTTAGGAATTTCTTTGTTTGTGAATATCGGTTTTAGTTCCAAATAGTAATGAAAGATGGCGCTCCAAGCAATAACCGCTAGTGAATCCACAACCTGGTGAATCTCCTTAAAAGCTAAGCCAAAGCTCGGTACTTAAGTCTTTAATCTTGATTAAATATAAAGTTGATCTCTAAGAACAAGTTTGCTTTGATGACTGAGACTCACTCCATATCTTTAACCTCTTTTTTTCAATGCTGGGAGAAGAGATAGGCCAAAAATTTGTGACTCAATTTAGCGCCCATTACTTGCGGCGTCATCTATTGCTGGTTTTACAACTAATACAAATTAATGCTTTTAATCGCAGTAAAATAATTCTGTTATTTTAAATTACTTTTCTCTTTTGCGCATAATCAGTCTTTGTTACACTGATTCTAAAAATCCAAAAGTTTTCAGTTGCATTAAAATCGTTTGCCTTTGACGGAAAAAAGTGCTGCTCGCCAAATCGTGTGACACTTTCGTCTTTTCACGCCAAATATTCTAAAGTATTTTATTTTTTTATATATTTTCTACTGCAGTTCCGCCGCTAATTTTCACCGATACTTTATTACATACATGAGTAGTTTAATTAGTATTTTTTTAATTTGAGTATGCCCAATATGGAGACCTTCTTTGTTAACCTATTGTCATATGAATATGAATTGAATATAGTCAGTCACAAAAGTTTAAGCACTCTGCAAATCTCGTTTAAAATAATTGAAGAAGAAAATATTTTATGCTAATTTACAATAAATACTCAACATTTAATCAAAATAAAATAAAATAAGCCATTTTGGGTAGTTAAAATAAAAAATATATTTATTTTTATTTATTTTTTCTTTTTTTCTTGAAGAAACGCTGTCTCAAAAGTTTAAGCACTTTATGCAATTTTTTTTAGAAACACGGGATTGGTATTGTGTAATGACGTTGTATGACATCATACTGCACTTTTATACAAGTATAAAAGGTGGAGAAATTATTTCCTAATGTTTTAAACATGACAAAGGGTAAATAATTCACAAAATGTGAGATTTTGAAAGATTTTAAATTGAAATCTCAAAATAAAACTGTTTCTGAAATTGCAAAAGCTTTAAATTGATCAAAGCTATGTATATATCAAGTACTTTCTAGAAATGATAATTTTAAGCGGAAACCAAGATGCAGACGACCACGTATGACGACTGTTTGTTCAGATTGATCGGAAAATACGGAGATTGGTATTTAGACAAAATATGTCCCCATAAGGCAAATTAAAAATAATTTCAGAGTACAGATGTCCAAAGACACTGTAAATAGACGTATTAAAGCGTGTGATTACATCATGTAAAAGAAATTGGCTCGCAAAACGTCTCTTAAATTACATCACAAACACGCAAGAATGAACTGGGTTAAAAAACACATGACCTACGGGGACAAGTGGCTTACTGTTTTATTCAGCGATGAGAAAAAGTGGAACTTAGATGGCCCTGATGGTTGGAAGGCGTATTGGCATGAGTTACGTAAGAACCGAAAGATATTTTTCAGAAGGCAGCAAGGCGGTAAATCCGTTATGTTTAGGGGGCATTTGGGACATTTGCCAGCCCTCTCTAGCTTTTCTAAAAGGAAGAGAAGAGTGAAAAAAGTTTCAAGAGACCCTAAACCACCATTTGCTTCCATTCGGTGATATTTTGGAGGGTTTTGAATGAACTTTTCTGCAAGACAATGCCTCAATCCACATATCCCATTCTACAAAACTTAGGATTTTTCAGAAAAATGATAAAGTACTTGACTAGCGAGCTTTAAGTCCAGACTTAAACCCGATTGAGAATGTCTGGAATACTTTAACCCGCCAAGTTTAGGCAATAGAAAGCAGTATGACTCTATTGAAGAACTCCAAGAGGCTATTGAGAAAGCATGGTATTCTTTGCCACCAGAAACCCCACAAAAACTAATAATTTCGACGAAAGCACGTTCGTTTGAACTAATCCGAAAACATGGAAAAAAAATTTGTTATTAAAAGTTCTGTAAAAATTATAAATATGGTTGTTTTTGACATTGTGCATAAACTTTTGAGACAGTTTTTTTATAACTTTTTTTTTAAATTGTATTTTTTAAAATTATGTAATTTATTTTTTTCTATTTTTGATATCGTTTATTTAAATAATATTGCGAAATATGTAAATAAAATTTTTTTATTAATTCTAACTTTTTATAATTCATTAAAAATCGATATTTTATGCTTGTGCTTAAACTTTTGAGACAGACTATAGTACGCAAAGCAACAAAATTCGCATGTTTCAGGCAATGGAATATTCCTTAAACTCTAATTAATCTATTTGGATAGCTAGTGTTAATGTTATTAACGTAAAAGTAATTTTTTCTAAAAATTGAAAAAAAAAAAAAAAAAAAAAAAAAAAAAAAAAAAAAAAAAAAAAAAAAAGCAGACCCGAAAGGGTAACAACAAACTATGCAAAAGATAAAGTTAGTTTATGTAGCTATGTCTACATTCTAAACTTATTTTTTATCAATATACTTCATTTGAAGCATTTATGCAATTAACAAACACAATATTTTTGTAAAAAAATTCTGTTGTATTAAAATAATAAATAATGAAAATTTAAATTAAATCGTACAAAGTTTTTATTTCAACATATATGTTCTTTAGATCTCGTTTAAAAGAGTTTTCATTTGCAGCATTGTCTCATTATTTTTATTATAAAAACACATCTAAGAAATTTTTAAAACGTACGAGTTTCAACAAGCATGTTTCCAATAAGTAAACGATTAAAAAGAAACCTTTATTTCTGTAATAAAAAAAATATATATTTAAAATTAACCTTTTAAAAAAGGATTTTGAATTGAACTGTAAACAAAAGTATTGTCAAAGCTTTGTTCTTTGTGGCTGAGATTGTTTCTTTGAAATGGGAAGTTGTAATAATGAGGAGAGACAAAAGAAAACATATTCGTTATCAAAATATAATTTTCTATTTATTAATTATGAAAAAAAGTATTATTCTTGAGAAAATTGATAGTTCTTTAGGTAATTAATGAATCAAGTTTTGATTCAAGTAAGCATTTATTGTAAAAACTATCTTTCAAACATTAGAAACATTATTTTAATTGTTATTAATTAATAACTGTCACATGTTTAACCATAAAAACTTTATAGTTATTTACAATACTTCCGAAAAATTCTTTCAGCATGTTAAAAATTGTACAACAATTAAGATAAAACAAAACAAAACAAAAAAAAAAAATTCCATTTCCATTTTAATGTTTTTCAATGCTATAAAATAAATATAAGTTGAAATTATCTTTCAAGAAATAATAATTTCTAAAATAAACATTCTGTGAAATTTTTGAAAGAATCAAAATGTATTTTTTAATTAAATATTTACCACTGAATAGAAATTAATGCTTTCATTTTACAAAGTTTAATTTTAAGAGAGAATATTTTTATGTCCTTTCGATAATTATGAAATTCTTCGAATAATAAATGTCCAAAAAGACGTTTGTATCATTCTATTTTTTAAAGGTACAATTATAAAAGTTAAATATTTTAAATAAGGGCAGGTAAAATGAAAACAAATGAAAGAATTGAACCGTTATCATCATAAGTAACAATACGATGGCTAATGTTGAACCTTAGTTTGAATGTTTTGTATAGCTAAGAAGCAAACAGAATTTATCGTAAGACTTTGAAATTGGTCAAAATATTGATTTTCTTTTTTAATATTAACAGAAAGCTTCTTTAATTGTGAATATTTTGACACCTCATTTTTATCCACATTTATTAATTTACAGGTTTTTAAAATATACAGTAAACTATACGTTAAAAATAACAAAAATTCCTAGATCCTCATATTAATTTGAGGATATAAATACATTGTTAAAACAGCAGTGATATGCATAAAAGCTGTACCACGCGTGACATGGAATTGACCAACAGCCAACATTTAATCAAGCATGTTTAACCCATTATTGTATCATGTGCCACATCTGGCACATATGCCTAAAAACACTATAATTCTCATTATGTGATATGAATTTGGACATGATCTTTATCACTGATCAAAAACAGTCTAAAGAATGAAATAACACATATTTTGTCCATGTAAAAAAAATGCATTAGACAAAAAAAAAAAAAAAAAAAAAAAAAAAAAAAAAATGTTTTTTTGGAAATAAAAACATTTTTGATGAAGTTATTAAGGCAAAATTTACTTTTAATATTATGACTGAATACAGTAAAACCTCTAAATAACGGACACCTCGGGAACGCAGAAATTGTCCGCTATTCGGAGGTGTCCGCTATTGGGAAAACCTGAGATATATAAAAAAATCGCTAAGAAATGCTTAATAATTCATTAATTGACATTTATATGTCCTAAAACCTCTATTATATGATTAATGAGAAATTAAAATTATTTTTTGAACATTAAAACTTAAATAAAATTGTGCATACCTTTAACTGCAGTTTATTACATTCTTACTAAAAAAAAAATAAAGAAAAAAAGAAAAACTGTTACAAAAGTTTATTTTTGAAAGCGATTACATGTAATTTGTTTTTAAATGTCACGTTATTGGTCATTATAGAGTTCCGAACAGGGACGGATATTACACTTTTTGATCATTAAAAACATAAAATCGTAAAATCTTCCGGGAGGATATAGACATCTGAATGTTCTGGGAGATGTCCCTCCCAGGCAACCCCCTGAATTCATCACTGAACTTGAAGGAGAAATTTCCTCAGCCCACCCTCCACATTTATCTGTGACTATAAAGTTTGGGACACATTATCCTGATAAATTTAGAGGCTTTTTACTTTTTTTTTTCATTTTTGTTTCGTTAAAAAATACTTTTTAATACTTTATCGCCGAAAATAGTGTCCGCTATTTGGAATGTCCGTTATTCAGAGGTTAAACATACAAAAATTTAGGTTTTGGGAGTGGGAATTCGAAAACTGTCCGTTAAATAGAGGTGTCCGCTATTCGGGAGTGTCCGTTATGGAGGTTTTACTGTATTTAAAATAATTAATATAAAGAAAGTTGTATTTATCTGATAAAATTAATTCATTTAAGGCGCAACACTAGGCACAGAAAAAGACCCGGATGATAATGTACGTTTTAAGAGGCATTCTTTTCAAATATTTCGCCCAAATTTTAATATTTTTACATGATTTTTTTTCACAAGATAGCTGAGGACGATCCACAACCGGCCTACTTTTTACTTTTTCAGTTTTGGTTTCAGATTTTTTTTTAAAAAAAGTACTTTAATTTTCAAAACCGGTTTAAACCGGTCAGGGCCGTAGCTAGAAGTGAACAATAGGGGGGCTCAAGAGATTGTAGGGGGGGGGGTTATAATATTTTTCTCTTCTCTCTGACGCAGAAAGATAAATCAGTGCATTATTCACATTGTAGGATACTATGTTTCTTATTAAACTGTTGTAATAACTTCATTTTATTCTAAGAAAAGTATATGATGATTAAAATTTTGAGTGTATGACTGGTGCAAAATTAAACCCCATGTTAACTTTATAAGTACAAATAGGATGAGGGAGATATTATAGATTTTAGATACAATTTAGTAATTTTGCAAAACTCTGAAAACTAAATTAGATTTTTGAACAGATATTTATTTAAATTTTTATTTAAATTCTTGGAAAAGAAATTCATTTAGTGACCTTGGAATCTTTTCCAGGGGGGGGGGGGACTCAAAATATTTTAAGGGGGCTGAGCCGCCCATAGCGCCCCCTTAGCTACGGCCCTGAAACCGGTTCTGCAATTGAAATTATCGTAATACAAAAAAATATATAAGCAAAATTGAAAAAATAAAAACTAGGCCGGTTATAGATCATCCTTAGCTATCCTATGCAAAAAAAAAAAAAAAAAAAAACATGCAGAAATATTAAAATTTGACCGAGATATTTGAAAAGAACGCTTCCATAGACTTTACATTATCATCCGGGTCCTTTCTGTGCCTAGTTTAGGACCTTAAGCCAATTTAATTGCAAAATGTAGCAATAAAGTATTTAAAAACCCCATGCTATAAAAAAATCAAATTTTAGCAGAAAATTTGAAATTTAATTTTTTTACTATTTTTCTCATAATTAGAACGATGTATAAATTTCAAATATTTTTTTTTCATAAAAATAGAAAAACTCGTGCAGTGAAGGGTTACGTTTAAAAGATACAGATGCACGTATTTTTGCAATAATCTTGTTTTGTTATATATAAAGGATTTTTTTTTTTTTAACTTGACCAGCTTTGTCTTGATGACCGAATAAAAATTTTAAAAGTAAAATTTTAAAGTGAATGACATTCCTATTTTTTTTTCATTAAAATAATCGTATTTCCTATTTTGAACAGTTTTTCAGTTTACATTATCTTTATATTCAACAGTTAAAAAAATAAAAAAGTGTTTCAACCTTTTTGTAAAGCCTTATAAGTGTAGGGAATAATAACTTTAAAATTCAAGTTGCTGTCTACAGTATTAATTCGAATCTTAACAAGAACAATAGTATTTTTCGCGGTGAATTCGTCACGACACAAGATTTGAAATACATGCCGTGAGCATTATAATACATTGTAATATTATTTGCATTGAAAATAAATAGTGCAGTTAATAGTTGCATTATTACAAAGATTTAAACTAAAAAAATATGCTGCATTTATACAAGTATAATAACAATAATATGTAACACATATTACATATATGTTACACTAACAAATATTACATATAATATAAAACAATAATTTATAATAATAACTCTAGTTGGAAAGAAATAATTTCTTTTTACTTGCAAATTTATAAAAAATTTCTTACCTCATACTTAAATTATTCATGCTTTTATAATAGTCGATATCTTGTGCATATTTTTTATTGACGACTGCATATTTAGACGAAAACATTTTAATATCGCATAAAACAGCACTTATTTTTAAAAACAATAATGTATTTACGGAAGGTCAATATTTGCAGATTATCACTGCGCAATAAAAAAAAAAAAGCCTAAGAAGAAAAGAACACACAGCTTCACTTAATAAAAACAATTCTTTTCAGTTTAATTCGCCCATTTTGTCGTCTGCGTGCCAAGGAGTATGTTAAAGAACCCAGTCTTCAATCTATAAGTATCATTTTATATTTTTAAATATACATCATTATTTTGACGTAAACAAAATCCTATAAGTTTGGTTTGACTCAACGAAAAAAAAAAAAAAAAAAATGTATAGTGGCAGTGGTAGTATAGGGACTGGGGGTGACGCCAAAAATGTAATCCTGAAATACGTTACATTAAGCCCAAACAAAACTATGTGTTTTCGCAAAAAAAAGAAACCTTTTAATAATACAGTTTTTATTTCATAATAAATGAAATATTACTTTAGAAAGCTTAAATATAAGTAGATAATTTTTATTTAGAGAAAAAATGTACGGTTGATGTAAAAAAAATTCGATTCCTATTCCACGTGATTATTATGTTTGGGCCTAATGAGGACTTATAATTTGAGTGATAACCCGCATCATATTACAAGCCGATTTCAGTGCATACTGCACCTCCATCTATCTTTTTCCTCTATGGATTGGACAATGTTTATTTAACTTTGGGTGTATTTTTAGGAGAATAATCTTTTAAATAAAAAATAAAATGTATTAAATATTTAAACTTAAGGTTCCTTTTTATATATTTAACAATAACATTTTTAATCATACATTTGTTTGATGAATTTGTGAAAGTTTTAATGAATTATGCTATCATGTAAAATATATATTTATTTCTCCACAAATATAATAATATGATCATGTGTCGTTTGCTATAGCTTGCATTTTACAGTTTATAAGGTAGATGTTTCTTAAAAGATTAGATCGACTGACAGAGTAAAACTAGTCGTTGGGAGTCACCGTAATACTTACCGAAAATAATATTCATACTAACTAAAAGTTTACTGCGTCGGATTAAGCGTTTCATTTCTAATTAAATTTATCTTTAAATTGAAATTTGAATGAAATAAACGGTCATGAAAAATCGAACAATGTGGAAAACAGGGTTACAAATATCTCGGCAACTAAAAATCCGATCGATTTCGTTCTTTATGCAAAATTTGTGTTATTTCATTTCCTTTAATTCTCATTCTTAAAAAAAAAATAGAAAGTTTTTATATACCTTTCATCAGAACGAATATTTCCGAAATAAATAGTTCCGGATAATCGAGGTTACTGATATTAAATAGGCTTCGTCCCATTTTTACATATTAAGTACATAGAAAATTTAAAGTCTCTATCACAATTTGTTCGGGAGATAGCGCATTTACAGACAGACAAACGAATGGACCGATGGCAATTTTTTTTTCTAAAATTTTTTTTTCGGAATCTCCTGTATCTGAAACGTGTAGATCCGCCAAAAAATTTTTTCTTCGTTTTTCAAAACGATTGCACGACTTACCCTATATTACGTATGATGGGTAAGTAACAAGTAGACAAAAAGGATATATTAACTAAAATACTTGGGTTTATTTAGAATTATTCAAGATATTTTTATTCAATTTCTTTTTCAAGGACTTTTAAACGAAATTATTGTACTAAGATTTCAAAGTAATAAATCTTTACTCATAATTTAAAAATTGTTTACCATATAGATAAGAAAATTGGAATCTACTAAAAGATGTATTTTGCATAGATTTTCAATAACATTTCTTTTAGGCTAGACAAAGATATGATATTTTATCTTTAGTGAGGGGAAACTAATCAAGAAGAGTTTTACCAAGTATCCATTTAGATTTGTGTATGAGAGTTTTATCATCAGATTTTTCATCCTATAGAAGCTACTATCTTAATGATATTTTTCACTTAAAACATCAAGATATAAAAATATTTCAGCAACCTTGAATTACTTTCAATGTCTACATTGAATGAGGTTTTTATTTTTCGACAACAACAATAACAACGATAAAATACATAGGCTGTTTATACATATTTGCTAACTATTTGACAATAAAAATAACATTTAATAACATTTAACACATAATGAATTTGCTTTTAAAACTGTAATACAACTAACCAATGTTTTATGTTAAATTTATAACAAAATATTTTAATGGTACTTTAAAGTACCGTCGGGGCATAAAGGATCCAATATGTGCACTACGAGAATCCATGGGGCTGTGTAAATATAACGTTATCAACTTTTTCGAAATTTTGGATCCCCTCCCCTCCCTTTTCGATATCATATGTTATCATTTCTTGATCCTCTCCCTGATAATGATATCGTTATCAAAATGTATTTTTTTTTTAGAATTTATTTCTTTTATCTGGAGTGATATACAAAACTGATTACATTTATTTTTCGCATGCTTTATTGGTTCAAATGAAGAGAAGTTAATAAAATATTAAATAATACTTAAAAGAAATATTATTCAAATGTATTTTATAATAGCTTTTGTTACATAATGCATTCAACACTTATAAAGTCTTGTTGCATTTGCGCCACACGGAGCCAGTGTTGAATTCAGACACTTTTCTCCGGGAGGGACTTCTGTAGCTTCGGGGAGGAAATTGCACTTTTTGACTATAGAAAACTCAAAAACTCAAAATTTCCGGGGGGGGCATTTCATTGCTCCGGGGAGGGGATATATCCCCCGGGCCATCCCCTGAATTCAACAGTGCACGGAGGAGGAGTGAGACGCAGAGGCGTAGATGGAAATTCTTGTCAACAAAACAAGTGGACAATTTTTTTTATTTTTCTCTTTTATTTGTTAGTAAACAGAATCTTCATTTCAAATATACTTCACAAACGGTTTCTTTAAATGTGATTATGCATACATACACGTATGGAGAATAATGAGAATGTCAAACATAGGAGTTAATCTATGTTTTAGAATTAAAAAAATTATAATAATGTAAGTGATTTTAATATTAACCTTGTATTTTCATGAAAATAGATTACAGATTAAAAAAAGATAACATACTATTTTGAATCAAAAACCATGTTACAAATAAAAAGAGAAAATTTTGATTGGATCAAACATGATGTGAATAGCAAAAGACAAACCTTCCCCCTGTTTGATAAAATGCTATTTAATTTTCTACTGGCGGTGTCGCCTAGCAACCAAGATATACCTAATTATTTCAAAATGTAAAAAGTTTTTTGTGCAAACGATAATTTTGATAAATACATTATCTGTTTATTTCTTCAGTTTTTACCTAAGCTGTGTGAAACAATATTCTTTTTGTTTTTGAGTGATTAAAATGTTTTTTATGAGAATATGTGAAAAAATGTTACGGTTTTTTATTGGATTTGTGTTTTGTTAAATTATCTATGTTCGAAAGAACCTGAGATGAGTGTTCTCATGAGAATAAACTGTTTAAAACCAGAGATAAGTAATTAATTTTTAGTTGAGTAAGAAATTAATGATAAACTTTCGAACAATTGGATATTCACCCCCCCCCCCCCTAGAGATATCGTACGACATCATGTGCCAGACTCCCTCTCCCCCCTCCCCTAAAATTATAACGTTATATATGCACAGCCCCCATGCAGTGGTGAATACATGCAGATATCTTCGATATAACGAGATTTATTATTTATCTCTGATACGAAATGAAATTTAACATCTGGAAGTAATACTTGAAATTAGAAACTTTTTTCCGTATTTCACAATTTTCATTTATCTGATTAAAGAAAAAAATTGTTTACTGACCATTTTGTCAAAATCATATTTTATTTTGTTCCCATACTTTTATAATTATTTAATGTGTTCTAAATTTATAAATTTAAAATAGCATCGTTTTTTCCTAATACATGCTTTCATTTTGATTCAATTTCAAAAACTTTTACTCGAGAGACGTGATTTCATGTTAAAATCTTAATTAAGTATAAAATTTCTTCCTGTCTCGTTAATAAACTAAGTTGAAGACATGTTTTCTGAAAATATACATAGAATTTGATAATTATGTTAGAGTAATATTGATTTTTCTTAAAACTCTGCATTATATTACCACATTATGGCTAATTTTAATTTTCATTAATTTAATTTGTTCTTGACACAAAAATCTTCAAATTTTCTAAAAAACATTTATTGCATTAAAAATGTCTCTTTTTAGTAGTTCCCAACATAGTTGAAAAGTGATATGTATTTGGTTTGTCTGTATGTCTGTCCACTCTCTAACTCCCGTAACTATCCTCGGATTTTCTTACAATTGTTGCAGGTTATTTTAGGTCATCAAAACATGCTTGGTATTACATGCGAAGTATGTTCGATTAAGGGTTCATTTACAGAGACATTCAAAGGCATTCGATTACATTATAATACATTGAGAAAATCGTTTGGAGAGGATTTTATTGACATTACGCTATTTCAAATGTATTGAAACTGGTATAAATCACTGAATTTCACTACAATTACGTCAAAAGAGCATCATATCATATTTTATTAATTTACAAAAACACGTAAAAGAAATCGGTTACAATATTGTCTTTGAATAATAATTGTTGGAAAGTATGCTTTAAAATTCAGTATGCGCTTTTAAATTTAATTAGTTTTTTGCATATTACTTTTTATATATAAATTCTATATCTCATATACAGGGCTGCAAAAAGTATTCGAATATTATTCTCATTATTACAGGAAATTGCTGAAGGGGAAATTTCTGAAAAATATGTAGCTCTTAATCGTACAAAATGTTGAAATGCATGTTGTTCTGCATAGATACTGTTGGAATGCATAGATACAAATCTCTATATTGTATATGTTGCAGCCAATACCCGAAATTGGCCAATTCTAGAACTGGCCGGCCAATTCCCGAATTGGCCAGCAACGTTGAAAAATGACTGGCCAGTTCTAGAATTGACCAGCCAATTCGCGCACTGGCCAGATGCAATTGGCCAATTCGCGAACTGGCCAGATGCGATTGGCCAATTCGCGCAATAGATATGAGCACTCGGCTTAATCCTTTCTAACATAGTTGAAAGTGTCTATGAATTCAAATAGTTTAGACATCAGCCTGTCCGTGATCTAACTCGAGTGAAGTTTCCGGTTAACTTGTAAATGTCATCGCATTTGGTTTCTCAATTAATTTCGATATTGAAAGGGAATTGTGTACTATTTTTTAATTAATTTAGTTGGATACACAAAATATTTCGTTTCAATATAATCAATGGGAATCTTTTTTACTGTATATGTTAATGTTACATTATCTTAATTACAAAAAAAATAGTACCTATGCTCATAGTTCGGATGTTGGCCAAAGCTTCCCGGCCAGTTCGCGAATTGGCCGGCCAAAACCCGAAATACGCTATTCATTTCATGTATTTCGGGTTTTGGCCAGGAAGCTTAGCCAGTTCGGGTATTGGCCGGCCAGTTCTAGAATTGGCCAGGCTCCGGGTATTGGCCGCAACATATATAATAAATTACAAAAAAACTGATAAAAATCGCTGCCATTTGCGATTTTAGACGTTTTGTTAGATATTTAGAAAAATGCACGAGCAATTATCCTGAAATTCTAAATGTAAAACCATAATAGTACAGGTCATATATTTCCGTAAAGATTTTTTTTCTAAACTCCATAGGGGACCGTCAATAAATTGTAAAAGAACGAAGACCTACACTTTTTGTAGAATCCCGTCAAAACTTATGCAGTAAAAGCGTCCAAACTGCAGATTATATTACGTGGCTTATTATAAAACACTGGGTAAATTTTTATGAGAATATCATGTATTATCGTAGAAAAATTAGGGTTTTTATAAAATAGTCCCAATTTTTTTCAAGATTTGCTTATAATTTGCAAAGTTCCTAATATAAAAAAATTTTCTTTTCAGAAAATATGACAAATAATATTGTATTTGATACCCTGTAATCAGAATGAAAAAATAATAAAAATTGTAGGAAAAATAAGCAGGTTTACTAAATAATGTATGACTGAGCATGCGTCACCGCAATCAAAATGTAATTTGCATAATGTGTTAACTAAATGTATAGAGAAACTTTTGTAAAAGTCACAAAAAAATACTTTGTAAATTCTGAAAATAATCGTCGATAGAATAGGCTCAAAATACGCTATTCCGTAAAATGAAGTAAAAAGATGAGGGTCTGTATCCATATGTCCATTGATTTAGTGTCAATATAGCATACAGAATATTGTACGTACTACTATGTTTGGCTACTTCCCCTAATCCTCCCGTTTCAAGTACACTCCAAACGCATGAAATCTTTAGCCATACTAACTAAACATAAAAATCAACACTTCTAACTAAAAACGTTTTCGATTGTGTTGTCAATGTGTTGTAAGAATAAAAAGATTAAAAAAAGTGTTTTTAAAAATTACACGAGGATAAAATGTGTTTTAAAAACATATTTCAAAACATTCATTTTTAAAATTGGGTAATTTTAAAAGCATAGTGTAGAAAATATTTTGAAAATGTTTTAAATGTGTTGTTGTAAGGTGTTCTAAATTGTGTGGTGCTTACAATCTCTTGTTAATTTGGGGACAAAGTTTTGTGCAGTACAACACTATTTTAAGAAAAATTTTCATCAAAATTATTTCATTTTAGTCAAAACTATTTACAACACTATGTCAACAGAATTAACAACATTATTTTTAGAACATATCTCTAGATAGCAATATTTTTGCAATATATTAAGAACACATTTCTAGTGAGCAATGTAGTAAGAACACAATCTGTGGACAAACTGTGTTCCGATATGTGTTTATTTTTATGTTTGAGATTTTTACAGAGGACCTTGAAAATTCTGTACGAGCTATGCAATCAGGTCAGCTCAGTATGAAGAAAGCATCTCAAATAAGTAGAAGTCATTCCCGACATTCCAAAAGCAATGTTGTCTATGAAAATGCGAGGAAAAAAAACTGAAATTAAGCATATGGACATTGCCTGTGTTATCCTTGGAAGAAGAAAAACTCGTTGAAGTTTGGATAGTTAGCAGGGATGTAGTCGTAAAATAAACAGAGAGTATACTATCTAAGAAGGGGTTTACGCACAAGGCAGAGGGTATACCATAGAGTGTATATACTATAGATTTCATGTGAAACAGAGGGTATATGGTGTTCCTTGAAAAAATCTAGAAGGTATACGTGTACCCTCCACTACACCGCTGGTAGTTAGAAAAGTGAAAATGGTATTTGCAATGCATAAGGATGAAGTAAAAGGTTATGTTTACAATGTCATAAAAAAGAAGAAGAACAAAATATCCATTTATAGACAAACATCAAGGCGAGAAATCAGTGCCTCTTTTTCTAAACTAACAACTAAGGTTGGAATTATGACAATATGTGGACCACAGGTCCACATGTGGTGAAATTGGAAGTACGCTGCAGTAAAAGATAATCCTTGCTATTTTAAGGATCATTTGAAAGACTTAACTAAAACACCTGGACTTATTTCTGCACCATCTTCCCGTTGATGTGAAGTTTTCCTTATAACTCAAACTTTTACGCACTTATTTCTTAAAGTAACAAATTAAACACTCAAAGTCTACACGACTTTGATATTCGCTAACAATAATAAATAAAATTCCTTTGTTCCTCCGTCCAGAATAAAGTAGAACACCTATAAAACTTTAAAAACATAAAGTGAAAACCTCTTACCTGGGTAGTTATTCGTTGCCAAGTACGTATAATCCATTAAAAAGAAGGGGATCTCAGGAAACAACATTTTAAAGATAAAAAAATCCTTTTTTTAAAAAGACATGTTGTCCCTTTTACAGACGGAATAGAACTTATAAAAAAGGATGAGAGTTTAAAAAAAAAAAACGAGAATTACACTAAGCATAATTAAAATAGCTATAAATTATTGAAAATAGCCAGAATATTCATTTAAAAGACATACAACAATTATAAAACCAATAAATCTATTTTAATGTTCCCAAAATTAATATAAAATATGTTAACTTTTCAAGAAATCGCAAAAACATTGAACTTCTAATCATCACCAAGAACTTCATCACTTCTAATCACCATCAAGATTCCAAAAATACTATAAAAGGAAATAAATATGTATTAAATGACCTTGGGATCATTGTTTTTCTCATAAATATTCATTCACCATTAATTTAAATAAATTAGATTTTCTGTCTAAATAAAATTAAATCAGTTTTCATAATATAAACAAAACAATTATTTTTAGAAATAGTTTATAAACACTACATTTGATTGCTTCTTACTGACAGAAATATAGCAGTAAATAACTTGTTAGAAAACACACAATAAACAAAAAGAAAAGATGTAAATTAAATTTACAAAGTTGCTTTGCTATAGTTTATTGAATTCTGATGTTTATCTCTATGACAATTAGAGATAAATGAGATATTTAAAATTACTTTTACACTCTCAGATTTATGATGTTGTAGTAAAAATAGAGAAGTAGAAAACTAAACATTTCAGGAAAAAAAACCTCATTGTTTCTCTTTCTTTTTTTAAAATTTGTATTTTATGATTAATTTAAAGACCTAAAAATGATAGTTTTGAAAGCTAATTAAGTATTGTTCAGGGTTTTAAAAAACTACTCGTAATTCAGTAAATATATGTTTTAAATTATTTGTACAGGTTATTAAATAAATAAAAAAGTATGTAATTGAAGTGTTTTTAAATTCCTGACAGTTCATTCATTGAAAAATTTTGCATTCATTCATAGATGACAGCTGTTCATTTACTTGGATTTTGTATAGATTTCTATTAAGACACCCCTAGCATCTTAAAGAAAAATAATATATCTTTTTTTTATCAACAAATAAAACAACAAATTTATCAATGTGTCAAACATCAATAGGTACTGTTTATTAAAATATAACGAATCATTTTCTTTTTAAATGTGCTTAAGTGTTCATTTAATGGTAGGACTATCCTATAACAGAAGAAGTTACCCTTACGCAATAAATCCTTACAGTCGGCTCTCGTTAACTCGTCGGAACCTCAAGAAATGTTCGAAATATCCAGAGTTCGAATTATGGAAAGCATATGAGGAAAAAAATTTAAAGAGGTACTACAAAAGAATTAATGTCACAGTAATTTTTTTTTATTTATTTCGGCTATCATCGTTAGAAAAGATTTAATATTAAATTAAAAGATATAAATGTATAAACTAATTAAGAGTATAGGGACAAGCAGAATAGAAATAGGGATGGAGGTGTCATTGATGTACAGACGGGGCACTAAGAAAACGGATATAAAACGCTTGGGATAATATGTATGTAATAATAATTCAACGTATGCTATGTTTCATAAACTCTAAGAATCCGCAGCAGCACGAGCAGAGCAGTCGCTCCGGCAGTTGGCGAGCAGTGGAAGAGTTGCATTGGGGTATTTCCCCATTATAAAAACTAACACCATCAGTCTTCAAATTCTTTATTTATGAACTCATAAAATCAATAAGCTATTCCCCGCAGTCACCTAGACATTGTCATCAAATATTCCAAAACATCGTGATTAAGCTGCATCCCAAGATATTAGAATTTTTCGGGGAAACAGAAACAGCATCCGAAAATTTGAAAAGTCAATCGCATTCTGACGCTCCTAAAAAACCTAATGAGAAATCCACATTTTCACGACAAATTAGCCCCTCCTACTCCGCGTCAATCATTTTAAAAATCCAATTAGGATTAACTCGAGTCTACACGTCAAAAAATGAGCACCTCTGATTGGTCTTAGGAGGCGTGGCCTCGGGTAGGGATTACTTAACGCCTCGCAAATAGAAAAGCCTTTTAACATCTTCGCGCATAACACAGATCACGTGATCAACAAAAAATAAAATTAAAAATCTCGAGAATATTCTAAAAAGAAAAGATTACGAAATAATTTCCCGCTTTCTTGAGAAACAAGCAATAGATTATTAATAAGTTAAATAAAAAAAGAAAAAGGACTTTAGTTGTTAAAAGATTAATATATTACGAAACTAAGATTAAAAATATGTTCCACAATTTTAGAATTAAAAACTCAGAGAGAGCAAAATGGCGCAATTTTTTTTTATTATTATATGTATACCAGTTTAGAACAATTTTGACAAAAATGGAAGAAATAAAGTTATTTCAAGGATCTGAAGTCCGTAAGAAAGTAAGAAAAATGAAAAATCAAAATTCGCATTAGTTCGAATTAAACGAAGTCAAGAGAAAATGAGTTCGAATAAATGAAAATTCTTAACTTTATTTTGTGATTAAAAATTTCGGGACTTCATGTTTAGTTCGAATGAAGCGAAGATTCTATTTATCCGATATCGAATTAATGGTAGCCGACTGTACTTACAAATGAAATATCAATATTTCAGAAATAATTTCACATTAGAAATATTGATAATGAAACTTTGCTACATTTATTGTGAATATTGCACGAAAATTAGCAAAATACATACACTGCAATAGGAGAGCATGTATAAAGGAAAATATCAGTTGCCATTAGGAGCATACAAGAAGTGTGGCTACACAATGCTCCGTGCCTGATAAAAAGATTGTGTTTTTAAAAATTCAATTAAAAATACTTGAACATTGAACAATGTTTAACATGTAACATATTTATTTCACAATAAAAGTTTTACATTCAACTATTTTTTTAAATAAAATACAAAATGTTGTACTATAGAATATTAAGTGAAAGGCAGACGCGCTAGAAAGCAGGACATTTTTTTCTCTGCAAAGTACTCCATTTTTTGGTTTATTAAACTCTTAGCTGAACAATCCTCGGAAATGAAAAAAAAAATCTCACACAGTGCATTAATTTAATATGAATCGAAAAATGTCGGTGCCTGTTAGTAATTCCTATAAAAATTACTTTTACTGTATGATTATTTGTAATTTAATAAAAATCCCTGTCGGCTGGGCCTATAGGCGGAGGTAGATTTCGAAGAGTGCTCATTTTAACAACAACAAAAAAAATTGTGATTAGAGATAAACCCAGTTTAATAACTTCATTTGGCCGTTTATGAAAAAATTTTTAATTTCATTTTTCTGCAAAAACTGGTTTTATCAGAATCATCTTAAGAAAAATTCAGCTCAAATGCCCATTTTGACAACATATTTTGAAATAGATTCTGAATTTATTAAAAAATTGACCAAAACAGTACATTATACAATTCTTAAATAACAAAAAACTGTCAGTTGAATGCATTTGAGAAAAAAATTGAATTTAAAAATGAGTCATAAAAAAACCGATTTGTTGTTTGAATACATCCTTAATTCTTTAATCATGATTGCTTCGGAAAATTTTGTGCGAAATACTCACTTTGACAGCATTTTTAAAAATATATTCTATCTTTATCAAAAAACTGGCCAATGCGTCACAGTATATAGTTCCTAAATAAGAGGATCTGTAAATTGGATGCGTTTGAGAGCGAAAAGGGATTTTAAAACGAGTCATAAAAAACGCAATTTGCTATGTGAAAACTTCCTTAAATTTTCAAATCACGAAGACTTCGGGAAATTCTGTTCAAAATACCCTTTTTGGTAGCCTTTATTAAAATATATTCTGTCTTTATCAAAAAACCGATCAATGCATCACATTATATAGTTCCTAAATAAGAGGATCTGTAAATTGGATGCGTTTGAGAACAAAAATGGATTTAAAAACGAATCAGAAAAAAACGCAATTTCTTATTTGAATACTTCCTTCAATTTTCAGTCCCGATGACTTTCGGAAATTCTGTTCAAAATACCCTTTTTGGTAGCCTTTTTTGAAATATATTCTGTCTTTATCAGAAAATTGACCAATGCGTCACTTTGTACAGTTTCTAAATAAGAGGATCTACCATTTGGATGCGTTTAAAATCAAAAATGAATTTAAAAATGAGTCAGAATATAAGCAGTTTGGATTTGAGGTTTTTTTCTCCAACTCCTATTTTTGTTTAATTTCTTTTTGCTATACGAGTTGGTCCTATGAAAAACTTGTCAATATAAAAGTTGTAGATATTTTTGAGAAGATGTAAAATAAATTTAATCAGATTTGATAGCTTAAAAATTGACGGAGTTTTGAATTTTTCTCTTTTTTCAGCGCCCTTTTTCTTTTCGTTTTTAATTTTTTTCCTCGGTAAAAGTTGGTCCTATCAAAAACTTGTAACTGCAAAAGTTTTAGATTATTTTAAGAACATTTACAAAAAATTTAGTTGGACTTGATATCTTGAAAAATGACGAAGTTATGAATTTTTTTCTCTCAAAATCCCTGTTTTTTTCGCCCCTTGAGCCCACTTCTAAATTTATCAAAAATCTGTCATGCATATACTTTTGGCCCATTTTTAAGAAGTAATATAAACTTTAAACCGATTCGATATCTACTTTAATTAAGAAGTTATGGCGTTTTTTCGGTTTTCACAAAAACGCCCCCTATTCCGACTCCCTTGCACAATGGGGCAAAATCCCGAAAAGCTGGCCAAAATATGAAAATGTTATTCAAATTGTACGAAAATTCGTATACAGGTGTTTTTGAGGATGCTAAGTAAGAATACAAAATTAAAATTGAAAAAAAATGTCGGATACAATATGGCGGAATAAAAATTTAAATGTTTCGAAAGTTATTCAATTTATATGCTATTTCGTAAACTTTTCAGGATGCTAATTAGGGTTCAAAAGTTAAATTTTAAAAATAAATAAATAAATAAAATTACAGATTAAGAGTAAAAACAATAAGATTTAAATAAAATTTAAAATCTCGATGTAAACTTAAAAGGGAAATTTAAAAAAAACCAAGACATATTTAAACGAAATTTAAGTACATTAATGGAAAGTAAAACATTAGACTATTTAATTTTTATATTATTAAAATAAAAACTAAAATATATTCAGAAATTAACCTTTAGAATCATTTATTATAATAAAAAGATTCTTCAGAGGTCAAGGTGTCAAAATAGTTAGCGGAACTCGTTGGCAGTATTGGAAGATCCTGTTACTCTTAGGATCAATTATTTTAATTTCTTCTACGGTAATTTACCTAAACTGTAAAGGAAAGAATCTGATGACATTAAAAGACGTAAAAATATCTTTTTTTCCTCGCTACTGCATCTTTGCGATAAATCTTCTCGATGCCTTTTGATCAGTTTGTTTCATGATTCTTGAGTATCTTATGGCATTTGACAAATTGGCAATAATGAAGATAATGTTATTTCTTTGTCATTAATAAGTAGTTTATGTACTGAAGTAAGCATATAGAATCATGGGTGCTGCTCAAATCTACGAGCTATTTGTAAGGGAAAATTTTCGAAGTTTATCAAATAAATAACATGGCTACAAGAAATTACTTATGGCATAGAAGCGTTTAATCATATCTTCGTATTTGCTCGTTTAGAAACAAATAGTTGCGTTTTCAAAGAATCGTTGAATTGTATTTCCATCATTTGTGCTTTCAAATCTGGGATTTAGTTTCTCGACGAGAAGTCTTGATTGTAAACGAAATATTTTTTGCATATTTTATTTTGCAATTTCAGTGTTCTTCTTTTCATGCAAAGTACGAGCTTTTCATTTTTTCTATCCAGTTGTCTGCCAGTGTAAGGCCTCTCTAAACATCTTTGCATGTAACTTAGATATTCTAATTCTAAATTATCTCAATCCACTTTTAATAAAAAATGTCAGATCGGTAAGATGCCGTTTTGATGCTGTCTAACATAGGTAGCAACGTTGAGTATTACACTAATTCGTTTTTAACGACTTTTTCTTCTGTATCAATGATTGTATTAAACGAAATAAGTTGATTCTGCTAGTATTTAATGCAATCCCATTCATTGACAGTTGTTTCCGTATTTCTTGAAAAAGAAAAATGGATAAATGGCCTGATAAAATCAGTGAAATGAAGATCTCTTTATTTTCAAATTGACGATTCATGAATTATTCGCAATATTTATGTATTCTAGTAGCACGGAAGAAAAGAAAAATATATTAGACATAATGCCATCTTCATAGCTAAATATTTGTTTAAATGTACTCAGAATAGATGTGCCATCGCAGCTTCACTTTCAAATCAAATCCAAATTACTAATATAAGGAAAGTGATATTCATAATGATTTTTACTCGCATTAATGAAATATGCTCAGTAGTTTGATCTAGCAAATATAGCCATTGACAAAATAATTCTTCTAATTATAATAGAACAAACAAAATTCCTACCTATAAAGATAAGAAAATGTTATTCTACCGGATCAGTAATAGAGAATTATTTTCATTTTTTCATTACTAAGCTTACTTATCAAATTAATGTAATCTTATGATTATAGTACTTATTTACAATATAACAAGAAATAAACTATTATAAAATTGAATAATTCAAAAATTAGAAAAATATTTATCAGCTAAATTATGTGAAAAGTAGTAATTTCAAAATTTTTGAGGCGGCCGAAAAAGTGGCATTTTTACTTGCGGTTACTAAATTATGCGTGAAATGCAGAATGTCAGTTTTAGGCAGCTGGTTTTTTATGAATCACTAGACAATAGCCCAAGTTATTATTTCCATTAAATTTCGTTGCGGAACACTGTGGAACATTTAAACTTTTTTATGTTTAAAAGCAAAAAAATAAAAAAAATTCTAAAATTTTTTATCAAAAATGACAATGAATTTATTAATTTTTACGTGCTTAATATAAATTTTGTAATACATGCAAATAAAGTATATAATATCATAGTGTGAATCCATTTCAAATCATTAAAATCGGATAATATTTTAAAAAATAGCACGCGTTTAAAGGAACCGTTGTTTTGCTGTTTTTGTTCGCTCTAAATGATACTCCTTCAAGCATCATTTTTGAAATGATGCTTCTTGTAAGGGCAAAGCAAAAATCTTATTTTAAATACAGATTCCGACTCTCCAAATATTATTCTAGCCAACTGTACAATCGAAATTCCCTAAATCGTAACTTCATTTTTCGACTTTTGGCCAGCTTTTTGGGTTTTTGGCCCACTGTGCCTTGGTCCGATTTTGCCCATTAACGAACTTAGCCAAGATTTTATCCCCTTTGATTTTATGTACCAGTTTGGTGGAGATTGCTGAAGAATTATAGAAGTTATCGTGTCCATAAAAAAGTGATATATATATATATATATATATATATATATATATATATATATATATATATATATATATATGCGATTGCAATAGGTAGTATTTCTTACGAAATCTACCTAAAAAGATAATAATACTTCTTTTTCGTTTTACTATTTTCGTTCTCTACGATATCACACATGACTGTATGTTTCTCATTCAAAATAAAGCTTTCAAACATATGAAAATAATTATTATACTTGCCGCCCTTGGCGACCAATTTGGTCTCCCTTTAATGTATACTATGTATTAAATCATATTGCTCTCATTCATAATTTATTTTAATTGCTCAATTTTTTGCCAAATTAGAAGATTCTATTAGAGATATAGACACAAACGTCACATATGCACCACGTTGGCGCGATTGAAAATAAATGGCAATTATATGTGCTTCAGATGGCAACCCGGTATTATTTATTTATCAATAAACTGTTTATTTACTTTACTTTTCCTTTTTTAAATGATTTAAATTGTTTTTTCCTATAATTATTAACTAAACCTTTTTTTATTATTTTCTTTTTAAAATAATGCAAAATAGTTAAAAAATATACATGCAATTGATATCTGAAAACAAAGTTTTCGCCAAATTGAAGTAATGTAATTCTTTCGCTCATTTCATTTATAATGCATAGTTTAAATTTAAACTGAAACTTAAACTTTTAAACAGAAAAGTTTAAAATTCATGCTTTTTATTTTTTTAAGTAAAAAGAATAGAAAAAAATTAAAAATAGTGATATTTTGAAGCTTAGTAATTGTAGCGAAGGAACAAAACATCCAGTGTATCACAGCCTAAATCTTACCAAAGGACGTTTGCACAGTAACCAATAAATTTTCATTTGGACGTTGGCATTAAACAAATAACATATAATCGTGATTTTTGTGCCACATACGTTAGCTTAATATATATGTAGATATTTAAGCTTTTAATGGAAAAGTTGATGATTTCTATTAGTTTTTAAGAAAAATGCTAATATACACTGGTGTGCAAAATTTAAGGACGAGTCTCAAACTGCCAATTTTCAAGGGATTTTCAAGCGATAATTACACGCAAATATTCAAAAGGAAGTAATATAATTTGAACAATTACTATCCCTGCATAATAGCTAGTCCATATAACATCTCATTCATGTCGAGACTTTATCGAGACATTCATGTGACTGTCATTTGGAGACTCCATTTCAAAGTAATTGTGAATGTTGCATTACGATAAATCACCAAATAATGTCACATTAAAGTCACATGGTGACTTTCTGTCACAAGACTTTGTCAAATGGTGAGAGAGACCCCACTGTGAAGTAACACTGTGCAAAGAGGTGAAAAGTCACCATGTGACTTTATTGGCACCTTATTTGTTTATTTATCATAATGAAATGTTCACAATGACTTTTAAATGGAGTCTCCAGATGAGAGGTTACAGGAGTCTCCATGAAACGACAATGTAAAGTCACCTGGTGACTCGCCACAAAGCAGCAGTCACAATGGCCTGTCAGTGGATTCACATATAGTAATCATTTGAGACTCATACACGAGACGCATGGAATTTCCTATTTTTTGTTTGGCAGTAGTGACTGTGACTCTTGTGACCATGTGTGATCTGAATGAGATGTTATATGGATTAGCTGTTATGCAGGGATTATTCGAATTAAATTATTCGAATTATATTCAGGTAATTATTCGAATTATATTAGTTCCTTTTGTATATTCGCGTGATAATTATAGCTTGAAAATCCCTTGAAAATTGACATTTTGTGACTCGTCCTTAAATTTTGCACACCAATACTATCAATCAATAGTTTTACATAATTTTCATGAACAAAAAATTTTATACTTTGATCTTTTTTTATAATGTAAAGAAGCTGAAATTTAGATAAATCTGAAATTTACATGCATTGAACAAGTTGCAATTTATGTCGTTGCAATTGTATATTCTTATTTATTTTTCTTCTAAAAAGTTGCAAAAGATAATGTAAATTAAACGTTGTATCTAAATTATTTATGCCACTAAAACTTTTAACATTGATATAAATTTATAATTTAAGTAACACTATTTATAAAGTAGTTCTTTCTGTTAAATATTTATTTGAAATAGATGAATCTGATGACGCTGAAATTTACATGTATTGCGCAAGCTGAATTTATGTCATTGCAATTGTACAATATTATTTATTTTTTTTTCAAAAAGTTGCAAAAGATAATGTAAATTAATCGTTGTGTCCAAATTGTTTATATCAGTAAAACTTTCGACAATGATATAAATTTATATTCCAAGTAACACCATTCATAAAATAGCTCTTTCTAATAAATGTTTATTTGAAACAGACGCATTATTCGAAGAATCGGACGAATTTGTTTTGTTGAAAAGTTTTTACGAGCAGCGAAAGCAATCCATTACAATCCATTTCGATTATTTTACGATCGAATGCTTACCTGTTTATTTGTCTCATGATAATCAAATAAAATTTGAGCAATACTTTTATCTTTATTTCATAGAGATATCACATTTAGCATTTATAGTTATGTGTATAGTAATAGTTTATGACTATTTTTATTGGTTCAAGTTTTGACGATTCTACTTAGGATAAGCGAATATTTTTAGTCTCTTAAGCAATATGTTTATATTTCAAAAAACCTAAATTTCAATAAGTACAACTTGGAATTAAAATAAAATGTACTTTCTTTATACGTAGTATATGCTGCTGTAAAAACTCACAAATTGGTAAATACTATGAATTATCTGTTAATTCGTATAAATAAATACTTCCAATTGAGAAATTTGAATTTTGTTAAAAAAAATTATAGTCATGAAGAAAAAAAGTAAACAGCCCTTGCAAACTCTACAGAATATTATGGTAGAAAAAAGTTTCTAGTATCAAACGATTGAAAATAATGTCTTCTTTTAAATGATGCATATAAAAATTTGTTTAGAGGGACATGCACACATCAAAGCAAATCAAAGCTTTTATTTTTTCAATATCAACATCCAATTTTGACACCATACATAAATTCTACACCTTTCAATTAGCCGAAATATAAATGTGCACGAAATCTACACGATTAGCTTACTAGAAATTAATTATTTTATAATTGAACTATTATAGGGGTTGTATCCAAATTGAAGTTCAGTACCTGTAGGTAATTGAAAAACTACAGATTGACTAAGTTATATTTATTAATGTATCATTTCTTGCCAATATGAGCATTTCTCTCACTTAATTTAGAATACCAACGTTTGTATTCTTCAGTTGTTGTTATGTACCATAAAATCTCTTCGATACTCCTTTTATAATGCTTACAAGAGTTGAACTGTTCGATTAAAAAATATAAATTATCTGTAATTATAATAGTTTTTGAATGTGTGAATGCGATTGGAATTTTATAGGTGTTTTTATAATGACTCCGAATCATCACTATTACGATTCTTCCAACCATGGAGAAGATGCATATTCGTGCAAAGAGAACACAGGCATTTTGACATCGTTTTCATCCTCGAGGATAAGTAAGCCTTATAATTCAATGTAATGACAGTAAGCTCTCTAATGTTTAACCAAAATGTGTGGTGTCATATTTCTTCTTACCACCTCCCACCTTCTTGTCACAGACTGTCACAATTCCACGACCGACCCTTCCTCCCTCCAAGCCTGACATTATTTGTGAACGGCCCCTTATTTCCATGTAAGAAAAATTTCTTGAATGAGAAATCTAAATTAAAAAAGTTTTTAACCATCTGCGGTCGTATGTCTACTATCAACCATTAAAGTTTTTTTCCCGTTTATCGTTTGTCTGCTTTTAACCACCTCAGCAAATTACGATACTGATCGTATACACTGTTAAAAATAAAGGTGACAAACCGGTTGCATTTGACGCCCAGGAGTGAAAAGGTTAAACCACTTGGCACCAGCGGGTTTGAAAATGTGTTTGGGGGTGCCGTTGAGTGTTTCACGCTAATTAGGGTGCCGCGCAATGCATACCGTTCGAAGAGTTTCACCCCTTAGTCATTTGCGCATGCTCTGTAACTTGTATCCTTGCACTTCAACTCGCTGTCACTGGTGGATCAACACAGCAATTTTTTCCTACGATGACTATCACCGCTATATGCTATCCCAATTTTGTTTAGAACTTCGGATGGCTAACTTTTGGCGAGCTTTTTTATATAAAGCAACCTTTGAATTTCAGGACATATGAACATTTCAGGGAGACTTTGAAGGTGAGCTTGATGGCCGAGTGGCTAGGGCGCTGAGCTTGTAATCAGACGTTCTGCGTTCGAATCCATCGAGGCCCGAAAGTCGGTTAGTATATTTTTTAATTTTTTATCATTGGGCACTCTGGATTAAGGGAGGATCTTTTCACCCTAATTAAAGGTGCTATTTTGGATCCTTTAGGAGTGTCACCAGTGAGACAAGCCTTTCACCCTTAAAAAGTGCAATGTGTCACCATTAGTTTTAACAGTGTACGTGGTACCTCAATAACAACAACTCCTTTAGGAAAAGTAAAATTGTTCACGTTTCAGTATACTGTACTACATTCCTAAAATATAATTTTGTTTTACCTCTTTGTGCTCTTTTTGTACTATATTTACATAAATTATAGAGATATTCAAATGAATATTTATCAACTTTAAATTTTATGATTAATTGATCTTAATAAGGTACATAACCAGAATATAACTTCGGTAAGAGTCCTAAAATTTTGGGCAAAATATAATAAATTTTAGTTCCAAAAACACAATGATCCTGTGATTTTCTTTTTCTAATTCAATTCACCTCGAGTTAAACCCAGCTTTTCCAACACAATTTGTAATGGTTTTGGATGCGATTTCTTGCCAAGAATTTTCTAGCATGATCATTTAGTCCAACAGATAATTTTAAACGGAACATTTTACTCAAAATGGGAAATTACCAATTAAATACTTTCTTTCTACTGGGCTTTAAGGAATCGAATGATTCCTTTATCGCAGGTATGTACACTAGGGTGGAGTGAAAAATCGAAAGTTGGAATTTTGATTTTGGATAACAGCCAAAAGTTGCCTTTTAGTACCTCTAATATACGTGCAAAATTTCATGTATTTTGAAAAACTTCTTGAGTCCTCTACCAGAACATTTATATTTTCATTCATTTATACGATAGATTCTTACCATAAATTGTACATTAACAGGATTTTTTCGTAATCTCGTTTGATATTTTTATTTTTGAAACATTTAGTGTAATTCCTTTCAGCATTTGCAAACTATTAATTTACAGCATTAAAACTAAGTATTTGTTTTTAAATATTTGAAATGGTTTATTGCGTTTTAAAAGTTATATGTTGTCATTTTTACAGTCAAAATGAGTATGTGTGTAAGCAAATCGAAGTTTTCCATTACTAGAAGCTGGTGATTCTTCACAACTAAATAAAGTTGTTTTGCCAACAACAGCAGAATGCTATAAAATATTATTATTATACAAAAGAATAAATAAAACACAGCAGTAATTGTAAAGTTTCGCCAAAATCAGAGGTAAAAAAAATCCTAAGAGAAAACATCAAAGGCATCAATTATTATAGTTTCCCAAAGACGTATTTATCAAATGATAGACAACAATTTTTCTGAATATCAGAAGCTTATTCAGTTCACCAAAATCAAAGGAAATTATGGAAAATAGAGATATATGGAAAAACTATAAGTGAAAAACATAATCTCTGATTTTAAGAGTCAAATGAATTGTATTTGGGACACATTACAACATCTTTTGGACCAGGAAAGATCATTGCAGGAAGTATTAAAATATTGCCCTGAAAAACATTTAAACCTTGATAAATTTATGGAAATAGGTTGTAACGGAACAACTGTAAACAGTAAGATAAAAAATCATGCTAATAGATTTTTGAAACTAAGATTTAGTCGTCCGTTGTAGTGGTTAATATGTCAACTCTCTGCAAACGAATTGCCACTAAGTCATTGAACTTGATAAGCAAAATAAAGGATCACGAGTTTTTCCTATTCTAATTGGAAAGTCGTTGGATCAATGTGAGCAATTGACAGTTATGGAAATTAAAAAATATCTGCTCCTATCATAGAGAAATGAACTCTGGAGAGTTAAGTGTAGACCAAAATTACTTTTATGACATGTGTCAAACATTTGCATCTGGTTAATGCTCCTCAAATCTGGTGAATCGTAATCTTGCAAGAATGTCGTACTCTAAATGATTGCCAATTGCCAATTAATTACTTGGTTTGCAGATTGGAAGTCAGAACTCATCCCAAAATTTGAAGATACATCTGAAGTACATTCGTCTATGATGTTTCACTTCAAGAAAGACTCTTCTTGCAAATATAGAACGCAAAATTTCTTTTTTTTTTAAACAATTAAGTTGTTTCGTAATTAAAGGGAATATTTAAAGAAAATTCTCAATCCCGTTATTGAACAAAACGTATACTTCTGTCATTGAGATAACAATTTACAGGACGATAACTGATAAAAAAAATCATTTGGATTCTGAAGAATATTGAAGATGAGGGATATTATATGTTCTACAATAAGACAGTTTCATATTCCAATATTGAAATTCAGTGTTACAAACTATATAAACATTATTAACTGGCAATAATGTGAAATCACCCCACATTCTTAAAAGAGTACCAAGAGAGGAACTGGAAATGATCATAAAAAAAATCGAAATTCCCATTTTTTCAATTGAAAAATTTACCTGTTAAATCCAAGTATTCGAAAAATGCGTAAACTTAGTTGTTGAAGCGCCATTAGCGGCTGTAGTAGTAGAAGCAAGAACCGGATATATATGAGCAAAAATCAAATCACGAAAGGTAATACCTAATTTTGATAACAAAGACTTATATAAATTAGAGTGAAACGGAAGAATGTTATGCAATACATCGCATACATTCTTTTCATTTCATTACTATATATTTAGAAAACTGCATTTCCTTTATATTTAGAAAAGAATCTTTCATGTGCATTCGAAAAATAAAAGTGAAATGCATGTCTAATTGTAGTGTTTTCTCTTCTCTGTGACAATACCATTCACATATTAAGGTTTTATTCGAAATTCAAAGAGTTAAAACGCAACGATGCTTAGATCGTTCACAAGTAATACTTTAAAAAGTCATTTTTGTGGGTTATTTTACTGAAATCAGAAATTTCGTTAAAAACAAAAAAAATTGATTAATTTACACTACATTGTGAAATCTTGATTTTAACATAAAAAGAGGATAATCTTTAAGAGCTGGTAGGGAACTAAAATAAATTCCAAATGAAATGAAATTTTAACCATATATTCAGTGTGCCAAAATGCAACATTTTAAAACCTATCCGAAGAAAAAATTCCGAAAAATAATTTTTTTTTGGTCATTTACACTACATAGTGAAATCTTGATTTTCACAAATAAAGAGCATAATCTTTAAGAGCTAGTAGGGGACTAAAGATGAATTCCAAACGAAATAAAATTTTAACCTTATATTCAGTGTGCCAAAAGGCAACTTTTTAGACCTATCCAAAGAAAAAATTCCAAAAAAAAATTTTTTTTTCGTCTTTTTCACTCCACCCTAATGTACACTGTAAAAAATATGACTATTTTGCTGCATCGTCATTCCGCCGCTTTTATAGAAAACGACTACTCCAGGCTATCATGGAGCATTCTCATTGGCCAAAAGAGTGATATTCTATAAAAGAGGGGGAATGACGATGCAGCAAAATATTCACATTTTTTACAGTGTAAGTTTAACTGTTGTTTTAGGCGGTAAAAATTCCAATGTGATGCTTTTCAGTTCGGAAACATTACAATGAATAAGTACTGCAGTTACCTAGAATCATGTAGATTTTCCTTCCATGACGTTCAAAGCTAGGGTTCAAAGCTAGAAAAGTTTCATATCTCTCGCAATGTGAACAACTGGCTAAAAACAGATCAACTTCTTTCGTACATCTCGAAACATAGAAAATCCTACTGCAATCCAAAAGTTTTTTTCATGAAATGGAATTTCTATTCATGTTATCTGGTTAAATGTATAGAATACAATGAATTTTGCATTCACTTTGACAAGGGAAAAACTTTCTGTTCATGATAACAGTGATGTCCTCTGTATAACATTCTGTTGACAAGTTTATATAAATCTCGTGTATAATTATTCTTAGAATCTTCTACAATTTTTCTTCACATCTAATTGCAGCTTTTTAATGTCTGAATGATAAAGAATAACTTGCAGTCTTTTCACTCAGTTGTAAACTTTCAAATCGTATGATAACTTTATAAATCAGTTAGTGTTAAAATAAAAGTTTATCTATGCACCCATCGTTTATATGGAGTTCCTTTACTTGCGTTTTATTTTGTTGAGTTGTCTATATGACAGACCAGATGTTATTGCAAATAAGGTTATATGAGTGAAATATGCTAGCTGGTTTTTAGCCCAGGTAGCTTAAACGCTAGTGCATTGACCCCGTACGCCAAGGATCTGGGTTAGATTCTCGGCTTGGACATTTTTTCGCTCAATGGGAATTTTTCAGTCCGTATGATAACTTTGTTAATCAGTTTGATTTTGTTAAAACAGTATAAAGATTTAACATTTTTGCTTTACAATGGCATATAATTATAATTTTCTGTTTGTAATCATAAAAAAACTACATTCTGTAATTATTATTATTTTTTTGGATAACCTTGTATTTTTCACTATCAGTGCAAGCAATGCTTGAGTACGTATTGTAATATAGATCTTTTCGTTTTAATAAACAATTTATATTACATGAGAGAGGTGTTTCAAAGCATTAAAAACAAACAACATTCATCTGTTTCGGGTCCCAATCTGATAAGAACCATAATCATATTAAAATAAAAATACAAATTGTCTCACGGTCAAAACAAATGATACGCGACAATTAGATGTAAACAGAAACCACGCGCTATTGTAAAATAAATAAATTTAAAATAGACCATGATCTCAAATTATTTTTACTTGGTTTATCCCATTCAAGATTTCACGAGGAATTTATTCATTAACTCTAACTATAATTTAGGAATAATAAAAGAAACAACATCATTGCAAAAAAACTTTTATGTGTGTTAATTTCGATGGACTCTCTTATAATGGTTTGGTTTGTATTTATGTCGGCCAATTATCTAGTCTAGGGATATAGGGCCTAAAGGGGGTGCCCTCCGTGGAGGTCTTTCTAAGGAACCTAACCCGTATTTACATAAGGAAATCCAAGGTTTGAAGAAAACCACGGAAAACTCCGAACGGCTAGGCCGACGGCCGCTATTGGGCTCGAATCGAGCACTCACTGTCTACCAGTTTTGGAGGCAGTACCTCTCAGCTCTGGTGGAGCTTCTTATAATGGGCTTATGAAAACAGTTTTATACAAAACATATTTTAACAATTCACGAGGAATTTATTCATTAACTATAACCGAATCTATTTTAATTACCTTGAATGGGATGAACCAAGTTAGAAAATAATTGTACATCATGATCTATTTTTAATTTAATTTTTTTTACAATAGAGCGCGTGGTTTTTGTTGTTTACATCTGATTGTTGCGAGTCATTTGAATTGACCGTGAGACAATTTTGTATTTTTTAAAATTATTATCATGATTATGGTTTTTAAGAGATTGAAATTAAAACATGTCAATGTTATTTGATTTTAATTTTTTTAACACCCCCTTCAAGTAATATAAATGGTTTATTAAAAATTTTATATAAAAGGTGAAGCTCTTAAAATCTTATGATTTAAAATTCTAATGGATTTAATAAACTTTTTATCAGAGGAATTGAATATTTTCAAACTGAGCGAAATATTGCCTAGGCCGGGAATCGAATCCAGGTCCTTGGCTTACAAGGCCAATTGTTTATCGCCTAAGCTAACTGGGCGACAACCGGCGGACATTTCTCGCTCAGATAACCAACTGATGTTATGACCAACAAGGTTAACTGAGCAAGAAATGCCGACAGGTTGTCGCCCAGTTAGCTTTAAACTACAGTCACCGCAAAAAAATCTTGACACTTGCAATTTTAGACATTTTGTTAGATATCTAAAAATATACATAAGGAATAACTCCGAAACTCCAGATATGTAAATAAAATAGTAAAAGTCATATATTTTTGCAAAGATTTTTTTTCTGAAATCCCATAGGCGAACGTCAACAAATTGAAAAAGAACGAAGATCTTTTGATTAACCCTGTCAAAACTAATGTAGCAAAAATGTTCAAACTGCAGATTATGATTAAATCGCTTATGATAATAAACTGTGTTCATTTTTATGCGGATAGCATGCATACTCGTAGAGAAATTAAGGTTTTTATAAAAACAGTCCCAAATTTTGCCAAGTTGTTTGCTTATAATTTGCAGAATTCTTAATAAAAAACAATGTTCTTTTCAGAAAATATGAGAAACGACATTGTACATAATACCCTTTAATCAAAATAAAAAATATTAATAATTGTATGAAAAAAGAGCAAGTGTACTAAATAAATTTTCACTGCACATGCGTCAACTATATAAAAATTTCATTTGTATATTGTGTTAGCTAAATGTATAGAGAAACTTTTGTTAAAGTTACAAAATCATAGCTTGAAAATTCTGAAAATTATCGTCAGAAGAATAGGATCAAAATTCGATATTTCCAAAATGAAGCAAAAAGATGAGTTGATGAATCTAAATATAGTAGTATATGGAATATCGTGTAGACACTAATCAATGGAATATGGATACAGCCCTTCATTTTTTGTTTCATTTTGGGAATATCAGATTTTGATCTTATTCTTTCGACGATAACTTTCAGAATTTTCAAGCTATGATTTTGAAACTTTAACAAATGTTGCTCTATACATTTAGCTAAAACAATATGTAAATGAAATTTTTTTATAGAGTTGACGCATGCGCAGTGAAAATTCATTTAGTAAATCTGTTCATTTTTCATACAATTATTAATATTTTTTAATTTTGATTACAGGGTAGTATGTACAATGTTGTTTCTTATATTTTCTGGAAAGAACATTGTTTTTTTTAATTAAGAACTCTGCAAATTATAAGCAAAAAAACTTGGCAAAATTTGGGACCGTTTTTATAAAAACCTAAATTTCTCCACGAGTATGCATGCTATCCGCAAAAAAATGAACACAGTTTATTACCATAAGCCACTTAATCATAATTTGCAGTTTGAACGCTTTTGCTACATTAGTTTTGACAGGGTTATTCAAAAGATCTTCGTTCTTTTTTAATTTGTTAACGGTCCCCTATGGAATTTCAGAAAAAAAATCTTCGCAAAAATATATAACTTGTTCTATTTTGTTTATATATCTGGATTTTCGGAGTTATTCCTCTTGTACATTTTTAGATATTTAACAAAACGTCTAAAATAGCAAGTGTGAAGATTACTTTTGCGGTGACTGTATAAAGCATTGGCCTTGTAAGCCAAGGATCTGGGTTCGATTTCCGGCCTTGGCAATTTTTTGCTCTGTTGGAAAATATTCAATTCCTATGATAAATTTACCAATCAAGTTGATTGTGTTAAAATAATAGTATATTTTTTATCATAGATCTTTTCGTATTATGTAAATAGTTTTATTAAAATTTGATAATACGTGCATACTTTATTGCTAAAAAAATACGCTAAATTGAATGAGAGACAAATACAGTCACCTCTCATTAATTCGAAATCGGATAAATCGAATCTTCGTTTAATTAGAACTAAACATGAAGTCCCGAAATTTTCAATGCTAGGATAATGGTAAAATTTTTATTAATTCGAATTCATTTTCGCTTGACTTCGTTTAATTCGAACTAACGATACGCCATTTTTTTATTTATCATTACTTTTTCTCGGACATTAGATTTCTGAAAAAACTTTCTTTCTTTCATTTTTGTCAGAATTGTACCGAACAAGTATACATATAATCCCATGCATTTCACATCCTCTTTTTTAGTGCCCCGTCTGTCCATCAATGACACCTCCACCCATTTTCGTTTGTGCTTGTTTCTAATCCCTTAATTAGTTTATGTATTTATATCTTTTAATTTAATGTTAAGCCACATTATAATGATAGCAGTTGAAGTATATGTAAACTAGTCGTTGGAGGTCACCGTAATACTTACCCATCATGGATACGCATAACATAATATATGAAAACATAACATATGTAAACAATTTATAAGATGCATTACAATTCCAAAACAAAATATAAACGTATATTTAAGTATCTTTAACACATCATCATGCTCTATTAATGAATTTATGATGAACCAATTTCGATAAATTGTATGAAACGCAAAACTATTCAAGTAGCATTGAATTGCATAAAAGTAACATCCTTACAACTCTAAATATTTATCATATTCACTAACAGTTTCTTGAATCGAATTAAGCGTCTCATTTCCAATTAAAATATATCTCTGAATTGAAATATGAATAAAATACAAGGTCATGAAAAATAGAAGAATGTGGAAAACATTATTACAAATATCTCGGCAACTAATAATCCGATCGACTTCGTTCTTTATGCAAAATTCGTGTCATTTTATTGCGTTTTACGTCCACTCCTTAAAATAAAAAAATTCGAAAATTTTTATATACCTTTCATCAGAACGAATTTTTCGAGAGTCCGAAAAAATAGTTCCGGATAATCGAGGTTGCTGATATTAAATAGACTTCGTCCCATGGCCACATACTAAGCACATACAAAATTTCAAGTCTCTATCTCAATTTTTTCTGGAGATAGAGCGGTTACAGACAGACAGACAGACACACAGACGGACGGACAGCAATTTTTTTTTTCTAAAAATATCTTTTTCGGTATCTCTAGTGTCCGAAATGTGTAAATCCGTCAAAAGAAAAAAAAAAAATTCGATTTTCAAAACGATTGCAAGACTTACCCTATACTACGTATGATGGGTAAGTAAAATTAGTATAACATTAATTTCTTTGTAATGGTATTCCTTTAAACATGGTTTCCTCTCCATAATTTGAACTCTGGATAATTCGAGCATTTATTATAATCCCGACGAGTTCGAATTAACGACAGCCGACTGTATATACTGTTAACGTGTAAATAAAAAATGTGATTTTTGTTAAAAAGAATTTATTAGTTATTTTGGGTAATTTCCTGTTTCGAAAGAAAAAAATAGGGATTTTCATTTAATGTCCTACTTAATGTAATCGTTAATGGCCGTAAAAATGTCTTAACTATCCTACATTTTTCTTCAGCATATTTAAAGAACATAATTAGCGGAAGCAATATAAACTTTAATGCTAATTTAACCTATTAAAGTACACATTTTTATATTTATCTTTTGTTTTAAAACATAAGAATTTAACTGCAGCTATTTTTAGACAAAGAAAAAATTGCAACAAATTGTTAGTGAAGCAATAAAATCAAGCATAATGACATTATAAGATTTACTTACGTTACGTATATCGTTTACACAAAAAAAATAAATAAGTTTTTGTTTTAAAAGTATGTGTTGATAACGATTAGTTACCACAACTGAGGAATCTTTTTTTTCTAAAACCTAAAGGTCTTACATTTTCTAATGAACATATATATGGTGTTTAAAAAAGATTGACATGTGCTTTAACTTTTTACTTCTTGGATATAGGTAAACAATGTGAATTGTAAAACTAAAGTAGGAATTGATTATGTTGATGAAATGGTTTCTGCTATTGTTTAAAAAAAGATTACACTTTTTAAATTTTTAAAGGGTCATTGAGTTTTATAAGTTAATTTATAATAATTTTATCAAGTGCAAAAATAAATATTTATTGTTCTACAACCAAAATTAACTGCGTTACTAGACTTTGATTTTTAAGAAGTTTCGAAACTTTAACGCGCTAAAATAATGTCTATCCGTTTTTGAGGCGTACTAAAAAATATGTTTAAATTAATCACTTTTACAGAAATATATCAGACTTATTGTAAACATTTACTTGTATTTATGAGTTTATCGGCTTAATGAAGGTGTGTAATTTCTTATCCTTTCAAAAACTCAATCAAGCGTATGAATGTAGAAAATTGTGTTTATTTAACTGGATTAACGTGTTATCATAAATTGACACATTTTGCATATTACATAAATATCTTTATTTTTTACATAACACGCATAAATAAGGCTAAGAATTGAATGTTAAACAGAAATATGCGTAATAATTTTACACAACTATAAGTGTAAGAACAGAATACACTGTTAAAAATTTTCTTCAAGATTGAACCAAATTTTGGTGCTCAGTAGTTGCCACCATAAGATGGTGAAATTTCGTACCAACACTTGGAGCTTCCTATTTCAATCTCGTTCCAATTATAGGAACTATGCTTTAAGGGTGTATTCGAAAAAACGCTTTTCCATCTTCAACAGCTCGAAATTTTCCGATATAATTTCAGGCACATTTTTAAAAGTAGAAACATGAAATTTGCTGAGGGAATTCTTGAAGGGAAGTATAAGGTGCCGTGTGATGTCTTTTTACGCTCAATCCATTAGAATTTGAGTTATAAACAATTACCTTATCAGTATGACCCTTTCTTTCGTTCCCAAATCTCCCGCTTGGGAAAAATTGGTTCGAAATGCCGTTTTTGATTGCTTTTTTGCAATATTTTCTGCATTTATCAAAGAATCGACAATCATGGCACCATGTGCACTTTCAAAATAAGAGATTTTGAAAATTTGGTGTATTTGAGAGCAAAAATGAATTCAAAAATAAATCGGAAAATAAGCTGTTTGAATCGAAATACACCCTTAACAGGAGCTCCAAATACTGGTTCAAGATTTTACCATTTTACAGTGGCAACTATTGAGCACCAAAATTTGGTTCAGACTAGAATAAAATTTTTAACAGTGTATTCCATAGCATTATATGTAAGAATGTTACACAAAAATATCCGTAAATACAGAATATTTGAAAAGTTTGCTTATGTAATCGTGGCTGAATAGTCAAGTTGGTGTTTGAGAAAATTGCAGTCTCTTAGTTCGTATCCCGTTCCTGTAACTATTGCTTGTTTACTATATATCGAATTAAAGAGAAATATTCTCCTGTTGATTTAAGTTTATATTTAAAATGTGAGGACTGAAAATGATACGGAAAAAGTACAAGCATCACGATTTCCGTATTTTACAAAAAATTATTTTATAATTTATTATTTGTTATTACACAGGTTCTGCTAAAAAATTGTGAATAAGGTGGTTTTAAAGCTTCAAAAGAATTTTAACATAGCGATGGCGTGTAGTAAATATAATTTCAGACAATCTTGTTTCATGTAATTTAAAGGTACACTATTTGAGGTCTTAAAACAAATTTACTGGAAACAAACGAAACACTTCGATTTTTTTTCATGCAATTTTATCTTGTCATTTATTATAAGCATTTAGTTCACAATTTACACGCCAAACTATAAGGTTAAGCTAGTAATACAAAAATCTGTCTTCTTTTCCTATTACATATACATATGTACACTCGTGCGCAATTTATACATTAACACGTGTATATCACAGTTATCTGATTACTTTTGTACGCATTCCAGTAGCTTAATGAGTTATCAAAATATACAGAACAATATGAATTTTGAAACTGGCACACATAAGGTATGTGTTTGGCAATTTTCATTCCGCTTTACACATATAGAGAAACCGCTTTTGTTTCCGTACATGTTTTAATGTGAAAATGTAATCATTTGTTTTTTAGGGTATGAGATCAAAATGCAAAAGTAGTTTTTATTATTCTGTTAAATATCCTAGAACAAAAATACTTCTGCCGGTTTTCGTTTTCGATATGCATAATCACAAAAATTCTCGATTTCCGCTTTTTGATCGATTTATGCATTTTGGGATGTCCTGAATGCGATATGTCTATTTTTTTAGAAAATGCTATTTCGTTTGTCAGGTCATACGTGATACAAATGGTGTGTTTGTTCTATATCAGGAACTTAAGACCGGAATTTAATCAAACTTCAAAATCGGTTAGATCTTGATATAAATTGGAGTTTGTTAGGCTTGAGAGTATATGCACTGTTAAAAATAAAGGTGACAAACCGGTGCCATTTGGGACCCGGAGGTGAAAAGGCGGTGCCATTTGGAACCCTAGGGTGTCATAGGAGCTTGAATATGCGGTTGGGGTGACGACAGCTCTGTTACTGGATGATGGGAGCTAAATAAGGTGCCATGCACTTCGTAACCACCTCATCGGGTGACTGGCAACTTGCGCATGCGCTATGACGCGTGTCTTTCTGCTTTCGGTGTCGGCAAGTAAAGTTTACGGGTGTGAGCAAATCAAAACATGCCAGTGTGTAAATTGGCGATATTAATTGAGGACTAACCACTGAGCTACAATGAAACAACAATGAGGACTTAACGATCCGATTTGCTTGACCAGTGAACCGGGCAAAGTCTGATTAAAGGTAAGATTTAACTTTATTTTATTTTATTTTATTGTTACGTTAATTTATCGTACATCCCTATAAGTAATGTCATAAAAAAACAGTAAATTAGATTTTTTTTGTTAGTATGATTGATTGTTAAGTTTATTATGTGAATCTACAAGCTACACTCTCACCAAAATACCCGCTTGCTAATGTTAAACCTATGAGATAGTTATTTTACAATTTCTCGTTTACCTGTCAATATTTTTAAATGATTTATCTAGGCCTTAGCTACCGAGGAGCAATTGGATCAAACTGCTCTAGGCACGGGAATCCTAAAGGCGCATAATTAGAAAGAGCGAAATGAAATATTGTAAAAATATTTACGTATTTTTTCATTACAAATCAGTTATTATAGACGAATCTTGTTGCAATCGGAATATTCTATGACTATTTTACCTTGTGTTTAAACTCAACTGTTTAGATTTAACCCTTAACTGCTGTTAGTGGTCTCAGACACCGTGGGTTTTTCAAGTTTCACAGTTTAACTTGTAATTTTTAGTTTAACTATAGATACTGGTCAATTTTTTTTAGTTTGGAGTCTTATTACTACCTCTAAATACTTTTGAATAGCTGATTTTGATTTATGATATTCTTGTACATAAAGTTTAATACATAAATCGCATTCTGAGAATTTATGTAACATTTTATTCATCTTCAGATTAAATGGTCTGACAGACAGCTCACAGTAGTTATGTAACAATTTTTGTCAGAGCAGTTAAGGTTAAAATATGTTTTTGCGTCTATATACAGTTAAAAGCAATTAATTTTATTCGCGAAGTTTTAATTTGAACCTTTACACGGGATCTCGGACAGCATCTGGCCGGCTTTGCATATATTGTCGGATAGATGCTATCCGAACCCCTCCTGTAAAGGCTAATTCACACCATATTGCAGCCTCGCGTAACTTCTCTAATATTGTTTCAGTATACCTGATTTGTCTTTATTTGAGAGGGGGGGGGGGTAATTTTTTCATTTAAGACAATTGAATACTTGCAAATCTTAAAGTAATCAAAACTTATTTACAGGTTTTTCATTATTAATATTTTCCTTATTAACCACCATTATTTGAAAAATAATCTTCATAATAAGATTAGATCGGGACGCGGTAGCACGGACAATCATTTAGTCTCATTTAAGTATAAAAATCATGGAAAAAACCTCGATTTGCAAATTAAAACGTTATTAGTCAGCCAAGTCTTACCTTGGTGGGAAATGCCTCAAAACCCGAATTTAGCGGTATCTTGGGTTTACCATTGTTTTCTTACTCCCAATTCTTCATATTTTCATACGTTTGGTTTCATTTTCTTTCAAAAAGGTGAGAAAATGTTAGGGTATTGAATTTAATAAACCTTATGCTCTGATTATCGGCTATGCAGATTTACACCCATTTTTTTTTCGAAAGTATTCTTTCGCATTAAACTTTATTTAGTAGCAGAATTTTATGGTTGAATAAAATAAAATATTTTTTTCCAATAATAGTAATTTAAGTTTGATTAGACCGTAATCAGTCCCCCCCCCCCTTTCACAATCATCAACATCATCCGATATGACAAATTTGTAGTCATGAACATTCAAATTATAAAAGGAAAACAATCTGTATTTACTCCACTGAACTTTCAGAATAGTTTACAGAAATAGTGTGTGTTCAAAAAATATAACAATGAATAAAAACTTATATCGTAATTTTACACAAATGTGAAAATTTTCCGCAGGTGATGATGATCTCGTGTTTTAAAGGCGATTTTTGCACTGTCATTTATAAATCTTAAACATTTTTCTAATGACATAATTTTTAACAATCTTTCATTCCACTCGTTCTGAAACAAGGCCAATAAACAGGGTTGGCTTTTTACCGGTAAAAACCTGGGGAGAACGTGGTAAAAACCTAAGGATATAAAATAAACTGTTAGCCCTTAAACTGTATTTTAATACTATTGATAAAAATTCTATTTTCGTGTAATTGGTGTATTAATATATAATATCTCTATTGGGGAGAGTGGGGTGGTATGGGACTTTTTTTACAAAAGTAAGAATTATATATATATATACAAAAAAAATTCAATTTATAGCATGCAAGGTAAAACACTTTTTATCTCACAGGCTATCATAGCCTGAGAGCTTATGTGCCCTTCCGTTCTGTATGTACGTTCGTGCGTAACGCGATAGCTCATGAAAAAAATATCCGATCCACTTGAAATTTTGTATGTAGGTATATCCTGACAAGGTGCTTCCCTGATTAGTTTTTGGAGTTAATTCGATATGTATAAGGGGGGAACGGGGGACTGATGCCCCTCCCCTTAGTTGATATAAATGGGATTTTCATGCAGAATTAAGTTTTTGTTCAAAATTTAGATTAGGATCATTCTGATGAGGCGATTCCGTGACTGTTATTAGGTGTTCATTGAATAAGTATAAATAGGGGAAACAGGGGTTCTAATGCCCCCCCCCCCTTTATTTATATAAATGGGTTTTTCAAGCAGAATTTTCAGATTTCGTTCAAATCTCTGAATAGTTTTGGAAGTTTAATGGTTAAGTATAAAAGAGGGGGATAACTCCTTTTAAATTATATAAATTCTAAATGGGTTTTTATTAAGAATTATTTCATTTGCTCTGAATTTTGGATATAGATTTTTTATATGATAAAGCATGTCTTTGATAGTATAGGAGGTTCAATGATTAAGTATAAAAAAAGAGGAAAGGGGAGAGCTGTTTCCCCTTCTTAATTTTTTTCGAACGGAATTAACCCTTGAAAATATAAGGCTTTAATGTACAATTAGTATTTGTAGCCTGTAAGCTCAATGCCATCAGTTTAACTGGGGAGTATTCTTTATTTATTAATCCCCCTGAACAATATAGAAACATAACGTGCAAATACTATTTTATTTTAAAGAGAACGTAAGTTTCAAAATGTGTCTCATACCTCCTCATTAAGAGTTATGGGACAGCAATAATAAAAAAAAAAGCTATAAGGCACAAAATAACCTATAGTGTCGGTAATATAAACAATCAAACAAAGGTTGTAAGTTGATAATGTATATGCCACAATATAAAATTCCAGTATCTTCATGACTGGAATGAAAATTCAGGATTCTCTGTCATAGGTGTCATTAAGGCCCCAAACTAGGCTCAGAATGTAAAGATGATAATGTAAAAGTGTGTAGGAGCGTTCTTTTGAAATACCTAACTCAAATTTTAATATTTTTACATGATTCTTTTGAGCAAGACAGCTGAGGATGATCCATAACCGGCCTAGTTTTTAATTTTTTCGATTTTGCTTTTATATTTTTTGTATAACGATAGTTTCAATTTCAGAACGGTTTAAACCAATTCCGTAAGTTAAAGTAATTTTTAAAAAAAATCTGAAACCAAAACTGAAAAAGTAAAAACTACGCCGGTTGCGGATCACCCTCAGCAATTTTGTGCAAAACAATCACGTAAAAATATTAAAATTTCGACGAAATATTTGAAAAGAACGCCCCCATAGACTTTGCATTATCATCCGGGTCTTTTTCTGTGCCTAGAGTTGCGCCTTAAATAATCATCAATTTATTTACATTTTGAAGTATGAATGCATATATTATCAATGTTACAATTAATATATTATCTTCTAAGAAATTTGCATGCTAGCAATTCGCATTATTATTAATTAAAAAAAAGGAACTGGGCGCGTCCCATTCATAACTTTTCTGGCATGTCCCATTCCTCGCCACTTCCTTGTTTGTGTTAAACTTCTTGTTCAAACAAAAATGCTGCTTTAGGGTTAGTTTAAATTATGGATAATATACAGTATAACAATGTTCCATAAATAGGGAAACTATTACATTTATAGATAAATAAGCCTTTAATATATTGAGTGCAAATAAATGAAATTTAAATTGGATTTTTGAAATAATTTTTTCTTTCATACATTTGCAAGTCTATGCATATCAATATTTTTTGTAAACTGAAGAATGGATTACCATTGCTTCATCTTGTATGCGATCGATGAAATGTTTAGAATAATGCACAAAGAGAAAAATCTACAGTCCCATTCCACCCAACTTTCCCCCATATAGCAAAAGGGAAAATAAAGAATTAGCCAGTTCCTTAAAGCTCCTGATATGCACTATATGGCCAGAGATGACCGTCCACTTGCGATTTTAGACATTTTGTTAAATATCTAGAAAAATGTATGAGGAATTATCCGGAAAATCTTAGTGTATAAATATAATACACTACTTGGCCATTGATTATCGTCCACTTGCGATTTTAGACATTTTGCAAGATATCTAGAAAAATACATGAGGAATTATCCTGAAACTCTCAGTGTATAAACAATACAGTACAGGTCTTCTATTTCCGTGAAGATTTTTTCCAGAAACTTTATAGGGGACCGCCAACAAATTAAAAAATGTATGAATATCTTTTGGATAACCCTGTCAAAACTAATGCGTCAAAAGCGCTCAAACTGTAGATTGTGATTAAGTGGCTTATTGTTATAAACTGTGTTCATTTTTATGTCGGTAGCATGTATACTCGTAGAGAAATGAAGGTTTTTATAAAAATACTTCCAAATTTTTCCAAGATTTTTGCTTATAATTTGCAGAGTTCTTAATATAAAATAATATTTTCTGAAAATGTGACAAACAACATTGCACATAATATTGAGAACTAATATTAAGAACTAATTTTATATTAAGAACTCTGCAAATTATAAGCAAAAATCTTGGAAAAATGGGGAGTATTTTTATAAAAACCTTAATTTATCTACGAGTATACATGCTATCTGCTATACGTTGTATTTGGGGAATCGCTATCCAAGCAATATTTGGCAGCCAAAACTTGTGGAAACGAACAAGTCGGCCCAAAACAATAATATTACCGGTAAACAACTCCTCAAATACAACCAGCAGCGCGTGAACGTAAGTGCGACATTGCGTTGTGCCAAAAAAAGCACATGGAGAAAGGAAGACACTTATTTGCAGCAACTTAAGATTTATTAATTATAATGATGAATATATTTTACCGTGGCCACGTACTAACTTTGAAAGAAAAAAAATACATTATTGGATTTTGAGGTGCTGAATCATCATACAGTTCCGATAAGAGGAAAGTCTCTTGTCATGTAGATCGGGTAGACAGTCCAAATTATGTGCACTACGGGAACAGTTTAATCTATGAAGATTTTCGATGATCGAAGACGGCAAAGGCTTTTCCACAATAGCAGAACTCCACACTTCAAATTGGAGACTAAGAATCGCTGGTTCTCACGATGACTCTCTACACATTACCGCCGGAAAGGATGAAGTACGTCGATCAAATTCCGCAGCAAGATCACGTTGACAGCTCTTGAAGTTCCCGGTATTTACGTAGCCTCAATTGGCTGGAGGGACTACTAGCACCGTCACACTGATGGACACTAACACTTTGGTAAATCCTGTTGTGTACATATGGAATTTACGATAACTAAAGTCTTTTACTGGAGTTGGAGGGAAACTGTATGCCAAAAATGCAATAAAAATACACAGTGCGGGGGCTTTTAAAAAGGATAATAACATTGCTGCAACATTCGCAATTAGAGATCTTATTCTCTCAAAACTTAACAAAAAAAGATCTATCTGTCAGATGCCCCTCAGCAAGGCGCTTGTTAGAATCATTCTTTTGTCGCGTAATCCTAAAAAAAGGAGACTCTTCTGTCCCGACGCTAACCCTCGAGAGGGCAGCGCCGGGCCACGGACGTCTTTCGCTAACGCTGCTCTCTCTCAAAGTGTCAAATAAATCAGAAAATCTTCCTCCCTCTCACGGCAGCGCGCGTGCGCTCAGCCAATCAGAATCTCGCATCACCCGACGCTAGGAATGATCTGGAACAAACATGCGTCATCAAGGGATGGACGCTGAGATTTCAGCGGGAAATTTGTACCAAAACGACGCTTCCGGAATGTCGTAGAACATTCTAAGCCCCGATGACTCATGTCCAGCATCTAGGAGGTATCAGTAAAGAAAATGGCGATGTTCAAAAAGGAAAAATTAGCGATCGTCACATAAAAAATACGGAAATTATCTTAAATTTTGAAATAGCATAAATTACGTATTATACGATTAAAAGACTGGGCAATTACATGATAATGATCTATATTTAAAACTAGGACTGATTAATATAATTTTAAGAATGAATAATTAATAATAAAATAATTTAGAAAAATATTATTTTGTATATTGCTATTATGTCAAATAGGGAAGCTGCGATGTATTAAATGAAAATACTGGATTTATAGGATATATTAATGAAATTATGGAAGATTAAAATTATTATTATTTTTTTTTGAAATGAGTATTAATTAATTAATTTTTCTTAAAATAATGATCTGAATTTTTTTTCTGAAAAAAAAAAAATAATCTGAAAAATTTCCCTACATCCTAGCACTATCGACATAAAAATGAACACAGTTTATAACAATAAGCCACTTAATCACAATCTACAGTTTTAGCGCTTCTGCTGCATTAGTTTTGACAGGGTTATCCAAATGATATTCATTATTTTTTAATTTGTTGACGGTCTCTTATAAGGTTTCTGGAAAAAATCTTCACGGAAATATATGACCTGTACTATTATGTGTATACACTGAGAGTTTCAGGATAATTCCTCATGTATTTTTCTAGATATTTAACAAAATGTCTAAAATCGCAAGTGGACGATAATCAATGGCCAGATAGTGTAGTACAAGTCATATATTTCCCTGAAGGTTTTATTCAGAAACTCCAATAGGGGACCGTCAACAAATTAAAAAAGAATGAATACCTTTTGGATATCTTTTGGATAAATAACCTGTCAAAACTAATGTAGCAAAAGCGCCCAAACTGTAGATTATGATTAAGTGGCTTATTGTAATAAACTGCGTTCATTTTTATGTCGATAGCATGTATACTCGTAGAAAAATTAAGGTTTTCTACGAATCCGAAAAACAGTCTAAAATTTACTTAAGATTTTTGCTTATAATTTGGAGAGTTCTTAATATAAAGTAACATTCTTTTCAGAAAATGTGACAAACAACATTGCACACAATACGTAATCAGAATTAAAAAATAATAAAAATTGTTCCAATATTGAGTAGGTTTACTAAATAATTTTTCACTGCGCATGCGTCAAAGATATCAAAATTTCATTTGCATATTATGTTAGCCAAATGTATAGAACAACTTTTGTGAAAGTCTCAAAATCACATCTTGAAAATTTTGAAAATAATCGTCAATAGAATACGTTGAAAATTCGTTATTCCCAAAATGAAGGAAAAACACGAGGGGTTGTATCCATATATTCATTGATTAGTGTCAATATAGGATACATAATAGGGGCTAATAAATTATAACTAATAAATTTAAATAAAATTCCTCATTTTTTTTATTATTATTACTGGTATGGAATACCTGTACATGTTAGGGAAATTCGTTGCTAATCTGGAATAGACACTTTGTTGCAAGATATGTTTTGTAAATATGGTTAATAATGTAAATAGTTTGTAACTCTTAATGATAATACAGGAAAAGAATATCTGAATGACAAGTATGAGTTGGTCATGTAATTTTCTCGTTCTGTCCGAAAATAGGCAATAAAGAGGAAAGCGCCCAGTTAAACTGATGGCATTGAGCTCGCAGGCTATACATACAACTGTATATTATACTCTTATTTCAAAGAATATTGCCTTTCCAAAAATAAAATAAATCAACTGTAAGTTATATGACAGTGGATTAACTGCCATCCCTCTTTATACTTAACCAATGAGCCCCTAAAACTAATCAGGGAAGTGCCTTATCAGAGTGAACCTATTAACAAAATTTGAAGAAAATGTGATAATTCTGCATGATTTCTGCATATTTATATAAATTAAGGATGGTTTCACTCTCTTCTCCCCCCCTTCATATTTAACCAATGAACCTCCAATGCTAATCAGTGAAGAACCTTATCAGAATGAACCCACATATAAAATTTGAAGCAAATCTGATATTTATATAAAGAGTTATCACGTTACATACAGAACCTGCGGGCACATTAGCTGTCAGGCTTTGATAGCCTTGTGAGCTATAATTTAAATTTTATTTAAATTTTATTCTTTCTTTTTTTGTTCATCTATGATTTTTGCTGTACTTTGATGTTACATTTTAATTCGACTGTCTTGTTGTGTGTTTTCCTTAATGTGTTATTATTATTATTTCAGATAATGAACTTACATTTATAGTACTTACATTACCATGATTGATACAAGAAAAGTTTCCGACTCTTTATCATGAAGAAGGTGCAGAAATTTCTGTGTTTCAACCTGTTACTGTGCTCCGCAACTCAAGCAACTTGTTAAATTACTCATGCTATGTATTAATTTTATATAAACAGTTAATTACCAAAACTGATAATTTTATAAGCTTAGTTACTTTGTGGTATGCATTATTTTGGTTGTTTAACGTTAACTATAGCAAAAGCCAATTTAAATTTTTATCATTTTTATTAGATACTTATGTCTTCAAAATTTTCTCAGTGTCATCAGTTCCACATAATGTTACGTCTTTGTTTAATAATATTTAATATATTCTTGGTGTTTACAATAAAAAGATTATTTGAACTAAAAGGTTGTTTTTTTTTAATTCAGTGTTTTATTCCTTTCATTATAATTACTCTTTAGATTAAAATTTCAGATGCAATAAGTCAAAACACAAAAACAATTTGGCAGAAAGTTTTTTGATGTGGATACAGGACTAGAAATCAGCAGCCGTTAGCCGTCAAATGAAACTAAATTATAGAAAAATTATTCCTAGTCGTCAAATCTTGATAACTAGCTTTCTTTAACTTTAATTTTTGTTTAGCAAATGCTTTCATTTGTATTTTAGCATACATCCCCCTCCCTCTGCACCATGACATTAGCACATGTCTTAAGAATTTTGAACCTTTCAATAACCTCTAAGTTAACTTCAATTTCACCAATGACTGATAAAACTGGTCCTTGGATATTACACCCCTGTAAACAAGATTTTCTTTTATTATGAGATATTTCTGCATCCTTATATGTTCCTAAAATAAGAAACTGTATTAAAATCGTTTTAAAATTTTTGTATTCCCTTACTCAAACAAACAAACAAAAAAAAGTGTGATTTGGAAATGTTTTAAATGCCACACCGTAATTGGCAACCAAAGATTCATTTATTTGCTAACTTTTTATTTTCTGATGTACTGTTAGTCTCGGATTTTTTAAAAATTAGCTTATCCCTAGTTATATCTAAAGCTCATATTTTCTCTCTGTGGACATATTTGCTTGATTATCTGTTTTGTACGCATATTAGCTTTATAAAAAGAATAAGTTTTTCCAGAATCCAAATATTGTAGTTTAATCAGGTTTCATACTTATGGAAAGTCAGTTTTTATTTTGTTTAGTAAGAAAAAGTGTTTAATATATAAAGTTTCCTCCCGACTTCCCTTCAATACATTAAAATTAAATATGCAATGCAATATTATTAGTATTAACATGGTTGTGAAAAGAAATAAGAAAATATGAAATGCAGTTGGCACATCGAAAAAAAATTGTAGGCATTATTTTGACACCTTACATACAGTTCTTAATTTCTAATCCTGTGTGGATATATGCTATAAAATATGGATTTGCATAAGTTCACTATAAATGTAAGTACTACATATATTTTAAAAATGATTTTTTTTTTACTCTATTTCATCTGTGATTTTACCACAACTATAAAATGAACTTATTTTCTATAATTCATTTCATAGCTTGATGGCTAACTTTCTGGAAGAATTTTAAAGAATATGAAGTATTTTTACTAATTTAAAAGTTACACAGCATTTATTACATATTCTTTTCTAATTTGTGTTTTACATTTTTTTAATTAGATACAGCAGCGTAGCTGAAAAAATATCGGTGCGTTGTTTGACATTAATATTTCACAACTAAAATCTGAGAAACGCTTATTTTAAAATTTTGTAGCATTTCTTCTATTATATGAAAATCTTAATCCTCCGAAAAGTTCACGACCGTCAAAATGATCAGTAACTAATATGTTCAACGAAGTGTTCGCCTCATGGAAGCAAAATAATTTTAATGGAACTTCCAGCCGTATTGCGGCCTTCACATGGAGCAAAAACAACATTGATCTTCAACACCCATCTGCGTAGATATTTAATAACAGGTGTATTGCCTTCGAACAATCAGATCTTAACTCACTTGACTTCTGTAGAAAAGCTAGAAATAGAAACTCCCCAGTTTGCATTGTATGTGATGCGAAATTATCAAGGCATAGAATGATTTAAATCAGAATTATCTGCAGCGGACTGTCAATTCGGTGATTTTTCGTTTTCAAACTTGTGTAAAAAATAAATATCAAGCCAGTGAACAATTTGTTAAAATATTGTTATTTCTTTTACTTTTTTATTATTAAATTATGGCATATATTTTACAGGATATAGCATTTTTCTGTGTCCCCATACTTTTCAGTTGCCCTGTATATAAAATAATGAAAATACATGTCAAGCAATATACTATGTGTCAAAAAAGATGGTTACGGATTACTTCTGAAAATATAAGAAAATTATAAAAATATTCATATGAAGATAGTAATTCAATTTGTACTTTCTCTTATTTTGGGAGTCAAAAAGCATAAAATTTTTATAATGTTCCTGCATCTAAAAATGCCCAATCACAAAAATATTTACTGACCCTTTCTTAAACATACCCAAAAAGATTGATCCAAACATATGAGATAGAGACAGTCAAAAATCATTATTTATTTCATTTTACAAGAACTTCAAAACATAAAATTGAAAATCAGGCTTCAAATTGCATGACAAAGTCACAATATTTGACTCTAACTCAGTGATTTTTAGAGGCAGAAAATAGGTGTAGAGGTTGTGTAAATTTTGCGATTTATTCTAACAAAACCTTTTGGGTATGACTAACAATGCAATAGTGATGACTTATGATTGGTGATTTTGAAATGCAAAGACTGTATAAATTTTAAAATTTTGAATTTTTCTTAAAATACTCTCCATGTAAATGAAAGTACAATTTGAATTCTCTGTCTTTCTATGATTATTTTTGTAGTTCATATTATCCCTCTCTGAGTTACAAAAATATGCTACAATTTTTCTTTGGACATCTGATAATGAGTTTAAAAATATAATATTCCATCAATCTAAAAGAAAAAAAAAGACTCAAAATATTGACTGATAATGATAATTTTCTCTGCAGAATTCAATCTAAAAATGGGTAAACACTTTGTATTTCATGATTCAAACCAATAAAATTTCTTGACAAGCAGGGTGGGGGGAGGGGGGTTGCAACTGTGGGCCATAGATTGTGAGTGCTATTGCTTGTAGGATGCCACAGGGCACACTGGATTATGTGTTTCATCCGTTCACCCTCTGGGGCACTCTGGATAAGTGGTATCATTATTCTCCCATGAGATGCCATTCTTTCACCCCTTAAGGTACCCTGGATGAGGGGTGCCATTACTCTCCCCTCAGATGCGATCCTTTCACCCTCTGGGGCACCCTGGATAAGGGGTGCCATTACTCTCCCCTGAGGCGCCATCTTTTCACCCCCTGGGGCACCCTGGTTAAGGGGTGCCATTACTCTCCCCTGAGATGCCATCATTTCACCTCTGGGGGCACCCTGGATAAAGGGTGAGATTATTCTCCCCTGTGGTGCCATCGTTTCACTCTATTGAACACTGTGGATAAGGGGTGCCATTATTCTTCTCTGAGGTGCCGTCCTTTCACCCCCTGAAACACCCTGGATTAGGGGTGCCATCCTTTCACCCTAGTTAAGGGTGCCATTTTAGCTCCTCTAGGGGTGTCACCAGTGAGACAAGCCTTTCACCCCTAAAAGGTGCAATGTGTCACCATTAGTTTTAACAGTGTGCACTCTCTGAGATATTTTCTTCAATTCGCGGAAATGTTCCTGGCAGCACTGCTACGAATATATATCCAAAAGTTAAAGAAATTTCTGTTCTTGTTTTTCGTTGTATGACAGACATGCTCCGTAATCTTAGAAAGGAGTTTTTTAAAAAATCTAGTCTCTATTCCCTCCTTCGATCCACTTGGTTTTCAATTTAGGACCAAGTGATTTTAAACACGAATTTTAACTATTTGGCCAGAGAGCACTTGTTTGACGGCAAGAGCATCTGAAAAAGTGAGTTTTTTTATAAATAAAATACATCTCTCTTCCTTCCATGGATCCACGCGGTTTTGAATATAAGACCATGAGTTTTGTATGCATATCTCAACCATTCGGCCAGCGTGCACTTGGTAGAAGGCAAGTACTCTTGAAAAAAGCAGTTTTTAATAAAATACGTTTTTTTTTATTCTGTGGATCCACTTGGTTTTGAACTCGGGAAAACGCGATTTCAAAAGTGCATCTTAACTGTTCGGTCAGCGAGCATTTGGTAGACGGCAAGTTTGAAATGAAGATAATGTTTTCCTTCAAATAGGATTTGGTAAAAGTTTGTTTGATTTCTTCTTCAGAAAGCTAGGAAATTTAAACTTAACTGTTGCGTCTTTTAGACGCTGTGAAATAATGGCTGGTGTTTAAACACCTAAGAGGATAAAAATTATTTCATTATAGATATATTTTTAATGAGACATAATTGGTAATTTGATTATTTGATTTAAAATACAAATATTATATTCTGAATTAAATTCGAAAAATAATGATTGTTTGTTTTTATTAAATAAAATTGATTTTTTAATTTGATTGAACTACTATATATTTTGTAAATGTTTTCGCTTAGAATATGTGTCACATGTCAATTTTTCCCTAATTCTCTAAGAAATAAACTGCAAATAAATGAATGAGAGAATTTCCACTTTAATGAGTTCGAAGGCACTTTTTTTGTTTATTTGTTTTTAAATAAATTAGAAATTTTAACGTAATTTTTGAGGTCTTAATTTAGTGTATATTGAGGAGTTTTCTCACAAAGTAGCGCAACAGATGACGTTTCTAAGCTGCCTTATTTACGATGTTTTAGATAGCTATATTTTAAAAACTAATACAGAAAATTTCGTCTGGGAAATTTGAACTTGGATTGGATGTATTCGGTTTAATAGCTGTCGCTACTATGCTTACTTAGCTACAGGTTGCCCAGCAAATAACACCCTGATTTCAAAATTAAATTTCTCAAAAACAAAGATCGATAGAATTATGCTGTAAGCGTCTGATTGCAAAGAATGATTTGATTTGACATTTCTCTTGTTCCAGATTGTTTGCAGAGAACAAGTTTTTCGGCTTATAGTGCCATATTTTAACAATTTTTCGAATTAAAATTTTAAAATTTCGAAATTTTAAAAATTTAATACCAAAAATCTTAAAAATGTGGCATTGCAACACGAAAACTGCATTCTCTGAAAGCAATCTAAAAAGAAAAAAATGTCAAATCAAATTATTCTTTGCAATCAGAACACAATCTTTTCAAAATATTCACCGTTCGAAATTTCTGTATAAGATTTTTACAGCTTACGTAATAAACAAACCGTTTACCGCATAATTCTATCGATCTTTGTTTTTGAGAAATTTAATTTTAAAATCAGGGTGTTATTTGCTGGACACCCTGTATTAACGATTTTTGCAAAAGCTGTATCTGAAGAAACTAGTGCATTGAATTTCATCAAAATATCATTCCCTGTTAAACTTACACATACATGGATGTTGATTCACTAACATACAGCGTGACCTCAAAAATCCAGCTTTCCCAAATCTGGCAACTTAAAAAAACTGGCATCAAAGTCATCTTTTACACTCGCCTTTTCATGACACTTCCACATTACGGGAGGAAGAAAAATATAGATTGTTTGCTAATAAATTTCGAGTTCAAAAGTGATTGTTTAGCGGACGGCTCGATCGCCGATTTACGCTACATAGCATTACCGACTAAGCAACTAAGAGAAACGAAGACAAAAAGCTTGAAGAAAAAAGTTGCCAATGGAAAAATGCACAAATTTGACTGGGAAATTAATGTCTGCTTCAGACTATATTTTGAAATAGACATTCTTACTTGGCACATCCAAGAAAATTTTGTTAAAAAACGTTCGAAAGATTTGAAGCAGATAAAATTGTTATCGACCTTTTGGAAGTAACACGAGAAAAAAAAGATTTCACTGTTTATTAGAAAAATTTCAGTAATATAGAAAATATAAATTTTAAATATATAATTTTCTCCCTTTTTTACTTAATTATCACTTGGCTAGGAATTAAATTATGAATAAAGGCATTTTTAAAAATATCGGAAATACCCTTTTGGAATTCCGGCTTTGTCTCGATACCGAAGATGACATATTTTCAAGGTTGTAATGTACTTAAATCTTAAAAAAGAAAGTTTTGACACACCATACCAATTTTAAGCTCACAATCTATAAAGCCTGAGAGATAATGTGTTTGCAGGTTCTACGCAAGTACGCGTGTATGTACGTAATGCGATAACTTTTGACAGAAATATTTGATTTACTTCATTTTTGTATGTAGGTTTAATCTGATAAGGCGCTTCTATGATTTGTTTAAGGGTTTATTGATTAGCTATAAAGGGAAAGTTTACACTCCCCTTAATTTAGATAAATTGGATTTTTATGCAGAATTATTTTATTTATTTCAATTTGGCATAGCGATTTATTCTGATAAGTCGGTTTCCTGATAAGGTTTTAAGTTACTTTTTTTCATTTAAATTATAGTAATTTGTAATATAAAAAATAAACTCTGCTTTTTATGGTTTTTATTTTTTATCATTATTTTTAAAACAGTGTATTCTATTTAATGAATAATACCCATGAATAAGAGAGTAATATACAACATAAATATACAGTGTGAATAATCGTGTGAGCTCAATGCCACCAATTTAACTGGGTACTTTTTCTTTTTATTCTTGTTTCTATGAAGAAGATCTACAGCGAGAAAAAAAAGTAGATATTAGATGATGAAATTTTTAAAACTTTGACTTCTAAAATATATTTTAGTGGAATATTGAATTTTTTATAACATCGGAAAAATAAAAGTATCTGAAATATGTCAAAATTCTTTTTAAGTACATTTTTCGTAAGATTTATAGGTAAATAAACTGGCATATTATGAAATATTTATGTTGCTCTCGCCTGTGATATTTCAGAAAAAAATATTCAGCGCTATTCTAGCCTTTTTTTCCCAAAATATTCACGGGCAAATAAAGCTAAGTTGCTACTTTCAATTTTTATGCAAGTATAAAGTTTTCACAGAATTTTAATAAATTGTATGATACAATGTTTATTAATTTCAAAAGATGAAATTTTGTACTACAAAATGTGTTTAGAATGTACAAGGATTGCATCTTGTATGTTAAAAAGCTTTTATTAACACTCTATTGGTTTTTAAAATTGATAAATCAACAGGCGTTGAAATATTATGAAAACGGAAATATATATATTTGAAAGTAATGATTAAAAATATAATTAATTACCCCCTTACTGCAATGTTTGATAAATTACAGGGTGTCGACTCTCAACGGTGTCCAATGACTATATCCAAAACCGTTAATCATAGACTTATAGTTCCAATTACAAAAATGTTTTAAATAAGGTAAGAAAGCATTTAAAAAGCCGTTTTGATTAATAAAAATATTTCTTAAAAAGCCACAATATTTAAATCTTCATACGGTCCCCTGGTTTTATAAGTGGTAGTTAGTAAAAATTTTCTATTACACAAGCAAGTAAGGCTAAATTTTTCTCATTCATCTAACACTAAAATTGACAATTTTGAATTGCAGGACTTAAGAGACTACACTAGTTTTTTAAAAAGACCCGAATGATAATGTTATGTCTGTGGTGGCATTTTTTAAAAATATCTCGCTCAAATTTTAATATTTTTGAACAATTTTTTACATAGGATAGCTAAAGACGGCTAGTTTTAAGGCTAGTTTTTACTTTTTCAATTTTGGTTTCATGTTAAAAAAAATTACTTTAACTTTTGGAATTAGTTTGAAACGGTTCTGAAATTCAAACTATCCTAATATAAAAAAATATATAACCAAAATCGAAAAATTAAAAACTAGCTTTAAAACTACCCAGCTTATAGATGATAGCTTCAGTTAACCTATGCTAAAAATCGGTGAAAAATATTAAAATTTGAGCGAGATATTTAAAAATAACAGACCCATAGACTTAACATTATCATCCGGGTGTTTTTTCAATGACTAGAGCAGGCTCTTAAGCTTGTTTTTTTGCATTCGAACACGAATGAGTTAAGCCAGTTTTCAAATAATAAGTTGAAACTGGTGTTATTTGATTGAAGCGAAAAAAACTTCTTTAAAACACCATAAAATAAATTATATTGCGCAAGGCCTTTCGAAAGTGCTTAGTCTTTCTTCGTCAGGTGCAAAAAAACCTGCGTCTACTATGAATATAGCGGAATGATGAATGTAATAATTTCCTTCCATGAAATTCCCTGTCCCTGACCTAAACAAATGGGGAATTTATAATGTTCCTTGTAATGGCTGTGATTTATCTTATATTGGACAAACTAAAAGAAATCTCGAAAACCGCCTTAAAGAACAGTCTCGGTACGTTATTAATCAAGAAATTTCTAAATCTTCAGTTGCTAAGCTCTCTTGGGATTCCAACCATAGTTTCAATTTTCAAACTGCTAAAATTATCTTTAATGTGCCAATAGTACATCTGAGTTAGATTTTTTTTTGAAAATTTAGCTATTTATCTTAATTATGAAGTTATTGTTAATGATAAATTTGATTCTAAAACGCTCTTCATAGCTTGGAAAAGCCTTTTCAACACTGTCTTATAGTTAGTTTTTTTCTTATTAATCATGTATATAATTTTTTGGATATATATATGTATGCTTTTAACTATAAACATTTTTTTTACTAATTTTTATTATTATTTTATTATTATTATTATTTTGTGTGTGTATTTAATTTTAATATATTCCGCCTTTTTACTTCTTACTTTTAACTTTTTCCTCCTTGTTACGATTTTCCCTTTTTCCTCCCCCTCCTTCATAATATCCACTGTACGTTTTTGCTCTTCCGTCGTGATTGGCTGTTGCGTTCTACTTCTCCAGTGTCTGTTCCTCCAGCTTGCTCCCTTTCTCGCCTTCCACTTCAATCGTGCCGCTACATTCATATTAGACGCACGTCTTTTTGCGTCTGACGAAGAAAGAATAAGTTCTTTCGAAAGGCCTTGCGCAATTTAATTAATTTTATGGTGTTTTAAAGAAGTTTTTTCACTTCAACCAGATTACAAAGTTGCAAAAAGCAAATTTTTATTCCAAAACTCTCTTCCATCCTCAAAAATTAATACATAAAATTTCACTATCGTATTGACAAAATTAAATGTCAATCTGTGCCTATCTCGAAGATTTTAAAGACATAGTTTCGTTGAATTGTGTATAATTAAATGTCTTCAATAACAATGTCTTCAACCTCTTAAATGTCTTCAACCAAAATTCCTAATCCAAAGAGCACAAAAATGACGCTAGTTAGAGCACACATGGCAATAATCACTCAAGCCTAATGAGGATCTAATTATGTGAAAGTGTAAAACAATATAAAATCTTGTACATTAGTTTTTGAGATATAGATTCCACTAAAGTCATGACATGTGCAGCACAGTAGCGCTACAAATGATAAGATTTACACGAAAACAGAATCAATCCCAATTTATGTGAAGGTCTAAGAGAATATCAAATTTAACGAAATTCCGTGCATTACACTGTTAAAAAAAATCTGAAATTCACGAACATTTTTTTCCTGAATTTCACAGAAAAGGTCCATTTTCACAACAAAAGGGCATTTTCCGTTACAAATCACGAAATAAAAACAAATCAGGAAATAAAAACAAAAAACGGAGACCCGCCATTGTGTAGAGGGTTCCGTGGCTGAGTGGTCAAGGTACTACATTGCTAATCGCTTGCAAGCGCAGATTACGGGTTCGGGTCCCACTGGCGCCATGTTATAATGAAAACCTAAAAAATCCCTTTTAAATTACATTTTTCTGTTTATTTTTCTCTTATTTCTGTTTAAAAAGTCTTTTAATTTAATAGCCAATAAATAAATAAATAAATAAATAAATAGTGTACGACAATTTCAAAAAATTGTCTATATTTTTTGTAAAAAAAAAAAAAAAAGTTTTTTTAAACAGAGATTTTTTTTTAATTTAAACTATTTTAAAAACTAAAATTGATTTTAAAAGATAATAAGTATTATGCATTAGTATAAAATAAAATAAAATAAACCGTTTACAGATATTCTAAGGTTTGGTTTGGTTTATTTTTGTCGTCCGATTATCTGCGCTAGGGATATAGGACCAGAGGGGGAGTGCCCTTCGTGGGGGTCTTTCTAAGAGAACCTAACCCGTATTTACGCAAGGTTCGAAGAAAACCACGAAAACTCCGAACGGTTCGGCCGACAGCCGCAATTGGGTTCGAACCCAGCACCTGCCGTCTACCAATTGAGAGGTCTGTACCTCTCGGCCACTGGTGGGGCCAGATATTCTAAGGAATATATTTGAAAGGAAATCTTTAAAAAGAACAGCTGATTTTCCCACTAACTGATAAAAGACATATTTTGTTCAGCCCAGTGTCAGCAGTTTTGGCTGAGTTCGTAAGGATTTGTTCCGCAATCTAAAAGTCCCGAGTTCGATCCTCAGGACGGCGTGAACTAAATTATGCAAAATAATAATTAAGTAAAATAACATAGCACACTCGGTAACCTCGGTAATTTCGGATTCTTTGACGATTAATCGATGCATTAATTTTAAAAATTATACTAAAATATTATTATTAAAAATCAAACTTTGTAACGGAAAGTTACTGATTTTTCACACGGAGATTTCCCTTTTTGTATTTGCCACAACGGAAAATCTACTAATGGAACGATAAAAGCTCGGCTACTTTGCTGCCGGTAGTTTCACCGTGAATTCACAGATTTATTTTTAACAGTGTAGTTTTTGAGATATAAATATCATTAAAATCGTGTAAATCCTGAAAAATGCAGCTTAGCAGCTCCGCCTATTGGGTGATTTACATTGATGTATAAACAGCAACACCTTATGTCTAATATGTCTAATTGAATCTGAAGTATGATGAAAATCCGTTTATTAGTTCTTTACATAGAGCTATTGCGAAAATCACGAAAAGTGCAACATATTAGCTTCATCTGTTGAGCTATCAACCCCCAAAACTAATCAGCGCCAATTTTTTTATCAAGGTCTAACTGAATCTAAAGTTTTATTAAATTTTGTGCATTAGTTATTTTTATAGAGCGCCGCAAAAATTATTGTCACATACACACTGACAGACTTTTTTTCAAAAACTGTTAAATAGTTTCCAAGACTTCTAAGACATATAAATCAATCGAAAACTAAAAGTCAAAATTTTTCACGAATCAATTCCTTTATTCTTGTAAAAATAAAAGAAAGTAGAAAAAAAAATATATGCAAGTTTCAACTGGAGAAATATACACTATATTGCCATTGATTATGGGACACTTGCGATTTTAGACATTTTACTAAATATCTGGAAAAATACATGAGGAATCATCTCGAAACTCTTAGTGTATAAATATAATAGTATAAGTCATACATCTCCGTGAAGATTTTTTCCCGAAACTCCAAAGGGGGCCGTCAACAAATTAAAAAAGAATGAATATCTTTTGAATAACCCTGTCAAAACTAATGTAGCAAAAGAGCTCAAACTCTAGATTGTAATTGAATGCCTTATTGTAATAAGCCTTATTCATTTTTATGCAAATAGCATGCATACTTGCAGAGTAATTAAGGTTTTTATAAAAATGATCCCAAATTTTTCCAAGTTTTTTCCTTATAATTTTCAGAGTTCTTAATATAAAATATTATTTTTTTCAGAAAATATGACAAACAACATTGCATACAGTACCCTGTAATCAGAATTAAAAAATAATGAAAATTGTATAAAAAATGAGTTGGTTTACTAAATAATTTTTTACTGCGCATGCGTCAACGATATCAAAATTTCATTTGCATATTATGTTAGCTAAATGTATAGAGCAACTTTTGTGAAAGTCACAAAATCATAACTTGAAAATTCTGACAATAATCGTCAATTGAATAAGTCGAAAATCCGTTATTCTCAAAATGAAGCAAAAACAAGAGGGGTTGTATCCATATATTCATTGATTAGTGTCAATATAGAATACACAATATGGGATGTACTACTGCATTTGGATAAAATCCCTCATTTTTTTGCTTCATTTTGGAAACAACGGATTTTGTCCTTTTTCTATAGACGATTACTTTCAGAATTTTCAAGCTATGATTTTGAGACTTTTACAAAAGTTGCTCTATATATTTAGCTAACATAATATGCAAATGAAATTTTGATATTTTTGACGCATGCGCAGTAAAAAATTATATAGTAAACCTACTCATTTTTCATACAATTTTTATTATTTTTTAATTCTGATTACAGGGTACTGTGTGCAATGTTGTTTGTCATATTTTCTGAAATAAATATAATTTTATATTAAGAACTCTGAAAATTATAATGGAAAAACTTGGAAAAATTTGGGACCATTTTTGTAAAAACCTTAATTACTCTGCGAGTGTGCATGCTATTTGCATAAAAATGAACACAGTGTATTACAATAAGGCATTCAATCATAATCTAGAGTTTGAGCGCTTTTGCTACATTAGTTTTGACAGGGTTATTCAAAAGATATTCATTCTTTTTTAATTTGTTGACGGTCCCCTATGGCGTTTCGGTAAAAAATCTTCACGGAGATGTATGACGTATACTATTATATTTATACACTAAGAGTTTCGAGATGATTCCTCATGTATTTTTCTAGATATTTAGTAAAATGTCTAAAATCGCAAGTGTCCCATAATCAATGGCAATGTAGTGTATATTTAATACGAAAGCATTACGACTTTTAAAAGTTGAATCTTTGATTTCTGTGATAAGCAGTACTGGTCACCGCTACTACATGTTTAATATAATTTCAGATATTAAGTTCATTGTATTATGGCAGAAAATATTGACCCGCGTTTTAAATTCACTGAATATTTTATTATGTTTAAATAAATCTGAAAATATCTAAAAATATTCTTTTTTTTTTAAGTGAATGTTTTCGCCATATACTCGTAAGCAAACTTAGGAGTTATGAATTATTTATGTTAAATGAAGGAATAAAATATGGAAAAGCAAAAAGCCGTTTAAATTTTTAAGCTTCTTATTCAAATCCAGATTTTATGTATTCAGCACTTTAAACATTTTATTTTAAAATATTATTGTTAAAAAAAAATAGTGCATTTATTTCTAAAAGTAATACTGCTTTGAGAGTCGATTACGTTTTAAAAATCATATTATGATAACTATATACTAGCATAGGATATTTCAAAATATATTTTCACTTATTTAATGTATACATATTTTTATTCTAATGAGTGAAACAACAGGGAATGTTCTATTGATTAACTCTTTCAGGGGCAAGCAATTGCATTGCTGTAATGCTAAATTCATACCAGAATTTTCAAAAGAAAAAAAAATCAGTTTAAAATAAAAAGGCAGTTTTTCAAAATTTTCCCACCCAAGTTAAAAACGTAAAATTTAATTCAAAATTCCTGTTGTAAACCATGATTAAAATTAGCAGAGATATAGTATTCCTTACCGCCCCTCAAGGGGTTAACTGTTTCTACAAACGGCTGTGCTGTAAACATTGCTACTTCAAAGCTTTATATCTAGCAATATAAATAAAAAATTTGTTCCTTTTCAATAATCATCTTCGTTAATGCTTAAAGATATCCAAAACAAGTTATATAATAACAGTTTGATTTTAAAATACAACTGATTGTATGAATTTGTAGTTAGAGGTTTTTTTTTCGATAAAACATTTACAAGAATAATTAGATAAATTAACAAGAAATATTGTCATATTCAGAGTGATAAACAATGATTTTTTATGGGTGTAGTTAATTAATAGTTACATACAGGGTGGTCATAAAAAATTTTGCCGATATATGGAGCTCTAGTGGCCAGTCCGTTCAACCGATCGAGGTGAAATTTCAGATATAGCTATTCAGAGTCATGAGCTCGAGATTCTGTGAACGTCGACAAAATGGCGCTCACGGTTACGGTTATAGTTACAGAAATTCGAAATTTTCCAATAGCAACACCCATTTTTTTTTCATCGCAAAATGCTCAGCGCATGCGAAAACCCTACAGAGCGTTGGAACGGTATGGTTATTGCAATAAACGGACGCGTTATTCTCGCACAAAATCAGGTCTACGAACGGCCCCAAAAAAACACGACCAAGGCACACGAAGAAAATTTGAATGTGACAGAGACAAAATACCAATCGTGGAACATCGTTTGCCAGATATTCAGCGTAGAAAACGGATAAAAAGTAGGGTGGGAATGTTAGTTCTTCAGTCGGAGCTCGCAGATGCCAACAAAATGACTTCGTTCGTGGTGAGTTGGTAAAACTATTATCAAAATGAGATGAATGCTGCGAAAACCTGGCGTAGTTACCGTCGAAACCATCGCCAAATATGTGGCTTATGCATTTCACAAGCTCTTCGTGATTTAGTAAAGAAATTTGAAGAAATTTGCTGTACCTGTGATAATCTGCGATCCGGACGACCAACTGTTCCTGAGGATACTGTTATTTAAATGAATCACATAGTGATTAGAGGACGCATGCAAGCTACAAAATGTGCATCTTGTGCATTTGATATACCAAAATCAATGGTCTTAAAGTTACTGCGCTCTGTAATCCGCGTGTTTCTTTACCGATGCCAGCGCGCCCAGATGTTGGAAGTGAGAGACCCTCAACAACATATAGATTTTGTAATTGAATTTCTTATCCAATATGATGAAGATAACGATCGACCTCTTCGCATATTATGAATGGACGAGGCACATTTCACCTTAACGGGTAACGTCAATGGCCTCCGCGATCCCCCGACCTCACTCCTATGGATTTCAGGTTCTGGGGATATCTAAAATCTAGAGTGTACATGTTCAATCCGAAAAATTTGCCGGATTTGAAAGATTCTATCAAACGTGAGATTGCAAACATCCCTCATGCGATGTAACGTTCGGCTGTATTGTCCACAGTTGCCACAATGCAATGTGTAATTACCTGTGATGGCACCCATGTGGAAAATGTGTAATCAAAATAAAAGTTTTCTCCGATCTATGTTTTAATCAGAGATTAATGTACTGACTCTGTGTCATATGCAAATTTACTCCTTGCGCCCCAATCATGTTTTTTATGGAGGAGAGGGATTCGCAGAATAGCTTTTTGTGTGTGCATAACGTTTTCGTTTCTTGCTATACACGTACGGTTCCAATGCACTTTAGGGTTTTCGCATGCGCTGAGCACTTTGCGATAAAAAAAATGAGCGTTGCCATTGGAAAATTTCGAGTTTCTGTGACTATAACCGTAACTGAGAGTGCCATTTTGTTGACGTTCAGAGAATCTCGAGCTCATACCTCTGAATAGCTATATCTGAAATTTCACCTCGATCGGTTGAACGGAGTGGCCGTTAGAGCTCCATATACCGGCAAAGTTTTTTTTATGACCATCCTGTATACATATGTACAGTAGTACCAACTTTTGAAAAATATTGTGTGAGTTAAAAAAGTTTGAGTAAAATAAACATTTTCTTTTCTCAGTGCGTATGTGCGGAGAGAAAGTCAAGAGTGGAGCGCAATACTACTATTGAAAAAAAAAAATGAAAACCGAAATTTAATTTCAATCACCTTCATTGATTCATCAAGACCTTAAAACTGCGGCAAAATATGCAGGTAATTTGCAAATGAGAGAAATTTATTTTTACGTGCGCTGAAGGAACTTTCAGTGCTTCTGTACGTCTAATTGATGTCCTTATTAATTTTTCACAGAAAATTATTTTGAGAATTTCAATAAACCCAAATTTTATTTCAACGATTTAATAACTAAATACATATCAAAATAAATCAATGCAAATTGGATGTTCGGAGAGATGAAATTATTGGTTCAGTTCGCGGCAAACAGGCCGATGGTGGCACTCAAAGAGTGCACTTATATATATTAATTACTTTAAAAATTTTTATAAGGCAATTGCATTTTCGATTTCTTTTTCGACCGAAATTATCATTATAACCGAAATTAAGTTTCTGTTCAGTATTGGTCGAATAATAAACTTCACAAAGGGAAAGCAAGTAACTTACGAACATTTACTAGGGAAGTGCAAGAAGTGTAAGTCACCGATTTTGACGAAAGTGGTATCGTTGGAAAGATCTTATCGTGAGCAACAAAAAACTCAATAGAACTACTCGTCGCAAATGAGTCGTTTTTGAGATATTCGACAATTTATGTCACGTAGCTAGTGCACACTTAATAAGGGACCGCAAAAAATTTAATCTCGATATTAACGAAACTGATATTATTGAGAAGATATCATCGCAAGGGTTAAAAAACTCAATGGAACCACCCCTCGGAAATGAACCATTTTCAAGATATCCCATAATTCATGTCACGTAGCTAATGGATACTGAGCTAGTGCACACTTAACAAGATACCGTAAAAAATTGTTTTCTTAATTTTGACGAAAATGGTGTCGTTGGAAAAATATCATTGTGAGAAGTAAAAATCTCAATAGAATTGCCTATATGAAATGATCTGTTTTCGAGATATCCGGCAAATTATGTCACTTAATGCAGTTTCTCAGTAACTGTGCATTAGGATGTGACACAAATTGTCGGATATCTCGTAAACTTCTCATTTCTGGCGGGTGATACCACTGAATTTTTTAATCCTTACGATGGTATCTTTTTAATAATACCAGTTTCGTTAAGATCGCGACTAAAACTTTTTGCGGTCCCCCATTAAGTGTGCACTAGCTAGGTGACATTAATTGTCGAATATCTCGATAACGACTCATTTGTGACAGGTTGTTCCATTGAGTTTTTTGCTACTCACGATGAGATCTTTCCAACGATACCACTTTCGTCAAAATCGGTGACTTACACTTCTTGCACTTCCCTAGTTAGTGTTAAAATTTTTTAATCGTTTCAAAACAGACTGCAATGCGAATTGAATACACTACCTGGCCATTGATTATCGTTCACTTGCGATTTTAGACATTTTGTTAAATATCTAGAAAAATACATGAGGAATCATCTCGAAACTATTAGTCTATAAATATATTAGTATAAGTCATACATATCCGTGAAGATTTTTTCCCGAAATTCCATAGGCGAACGTCAACAAATTAAAAAAGAATGAATATCTTTTGAAAAACCCTGTCAAAACTAATGTAGCAAAAGCGCTCAAACTCTAGATTATAATTGAGTGCCTTATTGTAATACACTGTGTTCATTTTCATACAAATAGCATGTATACTCCAGAGTAATTAAGGTTTTTATAAAAATGGTCCCAAAATTTTCCAAGTTTTTTCCTTATAATTTTCAGAGTTCTTAATATAAAATAATAGTATTTTCTGAAAATATGACAAACAATATTGCACACATTACCCTGTAATTAGAATTAAAAAATAATAAAAATTGTATGAAAAATGAGTAGGTTTACTAAATAATTTTTCACTGCGCATGCGTCAAGGATATTAAAATTTCATTTGCATATTATGTTAGATAAATGTATAGAGCAACTTTTGTGAAAGTCGCAAAATCATAACTTGAAAATTATCAAAATAATCGTCAATTGAATAAGTTGAAAATCCGTTATTCTCAAAATGAAGCAAAAATAAGAGGGGTTGTATCCATATATTCATTGATTAGTGTCAATATAGAATACACGATATGGGACGTACTACTACATTTGGATGAAATCCCTCATTTTTTTGCTTCGTTTTGGAAACAACGGATTTTGTCCTTTTTCTATAGACGATTACTTTCAAAATTTTCAAGCTATGACTTTGAGACTTTCACAAAAGTTGCTCTATATATTTAGCTAACATAATATGCAAATGAAATTTTGGTATCGTTAACGCATGCGTAGGGAAAAATTATTTAGTAAAGCTACTCATTTTTCATACAGTTTTTATTATTTTTTATATCTGATTACAGGGTAATGTATATTTTCAGAAAAAAAATATTATTTTATATTAAGAACTCTGAAAATTATAAGGAAAAAATTGTGACAATTTTTACAAAAACCAAAATTACTCTGCGACTATGCATGCTATTTGCATAAAAATGAATACAGTGTATTACGGTAAAGCACTCAATTATAACCTAGAGTTTGAGCGCTTTTGCTACATTAGGTTTGACAGGGTTATTCAAAAGATATTCATTCTTTTTTAATTTGTTGACGGTTCCTTATGGAGTTTCGGGAAAAAATCTTCACGGAGATGCATGACTTATACTATTATATTTATACACTAAGAGTTTCGAGATGATTCCTCATGTATTTTCTAGATATTTAACAAAAGTCTAAAATCGCAAGTGAACGATAATCAATGGCCAGGTAGTGTACAAATAGCGCAAAATCCATATAGCAGAATGATCTGTAACATTAGATTCACATTATAACATTTCTTTAATTTGTTTTTTGTTAAAAATTTCATAAGTTATAATTTATACCTATTTATAAAAATTCATATCTTTGAAATTTAATTTCGCAAAAGTACATATTTTTTATTGATTTGATAATTTTTTTAACAGACAATATACAGCTAATGTGTTTATTTAAATATTTCTTCAAAGTTTTGCATAGTTTATTATACTAATTTTTAGGATAATACGCTTAATGTAATTTCTGACATTTCCAATGTATTTAGCTTTAAATATCCATTAAAACTTAAGGGATGGGCAAGTTTTCGAAAATGAGCACGAAATTTATGCTTACAAATACCACTGCAAACTAAAATCTGTTCATAACAATCAGAAGGAAGCATGTTTGGATTACTCTTTCTTTTTTCTTACTTACAAAATATCCGATATAGGTAATATTTTCTTCTTCCAATCCACAAAAACACATATTTACGTGTTCCTTCACGTTAAGTGTTACGATTATTCCTCAAATCCTTATACTTCGATGGTTCTTTTAAGTACCATTGAAGAAAATTTAATGATACAATATACTTTGCTCTGTCACATTTAGAAAGCCACAGCGAAACAATAAAAGCCAAATAATTTGGAATTTTTTTTTCTGAACTATTTATATAGGTGTATTTTTCTTTTGTTAAAAAATTTTGGTACTTCTAGATTATCCTGTCGACCAATTTCGCCAAATTATACAAATCGCCAAACTAATAGCCAAATTATACATGTTGACATAATTTTCATTTTAAATAACGAAAAAACAAATAATTAGTAGAATAGTAATAAAAATATTAATAAAAAGTCGAAATAGAAATCACTTAATGGCATTTTAAACAAGTGAATCGCATTTAATGCCATTGAATGTGACATTCACCATCATCCATTATTGGCATTTAATCTTATAGTTTGGCGATAATTTTTTGGTCGACGGGATAACCTAGAAGTACCAAAATTTTATATAAAAAAATTGTAGCATCAGAAATTTTTGTATTTAAGATAGTTTTTTACTTTTTTTTTTATTTACTTTGTATTTATATGAACTTACATTATTCATATACGAGTTGTGAGATTTTCATAACAGTATTTCTTGTTGTTTAATTTTTCTTATTATCATTTAGTAAAGGAAGAGTTATAACTACCGATTTATTAAAATAAGTTTAAATGAAAAATGCATTTAAATTTTAAATTACTTCTAGTATATAACCCCCTTCAAAAATGAACGAATTTCGAGTTACGTTTAATTTTTATAAGACTTCATACAAACAAACAGATTGAAGATTTTATTATTGAAGTATTTGCATTGTATAAGAGCGCATTTAAAAACTAGCAATAGATTTCTTCATATTCAAAAGATGAGATCAATTTTTTAATCTTTTTTACTTGATATTGAATTTCTGAAACTTATCATTAATTGGATAAAACGCTCAGCAGTATTTATTTTAACAATAATAATAATTAGCAAAGTAAAAGGCAATTTCTGAAAATTTTACAAAACCCTAAAATTAAATATTATTTTTTTTAATTTTAAAATGCATTATTTTTATAAAAAACATTGACTTTTCAGTGGTTTTAGTCATGGATATAGGAAGGATATAAGATAGATTTCTAGTTCGATGGTTTTAGTCACTGATTAATGAATCTTTAAGTTTTGTTTTTTAATATGATTTTTGCACCATCTATCAGCAGTTAATATAAACAAAAGAATTTTTTGGTAAAATTGTAGATTCTGATGAAAAAAAAAGTATGCCGAAGCAGGAGGCATTGATTTAAATTAAAAAAAAAATTTAGAAACTTCAGATTTATGACTTTAAAAGTTCATTCCGTATTACTGAAAACCAAAATTGTTATTAATATTTATTTCATAAAACTTTAATTATACCAATTTTCAAAGACTTAGCTTATATCCACTTGAGATTTGCTTGCATTGTAAACAAAATTTATATTTCTTATCAAATGTCATTAAAGTGATAGGAATATACTATACCATGTACTAAGTATATTAATTACATCAAAGCAGATAAAATTTTGATTTTTAGCATAGTAACTTTTGAATATAACTTTGAAAAGTAAATGAAATTATAATTTAATAATACAATGTTGAAAAATAGTTTTCAGACTTACTAATGCAGTCATGATAACATCTTACATATCCATTACACCTTGAGGAAAAAATATTTTATTAATAATAGAAAACAAAGTTAACGAAATTTAGCAATTAACATCTTAAAAAATTAATAAAACTAAATTTGAATTTTATCAGAGAAATCATAATAAAAATATTCCATTTATTTGTACATATTAAATGTTATTATAAAATTATATAATGGAAACATTTAGATCTTTAATCACATTATTACGTACTGTAATGTTTATTTATTTATTTCTTTAAAACTTTAATTTCAATGGACATTTATTTTTATTTATATTACTGTCAGTGGATGGCACCAAAACAAAAGTTTAAGTCAGCCCGCAATATAATTACAGAGCCTAATCAACGAAAAAAAAAACGTTTATTTGAGAATTATTCATTTTTTTTTTTAATGTTCTAAGTTTACTGCATATAAATGTAAATGAAACTTAAAAATGTAATTTCAAAAAACATTTAAAGGCTTTAATACGCTTTTACAAATATTTTAAAATCAGAATGGGATATAAGTCTCTTTTTTATAGATCCCTCATATGTTTCTAGATTTGGAATTTGTTCTTTTGAATGGCAATGGTGAAGTGCTCATTTGTTTATATTGTTCATAATAGCTTATTTTTATTTTCGAAATATATTATAATTGGATGTGACATACAAGTTATATAGGAAAATATGCTCAAGAAACATTATTTCAAATAAAAGAAATTATCGTTTAGCTGTTATATGTTAGCATATGTTTTCCATTAAGCTTAACATAGCGTTTAGCTTCGGTCGACTTGCAGACCAGAATGGTTCATACCGGCCTGGTTACCTACACCTTTCTCCAATCAGATTTCACTGTAAGTAGATTATTACTACTTAAATTTTCTAATATAGTTTCAGACGTTAAGGAAAATAGTTATTGATGATGAGCAATTTTATGATTCATAACGCATGAGGCACAAAGAGTTAAAGGATAGGGACATTTTAAAGCAATGTTCACGAGTTATTTTACCAGTAACTCTGTATGAATACATTGTCAACATTTTGCCGCCCAGAAAATTTAAGTTTTCCCAGCCTATCTTCCTTCATCATGCTACCAACTACTCTATTAATCTAAAAAAAATTTCATACTTAGTAAAACATTTCTCTGAAATACATTGCTATTTTATGAGCAAAACCCAATGAATACAAGTGAAATAAACTGCACAAATATTAAATTAATAGTTTTATATTATGTTTTAGGTAGCTTTCATTACAAAAAGTAAAAAGCTACCTATTGCAGCCGTCCGGAGGAAAGCACTTCCGGAAAATTTTGGTATATTTTCACCGATCATGACCCCCAGACCCCAAAAACACCCTCCGTTCGAATGTTGACATATATATATATATATATATATATAACCATATATATATATATATATATATATATATCTGATTTTTGTCATGCGATAACTAACGTATTTATGAACCGATTTGAATGAAACTTGGTATGTACATAGTACATACAAATGTCTCGACCGAGTTCGGTGGTCAGCATCATCCGCCATTTTGTTTCAAAATGGCGGCCATTTTAAATTTTTTAAAAAAATTAAAATTTAAAATTAAATGCGAAAAAATTAAAGGTTGAAAAATATTTTTCTTTTACGTTTTAGAACTTAAAACAACGATTCCAGAACACTTTTTACTTTGTCTATATCTTAAAAAATGATTGAGTTATAGCACTTTGAATTTTTCTTATGGCTGACATTTTGAAACGATCTAATTTTTGTCACGTGATAACACACGTATTTATGAACCGATTTCAATGAATCTTGGTATGTACATAGTACATACAAATGTCTCGACCGAGTTCGTTGGCCAGAATCATCCGCCATTTTGTTTCAAAATATTGGCCATTTTAAATTTTTAATAAATTTTAAAATTTAAAATTTAATGCAAAAAAATCAAAATTTAAAAAATATTTTTCTTTTACGTGTTAGAACTTAAAACAACAATTCCAGAACACTTTTTATTTTGTCTATATCTTACAAAATGATTGAGTTATAGCACTTTGAATTTTTCTTATGTCTGACATTTTGAAACGATCTGATTTTTGTCACGTGATAACACGCGTATTTATGAACCGGTTTCAATGAAACTTGGTATGTACATAGTACATACAAATGTCTCGACCGAGTTCGTTGGCCAGCATCATCCACCATTTTGTTTCAAAATGGTGGCCATTTTAAATTTTTTAAAAAATTTAAAATTTAAAATTAAATGCGAAAAAATTAAAAGTTGAAAAATATTTTTCTTTTACGTGTTAGAACTTAAAACAACAATTCCGGAACACTTTTTATTTTGTCTATATTTTAAAAAATGATTGAGTTATAGCACTTTGAATTTTGCTTATGGCTGACATTTTGAAACGGTCTGATCTGAACGATCCACAATGTTGCTTTAAAATGGCATACACTTTATGATATCGTGGAATTTGGTGACTCTCTAAATCGCTTAAAATAAAACCAGGTTGAATAAAAGATGACTAATTTCTAAAAATTCCTATTAATATTCAGTCTTGACAAAAACTAGTATTCAATCTTATAAAATCACTAATTTTATAAGATTATTTCTACTAATTTGAGCTTAGTATTTTTGAACAATGTAACTTACCTTAAAATAAATAAATAAATATGTAAGTATATGAAAGCTACCTCTTCCTCCCGGCATTGCCGGAAGGACTTTTTTTAATTCAAGAAGAAACTTAATATAACTACGTATGAATTCAATATGGCTATTCACTAACGTTCATTGTGATTAATGGTCAGTGAAAAAGGGCCAGTGAAAAGGGGTCAGTGAAAAATATTTTATTATCTACAACCAACGTGAAATTTGGAATCCAGTTGGTGTAGCTGGACACTAACGTTCGAGACGTAACGAGCTATTCACTAACATTCATTGTGATTAATGGTCAGTGAAAAAGGGCCAGTGAAAAAGGGCCAGTGAAAAAGGGTCAGTGAAAAATATTTTATTATCTAAAACCAACGTGAAATTTGGAATCCAGTTGGTGTAGCTGGACTTGTAGCTGTTGGTGTAGCTGGATCAATTTAGCAAAATAATTATCATCAAGTTGTTAACTCTTTATCTACTGACGTACTTATAAGTACCAATAAAATTACTTCTTATAAAATTCTTTTAAGACGTCAATTAGTTGTAATACTGTTTTTAGAATGAGTTACAAATACATTACTTTATCTTGTTTCAAAAGCATTATTGGTACAGTCAGCAAAAATATTTTCAAAAGGATGATTTCTTTTGCCTTTGTATCTTTTCACCTTCCTTGGCTTCGGGGGAGGGAGATGGGGATTTTTCGATTCGGAAATATTTCTATATTTATATTGTAAAAACCTTTTATAATTCACATTTTATTATTCTAAAAAATACAAAGAAAATAATTAAAAATAAAAAATTTGAACGGGACTATAAAAATTGCACAAAATCCTTGTAAATTAAAATTTAAATAATCCTTCTAAATCCTTCAGTCCTTCTAAAATCTTTCAAAAATGTATTAAATGAATATGTAAATATTTTAATTTAGTGTAAACAATTTACGTAAAATGCTTTAGAAAGTAAAATTTTCATGAATTCATAATTCGGTAGATAAAAGGTTAAATTGATCATTTGTGAGTCAAAATTTGCACTAGCTCCTCATGAAGTTCATTTTTGAAAATGTTGCTCAACACAAATCAGGTGAGTCAAGCATACTTATCATATACTAAGTATACTACAAAGTTCTCTGGCTAATGCTTTTAGTTCTGGATACATTTTTCACATTTCCCCATGGGATTTAGGAAAGTAAAGTATAATTCTCCTTAAAATGTATATTGTCTTAAACTCGATTATTTCCGGGTAAGACTGCAGTTACTCGGGTTGTCTTGCGTCCATTACCGCCAGTACGCTACGCGTTGTACCCTGAAACCTTATCATTCTTTGTTATTCACAATTTATCGCGATCTGCACAAAACTTCCCTGCGGACCACGGCCTGCTATTTGGTGACTACTGCTTTAAAGGATAATGTGCACATTTTTCTCTTTTTAGTGTATCTTTTAACTGATGATAGTTAATGCCGCACTGTAGAAGTGTTTTTTTTCCCAGAAGCCAATTTACTTTTTATAACAAAGAATCAGTGAAAAATTTTCCCGCGCCAGCGCGTGACTAGCTATTGGACATCACCCCACATCACGCGTTGGCGCGTGAGTGGCCCCTTAACGTTGGCGCAGCGAACGTGTTAATATATATCCAAATTTGTGTCTTATACATACTCTGTATTTTTCAATGTACTACCGATTCTCTTTTAAAAATATACTTTAATTAACTTAAAATGAAATTTTATTTCTACAGTTGTCAAACAGAATTGGAAAAAATTTACTTTAAGACAAATTAAAGCAGTGATGTTTAAATACAACTGAGCTAAATTACCCTGTGAAAAATAAAAGAGGTGATATTTATATAACATAGCTACTGAAAGTATAGAACTTTATTTTAATAGTGGTCATTACTTTTGATAACTCTTATAATGCATTTCTTATTTTATAGAAAATCTCATCAAATAAAATGTCTTTTACAATAATCTTTTTATATAGAAATACGAAAGTTAACCTATTTTGGCCCGAGGAACTTTTATAATGGAAATTTTGGGAGTTGCTTTTTAAAAAAAGTGATTAACCTTTTTACATTTTGAATGATACATAACTTTTGCAAGCGACATCAAATTATAATATTTTATCAATAATGTATCACATCATTTAATAATGCATCATATAAAATGTAATATGCAAAAATTTAATGATTTTTTAATGTAAATTTAATATGATGCAAGATGATTGTGTAGAATGATGCAATTCAATATAATAAGGATCAACTAGACGTTTCGCAAAATTATAAGACTATCTCAAATCATTTCTTTTTAACACTTTCCAACAAAGTTGAAAAGTCTTTATGTTTTCGGTTTGTTTGTTCGTCTGTCTGCCTGACCGAGCTCTAACTCTCGTAAATATACTCTGATTGCAAAGAAATTTTCGGAAGTTATTGACTTTTATCCCAGCACGAATTCTATTGAAAATGAAGTTTCTACTATGATTAGTTTATTTACTGGGACAGTCAAAATATTTCAGTTACATTATGGCCTAAGGGAAAAATTTGTTTCAAATGAATTTTAAAGATGTTACACCCTGCCAAGCATATTAAAATTTATATGCATTTACGAACTGCATTAAAATATGTGGCAGAAAAATAGCTATTATTTATTTACAGGACCACACAAAAGAAACTACAAAAATGGCCATACAATCAAAAAAGGAACAAAAAGAAACAAGATTTTCTAAAATAGTTACCTTTCTAAAACTCAAAATTAGTAGAAAAAATTATTAACACTTAACTCGCCTTAACTTATAACTAACACCTTCAAAGTTTGTAGACACAGTTAAATTTTTTTTATAAATTTCGCCACTATATATTCTAAGCATCTTTATGTCTTTAAAAATCATATTAAAACCAATTGAAAGTTAACGAATTTTTGTTACATACCTGTAGTCAAAGGTTCCATAGTAAAAAAAAATATTTTTTAATTATTACAACGAAGTTAACAAACGAATGTTGAAACAAAATTATCATTTTTTTTTCATTTATTATCAAAGTGCAATATGCTTCTTTCTTTAGTGGCGGCCAAAATAACTTTACGCAATTTTTAATACTAAGTAGATGTTTACTTTCATCTGCTCTATTAAAGTGATGTATGACGGTTGTTCAAAATAAAATTTCATTTTTTCGATTTTTTGCCAGATTTGAAGCTTTTTTCTCCACTGTGCGTCGGTCTTGTACGGTGAATGATACAACACAGGGATGCTGTGTTTTTCTAAGAACAATTTCAGAGACAAAGTAAAAAGAGCTGTTGCATTATCCTGGTGAAGAATCCAGAAAAGATTCTTCCACAAATTACTTTATTTCTTACCTCTCATGAAGAACATTTAGAAGGTCAAAATAGTAATCTTAATGGTTAGTTAGATTATTTGGATTAATGGATTATATTATATATTTTTTAATGACTGTATCCGCCTTTAATGTGCAGTGTTGTCGATTTGCTCGTCGTTTTCAGTTGTTTAGCGCCCTTCTTTAAATCTTTTAAGGGATTCCGAAGAGGTTTTTTTTTAAAAAAAATGCGAAATTTTTATCAAACACATGTGTTTTTAGTTAAATCAGAGAATAAAAACCACGAATTCATATAAATTTTCAATAAAATTTTAATTAACTTTTTTTTTTTTTTAGACACGTTTTAGTAAAGGATTGCGATTACGCCAAAATTTCTATAACGAAATCTATTCAACTTCTTTCACTTTTTTAACAATATATTAGCTAAATCACCGACCTGTATTATAAAGCAAAATACTAGTAATACTTCCTAAATTTACTAACATATATCTAATTGTGCATACAAAAGATGATTTTTTTAAAATGTCTAAGCTGTAGGTTTCACTGAAACATGAGCAATATTTAAATGAATATAAGTCTATAAACATAAAACCAGTTTCTAAAAATTAAGTTATAATTAACAATCTCAAAGCTTAGCCACCTATAAATATTAAAATAATTTGTATCATGTTGAATAAAATTCCTTTTTAACATTTTTAACAAGTGACAGAGAAAATATATACAATACTATAGAATACAATTTTGCCCTTATTACTTGGAGGTCAGCGGGGTAATATATGCAAACATACAAGCTATATTTAATTTGTAACATACTAATATATGAGTAGAGTTTGTTTCTCGTTACTGTACACAATGAAAAAAGCAAATTTCGATTTTGAAATAGTACAAAAATTATGTGTAAAGTTTCGAACTTAAAAACTCACCATATTTTTTGGTGTTTATATATTTGTGTATATGTTATGTATTACTAGCGGGGAACACCGAGCCATGCTCGGTTAAAATAAACTCTGTATTAAATTTTATATAAAATGAAATTCTTGATCAATTATTGCTATAAATAATGTATTTTATAATATTCTTACTTACAGAGACTATAAATATCAATACTATGAACATATTTCTAAATTTTACATTAGGTAAAAACGAAAGAATATCCTTCCATACTATATTTTTAGTTCTTTGATGTCTTTCTTTTGGAATCAGAACTTTTAGACTTGAAAGCCTTTTTACACATGAGAAAGCAACATATAGTATTCCATGCATAAAGACGGAGACGCTTAAATCCAGGCCCATGGAATTAAATGTTTTTTCAAATTTTCTCGAACATGTGACCTAGCCCAATGATTTTCTCATGTCCGAAAACTATAGAATACAAAATTTAATCAAAATCGAGCAAGTCATTTTCTAGATACAATTAGCGAGACCCACAATGACTCAAAAATGATCCACTAAACGAATTTTCTCTAACACGTGACTTAATCCAAAGGTGCTCTTGTAATCCAAAACTGTGGAATACAAAATTTGGTCGACAAAATTTGGAAATTTTAGTTTGTGGTAATCGTTAGAGCCTTTTTTTAGATAAAATTGGTTTGACCCATAATGACCCAATAACGAAACACTTATCTGAATTTTTCAAACATGTGACCCAGCCCAATAGTTTTATCGTGCCACACACACACACACACAAAAAAAAAAAAAAAAAAAAAAAAAATGCTGTATACAAAGTTTTGTTAAAATCGATCCTACCGTTTTTTAAATATAAATAGCTTGACCCACACCCTTTATGAACCAGTAATCGAAATTTCTCGAACATGAGACCTAGCCCAATAGTTTTGTCGTGCCAAAAAATGTTGTATACAAAATTGCGTTAAAATCGATGCACCTGTTCTTTAGATATAGCTTGACCATGACCCATTATGACCCATCATGACCCACAAATGACTCTTATAATCGAAATCTCTCGATCGTGTGACTTAGCCCATTAGCTTTATCGTGTCAAAAAAAAAAAAAAAAAAAAAAAAAAAAACTGTTACAGGCAAAATTTTGATGAAATGATTCTGTCGTTCTTCAAATATAAATAGCTTGATACAGACCCGTAATGACCCGTAATGACCCATTAAAATTTTTTCTCGAGCATGTAACCTAGCCCAATGTTTTTCTCGTGTCCGAAAACCATAGAATGCAATTTTTAGTTAAAATTGCGTGAGAAAATCTCTAGATAAAAATTGCATGTCCCACAATGACCCAGTAACCGAATATTCTCGAACATGTTACCTAATCCCATGGTCTTCTTGTAATCCAAAACAATAAAATATAAAATTTGGTCAAAATCGTTAGAGCCGTTTTTTAGATAAAAATAGCTTGTCTCATAATGACCCAAAAATAACCCACTAATCGAAATTTTTCGAACATGTGACCCAGCCCAATAGTTTTCTCGTGCCAAAAAACGATTGGATACAAAATTTCCTTAAAATTGATCCAGCCGCTCTCTAGATATAAATAGCTTGATCCTGACCCATTATGACCCAAAATGACCCAATAATCGAATTTTCTCGAACATGTGACCTACCCCAATGGTCTTTTCGTGCCCGAAAATGATAAAATCCAAAATTTTGCGAAAATCGTTAGAGCCGTTTTTGAGATAAAATTTACACACATACACACACACACACACAATTTTTGATCGCATTACAGTATAAGATATATTTCTGTATTATAATTAATTGTTTATCTTTATGCGACCCTTTAATGGTAATTTCGTGTTTCAGAAAGTTCATTTCTTGTTTATAGTTTGGGATTAACTTTGCATCTAATTATCGCTAAACCAGAATTAAGGCATTTTCCGAATCCTAAACGTTTGTATTTTAATTTACATTAACAATAAAAAAAAAAAAATCCAAATTTATTTCAGAAACAGCGATTTAAGGGTAGGAACATGCCTTAACCCTTTATCTACCGCATTATGAATTCATTAAAATTTTGCTTTTTAAAGCATTTTGTGTAAATTGTTTAAACAAAATTAACCCCTTCGTGACGGGAACTTTTTACGAAATTTTTAATGTTTTGTCACCGGTTTTAAAAAACAGAAATTTGTTCCTTCTTAAATCGGGAAAATGCTCCGATTGAATAAGGCAAATTTTACAGTATAATTTTACCGGTGGGAATAAACAAGGATTCTTAAGCCTTTTTTGCGGCACGTATACGTGTCGCTCTTCCCCAAGGGGTTAAGAGATTTACATAATCATTTAATAAATCTTCGAAGGATTTTCGAAGGATTGAAGGATTTAGAAGAATTAACTAAATTTGAATTTACAGGGATTTTGTGCAATATTTATAAGCCCACTCATTCTTTTTTTAAATTTTAAATTAATTTCTCAGTATTTTGTAGAATTATAAAATGTACAAATATGATGTTCTTACAATTTAAACATAAACATATTTTAGAATAAAAGAATTTTATAATATGTAATATTAATGGTACTTATAAGTACCGTCGGTAGATAAAGGGTTAAGCTTCAGATAGATGTATCATTCTGCTAACGGTCACTTGCGGTCATTTTGTTCTGATCGCAGCCGGCGGTTTTTTTTCTTTTTGGTTACACGGCATTTTTTATCTTTTGTGACTTTACAAGTGAAGTGTTGGATATCCTGCAAGAGAGTTCCGGGTTATTACACGTAAAAAAAAGAAAAAAAAAAAAAAAAAAAAGTTGTGGTCCCATGATAACCGATTTTAATAAAATTTGATATACAGGTTCAATCTATATTCAAATAGAGCTCTGCAAAATATTTTGATAAAAAATAATTTATTTTAGCAGTTTTGAACACTTAAAAAACTTGTGATGTAAAATGGCATGTGTGCAATCGTCCAATATTGCAAATTTGAAGTTTTATATCTTAAAAAAAATTTGACAGAATTAAATTTTGGTTGTAATATTATAACCTATGAAAAATTATTATCTTATTTATTTAATAATAACAATCTGGTAACGCCTTGGTTAATTTTAAATTAGTTGTAAAAATTGTAAATTTGCGAGTTTTGAGAAAATTAGAAACGTTATAAAAATTAAAGGAATTAAAAAACTTGTGTGAAATTGTAGCCTGATGTAGTATTACATATAAATATCGATTTCACAAAGTTTAAAAGTTACCATTTATTTCCTTCAACTTTAATAAAACTTCTATAAAAACAAAAATCCAAAGATCATAACTTTTCCTCTTACGTATTCACAAAAAATAAATAAAGGAATGATCCGACATTAGCAATATTGCACAGACATAAAGATTAATAAGTCCATAATATGCTAGAAAATTTTCAATATTGCCTTTTGATTCCTAAAATGAAAAAAAAAATGGATTTATAAAGTTAATTTTGTTACATTCCACGCAAATTTTCTTTTTGGAATTGTGCGCTTTTCTTAAAATATTGCATGATTTCAAGCGAAAAATAGTGCTGCCATCTACAAGAATGTAAAAGATAATGATTTTTTTAATTCTCATCATTTTTATTATAATCATAAAGCAAAAAAGAAAGAATAAGGAAAAGAAGTAAAAGGCAAGAAGTAGTGTTTGAATATTTACAATAAACACTTTTATCTATAATATCAAATAATTTGAAAATATATAAGTTTTTTCCTTCATGTGTAAAAAAGCAATAAAAATATTGTCTTTTCCCGTCAAATTTTTTTATTTACTTTTTTTTAGCATCAATGATTCAAGAAGGCATAGGGGGAACTGGGGCACATTGATACATGGGGCGCATTGATACACCCTATCTACTGATCACAGGATCATTACAGGAAGTTTCACAACAGCTCCAAAAAGTGACGCTAATGTACACAATTGTATACAGAACGTCTTGGTATGATTCAATAAGTTGATGAAATGGGATGGGTGATTTATTGTTTATGTAGGTCAAAAGTAAATTTGAGTTGTACAATTGCAATGGTATTGTACAACTGTTCCAGTATTTTCAACCAAAAAGAATACTCTCCTTGGAAAGTATAACTCTCTTTATCAGTTCCTCATTCCTTTTTTTAGGTAAATTATGAAGTGTTGGAATTGAGATTCAGTTTATTCAAAATGACTGTATGGGGCACATTGATACAGTCTATGTCGGGGCACATTGATACTTACAAATATGCGCCTCGATAGCTAAAGACAACCTAAATCCTTTTCTAGTTCATTTTTTCATTACCTTTTATTTTTTTTAACCATACACTCCTTAATTCAACCATTTTTCGTCAAAAAATCCTAATATTAGTTTTTATTGAAGTGAAATAGCTCTAATTTTTTATATTAAAACATTTTATAGTATTTTTGCAAACAGAAGACGTACGAACTCACCCAACAGCTACTGCTAGTAGAAATAACAAAAGAAAAGGACGGCAGCCTAGCAAATCTTGAAGTTATATCGATTCTCCAGAGAAAAAAGTATTTTTGACATGAAAAATTTTAAGTAAGAGAAATAAGCTGCAGAACCGCAAAGGAAAGTTATATTATAAACAGATTTTTAATATAATTATCCTTTATTTTCTGTTTATAAACCCATTTATAAACAGAAAACCTGGTAATTTTTTCATCTTTCCTAAGAAAGAAGATAACGCTGGGGTTGAAGTGCCAGATATGACAAAGTTACCACAGCCAACAATCCGACAAGGAACAGCCAGAACATCAGGTCATTTTACATTTCATTTTGATTGCTTTAATATTGCTTACAAATGAATTGTGGTGATTTGAATTTCTATAAATAAATATAAAATGGTTCGCTAACTCATTTTCTATGAAGAATATGCATTGGTGTTATTTTGTCTCCATTTTTTCCAAACGTATCAAAGTGCCTTATGAGGTGTATCAATCTGTCCCGAGTATGGGGTACATTGATACAAATGACTTTTTTTGATTATTTTAAAATTACATGCAAAAAATATGTAGAAAACAACGATTGTACATTTTTATAACACACTACACAAGTTTTGCTGTCACCACATGGAAAAATATATCTAAATTTCTACTTTCTGAACACCGAAAAAAATCTTAGAAAAAAAAAATTGTATCAATGTGCCCCAGTTCCCCCTACATTCTCATTTTTTGTTCTATAAATATATTTGTATTTATAATTTCATAGTTTCAATGAAAAAAAAATGCATCAATAATAATTAAAAAAAGCCTTTTAAAATTTTTAAAACGATTTAGTTACAAATAAATAAATAAATAGGTGAAAATTTATTTTTTATTTCTAACTATAACATTGTACAAGACATCATAATACTATTATTTTTTATGGCTTTTAAAATGTATTTCATACATGTTTTACCGAAGCATTGATATTGAACAATTGTGCTACTCTATTTTTAAAATAAGTAGAATAATTATACTAAAAATTAGCATAAGAATTAAATTGGAAGAAACTTCTTTGGATATTAAATGTTTTTCAATTTGTGATACATTTGCCTATGCTTTGACTCCTTTTCTGTCTGATTTATGCTTTAATTTTTATTTAATTTTTAAAAGTATATTTTATTATAACTAGAGAGCTACCACAGCAGACTTGCTATTTATTTTTTCATTTAGTACAGTTAAATGATTTCTGTTTGAAATCTTTATTGAATAAATGTATATCATTCGATAACAGTTTATAATCGTACAAAAATGGAAGAAGTAAACTTTGTTTGCAAGAAAATCAGTCTAAAGCGGGATTCGGTGAAAATCAGAAAAGTAATGTCACAAATGCGCTAAAGTATTGTAAAATTTTATTATAAAATAATGCTTTTTTAATAAAAACAAGTTAGAAATTGCACGTGAAGCATAGAAAATGAGATGCGTTTGTACGATAACGAAGTTTTAAAAATATTCAGATCTTGCTGATATAGTAGACAGTATTTTGGATACAGTATAGTGATCGAAATCTTTGTGTTCCTGTAAATATACAGGACGTAATTTTTATTACACCTCATCAATGTATATCATATTCATAAAATGTGAAATAGTTTAATATAATTAAAACACGCCCAAAACAATGTTTTCCCGTATAGCATTATGTAATGGAATACTTTTGTGTGTTCTTGTAATTTAATAATAAATATTCTTTGCATCACAGATTGTACAGAATGTATATTTCAATATATATATATATATATCCTTCATAGGTTCATGCCAATTTTATTATGTTCGAATGAGAGTAACACCATTAAAATGCATTTGAAACATTTTTTCCCCATTGACCGTAATGTAACGGAATACATTTGATTGTCCCAGTAATTGATATATGCATTCGAGTTTCATAAAATTTGAAATGATTCGACAAAATTATATAATAATTATATGTTTAAATTTCAAACGATTAAAATGCATTTGAAACTTTTTCCCCCATTGACCGTAATGTAACGCAGTAATTTTGATTGTCCTTGTAATTGATCTATGCATCCGATTTTTATAAAATTTAAAATGACTCGATAAAATTATGTAATAATTATATGTTTAAATTTCAAACGATTAAAATATATTTGAAACTTTTTCCTCATTGACTGTAATGTAACGCAGTACTTTTGATTGTCCTTGTAATTGATCTATGCATCCGATTTTTATAAAATTTAAAATGACGCGACAAAATTATGTAATAATTATCTATTTTAAATTTCAAATGATTCGGTTGGACAGTTTTTGCGTTGTTATATGCGGACAGACAGACAGACAGGCGGACTGACTGAACGACAACTATAGGTGCTACGCATTTACGTAATTACGAATGCACTTAAAAACTAACACCTGAAATACCGTCGGTTTCTATTGTTATTGGAAAAGAATTATATAATTCGATAGTAAATTCGGTATGATTTTGTAACGATTTTCCAATTTTATTTGATGGGCAATAGATCCGATTTTTAAAACTTCTTAATCCTTTCGAGACGAGCCTCTTTTACAAAACTTTCACTCTTTTATCAAACATTTTTTAACTCTTTTAGTGCCAAGGAGCGCTGTCTCGCTGGACTGGAAAATGCCAAGGAGCGCTGTCTCGCTGGTCAGAAAAGTGCAAAGGAGCGCCGTCGCGCTGCTCTGTCGTCGTGCTGTATCGGAAATTCCCTTGTGTCCGACATTTTGAAATCAAAATTAGAAATATTAAAAAAATAATAATCACGAGGTTTATATAAAAAATATGCGATCGAAGATAGTTAGAATGCAATATAATGAATAAAAATACGAACACGTTAACACGGCCTTCACTATGTTTATCAAATATTCGATATTATATCACAACAATAAAAACAGAGATATTTTTTCACAGCTTAGAAAAATCTTCAGAAATAGAATGATAATGCCTTTCATTCACAGTTTATCGTTTGCAATTAGAAAACTTCTTACATTTTGGTATTTCTGTTGCTAGTCGACAATAAATTAAATAAATTTAAATAGCACTTTATCAAACACTGCGCGCACCAAAAGTGAACTGTCAAAAAAGAGCGCTATCGCGACGCTGGCATTTTTTACAACTAGCGAGACCAGCGCGACGGCGCTCTTTGGCACTAAAATGGTTAAATCAGAGATTTTAGTCTAACTGCATCACGAAAAGGATCGGATTAAATATGCCTAAATTTACGACAAAAATTTACCGGTGAGAATAATCAAGGATTCCGAGCACTTTATGAGGTACATGTACCGGTCATTCGTGCCCACATGTTTTAAATGATGAAAAATGTTTAATAATGGTTTAAAAATCAACAAGTTGGAAACTGCACGTAAAGCGTAGCAAATGAGGTGCGTTCGTTGATAACGAAGTTTTAAAATATTCAGATCTTGCGGATATAGTAGAGCGTACTTTGGATACAGTATAGTGGTCGAAATCTTTGTGTTCCTGTAAATATGCAGGGAGAAATTTTTATTGTACTTCATTAACGTATATCTTATTCATAAAATGTGAAATAGTTTAATATAATTAAAACACTCCCTAAACAATGATTCCCCGTATAACATTATTTAGTGGAATACATTTGTGTGGCCCTGTAATTTAATAATAAATATTCTTTGCATCACAGATTGTACAAAATATATTTTTAGTACATATTTCATAGATTCATGTCAATTCTGTTATATTCAAATGAGTGTAACACCATTAAAATGCATTTGAAACTTTTTCCCCCATTGACCGTAATGTAACGGAATACTTTTGATTGTCCTTGTAATTGATCAATGTATCCGATTTTCATAACATTTGAAATGACTCGACAAAATTATGTAATAAATATGCGTTTTAAGTTTCAAACGATTAAAATGCATTTGAAACTTTTTTCTCTATTGACCATAATGTAACGGAATCCTTTTGATTGTCCCTGTAATTGATCTATCCATACGATTTTCATAAAATTTGAAATGACACGACAAAATTATATAATAAACATACGTTTTAAATTTCAAACGATTAAAATGCATTTGAAACTTTTTTCCCCATTGACCGTAATGTAACGGAATCCTTTTGATTGTCCCTGTAATTGATCTATCCATCCGATTTTCATAAAATTTGAAATGACTCGACAAAATTATGTAATAATTATGTGTTTTAAATTTCAAACGATTCGGTTGGGTAGTTTTTGCGTTGTTATATGCGGACGGACAGACAGACAGACAGACGGACAGACAGACAGACAGACGGACAGACAGACAGACGGACAGACAGACAGACGGACGGACTGAGCGACAACAATAGGTGCTACGTATTTACATAATTACGAACGCACCTAAAAATGCTAAATAAAAAATATGTTAACATGATAATTACTCTACGATATTTTTTTTTAATTCAGGTTTTCAAATTATAATTAAAAGTATATTTATTAAAAAAAAAAGTGAAAATCAAATGTCCTTTTCGGTATCGAACAAGATGCCTCTAAATACCGAACCGATGCTGTAATGGCCGATATATGAACAACACTTTAAATTTCATACAAAGGAAGAATTTAAGCTGTGTTATAATATTAGACCCTCCACCCTTTTTCTCAAGAACTAAAGAGGGTTATATAAAATCATTTGAACCTGAGAGTAAGGGGCTTTCACTCTACAACACATATAAAAATAATCAAAATCTGAGATTACCACAGTTCTCCCTCTTCTGGTAAGACTTACACATTGGTTTAGAAATAGCATGCTACTGTGGTTAAAATAAATGCAATATTTAGAATTACTGCATATAAAACCTATTAATAATCTTTTTAACATTCTACTTATCTTTATATTTATTGCAACTAACTTTTAAATGTTTAAATACTAGCGCCTTTGTTTTGGGACACTTTGTTATTTTTTGGCCCCTTTTTAGTATAACTTTTACTTCGATAAAATTTTAATTCATTTTTCCTAATTATTATCTATGTAAATTTAACAAATGCATGGTTTTAATTTTGAAATTCATAAAAATACATAAAATTATATCTGAAAGATTTACAAAATCAATTTCCAAAATCTCAGTAGATATAAAAAAATGAAAGCCCTCATAACCGTAATTATAAAAAATCAAATTATATTTACAGACATATTTAAAAGTGGTAAATTGCAAATATGTTTCGTAATTAATATTTTATCTCAGATACATTAAAGTCTTATATAGCACGGTGCATACTTATATAAATGAAATTCCATGTTATATATTTTGTGAAATGAATTACATTTAAAAATTCAAAAGCATAAATTTTTCTTAATATTAACGACATATATAAGAGAAAAATTATCTTTTGAATAAGAAAATTTCTTATTCAAGCATACTGCCAGACTATTAATTTTTTCTGTAAACTAATAAAGTAAGGTGCTCGAAGCATGAAAATTAGTTTCGATAAATTTTACATCAAGACTGAGTGTATGAATAAAATATTAGAATTTAAATAACTAAATAATTTTTCTATAAAATATTTTTGTTTGGTTATGCAGATAAATTTTAAATTACATTTTAAACATTCTATAGAAATTTCAATTTTTTTCATCAAAGTTCTTTTAAATTTCGAAATTACTTTGCTTACCTGTTTTAATAACTAATTGTTTGACTAAAAATATTAATTACACAGTTATAAAAATGTACGAATAGCATCCTATAAAATATAATTAAAACTTTTTTCTGGATGTCACGTTCGCCTTGATTATTAAATGAATAGTATGCAAATTTTAATTTTAATTAAAAAAATGGTGCTACAATACAGAAAAAGGTGTTTATAACATAAAAATGGTCAAATCATGCTAAAATCCAAGTGCTTTCAAACGTTATAAATAATTATATATTAAATATATTATACTAAATATTGCGTAATATAACACAATCTTTTATCGAAGAATGTTGACCCGCAAAAAATATCGTTTTCCAAACCAATGAGCTGTTTTTTTTTCAGTTTTCGCCAAATTTGTCTTCCAAATTACTAACAGGAAGGCTAATACGGGGAAAGGAGGGAACAAAAAAGATAGCATTTGATAAATAATAAAGCTATATTTTTTATACAACACCATGCAAATTTAATTATTTGTCAAAAACTGCGACACATTTGACAATCTCTGGGGACACACTGGTGTGCCGCGGCACACAGGTTGAGAAACTATGTTCTAAGCCATTAATTTGATCACTTAGCTAAGATAATATACAAATCAAGTTTTCAAATATATCTATTTATTTTGTTAACATAAGCACACAGATTTATGTTCGATGTTCTCGTCTGACACATATTTTTGCGTAATACTCTTACATAAAGACCTGTGTAATATTCTACTTTTACACACATAGCTATGTAAAATTCGTATACATTCTTCTGTGTAATATTCTGTTCTTACGCATATATTTACACATTTCTCTGTATAATATGCAAAATACACAGATATTTGTGTAATATTAAAAATATGAAAATTACAATAACATACAAATTTGGCTAAATCCTTAACATTTTCAACCATTTATACAATTGTATGATTTTTTAAAGGTATAACAAATTACATGCTTCTATTAAACCAATAAACACACAGGTAAATTTTAATTTCAAGTGAGTGTATATAAATTTTATGACAATTTTACACATTTTTACACATATAGTATATAAATGTGACTAATTTACCTAATTTTTTTAGAATGTACGGAATCAACGAATTTGTACGACATGTGTTAATTGTATATATTTTTTCAAGATTTGTTAGCTACGTAGAGTTGCATGCTACTGTATGATAAAACATACTGTTTAGCTCCTCATGTATCGGAAAAGTAGAAAAACTTGTGAAAACAAAAAATGAAAAATTGAAATATTCTCAGCCTATTTTTTTTGAAAAATTGAGTACCTATGTATGATTTTTAAAGTTTTAAAGATTTTAAACTTTTCCGTTTAGTATAGTCAACATTTTGCTATATCCGATATATCATTAGTAGTTTCATAGTCTTTACTATAATCTTTCGATAAGTGAGATACGTTCCAATTAGCTGCACTCAGTTGTAGGTTTGGCAGTTAATGGCGTTTTTTTATAAGTAAAAACCCGCGTCAAAAATGCACTAATCTCATAAAATGTATACTATATTATTTAAAAATAACTAATGTTTGAGGATTTCGAATTAGAAATGAATAAATTTAACACTTTGTATAAAATTTTTTAAAAATAAATAAAAATAATAGGGTTTTGCATATTATATGTGGGCAATGTTTGAAAAACAGAACAAAACAGAAAAAAGCCACTATGTTACATTGTGCAACAGACGGTTGCAAATTTCTCGTTATAATTTTTCAAAAAAAAAAAAAAAAAAAAAAAAAAATAAAATAAAATAAAATAAAATAAAATAAAATAAATAAATAAATTATTGATTCTTTTTTTATCTTTTTCCGAAAAGAATTCCAAAGTCCGAATAAAAATCATGTTAATAAATGGATGACAGCTATGGATAACACTCTTTTGATCTTGGTACAAAAAATCAAGCAATATTATGCATTTATTAAGTAAAATTATTAAATGCAAAGCAGCATTTCCTTTAAAGCTTAAAAATGGCGGTTAAAATGACTGTCTTTGCAATGTTAATACTTTCGACTGCCTCGTAACTGCAGAGCATGTCAGCAGAGGTTGTACAAATTTCACAGTTTTGCGGATTTCTGGTGATTGTTTTGTTTAGATTTTTAAAAACATTAATTTGAATGTAATAATACACTTAAAATCATAATATATGCTTACAATAAAGGGAAACATTAGTAAAGTAATGAAATAAAATAATAAATTAAGAGATTTTAAAAATGACTGAAATATTAAAAGAAAAATTCAAGTAAAGATAATGCATAATTAACTAAGCATTATGGTATATTGATATATGAAATATTTTATTAGTTATTCAATAACACTAGCTCTCCGATAAAGTACACTAACAATTTACATAACAATTGTAAAAGGATGAATTTTTATTTCATTGTTAGCCAGTCTTACTAACCAGCTATGCTTGATTAATAACATAAATGTATCTGGTAAAAAGATTACAATGGTGGTATGAGTGTAGTCTTGAACTTTTTCGGAAGTAAGTTTATATTAAATTCCTTCATGATGAAGCATGAGTTCAAATATGTTAATCGCAATTACATATTAAAATATGTACTAAATGCTACAAAGAATTAAAAAAAAAAAAGAATTATCCTCTATATTGTGCATGCGCATTTTATTGTACAAATTTCATGAATATGAGTTTATTTATATTCAACGAATTTTCTTCATAACGAAATGTTAAAGTGTAATGACGCGATTTTGTTGAATGGAAGTTTTATTGCATGTATATTTTTTAATTTTCAATGCTGTACAACTTTTTTGAAGACTTCTAAAAAAAATGCGCTAATGTTATTATTAAAAAAAAAATGAAGATACCAAAGAAAGATTAATGCAACTGTTACATATAATTTCTTTCATAACTATACTTTTTAAAGTTTGAATAGCAACGCGTAAAAATAAAGTTTTAATCTTTTCAATCTCGTTCAAGTTACTTTAATTTTATTTTAATCCATGTAAAAGTATTTCAAACTATTATTAATCATAAATCAGAAGTAAACTTGAATTAGTGCTTGCAGATTAACACTAGAACGCCCGGAAATTTTACTCAAGTTTGATAATAATATTTCTCACCAGAATTTTTTTCAACATTATTTAATTGATTTATTTAAAGTAAATCCTCGTGGTTTGAATTTAACTTATTTCTGGAAAAAATTTCTGGCTAGAATTGAAATTTAAACGCATGGTCAGAGTCGAATCGACTCCTTCCGGGCGTTCTAGTGTTAAGAATTAAAACCTACATTACAGTTTAGTAAGGAATTAAAATTAAGATGTTTTGAAATGAAAATGATTTTTGCTTCAGAAAGCAAAATTCCATTAATTAAAAAAAAAGTTAAGCATAATTTTAAACCAAAGTATTTTCGAGCAGTAGCAATTTTTAATTATATGGTTGAAGATTGTTAAAAAGTTCAAAGTACAAATTGATAATTTTTAGAACTAATTCTTCGAAGTTATCAAAATTTTAATTGCGTTAACAGTTATGAAAATACATTTATTTGAGCAAATGTTTAGTTGATTCAATATTTATTCTTAAATATTCTTGTGTTATGTATTATTTATTAATTGTTATAATTATTTTTAAATTATGAATAAAAAATTATTTTTTACCTTATTCAAAATGTGTCACAAAAAGGGGAGGCCCACTAATAGCCGAGAGGTTCTTATATCGATGTTGGTTGACAGGAGGTGCTGTGTTCGAAACCAATCACGCCAATCAGTCTAATCGATTGGATTTTTTCCTGGTTTTCTTCGAACCTTAGATTTCTTTGCGTAAATAAGGGTTAGGTTCATTCAAAGATCTGCCATTTCATTTTACTTTTGATATTAAGGTTGTTGTACGTTGGCATCACTGTGTTTGCTAAAGAGGATTTTTCCAACAGAAAATAACTCTTTTTCTTATTTAAAATAGAATTTTTGCTAAAATAATTCGAGAAGAGTATATTTCCCCCCAAATATAAAACAATTTTCTTTAACGACAGTATTTTTCTCCAGAATAACATGATTTTGAGGGGATTTCTGTTTTCAAATGAAATAATCGTGGTTTTATTCATTTATTTGTTATTATTATTATTTTGCTGAGATAGGCAATTTTTATTGCTGCTTATCTTCAGTCGATCTTTGAAAGGGACGGGGGGCATGAAGAAAACATTTATTGTTATTTCCTTTGACATCCAAGTCAGTTTGTTCTTTTACACTCTAACTGCTTCTTTGAAAGAGAAGTAATTAAAGTGGTTAATTTTCAAGCAAACAAGAAACATTTAATTTTCTCTAAAAGAGATTTCTAGTCACTTTTCTAAAAATATCTTAATCCTAGATTTTGTGAGTGAAACATCTCATGGAAAAGTACTAAAACAACTTTCTCTTTATCTAGTAAATAAAGGAGCATACATTAAAATGCATCTTTAAACTGCACCCTGTAATAAAATCAAATACTTGAAATAAAAGTATATTCTTAGGATAAAAAATTAAAATATATTAATTATTAAAATAATTTTATATGGTTTTATCACTATACAGAATTAAAATATAATTTTACATAACTTCTTTGTAGGATATTTATGAAAATATATTACATTGATTTTTAAATTTAATTTCTCTATATCGCATAAATCTTTCAGTTTTAAATATTTAGCAATTTAAACATTAAAATTCCTATTCTTATTTATATTTTAAATCTTTTTTATACGCACTGCTGTCTTATATATTAATTTAATATTTAATCACATAAGCTGCATAGAATCTGAAGAAAACAGTAGCACATTTGAAATATTTGTTCTAAAAAGCTGAATTTTTGAATTTTAAATATGGAACTTTATTTGAAATGAAAAATTTATTCAAAACGTTAAATTCACATTCTTGCAATAACTTACCTAATTTCTTTTAATTGTGCATGTATATTAATATTTATTATCATTATTGTATAGCGTTAAAAAATTATTTTAAATAAACTTTTGGTAATGCGTTTATAGATTACATATATTATTGTAAATTTCAAAAATTATTTCCACCAAATCATATAATTATACCATATAAATATTTCTGTTTGAAAATATTAAATATTTTTGTGTACATTTATTAAAGTTTCTGCTTTGTCTTTTACATATACTTATTCAAAACTTAATCGTATGTATTCTTGCTATGAATTTGAAAAGTAAGATACTATTTTTTAAACCTTTTTTATGGATTTTTATCAAAAACATGTGAAAACTATACTATGAAAAAAAATCCATTACATTTACGGCAAAAACTGCTGGCAGCAATGTTGTTAGCAATTTTTGCCGAAAAACTGCAGTAAATTTACATGTAATAAAAAAAAAATTACATCTAATTTTACTGCAATTTTTATGGCAAAAATTGCTGGCAACATTGCTGTCAACAGTTTTTGCCGTAAATTTAATGGATTTATTTTTAGAGTGTATAATATTATTAGAATTTTCTTAGATTTCATATTAAATACGAGTGAAATGATATAAATATACTACATTAAAAATTATTAACAAAATATTTTCTGCAATCATGTGCTGCATTTGTAGATTTTATTTACAAAAAAAAAAAAATCTAAAAAAGTGAAAATGAGCTTTTTTTATATTGAATTTTAAACGATACTTAATGAAAAAAGGCAGCATATTTAATACGTTGTGTACCGCGGTGACTGACTCTGAGCTTTCCGTTTAGGCCGGGTCAGTCACTGGTGAATGACAGTGTAAAATATGATGTAAAATTAAAAATAATATTCTGCTTTAAGTAATTATCAAAAACTATAATCCTGTAACAAACTAAAAGTAAGAAAATGTTAAATAAATTTTTAATAATTATTTAAAACATTATAATTATATTTCAGTTTTCTATCATATTTTACACTGTCAGTCACCAGTAACTGAGGCGGCCTAAACGGAAAGTTCATCAGTGCCAGTTACCGGAGACTGACATGATCCTAAACGTGTTAACTATTAGATTTCGAAGAGCTAGAAAGAAATAATAGTTAAATTTTAGATGTGATGGTTCTCCTATGTGTAAAGAAAATACTTTAATAGCTAAATTTCTTTTCACACAAAAAATTCCACTAATATTTTTTAATTAAAAGTAGCGCGTTCTTAATGCAAAGTTAGTTGGGAAACTGATCCAAGCATGTGCAGTGGCGTTAAGTAACGAGTCACTTCCTACAGACTACGGGATGAAATGGCGTAACCTTCAGGTACAATAACTTTGGCTTCCCTTAGAAAGACCTCTACGGAGAGAACACCCCCTCCCCCTCTTCCCATTTAGGCGTCCGTCTCTCGTGTAGATAATCGCCTGTTATAAACAACACCAACACTCAAAATAGGTTTTTGCACAATTTAGTTGAAAATAAACAAGGCATATTTATCGCGGCCTGCCAATACACTATTCTAATGGGCGTCATGCAATTTTTTAAGTGCGCGGTGCCATTTTTTGAGCTCGGAGTGCTACTTTTTAGTGCATCATGCTATTTTTTTAGAAAACAATAGAAATTTCTTCGGAAGAGTACGAAAGAAAAAAAAAAATGCGAATTTCGCGATACGATCGTGGGAGAAACTCGTGAACGAAATGCATCGACTCTAATAAACCAATTTTTTTATGGGTTAGATTGCTATCTTTCTCTTTTTTATAAGTACGTTTCTGATCATCTAAGTTTTAATTTATAAAAATTCTTGAATTCAATAAAAATACTCAAATGTAAAGTCCTGTTATGTATAGGGTAAATAGATTTTATTGAGGATCTGTTTTTGTAAGTGGTCGGAATTAAGTACTTTTATACAATATTGTATTAGCGTTTTTCCAATATTGTCTCAATGATTTTGTTTACCAAACTTAATTTTTAGCCTTTTTTACGCTGTTTTTTCTTCAATGCTAATTTTAATGTTCCAAAAAGATTTTTTTTTTTTTGCTTCGAGCTACATTTTACCCTGCCGTGCCATTTTATTTCTTCCGTGCTGCACAGTTTTCTTAGAATAAACTCAAATTCAGTAATAATTGATTATACAACATAATAAAGGAAATGATGGCGATGGAGTAATATTTGGCGATTTATCAAAGTGGCTAAAATTTAAATACCAGAATGGCCACCTAGCGTATAAAAAATAAAGCGGTCAGGCCGGAACTGTTAACCACTTCACAACGAGAGCTTTTTGCTTATTTTTTAATTTTTACCACTGATTTTACAAAACAAAAAATTTTCTGTAAATGATTCGCGAAAATGCACCGAAATAATAAGTTGAACGTTACAATAAAAAATAACTATGAATATGAAATAATGAAGGTTTCTGAGCACCTAAGTGGCACGTATACCGATCTCTCGACTCCAAGGGGTTAATGAAAGTCACATGATTTATGCTTTTATTATATAGATATTATTTCATTTTAAGTTTTTGAATAAGGAGTGCTGATTCCATAATTTTCTCCAAGGGGCAGAACTACAGTTATGAAATTAAAAAATGTATATATTATATGAGATGTACAGTAAATGCGGTAAAATTTGATTATAATGTAAAAAAAGTCCTAAATATCTACTGATTTAACTATAGCAATAGAAAAGAGTTTTCGAAAAGCAGGAAATAGATAAATGACTTTTTAATTTGGACTAGAAGACAACCCGGTATAAAATTATAAAATTGACACGCATTATTTCATCTGATTTTCTACAAATATGCTTCCTTAGCAGATTGATATGACAAAATTGTTGGAATTTTCACCTTCATATCATTGATAAAAAAATTCACCAGTTTCCTAATATTCTAAAATTAAAATAATGGATGTCACAGTAATATGTGTTAAATAAAATAGCAACTTAAATAATTCTATAAAACACCTGTAACTAGAATAAACAATGGGTTTAAACAAACAAAGAAATATTTACGCTAATTCTATAAAAACTTTCTTTTTCCTTCGAAATTATTAAACCGAGTATATTTTTCCACGAACGCAAAGGATATACAATTTTATAGATAAATTTGCAAAAGTCCTTTTAGGCATATGATTGATAGCTCCTGCCTTAGAGCCATGTCACTTAAAAATCAAATGAAACTTTTGGCAAATACAAACATCTCTCTATATCATTCCTGACATATATTTCCTTAATATGAACTTTATAAATATATTTTTGGGTGTATATTGGTCGCCTAATAGCAGCAGAAATATTTACATTCAACAGCATTTAATTTAGAAGATATGCTAATCCAACAGCATTAACACTGCTATTAAAATTAATATTATTTTGTTATTCTTGCGTGCGTAAATTTTATTTAACAGCTAAAGATATTTATTTGAGTGTTTATAGAACCGGGATATCGATATTCCGTGTTGAGAATTTTATTTTATAAAACACTGTACAAAGTACGTAGCTTTGCCCTGCCTTGGTATGTTTTTCATGAACTTGTACTGATTTCACGTAATTAAATTCCTTTTTATCATTAATTATTTCCTCAGTTACTCTGTAGTTTTTTTATGCCTACAATTATACTTACTCTTTATATTACATTATTTTATTCCTATTATTTAAAGTAACTATTCTACTTATCTTTAGCTTTACTTTCTTTTTGTTTTCCCTAAATTAAAAAAGAATACATTATTATTAAATTTTGTTACTTAAGACACCACACTGCTGACTGAAAAAGACCCGGATGATAATGTTAAGTCTATGGGGGCGTTCTTTTCAAATATCTCGCTCAAATTTTAATATTTTTACATGATTTATTTTCCATAGGATAGATGAGAACGATCCACAACCGGGCTAGTTTTTACTTTTTTGATTTTGATTTCAGATTTTTTTTTTTTTTTAAAAATACTTTAACTATCAGAACCGGTTATGAAATTGAAATTTTTTTAATATAAAAAGAATTTAACCGGAATCGAAAAAGTAAAAACTAGCCCGGTTGTGGATCGTCCTCAACTATCCTATGCAAAAACAAATCATGTAAAAATATTAAAATTTGAGCGAGATATTTGAAAAGAACGCCCCCATAGACTATACATTATCATCTGTGTCTTCAGTCAGTAGTGTGGGCTCTTAACCTTCCTACTGCCGCGACAGGATATATCCGTTCAGTAGGCTGCAGGTTTCACTGCAGTTGGAGATTTATTTAAATTAATATAATTCTATAAATATAATCCAGTTTTAAGAAATTAAGTTATGATTGATACTTTCACGACTCATAAGCATATACGTAACAAAAAAATTATACCATGATTGAAAATCCTTCTTTTATTAACATTTAAAATAAGTTGCAGAGAAAAAAACATTACAATTTTGCCTTTAGCACTTACCACAGTTTAACTTACTCCCAATGACTCAGTAGCAAGATATTTCATGTGTACTTTGGCCGTGAAGTTGGACGCAACTGGGAATCTCCAAAAAGAAGATCACCTGTTTGAAAAGTACTTCAGAACTTTTTAAAAAATTTTATGGTATAGAAAAAAAAGCTTTTTTTTTTTTTTTTTTAGAAATGCTTCTGTAAATCTTGGAAACCTATTGATTTCTGAAGCTTCTAACTAAAACAAAACGCCTTGCAAAATATTGGATATCTCAGAAAATCTTATGCTTTATTTTTGTAAAGCTTTTCTATGTCCAGAAATATTTTTATTTAACAAATTAACCTACAATAGTACTTTTGCCAAATATATAAATATAGAAATACGGAACACACACAAAAAACACAGTAGTATATATTTTTTAATGCTTATTTTTTGAAATTGCCAAAAAAAGATTATATTTTAAAGTGTTTTAAGATTAAGCTTAAACGCTTACATTTTCTTGCATTTAAAAAAAAACAATAAGCTTTAGGTATTCAATTAAGGTATCCATTAAGTTGTAGTAAAGGTATAATTTAAACCCTTAATAGATGCATATAGAATAAATTAGTTTTCCTAATAATTTAATCAATTGATAAATTTTAGAAAATTTATTGTTGTTATAGATAACTAAGCTATTATAAATGTTTCCCTTTAGGTGAAAGATTTTTGCACTTTGTTACTGTAATTCCAATTTCCTGTAGGAAATGTCAGAGAACTAAAATGCTGTGTCACCAAAACACTTGAATCCATCAAATTTCTAGAATGAATTGGAAAAAATATTTGTAAACAACGGTAGTTCTTTCTGTAAGTGGATAACTAGAACAATTTCTTGGCATTTAAATGATTGAGTTTTGTGTTCTTTTCCTTTTTTTAATAATATTATTTTTGTTCTATATAAGGGAAAATATAAATAATGTCAATAATTTTAAACAAGTAATACAAATCAATAATTTAAAATAGTATTTAAGGATATTTTAGGTACTTAATTACGATATTTATTAAATTGTAGTAAAAAGAGAATTCTCTTAACAGATGTGTATAGAAGAAATTAATTTCCCTAATGATTTTATCAATTAATAAATTTTAGAAAATGTATTATTATTAATGCGTGGAAATTTTTTCCAGAGAGAAAATTCGCCTTGAACATAACATATCAAATGAAAATCTCATTTGAATTTTCATTTGATATGTTATATTCAAGGCGAATTTTCTCTCTGGAAAAAATTTCCACGCATTAATATATTCAATCGATGCTGGATAAATTTGAGTTTCGTGATTGCCCCAGATCGGTGGCTCGCGGATTGTATTCCATCTTGTGCTGCGTTTGTAGGCTTGCCAACATGTAACAGTGATAAGTTCCTTGCTGGGTGTCGTTCTATGTGGTTTAGTCGGTAGAACGTCAGTGCGCTATACTGATGGCCGGGTTCGATTTCTGGCATGGAATCTTTTTCACTAGGTTGGAATTCGCGCCTTTTAAGCAATTCAAAATTTGATTTTCATTTTATATGTATTATTATTATTGATTGTTGAACGTATGTTTTATTGAGTCAGTTTATCTAAACTAATATATTATCTAGAAGCGTTTCCTGTTTGGTAAGACATTTCTTCTGCACTTTTAGTAGGGTAATTTCAATTTCCAACACGGAATGTTAGAGATCTAAAATGCTATGATTTTTCACTGTCACCAAAATATTCGAATCAATCAAATTTTTGTAAGGAATTGGAAAAACTGTTTATAAACAACGGTAGTTCTTCCAGTAAGTGAATAATTAGAATGATTTTTTGACATTTAATAAATTCTCTCTCTTTCTCTCTCTCTCTTTTTTTTAAATAATATAAAATTTTTCTGTTTAAGGGCAAAAAATCAATACTTTCAAAAACTTTAAACAAATAAATAATTTCAAACAATATTTAAGAGTATTTTAGGTGCTCAATTAAGATACTTATTAAACTTTAGTAAAGAAAGAATTCCCTTAATAGATGCATATAGAAAAAAATTAGTTTTCCTAATGACTTTATCAATTAATAAATTTTAGAAAATTTAATACTGTTATAACATATATTACTGTAATAGCATACTAAGCATATATTTTATTGAGTCAGTTTACCTAAACTACCATATCACCTAGATACATTTCCCTTTTGTGAAAATATTTCTTCTGCGCTTTTATTACCTTAATTGCAATTTCCTGCAGCGAATGTTAAGGGAGTTAAAATGCTTTGTTTTTGCACTGTCAACAAAACACTCGAATCAATCAAATTTCTATAATGAATCGGAAAAACTTTTGGTAAACAGTGGTAATTGTTTCAGTAAGAGGATTACTAGAACAATTTATTGACATTTAAATTATTAGTTTTTATGGGTTTTCCCTTCTTTTAGCATTTTTCTTTTTGTTCTATTTAAGGATAGAGAAAAGGAGGCAACAATCACATGTAAAGTATACCAGGCTTAATTTTAACAAAAGTGGCAGCAAAGAAGGCGTTTTTACATTACAATATATGTTAAGGGCGTCCAGGACACAAAATTTTACAAATTTTCTAAAACAAAAATTATTGTATTAAAAATTTCTGTGTTTTTTATGATTCAAATATCGTTTAAACCATCTTTCTGTCGAGGAAGAGAAAATATTAATTTTTACGTTTTATTTTATTTTCAGAATTTAGCTATCAAGCAATGGCTGCCATGAAGTGACTCCTTGTGAAAATGCGTTTTTTTTCCATGGTGGGTTTTTTCACAATTTCTCGGATTTAAATTGTTATAACTCAAGAACTGCTAAAGATAAATGCTTTAAACTTGGAACACTCTTTTTTGATTATTTTACTTTAATTTTGATTCTCCAAACTTGAAAAAAAAATTACTTTTGAAAATATGATTTTTTAAATTAAAGTTACCTTTTTTAAAATTTTTTATTTAAATACCTTTATTTAAAAAAATATTATTTTAAAAAATGCTGAATCAAAATTTAAATTTATATATTTCTGTTTACTTATACGCAAAAAAAACTTAAATTGTACCAATAATATCTTGCGTTAGAACGATTTTAAATCACACCACTTAAAAAAAAAAATTATTTTAAAATCTTTTTAAAAATTATGAGAAGTTTTATTATGTGATTTTGTTTGCAAATAATGTGGTTAACCATCATAAATTTTTTTTAACCCAAATTGTATTTTTTAACACAATTAAACTGATTGGTAAAGTTATCATACGAATTAAACATTTCAAACTTAGCGAAAATTTGCCCAGGCCTGGAATCGAAACTTGATACTGGGCTTACAAAGCCAATGCTTTACCATTTAAGCTCCCATCGTTCTATGGAGTTCCTTTACCTGCGATCTATTCTGATGAGCTATATAAATAACAGATCAGATATTATGATCTACAAGATTATCTGGGCGAAAACTGCTCTCCGGCTGTCGTGCCCAGTTAGCTTAACCGATAAAGGATTGGCCTTGTAAGCCAAGTATCTGGGTTCGATTCCCGACCTGCGTAATTTTTCGCTCAGTTGGAAATATTTAATTCGTTAATTTTAACTCAATAAATAAAAATTATTTTAAAATGTGTCCCGGACCCTCTTAAAATAATCGAAATGTAATCGATGTGATTTCCAAGATTGGCCCTTTTATTGTCAGTTGAGAATGCTTAGCACAGTTGAAAAAAATTTTCATCAATTTCCGTCAATAAATTGAAATGTATTCTAATTCAGATCTAAATTCTTATGTATTTTTTAGACAAATTATACATAGAAAGTAATGCAAAAAATTAGTTACATTTATAGATGAATGCTAAAACAGTAAACGCACCACCAGTGCGTTCAGTCGTGCATCAAATACTATTAAAATAGGACGCTCCTTTGCGCTCCTGTATATGAAAAATAAATGATATGCCGACCATATTGGACAGTAAGTACCTTGTTATGCGTTTTAGTGATATATATAGATTGCAATATGTTTGAAATAGTGTAACATCATTAAAACATATTGAATCGGTTTTTCCCATTAAACATAATGTAAAAAAAAAATGCTTTGAGTGTTCCTGTAAACGAATTAAAGATGACACAGACTTCCTTTTCAATATCAAATATGCCGCAATAATCGACGATGTCAAATATAAATTAGAAGAGAATGTATTTACTCGAGTTAGAACTAAGTCAGACAACCGGTCAAGCAACAAGACAATTTGAATTCATAAACATGTTTTATTTATATTGGAAAGTGTTACGACGATGGATGCGAAGGATTTAATGATCAAAATTATAGAAATGAAGAAAAGGGCGTTCATAAGCGTTCCTAAGCGTACATTTTGTGAGAAATTCTACCAATTACATTTTCTTTATGTTGCAATTTCTGAAAACAAATTAGCAGATGTACGCTGACACCCTAGAGACCAAAACCTCTCCCAGTTCATAGCTTTATCTATCTATCTATCTATCTATACATCTATCAATATAAGAAGGCTGTAAGATAAGTTCCTGGCCTTGACAAGAAAAGCACATTTTTATGTCAAAAATGTACTTTATCATACAGCATGATAGTGCTGTATAGTAGAGCTCAGATGCATCTCTAATGTTAAAGTCCAAAGTTTGTTTTTTTATAACTTTGGAACTAATCATCGGATCGCGACGAAATTGAAAAGGAGAAGTGCCTTATTCCAGATCTCAAAGTTTACAAAAATTCATCCAGAACCACCGATTAGTTTCGGAGATCCAGAACCCCTGTTTTGTCATTTTTTGCTCGTGAAACAAGAAAAAAAAGACAAACAACTCAATTATAACCCGAACCAGGAAAGATTCAGCGGCGTTAGCTTGTTCGAAAGCTTTTAATTCAGGAATGTGCCTTTCGAAAGTCCGGTTAAAAAAAAAAAAAAAAAAATAAGGAAATGGCATATTTCATAATTTAACATTATAGAAATCTCTCCTTTTTAATTGCTAATTCAATTATTTCTTTCAAGTTGCCACCAACTAAAGAACAGTTCAATAATTAAAAAAAGAAATGATAACACGTGTACTTTTTTATAGTTCAATAAAAATTCTGATTCTCTGATCTAGATTTTTGCATTTTTGAAATTGACATCATTCGAAATAGAAAATACATATTTTTCATAAACATATATATAAACTGTAACTAAATATGTGTTAAAAAAACATCGCAACAACAATTACTACAATACAGATATTTCAATTAAAACGGGATAATTTAGAAAAAAATTCTTCTATACATAAAAAAAATAATGATTTGAAAATGAAGTAATGAAAATTTGTGTAAATACTACCTCTGACAATAAAGTTCGGTGAATAGTCCTGTAACATTAATGTAGATGAAATATTAACGAAAGTTACCATACTATCCTTCGAAATAGTCATCTCCCATAACTATGCACCGCTTTGATCTGCTATATATGTCCTGGAAAATTCGCAAGAAGTCTTCATTTGGGATGGAGTTCAAAAGCTTCGTCAAGTTTCGTTGGATGCCAGAAATATGGTGAAATCTCTTTCAAAGAGAGTTTGAGTGGTGAAAATGGGAAGAAATCTGGAGGATTGAGATCTGGCGAGTAAAGAGGATGTTCAGATTGCACCACCCCTCATGAATTATATCATTTGGTATCTTGCAAAGCTTAAAAACTGATCTTTTGAGCATTCATTTTCTTGTTCTCAATTAAGAACCAACACACTGAACAAGCACTTAGTAAAGCACGTCTTACACAGAACGTAAACGACACTCAACTGAACAACGGTGGGGGAAGATGGTCAACACTTGCCTCTATGCAGGTGCTGAGTTTTGTTTCCCAAGTGTTGCCAGATCGGTCGTTCTGAATTCATTCACCGAACTTTATTGTCAGAGGTAGTACATATGATTATAAGATAATCTGCTTAGATACCGCGAAACTGCAGTGGAACTATAATCGGGAAAAGAACAGTTCTGTCACCAAATGTCGCCAAGTTTTTCGCCATATTGGCTATATAACGACAAATCTGTCGCCCAAAATTACTTTCCAAAATTAACGACAAGTTGGCGTTATTTCTGGCATTTCGCCGAACTAATATGTCTAATAATAACTTTAAACTAATACTAATAATAATTTAGATTTGTTAGTTGAAATGATGGATAAAGTTCCTGAAAGTAGCTGAAAAAGCTATGAAATCATAAAAACTGGTGGAACCCGAGAGAAAAGTAGAGCTCGATCTGAAAAAATGTTACAGTAAAAATTGGGAAATATTTTCAATCTAAAAATGTGCGTAGAAAATAAATGGAATCAGATGATCTCTAAAGCTCATGAAATAACCGAAATTTTTGTTATCTGAAAATGTGGTCTGAGCTTTACTGGTGCCTTACATTCAGAATTATACTATTATCCACTCAAAATAATTACTGAGCAAAGTAGTCAATAGAATATATTGTTATGGTGTCTCAAATCAGTTGAGCCTTATAACGCTAAACGAATATAAACCATGAAGTAATAATTAAAGTATAACATTAATATAATCAGGTTGTTAAGTAATTGATTTAGATAAATATCTGAACACAAATATTTAGTATATGGTTGAATCGTATTTGATCAAGGTTTTGGGTTTACTTGGGGCTTTGATCTTGCACTTATTAAAACATTTGGAATGGAATTGTGCCCACACTTTGTACCGAACGGACCGTTCTCATACTTCATTATATCAGCCTGTAACCTATAGTTATGAATCCAGATTTTTAAACTGGTTATGGATAATTAGAATATGGAGTGAATTAAAAATGACTTTTTTTCCCTGATTGAGTTAGATTTTTAGATTGAAAATATTCCAATTTTTACTGTAACATTTTTTTAGATTGAGCTCTACTTTTCTCTCTGGTTCTACCAGGTTTTTATATGATTATTCAACATAATCTACTTTTAGTTCGATTCACTCAGCGCAACATTTTTCTATTTTTTAATCCCCTATAAAAATACGATTTCTCCAACTGTTCAAAATAGGCATTTGTTTCAGGAATAGCCTCATCGTTAGAGCCAAATTTTTTTCCACCGAGCTATTTTTTTTCTAATCTGGAAACATAAAATAATCGCCAAATGATAAATTTGCTAATATAATGGATGAAAAAGCAGTTCATGCGCTAATTCATAGAATTTTGCTATGGCTATGACATAAATGTCAACGAAAGTCTTGTAGAAAAATAATTTGTCTTGAAGAAAATAATTTTTTCTCGCCAAATGCGTACTTTGTTCTTTCACAAAATCATTGAAATGATCCAGTAAGTTAAAATAATATTTTCCATTGATAGTTTTGTCTTTTTAAAGGTAATCGACGAGGATTATGCCAGATGCATCTCAAAACATTTCAACCATGAATGACTTTGTTTGCAGATAAAGTCAATTTGGCCTTTTTTTGGCGCAGGTTGGCCATGAAAAAACTCAGTGTTTGAACTTTTCTGTAGTTCCTGGCATACTGTGACGAATCCATGTTATGAATCAACACCAAAAAAAAATTTAGATTTTGCTTGTTTTAAAATCGCCAAACAATCATTTAAATCTGACACACGAAAGTATTTAATGTCATCCTGAAGCATTTGTGGAAGGCTTTTCCAAATGTGTAGTTAAAATGTTTTACAACCATACAATTGAAATGCCCACAGTCACAGCAATCTCTGGCATTTTCACTCTCCGATCGTTTATCACAATATCGCGGAATTTTTAAATTCAGTTTTGATGTCGTAACTTCATTTGGACAACCTAAACGTTCTTCATAAAAATTTCTTGTACGGTAGAATACGGGTGAATTCAGCTGTCCAATATTTTGAAGTTGATATCGAAGGTGCAGAGTCCCCATAAAATTTTTTTGAGTTTCCGTTTAGTCTCACAAATTGTTTTTTTTTCCTAAAAATAGGTTTTTCATCACTGCTCAAAATCCATTTTTTTCCATTGTTGAAATACCGCTAAAGTTACTCGATTCAAATGGCTTCCAATCACAAACTAAACCACTTAGTGACTTAGCAAATATTCATGTTTGATGAGAAAGGTCGCCTTCACGATATAAATCATTTTTTAAATTCCAGTAGCATCACCTCTGGCCGAGGCTAGGTACTTATCATACTGCGCTCGTATCTATCCATCTATCCATCAATCAATCAATCTATTTATCTATCTACCTACCTACCTATCTACAGTGGCGGTCAAAAATTTCCGGCCAGCAAAAATTTCAGTTAATTTGTAAATATACTCATATGAAGAGGAATATTAAAGCGATACTTATACTTTTTATTGACATATTAGTTAGAAACTTACTTATAGAAGAACGTGTAAATATCAATAAATTTAATTGACAAAATTAAGTATAAAAGAAAACGCATGTTCTCAAAAGTTTCCGGCCACTTATCATTCTTTAGACTTTTTCTATCCGTAAAGTGTTTTTTGGTTGTGTTTATGAATGAATCAACGTATATAGCATAGTTTAAATTCAAATTTGAAAAGTTCAACAATTGTTTTCATAAATGAGTGATTAGTTTGTCGCTAAAAGGCCAATCTTTTCGAGATATTGCGGCTAAGTTATCGATCGGTAAAATCGACTTTAAACGATATTTAAAAATTATACAAAGATGGCCATGGCTTTCAGGACTTTCAGAGATCCGGGAGACCCCGGAAAATTACTATTCCTGTGGACAGAATTATCAGGATAAAAACCAATGGAAATCCGCATGAAAATTCCGTTGCAATATACTACGATTTATGGAATGAAAATATTGCTGAAATAAGTTAGTCTACCGTGTTATGATGCTGACGTGATACAGAACTTTATGGAAGAGTCGGTGTTGAAAAATTTTCTGAGGTAAAAGAAATACCGACGTACTCTACTTTCATTTTCTAAGGAACACAAAGTCTGGTCAAGTGAAAACTGGACAAAAGTTCTATTTTTCCATTAATCGAATTTGAAATTTTTTTGGTAGTAATGGCAGACACTACATACGATGACCTAACAACAAAAAGTATGATTCGACCTATGTTTTTCCTACAACGAAGCATGGCGGAGGACACGTTATGCCGTAGGGAGTATTTTCTTAAAAAAGTGTCGGCCCGTTATTTGAAATCCACAGCCAGATGAATGATACAATGTATAAGGATATCTTGCAAGACCATTTTTTTACCTTATTAGAGAAAAAAATTTGGTCGCAACTATTTTTCGTAACATGATAACGACATAAATAATGTATGCAAGCCTCTATAAGCAATATTTTGCGCACAAAGAATTTCGTTTTTGAAATGGTCAGCCTAAAGGCCCAACATGAATCCAATAGAAAATCTTTGGAAAGAAGTTGTTAAAAATTTTGCGGAACTATAAATATTTTAACTCAGCCGAAATTTCGCCAAAATTGCAAAAAAGGGGAAAAATATACCATAGACGATCTTTAACCGTTGATTGTCTGAATGTCACGTTGCTGCGCCGCAGTACTTATTACTAAAACTAATAAAATAGTAATACGATAAACTAGTATTTGTAAATGTTGTTGATCACTGTAATTTTCTACTACAATACTACTTTTTTACGAACTTCTGAAGGTGGCCGGGAACTTTTGAGAACATGCGTTTTCTTTTATACTTAATTTTGTCAATTAAATTTATTGATATTTACACGTTCTTCTATAAGTAAGTTCCTAACTAATATGTCAATAAAATGTATAAGTATCGCTTTGAGATTCCTCTTCATATGGGTACATTTACAAATTAACTGAAAAACTTTTGCTGGCCGGAAACTTTTGAGCGCCACTGTATATGTGTGTGTGTGTGTCAATTTTTAATGTACATGATAACATCCATAATTCTACACAACTCTCTTCCAAACTGATGTATAAAATCAAAGGGTTGAAAATCTCGATTATGTATGTTAAGGTGAAAAATCGGACCAAAGGGGAAGATATAGGGTGAGGTTTCATGAAAACATAAAAAAAACCACTAACTTCTAAATTATAGTGCATATCAAATCAGTTTAAAGCTATTATTACTTTTAGGAAAAGGGTAAAATATTTATGTATGACATATTTTTGATATCATTAAAAAGATTTCTCAAGAGATGAAAAAAATGGGTTTTACAAGGAAAAAAGCATAATTTTGTCAATTCACAAAATATTAAATCCACTTAAATTTATTATAAATTTTTTAATCTTATCTACAACTTTTATACTGCCAAATTTTTGATGGAACCAAGTCTTATACCAAAAATAAATAAAGTAAAATAAAATAAAAATAAATAATTAAATAGGGGTTGAAGAATATTTTACCGTATTGACATGATTATGATAAAATTAGATTTTATAGAGAAATGAAATGAAAAACTCCTCAAAAGCGGCCAGGTAAAAATGTTAAACTGGATTTATCTCTTATCTCTTATCTTGATTTAGTTTTTATTGGTGAAATTAGAACTTTGATTCGAAATCTGTCTCTGCCGAACCGGCAGGGATTTTTTACCATTCTGAAAATTAAATGTACAACATACATGTTTTGATTAAGCCTTTGAAGTATACATTTCACTTGGAATTACCACAAAGAATATTTCTGAATTTATACGATATTAAAGTTTTTAAAAACAAGACATGTACATGCATAACAGGAAATTAATATCATCTACTTTAACTATCATCAAGTAATACGGATATGAAAAAAAAAAAATCCGTTTTTAATCTTTAATGCGGAAAAATAAATTCGATAAGAACTTTTATTCATTTTAATTAAACTTTAATCACATTTTTATCATTACTACCAAATGTTTTAATGCAAAAAATTAACAAAGAAATATTTAAAACGACATCAGTTGTTTTCAAAATATTTCTTTTTCTTCCTGTTTTGCTTTGGGAAATATGATAAGAGCAGCGACACGGTTTAAATTATGTGTATTTTTATTTTATTTTCGTAGTTAAAATTTTAAAAATTTCAACATAGTTAAGGAAAAAGTTTATGTGTAAAAAGATAGCTACATCCTTCTGTTTTTTTTTTCATTTAATATTGAAAGTCATGGGTAAATATGTTGAATAAATATTGCTACAAATAAAAGCTTTAGAATTTTTTTAACGATGCATTTTAATAGGAAAAAAATTTCAGTAAAATAATATTTATGCGTTGCTAAATTAACCATATAAAGAAGGTTAAACATAAAATGCATTTGGAATGTTAAAAATTATTAATTAAAACCAACACTTATGCAGTTTAGCATTTAAGAATGTCTAAATATAATAGATTTAGAATTAAAGCTTTCCGAAGAATTAAAAATTTTTATAGAGAAAAAAATGTAGATATAGTGGCCATAAGAGCATGGGACCTCTGGCAAGGGAACTATTTTTTGTGTTGCTCACCAAAAGTACCACCTAATCGTGAGACTTTGGGCATTTTAAAGTCCTATATTAAGACGTTTGACAATTGAAAAACATTTTCCTGTTAAAGTAATATTTTTTGATTTTGCAGCAGCATAACATTCTGAAAATGCTATTTTTGAGGCCACTTATCGACTATGAACATAGTTTTTTTTTCAAGAAAATCATTTCAAAATATAAATTAGTTAGTAATAAATGTAAAGTATTGAAAAAAGTATAAAAATTACTCAAAAAACCTACGAATTTGGTTTCGAAAAATTACGACAATATATTTACATTTTTGACGCTGAAAAAGTTTGCGTATTTTCAAAAGTAGAGTTTTTTCCAAATCTAGCAGAATGTCATACCCCAAAATAAGGAAAACGAAAATTTCGTAACGCCATTTTTGGCGACTTAACTCACATTTGCTGTGAAATAAACATCCAATAATAAAAAAATAAAGTAGAAAACGTTGTATATAATATGATTTTAACACAGAATTTTTATCGATTCGCTAACTTTTATGTACAGGGCTAAGAAAGGCACCAAGTCCCGATGCTAGGTAGGGCAACAACAAAAGTTGTTTTCTTTTGAGTGTAATGAGTTTAAGAAGATAAACAAAATAACAGAAAACAAAACAAAAAAAAATCAAAAACAACTAAACAAACAAACAAACAAAAAACAAGTGGACTCTACACCTTATAAGCTGTGCTCGTTAACTCCCATCAAGACTCTAAGACCCAGTTAATTTGTTCTGCTTTAAAAATATTACCGAAGATTGAATTATAATTTAAAAATCAGTGGCCTTACCTGTAATGAGATTTTCATGCTATTTTATTGGGGGATTTTAAGGACGAATCAATTTATGTTAATTGATGTTTTCGAGCTTAATTAAATAAAATTAGTGAAACATTTAAGAATTAGCGAAATAAACTGAACTAAGTGAACAGAGCCTTTGCTTTCCAGTATTTTTTAAGAACGCTATACGAAAATGATTTTAAATAACAGATTTTAAATGTAATGTTTTAAATCTGACAATTTTTATCAAATTTCCTTTTTTCTTTTTAATATTAAATATTTTTATTGTTAGAAGGATAATAATATTAATTTTTCTCCTTTAGAATTGAAAACAATAGTTTGAAAGATCATCTCGAAATTCGAAATAAATCTCTCATGTAAATATACTTTTTAATTTAAACTGTTTGATAATATTATTATTTGGTTATTGCTGCTGTGACGTAATTTCCCCCAATTACCACTCTCTTTTTTGGCTCTCAGGCTATCAAAGTCTGAGAGCTAATGTATGTACATGTATGCATGTATGCACGTAATGCGAAAATTCGTGATAGAAATATCTGATTGGCTTCACATTTTGGAAGTAGGTTAATTTTGATAACTTGATTCTTTAAACACTTTTAGGGGTTTATTGGTTAAGTATAAAGGGAGAAAAGGAAGAGGGTTAAATCACCAACCTTCCAATTTCGATAAGCAGTTTTTTCATGTAGAATGATTTGATTTCAGATCAAATTTCGGATATAGGTTCATTATGATAAGACACTTCCTTCATAGTTTTGGGTGTTTATTGTATAAGTATAAAGGGGAGGGATACCCTCATAACTTAGATAAATGGCTTTTTCATGCAGATTTTTCTGATTTGTTTCAATTTGATACTTCAATTTTTTTTCTGGTAAGAAAATTAGATTTGGAGATTCATTGATTAAGCATAAGGGGTGGAAATAAGGTAATTAATCCCTCTTAATTTAGCTAAATGTGTTTTACTTTTATTTATTTATTTATTTATTTTTGAAGGAGCATTATTTTTTGAAAGAAGAGTATTATGTATAAAAATGTATGACGGAATGAAATTTTCGCCTTGCTTTTAACACAAAATGCATAATATGAACTTAAAAATGTTCAGGTTTACTTATAAGGCGATTAAAATGATCAAATTTTGGATGTTAATTTAAAAACATCTTAATATTTTCAAGCCGTTAATCAGGTTCGTCCTCAGAGAATATAATCGAATTGAGAATATCGTTCATTTTCAAAACGGAATCATGTATTTGTATAAATAAAGAAAATATTTTCTGAGGAAGAACCTGACTAAAGGCTTGAAAGTACTAAATAAAATTAACTATTAACATCTCTATTTGATTATTTTAATCTCTTTTTAAATAAACCTGAGCATTTTTAAGTTTATATTATAAAAGAGTATTATGTACAATTCATGTGGATAAATTGTAAGCTAAACGCCATCAGTTAATTTGGACATTTTTATTTTTATTTATTTTAATATTCACGCGTAATTATAGTTTTACGACGAATTTTGAATATTTTTATGCTTTTAATGCGTAATCATTTAATTCTAATTTGGAAGTTTTAAAAAGTCGAAAGTTGAAATAAATTCTTCATATAGATATATTGTTTAATTTGACAAAGTTATTATTTAGACATTTGAAATAAGACGTCATTTACCTAATTACCCCTTTTAATGTGCTTTAAATAATTGATACTTTTTTAGTTTTCTTCCATTTTACTTACCCATCATACGTGGTATAGGGTAACTCTTGCAATCGTTTTGAAAATCGAAAAAATGACGGATTTACACGTTTCAGATACTGGAGATTCCGAAAAACATATTTTTCGAAATTTTTTTTTGCCTTTCGTCCGTCTGTGTATCTGTCTGTCTGTAAACGCTCTATCTCCCGAACAAATTGAGATAGAGACTTGAAATTTTGTATGTACTTAGTATGAAGGAATGGAACGAAGCTTATTTAATAATAGTAAACCCGATTATCCGGAATTTTTTTTCGGACTCTTAAAAAATTCGTTCTGATGAAAGGTATATAAGAATTTTCGAAATTTTTAATTTTAAGGAGTGGACGTAAAAGGAAATAAAATAACACAAATTTTGCATAAAGAGCAAAATCGATCGGATTATTAGTTGCTGAGATATGTGTATCCCGTTTTTCACATTCTTCGATTTTTCATGACCCTGTATTTCATTAAAATTTCAATTCAAAGATATATTTAAATTGAAAATGAGACGCTTAATATGACGCAGAAATTGTTAGATAATATGACTATTGTTTTTGGAGTTATAAGGATGTTTCTTTCGCGCAATCCCGAAGTAATTGAGTATTTTGGCGTTTTACATAATTTGTCGAAATTGTCTTATCAGCAATTCATTAATAAAGCATTACTATGTATATAAAAACCATTTAAATATGCGTTTAAATTTTATTTTCGAATTGCGGTGCATTCTATAAATAGTTTACACGCGTTGTATTTTCATATTTTATAGTATGCATATCCACGATAGATAAATATTACGGTGCCCCCCCCTCCTAACGACTAGTTTAATACGCTAGTGTAAACGCAATTTTTATGATGTAATTTTCAATATTGCTTTTAATATGGAATCATTTAAATCTCATTTGAAAGGTTTTTTTTCTGTTTATAATACTTGCATGCGAATAATTTTTTAATTTAAAGGAAATATGTTTTGCTCTGTTTTAACAATTGTTAACAATTTAATATAAACTTTTCTAAAATATGAAGAAAAAAAAATCTCTGTAAATGCTGAAAATTTTAATTTAAAATTGAAATAAATCCCCCCCCCCCCAAAAAAAAAAAAAATTTACAAATTAAAGTAATAAATGTACTGTGCACCGCGCGATTCTATTGAATATCTTTAGAAGAAAATAATTGAATTACCGTGCATAATTTTTACTCCTATAAAAATTTTGTAATGGAACGATTTTGTAAAATTTTAACATAACAGTCTATTCAACGCGTTTGTAAAACATTTCAATATAATAATATCCATATTCATTTATTTGCAATCTGTAGTTTGTTTAATATTAGCGAAGAACAAAATGCACAAAAATGCATTGACAGCGGCAATAACAGCGTTAGCTATTTTTTTTTTCTCCTTTCTTTTTTTCTTAAAAAAAAAAGAATAGAGAGAAGACAAGTATAACGAAAAAAAAAAAAAAAAAAAAAACCTTTTCGTTGATTTTTTTTTCTGTGACTAATGTTTTGGGGTAAAAATTTCGCTTCTGAAGATTAATAAGTATGAAATGCTAGTTATTTCGGGTGGTGGGCTTGCTCCGAGAGGGTTAGGGGTTCCCTCCCGAATAATACCTCCTGAGTTAATCAGTAATTCGTAGTGGCAACTTTGTCTCTTTCGGCCATTTTCATTTTCCCTTATTTTGAAAATAAACACACATTCGGTGTTCTTAAGGCTACTGTTTTATTCTTGGTGATGCTCTGAATAGAGATATTTTAATTCTAATAATATGGCATATTAAGAAAATTATAATAATTATTAACAATTTGATGTTACTAACAATAATATCTGTACATTTGTACCTACTTATACAAATGTCTTCTGAAATTTAACTTAATTTAATTTAATAACCTAAATTATAGTGATGCCTTATTGCATTTATATCATTCGATAGATTTAATAGCGTTTATTGGAATTAAATTTTTGTGAAATTTAATCATGCCAAAATAATGATAATCTAAAATACTTATGCCGCTTAAATGTTATACTGTATTACTAAAACGAATTAATATTAATGGCTCATGTTTTAAAATATATAATTGCACAGATAATATCGCCACGAGTGCAAAATTTAAAAAATGCAGATGCTGGAATTATTTATGCATTGTTAAAAATCATTTTTTAAGAAGTTACTATTAAAATACCAACAACAATAACGCGTTAAGGGAAAATGAAAATTAAGTAAGTAATACTAGATTTAATTTTAACAAAACTATTAACTTGGCAAACTCAGTTGTTATGAGTAAATGTTAGTTCTGTAAACAATTAACTTAGAGAGTGAACTTATTGATTACAAGATCTTCGTAAAATATCTAAGAACGGATTCATTATTGTGTCATTGCATTATAAATTAATCTAAAATTTTACTTTAATGGATTTCGAATTATTTTGATCTCTTATTACTTCGGGTTAAAAATCCATGTATGCAAATATCTTAGAAGTATTAAATTCTTAAAGTAGGTTAATTTCCATCTTTAATCAAATCTGTCTAGAAAGATAACTATGATTGATGATAGATAAGGATTCTGTTACACGTTATCCCATTTTGTGATTAATATTATATTCAAGAATTGTAAAGAAAGAAAAAGGATTAAAATTTTATTTTGTAATTTTAAAGGCAGTAAGTATTATTTTAAACATTTTACAACAAAATTATAACAATCATATCATTAACTTTTATTGACGATCTGTAAATTAATTAATAATTATTAATTTCATTCAAAGGTAAGTAGGTAAGGGCCATTTCCACCTTTTGCTTACATTTCAGAATTTTATTTTTATTTTTCAAATTTATAATTTCTTTTCAAAATGGAGACAGGTGTTAAAGTAAATATTTAAGGTACATGAAAAAAATGGTTATGCACTTTGTCCTTTAATATAATATGTAAATGATATTTAAAGTTAGCTTGTAAGGCAAATTGTCAAGTCCGTTACCACAAAAATTTACTGAAAATACTCAGCTTTAAATTTATTAAATTTCATAAAATCAACTTACTTTGAAGTGACTTATGTCCCTAAATTTCAAAACATGATATTTATCTATAATACTTAAATTAAATTGAAATGAGAGACAGTTTTAGCCACAAGATTTTGATCACATAGAAATTATACAAGAACCTTTTCTAATAGTTACAGTATATATTCATGTAAATTATTAAATTTTAAGGAAATTGCATATTTGTTTTTTAGTTGAATAAAAAATAAAATGGTGAAAAAGGTGAAATAGAACGGTGAAAAATGATAATCATTAAAATTCCGTGCGGTAACAGACTTGATATTTGGTAAAGGACTTGACACTATGTTCAAAATGACTGGTAAAGTCATTTGAATGCATTAAACCTATGGTCGGCAACAGGCAGACCACGGTTTATATGTGGACCGCGGAAACTCAAATCCTAGATCACCAAAAACTTCCCATTCGAATAAATAAATTATTATGGTTTACATATAATAGATATATTTCAAGATTAACAGATGCAAACCTAGAAAACACTCTTCAAATTAGCTGTTCACCACGGGAACCAAACTATAAAATATTGGTTCAAGATCGCAAGTCTAATTTTCTGTATTAATTTTTGCGAACGAATACCTGACTTTTTTTTTATTTTACTATGTGTTTGTTAAAATTTTTGAAACGTATACGTGTGTATATAGTAATTTTTCAGAACGAGTACCTGACTTTTCTATTTTATATTACACATATAATATAAAATATGTCAGTAAAAAAATAAATAAATAGGGTAATAAGTACTTATATTTTTTATATGTTTTTTTTTTCTCTGGACCTTGATAAGTTTTTTCAAAAATATTCGGATCCAACATAAAAGTATTTGCCGACCCCTGCATTAAACTAAATGGATTTCAGTTTTGAAAGTTTCGATTTGAATTTTGGTTACTTGAAGTCTTAAAAAATCTATACGTGTACCGTTATAGTAAGTAGAAAAAAGCGAATAATGCAGTAGAAAAAAACTATAAAGAATATCTGGCTCATCTGGTTTATATTAAGGACACACGTGATATACGGCTTTCTCAATCTAATTTCAAATCAATTTAAGAGTTTTCTAGAAATTTATTGTATATATTTTAATATTTTAAGTGAAATCTTAATAGGCATGGTACATAAGACTGAGTCTAATATAATACGTTTTCAATTTTGCTTACAATGTTAATTTCAACACTGTAAAACGTTATCTTTAACGCACTTCACTAACTTTTTCTTTCCTTTCTCGATGTTTTGTTTTTTCTTCAATTCTTATTCTAGCTTAATTTTATTACTATACTATTTAATCTGCAGAACTGTTACAGAAAAAAAATGTTTTAAATTAATCTGATTTAATTTATTATATTATATTTATTTCTGAACGTTACTAGCTCTTTTAATTCGACTATTTAAATTTAAAACATTTTATTTTTTGTTTTATTTCAGTTTTATTCTATTTTTTAGCTAGGTATTTAAATATTTCTTTTTATTTCTATTATTCTTTAATGTTTATACTAAATTAATGAAATTGATTAAATGGTGAATTTTTGTTTTGCTTATAGAATCTGTTAATTTTTGCTAAGGAATGAAAAATTTTAACTTTAGAATTTTTTTTGTTTGAATTCATTAGATTAGCAAAAAATAAAATAAAATAAAATAAAATAAAATAAAATAAAATAAAATAATAAATAAATAAATAAATAAAATAAAAAATAAATAAATAAAATAAAATAAATAAAAAAATATCTTTACATAATTTCCAGAAACAGCAAATGTATTTCAAAGAGTTTCGTCAGTGCCAGAAGTTAAATTTTCATTATGAAAAAAAAAAAAATTCAAATTTCAAAATTTAAACCATCAACTTTGATTTCTAATTTAAAGTAGTCAACTGGTCTAAAAAAATTATTTTCTAACCCAATTAAAGATTATATGTGTTAGTTATATTTTTTATAATCTTAAATTTGTCATAATTTCTTTTTTAACCCTTTATGGCTCAACAACTCCGATTCGAAAAATATTGAATGAGATGTTAGAATACACCATTTTAAGCTTGTAAAAAGTAATTAAAAAATTTAGAACAAAAAACTAAATAACTGTTGACTGAAAAGCACTTTTTCATATTTACAATAAGAAGAAATTGACATACTTTTCCTAAATATTATTCACTTTCCTATACAAAATTTCAAAGTATACAAAATTACATTTAAAGAAATCTACTTTTGGACTTCTCCTGCAGCTTTTTTCATTTGACAAAATTTACTAAGCTAATTTTTGCAATATCGACTTGAAGCTTCTGAAACGATAAACAAATTTTGGTATGAGAAATTAACTCAACACCATCGTCTATTCAGAATTCCAATGATCAATTTATATTAACTGGTATATTGGGAAATAGGAACAACAAATAAAATCGTGTTTTAAAGCTTACTGTACAAGTACTATCAATTTTTGAGTACGTTCCAGATCTGCAACACGGTGATACAAAGGGTTAATTGTTCTTTGGCTACCCTACCAACGAATGAAATTAAATTCAAAGAATAAAGATACTTTTCAATACTATTACCTCCGAATAGCGTTTTTTGCCTTAAATAATTATAATCCTAATCTGATAAAAAAAAAAAAAAAAAAAAAAATTGTAATTCTACAAATGTAAAGTTACAGAAATCTGTATGCTTACTCAAATTTTATCTGTACACCGTACAAAAAAGAAAAAAAAAATGGAAATCTGCAAAACTAGTGCGTGCCAAACTACAGAAATTTGTAGCTTTACAAGAGAATTTACTAAAATTACAGTTATCTTTCTAAAATTTCATCTGTAAGCCGGGTTGCTGTTATATAAATTTTTCTAAAAATCCCACTTTCTTAAAAAATAATTAGGAGCTTTACAGTTTTTTTTACAATGTAATATATCGACAATTTTAAGAAGTAAAAATAACAATACTTACCATGCAATGTTGATTAGGAAGATTCATTGTGATTTAGGGCACTCCATACATAGCACATTTTTATGAATAGGATACTGCAAATGGGCACTGCGACCTTGTGTTATCCCAATGATCATCTCATAGATGATCTAGGGAAGCACGAATATCCATAAATAAATAAGCGCAATTATGCCACTAATAATCTGACTTTATAAATAGTCCATATTAAACGTTGAATTAACCTTTATTAGGATGAGCGAAGCGAATCCTCTTCTAGGCTACACATACATTTTGTCGTACTTTACAATAAATAAATAAATAAATAAATAATAAAACTATTTAATATTTTGACTTGAAATTAAAAAAAATGATTTGTAGATTTGCACAGTATTATTTTCTTACAGAATAACCTTAGTTTTTTTAAATTAATTTATTTTGCATTTTTTTCCATTATAGTTTACCAAGTTTGCAAATAGAAAATGAACCACTTATCTTTTAAGAAGAAAAAAATCATAGAGTTAGTAATTATAAATTAAATAAATTAAGTACATTTCCATTATTCAGCCAAAATGTCTCAAAAACTGTTTTTTAAATTTAATTAAGGAAAGAAATATTTTTGGAGTTGATAGAAACAAAATATAATCTGCAGTTTCTACAAATTATTTTTTCGTTTCTTATGTAGTGCTTAAAAACAAATAAATAAAATATTATTTTATTAAATATATTTTTTCAATATACGGATTTATTTTTGTAAGCGATAATAAAATCTGCGTATTTCTTGCAGAAAATAAAAATCATTGAGTCAGTAAAAATGAATAAAGTCATGGATGTTTAAGTACATGAAGTATTAACGTTTTATCAAAATTTCTCCTTTTTTAAATAAAGAAAGGAACCTATAATTTGTATTTTGTGAAACTATATATTTTAAATATTTAAAATAATGCAGAACTTATACTTCAAACTATAAAAGAACATTAAATTTCCTTATATTAAAAATTTAAGTTATTTGAGAGAAAAATATACACTTTAATAGAACATTAAGATTGGATGGAAATGGCGCATATTTTGGTGTTCATTCCTTTTAATTACATAATATTTTCACGATTTCTTTCATGAAATTTTTAAAATAACGGTTTTTAGGAAAATTATAGCATATTTTTAATGAACTAAATTTTGTGAAAATTCAGTTATTTACGTTCGATTATAAAAGTATTTTACAATCTTAAGTATTCAGATACGCAATTTATTCTGATCATGTGAAATCGTTTATGTAGAATTATATTATGATCGGGATTTAAAAGGATTATATTATGATTAATTATATTTATTTTATAAAGTGACAACAAAAGAACTGTAAACAAATAAAATTAATTAGTAAATTCAATATATAAAATTTTATTCGAATTCAAAGGTCGAAAATTGAACTAAATGAACATATTTGCTATTAAGAAGTAATTAGTATTATTTGTAATATGTTTGCTATGTAAAACATTTTACGGAAAATATTATTTCTATGATAAAAAAAATGTTGAGAAAACGTACACTTACTGGTCGAAAATAAAGCTAACACAATTTAGCCTTAAGCCAAGAAGCTAGATATCAGCGTGAAAAACCATGACATGACGAAAATAACGTTTTAGCTGAACCTTCTGACTGCCGCGAACTGATTTTTCCGTTCATCAAGCTGCAGGTTTAATAAAGGTGTAAAAATAATATTTAAAAAATATATTATTGCTTTGAAATATTTATTTTATGAAGTAATGCTTCGACAATCCAAACAAAGAATAGCTTTTGATAGTAATATATAAGTTACGTATATTTTAAAGCACTTTACTAGACAGATTAAATATTGTAATACAGCAGTCTAATTAATAAAACAAAATGTCTCCAGGCAGATAAGGAATAAATTATCTAACCTGCCACTTATCTGAGATAATACATAACAAATATTCATTAAATTCCCTGGAGAAAGTTAAACATGTAAATCCTTAAAGCAATCATTGCGTTTTATTTTCAATTCAATTGCCATTGTAACTTGTAATTTAATGCATTTAGAAGTGTATTAAACTCTCATTAATCACTTAAAATTTAGTCATCATGAAAATACAGACAGATTTGGAAACGTGATCGAGGGTTTTGTTTTCAACTGGAGTCCAATACGGTTACGAAGAAAGATTTAATTAAAGAAAAATTCGGAGTTGGAGTATTGCTCTTTTAGGAAATGAATATTAAGATAATAATAATTTAGGGAAATAAAAAGAATTTGATCATTATGGTGTAATTTTATTAATATGAATTATTGTAACATACTGACAATAAATTTAAGTGGATAAGAGAAATTAATAAAAGATTGTGCTATTTATACTGATTAACAAATTGAAGGCCTTTTGAGTAACATTATTGGACATGCAATTATTTAGTAAGATTGATAGCAATCTTTCTAAAATTTTATCTGTGACCCGAGTTGCAGTTGCATGGAAAGTTCTAGGTATCCCAGTTTCTTAAAGCATTCTTAGTATCCTTACAGATTTTTTTGATTTACAATCAAAATATTGTTACGAATTTTGTAAATAGTTAGTGTTTGTACTGTAAAATAATGTAAATAATCTTATTAAGCTCCATTCCTTTACTAATATTAGTTTTTGTTACATTGTCTCTGTTATCAAGCAAACTTGTCTATTATTTTTCAGTGTATGTCTATGGCAGCTTGGCGAAATAATAAAGATATCGCCAAGTTGGCGTCACTTTTGACGACTAATTTTGGTCGCCAAATTTGGCGATTGTTGGCGATGGTAACCCGTCCCTCTCTATGGTAACCCCACCCCTAGGTCTACTGATACATTGAATGTTGTTCCGTGGTTTTCCGGATTTTTCTGGAAGGCTGTAGAAATTTCCACCGCATGCGGCGAGACTATATATCGGAGAGCCGATGCGAGCTGTTATTATTATTTACTAGTCAGGCATTGAGTGAGCTACTAGAGATTGTCCAAGCAAGTTTGCTTGATGTATTGAGTTTTATCTACGTTGTGTTTGAATGTGATATAGTGTTGAGACATTGTATAAAGAGTCTCTGCGACCTATATTTGTACTTGTTCGATAGATTTGAACAGTTATTTTGGAATATCTAGTAATATTTGTGAGTTTCGAAGACTCTGTTGTTCTGAAGATCTGTAAATAAATTATTTTCTACTTTTCTAAGAGAAAAGAGTTTGAAGTTGTCTAACCATAAGATCGAAAGAACCCTATATACGCTGTAACAATATGTATCTGTTATATGGATTGCTGTTGTTGCCATCACATATCATGTTCTACAAATCCTGCCTTTCTAGAAAAATTTTTGTAACTTTAAAGATTTTTTTTTTTTTTTTTTTACATGATAATATACCAACAATTTTAAGAATTAGATTCTGAGTAAAAAATAAAATAAAATAAAATAAATAATAAAGATATTTACCATGGAATGTTGATTAGGAAGTTTCTTGCTAGGAAGCTTGTGATTTAGGGCACTCCATACACAGCATAGTTTTATGTCTACAACGTCGGAAGTGCGCAATGATATCTCGATGATTGCCTCATAGATTTCATGGAGACACACGAATAATCGTAAATAATAATATATAAATTACGTACATTTTAAAGCATTTTACTTGCCCGATGAAATATTGTAATACAACAATCTAACTAATAAAACAAAATGTCGCCAGGCAAATAAGAAATAAATTATCTAACATGCCGCTTAGTTAAGATGTAATACAACAGATATTCAACTCGCTAGAGACACTTAAAAATATACCCCGAAAGCTATCATTGCATTTCATTTTTAATTCAAGTGTCAGCGTAGTTGTAATTTAATGCATTGAGAAGTATATTAAACTCTCGTTAATCACTTCAAATTCAGTCATCATGAAAATACATTGGGAGATTTGGAAAAGTGATAAAAGGTTTTGTTTTCAAGTGAAGTCCAATGTGCGCCTGAAATGTGTACCATGTACAGATGGAGAACAAAATAATACGAATACTTGTGAAAAAATGGAAAATCTTTATTAATAGGGGATTGGACCACCCTTTGACTGAAATAAAGATTTAATCAAAGTAGGATAGATGCATAAAGGTCATGGACAACATTTAAAGGTATATTTAGCCATTCCTCTTGCAGAATGGTCTCTAATTCTGAAAGGCTGGATAGAGAAGGAAATCGGGAACAAAGTTAGGACTCCAAATATTCCCATAAATGCTCAATAATACTAAAATCTGAAGACTGAGGGGGCCCGGAGAGACGTTCTACTTCATCATCATGCTCTTCGAATCAAGTTTGAACACACTTAGTATTGCAGATAAGGGCTTTGTCGTCTTGAAAAAGCAGTCGCTCTCCAGAGTATACAATTTGGACCAAAGGGTGGACACGATTCCTTAGAATGCTTAAATAGTGATTGAATTTGATTCTGCCATGCAGAATAACAAGTGGCCCAAGACCGTGCCAAGATATTGAACCCACGACTATAATGGAGCCATTCCCATGCTTCAAAGTCGGCATGAGACATTCAGGAATAAACACGGACTGGCGTTCTCTGGGCGTTCTCCAGACATAAACGCATCCGGTCGTTTGAAATATGGTGAATGGCGATTCATCTGACCATTTTACCTGTTGCCACTGTTGTGATGACCACCCTTTGTGATCACTGCACCACTGACGTCGCTTGAAAATATTAGTTGCTATCACTAAGGGTTTTCGAAATTCCACTCTGTCATAAATGCTTGCAGCATGAAGTTCCCTTTTGACAGTTTTTGTTGAAACTGGGTCCTGGAGATGACTGTTAATTTCGGATGTTATCTCGGATAACAATTGCTTGTGGTTTCGGGCTAATATGCGCTTCAAGACTCGTCGATCCCTATCAGCAAGCTTGGATTTTCGGCCACTGTTGTGCTTTTAAGAGGTCATCTGACCCTTATCCTGTATGCTGACATAACGTCTGATTCCGTACTCCTTGCAAACCCCAAAAGGTTTGATGTTTCCGTAGTCGATGCTCCACATAAACGCGCTCCGAAAATCATTCCTCTTTGTAACTCTGGCAGGTCTTACATTTCAACATATCACAGATAGTTCGACAGACGCATGTAACACAGGTGACTGCTGTTGAGATACTGATTCCTTTCTCTTCACGCTCATTAGGTGGCAAACTTCTGTTGCAGGTGGCGCGAATGTACTGCAGGTGTGAAATACATTATACTTTTTTACAGGTGTTCGTATTATTTTGTCCTTCACCTGTACCTGTTACATGAATTGCTGTTATTGCCATTACATATCATGTTCTAGAAATCCCAGTTTTCTAGAAAAATTTCAGTAATTTTAAAGGTTTTTTTTACAACGTAATATATCAATAATTTTAAGAATTAGATTCTGAGTAAAATAAACAATATTTACCACGCAATGTTGATCAGGAGGTTTCATAGCTTGTGATTTAGGACATTCCATACACAGCACACTTTTATGTCTAGGACGTCGCAGGTGCACACTGGGACGTTGTGATATCCCAATGATCGCCTCAGAGATGTTCTGAAGACGCACGAATATCGGTAAATAATAATATATAAGTTATGTTCATTTTAAAGTATTTTACCAGCCATATTAAATATATTGCGATACAGCAATCTAAATAACCCTTTCGGATCCGTGTGCTATTAATAGTATATGACATATTATCGAATAGTATTTTGTCTTAACAGTTATTTAGTTACTTTCTACATACAAAAATGATAGTATATGGCTATGCCTTTCTTATTATGACTTCATTTATGTTTTGACATTTGGTAATAATATTAATAATAATAAATGTTTACTTAATTCTGTTTGCATCTTTATTTTATACTTATATTTCTCTCTTTAAATTAAAAAATTGTTACTTTTCTGAAAGAATCTAAATGCGAAAAGTATTAGAAATTTTAATATCTGTTAATTCAGAATTACATATTGTAATGCAACAATCTAATTAATAAAACAAAATGTTTATCTCCAGGCAGATAAGAAATAAATTATCTAATATGACAGTTATCTGAGATAATACATAACAAATATTAATTAAACACCCTGGAGAGTGTTAAGCATATATCCCTAAAGCTATCATTGAGTTTTATTTTCAATTCAACTGCCATAGTAGCTGTAATTTATTGCATTTAGAAGTGTATTAAACTCTCATTAATTATTTTAAATCCAGTCCTCTTGAAAATACACTGAGAGATTTGGAAAAGTGATAGAAGGTTTTGTTTTCAAGTAGAATCCAATTCGGTTACGAAGAAAGATTTAATTAAAAAGTAAAACGCGGAATTGAAGTTTAGCGCTTTTAGGAAATCAATATTAAGATAACAGTAGTTTACACAAATAAAATGCATAGTATTTTTATGATGTGAATTTATTAATATGAATCATTGTAAGATACTGGCAATAAATTTAAGTAGATAGGTTAAATCAATGAAGTATTTTGCATCTACACGGATTAACCTAATGAAGTTACCTTTCTCACGGCAAATAAGAAATAAATTATCTAACTTGCCACTTATCTGAGATAATACATAACAAATATTCATTAATCTCCATGGAGAAAGTTTAAATATATCCTTAAAGTTATCATTGCTTTTTATTTTCAATTCAGGTGTCATTGTAACTTGTAACTCAATGCATTTAGAAGGGTATTAATGTCTCCTCAATAACTTCAAATTCAATGTTTAAGAAAACAAGGTTGAACCCGCCGAATTTCGACGAAAGAAAATGTTTAAGAAGGAACTGTTTCAGTGATTTATAATAAACCTACAAAATTAGTTACAATAAAAAATGCACATTATATTGGAATGTGGAACTCTTTAATAAATGATGTTTAACCTAAAATTAACAAAGTACTATTTTTATAAAACTCAGTTGTAGAAACTGTTAAAATAAAACTTTAATAATACATGTGAGCAGTAAAAAATATTAAAAGATCTGTTATTGTTATAAAGTATCAATTAAAGCTTCTATGTTAGTATTCCAAATTGAAAAAAGCAAAATTTATTCCACTTTGACTCAATCATAGAATTTTTTCCCCTTGAAATCTAAATCCAACATCATTTTTACCATATCAACATTTATATATGTACCTTTCATATCTGCATTCACCCTTTCAAAAAAAAAAAAAAAAAAAAAAAAAAAAAACTGGTATTTTAATTCGATCATTTTGAAATCATTTTAATTCAAAACTTGAAGTCTGGATGCTGTTAGCTGAAACAGATACTAAACTATTTATATTTTTCTATTCGTACTTTAATTAAAAATTTTTTCACTTTTAATGAAAAAATGGCAAAATAAAAATACAATAATCTGCTTTGTCCGTTTGCTTTTAATAGAAGTGGAGTACTCCAGCTGCCACGATTAGAAAAACGGTATTAAAAACTACAAAAAAAAATAATATTTTAAAACAAATTAAGATATAGTTTTGAAACAAATTGTATTTAAAAGTACATTTTTTTCCCTATACGACGGTGTAAACATTGAAAATTTGCGATGTTTAGAAGTTAAAATATTCGCAGTAGCAAAAATTGCAAAAATGAAATTGCATTTCAAATATCGAAGTGTTGTCATTCGCAAAATGACGTATGCGTTACGCGCAGATACGTTTGGCTTTTAGAATATAGATACACTGGGAGATTTGGAAACGTGATAGAAAGTTTTGTTTTCAAGTGGAATCCAATTCGGTTGCGAAGAAAGATTTAACAGGGTTCGTACACATCAGGGGATTTCTGGGATTTTAGGTAGTGTCGCACCAGAAAACTCGCGAAGTACAGATTGTTAAATCTAAAAATTGAGTTCTTCCCATTAAATAAGGCAAATGTTACTTTACAAACGTTCTGGTAAAAGATCCTTGCAGCGTACGAACCCTGTTTAATTATAGAAACTAGTCGTTGGGGGCCACCGTAATACTTACCCATCATGGATATGTATTTGAAAATAAAAGATGTGAAAACTATTTATACAATGCATTGCAATTCATAAACAAAATTTAAATATTGTTAATATACATAGTAATGCTATTTTAAAGAACTGCTGATGTACCAATTTTGACAAATTATATAAAACGACAAACTACTCAAGTAGTACCGAACTGCGTAAAAGAAACATCCTTATAACTCCAAAAAATAATAATTCTATTAACTAACAACTAACTGCGTCGTATTAAGCGTCTCATTTCCAATTAAAATATATTTCTGAATTGAAATTTGAATGAAATAGAGGGTCAGGAAAAATCGAAGAATGTGGAAAACAAGATTACAAATATCTCGGCAACTAATAATCCGATCGACTATGTTCTATATGCAAAATGTGTGTTATTTTATTGCCTTTTACGTCCATTCCTTAGAACAAAAAAATTCGAAAATTTTTATGTACCTTTCATCAGAACGAATTTTTTGAGAGTCCGAAAAAAAGAGTTCCGGATAATCGAGGTTGCTGTTTAACAAACTGAAGTTATTTTATTAGGAGTGTTGGACTTTCGATTTTTTCCCATTTAAATCATATAACGACTCAATTGGCAATCAAAATTAGTAGCTTTTTTAATATCGCTACCTCCGAATTTTAAAGTTTGCTTGAGGCATAATGTGATGATTAAGAGCAGGCAATATACCTGAAGAATATAAAAACAAGTCGGACATTGCAATGTCAAAAGTAGCAAATGAGGCGCGTTCGTACTATAATGAGGTTTTTAAAATATTGAGGTAATAGTACACAGTACTTCGGATACAGTGTAGTGTCCGAAATCTTTTGTGTGTAAATTGTACGATTTTAAAATTACAAACTTTATAGGTATATAAATTGACAATTTTTCTTACTAATCATTAATTGCGATAAAAGGATGCAGTGATAATTATTTGCTATTTTATTCTTCTAACATGAAAAAATTAGAAGCACTTAGAATATAGAAATTTGTCTTTATCCTTTTTGGTTTTCAATAATGATAATAATGCTCTATCGTGCATCAATAAAGAATAAACCAACTTCGGATGTAGTTCCAACACTGGAAAGAATCTATCAGAATAACAACGCCAATAGATAGCGTTATTACTCCAATACTAGAGGAGATAACCGAGTTTAGTTCGGTAAAAATTATCATTGCGTTTAAATCAATGTATTGTTCTTACTGTATTATTCTTGTTGCTTCAGGTGAAATATACTTAGATTGAGTCTAAGTCATGATGACCAAAAATGACCTTCTAATCATTTTTTTTTCAAGCATTTTGATTCTGAATATGATTGAATACGAAATTTAATCAAAATTGCCAGTATAATTTCTTTAACGCAGACTCATTGTGAGCCAAACTGATCCACTAATCAAATGTTCTAGAACAAACGACCTACTCCAATGGCCTTCTTGAGCCCGAAAACGATAAAATGTAAAATTTAATTAAAATTATTAGAACCGTTATTTAGATAACAATTATTATGACCCGGACCTATAATACCCCAAACAGACCCACTAATCGAATTTTCTGGAATATAGAATCCTACCCAATGGTCTCCCGAAGCTCGAAAACGATATAATATAACTAGTAAAGATATAACATACTATAACTAGTTTTATAAATATTCAGATCTTGTTGCAGTAGCTGTTGCACTCATATGCAAAAATATATAAATTCAAATTTATTACAATTATACATATTAAATTCAGTAAAATGAAAAAAAATATGATTTTACCTTAAGTATGACGTAAATGATAACCTAGAGCCATCACATATCGTGGGATATCATTGAATTAATTATGTATGATAGGACGTAATTGAACGAAGAAAAGTTTTATTAATATATTTTTTAGTTTTGATTCAATTTTCATAAATATTGAAATGACTGAAATTGTGCAACGACTATACATGTTAAATTTTAAATCACTCGGTTAGGTAGTTTATCAGCTGTTTTATACGGACAAACGGATACCCAGACGGACGACTATAGCTATGCCTATTTATATAACTACCTAAATAGGAAAAACGGCAATAGAAGAATTTTCTATATTCTAAGTTAAAAAAATTATTACTTTTTATATAATTTGTGGTTTATATAACTCACATAGAACATTGCTTGTTATGAGAATTTACAACATTTCATTATCGTTTTTCTAAAAATAAATATAATGTATCTTTTCATAGTAAATAAAGTTCCTTTAAGTTTATTTTATCTCCAACAAAGCATTCTCGGGCAACTGTATAAAGTAAGCGAATTCAACCAAATGTGTATGAATAGACAGTTATAAAGTCTGAAATGTTTCCGTTACTAGGCATGATAAATGGATAAAATAGTTTTCATGAAGTTTCCAAACAATTTATGCAACGTTGTGGGTACAATTTAAAGCTGAACACAGTGACGTTCAATACACATTGAATTAATGAATGTTTGATATAATAAAAGTAACTTATCGCTTTGAAATGCTATGCTTCAATTTAAATGTTAAATGTGTGCAATATATGGCAATGAATAATGAGTAGAAATAAACGATAGTGTGGAAATAGATGGGAAATTTTCAAACATCAAGGTCAATGTATAGATCTGTTCCCCTATTTATGAATTATTTTATAATTTGTATGTTATATATGTGATCAATTAAACTAAATGAATAATATACCAGACGTACTTGCACATCACTGTTTGGTCCATATTTTATTATCAGAGCATTTCATGAAAACTATGTAAATTTAAATTTAAAAAATTCATTAACTAAATGAATAATGATATGATAATGTGACATACTTAGTAGATTGCTTTTATAGTTTCATATTCAATTTTTAAACAAATGGCGCTGCGTTAACATTGACTGCATTATATGAATACGATGTTATAAACATCAATGCACATAATGCATGAAAATTTGAGTTTTGTTTTGAGGTTTATATAAAAATTACTCTTTATATTTTTGGTTTTCCTTTTTCTCTACGTAGACAATGTGAATGTTTGAAAACAGTTTCATTTTCTTTATCGCACTTTTCTTTGCCTAGGAACTGCTTTTCCATCGGATTGATAAGTTCAGCTTAGTCTGCATTCCCTGTGTAGAATGATGTCAGATATACATTGATCTGCTATCAGATTCACCAATTTTCCAAGCCAACTCTTGATTAGAGTCGATTATTCACGAGATTTGTTTTCAACACCCATCAGCCACAAATCTAAAAAAGTTTCCTCTAGCGGTGACTTTTCACCAAACTTCCAACATTTTAGACAATCAGCGATAAGTGTATATCAATCCCTTTCCCAGTTATAAAGATGACCAGCTGTACGATAAGAAAAATGTTCAATGCATTCTCTTTTATGTTTCTTTTTTAGACAATCTAAACTTAATAAAAATGTAAATACAATTTTTGAAAAATTCTTAAACAAAAAAAAAAAAAATCTATTTAATGTACTTTTGATTACCAACAAAAATTCGAACAGAATTAATTATTTTGAAAAAAGCAAAACACATTTTTTTTCAGCGAGTTTATCAGTACCTAGTTATTAATATGAATGGGTTATAAAAAATAACAGTACTACTAGTATACTAGTAATACCGGTTTTACTAAAAAATTACGAACGAAGTTGGTAACCGTTCTTTCACTTTGCATACGAAAATTTTGGAGTTACAGTTGCCGAAAAGCATGTTGCTCAAAAATTTGGTGAATCTGACACCACTTTTATTGGTTTATAGTTGAATTTGAGATACAATGCGTTTTGCAGTATGTGTCGACAAAAGGTTTCTTGTGATCATGCTAAATCAACTACCACAAATCAGAAATGTTAAAGTAATACTCGACTAATGGAAGTTTAATTTCTACCAATAACTATAGGAAAGGAAAAGTAGTGAAATTTAGTAATTCTTTAAGTCGAAATTCGTATAACTGTAAAATTTTAGTATTAAAATACCGATACAGATAAATGACGAATGTTCCGCAATTTATTATTTACAAATTTAAAATATCTTAACAATCCTGGGACACTGGTTACATTCCCGATTTGCTTTTAACTACTATTCGGAAAAGTGGTGGGTGTTTAATAATCAGGCTCTGAGCTCATTTAGTGGTGTTCTCATAATTATTCTATTTAGAATAAACTAAAAAACATTTTATTTATGGCAATAATATTAAATTATTTTAACCCTTTGTGCCATTAAGAAATTTAAGCCAAAATAATTAGAAATAAACTGTGTAAAATAGAGTGTACACAGTTTTGTTATAATTTTTTAATTTAATTTCTTACCTAGCTTAATCGAAAAAAAAAAATCTTGCAAAATCTACTTTTAAATAAGATGTTTACAAATTTTGCCATACAAATAATGAAAAAAAAATTTTCAATCTGAAATAATAGATAGATGAGTACCACACTTCTCGAAAATTCGACACAGTTCAAGTGCTTTGATAAATTGAACTTGAATTAAAAATTCTCTAATATATAGAGAGACAATAGAGAATAAAGAGATAAACTAAATTTGCATAATAAAATCTCTTAAGTTACTTTTACACCTAGTTTATCCCAAACTCAATACTCTTAGGATTTTATAGTTTTATCATTTTGATATTTTTCGGTAAAGGTGAAATACAGTTCTTCACGGAAAATAAACGACTATTTTTACTTATTTTATCTCTATAAAAGGCTTAATATACGACTTAATAAAAGTTAATGTCTATAACAAATTGTTCATCCAGATGGATAGTTGGCATTCCGAAACGTTAATGTCACAATGCATGACAAATGGATAAAATAGTTTTCATAGCACTTTTCAAACAATTTTCACGGCACCAGGAGATAATGTAAAATTATATTTAGATAAAGTGTAATGTATCTTGAATTATCGGAAGTTTGCAGTGCCAAAAGTATTTTGAAAGTATGCTTGAAATGCAGTCAACAGTTTTAATGTGAAAAGTATGCTTCGAATAGGAAATGCTATTTCAATATCTATGCATATAAAGTTACGTTTTGTGGTAAATAAATGTCCAATTCGATTTAATGGAAACTAAATTCAATAAATAATTCATTTAGTGTTATTTTGTTCTAGTTCTATTTAGGATTAGTAAATAGAGTGCATGCAGTTTCGTTATATTTTTTTGATATAATTTCTTACCTAACTTAATCGTAAAAAAATCTTACAAAATCTCTTTTTAAATAACATGTTTACAAATTCTGCCATATAAATCCTGAAAAGAAAATTTTCAATCTGAAATAATAGAGAAATGGATACCACACTTCTCGAAAATTCGATATAGCTCAAGTACTTTGATAGATTGAACTTGAATTAAAAATTCTCTAATATATAGAGAGACAATAGAGAATTAAGAGATAAACCAAATTTGCATAATAAAATCTCTTAAGTTATTTTTACAACTAGTTTATCATAAATGCAATGCTCTTGGGATTTTATAACTTTATCCTTTTGATATTTTTCAATAAAGGTGAAATACAGTTCTTTACGGAAAATAAACGACTATTTGTACTTATTTTATCTCTATAAAAGACTTAATAAAAGTTAATGTCTATAACAAATTGTTCATTCCGAAATGTTAATGTCACAATGTATGACAAATGGATAAAACAGTTTTCATAGCACTTTTCAAACATTTTTAACAGCACAGGAGATAATGTAAAATTATATTTAGATAAAGTATAATTAGAATTAGTTTATTGAATTATCGGAATAGTTTATTGAATTATCGGAAGTTTGCAGTGCCAAAAGTAATTTATATGCTTGAAATGCAGTCAACAGTTTTAATGCGAAAAGTATGCTTGAAATAGGAAATGCTATTTCAATATCTATGCATATAAAATTACGTTTTGTAGTAAATAAATGTCCAATTAGATTAAATGAAAACTAATTTCAATAAATAACTCACGTAGAATTATTTTGCTTTTGTTTTATTTAGGTAGAAGCTCTTTAGTTTAAAGAAATATAAAACATGATTGCGACAAAATTTACACTTGCAGAAATTACACCTAGTTTATCCTAAACTTATTACTCTTGGGATTTTATAAATTTATCTCTTTGATATTTTTCGATAGAGGTGAAATACAGCTCTTCATGGAAAATAACGACTATTTGTGCTTATTTTATCTCTAAGAAAGACTTAATATACAACGTAATTATTCATTCAGATGGATAGTTCGCATTCCGAAATGTTAATGTCACAATGCATGACAAATGGATAAAATAGTTTTCATAGCACTTTTCAAACAATTTTCACAGCACCAGGAGATAATGTAAAATTATATTTAGATAAAGTGTAATATATCTTGAATTATCGGAAGTTTGAAGAGCCAAAAGTAATTTATATGCTTGAAATGCAGTCAACAGTTTTAATGTGAAAAGTATACTTGAAATAGGAAATGCTATTTCAATATCTATGCATATAAAATTACGTTTTGGGGTAAATAAAGATTTAATGGAAACTAAATTCAATAAATAATTCATTTAATATTATTTTGTTCCAGTTCCATTTAGGCTTAGTTTAGTTCAAAGAAATACAAAACCTGACTGCGACAAAATTCACAGTTGTTGAAATTATACATAGTAGGCAAAGTGAAAAAAATCGCCATTTAACTAATTTAAATGGCGATAATTTCTTACCTAATTTAATCGAAAAAAAAACTTACAAAATCTACTTTTAAATAAAATGTTTACAAATTCTGCCATATAAATACTTAAAAGAAAATTTTCAATCTGAAATAATAGAGAAATGGGTACCATACATCACGAATATTCGACAGAGCTGAAACACTTTGATAAATTGAACTTGAATTAAAAATTTTCTAATATATAGAGAGACAATAGATAATAAAGAGATGAACTAAATATGCATAATAAAATCTTTTAAGTTACTTTTACACCTAGATTATCCTAAACTCAATACTCTTGGGATTTTATAAATTTATCTTTTTGATATTTTTTGAAAAAGTATATATACAGCTCTTCACGGAAAATAACAACTATTTGTGTTTATTTTAGCTTTAAGAGAGACTTAATACACAACTTTAATAAAAGTTACTGTCTATAACAAATTGTTCATTCAGATAGATAATTCGCATTTTGAAATATTAATGTTAAAAGGCGTGACAAATGGATAAAATTGTTTTCATAGTACTTTTCAAACGATTTTCACAGCACCAGGAGATATTGTAAAATTATATTTAGCTAAGTGTAATATATCTTGAATTATCGGAAGTTTGAAGTGCCAAAAGTATTTCATATGCTTGAAATGCAGTCAACAGGTTTAATGTGAAAAGTATGCTTGAAATAGGAAATGCTGTTTCAATATCTATGAATATAAAATTAGATTTTGTATTAAATAAATGTCCAATTAAATTTAATGAAAGCTTAAATCAATAAATAATTAATTTAGTATTATTTTGTTCTACTTCAATTCAGGCTTAGTTTAGCTTAAATAAATACATAGCCTGACTCTGACAAAATTTACACTTGTAGAAATTATAGATAGTAAGGAAAGTGAAAAAAAATAGCCATTTAACTAATTTAATTCCTATTTAATTGTTACTACATGCGCATGCATCATCGTAAAATACAAGATATGGATTTTAATTTCCAAGATTGTAACAACAATCATTAGACTTGAAAAGTTTGGTTGTTGATAGTATTCAGATCTTTACGTATCAAAGCACAATATCTGCGTTTCGTGTCATTCTCGTTTTACTGTCTGAGATGAAACAAGGAAACAAACTTTCACTCTCAAATAATTATTGTTGAGAAGAAAAAGTTACAAGTAAGCGATAAATTTTGTATCAAATTAAGAAAACTTGCTAGTGAAGTTTATGAAATATTGGAAAAAGTGTACGGTGATGGCGCATTAACCCTTTACCTACCAACGGTACTTATAAGTACCATTAAAATTACTTGTTATATACTGAGAAAAAAAATATACCTCCTTCACCTAGACTGAATAGTCAGTCACTTTCTGAACACTCAAACTAGAGCTACAGATGACCGAACTATGCGAATAGATTAAACAACTATGTTGAATAGACGCAATGACCTGACATTTCTAGTCTAGTGTTTTCTAGGTGACGAAACGGTATTGAATCTTTTCAGTAACGAGAAATTATCGCTTGATTTTGGGAATGGTTTCATATACTAGAATTCTAGTTACTAAATTAAACCTCTTGTGTTCGCATCTATTTGCAGAGATTTTTAAATAGATTTGACAACGAGAATATAAGAAAACGCTCTTGAAGTCTAATAGGGAACTCCAGAACTCTCTGGCATAGGGAACTAGAATTTATAAGGATGACATGGAACTATTTTTTCAAGAGCCACAATTTAGATTCTAGATGCTGGAACTATATTTTTATCTCAGTGTAAAATTCATTTAATTCGTCGATTAGTTGTAATACTGTTTAGAGTATGTGTAATGAAGTAATGTGTCTGTAATGAGTACAGACAAAAAAGAACCCCATTCTGTTGGCACTATTTGTATGTTACTTGTTCATAAGTGGCTGTTATTGGATATCTGCATTATTGGTTACAAAAAGCAAAAATATTTTTAAAAGGATGATTTCTTTTGCCTTTGTATCTTTTCAGCTTTCTTGACGCTGAGGGAGGGGGAATGGGAATTTTTAAATTTGGAAATATTTCTATATTTATATTGCAAGAACATCATATTTGTACATTTTATAATTCTACAAAATATTAAGAAAACAATTTAAAATAAAAGATTTGAGTGGGGATATAAATGCTGTAAAATCCGTGTCAATTCAAATTTAATTAATCCTTCTAAATCCTTCAATCATTCTAAAATCCTTCAAAAAAATTTTAATGGTTATGTAAATCTTTTAATTTAGTTTAAACAATTTACATAAAAACATTTACTTTAGAATGTAAAATTTTATGGATTCATAATTTGGTAGATAAAGGGTTAATAAAAGATCTTGCATTTTTTAATTGTTTCAACGATTTCTGTAGACAAGAAATTTATACGATTTCTGTAATTTCAAGAAAAACGTGGCGTCCAAAATTAGGTGGATTGCAAAAGATGTTTTTTGCTAGTGGTTTTAAACAATTGTATAGCTGCATATAAAACCATATTGCGTCAGACAGAACTTACTTCGAAACATATTAAACATTTATGAACAGTACATTTGCATGTCCCAAGTACTTCACTAGTCCTGGAAATTACAGCCACACCTTGTACTAATTTTTTTGTTCCAATACATTCCAGATTAGACAACATGTGATTAAATTTTGAGTCAGTTTCCTGTCTGTTATAAGTTGATGTACACAAAAAGAATAAATTTTATAAATTATATATTTAACTCAGTATTGTTGGCTTATAAGTTTACATAATTAATAATAAGTAGGAGTGTAAAACAAAATTAATGTATAAACATTACACCTTTCATAATTTAGGGTGAAACCCCTAGGTACCGACACCTATCCACTAACTGATACTTCAGGAAAAATGTAACTCAAATAAGCATTTTCTTGAAAAATTATGCAAAATAATGTCATCTGTAAATAACTTATACTCTTGTTTTTATTTCAGAGTCAGTTTATTTACCATTAGTAGGCCGATAACATATTAAATGATGAAGAAACTTTTGAGAATACAAAAAGTTCCATTTTAAAACATTCACCTTACTTCTAAAATTCGAGTAGTGCTTTTTTAAAAATCTATATGTAATGCAATTCTGTAAATTTTTTTCTTAAATTAATATTTGTAGAAATTAATTAAAGGATGCTTTTAAAACATTAGGTCTATGGTTTTTAATTTATTGGATGTAACTTAACAATGTGATACTAGTTTTTGGTAAGTGTAATTTAATTTCACAAGTCTGCGACAGACTTTTAATTATTGGTAAAATTAAAAAATATTGTAACGTATTATTTGAACAGTTTAAGAAACCTTAAAATAAATTTAACGTATTTTGTTGTTAGTTAAAATTTAAATTGACCTACAAGGGCTTGACACTATTTGTATGTTATTTGTTCATAAATGCCAGTTATTGGATATCTGCATTGCAAATAATTTAAAACATGAAAAATTTGAGACATGCAACTGTAGTATGATACCACATATAAATAAAGTTTAAGAATTTTGTTTTCATACTAAAGATTAAAGAATATTTTTAAAGCATATTCTATATGTAATGCAATTATGTTAAACTTTTTCTTAAATTTATATTTGTAGAAAATAATTAAAAGATGCTTTTGAAAAATTAGGACTATGGTTTCTAATTTATTTGATGTAACTTAACAATGTGATACTAGTTTTTGGTAACTGTAATTTAATTTCACGAGTCTGCGACAGACTTTAACTTATTTTGCTGTCATTTTGTTGTCGAAATTTAAATTGACCTACAAGGGCCTGACACTATTTATATGTTACTTGTTCATAAATGCTAGTTATTGGATATCTGCATTGCTAATAATTTAAAACACTAAAAAATTGAGACAAGCAATTGTAGTATGATATCACATATAAATGAAGTTTAAGAATTTCGTTTTTATACTAAAGATTGAAGTATTTTTAAAGCATAAATTCCTTAAAAATAAAATAACTATTTTATTAATTTGTTTATCTGTGTTTTTTCACAGATTTTGATTTATTTGTAAATTTTGACTTATAAATGACAAAGCAATATTTTGCAGTGTGGAATATATGGTACTAAAATTTATATAATATGACGTGAACGTTCTTTACCTTAGGAGCCCCGTTTTTAAAGTATCTTTATCTGGATCTGTACTGACTCTTTGCCTTGGTATTAATACTCCAGTATCTGTACCGCAGTACATGCACTCCTCAGTACCCCAATTTTAGTATGTCTCTGCACTCAGCTGTACCTCAGTATTTGTACTCATCTGCATTTACTGTAGCAATATAAATTCTTTTGAAGTAAGTTAGTTTCATTTTGTAGCCAAACAATAATGTCGTGACAAGAAATATAAGTATGTCCTGTTCAATTTAGTTTTATATTTTCCTTTTATTTCCTTTGTTTTTAGTTTTTCATTTTCCAATTACGAGGAAATAGTTGATTATAATAATTTGATTTTTATTTTTAACTTAATTAAGGGAAATTAAATTAAAAATAAATTCGCATGCATAATAAATAAGATAATAAATAAGGAAAAAAAATAAACAAAAGAAAAACGTATAGTGGTTTTTTGACTAACAGATAAAGGTAAAAACAATTCAACTTGTTTTTATTTTTAAACTGTAAATAGTTTGCACAGTATATGTATTCCAGAAAGAATGAGATATAAAGAAATAGAATAAAATATTTACTTTTAAGCCGCATTTTGTTTTATGATAGTTTTAATTACATCTATATAAATCAGAAGCGATAAAGCAACATTTGCAATTCACAACATAAAAAAGCAATATCATTGTCTAAAGTATCGATGAAAAAATTAATTCTTTGCCTTTTGAATACTTTTTACTTTTCTTCTTACGTGTCACTTTATTCTATATTAAGTAAATTACCACATGACCAATAAACAGAAAAAACAAAGCATTTTGGAAAAAATACATTTTTCCCCTTTTCCTATTTAAAAACGAATGTGTTAAAAATCGAACAAAATTTATGTTGACTTTTTTTGCGAGATATGAGGATGACGCATGACATGTAAATATTTTGTGGATATGAACTTTGACGCTTACATTTTCATATTTTTCATATTTCATGCTGCATAGTAGACATTTTTTCACCTGCTGTATTTGCTTAGAAAAATAATTTTTATTTTGAGGCTTATGTTTTAGAAATATATGTATAATAAGTTTGAGAATTAAAGTATTCTTCAAAACTAGTTTATGTTATCGGAGGTTCTCAAATCATGTCCCTGACTTTTTTTAATCGAATCTAAGATAAAAATGAAGAATTACGTTTGAAGTATTTTTTATGCATTACGATTTGAAAAACTTTCATTGTTCGCAGTCAATAATTACATGATGCAATTAATATTAAGAAATATGAATTGCGATCTAGAAATTTTTTGATAGATTTATATTTATTATTTCTTGCTATTCGTGATTTATAAATTTCAAAATTTTATTTCAAGTTGTTTTGAAACTTGGTTAAATAACTTTAAAATGATGGTTTAATTGTGTGCAGAAAAGCATCATTTGAAAAAAAAAATATTTTGTATTTCTTTTATTGAGTCATTTGGGGTGGTAGTAGTCAAAATACATTAAGCGAGTGAAATGGCCCTAATTGCAGGAAATAAAATATTAATTGAAGTGACTTAATCATTCAGTAGCATTTCAACATTCGAATATCGAAATTGAATTTGGATACTAAGTACTCTCATTTTAAAGTAAGTATTTTTTCTTAAACTAATCGCATAAAAATTTTATGAAAATTTGTATTTAGGCTTATTTAGAATGTAGGTGTTATTTATGGTGTCAAACTTGAGTAATATTATTTTAAAAAAGTATAATATACGGCCAATTTCAAGCCAGTATGCATCGAAAATCGACATAGTAGACTGGTGAAGTAAAATGAATAATATGTTTTTTGACTTCAATCAAACTCCTAGTTTTGTTTAGTATGACTTCATACGTAACAGTGTTTACAATGTACTTTATTTTTGGAAAACATAAGGTTTTAAGAATTTTTAATAAATAAATTTAAAATGCATTATATTTTTAATTTTAAAATACATTTTTAATATTGTTTTAAAATATTTTCCCACTTCTTCCCCAGAAATATCCAGCAGAAATGTTTAAGTCTTGCTATCAAGTTAATGGTCCCCGAAGTGTTAAAAAACACTCTTTTGATTTCATTACAGTAAAAAAAAAGTTCATTTAATTTAAAAATGACTTTTTTTCCAATGTCTTTACAGATATTATCATCTTTCAAAAGAAAGTTTTTCGTTAAAGTTCATTAATAAAGTGTTTGAGATGACATCAATTAAATTGAATTTTAAGACAAAGTTTAACTATTTAATCAAACGGAAAGCATTAGTAAGAATTTTTTTTTCAAAAGAAATTAAAAAGAATTATAATGACATACTAATGGAACACATAAGAATAATAAAATTTCTTTAATTTTGTAACATTAAATAATACGAAAGTGTATGTGAATTGTAAATTTCCTTTAACTGTTTTATCTAATTTTAATGTTTCTGTGCGTCAAAAGAAAAAAAAATTAACACTGAATGAAATTTCCACATATATTTACGTTACTACTTTAACTCTCGATCTATCAGACAGGTCCAATGGATTCGGCAAGTGCATTTAAAATATTTAATCAAGCTAGAAATTTCTTTGAAATAAACTAAATATATAAACAAGACAAAAAAATAAAATAAAAAATGAGCTAAATAGTTTAAAATTCTGGTATAGAATTCTTTTTATGATACGTCAGTAAAATTTCCGATAGTTATAGGGTTGAATAAAGTTTATCTTTTTTCCTTATTTTTGCAGACCATAATCGTTGTTTTTTATGCTTTTGAGACTTATCCTCAAAAAATGCTAAAGAAAATGTTAGTCTATTCCTTATATTTGCAGAACGTAATCGTTGTTTTTTATGCTTTTGAGACTTATCTTCAAAAAATGCTAAAGAAAATGTTAGTCGATTCCTTATTTTTGCAGAACGTAATCGTTTTTTTCATGCTTTTGAGACTTATCTTCAAAAAAGGCTAAAGAAAATGTTAGTCGATTCCTTATTTTTGCAGACCATAATCGTTGTTTTTTACGCTTTTGAGACTTATCTTCAAAAAATGCTAAAGAAAATGTTAGTCGATTCCTTATTTTTGCAGAACGTAATCGTTGTTTTTTATGCTTTTGAGACTTATCTTCAAAAAATGCTAAAGAAAATGTCAGTCGATTCCTTATTTTTGCAGAACGTAATCGTTGTTTTTTATACTTTTGAGACTTATCCTCAAAAAATGCTAAAGAAAATGTTAGTCGATTAAAATAGTTTTTTTTTTTGTCATGTTTCTCTTTAAGGTATTAGTATCTTTCTTTTGATGAAATATTTAAAAGCAAACTTTGAAATGAAGCAGGAACTTTTCTTTTTTAGGTTCGTTCGTAATTATCTAAATGCATATATACACTGTAAAAAAATTCAAGAGGTTACTAAAATTTTTTTTTAGTAAGTTTGTATTCCACAGAATTTTTTAGTAACCATTACAAACTTTTTTTTGCAAGTGAAACAAACATTTCTTTTGTAAACTGAACAAAAGAATTTTTTGTATAACTAACTTACAACTTTTTAGTATGAGCCACCAAGCAAATTTTAGTAATAGCCAGAGCCTGATTACTAACGGGGCACTCTCTCCCCAGTAAAATTATATAGAAATTTTCGCCTTGTTTAAACGCCCTTTTCAGTCAAAATTACTATCATGAGTAAGGAAAAATTTTCTATTTACTTTTTCTGGTGGGAGAGTGCCCCGTTGATAATCAGGCCCTGGTAATAGCTCCAAAATTATTTTTAGTAACCATTACGTGTGCCCGAAGGGCAGGAGCTTCCTTCGAGCTGCAGTGGATAAAAGTGGATTCCAGTGGATAAAAAGACAGACTTCTGAAACGGAAGATTTTCGGCAAAGCCGCAATAGATGGCAGCACCAAACATTGCTACCTGCTCTATTTTGACATGTTTCTAAAGGGGAGGGGAAGATCAGAGATCATTACCCATGGTAACTGCTGCGACAAGATTTTCAAAATCCCTTTATTTAACAAGTACTTAAATTGCATACATTCGGTGCACATTTGGTGGCAGCCAGCATCGAACCCGGGTACTTTCAGCCTGTAGTTCGGTGCTATGGCCACTAGGCTATCACGGCCACACCAACTGAGTTTTAGTAATAGCTATTAAAAATGTAAAACTATTAATTCTATTCGTTGCTAGCTTTTTTCTAGTAATTATTACAGATTCCTTGTAACCGAGTAAGATTACTAAAAATTTTTTAGTAATTACAAGGATCACTAAAATTTTTTTAGTAGATTGACCCTTTTTTTTTACAGTGTAGTCGTCGTTCAGTCTGCCCATCTGTCCGTCTTTCTTCATATAACAATGAAATGACTATCCAACCGAATCGTTTAAAATTTAAAATGCATAATTATCATATAATTTTGTCATGTAATTTCAAATTTAAAAAATCGGATGTACAGTTTAATTACAAGGACAAACAAAAGTATTCCGCTATATTACAGTCAAAGAGAAAAAATAGTTTCAAGTACATAATGATGCTGAAATCTTTCGAACATAATGAAATTCATAACTATCTCTGAAATATATACTAAAATATGTATTCTGTATGTTTTATATAATCTGTGCTGCAAGGAATATTTGTTAGTAATCTACAGGGCCACACAAAAGTATTCTATATTACATAATGGTAATATGGGAAAACATTGTTTGGGGTGAGTTTTAAACTATTTCATATTTTTTGAAATTGACATACGTTGCTGAGGTTTACTATAAATTAATTTCAGTTTAATAAAAAGCAAAAAGTATTTACAAGGACACACAAAATATTTCGAATACAGTATATTTTAAAAACATTGTTCTAGTATTAAAGCACATTATTTGCTACATTTGATGTGCAATTTCTGATTTGTATTTGCGTTCATTGGAAGTTTAATAAATACATGAATCGAAAGGAGCTGAATTTGACAAATAAAAGTGTTTAAAAGAATTGATTAGATGAATTTATAAAACAATAAAAAAATTAATTACAATAATTAATCAAAGCTGTATTGGCTCACTTAATTCTTAAAACAAATAGTATTTTTAACTAATGTTTAATTTCAACTTTCCAAAATATTCGAATATTAAACTTTATTCTTATGCGTAATCATTAACCTGCAATTAAGATAATGAAATTATGAAGTTTTTATTTAAGACTTTGGTTTTCGGCATTACGAAATGAAAAATCAACGACAATCGCGCCACTATTTCACAATTATATATATTTTTCTTCAACGAAATCTAAAAATAACATATTTTTACCGTTGTAAAATTAACATACATATTTTTTATATTCACTATTTTACAAAAATTTTTACGTGCAATAAATTATTAATAAATATATTCCCAAGTTTGATGTAATATTTGTTATTTGCAAGTTTGCATGTAAACATTAGTTTTTTTGATCTGATGTTTCAATCTGTATGCAGGCCATATCCAGGGAATTGCTTTGACATTAATTCTTAGTAAAATATATAATTTTATCAAAAAAAAAAAAAAAAAAAAAAAAAAAAAAAAATTTTCTATTTGTAATGGTTTTATGCGAAGTTTCGAATTATGATTTTCTTACAGATTTTAGGCTACCACGTTTAAGAAGAAACCCAAATAATGCATGCAAAATATCTGTCTGGAACTCTGTATGTGACAAAAATTTTGTGGGCAATCTATCTCAAGAACTAAAGCGCGGAATTTCACAAAACTTTAGATTCAGTTAGAACAAGATATAAATTGGATCTAACAAATGATGATAACAAATATCTTGACAACTAATTATCCGATCGACTTGATTCTTTGTGCAAAGTCTATGTTTTTTTATCATCTTTTATATACATTTCTTAAAATAAAATAATTCTAAAATTTTTATGTACCTTTCATTAGAACTGATATTTCTAGTGTCCGAAAAAAATTGTTCCGGGTAATCGAGATTACTGATATTAAACAAACATCGTTCCATTCATACATACTACGTACATACTAAATATCAAGTCTCTATCGTAGTTTGTTCGGGAGAGAGAGCGTTTACAGACACATAGACAGACAGACAGGCACACAGACAGACAGACACACAGAGAGACAGACGGCAATTTTTTTCTAAAAATATGTTTTTCGGAATCTCCAGTGTCTGAATCGTGTAAATCAGTCAAAAAAGGTTTTTTGTTTTCCAAAACGATTGCAAGACTTACTCTATTCTTCGTATGATAAGTAAGTAAAATGGATTTTATAACTTTATCTTTTCGATATTTTTCGATAAATATGAAATATTTCTCTTCTCGGAAAATAACGACTATTTTAGCATCTTTTATATCTAACAAAGGCTTAATATACAATTTAATAAAATTAAATGGCTATAGCATATTGGTCATCGACATTCTTACATTATGAAATTTTAATGTTAAAAAGGATGACAAATGTGCAAAGTAGTTTTCATGGCACTTTTAAAACAATTTTCACAACACCGGGGATATAATGTAAAACTTTATTTAGCTAGGTGTAATGTATCTTGAATTATCGAAAGTTTGAAGTGACAAAGTAATTTATAAGCTTGAAAAGCAGGCAAAAAATATCAATACGAAAAGTCTGTTTTTAAACAGAAAATGCTATTTCAATATCTATAAATTTAAAATTACATATTGGGTTACATAAATGTCCATTAAGGAAAACTAAATTTAATGGAGAATTCATGTAATACAATTTTTTCTAGTTCCTTTTAAATAGATATTTAGTTTAGTTCAAAGAAATGTATAACCTGACTAGGAAAAAAAATTGACTTTTAGAAATTATAAATTGTAGACTGAAGTAAAAAGAATTCTCAGAAAGTTGTCTTTCTCTTTTTTCTTCTGTTTCCTTTCTACGTGCTGCTTTTACTTTTACGAATTTACATAAGATTCTATAAACAATTCTATTTTCCTTTTTCATTTTATACGTAACAAAAATTTTAAAAAATATATCTATGAATAAAATTATATCATTACCAGTACATATAATAAAAGAAAAAATAAATTACTCTCACTTCAAAAAAAAAAAAAAAAAGTTTGTTTGTTCACTTTTGATTTTGGATCATTTTTCTCTTTGTTCCTTTCTTGATCGTTACTGAATTGTGACTGACGAAAACGTAAAAATGAAGATTGAAATTTCGCATGCTCTCGGACATTTCATATTTTTCTAGATCATTTTAGAAAATTACAGATTATTTTTAAATATTCTAGAGTACTCTCCTTATTGTTGAGCGTTTTAGATTATTCTGGAACATTATAGATCATTCTAGATCATTTTAGAACATTTTAAATCATTTTATACCATTTTAGATTATTCTAGAACATTTTAAATTAATAACTGTCCATAAATGATGTGGCACTTATTTTCCGATATTTTATATTTATTAATGTTTTAATAGTTATAATTATGAATAGTTTATAAATATTAATCTTTTATGTCTCTGTATTTTATTCTTATAATAGAGAATTTCAGATTATTTTAAAACATTTCTTATTACTCTTAAGTAATGTAGTAGGGTTTGTCAATAAATGATGTCGCACTTTTTTTCAAAATTTTTGACTTCTTCCCCCTGTTTGACACAAAGTGTCTCACTTCGCTAACTCCCCATCCTATTGTCACATGGTTCCCTACATTACACGTAGCTATATTTAGAGTTCAGAAACAAAGCACTAGATTACTGATCATATTTCAAATTTTATTTTTAAAATTTAACCATGTGTTTTGAGTACATTTGTGAGCATAACAATAAAAATCATTCGTGTACTTTTTTGTATAAAATAAGATTAATGTTTGCACCAAAGCACGTAATTAATGTACAGTAGTAATAAAATATCAATAAGAAAGAGCAAATGAAAACAGTTGAATTTTGGAATTTGAAATGGAATTTCATATATATTTGGCTTTAAAATTTATCTTTACTATTATGAATACAGAATACTTTTGACGTTATTCAAATTTCAATCCGCTGAATGTGTTTATTTTAACCAAAATGAGTGATATCACTTTTCTTCTTATTCATTCTTACCCCCTTGTAACAAATTAACATGATTCCACGAATCACTTCCCTATTCCAAGTGTCGCATGATGTGTATGCGGCCCCTTACTCTTCGTTATTGTAGACCGTTTTAGATTATTTTGGTGCATTATACATCATTCTAGATAGTTTCAGAACATTTGAGATCATAATGAAACATTTGGAGCATTTTAGATTATTTTAGATTATTCTGAAACATGTTAGATTACCCTTATTATTGGGCAGCATTTAATTTTATTCTGTAATATTTCTGCCTTTTAGAAAGTTTTGGAACATTTTAGATTATTATAGAACATAGATTCCCAACCTTTTCTGGTCCACCGCCCCCTTTACAAGAGAAAAAAAATGCCAACGCCCCCTTCTCCATAACAGTCCCCTGTTCCATAATTATACATAATGTTAAAATATTATTGCATATTATCTATAATTTATCTGTCTATCTATTAATCAAAGTAGAAGTTAATTAAAACGACCATCAAATGTAGTAAAAAATTGTTTAATAAAAATTGTAAAATAAACACAAAACCAATAAGAATTTTTTTTAAACTAACGAAATAGTTGAGGCTATTGGAGTTTTAACAATTTTTTCATATCAGATTCCAATTTCTTCAACATCAGTCACAAATTGTCAGGTTCAAATACGCACGTTCCTCTTCTTAGGCAGTAAATTAGCTGCTACACGGAACCCACTTTCAGCCAAATCTGATGAAAGGAAAGCAGTTAAAATTTTATGTATTCTCCCTCACAATACAGATTAGAGAGCTGTAGACTTTTAAAGTTTGAACTCTTGTTATCCATTTTTGAATTTTACTTATAATTATCGTCTTCTGCGAGTTCCCCCAATTTCCTCATCCAAATATGATGATACTGCTATAGCTGCATTTGCGAAAGGATCTAAAAACCAACTCGGTATAATCATGTACATTCACTTCCAAAAATTAAGCGCGGAGACGAAAATGCTAATTTCCTGAAGCCAATCAGAATTGAAGAGGATGCAAATCGCTGCAGAGATAGATGGAAGTATGCAAATATGTTAGGTAATAGGTAATCGCGCTTTCATGTCAAGAAATATGCAAAAATGTCAGTCTTATAAGAAGCCAACTTTATGAAGGGTTACAGAAGTTGACAATAAGTGCTGATAGAAGGTGTTTAAAACTTTCGTACAATTTGTTTTGAAGACATACGTGTTTCTATGACTTCCAGAAGACGAATGGAAGATTCTGAGCGCTGGCGTACTGTGAGGCGCATTGAAGCAAGACAGTCGATCACAGATGTTGCTATTTTCTTCCGCTTTCACCATTCTGTAATTTCATGTTTATGGAAGCAATTCCAAACCACACATTCAATTGCCCGAAGGCCCGTAGTGGTTCGCCAGAGAGTTACGACCCCCGCGGAAGATCGATATATTGCTATTGTAGCCAAGCGGAATCGCAGAGCGAACTTCACACGTGTGACATCTATGGTTACAGCGTTCATTGGTAAGACGATATCTGCAGCTACCGCACGCTGAAGATTACATATGAGTGGACTGTACGCCCGGGTACCTCGAATTTGTGTTCCTACATCCGTCCAATCAAGATGGCACGATTAAAGTGGTGCCGGGAACATGTCAATTAGACTGTGTCTGACTGGGGCAATGTTAAGTTTACTGATGAGTCAAGATTTGCTCTGCAGCCAGATGACAAGCGAACAAGAACCACGCAATCAGCCCCAAAACATCAACGAACATCACGCATTCCGAGGCGGAAGTATTAGGTGTGGGCAGGGATTTCATTAGGATAACGCACCGACCTGCACATCTTTAAACTGGGTTCTGTGACGGCTGTCCGGTATCGAGATGAAGTTCTAGAACTCACTATGAGATTGTACGCTGCAGCAGTTGGCCCTACGTTTGTTATAATGGACGATAATGCACGTCCCCATACAGATGGACTCGTCGATGACCTGTAGAGTGAAGGGATTGCGCGTATGGCGTGGCCGGCATATTTGTCCGACCTTAATACCATTAAAAATCTTTGGGATGCTCTCGGCTGTGCTGTATGTTTACGTTTCCCACCTCCAGCCACTCTTATTGAGCTGGAAAGGGCTCTAGAAGAAGAATGGCGATTGCTTAGTTCTGCAGTGGTTGACCAACTAATTGAAAGCATGGTCAGAAGTTGTCACTTTGTATACAGATGAGGGGAATTACATACGGTATTAATGTCTTTTTTTTCATTTTATGCTGTTTATTTTCACTTTATATATAATTCTGTTTAAGTCTCCAGTATGTCATTATCTGATAACTTATAAAAATTTAATATTGTTTTAATGTCTGTACATAATTATTGATTTTGTTTTATGCATAAATATATATGCTACTTTTCTGCTGAATTTTGTGCCAATCAAAGCAGTATTTGTTGATTTTTTTTGCATTTTATATCTTCGTGCTTAACTTTTGGAAGTAAGAGTATAAATATCTTGGAATCGCTCTGAGAAAACTTCATAAAGAAAGTCCAAGTGTTGACAGTAAGTAAGTAAATATTTTTGTTCTCATAGACTGTGAATAATGTGGAAATTTGGCTGTATTCCCTTCTACTTAGATTTCCTTTGAGCAAATGAAGTTTACCCACAGAAGCAGCTATGAGGTTTTTTCCTTTAAATAAATTCAATTCATTATCTTGCAATCATCTTATGCCTTATTATAAATATTTAGAATATTTAAATTTATTTAATTAAAGATTCTAAACAGGTCTGTCATATAACCGATGTCATTTTTTAGTGCGATTAGATTTTAGCTTATTTCTACACCTCTGATTTTAGTTACGTGTATTACTAAATCAAATAAAATTCAGACAAATACATTTTCTGAGACAACGAACTTCTGGGTGCAGCAGCAACCAAATGAATTCATTTGCAAGTCTGATGCAAAGTGATAGTGACAACTGCACTACAAAGTAAAACAATTGTTCAATTTCTTGTGAAATGATTTTCACTATGAAGTTGGCAAAATATCCTGTCATTCAATTAATTGCTTCTATTCCTATTGACTCTCCAATAATGTAATGAAGCTACGTATACAGGTGTTTAGTCCATTTTCTTTAAACAAAATGCTGATGACGTATAATGCAATGTATAAGTTGATCCATGGAGTTGAATGGAAAATTTGCAGGTCTCTAAGTAACGGCATAATGATATTTCAATGCTTTTAACCATCTATTCCTCTTTGTACCGAATTATTAGTCCGATTTTTTTCTGTTGATATCAGATGGTTTCTTATGATGAAGAAAAAAAATTATTATCTCTCTGGCTGCCATCAAGATTAATTTCTCGCTAACTGTGTATAATTTTAATACTTTTGTCATTAAAATTATAATGGTATATAAAGATCGTAGTCCGTCATCTTCTTGTTTAGAAGATGATTTAAAAAGGTTTGATGTAGCTGTTTTAAATTTTTCTTTTCCAACCTTTGAATTGGTCAGATGTGGCAATCCCAAAACTTTCTTCTATCTCATACATGTTAATACTTCAAAATTCGCTATTACAGTGGCAGAATTAAATGGCAATCTATGTCCATCATAAGGATTCTAATGGTATGAAATTCTGTGCATTATTTCTTGAAATAGGACTACTGCGATTTTCAAGAAAAATGCAGAATAAAAGCGTCACCTGTTATGTGATTTTCACCAAAATATAATCAGCAATAATATTTATCAAGGAAAAACTGAATCTGAAGTTTGATGAAAATCCGTTCATTCATTATTGAGATACAACTGTTGCAGAAATCGTGAAAAAGACAGCATAACAGCGCCACTTGTTGATCGATTTTCAACAAAATGTAAACAGTATCTATTCATGTCAAGGAATAATCAAATCAGAAGTTTGGTGAAAATCTGTGTTGTAGTTCTTGAGATAAAGCTGTTGCTGAAATCATGAAAAAATCCACATAGCAGCGCATCCTGTTGAGTGATTCACACCAAAAACTAATCAGCATCAATTTATAACAGAGAATACCTGAATATAGATTTTTTATAAAGTACGTGCATTAATTGCTGAGATTGAGCGCTTAAAAATTTATGTCACATACAGACAGATAGGCTAACAAATAGACATTTTGTGAAAACATGCTTTTGAAATCTCTGACCCCTAAACGTATAAATCCTTCAAAATCCGGAATTCGAAAATTTTCACGAATCTAATACTTTTTTCTTGTAAAGATAGAAGATAAGTAAAAATAGGATGTATCTTTATCTTTTCTATCAGCACGCATTTATTCAAATGCTCTTATAGCCTAGAAGGCTTCATCGCTTCATTTGAAAAATCTTCTTGGCAAATTAAGCATATAGATAACAATTGATTTGTAGGAGAGTTCCTAGATCTCAATTCCAACTACTCAATACTATACTGCTGGAATTTCTTCTTCGGTTAAGAAATTTTGAAATAAAAAAATTTCCTTGTATAAGTTTAAATAAATTTACTTTTGAACAAGTTTATAGATATAAAGATTTTATCTCTTTCATCAAGGTAAAACAAATTTCTTGAACTGATTCAAATCATGGGTTCGTTTAAATTTCTTTGTTCAGGTATCTGTCGTCATACTTAGAACTTTTCGAAATGCAGGTTAATAAAAAAAATAATTATGTTTAAAACTTTTAGCTAGCCAATTATCGCGAATTTTTTATTCCACAATTTTTGAATTCATAATGATTTTTAATTCGAGTTATAGCCCTTCTTCGAGTTCCACTGTTGTTTTTTGACATTAGTAAAATACATTGAATCCCCCCTCCCCTCAGATTTAGATTCATCTATATATCCTATATTTCCATTTAAAGGTGCGGTTAATGTTTTTGTCTCGGACTGGGTAATGTAGAGGAGATTAACTACTTTCATTGTATTAATTCCTAAATAAGTAAGTATGCCATGACCGCCCGCCTCGAATGCCCTAACCCCCCCCATTTTATTTCAGACTTGCTACCGCCCCCCTGGAAGGCTCCAGCGCCCACTGGGGGGCGATACCGCCCCCGTTGGGAACCTATGTTATAGAACATCACAGATATTCGAAACTATTTAAAAATATTTAGATCATTCTGGAATATTTTAGATAACTCTTAATTATTGTAGACTATTTTAGATATCTTACCTAATTTAATCACAGAAATTTTTTACAAAGTCTACAGTTAAATAAGAAGATTAAAAATTTTAGCATATTAATATTAAAATGAAAATTTCCAATCTGAAACAATAAAGAAATTGCTACCATATTTCATGGAAATACAAAAGAGTCCGTACGTACCTTGATAAAATGGACTCGAATTAAAAACTCTGTAACATATAGAGATACAGCAGAGAACTAAGAGATAAACTAAATTTGCATGATAAAATCTCTTAAGTTACTTTTAGTTCTAGTTTAGTTATCTTTTTGATATTTTTTGATAAAATATAATATATCTCTTCGCGGACAATAACGACTATTTAAGCATCTTTTATCTCTAAGAAAGACCTGATATAGAATTTAATATATCGAATTTAATATATAGGTAAATGGCTATAACAAATTGTTCATTCAGATTGATAGTTCACATTCTGAAATTTACAGTTACAAGGATGGACAAATGGGGAAAATAGTTTTCGTGGCACTTTTTTAACAATATTTGCAACACCATTAGATAATCTAATACAATATTTAGGTCAGTGTTATATATCTTGAGTTGTCTGAAATTTGAAATGCAAACAGTAATTTATATGCTTGAAATGCAGACAACAATTTTAATGTGGAAAGTATGGTTGAAATCTGGAATGCTATTGCAATATCTATGAATTTAAAATTATGTTTTGTGCTACGTAAATGTCCATTTAGATTAATTGTAAGGTACTTGTACCCTATATGGGCAGTGATCTCAATATGGACACCCCTGATATTTTTAAAAGTAACAATTTTGATAGAGACATCGCGCTAAATATCCGTGAAGAAAAGCAGTTGAAAAGATAATTAAGCCTGGAAAGTACAAAAAAAAAGCGCTGTTCCCCATTTAGAAGGAAACTTGCTGTTTCGTGGTGTGCTGATCGTAATTACAGGCAAGTTTAAATTCTTATTAAATTTTGTAAAATTACTTTAAATATTGAAAAGTGGGATGTTTCAGAAAGCTTTTAAAACATATTTTCGATTGCTATTGCATATATTACTTAAAAAAGTTTTCTTTATTTATTTATTACAAAATCTAACAAAACTACTTCCGATTCCCAATATGGACACTTTATGTCCGCGTCGGAAGTACAGCAGGTGAATCTTCAGATTCAGAAAAATAGAAAGCTAAGCAAAACCAACTAAATTATTTCATAATATTTTGTAGTAACTGAGGTGCTTTGCATCGGTCTTCGAAGAGACACAGCCGAAAATGACCCCCCGCTCTAAAGTGCATGTTCTGAAGATATTTACTGTTCCTTCCACCGCAATATTTTAAGATATATTTTTTTATCCCCTCTCCTCTAAAATTCCATAGATGTGTGGCTCTTCCCTACACCCTGTGTAGTAGGTCAATAAGGAGGCTCCTGTCCATAATAGAGACTGATAGTTCCTTATGTGGACATTTGTTATTTTTTTTGTTTTTATCATTTAAATAAAACTGGGATAGTTACAAGGTTGCTAATTTTAATAATGGTAGTCAACAGTCCAAGGATCATGGTCATATATTTTTGGAGTCCTATCACGTGTACATGGGGGTGAAAAAAATAAATTTTCCTTAGGGCGTCCATATTAGGCGCAGGTACCTTAATCTAATTTCAATAAATAATTCATTTAGTATGGTTTTGTTCTATCTCCATTTAGATAGAAAATTAGTTTTGTTAGAAAAATTATTTAAGCTGACTACAACAGAATTTGCACTCAGAGAAAGCATAAGTAGTAGGCTAAAATAGAAAAATAACTATGATTTAACTAAATTTATTCCTATTTCATTAATAATAAATGCGTATGCATTACCGTAAGCTGCAAAGGACTGATTTTAAATTCCGGGTCTGTAGCAATAATTATTAGAACTGGAAGCTTGAATGTTGATTAAAGACTGTATTTAAATGGTCACGCATCAGTCCACATTATCTGCGTTGCGTGTAATTCTCGTTTTACATTCTGAGTTAAAACACGCAAACACACTTTCGTAACTCAAAAGCATTCTTGTTCAAGCGAACGATTATAAAATAAGCGCTAAATTTTGTTCCAAATTCATAAAAGCTGCCAGTGTAACACGTAAAACGTTGAAGCAAGTGTATGGTGATATTACATTAATACATTGTTCCTTTTTTAATGGTTTCGATGATTACCGAACATTAACAACATCACGGAAAACGTGACGTCCAAAATTAAGAGGACTGTGAAAGATGACTGAGTGTTGTTTCAAACAATGGTACGATTGCACACAAATGTGCATTACGTCAAACAGAACTAAATTCGAAAATGATTAAACAATTATGTACTCTATATTCACATTTCAGAAGTTATTTCATTAATTCTGGAAATTACCTTGCTCTAAATATATAATCTCGTGATTTCTGAGCTTATACAATGCATGAATGAGAGTTTTGAGTCAATTTCTTGACTGTTACAGCTTGATGTACACAAAAATATTTTTTTTTTTATAAATTATGTAATTATTTAACTCAGCATTGTTGGCTTGTGAGTTTACAAAATTGTCATTAAAAAAGCGAGCATAATTTTCCAAGTTACATTATGAAATGGATTTTTTTTATAATTATGAAGTGACATATTTTGGTGTTTTAATTATTTCACTTCTTGCATCGGTTCAAAGTTTAACGGGATTTTTTTTAAGTTTTAAATGTCAGTATTTCACCCTCTTCAGTGTAAAAAGGTAAAGAAGAAAAAAAAAAGCTTTAGAAAAAGCTTTATGTTTACTTTTCTATAGGCTTAATACTTTATTATATGTCAAGGAAATACCACATTAAACCAAAGCATTTACACAAAAACCAAAGCATTTTTGAAATTTTACATTTTTTCTTTTTTATTTCAAAGATGAATCTGTTTAAAATTGAACAAAATTCTTATGGGCTTTTTTGTGAGGTATGGCGATTACGATGACAGGTAAATATTTTGTGAATATGAACTTTGAAACTTGAACTTTCACATTTTTCATCTTCCATGCTACATTGAACATATTATACATTTTTTCATAGTGATGTATTTGTTGAATTTTTTTTGACATATTGAAGCTTATAGCTTAGAAATATGTATCAAATATTTATAAATTATTGGACAAAATTGGTTAATGTTAATGGAGCTTTTCAAATATGTCCCATATTTTCTTAAATCGAATGTAGAATATAAATGAAGAAATATGTTTCGAATATTTTTTAATGAGTTACAAATAGAAAACTACATTTATTTTGCACATCATACCGTTCTAGTGTTTTTAGAATATTTAGATTATTCTGGAATATTTTAGATTAGTTTTAATTAAAGTAGACCGTTTTAGATAACTCACCCAATTTATTCACAAAAAACATTTACAAAGTCTGGAAAATCCATAAAGAATGAGATAAAAAAGAAATAGAATAAAATATACATTTCTAAACCACATTATTTTTTCTGATAGTTTTAATTTTATTACATAGATGTAAGTAATAAGGTATAAAGCAACGTTTTGCAATACAGAGCATAAACAAGTTGGAAATTGCACGTGAAGCGTAGCAAATGAGGTGCGTTCGTACTATAACGAAGTTTTAAAATATTCAGATCTTGCTGATATAGTAGAGCGTACTTTGGATACAGTATAGTGGTCGAAATCTTTGTGTTCCTGTAAATATGCAGAGAGTAATTTTTATTATACTTCATTAACATATATCTTATTCATAAAATGTGAAGTAGTTTAATATAATTAAAACACGCCCCAAACAATGTTTCCCCGTATAACATTATTTAGTGGAATACATTTGTGTGGCCCTGTAATTTAATAATAATTATTCTTTGCATCCCACATTGTACAGAATATATATTTTAGTACATACTTCATAGATTCATGTCAATTCTATTATGTTCAAATGAGTGTAACACCATTAAAATGCATTTGAAACTTTTTTCCCATTGATCGTAATGTAACAGAATACTCCTGACTATCCCTGTAATTGATCTATGCATCCGATTTTCATAACATTTGGAATGACTAGACAAAATTATGTAATAATTATACGTTTTAAATTTCAAACGATTAAAATGCATTTGAAACTTTTTTCCCCATTGACCGTAATGTAACGGAATACTTTTGATTGTCCCTGTAATTGATTCACGCATCCGATTTTCATAACATTTGAAATGACTCGACAAAATTATGTTATAAATATACGTTTTAAATTTCAAACGATTAAAATGCATTTGAAACTTTTTCCCCATTGACCGTAATGTAACGGAATACTTTTGATTATCCCTGTAATTGATCTATGCATCCGATTTTCATAACATTTGAAATGACTAGACAAAATTATGTAATAATTATACGTTTTAAATTTCAAACGATTAAAATGCATTTGAAACTTTTTTCCCCATTGACCGTAATGTAACGGAATACTTTTGATTGTCCCTGTAATTGATCCATGCATCCGATTTTCATAACATTTGAAATGACTCGATAAAATTATGTTATAAATATACGTTTTAAATTTCAAACGATTAAAATGCATTTGAAACTTTTTTCCCCATTGACCGTAATGTAACGGAATCCTTTTGGTTGTCCCTGTAATTGATCTATCCATCCGATTTTCATAAAATTTGAAATGACTCGACAAAATTATGTAATAAGTATGTATTTTAAATTTCAAACGATTCGGTTGGGTAGTTTTTGCGTTGTTATATGCGGACAGACAGAAAGACAGACGGACAGACTGAAAGACAGACGGACAGACAGACGAACAGACGGATGGACAGACGGACGGACTGAGCGACAACAATAGGTGCTACGTATTTACATAATTACGAACGCACCTAAAAAGGAACAAGGTCGGAAGAATCGGTGGAAAAACTCTTTATCTTTCGAATACGTTTTACTTTTCTTCTTACTTGTCACTTTATCATATGTCAAGAAAATACCACATGACAAATAAATAGAAAAAACTAAAACATTTTTGAAATTTTACATTTTTATTCTTTTCCGTCTGGAGGACGAATCTGTTAGACATAATAAAAAAAAAATATGTGGACTTTTTTTTTTGTGTGAGACATGGGAATGAAATATGATGTGTAAATATTTTGTAGATGTGAACTTTGAAACTTAAACTTTCACATTTCATGCTACATTGATAATAGTAGACATTTTTTTCGTAATACTGTAGTTCCTTAAAAAAATATTTGGCATTTTGAGGCGTATGTTTTAGAAACATGTATCAATAAGTCTTAATATTAAATTATTTGACAAAATTAGTTGATGTTATCGGAGCTCTTCAAAATAAGTTTCAGAATTTCTTAATTTGAATGCAGGATTCAAATGAAGAATTATGTTCCAGTATTTTTTATACATTATGAAAAGAAAAACGGTCATTGTTATGAGAAAATAATTACACGATGCAATTGATGTTAAAAAGCTTCTTTGCGACCGATAACTTTTTGATAGATTTGTATTTATTATGTCTTGCTATTTGCGAAGTCAAAATTGTTTTTAAACTTGCTTAAAAAAATAAAAAATAAATAAAAAATCATGGTTGAATTGTGCGCAGAAAAACATTATTTGAAAAAAATATATTCTACGTATTTTATTGAGATATTTGAAGCGGCAAATAGTTGAAATATACAGTGCGTGTCAAAAGTTTAAGCACAACATAAAATTTCAAAATAAAATTTTATTAATGAGTGAAAGTTAATTTCCTTTTCACATAATCTACAAATTGTAGTTTTAAAAAGATAGTTAACAGATTTATGTTATAAAATTTATCTTAAATAATAAAATTTATCAAAACAACAAAAATGAGTGTGTCAAAAGTTTAAGCACAGTAGTTTTTAGTCTTTAGCAGAACAAGAATAAAAAAAATTAATACTTCATTATTGCTTCTTTCTGTTGAATTACTTTAAATATACGTTCTTCCATCGATAAAATGAGATTCTGTATTGTTTCTGGTTCAATTTTAAACCAAGCGTTCTCAATGGCATCTTTTAAATCTTTAACTGAAGAATACTGCTTTCCATTTGGATAAACTGCATGAATGAGAATACCCCACATATTTTCTATAGGGTTTAAATCAGGACTAATTGCCGGCCATTTCAAAACTTTTTTGCCGGCCACTTTTTTCGTCGGGCAACCATTTGTAAATCTGTTGAAACAGCCAGTTTTCTCTTCCCAAAACCTCGGCAAGAGGAAGCAAATGATTGGCAAGTGTCTCTTGATAGTTTTCAGAGTTTTCACGACCACTGATGAATGCTAAAGATGTTTGACTATTGAAAGAAATAGCCCCCATACCATTACAGAACCACCATTATGTTGCTAAATGCACTCCTAGGCTGTTTGCGGAGATCATGCCAATAGTACTTAAACCCATCAGGGCCATCGAGGTTCCATTTTTTTTTCATCACTGAATATGACATTCAGCCACTTTTCACCAAATGACATATGCTCTTTGGCCCATTGTAATCTAGCTTCTTTATGGTGTCGTTTGAGACACGGTAATCGAGCCATTTTACGGTATTTGATGTATTTGAATTCCAAAGCTCTTCTATGAACAGTTTTTTTCGGTATTTGTTCTCCAACTGCATGTTTTATTTGCGAAAGAAAAAAATTACCAATTGAAGCCAAATTTCTGATGCGGCTATCTTCGCGCAAACTAGTCACTCGCGGCCTTCCTGAACGAAATTTTCGTTTGAAATTATTACCACTAGACAAAATTTGATAAATACCTCGTTTTGATCGTTTTAATGTACTTGCAATTTCATAAACAGACTTAGATTTTGCTCTCACACTTCATATTTTTATCACCTACTCCTCTGAAAATTCTTCCGACTGAGGCATTTTGTACTAACTCGTAAACAACAACTAACTGCTTCTTATACACCCAGAAATTGTTTGCGTGCGCAACCGCTTACGTCAGTTTGTAAAATTTGCATAAAAACGATTTTGTGCTTAAACTTTTAACACGTTTATTTTTGTTCTATTCTTAAACTCCGTGGTTTGAAATAAAATTTAATAGTTAATTTCAATGAAGACGGTGTAAAATAGATATTATTAATACCGGGTGTCCAGTAAATAACTGACCCATTTTGAACTTAAATAACAAATAAACGGTTTGAGATAATAATGCGCGGTTTGCGGTATTGTTATTAGAAAATCAATAAATTTTTAAACATATACTTTGTTTATATAGTTAAAATTTCGGAAAAAAATATCGCGCTGGCAGTAACAGGCTGTTTGAATAGAGGCATGACTCTAATTTTCATGAACATCAGATTTTCGGCTGAATCTGAATCTATATGCTGTCGAATCTGAATCTATATATTGAATCGACTCTCGGATCAGCTTCAGAAATAGGGTACGTTGGTTGGAAAGTGATTTAAAATAATATTTATGATTGAACCATCTGTATTATACTTCATCTCCTCAGTCTTGAGACTGAGATATTATTTTAAATATTATTATATTACATTAACAAAGTGCATATTTTAAAATTTATTTATATTCTAATAACAATACAACAAGCCGCGCATTTTTATCTTAAACAGTTTTTTTTGTTATTTACATTCAAAATGGGTCAGTCATTTACTGGACACCCGGTATATACAAGAGAGATATTGAAATAAAGTGAATATTTAAAGTTTTATTTGAAAATTGCTATTGTGCTTAAACTTTTGACACGCACTGTATTACATGAGTGAAATGATCTTATTGGCAAGAAAGGAAGCATTAATAGAAGTGACTTATTCATTCCATAGCATTTCAACATAGAACGGAAGACAGAAGCATAGACAATAATCTCATGGAGTTCACGGCGGAAATTACAGAAATAGTTAAAACTCTATTCGCATATTAAATCGCTCTCGCTCTGCCAACTCACATCTTGATGGAAAGCACCTAAAAACCTGATTTTAGCGATTCACCCGTAGGTTTACATTCGCGTTTTCCTGCTCCTAGTTCTTCATGTTTTTATATCTTTGAGAGGAGAAAAAAACATTGATAAACCTACGAGTTCACCTCTAAAATTGAGCTTTAAGGTGTTATCAACCAAGATATAATTTGGCAGACTGATAGCATTGTAATATTTGAATCGAGTAGTAACTTATTCTGATCGTATCTGAGTCGCGAACTCGATGAGGTGATTGTCTCTTCTTTCACCTACTGGTCTAAAAATCGAGTACTGAAATTAATTTGGATATTAAAATACGCTCATTTTAAAGTAATAAATTTTTCTAAGCAAAAAATATACGAATTTTAAGAAAATTTGTATTTAGGCTTTCTTTACGGTACAGAATTTATATGGTGTCAAACATGAATATGCTTTTAGGTAGCTTTCATTACAAAAAGTAAAAAGCTACCTATTGCAGCCGTCCGGAGGAAAGCACTTCCAGAAAATTTTGGTATATTTTCACCGATCATGACCCCCAGACCCCAAAACCACCCTCCGTTCAAATGTTGACATATATATATATATATCTGATTTTTGTCATGCGATAACTATTGCATTTATGAACCGATTTGAATGAAACTTGGTATGTACGTGGTACATACAAATGTCTCGACCGAGTTCGTTAGCCAGCATCATCCGCCATCTTGTTTCAAAATGGCGGCCATTTAAATTTTTTTAAAAAATTTAAAATTTAAAATTAAATGCGAAAAAATTAAAAGTTCAAAAATATTTTTCTTTTATGTGTTAGAACTTAAAACAACGATTCCAGAACACTTTTTATTTTGTCTATATCTTAAAAAATGATTGAGTTAGAGCACTTTGAATTTTTCTTATGGTTGACATTTTGAAACGATCTGATTTTTGTCACGTGATAACACGCAGATTTTTGAATCGATTTGAATGAAACTTAGTATGTAGATAGTACATACAAATGTCTCGACCGAGTTCGTTAGCCAGCATCATCCGCCATCTTGTTTCAAAATGGCAGTCATTTAAAATTTAAAAAAAAAATTTAAAATTTAAAATTAAATGCGAAAAAATTAAAAGATGAAAAATATTTTTCTTTTATGTGTTAGAACTTAAAACAACGATTCCAGAACACTTTTTATTTTGTCTATATCTTAAAAAATGATTAAGTTAGAGTACTTTGAATTTTTCTTATGGTTGACATTTTGAAACGATCTGATATTTGTCACGTGATAACACGCGTATTTTTGAATCGATTTGAATGAAACTTAGTATGTAGATATTACATACAAATGTCTCGACCGAGTTCGTTAGCCAGCATAATCCGCCATCTTGTTTCAAAATGGCGGCTATTTAAATTTTTTAAAAAAATTTAAAATTTAAAATTAAATGCAAAAAAATTAAAAGTTGAAAAATATTTTTCTTTTATGTGTTAGAACTTAAAACAATGATTCCAGAACACTTTTTATTTTGCCTATATCTTAAAAAATGATTAAGTTAGAGTACTTTGAATTTTTCTTATGGTTGACATTTTGAAACGATCTGATATTTGTCACGTGATAACACGCGTATTTTTGAATCGATTTGAATGAAACTTAGTATGTAGATATTACATACAAATGTCTCGACCGAGTTCGTTAGCCAGCATAATCTGCCATCTTGTTTCAAAATGGCGGCCATTTAAATTTTTTAAAGAAATTTAAAATTTAAAATTAAATGCAAAAAAATTAAAAGTTGAAAAATATTTTTCTTTTATGTGTTAGAACTTAAAACAGCGATTCCAGAACACTTTTTATTTTGTCTATATCTTAAAAAATGATTGAGTTATAGCACTTTGAATTTTTCTTATGGTTGACATTTTGAAACGATCTGATTTTTGTCACGCGAAAACAAGCGTATTTATGTATCGATTTGCATGTAACTTGGTGTGTACATAGTAAGTTATGAAGCCTTGACCGAGTTCGTTAGCCAGTTCCATCCGCCATCTTGTTTCAAAATGGCGGCCATTTAATTTTTTTTAATTTAAAATTTAAAATTAGGTACAAAAAAGTGAGAAATTCAAAAAAGATTTTTCTTTTATTCATTTGACCTTGATACAAAGATTCCAGAGCATTTTTTGTTTCGTCTGTATCTTAAAAAATAGTTGAGTTACAGCACTTTTTTAATTTCTAGTGTTGCTCACATTTTAAAATTATCTGATTTTCGTCACGTGATAACACGCGTATTTATAAATCGATTTCGATAAAACTTGGTGCGTACATAGTACATATCGATGTCTGGACAGAGTTCGTTGGCCAGTTCCATCCACCATCTTGTTTCAAAATGACGGAATATTATTTTTTAAAATTAAATTTTAAAATTAAGTGCAAAAAATAAGTAATTGATAAAGATTTTTCTTTTCTGTGTTTGACCTTTATACAAAGATTCCAGAGCACTTGTTGTTTCATCTATATCTTAAAAAAAGTTATAGCACTTTCAATTTCCAGTGTGGTTAATATTTTGAAACGGTCTGAAATTTGTCACGCGATAATACGCATATTTATAAGCTGATTTGGATATAACTCCGTGCGTACATAGTACATATCAATGTCTTGACCGAGTTCACTGTCCAACTTCATCCGCCATCTTGTTTTAAAATGGCGGCCATTTAAGTTTGTCAAAAACCTTTTAAATGTATAATGATGTACAAACAAAAAAAATTGAAATTGAAAAAAGGTTCTTTCCGGAGTATTTTTTGCTTTGTCTTTATCTTAAAAAACGCCTGAGATATAGCAGTTTGAATTTCTATTGTGGGTGACATTTAAAAAAAAATCAATTTGCCCGCGACAGCACTCGTATATATTAATCGATTTCGATATGAGTGGCATGTGCACATGAATTAAGATTTCGACGAAGCTCATTGGTTTGTTTTATCCATCATGTTGCTTTGAAATGGAATGCACTTCATGACATCGTCGAATTTGGCTACTCTCTAAATCGCTAAAAATGAAACCAGGGGTAATAAAATATGACTAATTTCTAAATATTCCTATTAATATTCAGTTTTGATAAAAACTAGCATTCAATCTTATAAAATCGTGTTCCACTAATTTGAGCTTCGTATGTTTGAATAATATAACTTAATTTAAAATAAATAAATAAATAAATGCGTATATGACAGCTACCTCTTCCTCCCGGCATTGCCGGAAGGACATTTTAAAAAAGTGTTTGAATTTTATATATATACATATATGGATGTGTATTTATATATATATATATATATATTATATATACATATATTTGTAGATGGATCCCCTAAGAAAATTTTCTTTACATATATTAAAAACAGACTTTATTTTCAATAGTTTGATAGTAGTAACTTTCTCCTTCAACAATTTGTTGCGGGGTTAGTAGGATGTATTTTTTTCACGAGTGTGCATCACCAGAGCTTGGAAAATCAATTCATTATCCATGATTAAATATATATATTCTATACGTACTTAGTAAAAAGAAAATTTGCATTCCAAAATCCTGGTTGCCTATGTGACAATTAAGAATTAAAATTAAGTGATTAAAAAATGAACCACTACACTTGAAGAGTTTAAAGGACATCTCATTATTTTCGGCGCATGATCTACTATTTCTTATTACACGAGAAATTTGAAATTAGAACATCGGAACTAGCGTACAAAACGAAATAGCCTGTTAACAGCCGCTATATAGAGTACATTATGAAAGTCTTCATAAAGAAAGACTTCTTAACGGTAAGTCCGAAAGAATTTATAGAAAAGTAAACGAAAATTAATTTAGCCTCTAATAACTGATTAGCTTCACAGCACGCTATGATTTTGAGTTTCGATTATTTTCGAACAATTGTCCTGGTAACCCGATGTATTGCGTTTGCATTGCGCTGGACATATAAACTTTGAGGGGGGGGGGGGGAAGACGAACCAATCTATATTTTAGCAGAAATTTTGTTTCATAAAATCTAATTTTTTATGTATTAGGTATTTATTAATCGCAGAATTTCTGTAATTAAATAGAAAGAATATTAAAATTCAAAAATAGTGGTACTTACATTAAGACCGTACAATCCATAGGTAATTTCAAATCGTGTACATTCTACTGGGACAAAATTGACATGTTAAGTAAAATGGATTGTTCAAAGTACAATTATTTGACAGTTATGATACTCCCAGTTTTGTTTAGTACTATTTCATATGTAACAATGCTTATAAGGTACATTGCTTTTAAAAGACATTTGGTTGTATGAATTTTTAATAAATAACTATAAAATGCAGCATATATTCAATTTTAAAGCACGTCTTTGTCATTGAATTAAAAATGCTTTCGGCACTTTTTCAAAAGAAATATGCATCACAATTGTGTAAGTCTTGCTGTCAAATTAATGGTCCCCAAAGTGTTAAAAAAACATCTTTGATTTCATTAAGGCTAAAAAAAATCCTTTAATTTATAAATGAATCTTTTTTCTAATGTCTTTACAGATATTATCATCTTTCATATAAAATTTTTTTTATCAAAGTTCATTAATAAAGTGTTTGAAATAACATCAATTAAATTGAATTTTATGACAGTAAGTTTAACTATTTAATCAAAGAGAAAACATTAGTCGGAAATGTTTCAAAAGAGATTTAAATATTTCATATTGACACACTAATGGAACAGACAAGAATAAAAAATATTTAAATATGTAATATTACATAATTAATAAAAAATGTGCATTAGATTTGTAAATTTCCTTTAATTGTTTCAGATCATTTTAATACTTCTGTCCACAAAAAAAGAAGAAACGTTTTTTTTAAAAAAAATATCAAATGGAATTTATACATATACATACATTATGGCTTTAACGAATAGCCAGACAGGTCCAATGGATTGTCAGGTACAGTCGAGAAAAAAAGCACCTCCTACTAAATCCTCAACAAATTAGCATAGAAGAAATCTATTGATACCGAACGATTGAAAATAAAGTCTACTTTTAAATAATGCATATTTAATTTGAATAAGTAAGACATCTACATATTAAAAAGAACCCAAACTAAAGAACCCAAACTTACTTTTTTTCAATAGCAATAACCAATTTTAATACGATATTTCAAATCTCCGGTTCAAATCAGTCATTCAATAACAAGTCATTTGAATGATAATTTTTTGAATTATAAACATTCAAAATTTAGTGCTTTTAATGTTAAATTACATTTTATATTTTATTAATATCTCCCGAAATTCTACCCCTAAGGTGTTCATTTTTATGTAGTAATAATATTAAAATACACAAAACATATATACGTGGAATTTGTAATTTTTATAATTTTTTGATATGAATTAAGAATTATAAAATATGAACATTATGAAAATGTAAAAAAAATTATGAATAGCAACCTACAATTTTTATGTGGAATTTAGATTTATTATATACTGTTTTATGGAAAACCAAAATTTCGAATTTGTCTTCCAAAAAGTTTTCAAATAACGCTTCAAAGACGGCAAAAAGATAGTTACGAGCGTACACTAGTCACGCGGTAAAAGCCGAGCGCTAATGTAAAGTCTATGGGGGCGTTCTTTTCAAATATCTCGCTCAAATTTTAATATTTTTGCATGATTTTTTTGCACAAGATAGCTGAGGGCGATCCACAACCGGCCTAGTCTTTACTTTTTCGATTTTGCTTATATATTTTTCATGTCACGATAGTTTCAATTTCAGAACCGGTTTAAACCGGTTCCGAAAGTTTAAGTAATTGTTTAAAGAAAATCTGAAACGAAAACTGAAAAAGTAAAAACTAGGCCGGTTGTGGATTGTCCTCAGCTATCTTGTGCAAAAAAATCGTGTAAAAATATTAAAATTTCAGCGAGATATTTGAAAAGAACGCTCCCATAGACTTTACATTATCATCCGGGTTTTTTTGAGTACTTTTTCTGTGACTATTGTGGGGCCTTAAAGGGGCTGTTTATTATAAAAGTGACTAGTTATTTTGAAACTTTTATGATATCTTGTAATCTAGCGACCTTCGATCATTGCTTCAGTGGTGAATAAGATGCCTTGATCAAAAAGAGAGCCCCTCCTTGGTCAACGATGGAGTACCGAGTTTAAACTTGAATACAGCCCCTAAAATATGCTTGTTTTTAAATAATTAACTTCTCAGAAACTTAAGCAATGAATTGCGATAAAATTTATTTTTAGGCTAATTGAAGGATGTAGAGCTCAGTTATGATGTCAGAATTGGGCAATGCTATTGAAAAAAAATAGGGTTAATTTTAATATGTGTATGGCCCCCAAGTAAATTTTAACTACATTATTTAAAAGTCGAATTTATTTCCGATCGTTTGATACCAGTAAATTTCTTCTACGATAATTTTTTGAGGAGTCAATAGAGGATGTTTACATATTTTTTTTCCACGACAGTATGTTCAAAAATTTTAATCAAACTAGAAATTTCTTTAATGTAAACTGAATAAATAAACCAGACAAAAATAAATTATATAAATGAGCTAAATAGTTTAAAATTCTTGTTTAGAATATTTCTTATAAAACATCTGTACAATTTCCGGTAGTTTAAGGGTTAAATAAAATTTCTCATTTCTCTTTATTTTTACAGAACATAATCATTGTTTGTTATGTTTTGAAGACGTATCCTCAGAAAATTTTAAAGTAAATGTTACTTAGCTTTTCCATATGTTTTCTCTTGTATGAATCTTGATACTGATAAATATTTGAGCTTTCATATCCTAATGCACATTAGATAATCTTTCACCCCGTCTTCTACATCTATTGGAGTTTACGGGACATACTTTACCTTTTATGCTGTAAAAAGTACAATTTATAACATTCATGTTTTATTTGCATAATTACTTTTAACAGTTTTCTATTGACGTATTTTGTCCCTGAATTCCTTACCATTGCATTTAAGCTGATTGTTAATTAACTATTTGTACGAAATAATGATTAAAATTAAGTATATTAAATATGCTCCATAATAAATGTTATTATTATTAAAAAACAGATTTAACTGTTAATCAAAACAAATATTTATTGAATATAAATGAACATTAAAAAATATTTTTTTGCTATTGATAGCATGAACTACGGATAACGTGAACAAAAATTTGCTTCTCCATGAGGTTCATGTTAACGATGCTTGGCTGTATATATATATATATATATATACAGCCGAGTTCGTTGTCCAGTTTCATCCGCCATCTTGTTTCAAAATGACAGCCATTTAAAATTTTTAAAAGAATAAAAATTTTAAAATTATATAAAAAAAAATTAGAAATTGAAAAATATTTTCCTTTTATGTGTTTGACTTTGATATAAAGATTACAGAGTATTTTTTGTTTTTTTTATATCTTTATAAATGGCTGAGTTATAGTATTTTGAATTTCAAGTGTGGCTGACATTTCGAAACGGTCTGATTTTTGCCACGTGATAACACGTATATTTATGAACCAATTTGGTTATAACTTGGTGTGTACATAGCATATACCGATGTCTGAACCAAGTTCGTTGGCCAGTTTCATCCGCCATTTGTTTCAAAATAGTGGCCATTTATATATTTTTTAAATTTAAATTTAAAATTTGGTACATAAAAATTAGAAGTTAAATTTTTTTTCTTTTATGTATTTTAGTTTGATACAAAGATTCCAGAGCATTTTTTGTTTCGTTTGTATCTTAAAAATGGCTGAATTATAGCACTGTGAATATCTAGTATGGCTGACATTTTTAATGATCTAATTTTTGTCACGTGATAATACGGATATTAATGAACTTATTTGGATATAACTTGGTGTGTCCATAGTATATAACGATGTCTTAACGTAGTTCGTTCGTCAGTATCAACCGCCATCTTGTTCCGAAATGGTGGCCATTTAATTTTTTTTATTTAAAATTTAAAATTGGGTACACAAAAATTAAAAGTTAAAAAGATTTCTCTTTTATTTGTTTTAGCTGTATACAAAGATTCCAGAGCATTTTTTGTTTCGTATGTATCTCAGGAAATGGCTGAGTTATAGCAATTTAAATTTCTAAAGTTGGTGACATTTTGAAAAATCTATTACAATACTCGGCAACATTCAGATATATGGACCGATTTCGATGTGAGTGAGCATGTGCGCAGAACGTATTAAAATCTCTTTAAGCTCACCCATCATGTTGTTTTAAAATGGCAAGAACCTCATTATGTAATCGAATTCGGCCATCTAATATAAATTGCTTCAAATAAAACCAGACTGTATAAAGTTGATTAATTTCTCGAATTTCCCATTCATATTCAACATTGATAAAAACAAGCATTGAATCTTCTATTAACGTGTTCCACTAATTCAAGCTTTGCATGATTGAATAATATAACTTGATTTTTTTTAAAGTAAAGAATATGAAAGCTTCCTCTTCCTCCCGGTACTGGACTTTTAAAATTCAAAATTTTACATAAAAGATTATTTATAGTACATTAAGAAAAAGAGTTTCAAATCATTTAAGCACAGTTAGAAATCATTAATTTTAAGAAATCATTATTTTTTTTTAAGTCACCAAATGTTATTGTATCCTGAACCCAGCAATAATGTTGTTCTTGGAACTAGAAATAATGTACCTTGAATATATCCAAAGTTTAACGCAATTGAATATTACTCTATTCAAAGTCTAAGTAATAAAAATGTTATTTTATAAAGTTTTCATGTATAATTAATGGAAGGATTCGAAAACTGAACTCTAAATAGATACTACTTGTGGACATAAAATATGCATAAATATTGACAGTGGTCAAGAAGAGATTCTTGTGTTCATGAAGCATTGTAATAGCAATAGGATAACATTAATACTTGAGGAAAATATATTTTTTTAATCATTTGTGCACAAATCATTAGCATTTACCAGAAGATAGTCTTATTGTAAGAATCTTATTGTAAGAATAATTCTTTATATATTTCTTAATATATTATCAGTTTTCTAAAGATAATCGTACCCTTTTTTAGACAGATGTTTCTTGTTAATTTTGTAATGATAAAATAAACATTTATAGAAAACACATAAGGGTAATAAAACTGTAAATATGCAATTGATGATTATTGTAGTTTGTAATTTCCCTTCTTTTTCTCTAATCAAACCTTTTCCTTTATATTAATTAAAGACACTTTAAATAAATATCTGTGTCAAAACTGTCATTTAAAATACTTTTAAAAAGTCTTTCATATACATAAAAATTTTTTGTGAATGTATTTTTTTTCTTATAGAAAAATATTGCATGGTACTACATGACTAAGATTAAGGTACAGCATGAGTGTTGAATTTTCTAAAATTAATAATTTTTAATTAAAAGAAAAACTATAATAAGCTTAAAATTAATGTTCAAGAAAATTGTGAGGGAAGCGAAGCATGATAAATAATTTGAAAATGTCATTATCTCTTCATACAATAAGGGTAATAAAACTGTAAATATGCAATTGATAATTATTGTAGTTTGTAATTTCCCCTCTTTTTCTCTAATTAAACCTTTTCGTTTACATTAATTAAAGAAACTTAAAATAAATATCTATGGCATTATTAACATACGTTAGATGAATTAAAAATTAAAATGTTAAAATATTACCGAGGTACCTGACCTTCTCCAACCTTTGTCCTATCTATCGACCGCAGACTTTTCATATAAGTAGACTCAGAAGTGGTAAACTTTTACTTTTGAAAGAAAGATCACTATCCAGAATCATGTATTGATGAGCAGAGAAAGCGCGACAAATCTTTTTTTTCACTAAACATTATTTTCTCCAAATTTGCCTTCGGATTCAAGCGAAAAATTTATTGCCTCATCTTTTATGAACTCGAAAGTTGCAACTAGTAAAATAATAATCGGTTAAAAAAATAAATAACAAAAATAAATAAAATACACCCTTTTGAAAGTGGAAGCATGTTGAATTTAAGTTCTCCCAGAATGCACAATTCGATCCGCTGTATCTTTACTCTTTACTTTGAGTAATCGATCTTCCAAAATAGAGGTCTCGCCACCTCACTGATTTTACGTTCAGGGGTGAGACACTAGTAGGAAACTAATACGTAGCTCAGCATCGTTAGCAGAGGTCAACACGAAAAGTAATCAATGAGCCAAAAGCTGTTTAAACAATTTCATAAATGAACAGCATATATTAAGTTTCTCATGCCGATGACGTTCAATGTAAAAATTTGTAAACTTAGTAAAAAGTTTGACAAAATACGTATTTTCAATATTTTTTTCAGTTTTATATCTGAAATTTTGCTTATACCAGCTGTTCACATTTAATTTATATATCTATATGTTTTGTAATTATAAACTATCTGTTACAGATTATCTGACATTTGTTTGCATATAAGCATATACAGATGGGGGACAAAATAATGCGAACACCTGTGAAATAATGGAAAATCATTATTAGTAGGGGGTTGGACTACCCTTTCACTGAAGTACAGATTTAATGTGACCTTTTATAGATGTATAAATGTCATGGACAATATTTAGAAGTATATTAGGCCATTACTCCTGCAGAATGGTCTCTAATTCCGAAAGGCTGGATGAAGGAAGAAATTGAAAACGAAGTTTGGACTCCAAATTTTCCAATAAATGTTCAATAATATTCAAATCCGAGACTGAGGGGGCCAGGAAAGATGTTCATCGTCATTGTCAAGCTCTTCGAACCAATCTTGAACACACCTAGCAGTGTAGGTAGGGTCATTGTCGTCTTGAACTAGTCGTTGGGGGGCCACCGTAATACTTACCCATCCTGGATATGCATACTATAAAATATGAAAATAAAACGCATGTGAACTATTAGTAGAATGCATCGCAATTCCAAAATAATATTTAAACACACATTTAAATAATTTTAATATACACAGTAATGCTCTATTAATAAATTGCTGATGAGCCAATTTCTACAAAACGCCAAAATACTCAAATAGTACTGGATTGCGTAAAAGAAACATCCTTATAACTCCAAAAATAATAATCATATTAACTAACAATTTACTGCGTCGGATTAAACATCTCATTTTCAATTAAAATATATCTTTGAATTGAAATTTGAATGAAATACAGAGTCATGAAAAATCGAAGAATGTGAAAAACAGGATTACACATATCTTGGCAACTAATAATCCGATCGACTTCGTTCTTTATGCAAAATTTGTGTTATTTTATTGCTTTTTACGTCCATCCCTTAAAATAAAAAAATTCGAAATTTTTTGTATTCCTTTCATCAGAACGAATTTTTCGAGAGTCCGAAAAAAATAGTTCCGGCTAATCGAGGTTACTGATATTAAATAGGCTTCGTCCCATTCTTACATACTAAGTACATACAAAATTTCAAGTCTCTATTTCAATTTTTTCGGGAGATAGAGAGGTTACAGACAGACAGACAGACAGGCAGACATACACACAGACGGACGGACGGCAAATTTTTTTTTCTAAAAATATGTTTTTCGGAATCTCCAGTATCTGAAACGTGTAAATTCGTCAAAAATTTTTTTCGATTTTCAAAACGATTGCAAGACTTACCCTATACTACGTATGATGGGTAAGTAAAAAGTGGTCCCTCTTCATGGAATAAATTCTGGACAAAAGGGTGGACATGATCCCCTAGACTGGTTAGATAGAGATTGGATTTGATCCTCCCATGCAGAATAACAAATGGCCCAAGATCGCGCCAAGATATCGAACCTCAGACCATAATGAAGCCACCCGAATGCTTCAAATTCAGCATCAGGCATTCAGGTTTAAGTGCTTTACTGAGCATTCTCCAGACATAAACGCGTCCGGTCGTCTGAAATAGGACGAATGACGATTCATCTGACCATAATTCCTGTTGCCAGTTCTATCGGGTCTACCGTTTGTGATCTCTGCACCATCTGAGTTGTTTGAAAGCACTAGTTGCTGTCACCAAGAGTTTTTGAATTGCCACTCTGCCATAAATGCTCGCAGAATGGAGCTCTTTTTTGACATTTTTTTGTTGAAATGGGATCCTGGAGATGTTTGTTCATTTCAGATGTTATCTCGGATAACGCTTTCTTGTGCTTCCGGGATACTATGGGCTTCAAGACTAGTCTATCCCTCAGCAAGCTTGGACTTTCGGCCACTGTTGTGCTTTGAAGACGTCGTCTTACCCTTTTTCGTGCACGCTGTCATAACTGCGTACCGTACTTCTTGTAACCCCCAAAAGGTTTGCTGTTTCCGTCACCGATACTCCACTTAAACGCGCTCCAAAAATCATTCCTCTTTGCAACTCTGATAGGTCTGACAATTCAACTTATTACAGACAGTTCGTTGACGAAAGCAACACAAAGTGACTGCTGTTGAGAGACCGATACCTTCATCTTCAAGCTCACTAGGTGGAATACTTCTGTTGCAGGTGGCGCTGCCGTACTGCAGGTGTGAAATACGTCACACTTCTTCACAGGTGTTCGTATTATTTTGTCCCCCATCTGTATATACATAGATAATATATTTTTTCTGACATACTTAATTGTATGCAAAGTTTTTGCTTAGACAAATAATTTTATCGTTTTAAAATAAAATATTTATTTCAAATAACACATCTTTTATTATGCGTTAAAATTATAATGAATTCTAATGAAATTAGTGGCCCCATTTTTTAAATAAAAGTTAAATATTTAAAAATAAAAATAAATAAGTAAAAATCAAACTGAGATCAAAGTTAAAATTTGTTTTGAAATCTTTAATTTCTGTATTCTATTAATGGCCTAGTGCTACAATTCCTTTTCACAGAAAAAATGTTTTGAATATTCAAATTAAATTAAACTACATTTTAAACATTAAAATAATCGCTTATTGGTCCACTTTTTATGTATCATTTCTATGAATAAAGTGATAAAATTTTAAATGCTGTTAAGTCCATTAAATTAAATTTAAGCATTTTAAGATGATTTGAAAACGAGGAAATATAAAAGCTTTCCTTTGAATTTATTTTCTTAATGACCAGTTTTAACAAGAAGGTATAAAAAGATATGCGATAAAAATACAATAATAATAATTATAAAATTTCGGAAACAATTTAGTAAAGTTTAATCGTAAAACAATAATAGTTTCTATTAAAAATTTACATTTTTATAAATATAAAATGAATGAATTAGTTTTAAATACATCAAAAACTTTTAGTATAACTCTTTTTTTAACTTTCAAACTCTTTTATAATTATAATCAATTAATAAAAAATGGTTAATTTTTAATGTTCTATTTCATTATTAATCGAATTCCCATAAAAATCATTTTTATTTCAAATTATAGCATTAACATAATTTCTTTGTCTTTTTTCTCGTTAAGGTATTAGACATTTTCTTTTGATAAAATATTTAAAGGCAATTTTTGAAAAGAATCACGAATTTTTCTTCTTTATTTTACGTTCATGAAGAATTTAATAAATATATGTGTTGAAACCCGTTAATTCGACGAATGAAAGTGGTTAAAAGTAATTGGCTTGGAATTACTGACTGTAATTATTGAAAAATTAAAAAAAAAACTAAAATAATTAATCAATTTATTATTGGCTAGCCTAACTCTTAAAATAAACATTATTTTTAACTAAAGTTTTATTTTAAGTTTTTAAATTATCCAAAAATCAAACTTTAATCCTATAAGTAATCGTAACAAGCTATTAAGATGATGAAATTACAAAATTATTATTTGAAACTTTGATCTTTGGTATTACGAAATGAAAAATCAACAAAATTGTGCCACTGTTTGGTCACGGCGTTTGTTTTGTGCCACGGTGTTGCTCAATTATAATTTTTTCAACGAAATCTAAAAATAACACTTTTTACACCGTCGTAAAATTTACAAACATGCTTTTCGTATTCATATTAGCTACTTTAAAAACATTTTAACAGGAATAAATTATTAATACAGGGTCACACATAAATAATGTGACTTGTTAAAAAATATTTTAATGTGTTATTCGCGTTTTTGAGCCAAACTATTGCTTTATTAATGTTTCTCGTGCTTTTTCGTTGTATAATTGCTGTTTACGTTGATATTAACCCATTGTTTATCAGGAAAACAGGGTGTACAAAATTTAATCCTAATTTCATCCAACAACACTTCCCCACAAAAAAAAAAAAAAAAAAAAAAAAAAATTCACTGTTTGGGGAGGGATCCTGGATAGACCGGGCGGCGGCGACACGAATGACTACGTCATCGAGTTACGGGATGAAATCATGATGTAGGAAAGATTATTAGGTGTAGATTAAGGAATGACTGGTCTGCCTCGTCATTTCTTAGTACGATATGAGTAACAGCGGGCGCCAACTCGCCATTTTGGCGTCACTTTCACGTCATCGAGTTATGGGATGAAATTGGTGCCAAATTAAAGGTAAAATAAAGTATTTTAAGAATATTTCGGTCTGCATGCGCATATCCTGGTACAAACCCTCGGCAGACTGAAATTTATAACAAAAAATGACATTATAATGTAAAAATCAATATGACTACTGTGATATACGCTCTTCCTATTTTCTTCATAATTTCTACGGAACACCTGTTTATGTTGAAATAATCCAAAGAATCCGGCTTGACAAAAAAACACAAAAGTTTATTTGACAGATGGAACACACAAGATGGACTAACACAGCAAGACTTGAAACACAACAATTAAATATATATATAACTTCTAACTACGCTTCTTTCGTAACAGATCAATGTCGTGCCCGTAACACATACATATACCGATTTTCCGGATAATGTTTTTAAATTCTTTTTAACCTGCATTCGACATTCGCAGGTCTACCTCTTACCTCCGCACACACACATCTCTCTCTGCGTTCGTAACCCCTTCCTCTCCACACACACTCGTCCGCTGGTCACGTGACTCAAGAGCGGGCGCCGATGAATAAAACAAAAAACACATCATCAGTCATCACACCCCCCACGCAAGGTTGTGGAGGAACTCTGTGGTTCTCGTAAGAGAGCGTGTGATATACGCTCTTCCTATTTTCTTCATAATTTCTACGGAACACCTGTTTAACCTCCGCTACTAGTGAAGCTTGTTCCGCCGCCTTTTCTAAGTTAATTTTTAAATCCTGAAGGTATTCGGTTGCACTTTTCCCGAGATTTATAGGTAGTGGAATTTCGCCCGACCATGTAGATTTTAATACCGCCAATGACCCCCTGGCCTCCCTTCCATACATCAACTTAAATGGCGACACCCCCGTCGTACAGTTAGGAATCTCCCTATACGCAAATAATAAATAAGGGATGTGTTTATCCCAATTTTTAGGATAGCTCCGAATGATATGGTGCAACATGCGTTTCAATACCTGATTATACCGTTCAACCAATCCCGAACTTTGTGGATGTCCCGGTGTTGCAAATCTAGGAGCCGCCCCTAGCCTAGCATGAAATTCCTGCATTAAACCTGATACGAAATTTCCCCCCTGATCACTTGCTATTACGCGGGGTATCCCTGTCCGCATAAATATTTCTAACAGCGCATCACAAGTAGCCTTAGCCGAAATTGTTCTTAACGGAACCGCTTCGGGCCACCTACTGTGTTGGTCAACCAAAGTAAGTACATATTGATGTCTACGCGCCGAAAGTGGTTCAATTTTCCCAATTATATCAATATTTACAACGTCAAATGGGAGCTCCGGTCTTTCAATCGGAAGAATCGGTATCTGATCACTGGCTCTCTCCCGGCTTCGCAACTGGCAATCCTTGCACGATTTACAATACTCCTCTACATCCCGTGACACGCCTGGCCAAAAAAATGAATATCGAATTCTTTCTTTCGTTTTCCTTATACCGAGATGGTTCGCAAAAATTGATTCATGTGCAATCCTTAAAATTTCCTCCCTCCTAATTTTAGGCACTACTAATTGCATGACTTGATCTCCCGAAACCTTTTCCCTATGATAAAGTAAATTATCCACCATAACAAACCCATTTTTCCCTTGTTTAGCATCTTTAAATGCCCCCTGTAAAGATTCGCAATTCTTTTGTTGCTCCCAGTAAATGGTCGTTTCCGAACGCTGATTCGAATTTAAATCCTCGCAATCATTTTTCGTTCCAATACAATTAATAATCAAATTCTCTTCAAAAGATTCATTTTCAACCTGCAAACATAAATTTTTATCACTCGTGTTTTGTTCTTTTTCCTTTTCCAACGATAAATTTTCATCCCCCCTTTTCGTCTCATTTGTTGGTGTCAGACTGTCGGCTATTCTTTTCCCTTCTCCAATTTGCACCGATTGTAATAATTCATAAACCTTCGGAGTAATAATACATGAACTACATAATTTATCTGTCACTGCAAATAACACATCCACACTGTTAAATAAACAATTTGATTCACTCATGTTTAGAGAAACCGGTAACGTTAAAAGATCAGCAGTAATTTGCTCGCCAAAAGCTGAAATCAAGTGAATTGATGAATTTTCATTATTTTTAAATGATTCTGGTACTTCATTCGAATTTATAACGGGAATCTCAGCAGCGCTGTCAATTAATGTCTTTATTTTTTGTTTCCCCACCCAAATTTCATCGTATTGCAATGGTTGAGTACTTATTGCGTCATTTTCAAAGCATAAAGCTGTCACTTTCGCTATCAACCTTTCGTCTTTATTTTTCCCGGTAGAATCTTTTTTCATTTGATAATGAGAATTTCCCGACCTCTCTTTTTCTTTATTATTAGGACAAAAACGTAAATGAACGATTTGACGGCACAATTTACACACAGACTTTTTCCTATCATTACGCGAATTAAAATTATTTCTTAGATGCGGTGGAATATATTTGCCAGATCCGAAATCATCAGAACCGCGACAATTTGTCGATTTATCATATACCTCAGAAAAGGTTCTACCTTTTGATGTAAACCAATTATCGCATAATTCCGCAATTTCCCGCGCTTTTAACCAATTATCTAATTGTTTTATTTTGACATACCTTCGCGCCTCTGAGTCTAACGCATCCATTAATCTATCACTAACTATTAATTCATTAAGTGCATCAAAATCATTTACCTTTCTAAGTTCGCAATAAAAATCCCAATTCGCTCTTCACCTAGATGCGAATTGCATATGATTTTCATTTTTCGCCCTCTTTGCCGAAAGAAAATTTTGAAGACAAGCTTCAGGGGTGGGTTGAAATTCTTTTAAAATTAAAGCTTTAACCCTTTGATAATCCTTCATTTCATCTGAATTTGCATATACCAATAAATGCGCGGCTTTTTCCCCTACTAAATTAAACAGTATTTCAACTTTCAAATCTTCCGCGACATTCTTTAATTCAAACGCCCTTTCGAGCGAAGAAAAAAATAAATTCTACGATTCAGGTTTGGTAGGAATCGCAATAGTTAAAGTCTTAACGCTTTTAATTAGAGCTTCTAACGAATTAGTTTTGGGATTTTGTCCATCCCCCCCACTATCAGAATTTTTGTTTTCAGACTGCAGTTTAGCCATTTCTAATTGGTGTTTGATAACTTCTAATTTCGTTTTTTCTAATTCTAACGCTGTTTTCTGCTCAGAATTAACATATTCTTTTTCATTTTTAAGGGCCTCTGCTTCTTGTTTCTCTTTTGAAATGCGGTCTGATACCGTTGTAACAAGGAATTCTTTTACGAAATCAAAATCCTTATCATATTGTTCACTTCCTTCGATTAATGCTTTTAAATCCACTATTCTATGATCTGGCTCTACTTTTAATCCTAATTCTGTGGCTAGGCTACTATGACCAGGTCTTCTTTTCTTAACCCTTTAATTGTAAACATGTTCTTTTTCTTAACTATTACTATCTTTATCAATAATTATAATCATTAAATAATATAATCATTCATTATAATCATACACTAGAACATACTGAGAACAATACTTGTTTTCAATTCTAATCCGATTATCTCTTTAGAATCATTGTAACATTCATTAATCTAATATTTATGTTTCTTCAAATAATGCATAAAAGTTATATCTTTCAATTTTATTTCCAGAACAAAAATTAATTTCACTTACCTCTGGTTCTCGAAAGAGAGCGTGTGATATACGCTCTTCCTATTTTCTTCATAATTTCTACGGAACACCTGTTTATGTTGAAATAATCCAAAGAATCCGGCTTGACAAAAAAACACAAAAGTTTATTTGACAGATGGAACAACACAAGATGGACTAACACAGCAAGACTTGAAACACAACAATTAAATATATATATAACTTCTAACTACGCTTCTTTCGTAACAGATCAATGTCGTGCCCGTAGCACATACATATACCGATTTTCCGGATAATGTTTTTAAATTCTTTTTAACCTGCATTCGACATTCGCAGGTCTACCTCTTACCTCCGCACACACACCTCTCTCTCTGCGTTCGTAACCCCTTCCTCTCCACACACACTCGTCCGCTGGTCACGTGACTCAAGAGCGGGCGCCGATGAATAAAACAAAAAACACATCATCAGTCATCACAACTACGTCATCGAGTTACGGGATGAAATCATGATGTAGGACAAGATTATTAGGAGTAGATTAAGGAATGACTGGTCTGCCTCGTCATTTCTTGGTACGATATGAGTAACAGCGGGCGCCAACTTGCCTTTTTGGAGTCACTTTCACATAATCGAGTTACGGGATGAAATTGGTGCCAAATTGAAGCTAAAATAAAGTATTTTAAGAATATTTCTGTCTGCCTGCGCATATCCTGGTACAAACCCTCGGCAGACTGAAATTTATAGCAAAAAACGACGTTATAATGTAAAAATCAATATGACTACGTCATCGCGTTACGGGATGAAATCATGATGTAGGATAAGATTATTAGGTGTAGATTAAGGAATGACTGGTCTGCCTCATCATTTCTTGGTACGATATGAGTAACAGCGGGCGCCAACTTGCCATTTTGGCGTCACTTTCACGTCATCGAGTTACGGGATGAAATTGGTGCCAAACTGAAGCTAAAATAAAGTATTTTAAGAATATGTCGGTCTGCCTGCGCATATCCTGGTACAAACCCTCGGTAGACTGAAATTTATAACAAAAAATGACGTTATAATGTAAAAATTAATATGACTACGTCATCGAGTTACGGGATGAAATCATGATGTAGGACAAGATTATCAGGTGTAGATTAAGGAATGACTGGTCTGCCTCGTCATTTCTTGGTACGATATGAGTAACAGCGGGCGCCAACTCGCCATTTTGGCGTCACTTTCACGTCATCGAGTTACGGGGTGAAATTGGTGCCAAATCAAAGCTAAAATAAAGTATTTTTAAAATATTTCGGTCTGCCTGCGCATATCCTGGTACAAACCCTCGGCAGACTGAAATTTATAGCAAAAAATGACGTTATAATGTAAAATTCAATATGACTACGTCATCGAGTTACGGGATGAAATCATGATGTAGGACAAGATTATTAGGTGTAGATTAAGGAATGACTGGTCTGCCTCGTCATTTCTTGGTACGATATGAGTAACAGCGGGCGCCAACTTGCCATTTTGGCGTCACGTTCACGTCATCGAGTTACGGGATGAAATTGGTGCCACATTGAAGCTAAAATAAAGTATTTTAAGAATATGTCGGTCTGCCTGCGCATATCCTGGTACAAACCCTCGGTAGACTGAAATTTATAACAAAAAATGACATTATAATGTAAAATTCAATATGACTACGTCATCGAGTTACGGGATGAAATCACGATGTAGGACAAGATTATTAGGTGTAGATTAAGGAATTACTGGTCTGCCTCGTCTTTTCTGGTACGATATGAGTAACAGCGGGCGCCAACTTGCCATTTTGGCGTCACTTTCACGTCATCGAGTTACGGGATGAAATTGGTGCCAAATTGAAGCTAAAATAAAGTATTTTAAGAATATTTCGGTCTGCCTGCGCATATCCTGGTACAAACCCTCGGCAGACTGAAATTTATATAAAAAAAATGACGTTATAATGTAAAAATCAATATGACTACGTCATCGAGTTACGGGATGAAATCATGATGTAGGACAAGATTATCAGGTGTAGATTAAGGAATGACTGGTCTGCTCGTCATTTCTTGGTACGATATGAGTAACAGCGGGCGCCAACTCGCCATTTTGGCGTCACTTTCACGTCATCGAGTTACGGGGTGAAATTGGTGCCAAATCAAAGCTAAAATAAAGTATTTTTAGAATATTTCGGTCTGCCTGCGCATATCCTGGTACAAACCCTCGGCAGACTGAAATTTATAGCAAAAAATGACGTTATAATGTAAAATTCAATATGACTACGTCATCGAGTTACGGGATGAAATCATGATGTTGGACAAGATTATTAGGTGTAGATTAAAGAATGACTGGTCTGCCTCGTCATTTCTTGGTACGATATGAGTAACAGCGGGTGTCAACTTGCCATTTTGGCGTCGCTTTCACGTCATCGAGTTACGGGATGAAATTGGTGCCAAATTAAAGCTAAAATAAAGTATTTTAAGAATATTTCGGTCTGCCTGCACAAATCCGTGTACAAACCCTCGGCAGACTGAAACTTATAGAAAAAAACGACGTTATATTGTAAAAGTCAATATGAATACGTCATCGAGTTACGGGATGAAATCATGATGTAGGACAAGATTATTAGGTGTAGATTAAGGAATTACTGGTCTGCCTCGTCTTTTCTGGTACGATATGAGTAACAGCGGGCGCCAACTTGCCATTTTGGCGTCACTTTCACGTCATCGAGTTACGGGATGAAATTGGTGCCAAATCAAAGCTAAAATAAAGTATTTTTAGAATATTCCGGTCTGCCTGCGCATATCCTGGTACAAACCCTCGGCAGACTGAAATTTATAACAAAAAATGACGTTATAATGTAAAAATCAATATGACTACGTCATCGAGTTACGGGATGAAATCACGATGTTGGACAAGATTATTAGGTGTAGATTAAGGAATGACTGGTCTGCCTCGTCATTTCGTGGTACGATATGAGTAACAGCGGGCGCCAACTCGCCATTTTGGCGTCACTTTCACGTCATCGAGTTACGGGGTGAAATTGGTGCCAAATCAAAGCTAAAATAAAGTATTTTTAGAATATTCCGGTCTGCCTGCGCATATCCTGGTACAAACCCTCGGCAGACTGAAATTTATAGCAAAAAATTGACTTTAAATTTAATATGGGCCATGTGGATATTTTCTTTATTGCCGAATCGGGAAGAGTTCCATAATCTGTTCTTAGTTTTTTGGCGAACTTTTACTGGCATTAAATGAATCGATGTGGTTGTCTTTGAAGTTGTATTTTTACTGCTGGAATTGACTTTAACCATTTGTTTTTTGTATTTTTTTTTTTTTTTTTTTTTTTTTTTTTTGCATTTAGCATAAGTTTTTCGGAAAAAACTATAGCTTTTATTTAAATTTGACATATATAATAAATAATATAATTATACAACATTATAAAAAATTATATGTATGTATATACTATTTATTTATAGCTGTATATATTATGTATTTATATATGCATATCTCTATAGATACTTACATATATTGGGTTGGGGAAAAAGTAAGTTCGCTTTTTTTCGTGTTTTTCAAAGTGAATTTATTTATGTAAATAAAACAAAACTAATCAAAATTTACGTGCTATTTTGTTCGATGATCTTTTGCCATTTTTTTTTTTAAACAATAATTCCGTCACTGTAGAATTTCTGAGAGTTCTGGACAAAAAACTGAATTAGGTGATTTTCACAAGCGTTTTTTGAAACCAGCTTAACACCTTCAAGAGAGTACCACATAGGGCGGAACAAATGGTAATCCGTCGGATCCAGGTCCGGACTATATGATGGGTTCATCAAAACTTCCCAACAAAGCTCTTTCAATTTTTGCCGAGTGACTAAAGATGCGTGTGGTTTAGCGTTGTCGTGATGGAAGACAGCGCCTTTCCTTTCGATCAATTTTGACCGGGTTTTTTAATTGCCTGCTTCATTTGCATTAGTTGTTTACAGAAGATAGTTGAATTGATGGTTTGGCCAGGTCTGAGCAGCTCACGATGGAAAATTCCTTTCCAATCCCACCAAACACTCAGAATCACTTTCGTAGGCATCAATCGGGCTTTGCCACCATTTGTGAAGCTTCGATCACGATCTTTTTAGCACATTGTTGTTATACGTGATTCCCTTTTCATCACCCGTAATGATATGTTTCAATTATGGCTCGATTTCATACCGTTTCAGTAGCAATTCACAAATGAAAACTCTGTCCATTAAATTTTTCACTGTAATTTTATGGGGAACCTAAGTATCGAGTTTCTTTTGGTATCCAATTTTATGTAAATGGTTCAAAAGTGGTTTATGGTTAATGTTTAGTTCTGTAGCAATGTCGTGGGAAGAAATATGTCAGTTTACCTGGATTGTTTTTAAAATTTCATCGAATTTTTCAAGGATTGGCTGGCCAGGGAAAGGTTCATCTTTAACATCGAAATTTTCGGAAGGAAAAAAGAGGAAACCGATTCTGACTTTGGCGTTTACTTAAGCACTGATCACCATAAATGCCACACAAGTTTCGATGAGCCTGCGCCAATTTTTCCCTTTTTGGAAGTAAAAAACTAAAATGTGACGAAAATGATCTTCTGAAATCTCTATTTTTAAAACGCTACCTTTAGATCAAGAATTTTCAAGAAACTGTTACCTTTCAAACGCTGTATAGTATGACTTAATTGAGTATTACTCGAGATATGGGACTTTAAAGCTATCTATTGGGAAAAAACGAATTTACTTTTTCCCCATCCCAATATATATATAGAAATATATCTAAAATGAATATACATAAAAATATTTGTGTAAAATTGCACATTGTTTTAACAAATAACATGCATAACGTTTATTAAATAAAGGTATCTTTATAAACCATTTTAAAATAATGTTTTTCCACCATCTTAAGAAATCTGATAAATTGCTAAAATGAATTTTATTGCCAATTTCGATTCTTTCGCCAATTTCTCAACCAGAATAGGATATGGAACTCTTCCCGCGGCCCGTAAGAGTTAAGTTGAAGAAGATAATATACTATGTGCATTTATCAATATATTCCAAGAAAGAGGTAAGAAAACATTTTCTAAATCAAATTTAATCTGTCATTATTAATTTTTTTCTTTCTTTTAAATACGAACCTGTATATTAGTTACATATTTTATGTGTATTTACTTGGAGTATACTTTTTACGTTTTAACTTCGCTAAGCTATTTAAAAATTTAATATTTTTTTTAATGGAAAGCGATGAAAAGAAATATTATTTTCTTTGCAAAATTTATCACTCGACTTGTTTGTGCATCTGTACGCTGCACAAAATTACGGCATCTTTATTTATGTTTTTTATACTCATAAAGAATAAAAATCGTATTCATACATTCGATTGAAAATCCTGATTGTAACCAACATATGATTTCCTTCAATCTCGAACCCATATTCTCAATAAAACCTATTCTTATAGACTCATTCATAGTAAACTATTTTGTTTTTAACAAAGAAAATGTTCATTTAAAAAAAGTTTTTTATTGGAATTTTAAAATAAAATCAATAATGATATAATAATTTTCACTGTTTTCCTATTTTCTTCAACAATGGATGTAACACGATTGCCGTCAATGTAAAGAAATTTCATAGAGAATTTTTAAAATTTCAAAATCAAAATTAAAATATAAAAATGGGATTATTTAAAAAAAAAACAACGGGTGCGATTAAGTCTACTAATAAAAGGCTTTCATAAAAAAATGTTTTAGCAAAAGGCTTAGGACAGATAACTAAAAACAGCCTTGTCTTTTAACCGTTTAAACGCCAATGTTCCCAAATGGGTAATACAAAATATAACATTTGTAATACAAAACATATATTTTCCAACATAATAACGATGTACTAATTTTTCTTATAAAATATAAGGTGGTTTGGAACTTTTGAAAAAAAATTATGTTTAACCATTTATCACAGGTATTAAGGATTATGTAAATTCATTAATTTGCATAAAAATATGCTATTTGCTTTTATCGTTTTCTCTATGTCACTTACATTTGACCACTAGGAATCTAAATGCTTTTGGAATTCGTGAAAATACTCAAGAACAATATACAATACCATATAGTGGAAAATAATTTGTTACATTTGCATAAGCTGTCAATCAATAATCATGTTCCAAAATGCGAACACTGAAATGAAAATAGCCAAAAAACTGCAGAAATATTTTTTTATTATTATTTTCTAAATTTGTATGCATAAATTAAAACATTTGAAGCTGTAATATATGAAAAGCAAAATTATAATTAGATTGCGATATTAATTCGGCGTGTAAACGGTTAAGTATATTGATTATCATTCGATTATTACTCGAAAAGTTAATATTAATTTGGAGTTTGTCATTCTTTCAAAAGCTAAATTAATTCATTAGTAATAAAATTAAGTTATCCTTAGATTTTGCTATTAAGATTGCTACGTCTGTTTTAATAGATAGACGTAGCAATTGGTATATCTATTTAATATTGGAATATGGTAAATTTATCACTAAAGGGGTGTTTATTGTAGAAAAAAAAGTATAGCATGGTGGGGAAAGGAAGGGGGAGAAGGACATGGTAGGAAATAAAATTGTTATAGCATGGAGAAGAAGGAAAAGAGAACAAATGTGAAGAAAATAGTATTATGAAATGCATAAAAAAGGCATTGAAGAAACAGATTGTACAAACAATACTAAAAAATAAGATTTGCAACAAATACGACGAAAAATTATTATAAAAAAGAACTTAAATTTTTTTGAAAGAATATTGTAAAAATATACTTAATCCCACACCCCTCAAATAAAATAAAAAGTATTCGCTAAAATCTAGTAACTCGACCTTATACTTCAAGTACTTTTATTATTTTATATGACTCCGAATACTTTTATTCATTTGAAGAATAATTATAAATTTAAACTAAGATTATCAAAATTGTACATATGGAAAAAAATGAAAAAAAAAAATACTGACTTGTAGAAAAGTAGCTTATCTGCGGAACTTTACTTTTAAATATTTTAGTTAAGTGAAGAGTGGTTATAAGATGGTGATCACAAAAAATAAATAAATAAAATAAATAAAATAAAAACTTAAAAAACAAAGAAAATTGGACCTACAGGTAAAATGAGGTTACCCGATCTGCTTGAACGAATTTCACGATTTTGTTCGTGATTATTTGATGAATTTTATGATTTTTTGCAAAGATTTTTTTCATGAAATTTGCAAGTTTTTTTCTACGATTATTTGACAAAAATTGATTTTTTCCCTATCGATTTGACGAAATTGATCTTTTTCTGGGCCCGTTCGAGAACATTTCTAATATTTTTTACTAAACAATTAACGAATTTTGCTATCTGTCAGATTTGTAAAGCTATTCACGACATTTTTCTTTTATCTTGTACGGAATTTAGTGTTTTTTTTTTTTGGCAAAACCCTGACGAAATTCGTAATTTTTTTTTCTTAATTATTTGATTAAGTTGACATTAAAAAAAAAGACTATAAATTCATATAACATTCTGAGATCTTTGCAAAAAATCACGTTATTTTCCTACTACCTCTAGGAAAATTTCACGAATTAATTTTGCTAAAGTCTGAGAAATATGTTACCGCAGTTTTTCTTGAAAATGGGCCTATAATATAATTTAAAGAGAGGGTGGGAAACATCTCTACTCGGTATTCTTGAATAATTAGGATTTTCCTATTTTGTGCAAGATTCACGCAACAAAGTATTGCAAACTTTGTTCATCTATAAAAAGTTTGCCGTATGAAAACTTTGCCCCAAAATAAATAAATAACTTTCTTAAGTGGCGCTTCAGAATCTGTTGAAGAGAATTCCAGATATAAATGCTTGCACAAGTACAATACACTCGTGGTTAACATTCAAAATGAGGGTTTTATGTTAAGAAAAAAAGAGATTTTCTTTTCATGTCTGAATTTTTGGATTGACATTAGGTTTTTTTAAATTTTTACCTAGATGCCTTAAGTTCGAGGAAATTTCAGGTTATTTGAATTGTTTCTTTATTATTTGAAAATCGTTGATATTCGCTCAGAAAATAATCCACGAACTAAAAAAAAAAATAAGACGTACCTAAAAAAATTAGTACAGAACATTTAAAAATAGCACGACACACTTAAAAAATTACTCGGCACACATTAAAAATTGCACGCACCATGCTTTTCTTATTGTGCTTAATTTAATCTCTACACTGATAAGGCATTTAAAAACATTTAGTCAGTTATAATAATAGTATATAAAAACTCTGTCAAAATAATATTTTTAATTATTAATAAAAATTAAAAAATATGAACATTAAGAGCTCCAATAATATTTTATTTTAAGCATGCCAGTTTCGGTAGTGTTCAGTACATTGTCGTCAGTGCTCCAAACTAAGCAAACCCCAAATGTCTAAACACCGAGGATAGTATGCTTAACAGTTAAAATTACTGGTGCTTTGAATGTTGATATTTTTACATTTTTTTTTTTTTATATTTCACCAAGTTTTACCACAATAATTATTTTTATCATTGTTTGAACCTCCATATAATATATGTGATAACTATTTTTACTCTTAAAATACTAGTTTATAGAAAATACAAATGAATGCTTAATTTTTTCTATGCATCATCTAATAGTTTTAAATGGTTAATTAGATAAAGAAGAAAATTTAAAATTTATTTCCTCAGAAACTTATTAGAACGAGCAAAACATTTATTTTACTAACAACATCTGACCCTTTTCTTGGAAGATCAATGATTTCTGTTTTCTAAAAGCTAAGTAAAAGGGAGCTGAAAAAAATTATATATTTATAAAAACTACTTTCACTAGATTCTTCGTTATATATTCAACATATCTTTTCCATTTCGTAAAATATATAAGTAGTAAAGTCTTTGCGACATTATTAAAAATCATTATGTTATCCATTACATATAAATATGTAGTTTTTCTTTACAAAATTTGTTTATTATAAAAAACTTAAAAGTGAAATCCTAGTATGAATTTATTTTTTCACGTCATTAAAAACTTTGCAAATAATATAATAAATGCATACATTACAATTTTAGAATTTAGAATGACATTAGAATATAAAAATTTAAATATAGAAATGGTGTCAGAAATGCGATTTGAATCCACTTCCATATACAGGGTGTCCAGCAAATAAGACACTGATTTCAATGTTAAATTTTTCAAAAATAAAGATCGGTAGAATTATGCTGCAAACGGTTTGTATATTTGGTAAACTGCAAAAATGTTATACAGAAGTTTCGGACGGCGAATATTTTTGAAAAGATTATGTTTTGATTGCAATGAATACTTCACTTAGCATTTTTCTTGTTTTAAATTGCATTTTTTGGCGTACAGTGCTGTATTTTAACGATTTTTTTAAACTAAATTTTGGGGAATTCGGAAGTTTCAAAAATGTAATTCCGAAAATCGTTAAAATATGGCACTGTACTAAAAAAAATTCATTCTCTGCAAGCAATCTAAAACAAGAAAAATGTCAAATCAAGCAATCTTTGCAATCAAAACACAATCTTTTCAAAATATTCACCTTTCGAAACTTCTGTATAACATTTTTACACCTTACCTAATAGGAAAACCTTTTACTTCATAATTCTGTCGATCCTTGTTTTTGAGAAACTTAACTTTGAAATCATAGTGGTATGTGCTTGACACCCTGTATATGCAGAATTGTGTTGGAAAAAATTGCTTAAAGATTGGCTTGACAAATAACAACAAATGAATAAATTTTTTCTATTTCTAATTTCACACGCTATTGATTACTTACTCGAATAAGTAACACGATGATTAAATCAAGCTAATTATAGGGTGACCGATCCTGAAGTTGATCAAATAAAGTTGGTGTTACGGGATTTTTAATATACAGGGTATCCACTCTCAGCGGTGGCCAATGGCTAATTCCTTAACCGCTTGTCATAGATGTATAGTTTCAGTTACAAAAATGTTTTAAATGAGGTAAAGAAATATTTTAAAAGCGATTTGGGTCAATAAAAATGTTTCTTAAAAAATTACGATTTTAAATTATTATACGGTCTTCTGGTCCTATAAGATATATTTAGTGAAATTTTGAAAACCATCGTATTATAACATAATTTAATCGACTCTTTAACTTAATAATATTATTTTGCTGTTTATCACACATGATTTTAAATTTAAAGATGATGATTTAATGATTTAATGATAAATGATTTTTTTGAAAATTTAATGATTTTAAATTTAAAGAATAATATATGTGTTTAAAATGAAAGAATCACCAACAGTGTAAAAGAGAATTCAATAAACTTGTATTATTATTACTATTACTAAATGTCAAAACGTAAATTAATTCGTAATAAGAAATGCATTGACATATACTATCATTTTTATATGTAGAAAGTAATTAAGTAATTGTTAAGAGAAAAAATATTCGATGGAAACGCATATACTATTAATGATATGCCAGACTTAGTTATATTAAAGGATGTAGCCCCTTCGAGTGTCCCAGTTTAAAATGGTTAACCTGTCTTCGGCACAGGAGAATGAAGAAAACCTGACTATGAAAACGCCGTTGCGGTCTTTTTCACTTTTGAAAGGAGACTAAAGTTGCGTTCTTGATGGGTGTAGGATGCCGATGAAATCCCAAGTCCAGCTCGGACATTCAATTGTCGTGAAACGTGCACCTCGATATACTGTTGCTGGGATATAATCGTGTGGGTATCAACTTCTTCCTTTTTCGGGGCTTGGGTAAGACTCTCTTCCTGCTAGGATGAAAGCAAGTGGATGCTTTTCCAGCAAATGAATTAAAGGGTCATAGACGCATACCACAGATATCTGGCTGGACCACATTTTTCTTTTCACATCCTGTACTTCTATCCCTTTTTTTACTAACAGTTTATGTTTCTGTTGTATATCTGTTTGTTTTATTCCTGTCGGTGGGTGGAACATCAGTTGAAGCCTGTTACAGGGGACCCTTATTTCTGGCTGGTGGTTTATTAATTTTGCTGTATATCTGTTTGTTTTATTCCAGTCGGTGGGTGGAACATCAGTTGAAGCCTGTTACAGGGGATCCTTATTTCTGGCTGGTGGTTTATTAATTTTGTGGAAGTCTCAAAAAATCCTTTGGTAGTGGGATTCTCTTCTGAGGTATGTTTAGCGCTGATGATGTACATACTCAGAAAATTCTGAAAAAAAAATTACAGAATGCTCTTCTCTTGTGGATACACATGTTTATAATTTTTTTTTTGGCGGAACCCCAGTAGAACGTTCGTAAAAAGATAATGAACATTTCGTTTATTTGGCACTCTATCACCGGTTGGTGATGAGATAAAATTAAAAAAAAATACTTTTTTGTTAAATACTTTTTAAGGTAAAAATGCTTCATGTTGAACTATTATTAAAAATATTTATTTAAATAACTTTATATTTTAGGTTTTAGTTTGTTATAACTATAGTTTTGCATATACATATTTTTAATGAAAATTAGTTTTGGAATTTTATGAATTAAAACGAAAATTAAATTAATTAAATTTGTTTCAATCTCAAAATTAAGTCCAATTGAGACTATCTGTTACATTTCGTCGCTATGGAAACAAAATCTTATTCAATATGGAAATGCATTACTGCTGCATTACTGCTGCATTATTCATCTATTTTTTATTTTGGAATACGCTTAAATATATGAAAATATATTTTTCAATATGAAAATATTTTTTATATAAATGATTCTTTTTAGAGTATTAAAATTAAATAACTGCTGCAACAAGCAATATACAGGGTGTTTAAAAAATGAACAGTAAATTTGAAAAAAAAAAACAAACAATAAAAACTAAACGAGCAGCGATAGAAGTAAACCTTTTGTTGCAATATGCTTGGGACAACAGTAAATTTTCAGGCAGACAAGCTTCCGAAATTAGTTGAAACTTTCAACAACATATGCCGCTGCAGTCTGGAAAATTCTAAAGCACGTTATTTTCCAATATCCTCAATGTGAAACAATAATAAGGCGTAGTCTCTGAACGAAATTACCAGAAACCTTTGTAAACGTGTCAGACGGGATGCAGAAGAGATGTACTGCTTCAGTTCTTCAACTGTTTCTGGATTGTGGCGGTACACCTGGTCTTTCAAGTCAGAAATCCTCTATTCTAAGGAATTGATAGAGCATTTTTTCACAGCAAACTTGCAATCTGTGAACAGCACACTCTTAGAGCAGAAACACGACTTACAAAATCGCTAATTCACAGACTGCGTTTTCTTTTATAACTTTCAAATCGCCTGCAGCGCCATCTATTGTTAAAAATTGTAACTAATTTCAAAAGTTTGTCTCCCTGAAAATTTATTGTTGTCCCAAGCATATTGCAACAAACGGTGTATTTCTATCGCTGCGAGTTTAATTTTTATTGATTTTTCAAATATACCGGTCATTTTTGAAACACCCTGTATATATGTAATACAATATAATATACAGGGTGATTGTAATTAAAGTTACAATTTCAAAAATCGATAAATTAAAACTATTGTTCAGAATAACTTGATGTTTTAACATAATAATCGTGAGGCAATTTAATTTTGTTTGGCGAAGGAAAAAAATAGTTCTAAAATGTGCGATAGATGGCGTGGTCATTGTCATGTCAGAAGAATGTCAGACCAAAAATGTATTCGTTATACACAGGAATGTCGTTAGCCAAAAAAAAAAAATGGAGTTCAGGGATTTACTACAAATTTATTAGCGAAAAAAAAAGTGTTTACTCCGACAAGAGCGATAATGAAAAAAAAATGGAAAAAAAGTGCTTCATGGAACAAAACCTTACTGATGATTAATGCATAAGTTGTTCGATATGCCCTCCTCTTTGTTCCGCTACTAATTGCAAGCGTAAAACAGCATGATCCACAATTGATCGGATGGTATCTGTACTGATGCAAAGGGTGTGAGTTGTAAAATTTCTTTTCAATTCGCCCAGATTGTAAAACCTCCCGGTGTAAACAGTATTCTTCAGGTACCCCAAATCCAGAAATCACACTGGTTTAAGTCGAACGAAAGTGGGATCTCGATGTTAGAAATGACAGATTATGATCCTATCAACTACGTAACTTAGCACCTCAGTAGCTGTTTTACAGGAGTAACAATGTGCGGAAGTAGCGTCATCTACCATGGATATTGTGCGCACATACAAACGCTGCTGAAGTGCGAGAAGGACATGGTTACGCAAAAGTGCTTCATACGGCTTCCCAGTAACGGAGCACGCATTGGGACTCGCAAGTGTTATCTCTTCGAAGAGTAATAGACCACGATGAACGCGTCCGGTTTTTGCACCACACCGTGATCTTTTCAGATTAAAGTGGATGGCTGTAGCTGGGAAGGATGTTCGGTGGCCCACACCCTGCAACTTTGTGCATTTACAGAACCTTGCAAATGAAAGAAGGTTTCGTCAGACTACATTATGTTTCATGGTCATCCTTTACCCACTTCCATTCGGGCAAGAAATAGTAGTGCATAATATTGATGTGCTTCCAGGCCAGCACATAGCAATTCCTTCACATGAGTTATCTTGTATGTATAGCATTGCAAGATGTTCCATAGGTCTTTACGCACCGTTTTGTTCAGCATATCCAGCGTTCAGTTGTTTCCTCGTGCACTACTGATTCCAGCATCACTGTAATCTATTCTTGAAATGCTTTAGCCACATATTCCATTGCCGCATCCGAAGCTGTTTTTTTTTTCTATTCCCCGTTTAATGTTAATGAACCGATCTCATTGAATTTAGAAATAATTTTTGGAAGACCATTTGTGGTTATTGGATCCCTTTTTATGAATTTTAATCATTCCAATTTCATTATAATTTCAATCATTCATAATCAGAGTAACTGTGAAGCACTCAAACAAAGAGCCAGTGCTCTGCATTTTTATGGTAGCTATGTTTGCGGTGCGTATGCCACGTATTATTAACTTGCATCTCTCCAGTCAATGTGAACCTTGACAGCGCCATCTATAGGCACATTTTGGAACTGTTTTTCCTTTGACAAAAAAAATTCCATTATTCTCACAATTGTTGTGCTAAGATATGAAGCCGTTCTGACCAGTAGTTTTAACATTATCTATTTTTGAAATCGTAACTTTAATTATAATCACCCGAGACATATTAAACTCTCTCATTATATGCCTTCTCGGTATTCGAAAAATCTCGTTTCTTCCATCAGAAATTTTTAGCGTTAGAGATCGATTTGATCTGTATCGGTTTGAAAGGGATTATTTATTTCTATCAACTTTTTCACATGCTCAGTGAAAGCTGCATGCATAACAGTAATAGAATTTTTTACGTTTAAAACTGCAAAAGTGTTTTGAATACGCTTTGAGAAAGTTCTGGTATAACAGATGACCATTTACAAAAAATATTTTAAAAGATATATCAACATGTGTACACATAAAAATAAAATATTTTTTAAATTAAATAAAATTTCTTTAATTAGAAAATCTTTCTCTTTTATTGATGGACTAATTATGTTTTATTTTATATGAAAATAAAATGTTTTGAGTGTAAAGCATAGAGAATCCACTTGGGGTCACATGTATGATTAATTGATAATTATGTATGTTAAATAAATATGCATATTTAGTTATAATTAAGTTCGTTTAACAAATTAATGTAATTAATTAATAATTATGTATATTTATGTAAGTATTAATGTTTTAATACCTGCAATTTAATTATTCAACAATTTTTTTGGACATTTTCGTTTTGTTTTCGGTTTCAGTCAAAAATATGAAGGTCACCAAGATTAGGATTCTGTTTTGGCTTTTAAATGTTATTTCGGTCAATCTATACTACGATTTTTTGAAATAAAGAACAGGAATGCAGATATGTTTAAATCATTTCTATCGATAGAATGTAGATAATACGATTAATCATGATGATGGAATTTACTTGAATTGTACCAATTGTGTAAACATCTCGTACATGTTAACGAATTGATGAGTTGTGACTAATTGACCTTTGATATTCTACATCATACGCCATCACTTTAATGCATATAACTACGGACTCTATTTCGGGTTACCCTTTGATCCTTACATGCATTCTATTATATACTAAATTTAGAAGTCTTGAATCAACAAAATAAATACATAGCAATATATCTCTTTCAATAAAAATACTTCCTTTCAATGAATTTCGAACTATTTTTAATAAAATAATATAAGTATATAATTATGCAAAAGCGTTTTTCAGTTGCATTAACGAAAATTGTGGTTTGTTTGATTTATTATAGGTTTATAACAATATTCTTTATCTCAGCATATGTTTTTATTTTAGAAAATTATTTTTTTGATTGTAGAATGCAGGTATAAAAGTTTATTTTCTTTATATGATTTCCTATCCTATTTTTTCAAATGAGAAACAATCAAACAATTATATAAATATATTTAATTCATTTTTGTTGATAAGATATATGCCTTTTTTAAAGATTGGTCTTAAGTCAGCAGTTATTTCTGTAATACAAATTGTATAATCGTTTCATGCATGTAAATCTAACAGATAACTAGTTGCTGCTTTTAATTTACAGACCAGTTATTTTCTGTGTAATATTTTATCACTGTATAATACTCTGTATAATACACATTCCATTTCGGGTTGTCATTCGAACCCCATATGTATTTTTCCAAACACTTAATTCAAAAATCTCCATAATCAAAATAAATTAATTAATTTTAATGTTATTTCTATTTAATGTTATTTTTACTGCTTTATAGTAGCACAAAATTCCTATCTGTTTGTGCACATGTATTTTTAGAAGTCATATATTTTATTAGCTTAATCCACGAATCGAGAATTATCACTTGGGGTTATTTGCATTTTAAACATCAAATTAATTATTTTTATCTAAAAGTCTGATAATATAATATCGTTAACTGTTAATACAAAACATATTCGAATATCGGAAGTGAAAACAATAGTTTACAATATTTTCTTTTATTGAAGATGGAAGAAAGTAAAAAAAGCTCATCAAATTTAATACAAAAATTCTACACACATGGTTTTTCAATGACACGAAGAATTTCTACTCGAATGGCAAGTTCAAGCGGAATGACCTATTATGGAAATGTCTGTTCTGTGATGAAATTTTATGTGTATTTCAGATTTTAAAATTTTCTATAGAATCACTTCTGTGGTATTAACTTTATCTTTGACAAAACTGCATAAAAAGAAAGTGAAGAGGAGTTATGTCTGGTGAAGAAGCATTCATGATATTAAACCATTATATCTAAACAGTCTACCACTGAAAATTATGTTTAATGTTTTCTAACTTTTCTTTTCTATTTAAAATTTTAATTTCAATTTTAAAATTTAAAACTAGTGTGATTTGCCAATCCCAAAACTTTCTTCTATCTCATACGTACATTTTAATATTTAAAAGAAAATCGTGCAAAATGTAGCATAGCAGCGCCACCTATTGGGCAGTTCACACCAAAACCTTAACAGTGGCAATGTATCTCAAGGTATTGCGGAATCTGAAGTTTGGTGAAATTCTGTGCATTAGTTCTTGAGATATAGCTATCATGAAAATCATGAAAGACGTGGCATAGCAGCGCCACATGCAGGCCAATTTACACCAAAACTTAATCAGCGTCTATGTATATCAAGGTCTCACAGAATCTGAATTTGGTAAAATTCTGTGCTCTAGTTCTTGAGATATAGCAATCATTAAAATCATGAAAAACGTAGTATAGCAGCGCCACCTGCAAGCCAATTTACACCAAAAACCAATACGCACTAATTCATATCAAGTTCTAACTGAATATAAAATTTTATGAAATTTCGAGCATTAGTTCTTGAGATAGAGCGCCCAAAAAATTTTTTGTCACAGACAGACAGACAGACTGACAGACTCACAGACAGACATTTTCTAAAAATAGTCAAAACGTGTTCAGGACCTTCTAAAACGTATAAATCTGTCGAAAACCGGAAGTCGAAAATTTTCATGAATCCAATACTTTCTTCTTGTAAAGATAGAAGAAAGTAAACATCATTTTTTATTGAAAAAAGCTCGCCAAATTTAATACAAAAAATTTCTAAATTTAAATAATGCTTATAGTACTAAATTTGAAATATAAGTTATTCTCTAACTTAAACTGAAGATATTTACCAAATTTGATTGAATTTGCTTTATTAGTTTTTAAAATATGATGTGAGCAGACAAAGAACAATTTATTTTTTTTTATCAAAATTAAATATAAAAAAATAAATAAAATTTCAAAATAGAATATTTAAAAAAATATTTTAAATAAAAGAGATATTAATTTGTCTCAAAATTTCTTCTAATTTGTCTTAAACATTTCATGTATTTATGTTTCATATGGTCTGAGAAAAAAAAATAAATGTGACATATTGCTAAATTGTACCATTAGGTAAAAAGTAAGACTCCTAAGATCCCTTAAACTGGGTGCGTGCGCATCAGGGGATTCCTGGGATTTTAGGGGGTTTTGCACCAGAAAATTCATAATGTACTGATTGCTGTACCTAAAATTAGAATTTTTCCCATTAAGGGTGTTTTTAAATCAAAAAGAGCAACTCTGTGACACATGCTTTAATTTATTTTTGTACGGAAATGCATGAAAAGAACCAGTGTTGTTATTCAGAAACCGTCTAATTGCACTCTTTTTTTTTTTTTTTTTTTTTTTTTTTTTTTTTTTTTTTTTTTTAACTCAGTAGATTTTTTATAACAAGCCTTCAAAGTTGGCACTTTTGAGCCCATTTCCCGACGAAAGCAGAAAAACCGGTCGAAAAGCAGGAGAAAAACAGATGATCAAGCGATCGAAATAGTTTAGAACTGGACAGGTAATTTAATGATCATAAAATGGAAAAATAAGTTCGATTCGAAATCGCTTCCATAGTCAGGCATTCCAATTTTATATATTTCTGTTAAAAAATGAATTTGTAAATCTGTCAAAACCTTTTGCGCCTGTTGAGCAGAGCAGTTAAGAACACCCTTAAATAAAGTAAATATTACTTTACAAACATTTTGGTAACAGACCCTTGAATCGTACGAACCCTGTTAAACCATAATTGAAAAATAAATCAATATCAGCGCTTTCATATTTGTAATATTCCTGAAATTAATACAGAACTAGTCGTTGGAGGCCACCGTAATACTTACCCATCATGGATATGCATAACATTATATATGAAAATATAACATATGTGAACAATTTATAAAATGCATTACAATTCCAAAACAAAATATAAACGTACATTTAAGTATTTTTAACACATCATCATGCTCTATTAATGAATTTCTGATGAACCAATTTCGATAAATTGTATGAAACGCCAAACTATTCAAGTAGCACTGAATTGCATAAAAGAAACATCCTTATAACTCTAAAAATAATTATCATATTCACTAACGGTTTCTTGCATCGTATTAAGTGTCTCATTTGCAATTAAAAGATATCTTTGAATTGAAATTTGAATGAAATACAGGGTCATGAAAAATCAAAGAATGTGATAAACAGGATTAGAAATATCTCGACTAATAATCCGATCGACTTCGTTTTTTATGCAAAATTTGTGTTAATTTATTGCCTTTTATGTCCACCCCTTAAAATAAAAAAAAAATCGAAAATTTTTATATACCTTTCATCAGAACGAATTTTTCGAAAGTCCGAAAAAAATAGTTCGATAATCGAGGTTACTGATATTAAATAGGCTGCGTCCCATTTTTACATACTACGCACATACAAAATTTCAAGTCTCTATCTCAATTTGTTCGAGAGATAGAGCGGTTACAGACAGACAGACAGACACACAGACGGACGGACGGCAAAAATTTTTTTCTAAAAATATGTTTTTCGGAATCTCCAGTGTCCGAAACGTGTAAATCCGTCAAAAATTTTTTTTCGATTTTCAAAACGATTGCAAGACTTACCCTATACTAACGTATGATGGGTAAGTAAAAATCGATACGCAAATAACAGATTTATAGTTATTTAATAAAATTAGTACTGTTTTTAGTTCATAAAAGCTTTTCATTACCTATTGTTCTCTTCATTAAGTTCTCAGAAGCATTTTAATTAAAAGTATGATATATCTTTTTATTAAAAAAATTACTTACAGTCTAGCATGAATTAATTAAAGAATTGAGGTTAATTTAAGTAAATAAAAGTCTCTAATTACAAAAAAATAATTAAAAATGTAATTAGCTTTAAAGAACACAAAAAGACCTATTTTCAGAATATTTATTATCATAATATAGGTAAATGTTTTCACGATATTTTTAAATATTATTTTTCTGTTTTAATTTTAAAATAACATCTTAACTTGCATTAATCTGTCAGAATTGATAGTTATTTTTAAAAATTTGTGATTAAATTTATACGAATTTACATATTGAGACACATTTGGACATAATTTTAGGTATTTATAATTTAGGCATGGAGATTAAATTTGTGGTATATAAAATGAAGAAAATTTTTCCTTCCCCTATCCAAAATCTTGCGTCCGTAAGAAAACAATTTTGGAGAATACAAGAAAGAAAAAAAAAGTCATGCGTCAAGCATAAATTATGAAAAACATTCCTACACATCTAGAGTAATGCAACAAAAGTGCACCGTTTAAAAAATTAAAATATTGCCCATTTCACCATATGGACATGTATAACGCATTTCAAAACCGAATTTCAGCTGTTCCCATCCACAATCGGAAAATTATCAGAATTTTTTAGTAACCTTGTATATGGTAACAGGAATTTGTATCTATTAAAAACATACATTCGAAAATTTAGTTCATTTAAGAGATACATTTACTCGTATTTCAGAAAATTCCCCTTCAGTAATTTCCTCTAACAAAGAGAATGGATTGGGAATACTTTTGTGCAGCCCTGTATATGAGGTATAGAATTTATATATCAAGAGTTATATGAAAAAAACTAATTAAATTCAAAAGCACATGGGGAATTTTAAAACGTACTTTCCAGCAATTATGACGCAAATACAATGCTGTAAATTTATTTGGTGTGTAGCTGTAAATTAATAAAAAAATGCTATGAATTCTCTGTTTTAACGTCATCGTAATGAAATTCGATGATTTATATCAGTTTCAATGCACTTGAAATAGCATATGTCATTAAAATATTCATTAAAATATTCTCCAAACGATTTTTCCCCATATGCCATAATGTAACTGAATTCTTTTGAGTGTCCCTGAAAATAAACCATTAATCGTACATACTTCATATGCAATACCAAACATCCTTTGGTGACCATAAATAAGCTTTATAAATTGAATCAAAATCCGAGTATACTTACGGGAGTTACAGTGTGGACAGACGGGCAGACCTAATACATAAGCACTTTTTAACTTCGATGAAAGAGCTAAAAATTAACTGATACATACATTTCACAGAAGCTTCGATGGATTAAAAATAATAAAAAATTTCAGATGCTTCCTTAATTATATAATTGCGCAGCATTTACAATGGTCGTCCGGATCCTCCTTATGTCTATCTGCGCCCCCTTATAGCGCAAAAACTACCACTAAAAGTACACATGGAAAATATCCTATTATAAAGGACATACTTATCTCTGCGTAATACTTCTGTAAATGGTAACACTTTCAAATACTTTAAATGAAATTTCAGTTTTACAATTTTTTGTACTGCAATTTTTTAAATCTCTAAACATCGCACATTTTTAATTTTTATATCGTCCTATAAGGAAAAAAAAATATTGGTACTACTAGGTTATCCTGTCGACCAAAAAATTATCGCCAAACTAAAAGATTAAATGCCAATAATGGATGATCGTGAATTTCACATTCAATAACATTAAATACGATTCACGTGTTTAAAATGTCATTAAGTGATTTTTATTTCGACTTTTTATTTTTATTTTTATTAATATTCCACTAATTAATTGTTTTTTAGTTATTTAAAATAAAAATTATGCCAATATGTATAATTTGGCTATTAGTTTGGCGATTTGTAAAATTTGGCGAAATTGGTCGACGAGATAACATTGTAGTACCAAAATATTTTTAAATGCAATTTGTTTGAAAACTGTATTTCAGTCTGTTTTTCAGTTATTATTATTCTTTTTTGTAATTTTTAAAACTTTTTTTTATTATTATGGCAACAGAAGTATTCCAATAATGCGGACACCACAAAAAATTTCAGATATGCATCAAATACAGCTATTCACGATACAGAACAACAACTATTTTCCAAATAGTTAATAAAAGTTCTCTTTGTAAATGGAGGGTATAGTTTATTTCTGCAAAAACAGCTCTAAATTGTTTACAAGAGCGAAAAAATTGGATTTTTTGATTCGGTTAAAGCTGGAATATGTTATTGTGATTACTCTTAAGGGGGCTCAGGGCTTGATCGTAACGGAAAAACATGCAAACAGAGCTCTCGCTTCGAGTCTATATACAAACAGAAGTATTCAATGTAATTAATTTAAACTTTCTGATATTTTAAAGGTATGTTTGCAGTCTTATAAAATTATAAAATGAAGTACTTCAATATAATATAATAAAAAATATAGCAAAATTTATATAACACAATTTTCGAAAAACAAAATTATGTGTTATATCACCATCCGTAAGATATTTTTACGTTGAATTGACATAAGAGCCTAATTTTTGCTTTAAAATGATCAGGAAACTTTACTCTATAGAATGAATTACGGATATAACTATCACTAAAAAACATTATTAAAAAAACTCTCAAATTTGAAAATTTAAGCAAACCCTAAAAAATACATTTTTTTTCATTAAAAATGTTCAAAATAGTAAACTATCTAAAATATATTAATTCATTCTATAGATAATGATGTTATATGTATGTAAAAAAATTAAGCCATTCCATCAGATAGTTTAGTCGTCAAAAATCAAGTTTTGAAAAAATGCGACTTAAGGGTGTTCTTAAATCAAAAAGGGCAACTTAGTGACACATGCTTTAATTTATTTTTGTACGAAATGGCCGGTGTTGTTATTCAAAAACCGTCTAATAGCACTCAATTTTCTGTTCTTTTTAAAAACGCAGTAGATTTTTCATAACAAGCTTTCAAAGTTGGCACTTTTGAGCACATTTCCCGACGAAAGCGGAAAAACTAGTCGAAAAGCAGAAAAAAACGGAGGATCAAGTGATAGAGATAGCTTAGAACTGAACAGGTAATTTAATGATCATAAAATTGAAAAATAAATTCGATTCGAAATCGCTTCTATACTCAGGCATTCCAATTTTATATATTTCTGTTAAAAAATAAATTTGTAAATGTGTCAAAACGTTTTGCGCTTGTTGAGCAGAGCAGTTAAGAACACCCTTAAAGTTGAAATTATATGAGTGTGGCTTTGAAAGTGTTGATACATAAATGCTTAAAACTCCGTTAAAAATGAAAGTATTTTTATGCGGTTTTTTGCACTGAGTTCAGAATTAAGGGAATAATCAAACTAGATCATAAAAAATCGATTTTTTAAAAAGTTTTCAAGCCCTGAGGCCCATTAATCCTTTGCACTCCAGAGCTGACTCCCCACTAGTATAGTCAGGTGTAAATCGGGACGCCAAATGCTTTGGAAACCCCTAATATCTTACAGTTTAATTCGCCATGTTTTAGAACAGATTATCCCTCCATTAGATAAGGCGAAGAAAATTAGTAAAAAATACTGGTGTCAAGAGCATTTGGAGCACCCATTTACGTGGGATACTATTGGTCAATGTGAATCGTCTCTCGAGTAAAAAGGATTAAGAAGTAAATGTTTACTAAAAAAGTTTGTTAAAATATTCGGCACTTATGTCTTAAATTAGAAATTCATAAAAATTTCATCTTTTGAAGCAATTTTTGTGATTTTTCTTACTACATTAGGAGGCTTACTCAATTATTTAACAAATTTTAGAAGAATTTTAGCAATGAAATTTAATTGTTAAATTTGAATTTATAGCGAGTTCGTGCAATATACAAAATATCATTTATATCCTTATATATTTATTTATTTATTTATTTATTTGTATTTTGTAAAATTAGAAAATATGTAATATTCTTACAAGACAAATATAAAAATATTTCAAAATATTACATTAAAAATTCGTCTTATATGTTTTTCAACACACACTTATAAATATCATGTACTTCGAGTAACATCTAATAAGAGAGGGTTGGTTGATTGTGTTTTTGACGGCCAATTATCTGCACGAGGGATACAGACCCTAGAAGGGTTGCATTCCGTGGATGTCTTTCTTAGAGAAACTAACATGTATTTACGCAAAGAAATATAAGGTTAGAAGAAAATCACGGAAAACTCCGAATGGTTAAATCGACAGGCACGATTGGATTCGAACCCAGCAGTGTTCTCGCTGTCGCTCGCCAATGCGCCAAATTGCGACTCAATTCTTTATTTGGCGAATAAACAAGCAATTAGATTCGCCAAATTGCTAGTGCTCAATTTTTGCTTTTTCTTTTTCGTTTTTCATACATACGCATATATACTACATGTATTCAATATATACATATTTTTTATATTTGTAGCAAATAGTTGAAATTAGATTAATAATAATCGCTGTCACAGTTATAAAAACTTAGGTTATTTTAGAACATATTGAAAAAAAGGGATACATTAATAGATTAAAGATAATTTTTTTTGTGCGACACTGCGAATCTATTTTGCTAATACTTTTTTCATTTCGCGAATGTTTTTTATTTTTAATTCGCCAAATTACTAACCTTGGTCAAATGTCAGCGAGAACACTGGAACCCAGCATTTTCCATCTACCAGTTTCAAGGGCAGAATATCTCGGCCACTGGTCAGGTTGTAAGAGAAGGATGTTACATATCTAAAAATCTAAAACTGATATGTCAAAAATCAAGGCTATATTAGGATTAAGGGAGACAATGTCGTATAGGAATGATGGTGTTCATTTCGTAAACTATAATTTTTTTTTTCTTAGTGCTTTTTTTTATCTTGTGCTCATAGAAAAGAAAATTTTAAAATGAAATAAAGGTAAGGTCAATACTCCGGTATGGTCAAATATCATCAATTTCTCTTATTTACATACAGATGTATACACAAAACATTTACATTAGGGTGGTGCGAAAAAAACAAAAGTTTTTATTTCCGAATCGCTATAGTGCGGAAAAGTTGCGATTGGTAAATACAAGAAAAACTAAAAAATTTTTTTTGAAATCGGACATTATCTTCCGATCGCGCAAACCACCTAAAAATTCAAAAAAATTGAAAAATTTCGATTTTTTCAGAATTTTTTAAAAAATATTACATACACATATATTTTATCACTATAGTGAAAAATATTTACATATTGTACTATTTAATAATAATAAAAAAATAAATTGCGTTTAGAGAATATCTTCCGATCGCTCAAGCTCATTAAAAATCGGGAAAAATTCAATTTCAGTGATTTTTCATGCATTAAGAAAATAATTAAATAAGTTCAATTTGCGGTCTCATGTTAAAATTTAAATGTAAATTAATACTATTGTGCATGTTATGCTAATTTTGAACAACCGAGATCTTACTACGACGAGATCGCTGCAGGGCGAAAAGGTTTAGTAGTTCGCGCAACTCCTGTTAGCCACGTTGCGAAACAGCGTTGAAGTCGCCCTATGTGTCCATATCCTTTTCTCTCCCCAACCTCGTCCACTTGCACAGTGCGCCATTTCGTATCAGTGAGCCCGTGAACGAATTTCGTTTGTTAATTAGATGTATTCTGTTATTTAAAATACATTAACATGTGACAGGTACACGGATCTGCATACGTCGTTGACAAAGAAAATTACTAGACGATCTTTTCATTGTCCTATATTTTGTCATCCCCAAGAAATTTTTTGTCAAATATTCTTCACGAATACAGCGCCTGTACTAAAAACTAAAGAAAATCCTTTAAAATAATTTAAATACTTCTAAAATCGTTAAAAATACTTCTAGATTTTTTCAATAAATGCGTCCATATAACACATATTGATATGTAGAATGATACATATTTGAAGATGGTTTATAGTAATTTTAAACAGAGTATGTTGTCCATCGTGATATTTGTCTCAGGACTGAGGAGGATAACTAAATAATCGTCCTTTTTTCATCAAAATGTATGTCATGTGGTTCTTCTGATTCCACTTGACTTTGCCGTAATTTTTTCTTTCTGTTTGTTTTCTTCCAATTTTGTATAGGTCAATAATTTGAAAAGCATCTGTTTTAGTTATTACAGGAATATCTTCTAGTACACTCAACGCTTTAGCAGCACCTGCACTGTCAGATACACCATTGCGATCGCAATGTAAAGATGTAGATTGTAACTCCACTTTTATTTGGCATGGTAATTTCATCTTCTTTAATCTGATAGGCTGTATCCGTCATGGTAATGATATTTTACATATAAGGAAAAGGCATGTTTACAAACAAACACTTCTGTCAATCAATCTACCGCTGCATTTTTGTCATAGCGATCATTGTAGGAATCATCTTGACGACCTAGCCCAATTATAGCAAGCAGACAACCATAATAAAATTTGTAAACCAATCAGAATGCCTGAATTCATATGTAGAGTGGGTGCCATAACGAAGCACGGCCGAAAACAGCTTGCCTACACTAATAAGAGCCCACAGTGACGTCAGCTGCCCTTTCCTTATACCTACATTAACATTAAAATCCTCATGTATTTCATCTAAATGCTCAAGGTTTTTTATTTTCGCTTCAACAAATTTGGAAGGTTGCCTTTTCAATATATAGTTTCGTCTTCCAAGCCTTGTACTCAGTTTTTTTTCTTTTTTTTAAACTTTAGTACCAATTTTTCCCGTTTCGTCCTTTCTCTGGAGGTAGATAAATCTATGCTCAATGACTGGAATTTTTTTGTGTTTTTGAGACGTACAATTAGTCTCAATTAGACACTCCCTCAGATCTGGTGACTTTTTACAGGAGCAATATAAATTCATTACACGTTTGCAGGCTGAAATATCACACAGTTGAGTTTCTTGTTTTTTAAATTCATCAAACTTTTTTATTAGGTTTGGCTATTCCTTGTCTCGAATATAAGATTTCGTTAGTTTAGAATATTATCGTAGTAGGCATTAATTAGCTAAATGATTCTACAATCAAACACTTTTGGGATTGACGCCTTCTAATAAATATTTTTTATTTTTTGTGCCACTGTATTGCTGACAAATGAGAAACTCACTTTAATGATGTTGAATTTACTTGCTAATAGAGACCTCTCCTCAAGGTAGCATTGAAGAACATCTTCGTGTGTTGGAAGAATATCTGGCAGAAAATCTCTTGGATGGCCGAAACGAAATTCGTTCACGGGCTCTCTGATACGAAATAGCGCTCTGTGCAAGTGAACGAGGTTGGGGACAGCAGCGTGTGAACACGTAAGGCGACTTCAGCGATTTTTTGCAACGTGGCTAACAGGATGCGCGCGAAACTCTAAACCTTGCAGCGATCTCGTTGTGGTAAGATCTCGGTTGTTCAAAAATGGCATAAAACGCTCAATAGTATTAATTTACATTTAAATTTTAACATAAGACTGCAAATTGAGCTTATTTAATTATTTTCTTAATATATCAAAAATCACTAAAAATTGAATTTTTCCCGATTTTTAATGGGCTTGCGCGACTGGAAGATATTCTCTAAACGCAATTTATTTTTTTATTATTATTAAACAGTACAGTATGCAAATATTTATCACTATAGTGATAAAATATGTGTATATGTAATATTTTTTAAAAAATTTTGAAAAAAATCGGAATCTTTTATTTTTTTTTAATTTTTAGGTGGTTTGCGCGATCGGAAGATAATGTCCGACTTCAAATTTTTTTTTTTTAGTTTTTCTTGTATTTACCAATCGCAACTTTTCCGCACTATAGCGATTCGGAAATAAAAACTTTTGTTTTTTCACACCACCCTAATGTACATACGTATGTATATTGGAGCAAGTGAATGACAAAATTGTGTATTCTTTAATAGAATGGTGAATGTTTGCTTGCCGCGTAATATAAATATGCAGAAATATTAATTTTCCGCCGCGTTTTATTTCTGCAATTAATTGAAATGTTTTCGGGCTAACTATATCCAAAGATAAACATTCATTTCCTCTATTTCTTCTCTGAAATTAGTTTTTAATTTCATGTTACACTGATGCGGCTTCATTAATTTAGGTTTCACAGAAACTCCAAGTCTGTTTTTCTGTTAAAATTTGAGATTTATTTTTTAAATGAAAGAATTTCAAATATATGAATGTAAAAAGTGAACCCATATGCTTTTCAAACTATTTTTTCAAAAGAGTTTGTTTAAAATATTTCGCAAATACCATACGATGTTGAAAATTAACAGCATGAGGAATGATCTATTATATTTCGTTTGATTATACACGGAAAACTTTAAAAAATATATTAAGAAATTCTAATCTTTTTTTTCAATTTTATTGTGAATACACATTTATAGAAGATGATTAATTAGAATATTTGGTTAAATTAATCTCTAAAAGTTTTTCTAAATATGAGTTTAACTTTCTTGAAGCATTTCATACTTATACAAATTATTCAAATATTGTTAATTGTTAATCGTTGTACCACCATATTAAAATTTTCGGAAATACAGTAAACTCCTGATAATCCGCGAGCGGATTATCCGTGTTGCGGATTATCCGCGAATCTATTTTTTTTCTCTTTTGTGCTTGAGAAGAAACTTATTTCAGCGATGCAAAAAGAGTTTTCGATCCTTTTTACTAAATATAAATTCCATTTGAAAATGTGGAAGTTGGGAAGCAATCTGGCGTCTCAAAATGTACCCCAGAAAGCTGTATTGCTAATTGACAACGCCCCATATCACCCTATAGAACTGCAATTGAAATCGGAAGATGGAAATATTTTGGAAATTTTTTTGCCTCACAATGTTGCAGCTCTTATCCAGCCTATGGACCAGGGCGTAATCCCTTTAATTAAGAAAAAATGCAGAATGAAATTACTGACAAAAAGGATTGAAGAGGGAGATTCAAAGATTTCAAAGAGTGCACGCGATTCTTGGTAGCATTTATGATATAAACATTGCTTGAATCCACATTAATAAAGTCCTGGCGGAAGATTTTGTTAAGTATGAAGAAATCTCTAGTAGAATCTGAAAAGGAAAAGGAAGAAGTTTGCATTCGTGATCTAGCGAATGTAGCAAAATCTGTTGCTGGTGGAGAAAATGTCAATGAAAGTAATATCATTGAGTGGATCAATTGTGATGCTAACGATGCAGGCTTCGAGCATGCAACTGATGACCAAATTATAGAAGAAGCGTTAGGTATGAATTTTGAAGCGAGTGATGAAGAGGATGATAAGGTACAAAAGAAAATGAGCCACGACGCAGCTTTAGCTCATGTAAGGCCTTATCCCATGTCTAGAGGAAGGGGATGGCACGTCACTTTGTGTTAAATGCGCTTAAAAAACTTCAATTGCAAATAAAGAAGAAGTGTTTCAGTACCAAAAAAACGGAAACTTTTGCCGGATTTTCTAAAGAAATAAACCTACAAGTTTGTAAGTAATGAATAATTTTAATCTTTATGTTATCAATGTGCGTATAAATTGTTCAAATGCGTGTTTATGTTACTTATTATGTGTATAAATTTTTCAAGTACATATATGTGTTGATTTATTCCTTTTTTCAAAAGTTTGTGGATTATCCGCGAAATCAATTATTCGCGATAATCGCGCCACTCAATTCCGCGGATAATCAAGAGTTTAGTGTATAATATAAAAACTTCTTTTCTCAATTTCTTCTAGTAATATTCATTATTTGCCGATCCATTCTTGATACTGTTGTTCTATTGGTAATTATCCGTAATTCGTTATTTTGCAATTGGTCTATTAAAACTTTCGCTTAAATCCCTTATATCGTTTATATTCAAGCAATTTTCTGCCATAATTTGCACTGAGAATGGTACGCTTAATGCTACCGAAACTGGTCTGTTTTAAAATTTAAAATTGTGGCACTATTGACGCTGTTTTTCTCTTCATATTATTATAAAGGGTGTTTATATGAAAAAGAACAATCCTAAGATTTGGACAATTATAGACTGAACTGAAAAATTTTAGCTATTTAAATCTGTATTAATATTACAAAGAAGAAACATTTCTTTGGTTCTGTGTTATAATGATAATCTCTGGAACTTCCGAACTGATTTCAAAAGTAATTGTGGCATATTGGTGTTGATGGTCTCTGTGATAATATAGGTTATATTTCCATCGTAATCACTAAATCCAATGGGGTTCAGTAGCCAAAAACATTATAAAATATAATTATTGTGATACTGAAAGGGCTAGAAACTTGAAAATTGATTTGATACTTACTTATAAGATAAAAACATTTTTGTAAAAAAGGTTCGAAAAAAATCGAATTAAAAATATGTAAAAATGAGCGGAAAGCATTCCAAAACTGCTCCAAAAATGTTCTAAGTTACGATTTCCATGGAATTGTTAAAAACAGAATCTTGAAAATTTAGCCTGGTAATTACTTATTACGAATGATCGCTAAAGACAGTTTCTAAGAAAATTCCAAGTTTAAAGGAGTTAAATGAGCAAAAAGTGCTTGAAAAATGTTCGAAATTATGATTCCTTTCAGACCCCAGGAAATGCTGAATCAATTCGAAAGTAATCGTTAAAAATCGATAGTGATAGCCCTGCTCCAAAAAACATAGGATATGTTTTATATTGGTGCTACAATTCCCAGAGGGTTTCGAGAGCAAAAACCGTTTTAAACTGCGATGTGGGTGATACTGAAGTGAGCAGAAACTTTAAATTTTGCATTGTAATTACTTATAAGACATAAAGACTTTCTAAAAACAGCCCGAAGTAATTCAAAATTTAAAAATGGGGAAAATGCTTGAAAAGCTCTCTAAATCATAATTTCTATGCAGCTATTAATGATAGAACCTTGAAATTTGGCACAATAGATACTGATAAGGTATAAATGCTCTCTAAAAATAATTATTAAAAATTTCTAAATTTAAAAGGTGAATTGAGTGGAAACTTCTCTAAAATCTCCTAATTTACTATCCCTATAAAATCTTGGGAAATATCTAACCGATTTTAAAAGTAATGATGGCAAATTGATCGTGAACGTATCTGCTTCAAATAAGGCTGTATTTTATATCGATGCTCTTACGGAAAAAAAGGGGGGCGGGTGCAGGAGCGAAAAACGTTCTAAAATTGCAATTATTTTGTGAAATTGAAGTCATTAGAAACGTAAAATTTAACACACGCAAAAGTAACACGAGTAAAAGTAAATTTTAATGCACATCTGTAAAAAAACTCAATTTTTAACCTTAAACATATAAAGAAAACCGATTAAGATATTAAGCGGTTAGATATGCAGATAACACCCATTTCTGCGATACCATACAAACCCCCTTTAATACGAGATTTCACTTCATATTCGACTTTTTTCCACTCCTGTGAAACACGCCTCAACCGCATTTGATTTCAGTTGCTAATAAAAAAATATCTTAAATGCGTAATGTAGAATAAAAACTAAAACATGTTCATCTATCTTTGTTAATTAATTTTACATAGTTTTCACAACAGGAAAGATGCATATTGAACATGATGTTGAAAAATATTGATTTAAAACATATGCATGAAACTTCTTTCGTTTTAAAATCGAACCATATATTTATCTTTCTTGCATATTTAGAAACAGAGAACAAAAATAAAATTCTGATGTTCGTGGGGTATTGATCCAGAAGATTTTATTAATAATAAGGGGGAATTATCTGAAGTAATTGTTCTTCTAAATTAAATTTTGTACTTTTTTAATTACTAAGCCAATAATATGTTTCTCTGTCTTTGTTAATGAAGGATAACAGTGTTCTACTAAAGAGAAAAAAAATACATATTGCATACGATGTATAAATTATTGATTGAAAACATTTCTTTTTCATTTCTTTTTTTCATTTGCATTACATTTTTGATTTTGGATGGAAACTGCATATTTAAAATTTTAAAAGAATACAAAAAAAAGAAAAGAAAACTATAGTATACAAATCTCTTTTAAAACGAAATTTCACTACATACGCGACTTTTTTCCACTCCTGTGAAACAGGCCTCAACCGCATTTGATTGCAGTTGTTAATAAAAAAATATCTTGGAAGCGTAATGTAGAATAAAAACTAAAACATGTTCATCTATCCTTGTTAATTAATTTTACATAGTTTTCATAACAGGAAAGAAGCATATTGAACATGATGTAGAAAAAAAAAATCGAATTGCATCATTTGCTGCATCATTTGCATAAAACTTGTTCCATTTTAAAATCGAAATATAGATTTTTCTTTCTTGCAGATTTAGAAACCTCTCTAGAAAGAGAAGAAAAATAAAACTCAGATGTTCGTGGGATATTGATCCAGAAGATTTTATTAATAATAAGAGGACAATATCTGAAGTAATTGTTCTTCGAATTTAAATTTTGTATTTTTTTAATTACTGAGCCAATAACATGTTTGTCTATCTTTTTAAATTAAGGATAATAGTTTTCTACTAAACAGAAAAAAAGTTACATATTGTACACGATGATTGAAAACGTATTAATTGAAAACTTTTTTTTCATTTGCGTAACATTTTTGATTTTGAATTGAAGTTGCATATTTAAAATTTCAAAATAATAAAAGCAAATAAAATAAAACTAATGTTTGTTGGATATTGATCAAGCAAATAGTTTTATTTATAAAAATGTTTAAGTATAAACAATCGTTCTTAGAAATTAAGGTTTTCATTTTTTAGCTCTTGTGATAATTAAACCACAAGAGGAAAATGACGCCAAAAGAATATTTAAATTATTGAATATTAATAAAAATTTTAAAAATTAGTATTCATAGGTATTTGTTTTGTTTATTATACTAAAAATACTTATTCATATTCAATAAGTATTTGAAACAAATATTGATTTTTGCATTTAAACAATTTTATTTTCAGTTAAAATCTATACAACATATTTTAATGTATTTCAATTAAACATTTATTCCGTTAAAAAAAATGTTGTGGAAAGAATAGTTAAATAAATTGATATTGATAATTCTTCTAAAAAATAGTATAACTAAAAAATAGTATAACTAAAATGTATTCTTAAGTTGGTAGTTTTTAAATTAATGCATTAATTTTTTTTGTTATTACTAATAATCATAAATCGTTATCGTTTAAGCATCCGAAAACATTGTGGATTTTTGTGTTTATAATGTTTTATACACTTAATTATTATTTCACAATGAAATGATTTAGTTTTTGTATGAAGTTTTAAAAATTGCAAAATAATTATTACAGATAAAAAAGTTTTAAATTCATGGCTAATTTACTTCCTAACGTGACTAACTTCCTAGTTTTACCATTAAAAGTGTCGATATTTTAAAATTATTAGAATTATTACTTTTTTTGATAGTTCAAAAATGCTTCAGAGTTTGATTTAAATAAAGTTTATTAGTAAATTAAACAAAAATATTATTTTACATTTTAGAATGATGGATACATATACTTCTATCAAATATAGATAAAATACCAGAACTCTCCATAATAAATCTTAGTGATTAATAGATTGACTGCTTGTTTTTAAGTATTCTAAGCTCTCACAAAGTTTTTTTTAAATGTTACTTCAATAGTAAACTTATCATTTTTCATTCAAAAGGCAAACATATTTCACAGACAGACATGATAACAATATTAATGTTACATTAAAACTAATACTTATTTGGTATTTTTGGGTATATGACTTCAGTAACGTAGCTGAAAATGCTTATTAGAGAAATGATAGCATTCTAAAAATACGCATTCTTATTTGAGAAAACGGCAGACCCAAAGTTGGTTCCACAATATTAATATGCTGATGTTTTAGATGGTGATATTTTTGATCCAACATGGCTCTCCAATACTTTGAGAGAAATTTGTAATCATTACGGATTAGTCATTTATAACAATATACATCAATATTAAAATGAAGACTATCTTGATATTTTCGCATGTATAAGTTTGGTGTCGCAATTGAAAATTTTTGCTTAAGAAATGACAGAATTGATGAATCCAATGCTTTGGATTGTGTATGAGAGAGAAGACCGATTAACAATCGCTTGAAATCATACAAAATTTTTTTGAGGGAGAGTATTAAAAGAAACAGTAAATGGAGTTTTGTTGTAAGAAAGTCCTCCTTAAATCTAGAAAATTAATTCATCTTTGAGGTTTCTGAAAAAAAAAATGTGTTAGATTCAAGGTCGAAACAGAAAAGTTACATTAAGTTATTAAAATGTTTAGATAGACATTAGTTTTAAGCTCTTTGGGGCAGAAAACAAAAATGGCTTTCTTTAAAATTAAAGTTTGTTTTAATCATATTTTGCAGTAGTATTACAAAAATTTGAGTATAATTGCAGCTTGCATTATCAGATTTAATGCTGTTACAATCAGTATGAAATGTATTTCATCTAAAAGAAATTAAGCATCAAATTCTGTAGAACTTATTAAAATACATTGGGTTAATTGAAATTGTGCGATTTCTTTTGCACCATAGTTATATGTAAAAAATCCTTTATACTTACATTTGAATAACTCAAAAATAAATAAACAAATAAATAAATAAAATGAATAAATAAATAAACAAACATTTCTTATAAATTTGTTGAACTTCATTTGTGAATCTATGAAAACTGTATTCTTAACCGGAAACAAAAATATCGGTAGATTTTTTTTATAATGATCTATTTGGTCATGCAATTTTTGGATAGATGGTGTCGTATATTGTTATATCGGACATAAAAGGGGATTATGTCACGGTCTAACACTTTATGTTTACTTTAGTAAGATAATAATTTAAATAATTATTTAAAATTGCCCCCTTCTGTATATGCTAAATAAAATGGTGTTTATATATTTTTTAAATGTTAAATAATTATTATGATTAATTATTTGTTTAACATTTTTAAATGTCATTTAACTTCGAAAACTATCATTAACAATGACATTTAAATTATAAAACTAACATAAACAATCACTAATAAATGATAGTTTAGTAAAAAATGTTTGTCATTCTTTTGTATTTGAAATGTAAATGAGAAATATTTAAAATTCGTTAGCAATTGAAAATTTTGGATTTTATTAGTTCAGTTTAGTAGTTTTAAGTTAGAAAAAGTAATTTATGTGTTTAAATATTTAAAAATTTTTCTTTTACACAATTAAAAAAATTAACAAGCATTTTAAACAATTAAAACTGCTTTATAGGTCCTAAATTTATTTATATAAAACTTTTACTTTGAAAATCTGATCTCTGCTAGAAAATTGCCATAAAAATATGTTTTGATTTTGTAATGACCTCAATTAAATCTTCAATTTTTGAAAGTAGAGAATTTTAATTCTTTTTTTCAACATATTATTAGTTTTTTAAAACGCGTGTATTTAAACTACAAAAGAAATTCAAAAGTGTTTTTGAAGAATTTAGAACGATCGAAATTCTTCTAATGGTATTGCAATTAAATATAAGAGAACATATATGATATGTTCTGCTAAAAGGGGGAAATAAGTAAGTAATTGATAGAAAATAAAATTGATGCATTTTTGCGTGCAAATTCTCATTATTAAGTATTTTTCTTGAAACAAATCATTGATTGTTTAATACTTGCGAAATTTTTTTTTAGAATTTTTCTTTTTGCTAAACAATTTTCATTTTTCTTGTTTTTTTTCTGTAATTGATTATTTGCATCTCATTTTCTAAAAAAAAAATCTCAGTAATGTTATTATTATTATTATTATTATTGTTATTTTTTTACTTTATTTAATTTTTTCACAGCGTAATAGAATTAGAGAATTCTTCCATTATTGCTTTCCTTCTTTAAATTATTTTATAACAGCAAACTTTTAATGTAAATACAATATAATTAATTTAGCGAGCAACTCTGATATTTAGACATTTTGAGGTCCTTTTGAAATACCACATATTATATGTATTAAATCATATTAATATCATTATTATTATAAAACATATATGGTTGAATAAAAGGCAATCCAATCGTTATTATTCAAGTTAAAGATGTCTCATGTGCTAATCAGTGTATAGTATGTATGTGAAAGTTTACGAAATTTACGTAATTAGAACCTTAAATAGATTTTTTATGTTAGTATCTATATCTTTTTAGACTTTTCTTCAAAAACAGCAAGAAACATTTTAGGTAATTTCGTATTAGTCGTATGCCATTTAGGTATACCATTTACAACAATTTTTCTTATTTTGATTGTTTCAGTTTTTAACCGCGTAGTTCAATTGCATATCTGTTAAGTTCGTTCTTTTTTATTTATCTATTTCTGGAGTTTTGATTTCTTTTGTGAGTTTAGTTACACATTATTACACGGAAACAAGATTCTGAATTATTAATCAAATGTTTTAAATGCTAACATGTTAATTTTTCATATGTTTGTTTTAAACTGTTATTGAAATTGGTGCTTAAAGGATATTTTTAAGATATAAAAATATCTATAAATTTTGAAACAGTTTTGAAACAAATTTCATCTGAAACTGCAATTTTGTTTTTTGTTAGACGATGTAAAAATCGCAATAGTGCAACATTTAAAAGTAAAATTGTGTTCAAAACAAAATCTGATATCCAGTTTGATGTAGTTATTGATATGATCTTAACGTTATTCATGGACATGCTTTTGATTTATAATACAGATAACTGCAATCTAAAATATTCAATCAGACACACAGAACAAGCACTGTGCATTTTTCATATGTACCTTACTTTTGTAGAGATTACATGTAGCTGTATAACATTTTTAGAACGTCTTTGAGATACTTGAACTTAAATGTACTTTATTATCTATGGGAAAAGTTAAACATTTTCCTTAACACGATGTTTACCTGCAGAAAGTAGTTCCGTTATTTTTTTTCTTATTTAAAAACTTTACTGCTATCTTCAAGGTTCTATTAAAGAAACATGTATTTTGCAGGAAATTAAAAAAATATCAATGTATTTCTCTGTAAGATTGGGTATGTTGTTATTCTTTTATATACATATCAATTTTTAACGACATATGTTTTCACAGTAAAATTTGAAAGTTCCAAAGATTTTCAATAAAATTTTTTGTTTAAAATCTAAAATGTTTGATTTATTTTCTTGCTTTCTTCTAAGAATAAATAAAAAACTATTTTGACATTTCAGCTTAATATTTCAGTTTTTGAAATTTCAGTTTAGTATTTTAGTTTTTGGCATTTAAGTTATTTTGACATTTCCTTTCTGCGTATAAATATAGAAATGTTTCTTGTCTGTGTAAACATTGAAAGCAAATACTATTCAAGTAAACAAACATTAATCCCTATACCATTATTTCATGCATAATACATATTTTGATGCATATAATTCAATATAATAGAACTACATATTATTGACATAGCTTCTAAAATCTTTTGACATTTCTTTTCAACAATAAATATAGAAAAATTTCTTATCTGTTTAGAAATAATGAAAGCAAATAATATACAAACGAACAAATATTAATGTACGTAGGGGAGAGGGGGGCACCTTTGAACTGGGGGTACCTTTGAATACTCTAAATATTTTACTTCAAATAAATTATTTAAAAAAATGTATATGGTAATACATTACTGCTACTTCAAGGGAATAATTATTTAAAGCTGTACCATTTTATATGAACAGTATTGTTTAAACAATATATGTATTTTTCTCCTTCTTGAATCTAAACTTAAGAAAATAAAGTTGTAAGATTTTTGTTTACAAACTTCTATCCCTAAAATTTTAATTTATTGTTCAATGCTTAAACAAAGATGTTAGCTTTAGTTTATATGCTTTGTTTGTTCGAATTCTTCAGTCGAATTGAGTAAACCATTGTAGTGTTGAACTCCAATGTGATGGGGCACCATTGAACAAAAAAGTTGGGGCAAAATTGAACAGCAAAGAAACACCGAATAAACTGGTGATAAATAATAACTGAAATAATTTAAAGAAAACACTTAAAGCTATGAAGAAAAGAGTTGTTAATGTATCTAAATATTATTATTTCTGAATTTTTTTTTATGTGAAAAGAGGTTTATTAAGAATGTCAAAGAACGTGGACTTATACTGCTAACAATTCCTCTTATTACACTTATAGATTCCAACCTCTGTATGTATCAGTGATGGGAAGTTTCAAATCTAAATTCATTTATTGGATAATTGTAAATCCTGGATACAAAATAATGATTCATGATTTAACAAGTTTCAAACATTATTTCTGGTTTCCGTAACGGATAAAACAGAATTTTACATCAGGTCTCTTAAAAAAATAGCGAATGAAAAATTTTAATTTTCCAGAAGCATCAGATATCCCATTAGTGTATTTCAAGGATATAGTAAAAAGGTTTTTACAAGCAAACACAACTGGGGGGGGGGGACACTTTGTGTTTTATCAACAATGAGTTTTGACATGAACTTGGATGTCATTGATGGATTTAAGATTGGTTAAATAACAACAAAAAAAAGTAATTTCAACAAAATGTAGTTATTTGATTTTATTAATATTACTTTATATTTCTGAAACATATGCAACTTTTTATAAAAACTCTCAATATTTTCATATTTTATTCATTTCTTCAAAGGTGCCCCTTTCTTGTTCAAAGGTACCCCTACATGGGGCACGTTTGAACAAAAATCTTTCAACTTTTTAAATCCTCACAACTTATTTAATTTCTTTGTAAAATGTTTAGTTTATGGTTCATATAATGAAGAAATGTGTTGATTTTATTGTGAAATATTTTAAACTCGATAAATATAATTCGAGTAAGAAATATATCGGTTTTCTGAAAAAATGTTTAAAGGTTTCCCGCCCCCCCTCTCCCCTACTCATTATTTTATTCATAATGCTCATCTTGACGTATGCAATTTAATATATTCGAACTTCAATTTCTAGACATAGCTATAAAAATGTTTTGACGCGTAAATATAGAAAATTTTCTTCTCTGTATTGAAAACAAATAATACACAAACAAACAGTAATTTGCATATCCATTATTTCATCATAATGCACATTTTGATTTATATAATTTACGTATATAATTGACGTACAGAGTTACAAATATTACACATAATTACAATTATTGTCAAAATAAATCCCTGGATACTTTTCTATAATTAGGTTCGCAAAAAATAATTTACAATTTACAATTAACAATAAATTTTGTAAACAAAAGTAAAATTTGAATGATAAGTGCAAAATAACAATTGTATTTTTATAAAAGAGCCAGGACCTTAACCTATTTTTCAACTTTCGTCTATATTAAAGCACTTATCCCATCTTACGATCAGCATTTCTATATCATCCTCTAAAAATTTACCACCTACTGCGTTAACCCATAACTGCTGTTAGCGGTCTCACAGACCGCCGAGATTTTCAAGTTTTACAATTTAACTTGTAATTTTTAGTTCTAACTATAGATATCCATCTAACTATAGTTAACTATAGTTATCTAACAAATTTTGTTTCGTTTTGAATCCTATTGTTATCTTAATGACTTTTGAATAGCTTAATTTGTATATAAGGTTTAATACATAAATAATATTCTGACAGTTAATTTAACATTTTATTCATCTTTAAACCAAGCGGTCTCACAGACCATTCACAGTAGTTACGCGACAATTTTTGTCACAGCATTTAAGGGTTAATCTCCTCATACCCGCCTATTTGTCGTTATCGTTGTCATTATAGCGCAAATCACCAAGATACTTCTTTAACCCTTTCATTCCCATAATAGAATACGTTCTAGAAATCCCGTAGTTCAGAGAATCAGAATTCACACCAGAAAATTTCACTGATAAATTTCCCATATGGAATGTCTGTTATTAAATAAAACAAGTATTTCTATTTTAGTTTTCTGGTATGAATTTGGAACATCAGAATTAATTATAGAAAATAAAATAAGCAATGTCATGATGCCATTTGGACTCACTGGGAATGAAAGGGTTAAATGCAGGAACAAGTTTAGGTCACGTGTAGCTTGATCAGAGTTGTAAGGAGGTTGACGAAATTGTTCTCAGCCATATAACGCGGTAAGATCCTGAGTAACACAAGCCGTGAGTGGACGAGCATTGTCAGGAAATAAACTAGTTCCTCTACGGAGAATGGCACAATTTTTGCTTTGGATTGCACATGCACAGCACTATTTACGATGAAGACATTGTCAAAACGGCTGTCATGCAGTGGTATGACAAGCTACAAGCAAGCAATACAGCAAGCTGAAAATTATCTGAAAACTGATGCAAAAGCTGTTCGTACGATTCAATAACTGCCTTAAAATAATCGGAAAATATGTTAAAAATTAAATTAAGGTCAAGACTTTCCTATAAAAATAAACTGTTAAAAACAAATGGCCTTATATGTTTTTTAAATTAAAAGACATACTTTTTTAATAAAAGATACATCTTTTATGTTTTTTAATAACAATCATGATGATCACTTTAATAATCATAAATGACAGCTTTGTTACGCATTCTATAATTAAAAGTTTCCTTATTTCGTATGTTTTGACATAACAAGATTATAACAAATGTGTTATAAGAATTTAATGCAGCAAGTTTATTACATAACTGTGTAAGAATTTATGCATTTGATCTCTCGCAAATTATGAAATGTACTAATTTAACTTTCACGGAATTGCATTTATATTTTTAGGGGGAATTCAATTTTTATTAAAAATATATAACTGCTCTAAATTTAAAGTACATCATTAAGAAAACGTGACTTCCATTATTTTATTTTTTTATCAATGTTCAGAAGAATTGCTTATAAATTAAATTCTCTACATTATTCTTCCAAATATAATAGAACTAACACATTTATTTACTTCACTAACATTATCTGACGTTTACTTTGGAAGATCGATTGGTTTGTCGATTGGTTTGTTCACCGTTAAGACCGGATGGGAAGATAAAGAAGTAAGTAAGGCTAAGATACATTACTATAAGTATTAGGGACTCTATTATCAAATATATTTTATTTATATTTATTTTAACGAACTGTATATATATATTATAAGCTTGAATATCAAAATGATAAATTTTTAATTCTAATTCTGAAATCTATTTACTTTATACATTTTTAAATTAATTTCAGGATTCATTTTTAAATTAATTCTTCTTTTAAAGGAGACCACACTAAGGTCTTATGGTTTAATTTTTGAACAAACTCTACTTTTATAATGTGTAGGCTTGGTTAAATATTGTTATTTTCATACAATCACACTGATTGGTAAAGTTAACATACGCATTGAATGTATCCAACTGAGCGAAAAATTATTCGAGCTGAGAAACGAACTCAGATCCTTGGCTTACAGGGACAATACTTTACTGTTTAAGTTAACCGGGACAACAGCCAGAGAGTATTTCTCATTCAGATAACATTATTAGTAGTAACATCTGGTCTGTCACTAAGACAGTTCAAAAGAATAAACCCCAGGTAAAAGAAATCCATATAAACGATACATACGTAGATGTACTATTATTTTAACGCAATCAAACTCATTGGTAAATTTATTATACAAATTGAATATTTCCAACTGAGCAAAAAATTATTTATATTCTGTTGAGCTGTCTAGTAAAGCACTGGCAATTTTTCTCTCAGTTGGATATATTCAATTCGTATGTTACCTGCTGCTTATTTCAATTACAATGTTTAATCTCTATAAATAAAAGGAATTCCGAGGATAATTAATTGAGGCACAGGGGAAAGCAAATCTTGGCAATGCGCCAACTCGGTCCAGAGGAAGCAAATCTTGGCAATGCGCCAACTCGGTCCAGAGGAATATCATTAAGAAATATAAAACAGATAATGTATTTATCACAAAAAATCGTCTGCTAAGAAAATATCAACACTTTAACACGAAACTAACGCAATCGTTGGATACATGTTCCCTCCCGTGTTTCTCATTGCTCATTTTAAGTATTTTTAGAGTTTAATATTAGTTGTTGTTTTTAAAACTGATTTTTCACAAAGTCAGCTGCGACGTATTTCAGACAATGCATTTCTGCATGCTTCCAGTTATTGATAAAATCATACAAATTTCAAGTTCGTTTAATATTGCTAATACGGACCCGGGCAACGCCGGGCGGGTCAGCTAGTTTTAATAAAATGGAAAATTCTTTTACAGATTGCTAGTCTCCAGAATTAAACATGTGTAATGTCACATTAGAAAAATTTATTTAACCTACTTCAAAGAGAAATGTGACGATAAAGATTGGTTCAAGAACTTTGAACCAAAAAGAAAAAAAATAATACTTTCCATACAATTTGTTTAATAATTTGTTTCAAAATATATACGATATGTATACTTATATCATATATATTTTGAAACAAATTATTATGTTTTATTTATTTGCCATAGTTAAAATGAACATGACTTACACATCAATGAAAGATATGTTGACGGAAATTAAGTACCGTTAAATTTATAAGTGATAAAAATGTATACACTCTTGGACAAAAGTATAAACTCAGAAAATTTGTAATTTGTTTAGATCATAATATAAATAAACTTAACTTTAAATTAATAAAATAAAGATGAATATTTTTAATAAGACATAACTGATAAATAAAATGAAGCGAATAATTTAAATAAGAAAATACATTACTTAAAAAAATAACATTATGCGAAACCTGGACAAAATTATAAACTCAAAGTTATGAATTTCTCTATTCTGGCATATTTGATATAAATAAATGCACTTTATGATAAGAAACTAATAAATGCAGTCATTATGGA